>CAWUFW010001792.1:0-1382500 GCA_963921515.1 Calotriton arnoldi | reverse complement strand
TAGGTCTGCTCAGGGGTCCCACAAGGACCCCCTGGGCAGAAAAAGCATTTTTTTATTTTATTTATTTATTTATTAAATCGGCAGGATGCGCTTAGGGTGCGCGGATCCCGCCGAGAAAAAAAAGAAACAAGTGCGCAAAACGCACAAAGGGGGCAGGGTAGAAACACCCTAACCCCTAGGCCTGCTCAGGGGTCCCACAAGGACCCCTGGGCAAAAAAGCATTTAAAAAAAAAAAAAAAATCGAAGCGCGGTCTCCCGCGCTTCGATGTAAATTTGCCCCGGGTGGGCCAAGTCCCGGGGGAATGCTGGGGGGTTTATTTTATGTATGGGGGCCTCTAAGGGCCCCCAAACCCGGGGACCGCCACCCCCGGGGCTTTATTTGAAAAAGTAGCTGGAGGGCTCTGAGCCCTCCCGCAGCCCCGGGGACCACCACCTCCCCGGGGCTTCTTTATTTATTAAATTAACATGTGTGGGGGGCTCCAGCCCCCACATGCCCGGGGACCACCACCTCCCCGGGCACTAACAAAATTGAAAATGGGGGTCCGTTAAGGACCCCCGAGCCACGGGGACCACCACCTCCCCGGGGCTGTGCATTTGGATGGGAGGGGGCCGCGCGGCCCCCTCCTGGAGCCTGTGGTGGCCCTGGGGACCGCCACCCCCAGGGCCGGCTCCTGCAGTGTCCCGGGGTGCCTACCCCCGGGACACTGCTGTTTGCAATGACAGGACGGAGCCTCGCGGCTCCCGTCCTGTCATTGCAAACTGCTTGGATATTGGAAGAGAGAGCAGGGAAACCTGCTCTCGCTTCCAATTTCCAAAGACAATTGCTTTCCACATGGGGAGCAGCATGTTAGCTGCTCCCCATGTGGAAAGCAATGCCGGCTCGCGCAGGAGGCGGGGAGCCGGCGGGACTGTGGGGGTTTGGGGACCCCCCACAGTCCCCAACCAGAGGCCAGGCCCCGGGGGATGGGGTCCCCGGGGCAAGTAGTGGCCCGGGAGGGGGCCACGCGGCCCCCCTCCCCAGAAATAATTTTTAAAAAGAATAAAAAATTAAAAAAGGCCTGCCCCGGGGGATGGGGTCCCCGGGGCAAACGGAGGCCTGAGGAGGGGGGCCACGCAGCCCCCTCCTTAAATATTAATGAAAAAGTGTGGCCATGCCCGGGGGATGGGGTCCCCGGGGTAGGATTCGGCCAGGGAGGGGGCCACGCGGCCCCCTTCCTGTATAATTAAAAAAAAAAAAAAAGGGGATGAGGCCCTGGGGGATGGGGTCCCCAGGGCCCAAAAATAGGAAAAAGGAAGGGGGCCACACAGCCCCCTTCAGGGAGAAAAAAAAAAAAAAAACGGCCCGCAGGCCCGCCCCTTCCTTCACCACTCTGCAAACGCGCCCCCTGGCGCGTTTGCAGATGGGAAGTAATTCCCCTTCAATACTGGGGGTCCCTGGGGGCCAACTAGCCCACCAGGAACCTCTAGTATGCGCCAGGGGCTGCGTTGCAGAGAGGTGTAAAGAGGCCACGCCCCTTTTACACCTCTCTGCAACGCAGCTCTGTGGCGCTTTTGGATATACCTGTTGGGCTAGTTGGCCCCCAGGGACCCTCAGGATTCAAGGGGAGTTAATCCCCCGACTTAAAACGCGCCACGGGCGCGTTTGCACAGTGGTGAAGGGAGGGGGCGGGGCTTCAGGTGACATGTGTGCAAACAGGCCCTGTGGCGTGTTTTAAGATGGGGGATTAAGTCCCCTTGAATCCTGAGGGTCCCTGGAGTCCAACTAGCCCACCATGTACTTCCAAAAAGCGCCACAGAGCTGCCTTGCAGAGAGGTGTAAAAGGGATGTGGCCTCTGTACACGTCTCTGCAACGCAGCCCCTGGCGCATACTGGAGGTTCCTGGTGGGCTAGTTGGCCCCCAGGGACCCTCATGATTAAAGGGACTTAATCCCCCAACTTAAAACGCGCCACGGGCGCGTTTGCACAGATGTCACCTCAGGCCCCGCCCCTCCCTTCACCATTGTGCAAATATTCCGCTAAAATCAGCCGAAATACGAATTCCGATTTACTCACCTGTTATCAGGAGAGACCTCAGTGCTGCATCTTTCAGCCCAGTACTGATCCTGAAAAGTAATTTTAACCGTACTTACCAGTAACTTGAATTTCCTTCCATAGGATATCATTGCCTGCTTTTTGCTGAAAAAGTTTCTAAGTGTCGATTTTTGAAACATACAAATATTCCTCTAAAATCAGCCGAAATACGAATTCCGATTTACTCACCTGTTATCAGGAGAGACCTCAGTGCTGCATCTTTCAGCCCAGTACTGATCCTGAAAAGTAATTTTAACCGTACTTACCAGTAACTTGTATTTCCTTCCATAGGAATCCATTGTCTGGTTTTCAGCAGAAAAGTTTCAAAGTGTCGATTTTCACAAACTACAAATATTCCTTAAAAATCGCCTGTATGACTTAAACGCATTCTTTCAACTGTTTACAGGAGATGCACCAGTGCTGGATCCAGGATCCACCACTGAGTGAGAAAAAGTCACGATAACACTACTTACCTGCTAAGTGAATTTCCTCCCATAGGATAACATTGGTGATTCTATGTGAAAAAGTTTCTAAGTGTCAACTTTTAAAATACAATAATATTCCTTAAAAATCACGACTGTAACCAAAACGCTTTTACTCAACTGTTTACAGGAGATGTCCCAGGACTGAATCTAGGATCCAGTCCTGTGGTTAGAAAAGTAATCCATAAAGTAACTAATTGCATTTAGCTAGAAATTCACATTGAGCTCAATGTTGCATTGTGTTTGAAATTGTGTTGCCCATTGCAACAACTGTAACTACTGTACTTAAAAGTCTATTGCCTATTTGCAAAGTATTTAAAGTAAATTAATTCATTCTGAGAAAGTATATTTTGTAATGTATAATGTAATTACAATGTAATTTAAAAAATAAAATATCTAAAAATAAATAGTTTAAAAAAATGTAGTAAATCAGTATGAAAAAAATAAAAATAACAATTAATACATTTAAAAATTGGCATTTACAAAACCTTTGAAATTCACTGAAAAAAACCATAGGTTTCAGACATGTTATAGTTAGGAATTAGCATTTAAAAAACCTTTGAAATTCACTGAAAAAACCATAGGTTTCAGACATGTTATAGTTAGAAATTAGCATTTAAAAAACCTTTGAAATTCACTGAAAAAACCATAGGTTTCAGGCACGTTATAGTTAGAAATTAGCATTTAAAAAACCTTTGAAATTCACTGAAAAAACCATAGGTTTTAGGGACAGTTATAGTTACTTGGACATTGCACTCGTACAAAACCCGTGAAATTCCCCGTTATAGTTAGTTCAGCTAACTATAACTCGCGCCCCACAATGCACTGCTGATGACGTCACATATTACATCACTCATGACATGGTCAGTGACATCACTGATGACATCACTGATGACATCAACCATGTGATAATTTCATGCATCTTCTCACACCCTAATATAACTTTTGATACACCCACTCTAAATTACAGACTGCCATTCTCAAAAACAAAGACACTCCAACACCAATAACTACATACCCACTCACTGATTCTTAGGTCTACACACACATCCACTCACTCACCCGTACAGTCACTCATACTTACGGTCACTCAGTACAGGACTATCATATGCACTCATACACCTATATAAACACTGACACACCGCCACTCATCCATAGAGGTACTCACACACCTAGTCAGTCATGCAAAAATTTAATCACACACCCATTTACTCACCTATACAGTTATACACACACCAGCTCACTTACTCATACAAATACTAGCACATTCTTACGCTCTTATACAATAACTGATACAAGCACACACGCATCCATACAGCCACTCTCACAATCACACTCTCACGTATAGCCTTTTAAATACTCTAACACATATATATACTTCCTTTTACATATGTAGTTACTCGCACATGTACCACTGAGATATACATTCACTCACTAACACACCCATACACACACTCACCCACCCAAGCAGTCCATCACAGACGCACTCTTCAAATCATGCACCCAGTGAATCACCCACTCACACATCTATGTACAGAGTCGCACACACCCCACCCACACAAACACTCAGGCACCCATACAGATACTCAGACAACCAATCAATAACTCATATAGACACTCATGTAGCTATTCACAAACCCATGCAGCCACTTACACAGCAACAGAGACGGATACAGACATTCACCCAGTTTAGTCACTAACCCATGCATTCAGTAAGATAAGTTTAATCACTCACTTATACAGTTAGTCACGCACCTACTAAATCATCCATTCAGACACTTATACACCCACTCACTCTTCAATACGCCTTTCCCTATATATATTAAACATATTTAAACTTTACAGAAACACACAGTCACTGGATGATGTCATCAGTGATGTCATCAGTGATGTCACTGACCATGTCATGAGTGATGTAATATGTGACGTCATCAGCAGTGCATTGCGGGGGCGCGAGTTATAGTTAGCTGAACTAACTATAACGGGGAATTTCACGGGTTTTGTACGAGTGCAATGTCAAGTAACTATAACTGTCCCTAAAACCTATGGTTTTTTCAGTGAATATATATATTCACTGAAAAAACCATAGGTTTCAGGGACGTTATAGTTAGAAATTAGCATTTAAAAAACCTTTGAAATTCACTGAAAAAACCATAGGTTTCAGGGACGTTATAGTTCGCTAGACATTTCACTCGTACAAAACCATGGAAATTCCACTGTTATAGTTAGTTCAGTTAACTATAACTCGCGCCCCCGCAATGCACTGCTCATGACGTCACATATTACATCATTCATGGCATGGTCAGTGACATCACTGATGATATCACTGATGACATCTCAAATGACATCACTGATGACATCATCCAGTGACTGTGTGTTTCTGTAAAGTTTAAATATGTTTTATCTATATGGCAAGGTGTTTTGAAGAATGAATGGTTGTATAAGTGTCTGGATGGAGGATTTAGCAGGTATGTAACTGATTGTATAAGTGACCGATTAAACGTGTCTTACTGAATGCATGGGTTAGTGACTAAACTGTGTGAATGTCTGTATCAGTCTGTCTGTTGTTGTGTAAGCTGCTACATGGGTTGGTCAGTAGCTACATTAGTGTCTATATGGGTTATTGATTGTTTGCTTGAGTATTTGTATGGGAGACTGAGTGTGTGTGTGTGGGTTGGAGGTGTGTGACTCTGCATAGATGTGTGAGTAGGTGATTCACTGAGTGTATGGGTTCAAGAGTGCATCTGTGAAGGGCTGTATGGGTGGCTAAGTATGTGTATGGGTGTGTTGGTGAGTGAATGGATGTCTCAGTGGTACATCTGTGAGTAACTACATATGTAAAAGGAAGTATATGTGAGTGATGGTGTATATAAATAACTATATGTGAGACTGAGTGATTGTGAGAGTGGCATATATGGATGAGTCTCTACTTGTTTCAGTGATTACATAAGAGAGTAACTATGCGTTACTGTCTGTATGAATTAGTGAGGTGGTGTGTGTATAACTGTTTAGGTGAGTAAATGGGAGTGCGATTGATTCTTTGCATGACTGACTAGGTGTGTGAGTAACTCCATGGATGAGTGGAGGTGTGTGAGTGTCTGAATAGGTGTATGAGTGCATATGATAGTGTTGCATTGATAAGTGACTGCATGTATAAGTGATTGTATACGTGAATGAGTGGATGTGTGTGCAGACCTAGGATTCAGTGAGTGAGTATGTAGTAACTGGTATTGGTGTGTGGATGGTTTCAAAAATGGTAGTGTGTATTTTACAGTGGGTGTATTAAAGGTTATATTAGGGTGTGATGAGGTGCATCAGATTATCACGTGGATGATGTCATCAGTGATGTCATCAGTGATGTCATTTGAGATGTCATCAGTGATGTCATCGACCATGCCATGAATGATGTAATATGTGATGTCATGAGCAGTGCATTGCGGGGGCGCGAGTTATAGTTAACTGAACTAACTATAACGGTGGAATTTCTATGGTTTTGTACGAGTGAAATGTCCAGCTAACTATAACGTCCGTGAAACCTATGGTTTTTTCAGTGAATATACATATACATACATATATACATACATATACACATATACATACATATACACATATACATATATACATACATATATATATATACACATATATACACATATATACATACATATATACATACATATACATACATATATACATACATACATATATATACATACATACATATATATACATACATACATATATACACACATATATACATTTTCCACCAAACGTCCCAGCGCTTCGGGGGGGGAGGGGGGGCACTCAGCCAAATTTCTTCCATCCGGACTTCACTGATGACTCTCAGTCGTGTCCCTCATTTGCATGTTGCTGCCTGACGCGCTTCAATGCTTTGCAGCATCTTAATCATAGGCTTGGGAGCTCTCAAAGGGACTACTTTTCCCAGAATGCACGAAGAAAGATGCACTATGCATACACCTACTAAAGGCAATTAGAAACACCTGGACATTCAGGCAGCAACATGCAAATGAGGGACATGACGGAGAGTCATCAGTGAAGTCCGGATGGAAGAATTTTGGCTGAGTGCCCCCCCGAAGCGCTGGGACGTTTGGTGGAAAATAGAGTTCGGGGCAGTCTTTGTCCTGGGGAGGTGCACCATCTCGACGACAGTGAAGGAGAGGCTGCGCCACGGAACTGGTCTGAGGCAATGCAGCGCCGAAATTCAAAGATTAAAAGGACTCTTCTGAATGCCCTGAATCCTACTAAGGAAAAGAGATGGTTTTAACAGTAACAATTACCACAGATACCCACTGAGGGAATATTGTCAAGCTCTCAAAGGGACTACTTTTCCCAGAATGCACGTAGAAAGATGCACTATGCATACACCTACTAAAGGCGATTCGAAACACCTGGACATTCAATTATAAATAAAAGAGAGCGTTTCTGTGGAACTGTTCACCCAAGCCTATGATTAAGATGCTGCAAAGAATCGAAACGCGTCAGGCAGCAACATGCAAATGAGGGGCACGACGGAGAGTCATCAGTGAAGTCCGGATGGAAGAATTTTGGCTGAGTGCCCCCCCGAAGCGCTGGGACGTTTGGTGGAAAATGTATATATATATATATATATATATATATATATATATATATATATATATATATATATATATATATTTCCATACCTTCCTCTTACAGAGAACCAGCCGCACTCCACAATGAAGATTGTATCCATTTTATTTCAAACGCAAATCGGCATTCCCGACATGTTTCGTTCGACTTGAACTTTCTCAAAGGTGCGCCGTGGACATCGTTTGGAGAACAGTGAAACCAACAAGTTTATCCACTCATTTATATCGCCCCCTAGTGGACGCCCATAGTGAGTATAATGCATTGTGGTCCTTGCAGTTCAATGTTCCCCTAATTTTTCCCTCCGGTGGGTGATGCCAGTAATTTTACTTCATTTACTTGCATTTTGAAGTTCATTCCATCTCAGGAACAGCCCATTTTCGAGGCTTCCGTGATCCATACCAAAGTTTGTCTTTGGCGGTGCCTGTTTACCCTTGTCGCATTCACGTTCACCCAAGACGGTTCTCTTTCGGGCAAACTGTGGCGCTCTTACTGGTGGTGCTTCGCTGCGGCAGAACCAAGCCGTCACATATTTCCATACCCTCCTTTTACAGAGAACCAGCCGCACTCCACATTGAAGATTGTATCCATTTTATTTCAAACGCAATCGGCATTCCTGACATGTTTCGTTCGACTTGAACTTTCTCAAAAGGTGCGCCGCTGACATCGTTTGGAGAACAGTGAAACCAACAAGTTTATCCACTCATTTATATCGCTCCCTAGTGGACGCCCATATATAATATTTGTATACAGAAAAAAATGTTAACTGTTCGTTCTTTATAACTCTGCTTTATTGGGTCTAGAGGCCATCTACTTCTTTCTACAAAAAACATAACGTCCACTGCAAGATCCTGGCTGGCTCCAATCATGAACATGGAGGTGCCTCATTCATTGGCTGCTAACTCCTAAAATCCCCCCACCCACATACACCAAGACATTCTCTGATGTTGCAATGAGATTTCATTACCTTTTTGTGTAATCCCTTCATCTACCAAGGCGTCTGCATCATCACATTGATATGGCGGCCATCTTTGATGACGGGGTTTTCTGCACAAACCAATCAGATTCGCAGGCCAGGCCGCTAGGATGATGAGAGCTCTAGCTGATGCTCGATCTGTTGGCATTGTGCTGATCCACCTCGTTTGCATCCCACTTTATTTTTGTCAATACTGTATGCTGTCCCGGGGCCTCATAACAAATGTGAATGCCACTACAACAATGCAATGGCTGAAGGGGGAGTGAGCGGCACAAGTTCCAAAAACAATGAATGACCAAACAAATAACGCACTGAGCTGCGCGCCAGTGGCTTAACAATAGACCCCGCAGCCCCTGCGGTGCGGGGACGCGCCGAGCTCCCCCTCCGGCACTGTGCAGAAGCAGTGGGGCCCCTAGCCTTAAAGCTCCTGACTGCGTCCGGAGCGTGGGGTTCCCCTCCGTGAACTCTGCAGGCCCCCCACCCCTCAAGTTTCATTCAGTCACTGATGCACGCACACTACAGATTAACTACTGCGCTGTAGTAAAGAGGCTGATAAACTTCCAAGGGCCTCTCAGTATGCTCTGCTCTTTTATCGGTAATCTCTGAAAAAGAAGTTGATAAACAATCTCTAAAACAATGTGTATAGTAACAGAATACAAACAAAAATTAATAAAAAAGAAGGCATTTATTTAACACAAATGTAACCAATTAAAAAGGTCCTGTGCTGAGAAGACAAACTAACATTTTGTTTTTAGTGATAATACAGTCCGGCATGAACAAATAAAGTCAATATTTCAATTCTGCAAAGTGACATAAAAAAAAGAACACTAACAAGGCCATTCTGTTTAACATCAAACTGAGGTTTAAAACAATTCCACGTTATTAGTCCAAGCACCTTCAGGGACCAGCGCAGCTATTGCTACAATGCCATACAGAAGCCAGTGATTGTTTAATGTGTATAAATATCTGAACCAGAGCTACAGATTTCCATTTCCCCCCTCCCTAAAAACGATTTAATGGACAACAAATGATCTTATTTTGATACATTTTAAAAGAGAGATATGGAATTGTGCGTGTATAAATATTGTCCACAGGATAGTTTAAGGATAGAGTGAAGGTCATGTTATTTATGTTACTGGGGTGGGAAACATGGTATTTTATAGGGCGAACCTAGCCAAAAGGCAGTAGAGTGATATAGGTACTTACACTGCAAGTACTTACTCATGAATGATGCCATTTTGCATGTTCTCCCAACCCCGCCGGCCCTTTCACATCCTTTTGAGTAGTGATTGAGGACAAAATGAAATAAATGACCAGAAACAACCTGGACGACTGCAGGAACTGTACAAAGTTAACTGTGTAGGGAAGATAGGTCATTGTATCGGTAGCTGAGCATAGTTCCTTTTTTAGTGCAAGCATTTCAAACTGCATGACATAAATGACAAATAAAAGGCACTGAGAGGATTAGATAAAAGTAAATAATGTACATTTAACAATATTAAAAATACAAAAAAGCAAGGTGTTACCAGTGTGTCAACAAAAGGTCTCCAGAAGACGCTTCTAAAGGAAATATAGACATCTTACCACAATATTCTCAGACATAAATGAGGCTAAAGGTCAATAGGTGCTGTTTTACACATTCTCCTAAAACTGCGTGACAAATCAAGGTACAAACGCATTAAAAAAAACACAATTATATCAAATTATTGACTAGAACCACATCTTAAACATCTACCGACCTAAACAAAATGACAAATCAGTTGGATGCGGCCAGTCTTAATATGGCTCTATAATCAGCTTGGTGAGTATCAAGAAAGTAAAATTATTTCTTATGATTCAGATGTGACCTTTAATAGTTACAAATGATCACATTCATTGTGCAGACTTAGCTTTCCAAAAAACAGAGGTAGAATTTGAAACCTGCAGGTAACCATAATATTTTGCCTCCGCATAATACGAACAGATGCACTGCTTCCACATTTTAAGACTAATCGGTCGTTAAAAACCTGCTAGCAGCACACAAGCAGAGGCAAATCCTCACAAAAGTATTTTTTTATTTTGTGTACTGGGTTTTCTTCATTGCTCCAATAAGTCTGTGGATGGGGGAGGTGGTTAGTCACCTTATTTCTTTAAAAATAAAAGCAACTCTCGCAGTGCCAAATTAAAATTTTGCTAGGCGGAGACTACTAATGCATGTAGTAAGTCATAAGGACTCCAAACGGGGCATGTATAAATTGTATAGGTTTTTCCTATTACTTCTAATCAACAATGAGAATACAACAGAGGGGGTCACAAAACACTACCTTGAATGTGACTACAAAAGTAGAAAAGTTAAACTTGGTGGTGTCATCAACTGTTCACAGCTTCCAGTGTCAAGATTAGAAAAAAAGCTTATGTATTTTGAATGCGCCTAATACTGTGCATGTTGCGCACCCACTTTCACTCTTAGCCATTTCCGGGATATTCTAGTGACACTGAGAGGTAATGTGGTTTGTTTTGTGTGCTATACAAATGCTTTAACTTACTCATCTATCCCCGTGCGAACTCGTGAATTTTCTAAAACAATGCTACTTGCATTTTAAATAATTATCTATACAGAGTAAAAGTATAATGCAGAAAAACCACCTAAAAAAAAAAAAAATCAAACGAGTTGCTGAAAGAAAATTACAGTTGGAATTATTTCTTTGCAAAATTCAACAGCAAAAATGTAATTTTGTCTTTATATTAATGTGCTTGTGAATAAAATGCAAAGTACGTACACAAAAACCAATATTCAACTATACAGTGGACTCCTAAAGAATAAACAAATTCTATAACATTATTAATGCAGTTTGTAAAGAGGTCAAAAGTAGGTATTTGAACACAGTGTGATCTGAACATTTAATGGCAAAGCTACCTTAATGGAAACTTTAAGCTCTTGAGTGGTGCATTTCCAAAAATGATCAGAAAATGAAAGTCTGCATTAAAGAACCTGATAAAAGCATCATTAGATCATATTCTCCACTATCCAGATTTTTTAAACAGGCGGAGCACAATTTGCACCAAGACTGTTAATACTCGACATGATTCCATATAAGAGATCCGACACAAATAGGTACAAAATGCTTTTGAAGAGATAGACAAACTGTTTGGCCAAGTGGGTGTAACGAGGGATATGATTGGATATAATTTTTGGGATAACACACAGTGGCACTATAAAAAATATATAACAAAAGGCTATTAAATCACAGGCAGTATGATCATTTACCAATTAAAATTAAACATGAAATGAGAAATTCATCTGAATTCTAAAATGTCTGGAGAGGAATGACTGCTGAACAAGCCCTGCATGTGATTTTACCATTTGGTGAATGACTAGATGTACTCAGATTAAGATCGGATGTTGTTTTTTGATACCTATATTTTGTATATTCTTTAAGACAGATAAAACCTTCCCTTTATTTTTTGCGTTTGGAGGTCCATTGTGTGCAAAATTGTGCGCTTTGTGTGTTAAATGTATTGAGCAAAATATACAGTTGTGCACATTAGTGGAATATTGTGTTTGATTATTAATTAGAAACATTAGAATTAAATGACAACTGTTTTGATAATGACTTTTAAAATAACCCCATTCACCCCCAGGATAAATAAGAATTTGGTACAGTACTTTTAATTAATCCTGAGTCCATACGTCATTTCTCTTTACTTACTGATCACTTCTCGAAAAGAACTAATAGTTTTCCGCACTTAAATAAATGTGTATGGTGGAGTCATACTGGTATATTTAAAGGAAACTGTGCTTAACTTTGAAAGGTTTAAAAGCATTTGACAATAGGTCATGTAATTTTACTTTTTATAAAATACAATTGCCACAGTATAACTTTTTTAAATCAAGAATGAAAGCTGAACCCCGTATTCTTGAATACTAATCCGCTACTTGGGGTTTACAACTGAAAGATTAGACCTAAAAAGAAATGGTCAAACTTTCGTTTTTAACACTGAGGATCTGCCATCTTGAAAGCTATGTTGCTGCTTTTTTTCCCTAGCTCATTTCTCCTTAATCATTAGTCCAACTGCAAGCAGCTAGAAGCAATGAGTCCCAGATGTGTCTTTATAGTGAGATGCACAGTTGACTGTGGGACATGGATTTCAAGGTGAATGACATCACAATTGAGCTACTGACCGTGTCATTATGCCTCCTTCAAGGTGGCCGCCCCCAATCTTAAAAATTCACAATTTTTGCCATTAAGTAGAATGGAATTCTGATACTTTTAGAAATATCATAGGCTACTAATGAGTTTTTTGTGCTTTTTTCATACTAGGATTATTTGCTTATAGCAAATTTCCTGCTGTAAAACAGGCTGTTTTTCAACAAGAGTGTAGTGCCAGTAAAATCACCAGAGATAGTCTACCAGGTTAATGCATCATAAAAAGGTTGCAGTCTTGACAACATGGGAAGACTACGCACATTTCAAAAGGCTGCAATCAAACTTGCTAAGCCACTGCTTGCTTAAATAAAGAGAACATGTTGAGCAGTTTTACTGCCACACTTATGTTATTGGCAGTCAGTCGGTAAGAAGATCAGGTGTCTTTAATTTGCTGAAAAATATCTCCAAATTAAGCTTTTGACTCAATCATTATAAAGGTTTCTTCATCAACGCATTTGTACTGCCGTCATCTTGGATGTTGGAGTATTGCCAAATACTCGAACGCGAGATCACTTTAAATCATACTGTTGGTGGTGAAGGTGCAATGATGAACAGGTGAAGAGGAAACTCATTTTGAGGTAAATACCATTATTATGTAGAAGTAAAAAACATACCAAAAACTCAATCGACAGACTACTTTAGCACTTAACACAAAAAGACGAGATACACATGTACTTCTCGTATTCAGAAGTAAATTTGTTGGAAGAAGAAGGTCTGGTGAAAGGCATGTTGCTCTTCTTTCCATTTCTAGTGGCTTTCTTTCCCTTTACTATATTTACTAGATTTATAGGACACATCTGTAACTTTAAAGGCAGGCAACCTCGCAGCCGCGGGCTGAAACCTGCCCTTCCTTTAGAAAGGCCATTGCCGTCTGGTGGGCGCAGAGTCTACCTCCCCTCTTGCCAACCAAGCATGAATTATGCAAGAGGTGAGCTGTTTCCACAACACCAAGCATGTGTAAGTAACTAAGGATCCCAGACCTTGGCCAACCAAGTGCAAAGTTAACTACACTACAATAATAAACATTAAAAAATAATCCCACCTAGACCCTAAAAACCTTCTCGATAGAGAGAAAATAAAAAGACACAATGCAAACATATCCTGCAGAGCGCAGATCAAGTATTGCCTTTGCCAAAAATTATTACCTTAATTTGCACGATTAATAATGAAACATTGCAGCACAGGGCACGGAACCAAATAAAAAAGTTCTATCTTGGCACGGAAAGTGCCTGGCGAGAGCCAGTGCCTGGTTCAGAGGACGGATTGATAGACAAAGAACTACATAAGAGGCACTTGCACTGGTGTAGCTCTTAACTTATATTTCCTCTTCCCGCTCTCAGACTTTGGCGCAATCAAAATATATATTTCCTAGGCTATGGACAGCTCGCAAGAAGGGGTGTTAACCTGACGGATTTTGAATCCCTCCCCCCAGAGGGCGTCAAATGGATGGATGGCGATTGCTCGTGAGACGCATCAAGTGAAACCACACAGTTGGGCCTGCATAGAAACATAGTTTAAAATCATATCTTAACTTCCATACCTAAGACTATCGAGATTAACCACAACCTCAGATAGTCTTCAGTCGTTTAAATTAGCCGCCTTATCACTGCTGCATATTTTTTGTGGTTAACTGGTAAATTGGAGGCTGTAATCAGCTCCCGCCAACAAACAAAAGAGGTAGCCATCTTTGCTGCTGTCTACTTACTCAAGAATTCTGAGGCGAACCAAACGAAATTGGGGGGGGGTCAAAGGAACAACCAACCAGAATCAAACCTACATCTTGGGGCAATGATAGTTTATCCATAGTCCTATAAAATTATCTTCTTATTTACATTTACTTTACACTGTGAGACAGCATTAAAAGTTATGATCTTCAAAAATAAAGTGACATTTCGTTTAGGTCGCTGTGTTTTCCACCTCCTCTGACAGAATGGTTCCTGCTCTCTCCTTCAGCTTTACTCAGAGTTCACAAGGACAAGGGAAAGAAAAAGAAAGATAAACTCTAAATGCTAGGGAGAGAAGAGTTAAAGACTCTAATCAGGACCACCCACGCTAGAAATCGAAACAGCAATCTTAGCTTTGAAGTACTGCCTTTGTTCAATGCGTGGGGAGCGCACAACTGGCAGGAAGCCATTTTGCTAGGAGCACCCAAAAACCATGCACCGTTGCTTCCTCCACTTGAGAAGGAAGCCACCAAATGAATTAACACAGAATTTTGTAATTTAACTCTATTAAAAATAGTTCTGTTAAGTACCTATTAAGGTATAAAAAATAATGTTAGTTAAAACTGTTTTGCAACTAGAGGGCTGGGTAACTATCTTTAATAATAGATTAAAAACAGAAGGTCGAGCTGTTGTTAGATTCTTTTTGGGAAACTAATACAATTAGCAGCAAAGGTAATTCTAAACTGAATGTGCGTTTGATAATATTCCAATGTGAACTCTGCACTAGTCTTCTGAAAGCAAGCCGGCCATTAGCTGTGTGTCTCTGTGTAATGAAAGTCAACTGTGATAGACAAGTCGCTGTCTCTCTACGACATGCTTCAATTTCAGCAAACGTCCACGATATGGCCACTATTTCCACATAAATATTTTCAAACCACTTAGCTAAGCAAGAACACATAACTTCCAAACATTGTTTCAGGGCAGAAAAGAATCCACTGCTTTCTTCTTCAATCCGATACAAAAGGGGATGATGGACGGAACGTTTGAGCCAATCAAACACTCACCCCCAGTCAACTGATCTGGGTTTAATCCATCATCATTCTTTAGCTCACTCCACCACCCCAGTTCAGACATGGCCATATGCAAATCAGTCTGACCCTGTGCCTCATGGGAACAGTCCAGCCCGAACTGCCAAGCCATGTCTTCCCTGGACCGGAAACAAGCACCCTAGGACCGGTTTCTGGCATTCCAGCCGTCATCAGCCAGGCTTGCTTGAATCCAGTGGCAAAGTGAGCAAGGGACCCACGTCTGGGCATACCCCCGCCAACTTAGGGCGAACAAAGCGATACAAAAGGGGATGATGGACGGAACGTTTGAGCCAATCAAACACTCACCCCCAGTCAACTGATCTGGGTTTAATCCATCATCATTCTTTAGCTCACTCCACCACCCCAGTTCAGACATGGCCATATGCAAATCAGTCTGACCCTGTGCCTCATGGGAACAGTCCAGCCCGAACTGCCAAGCCATGTCTTCCCTGGACCGGAAACAAGCACCCTAGGACCGGTTTCTGGCATTCCAGCCGTCATCAGCCAGGCTTGCTTGAATCCAGTGGCAAAGTGAGCAAGGGACCCACGTCTGGGCATACCCCGCCAACTTAGGGCGAACAAAGCGATACAAAAGGGGATGATGGACGGAACGTTTGAGCCAATCAAACACTCACCCCCAGTCAACTGATCTGGGTTTAATCCATCATCATTCTTTAGCTCACTCCACCACCCCAGTTCAGACATGGCCATATGCAAATCAGTCTGACCCTGTGCCTCATGGGAACAGTCCAGCCCGAACTGCCAAGCCATGTCTTCCCTGGACCGGAAACAAGCACCCTAGGACCGGTTTCTGGCATTCCAGCCGTCATCAGCCAGGCTTGCTTGAATCCAGTGGCAAAGTGAGCAAGGGACCCACGTCTGGGCATACCCCGCCAACTTAGGGCGAACAAAGCGATACAAAAGGGGATGATGGACGGAACGTTTGAGCCAATCAAACACTCACCCCCAGTCAACTGATCTGGGTTTAATCCATCATCATTCTTTAGCGCACTCCACCACCCCAGTTCAGACATGGCCATATGCAAATCAGTCTGACCCTGTGCCTCATGGGAACAGTCCAGCCCGAACTGCCAAGCCATGTCTTCCCTGGACCGGAAACTGGGGTGATGGAGTGAGCTAAAGAATGATGATGGATTAAACCCAGATCAGTTGACTGGGGGTGAGTGTTTGATTGGCTCAAACGTTCCGTCCATCATCCCCTTTTGTATCGCTTTCTTCTTCAATCCAGCACCTCATCAACAGACAGGATCCATGGCCATGTCCCTCTTTGGAAGGGACCGGGTGACAGATGGAGCACTCTCCAAATGGGACTTCTACACACACTCTACAATTCTATTGCGGCATTTTTGGGAATTCTTTGTCTAACAAACTAGATGGGCTAAACAAGGCACTGCCTCAAAGAGTTGACATGGAATTAGTAAAAGAAGCAGCCCCTTGTTGAATTAGGGATTGCAAGCAAGGACAGCTCTAACGCATGCTCTGGTTTGCCCCAATTGTAGTGTTTAACGCTTGCTGGCGTGTGTCCCAAAACGTAAAGCAACAATATTGGTACAAATAAGCAAGGCAGAGGGAAGGAGGCACTGTCCCTCGAAGGAGATCCCTCAATAAGGAACATCAGGCACTGCCTAAACAGATCCTGACCTTTCATGGCTGGTGTTTCTAGATGTCATGTCAACACCAAACATGCTAAGAGACGATTAGTGGAGAATCTTTAATGCCATAACCTAGGCTTTGACTTGGCAAACTGCCACCTCTACTAAAGCTCTAGGAAACTAGAGGAGCAATTAAGATGTCTTGTTTTAAAGACCCCAGAAAATCTGAAAAACTATCTGGCTATAGCTTTGGCTTCAGGGATTTTTTTTTGTAAACCATATGAAGACAGCCTTTCTGCCATCTAGGAGGGCTTGAACCGGAGCCCTAGAAAGGTGGATAATTCTGTAGCACATAGACAGACATGACAGTCCCTATGTCAGGGTCCTCAAACAACTGTGTCCTAGCTGGACGGTTCCAATTTCTGTGGGTGGAAGTTGAATATTGCAGTGGTCCACCATGTGCTCTCAATGAAAGCCACAGTAAGAGATGGATTGGTAGACATTCAGAAAGAGCGACAAGTAAAATCTACGTTTATCAACATCAGGAAAGACAACCAGAGAATACCGTCTTACTGACAATGGTATATGCATTTGGAGATGCCAATAAAGTAATTAATAAAGCGCATCAGAGCCATCACAGATGATGACACACAAGGGTCATATTTAGAGAGATGTTAATGCGCAGCCTGATCATACAGTTACCTACACCCTAGCTATTTAAAAGTTATATACTACTGCTGAACGTTCTTGGCATTTCTGCAAGAGTTGCCCACAGAATTCCAGATGCAAAGTCAATGGAGAGGATGGCCGCGTGCAGGGATTAACACACAATGCATTCTGACACCTGAATGCAAGTGACTAGCAGGATTGTTTCCCCCTTTAATCAAGGACAATGTTGGTTCATTGAGCGGGCTCTGGTACTCGACCCCAAAACCAATCTAGGATGGACGGTGAGAGACAGAGGGATCCTTGTGTGATTGTCAGCATCCCAGGGCCATACATCAGCCTGGGATACACCTCACGCGCCTGACATTAATACTGTCATTCATATGGGCACAGGTGCCACATCAGGAAGCCTTCCTGATGGAGCAGCCAGACCTGGAAAATTAATTATGGCTGCCTAGAAATTAATTTTATTTCTGAATGAAAACACACAAACACACTATTAAACACTAAACTGCTAAGAGGACTGGCAGCCTTATCAGCAGCCAGGCACTTGGGAAAGCCAAGCAACGATTTGAAGTGTACGAGAGACAACCAGAACCTAGTTTTTCATGCAAAAAAAAAAAAGCAGTTCCCTTTCGTTGGTGCTTCTGAAAGTACCAAAGAAACCAGGGAGGGCATCCATGACTGCCAATGTGTAAGACCTCGGTAATGAGGCGAAATATACAAATTCACATTTGTGAATTTGTGTTGTGGCATGTTTTTGTTCTGCAGTGCCTACCGTAATGCAGGTGAGGCAGAAAGCAATCTGGACACAGGTAGCCAAAACAGCATTTTAGCAGGTGCAGAAATGTCTGCTTCAGAGAACGAATGTCAATTTAATGCACCAGCCATGGTCAAACCAGGCTTAACTTTATCCAGCTAAGGTCCAGCACCTATCTTATGGTGAAGGCAATCCTGGGCTTTTTGTGCTGTATAACTGGCCCAAGATGAAGAAAGCTTCCAGGCCCAACACATATCTACCCATCAATGCAGATGTTTCTCCCAGATCTGTACACATAATTTTTACAAGGACTTTAACAGGCTGCACAAGGTTAGATGACGGGGCCGGAAAACGGCTAGCAATGGTCAAACCAGATAGCAGAGACTGTCCATGTCTGCAGTACTGTTCAAAGCTACAGCTTATATTTTTTGATGAATCCTAGTTTTAAACTATTTAAAGTATCCTTGCTATTTGCAATATAGCAAAAATATCTGAAATACCGGTTCCTGTACAATACTCAATCATAAATTCTGAATTGTACACCTCATAAAAGAGCCAGCAAAGTTCAAATAATGAAAAAGAAGGTACTTTTCCAATTAGCTAGCCAAAGGAACAAGCTCTTGTATGGAGTAATGTTTTAACTCCCAAGTGGTGGCTCAGAACCAAGAATTGTGGTACTCTGATTAACTAGGACACCCAAGTAAAATATGCAACCTCATCTAAATCAACAGGATAGTCTGTCAGAAAGCGAGGAGTCTTCACAAATAATTCTCCTTTGTAACTGCGCCACTTGCCTGCTGGAAGATATACATCTCGTTCCTGCTTGCCCGGTTCCAAGACCGGGGCCACCATGAGGGTGTCTCCAATAAGGAACTGAGAGTCAATTTTATGGGCTCTTATGTCGTTTGGGGAGATCCACCAAATTGGCCGTATGATTGGATCTCCAGTGTCTGTGACCTCACCTGCAAGTTCTAATAGAAGAGGCGCCACCAAGGACTCATGGAGCTCTGTAAACTTCTGGGCTATTTCGATTACTTCCTTATCATAAAGCCAAGGTGGGACCGAGAACTGCATCGAGGGCATGAATGCAGACAACTCAAGCCAACGAATATAGAGCTCTCGGTCTGGTAATTCGTCAGTCCCACCAGTAGAATTAGGGTAAAAGTTGCCACCTATCATGTCTGGCAAGATAAATGGATAGCCCAGCATGCTAATTGTTAGAACAGTTGGAATCAAGGACTTTAGCCCAAGCTCATAACCCCATACAGAGTTACGATCAATAATACGGAAAAAGCAAGATATATTTTGCGACTGGTAACCAACTCTGAGCTCAGCACGATCATAAAATGGTATAGCCATTTCCGTATATCTCCGACTGAATATGCTAGGATCAGACAAGGGCCTGAAAGTGCTGAACTGTTTTGGAAGATAACTCGTCTCACCCGCATCAAATTTAAAAGATGATATGAAGTACTTAGATTTGAGCCTTTTTAAGTTGTTCTGAAACCAGTCTCTCGCACTTGGGTTAGTAAAATCCAAGATTGCCCCAATACCATTCCACCACTGGACCATAGCAGGAAGTTTGCCAGTAGGCTCCTTGACAAACAGCTGCCTTTCTATCCCCACCCCGAAATTTGGAGAGTTGTAATTTATGAACGGGTGGATCCACAGTGTTACTTTGAAACCTTCCTCTTTGAGTTTTTTGAACATTTCCGAGGCGTTGGGAAACTTGACCGGATCAAAGTCAAAATCTCCATACATTTTTGAGTACATGTCATCTATTTCTATGTGGCTGCAATTAAATTTGTATTTTTTAATTTTCTCTGTGAAACGTAACAGTTTATCTTGGTTAATGTCCGTTTTATACAAGGCCCAGGTTGACCAGATTGGGTACCGGAAAGCATTCTCAGAGGGTATCTTTGTGGGCTTATTAAAGTACCGCCTCACCATGTATTTATGGATGGATGTCACATCTGAACCTACACAAACGCGATAGCTCAGCTCTGGGAATGGAGGCTGTCCTATGGCAGGTTTGTACGAGGAATCTTGGTACCTAGCTTCAAAGAACAAAGACTTTTCGCTGCTGTTCCAACCAAGGTGAAACGGGCATGAATCATTAATCTTAATCGCTGCGGCTTTCGACGACAGCCAGTACCGCTCCAGGATGCCCCCAAAGCTGTCTCTGAACGTATACACGTCACTTGTCACAAACGGTTTCGGCTCTTGGTATCCAGAGAGTTTTATAGGCCAGTGTTGTACACTCATTTCAGCTCCTCCATACCAATGGGCATCATCCCAGAACATGGTATGTTGAACCTCGGTGTCCGCCCTAAACTCCTCCCAACGCACTCTGTAGCAGATGACTGTGTCTTTTGGCTTCACAATCTGAATGAAGAAATTCAAATTTCCTTTGTCCGATTTGGTGCATTTTAAAATATCCCCCTCTTTAGAACAGGAGTCCAGATTTAGGGTTCCTGATTGGAAAGCCAACCGAAAGACCACTTCCTCGTTCCGGTTCTTGATAATAAAACCATCTTCCTTCAAGTCCAGCAATTCGGTTTTTAAGCGGCTGGCCCGCCTCAGGGACGCCGAGTAGAAGCACCATGCAACAATCGCTGCTATCACCAGAACAAGTCCCAACAGGACAGCACAGATCATGGGTTTCAATTCTTTGGACGGCTTCGCCTTGACTGGGGTGAAATTCTCTGGCAGGAAGGTATACATTCTGAAAACTTTTCTGGCACAGTTAAAGAGGATAAATGGCTGGCTTGGGGAAGCCCCAGTAACAACGGATTGTTCAAGTCAGAAGAGTATGTCCTTTTTGATTTATTTCTTTACAGGAAGACAGGGTGCCATCATTCAAGACAAGGCAGAGTTCACCCTCCTGAGGCCCACATCTCTGAAAAACAAAAAAGGAACAGCATTTCAAATTAGATTACTTATTAAAAACAAAACACACAGAGAAGACAGTGCTTTATACTTTACTTCAAAGAGGTTTATTGCATTTTCAGACATATTAAGCAGGAGCCTTGTTAACAAGTACATCAACATGGACCCTTTCCTCAAGAGCACGTTAAAGATATATTCTCCATATTTTATGCACTTTAGGGAACCTCACTAGAAAAACATGGTGACTTTCACCAATGCTGCCCTGCTGTGTCAGATTAATGTTCTCTATGAAAGCAGCCTGCAAAAACTTCTGTAAGGCTCTTTCTGGTAGAGACTATCTAATTGCAGAATCTTCACCTTTTGCATATTTCTCAGGGGTCAGACTGGATCTGGAAACATTTTCAGCAGTACCTCTGTACCCTGGTAGGTTGCACCGTGCGGCTCCGCACTGATGCCGTTCCGCTCTGGAAATGACGTGCGGACCCAAATATGCACCATTCCGGCGTGCTGATGTCAGTTGCTTTTGAGGCAGTCTGCGCCCCAAGATACAGAGCCCCAACAGCAAATTGGCTTTGACCACTGTGCAGATTCCCTGACCTGGGATTTTATTAATGGGTAGAGTTCAATTCACAGAATGTTGAGGATGGGAGGGTCAGTGAGGAATCTGCACTTAAATAGATTCTTTACCAGAAAGATTTATGAAGGTAAATAACTTGTTGTTCTGATAGAGACTTCTAATCGCAGATTTCTCACCTTTTGAATAGATGAGAGCAGTACCTATTAGAAGGTAGGTCTGTGAATTGGCTCAAACCAAGAAGTCCTGTAGAACAAAGTGGACAAAATGCCCTTTCTGCGAGCCCGGCTATCCAGACAGTAGTGCTTTGTCAATGTATGGAGCAACGCCCATGTAGCCGCCTGCCAGATATCCAGAACAGGAGGTATGCGTGCCAACACAGTGGTAGCAACTTTGACCCTAGTGGAATAAGCTTGTAGTCCTTCCGGAGCCAGCATTTTGACCAGTGCATAGCAGATCCTGATGCAGAATACGATCCAGTGGGAAATGGTACATTTCTGCACAGCCTTGCCTTTTATCACTCCAGCGAAACCCACTGAGTTGATCGGGCACCTGGTGCTCATTGGTACAATCTATGTAAAAGCTCAGCCCTCTTTTTGAGTCCAAGCGATGGAGTCTCTCCATCTCCTTAGAGGGGTAAGGCGGAGCACAGAACGATGGCTGGGTGAGGGTTTAGCCGACGTGGCATGGCATCATAACTTTAGGCAAGAAGGATGCTCACGTCTGCAGAACCAGTTTGTCTGGGAAGGTGGTGCTATACGGCAGATTGACACAGAGAGCCTGCAGGTTGCCCACTCAGTTGGCCGATGTTATGTTGACAAGGCATGTTGTCTTGTGGGAAAGAAGTCACAAAGCACAGTCATGAACCGGCTCAAAGGGAGTACACAAAAAATGTGAGGACCAAGTTACAGTCCCACTGTGCAGGAAAGGGAGAAAATAAGTGTTGGGAACCTCTCAAAAACACCTCAGAACCTGTAATTCAAACCATGCAACTGCAAAAGGTATCCTTTAACTGTGCCCAAAGCATAGCCTTCCTGGGCGAGAGACAAAACAAATAGACCAAACAACTTAGAGTGGGGGGGCTTCAATTTGGCATGTGCAACACCAAACCACAAATTTGTTCCAAGTCCAGCGTATACATTTTTTTTGACGAGTGATGCCTGGCTGTCCAGATGACATCAACCACCTCAGGAGGAGGGTCGAAGGTGTTCAGCTGTCGACACAATCTTCATGCATGAAGGAGATTACAAAGGCCCACATGCAGAACCCTGCCCCGTTGCTGCGACAGCAGGTCTTCCCGGAAGGGCAGCCTGATCGGAGGACAGATGTGCGAGTTCAGGAGCTCCGGATACGATATTCTCCATCCCAATCCGGGGCCACTAGGATAAGTTTGGCCTGGTTGGTCCTGATCTTCTTTAGAACTCAGGACAGAAGATATATTGGCAGGAAGGCATACAGGATTCCTGACTTCCACTCTAGGTGCGACATATATCCTAGCAAGATACACCTTGGAAACTCCAAAAGGCAGAACTGCTGACATTGTGTGTTCTTGGAGGTGGTGAATAGATTGAGCCAAGGTTCTCCCCATTCGTGGAAGAGACCATGCGCCACTTCAGGGTGTAACTGCCCCTCGTGATCCGCTAGGCATCGAAGGCTGTGCTTGTCCACCCTGGCATTGAAATATCCTGCCAAGTGGTTTACCACCAGAAAAATCCATTGATCCAGACATTTCCAGAGGCTTAGTGCCTCCTGACACAGCACCTGCACCAGCTTCCCTTTGATGGACAGAAGGAAGGTTTTCAACTCCAAGTGGATAGCCCTCAGCTCCAGGAGGCAGATATGGAGGAAGGCCTCTGCCTCAGACCAAATGCCTCTGATATCTGCCTCTCCCAGACGGCCGCCCCAAACCAGAAGAGATGCACCGGTCACCATTGTCAGCTCTGGGTGGGGTAGGTAGAGGGGGTCTACCGCTTACCCAATTACCAGTAATTACCACTGAAGATCTTTCGCTGTCTCCTCTGAGATCTGGATGTAGTCAGAGGTGTCCGCTTGATGTTGGAACCACTATGACTACAGATCTCACTGCAGAGTCCACATATGCCACCGGGAGGGTTTGAACAACAGGATGCAGGAAGCCATCAGTCCCAGTAACCTCCACGTATACCTCACTGAAATTAAGGACAGTAGCTGAAAGATTAGGATCACAGCCTGAATATTCTGGACTTTCCTCTCTAGGGAAAGGCATGAAATCAAACCATGTGCAGAATGGCACCTATGTGGCAAGTCAAGTGGGGAAGGTGGTGCTTCGATGTAAGCCGGGCATGGCCTTGGTCGAGGTTGCAGCAGTTCTCCAACCCCAGCGCCGGAAACAACGACATCACCCCCTCGCAAGACCTCTGCAACTCACTCTCCGCGTTCTTCCACCGCAAGATCACCGACATACATAACAGCTTCGACGCACAAACAACGCACCCTACCGCCGAACCAACGCCCGCCACCACCACCCTCTGCAACTGGACCCCGATCAGCACCGAAGACACCACCCGCACGATGAACTCCATCCACTCCGGATCACCAACCGACCCCTGCCCACACCACGTCTTCAACAAAGCCGACGCCACCATCGCACCCCATCTCCGGGACATCATCAACTCCTCCTTCCACACCGCCACCTTCCCGGAGAGCTGGAAGCACGCAGAGCTTACCGCCCTCCTGAAGAAACCAACGGCGGACCCCACCGACCTTAAGAACTACCGTCCCATCTCGCTCCTTATTGTTTCCGGCCAAAGTCATCGAGAAGACCGTCAACAGACAGCTTGCCGCCTTCCTCGAGACGAATGGATCCCTCGACCCCTCGCAGTCCGGGTTTTGGGCCAACCACAGCACCGAGACCGCCCTTATCGCAGCCACCGACGACATCAGAACCCTAACCGACAACGGGGAAACAGCTGCCCTCATCCTCTTGGACCTCTCAGCGGCGTTCGACACCGTCTGCCACCGCACCCTAGTGAAGCGCCTCAGCAACATCGGAATCCGAGAGAAAGCACTGGAATGGATCATCTCGTTCCTCGCCGGAAGAACCCAGAGAGTCCGCCTCCCCCCGTTCAGATCCGAAGCCACCGAAGTCATCTGCGGCGTTCCACAGGGATCCTCACTCAGCCCAACCCTCTTCAACGTCTACATGAGCCCCTCGCAGCCATCGCACGCCGACACAACCTCAACATCATCTCCTACGCCGACGACACCCAGCTGATCCTCTCCCTCACCAACGACCCCACCACCGCCAGAGCCAACCTACACGACGGGATGAGAGACGTCGCCGACTGGATGAGGAACAGCCGCCTTAAACTGAACTCAGACAAGACGGAAGTCCTCATCCTGGGCTCATCACCCTCCGCCTGGGACGACTCCTGGTGGCCCCCGGCCCTGGGCACCGCGCCCAAGCCAACGGACCACGCACGCAACCTGGGCTTCATCCTGGACTCCTCCCTGTCGATGACCAGACAAGTCAACGCCGTCTCATCTTCATGCTTCAACACCCTGCGCATGCTCCGCAAGATCTTCAGATGGATCCCCACTGAAACCAGGAAGACCGTCACCCAGGCACTCGTCACCAGCCGACTGGACTATGGGAACACCCTCTACGCCGGAACCACAGCCAAACTTCAAAAAGACTCCAGCGCATCCAGAACGCCTCCGCACGACTCATCCTGGACATCCCCCGACACAGCCACATCACCGGACACCTGAAAGACCTGCACTGGCTCCCCGTCAGCAAGAGAATAACGTTCAGACTCCTCACCCACGCACACAAGGCCCTCCACGACCTGGGCCCAAAGTACCTCAACGACCGCATGACCTTCTACACGCCCACACGCCAGCTACGATCAACCAGCCACGCCCTCGCCACCGTACCACGCATCCGCAGAACCACCGCCGGAAGATCCTTCTCCTACCTGGCAGCCAAGACCTGGAACTCCCTCCCCACTCACCTTCGGCGAACCCAGGACCATCTATCCTTCAGGAAGCAGCTCAAGACCTGGCTGTTCGAGCAGTAACTTACCCCCTCCCCCAGCGCCTTGAGACCCTCCCGGGTGAGTAGCGCGCTCTATAAATGCCGTGATTGAGTGTCAGAATGTACAATGGGCACCTTGTCCTCTGTTGTTAATGGAGCCAGCATCAGTGTCAAGGCTCTGGGAACTGGTGTGTAGGGTGGTGAGAAGTCAGTGCAGGAGCCAGAAGCCCAGTGGTGGAGTCGGAGGGCCCAAATGGCTCTGAGGGCGAACTCGCTGGCGGTATCCCAGATGGATGGATGGGGAGGAGAGATTCTCGGCTCGATGGAGCCCATAGGCACCAGAGGGAGTCAGTAAGGATCTGAAGAGTTGGAGAAAGGCCTCACGGAACTCTGAGAACTGCCTTGGTGTCACAGGTGGCCCGGAAACCTGGGTTCTGCTAGAAAAAGCTCTAGGATGGGCTCTGAGGTCAACTGACTTTGGGAGCAAGATCGAGAGGCATGGCGATGCCCTTGTGCCTTCTCAAGAGAATGTGAGTGGCTGGAAGGGGCAGCATCCCACTTGGATTTTTTATGTTTTTTTCTTTTTGACTTATCTGATGACCAACGTCAGAGACAACTCCTGCAACTTCTGGACAAGGATAGGGACAGAGACCAACCCTTTGACTTGGACCGGTCTTGTCGTGGACTTTTCCCCTGCTTGGCAACATAGAGTTTTGTCTTGCGGTCCTGTAGGGCCTCCGGGTTCATCAACGTGCCGTTGCTGCAGGCCTTCGGGGTCGTGGCTCGACCCCAGGAAAACCGGATGAGGATCTGTCACAGACATTTGTTTGCAACAGTCCTTACAAGGTTTGATACCTTTTTTTAAAATATCAGAAGAGAACACTACAAAGGTCAGCTGGGCGTCCTCTTAATTTTCAGTTCTTCCTATTCACTGTGGCTATCGGTTCCAGAATCCCCCATTAGGATAATTATCGAACCAGCTCACACTTGTGATTCCACATTTGGCTGACTGCAGCCCCCTGGCTGGTCCTGCAAGACACATGCTATGTGACCTCATTCAGGGAGCTACAAAAACAGGTGCACAGACAATCCTGGTGCACACATGGTGTACTCAAGACAAGCCCTCTTTGAAGCAAGAGTCCAGAGAGTCAGTGGCTGGCACAACCGACAGCAAACTTCAACAATACCCTGCCAAAGCCCTCCTTGAATTATGAATAATGGAAAGAAACAATTTCAGACTCTTGCTTTTTGTAAACTAAAAACAAAGTAAATCATTTACTTTACTACTTATGCTGCATCTAAGGACCAGGTTTCACATTTACTAAAATAGAATGGCACCCACATGTCAAATTAACGATTACAACCCAACCGCAGCCCCAGAAGTAATCAGCCCTGCATTTTACCTCCTGCTTAGGAGCCACAACCATCAACTGTTGCAGTGCTGCTCACAGCTCAAAGAAGAACAACTGAACAAAGAAAGATGGTTACTGCATCCTAACATAATGATGTAGTAGTGTATGGTGTGGGCCAGTGGGTGAGGTGTACTGCAGTAAACAAATGGCTGAACCATTTTGCTCTACTCCCAACCTTTCCTCCAGCAGTGATACTTTTATGTACAGTTTTGACCACTGACCATTGCCAGGCTTCCCCCAAAAGAGCCGTCCCCTCACCCCAATGGGCAATGGCAGAAGTGGATGACAGCTACGCTGTGCTATGCAGATGTGTCCTGTAAACAGAGTATGGCACTTTGCTGCGCTCAATTAATCAGACGGTATTTATATAGCACACATAGTGCACATGTGCAGCAAAGTGCCATTCTTGCACAGGTCACATGCTGTACATTGACCTTCATAGGAGCCACTGGTTTGCCACTAGGAGAGATCACTATACTGTTCATGTGTGGAAGAGCACGTACTCTGCTTGTGTACCAGCCGCGGCCGGTCCATTGGAGCGGAGGGCCCCCCCCCCCACATTTTGCCCCTCATTAACAGTGTATGTCAGGCTGAACAAAGGTCAACCTGACAGACACTGTTTATTGTCAGGTCAGGCAGCCAGGAGCCAGACATTCGCTAAATGCGCAGGCTCCTGGCTGCCTGAGCTGAACTTTGCTGGGCTGAGGAAGTCGCAGCTCCTGTGGGCGTGACCTCCTCAGCTCAGCAAAGGTCCCTAAGGCCCTCCCCTCAGTGACGAGGGGTAGCGTCACTGATTGCCTCGCACCTGGGCGCTTCACTTTTAAGCCCTGAAGCGCCCAGGGTCAAGTGTCAATCAGTGACACTTCATCACAGAGTGGGGTGCGGTCAGCAACCTCACTGACCCCATCCCACACTGTGATGACGTTGTCAGCCAATGAGGGAAGGCAGCAGTCCCAAGCCTCCTGGGACCTCCGAGGCAGAGCTGCAGATAAGTGTTTTTTTTTGTTTTTTTTAAATGAATGTTTGGTGCCTGCGTGCGAGTATCAATGTTTGGTGCCTGCGTGCGTGTATGTATGAATGTTTGGTGCCTGCGTGCGTGTATGTATGAATGGTGCGTGTGCGTGTGTGTGTGTCCCGTCCGCCCCCTCGCTCCAAAACTTACCGCCCGCCACTGTTGTGTACAGGATAAACCTGCAGGTACTAAGATTAATTGATGTCAGACGGCTGAACACTACCAAAATGCTGCATTTTGATTTATTTCTACATGATCGCTATCTGCCCAGAAGATTCAGAACTAGCGCCTGAGACGAGCTTCATTACAATATCAATCCACGTGGCGCTATGCTGCCTTCCCCCAACAGCTGTCTTCGAAGATCACAGAACTCGAACAGCGAACTAGATTGCTCGCCTAGCTCCCACAATGTGCATACACTGGGGAGGTGGTGCTTGAGGAGACCGAATTAGAATCATTAACCCTTCAATGGTAATATACTGCAGTCTGCTCCATAGGAAAGACTTTAAATTCATTAGTCCCAATTCTACCGGCATGGGATATTTCATTAGAACACTAGTGAACCTACAGCAGAGCACTGGGGAATCAACTAACGGACTGATGCCGCTTCTGGGTGTTCACTCAGGATGCCAGACTTGTTTTCTCACATGAATGAGGGCGACATTATGAAATTATAACATCTGGAGCACAAGCCATAATTTCCACGACAATTTGCAACCCCACGTTCTTGTTCATTTACTGCACTCTCCTCCACAGGAACTGCTTACAATCATTTCCTTTTACACCAACATGGCGTTCAGCGCGCCTTACATTTGTCGTGGATATGGAATGTAAACACTTTAGTTGTTCGTTTAAACTCTGTAATGAAGCTGTAGTGCAACACTAGAGAATCAATCGCTGCTGCTGATGGAAGTACGGGGGTTACTTAAAACATCAGACTATTTTCTCACATGGATTAGGATATGTGAATCTATAGAAAATGTGTCCTATTTTAGTTACTGGAGCATTAACCATAATGTCCATGAGAAAACCATGAGAGAAGACATTTTTCTCTCAAAAGCGGCTCATCGAATTAACGCAGAGGATCAGCATTTGATTTTAGACAGGGTGCAATTATTTTAAAAATTACAATTCCTAATATTATTTCAGTACCACCAATAAATGATTTATATTGTGACCAAGATCTGCTGATGCTTTGTATATATTCCTTTCTACCTCAAAACCAGGCATTCACTGCGAGGCATTTTAATTGGACAAATATGGTAGAGCCGTATCACCAAAAAAACAACTCCAACAGGTATGCATCCTTCCACCTAAACAGTACCATGAAAAACACATCATCTAACAAACAATTTCATTCCAAATTTGAAGGGTCTGATTTACAATAGCAATATAGGGTGTAGGGGCCGGGGGAATTGTAACTCCCAGATAGATACTGACAAAAATGCAACCGGCCATCGGCTTCATCTCGGTCATTTGGACATCACCCCACTCAATAACTAGTTTAGAGTGGCATCAGTCTTGGATAATATTGGTTAAATAACCTATTTCACCAATCACTTTTTGTTTTTCTCAGTTTTCATACGGCTGACCAGTTCATGAGTCTGGGAAAAGACATGCTCACCCTTAAAGCGCCAACAGCAAGATTCTGCCCAAAAACAGCACTGCAAAATTACCTTAACCTATGCAACAGTTGTTTGTGGAAAGGGCGCTTGCTAGTAGAACCACCAACTAGCCCTTAACAGCTTTCTCACAAACCCAACATATAATTCAAAACTATGCTGCCCCAAGTGCAAAGTCAGACCCAGAGCAGCCCCCTATCTATCAGAGCTGCTCTCTTTATCTAATGTTCTAAAAGGCCTCAAAAGTAGCGACTCCCTACAACCTGACGTAACAACATTCGGAACCTCGCTTGCAAAGAAGCACTCTTTCACTGTAACCACCATGCTGCCACTTGGAACTCGCTGCGTCTCGACATCAGAACAAGGCCGACTCCTTGTTACTATGAGAAAACACTTAACAACTCACCTTTTCCAGAACTCATGCCTGCCCCCTTCAAAAACTTGCAGCCCGTGTAGTAATATGTCATCTTTTTTATGATGTTCCTTCATATATTAGATATCAGTAGAACATTCTTTTGATGTATATCTCTGGAATTCAATATTTTCCAAATGTTTTAATGTAATGTGCATATGTAATATGCCCCAACTCCAGTGTGGTGCATAAGCACTCCAGAAGACTATTTAAAAAAGTCAACTTTTGCACCAGGCAAGCATGCCTGTCAAGATATTTCCTCTTTCCACAGCTGTTCAACAGCAAACTGGTTCTAAGAGGAACAGGAAAGGTCTCTTGTAACACGAAGAGTCACTGAGGATTTCTGAACCGCACTACAACCTAACCCTTCGGCCACAAGAAGAGAGTTGATTAATAATGATTTTTTTTTCTGCGCTCAGCAGACTGTATCGTAAGCACTTTTTTCAATGACACAGCAAAGATCGCACAAATGCAAATTAAATTCCTTTAAAGCATCTATATAGTTAAAGAGGTCACAATAGATCTCAACTCATTATCAGACATTTAGCAAATGCACATTTAAAAATCCATATTGTTGAGGAAAGTTTTCAGCACAGGATGTTCCCTCAAATATGTGAAAATAAAATACCACCTAGAAGCCTTCCACATTCAGAAGCAAAATACAAAAAATGCCTTAGGAACATTAATGTGGATTTTAGCCACCATTAAATCAACACGAGACATTCGTTTATTAAACCCTAAAAACCACATTACTTAATCAACCATGTTAGTCAGTTTCTCCAACAATAAGTGTTGAAAAATTTCTGGCAGTAGGAACATAAGTGAAAGAACTAAGAAAGCGTTCTTGTGGTCAATTTAAGATCAGTAGATCAGATGAGACGTTTATTAGCTGACCGCACGCGAGAAGGGACTTGAGCAGAATCCAGCATCAATCCCTAGATGAGAGCTGGTGTCACTCCTGGCCTTTGCATCGGCCTGGCTTGAAACCACGTATTAAAATATTCCCTGTAGCAAGAGTCTGGCAAACGCACGCGAAAGAACTCCCAGTTCTGAATCCTCAAGAATGAAACACTTAAGAGTCTCTTAGGCTTAAACCAATAAGCCCAACAATCACTTCTGAGTCGGGCTTTTTTTTTTTTTTTTTTTAAACTTGTGGTTTTTACGCTGCCACACTAGAGAAAGGCAAGAACGGTGGCCCACTAGCCGCTGTTTCAAATGTTGTAACTTGGCAGTAAGGTCCACTTGTTCCATAACGCTTCTGCTTACTCCCTTTCATCCCGGCTTCAGTGGGATCACTAGAACTTTGCTGCTCTCTAGCCCACTAGCCACTAACTTTGCAGCCTGTGAATATGGCGGTAAAAACCTGACTCAGGGTCACTCGCAAAGGAAGTCTATGGAGCTGAAAGGATCAGGACACAGAGTCCTAGCTCTCAACACTTGCTGGGAATGGGACTTGGCGATGAAACAAATTGTATGTCTGCGTGCTACTCTCAACTTTTCACCCAGCACTCCTGGAATCACCGGACTTAACTACTCTTAAGCCGGACCATCCTCTGGAGTTCATTCAGCTAGGAATTTATGGTAACTGCAGGCGTTCTAGCTCTCACACTGAATTCCTACTAGGGGTGGGGTTTGTCTGTTAAACCCGCTCCAGGCCAACACGCAGAGGGCTTAATCTTGGCTGAGGGAGGGTCTATCTGCCACTTATTACAGGCCGGTAGGTGGCTTTAGCTTGAGGATTGTAAGACTGTCTCCCAAGTTCTCGCTAAAGATTTCCAGTGGCTTTTAATCTACCCCTATCCCCCTTACACACACCAAGATCATCTCTGACAGAAGCAGACCTGCCCTCCAAGTTTTTCAAAACATCAGTCCAGATCAAACCCGTCATGCAACACTGGCTGTCAAATCAGGATCACCTTTTGACCCCTGCCCCCCCCCCCCTGATTTTACATGCCCTGATTGACACTGTCAACCCAATCATTAATAACATAATAAATGCTTCCTTATCCTCAGCGGAGGTTCCCAATGAGTTGAAAATCGCGGCAGTCAAACCTCTGCAAAAGAAACAACTTGCTGACCCCACCAACCTCCATCCTATCTCTCCTCTACCTTGCCTAAGTAAGATCACGGAAAAATTGGTAAACCTACAACTTATGACCTATCTGGAAGGAGCAAATATCTTACACCCTAGCCAATCTGGCTTCAGGCCACAGCATTCTACGGAATCAGCTCGCCTGCACACAGCAGAATCTCTCAGAGCCGTCGTTGACCAGGATAAGAGCGCTGTGTTGGTCCGATTGGACCTATCAGCCGCTTTCGACACGGTCTCGCATGACATTCTCCTTGACCACCTCGAATCCTATGGTATTTCCCACTTGGCCCTGGCCTGGTTAAAATCATTCCTCCAAAACCGAAGGCAAGTCATCACCCTTGGACAATACCAGTCACAAGAAAAGCCTCTGCTCTCCAGGGTCCCTCAAGGGTCCATCCTAAGTCCAGTGCTTTTTAATGCCTATATGGCCCGCTGATCGGCTTGATATCGTCCTTCAACATTGAGACCATCTCATATGCGGACGACACTCAGCTAGTCCGGGTCTTAGATAAAAACACCACACTGGCTGAAGAAAACCTCCGTCAATGTCTCACTGCGTTTTTTCACTGGATGAAAAACAACCAACTGAGATGTAACTCAGAAAAAACTGAAATCATGCAATTGGGGAAAGGGAATGATTTCTGCCCCAGCTTATGGTGGCCGACCGACCCCGAAACTCCCCTCCCCCCCCACCCCCTCCCGAACACAGTAACAGCAACCAGAAATTTGGGGGTCAGATTTGATTCAGCTCTGTCCTTCCACCAGCAAGCGCTGTCTGTGGCAGGAACCTGCTTTCACCTGATCAAATCATTAAAGAAGTTCTTCGATCCACTCCCCATCACAGCAAGGCAGACCGTTGCAACAGCCTTAATTACATCCAGAATTGACTATTGCAACAGCCTTTATGCAGGATCTAATAAACCAGTCCTACACAAACTCCAGATGGTTCAACATGCTTCGGCCTGACTAGTATTAAAATGGCCTAGGAAATCTTCCGCATCAGCCGCTCTGGAAGCATTGCACTGGTTACCTGTCCACAAAAGAATCCTGTTCAAAATCCTGATAATTACCTTCAGAAGCTTTCATTCCTCAGGTCCTCAGTATCTTCAGTCTAGGTATGTTCGCTATTCACCATGCCACACTCTTAGATTCTCCAATGCTAACCTTTTGAAACCCCCAGCATTCAGATGCATTTCAAAAGGAGGGAAATCCATTGCAGTATTGGGCACAAAAGCCTGGAACAAGCTCCCCAGTAACCTACGTATGATTCAATCAGAAACCCTTTTTAGGAAAACCTTGAAAACTTGGATTTTCACTGCCCCAGATGCACTATGCAGAGGACTCATCTAGTCTTTTTTTTTTCTTTAGTTCTCAACTCTCTCTCGGATTGCAAACTAATCTAATATAGCGCCATGATACAGGTTGTGTAAGAGGTGCTAAGGAATTAATAGCAGTAATTTTCCAATTATGAGCATTGAAAGCAGCTGTGCAAGTATTCATATTGGTATCCTTGCAATTGCAGGGGTGGGGTGGGATCAGCCGAAAGAGAGGAACTAAGGGCTTGGTTCAGAGTTTGGCAGACGGGACGCATACTCAGTCACAAATGTGAAGGACTTCCCATCTGCCTTTTTACAAGTGCATTAGGATATAATACACTTGTAATAAGGCGGACGGGAAATCAGTCACATTTGTAATGGAGTACCAGTCCCTGAAACACTAAATCAGGCCCTAAGATTGGATGGGCCAATTTTGATCTAGGTCATTTTAGTCGAAGAAGGTATAAAGGAGCAGGCGAGGGATCCCTGAATGTTTATTAATGTAAAAAAAGAGACTGAGTACTCATCAGTCCATGTGAGGAGAAAATTGAGGAAGGACTTCTGGGGCATGAAAGTTAGTGAAAATGAGGTTAAATGGAGGTCCTGCTGAATGAGTAGGTGCTTTGCCCATTTTAAAAAACGAGAGTTAAAAGCACGGATGAGACTAGTGGTGTCTTTAGAAGAAGAGTCTTCAAGATGATAATTGAGATCACCTAAAATAGTGAAATTCCCTTGTCTTATGATAAATGGGGCAAGGAAGTCACCAAAATTGGTAGACCTGGAGGGAGATAAACATGCGGGTCCAACAGAGCACGTGGGATGGAGTTTTAGGGTAAATAGAAGCATTCCCCTGCTAGAAAATGAATGGAATCAATGTGCACTTGTGTGAAAATCCTAAAGTCTATAGCACTCCCACTTCCTACACGTTATCATATATCCAGGTGGGATAGCGTGGGCTATATGGGGGCTGAGCTATCAGTTAGCCATGTTTCCATTAAAACCTTATGCCTTGGTCATTAGAAATGATAAAACCAAAGAGATAAAGACAATGTCTGTAGAGTGACCTCACATTTATTAGGAAGCAGCCTATTGGGAATAGGGCTGCATGGAAAGTCATTATAAGTGGGGTGGCATGGGTGGACCGGTGGGATGTAGCCAGATTGCTAAAATTAAGTGGGAGCAAAGAACTTGTGCCTTTTGTAATGTTGAAATCGCAGAAGAAGCAGTGAAAGATGGTTCGGGAATGTATAAAAGGCTCGTAGCATTTAACACCGGTCTTACCTCTGAACTGAGTGAATGTAGGGGAGCTGTACACCACAAAAGAAATCAGTCAACTGAATGGTAGGTATGATAAAACTGTTTCTCTTGAAGACTAGCAACAAGCAGTAAAAAGAAATGGGGAACTTTTCTAAACAAAGTTATTTATTGGCTACGGTTGTTTAGAGGCTGCAGTTTGATTACGAGAGAAGACATTATTTTTGTCGAGAGAATCATCTGCCTGCATCGGCTCACCAGCACTGAAAAAGCAATTTAATAAAAACTGAACTGGTCTACCGAGACTTCAATAGAGTCACAAACTATCTTGTCAATTTTTTTTATTACTCTGCATTAAAGCCTACAGATGGGTATTCTGTTACATTGAATCTCAGAGATTACTGTAGTAGGCAAGGGTTTCGGTGCGGTCTACTCACTCTGACAAGCCGTGGGTAAAGAAGATGAACTGTCAGAATCCTTATTAGGCTGTCTTAGGAGAGACAGTATTTTGCTTAGCCAACTGTAAATGTGTATACTATGTAATTTTATGATTATATGCCTGATGGTTTGCTTGACGGAAAGCTTAAGCTCAGTACAGGAGGCCCGACTAGGTTATGATGACAAGCCATTGATAACAGCCAGATACCTGAATTGGTTCACTTGGAAAAAATATTTCCGAGGCCAAAGGTCTGACCCGTTTATTATGAAAAGTTATGATAAATGCAGTAGGCCCGATATATTGACTGTGAAAAGCATATGTGAAAATCAAAAAGCACTTAAGGGTGGATTGTTATTTCTCTGTATTAAAGCCTGGAGATGGGTATTTTGTTACAGAGATTGCCACAGATTGCCTTTGAAGGGAAGGATTTTGGTGTTGGTTACTGCTGCTGACAAGCCCTAGGGTGTAGAAGATGTGCACTGTAATAACTCTTTCGAGAATCCAGCTTAGCTGTCGTGCAGGATCTTGTAACAAAGAAAATATTTATTTACATCCATATATACACATCAATATAGATAACATAATTGCCTTTGGGTCAGCTCTGCTCTGCCATTGGCCTGGCTGAGTGTCATTTACGCTCTACTTCAATCCATGACAGCGTATTACAACAGGGTAATGGTTCAGTCCACATCAGTCATGGTCTCGCTTGCCCTGTGAATGACGACATTTTCTGGTGACTTACACATCCACCTGAAAATGAGTGTGCTTCAGTGTCAGGGCTGGTTGGTCAGTCCTTTAATTTTCAATTTTCTTCTTTACTTTGCTTCTCTTCTTTTCAATGTTTAAGAGAATAGTACAGTGCTCCAGGCAATGCTAATGGCTCTTCTTGTTTGCCACTTATTTCATCTGCCGTGTGCCACATTCCACGTGGGCACTTCCTCTAAACCAGGAGAGCATTATGGAATGCTTTTGTATATAGTGCATCACTTTCACTAATCCAAGCTGACCAATAAGTTGGTTTTAAACATGGCGGCCATGCTGGAACTTTAACACAACAATAGACTGTTTACAATACCTCTGCAAGATGGACACCGGCTTCTATGCCTGCCATGTTTAGATGGCGGCATGTTTTCTTTTTTCTTCTTGTATTCTTTTAATGTATTCTGCGTATGTTGTAGAGTTTGTGTGTGTTTTATGATACTATCAGAGCACAAATGCAAGAAGGAGTAAGTTAATGGATCAGTGCGTGAAAAGAGGAGTGATAGAGTGCATGTATGATGACTTGAGTGGCAAAGTCCACCAATGACACGAAAGGCAGTTTCATTCATAAGCCAGACCTCTTGGCATTGCCAGTGCTTGTTTATCTAACTTTCCAAGAAAGCAGAGAACGATATATTTTAAGTAAAGCTATTTAACACGATTGGTTGACAAAGGGATGTTTGAGAAGGCGCATCAATTGCTACTGGTGTGGACCAGCAACTCAGTAATCCGCTCCTACACCACGATAGGCAGCGATAATAAATTTAGTAAAGCAGTTGATGTTACTGATTTTGCTGGCCAGCCAGCACTGGATTCTTTTGTATCTGCTCATGTTTCCAATTAAAAGACCAGCATTAGTCCAATATTAGTACTGCATGCCCATTTCCACATGATTTAGCAGTAAGGATTTAGTATTTGGTACCGGGCAACCAGTTTTCAAAAAAGAAAGCCACTGTCACCAGCCATTTAAACGACTACTGTCCATCACTCTGAAGTCTGGGTTTGGATCCTTGTATGGGAAATACCCACCTGATTCTCCAGCTAAAATGATATTTAAAGAGCAAGCTATCCACAACATAATTGTTAAGGTAGGGAGAAGAGGGAACATGATGCATTGATTATGACACTTTCTATAGTTAATCCTAAATATAAAAGTATATGATCTATTCCAAAAAGTGAACCAACAATCCACATGGGCACCTGATATACCAGAACGGAAGCTGCCGCACCAAGGGTCACAGCGTGGTTGCAGAAAGATCTGTGTATACAATTGCAAATTTGTGGTAGAATTGTGTAAAATCCAAATGTAACAAGGATTGGTAAATGCATTAGGTTTCGCCTATGTGATTAATAATAAGCTTTTTGTTGTAGCTTGCTGAGTAGTTGTACAATATAAGTTTACAGAAAGTCTGTTAAAGTGTTAGGACTTGTTTATGTACAAAAAGGCAATATTTTGTGCTGTTACTAGTGGTATAGTGCGGGTAAGTAATAGCAAAATTTTGAAAAATGAAAGAGGGACATAATAGCTATTACATCAATTAATTCTATATTATGTGTTTCGAGGAGTTCTGACAACTTTTGGGCCCGGTGCCAGTGCACCTGCTGCACCATTCAAATCATGCCCCTAGTGCCTGCAAGATAACTGCAGTTGTGACTGCATGTTTAGTAGTAAAATATAGCAATATTTGGTGTTTAGAGGAGTTATGACAACTTTTAGCCCTGGTGCCACTGTGCCTGCTGCGCCATTCAAATCAAGACACTACTGCTTGTAAGGTAACTGCACTTGTGACTGCCTGTTTAGTAGTAAAGTTTAGCAGTATTCTACGTTTGGTGGGGTCCCTGCAGCTTTTGGCCCCGGTGCCACTGCACCTGCTGCACCATTCAAATCAAGCCCCTTTTAACTGCAAGATAACTGCAATTGTGTCTGCCTGTATAGTAGTTAAATATAGCAATATTAGGTGTTTCGAGGTAGTCATGACAAATTTTGGGTGCAGTGCCACTGCACACGCTGCACCATTAAAATCATGACCCTGTTGTCTGCAAGGTAACTGCATTGTGACTGCCTGTTTAGTAGTAAAATATTAGGTGTTTAATAGGGTGCCTAGAGCTTTTGGTCCTGGTGCTACTGCACCTGCTGCACCATCCGAATCATGACCCTATTGCCTGCTAGATAAATGCACTTGTGACTGTCTTGTTTAGTAGTAAAATTTAGCAATAATCTGGGTTTAGTGGGGTCCCTAGAGCTTTTAGCTCCAGTGCCACTGCCCCTGCTGCACTATTCAAATCAAGTCCCTTTTAACTTCAAGGTAACTGCAATTGTGACTGCCTGTTTAAGAACAAAATATAGCAATATTAGGGGTTTAGTGGGGTGCCTGGAGCTTTTGGTCCTGGTGCCACAGCACCTGCTGCACTATTGAAATCAAGACCCTAGTGCTTGCTAGATAACAGCACTTATGACTGCCTGTTTAGTCGTAAAATATAGCAATATTAGATGTTTAGAGGAGTTCTGACAACTTTTGGGTCCAATGCCACTGCACCTGCGGCACCATTCAAATAATGACCCTGTTGCCTGCAAAGTAACTGCACTTGTGACTTCCTGTTTAGTAGTGAAATATATAATATTTTGTGTTTAGTGGAGTTATGACTTTTGGCCCTGGTGCCACTGCACCTGCTGCACCATTCAAATGATGACCCTAGTCCCTGAAAGATCTCTGTACTTGTGACTGCCTGTTTAGCTGTAAAATATAGCAATAACCAGTGTTTAGTGGGGTGCCTGGAACCTTTGGTCCCAGTACCACTGCGCCTGATGCACTATTAAAATCATGACCCTAGCACTTGTGACTGCCTGTTTAGTTGTAAAATATAGCAATATTAGATATTTAGAGGAGTTCTGACAACTTTTGGGGCCAGTGCCACTGCACCTGCTGTACCATTCAAATAATGATCCTGTTGCCTGCAAGATTGCTGCACTTGTAACTGCCTGTTTAGTTTTACATTTTAGCAATAATCTGGGTTTAGTGAGGTCCCTAAAGCTTTTGGCCCCAGCGCCTCTGCACCTGCTGCACCATTCAAAATAAGTCCCTTTTAACTGCAAGGTAATTGCAATTGTGACTGCCTGTTTAGCAGTCAAATATAGCAATATTATGTGTTTAAAGGAGTTCTGACAACTTTTGGGCCCGGTGCTACTGCACCTGCTGCACCATTCAAATCATGACGCTGTTGTCTGCAAGGTAACTGCACGTTGGGCTGCCTGCTTAGTAGTAACATATAGCATAGCTCGTGTATTAACTTTCTTTTTAACGTGCAATGTTTATTACAACATTTAGAATTTGATCATAATGACCAAATGGATTCAGTTGAAAAAAATCAATCCGATAATGTCAACAAAGTGCAAAGAAAGGTACTGTGGCGTGAATAGGAAATACCACAAATGTTCTAAGGCTAAAGCATCTGCTTTACGCAACTAAGTAATAAAAAGCAAGCATTCCAACATACTGTTAGAAGCTGTCTGCCTTTTCGGTGGGAAGAGATCTTATCTTGGGGCTTAAACATTGTGAACAGCTTTAGTAGAAGTATCGTAAATGAGTGCAGCCAGGGGACGTTAAATAAAAAAGTTCCCATCAAAAGCGAATGAACACAGTACTCCTGCAGTGGGAACTGATAAGAGCCCCCTTTTAAAATATATTAAATACAAAACATTTCGCAAGCGCTGTACAGGCGAAACCTAAAAAAGGAGACATGGAGTCTTAGACCAACCCCCGGACAGGCCATCCCAGGAGTAGCCAGACAGTTTAATCCCTAGTCACTGACGGCAAAGGGCAATGCATCCTGACAAAGAACCACTGGAACCACAGACACAGCCATCTTAGGGAGGTGCTTCTAGCCCACCCACCCACCCACCCCCACCCCATCGTGCACACTGGAATGCCCATTAGTCCCTTTTCACCCCTACCTTGCCGAAAGGAAGATATGTAATCTAGCTACCCCTATCCTCTAAAGGCTCCGGTTAGTATGTGCCACCTTGTCTTCTGCCTTGCCCAAGACAGGTGGATATATTTACCCCCCCATTGCCTTACTCAAGAGCAAGGGGCGTCTCTTTGCCTTCTCCCAACCTTGCCCATTGGTGAGACGGGCTTATAAAGAAACAAACATCAAGTGAAATGCTGCATGGAACAGAGGACCAGGGCAGTTCTCAGCTCGGTGTGAACTTTTTGCAAAATGTGGATAGAGTGCTTGGACAGCTATAAGCTGCGCTGCAGCCCCCATACCCAGAGGAGGGCAGTAAGCTGCCAGTCCACCTTTCCTTTTCAATTCCATTCACCCCTGTGGACAGAAGGTGGAGTGGGAGAGAACACACCTGCAATTCAGCAATGCATGATAAAATGGCACTGGGGCAGTCTGCTGTCCCGGTGCATTAAAAAATGCCATACTGCCCTTTGGCAAGGCCCAAAGGATTGGACTGAAGTCACCCTCTCGCACCCTTAGGCAATGCCAGGAAGGAAAGAAAACAAAACCCTCTACCCTTGAGCACGACATGTGCATGTAAAAGACACTCTGCCAGTTCCTTGGTTTTAAGTGTGTGGCTAGGCCAGGAGGATAGACACCTTTCAGCCCCCCAAAACACTTTTTGCTTTACACCTTTCCTTGGCCTGCATGACTGGCTGTTTAGCCAGAAATATTTTCACTGAAAACAAAAACTAAAAGTTATAGTGAAGTTATGGTCAGCTTTATTACACTTCAACTAGTTTTAAAAACATTTTTTTTTTTTTTTTTTAAACACTGAAATTCGCAAATTCTGGTTCAAAGCACAAACCGTAACTAGCACAACTGCCATGCAAACCTTAATTTGCACACCAAAAGCAATGCTCATCACCTCACCATAAATGAAACAGATGGAATTACTAATGTAAATCATCTAACAGATGAGATTACATATCACATTACCTTTTCCAATATGACAGGGACGACTAAGCCCGTAAAATTTCAATGCTGACAATCAAAGAAAGAATACCAAGCAAAATCACTTTTGGTATTTAAATAATTGATGTCCCTATGGACTGAGGTATGTTGGCAGCACTCTGTCCCTGGCAGGAACCAATTCAAGAATATACTGAAGCGATAAAATACAAAGTTTACAGTTATCCTGTGGCAAGGCACTAAAAGAGATTTCTTGACAGTGACTCAACATCATTAATATACTTTGATATTGTCCTAGCAAATAGAAGGGGACAAATGAAATCAAAATATAGTAACAAATTAAGTAAAAATTTAATGCCAGGTCATAATTTGGATGAAGAACTTCATAAACACCTTGAATAATCACTTTTCCCAGGTCTGATGAATCTTCCTAAACATCTGCGGAAAATCAACCCCTAGTTTGGTTCATAAATAAAGCGCAAATCAAGAATAACATAGGATTGCAATAAATTAGGGGAGAAGATGTAGCCTAACAGCTAGGATGGTCGATCTCAAATCTGGGGAACCGGGTTCGAGTCTTGGCAATGACGCTCAACTTCCTGTGATTCTGGGCAAATCAAGTAATCTCCCCGTGCCTAACAAAAATGAATGTGTCCTTGTGTAACTCAACTAGTGCTCATGTAAAGCGCTCGGATACCTTTGGGTCAAGTTCTCACTATATAAAACTACGAAGATAAAAAATTAGTCTGAAAATTGGGGAATAAATGTTCAAATCATTTAACACATCAAATGAGTGGATTACTCTAAACCGATTATACAAACTGTAAGACTATCATGGTATAAGCCATCAAAGGACATCAGAAGACCTCCTGCACATTGTGTGTGGCTTAGTAAACATGTGACAGATGCCATACAATGAAAGCGGTTTGAACTTTGGCAGAGACGAGCAGGCTGGTGACCATGACCGAATGGGCGAAACATGTCAGCTTTGGGATTTTACTGCATACTGTATGAAAGAAATCAAAGCTTAGTATACAATAAATACATGTGCTCGGAGTGCCGCTTTGCTTTTTCTACTACTAAGAGAATAGTATGGAAATATACTTCTATATAAAATAGTGGGCCACATCCACTTTTTTCTCACTCTGAGGGTGCTAGGAGTCAACATACTGTGGTAAGGTGCTTAAGCATCTTTTGGGTATAGATCTGCTTCTATAAAGATCTCCTATAAATATTAAATGCATACTTTCACAACCTGTGCTTGCATGGGGACCCTAGCTAATAAAGAACAGAAGCTTGAGGTGCACTCTCCTGCGGTGTCCCTCAACAGCATTATATATCCACTGGAAGTTTCTTCTGAGGGAAGTGAACATCAAAAAGTTTATTTTTACTTGGACTAAATCTATAACAACTAGTCTGCAAAATAATCTCTTCCCTGCCTAGCTGACGAATTGTTAATGACTTATTCAAGTACAAGTAATGTTCTAATGTGTGCTTCCTTCAAAGAACCTATCAGTGAACACGGACTTAATTCTTCACTGACTTTCTACCAACATCTTACCTTTTGCCTCCTTCAAATCCCTGCAGAGATGAAACAGACCCACTAGGTCTAAAGCCCTACCACGTGTCACTTACTTAGGGTATGACTAACTCATTATGGTGAAGTTTGGTTGCTGGCATGGCCAATTACTTCCCGGATGCCTTTCATCTATTTGGAATATACAAACTCTTCACCCACTTACATTGGGCTACCACATCCTCACAAGCCTATCTACCATCCCAACAAATTACTACTTCCCCACCACCTTCTAACTGCATAGAGGGTGCGCTCAATATTTAAGTCACAGCGAGAGACCACTGTCTTTTGGTCTCATTTTCTTCATGGCAACAGCAGCATTACCTCCACCTTTTAGTGATTCCCCAATTTTCCTTAACCTATCTCAGCTTCCTATATGAAGATGCTCAGCCATGAATGTAAATAGATGCTTATTGGTGAAACCAATAAGTGCATCTTTATGTAACAGTCTCTTCAGTGGATGTTCCTGGAAGGAAAGAAAGAATGCTGCCAATCCTGGCCCCGCATGAATGACCTTTCTGCCAAACTCTTACCGTTTCTCTGTTGGTCCCGACTGCGCTTCCCAATCAGCACTGGCTCAATTGCAGTTTCCGATGACTGTAAAGCCTTGATCACCTAGGAAAAAGGCAGCCAAGTTAGGAAAGTTGTGCAACTCGAAGTGTAAAAGAAAACATTTTAGAAAGCACTAGAAAAAGTGGCATTTAATTGCTCCAACTCTGGCGTATTTTTTTTTTACCAACTCCATTACCAGATATCGATGCTAAAAGTTCCTGCTTGAAAGTTATCTCCACCTTTAGCCTAAATCCTTCAAAGTTGATGGCCATACTTCAGCGCACCACTGGCACCCTCCATTTTCATACAATCCTCTCTCTTTCTCTTGGAATGGTTAAAAGTGGTCTTCTGAAAAGAAGACCACTTTGAAAATGTAGGACTTCAAAATATCCTCTTCATACAAGCACCTTTATTTGGAGATAGCTCATACCAGCTCTTAACAGTATGAATGGAAACCTATCACACAACACTTTCACTTTCAAACCCCACCATATGTTCATTCTACCACCTCTTTAACTTGCCTCAACAAAATTCTTAGCCAGTCAGTCACACAGCTTTATTCGATCTTTTTAAAACTGATCATAAAAGCACAGTTAGCTAAAATTCCAACACAATATATTCACATATATACACATTTAAAAATAAGAATTAAACAATTGCAATGAGCCATATAAATTCATATAAAAGGATTTATGAAAAAAAGCAGTTCTAAATTTAAAACTAGTCAATTAATTGTTAACACTAAAATCTCGTCCCTTTTTCCTCTTCCTAAAACAAGCCCACAAAAATGAGGCAACAGAACAGCATACGAATGGGTCCCGTAGAGTTTTTAAAAGTACATAGCCACCCGGCACTGCCTAAAATTGTGGTACCTCAGGATAGGGAGTATAAATGTTGTCCTTTCCTCTATGTAGGTCTTACAAAATAATACAATGTGTAGATCTGACTGTACTGCCCGATTGTTACATGGACAGGGTGAGAGATCTGCTAATTTATATTTATTTTGAGGGTATCCCAGGAGTACCGGAATCATGTTCATGCGGAAACGCAAAAGAATAAATCTGTGCTGCGCATTATTTATTCATGATAAATACTGAAAACCTTCCCCCAAACTTGGTGGTACCAAATCATAAAGAATGGAGGAATGATAAGTGCGTTTCTTTTCTCTTCGGACATACTTTGATCTGTTAATAAATAGATCAGATATTCTTTCCTTTGAAACCCTTTACAGGACTCAGGGTCCTGAAATAGTTCTCCCATCCCCAACGCTTTCAGATGGATCTCTACATAATTTAACCATCCTATTTTTTTATAATAATCTAATTTACAACAGTCCTTAATAATAGTTTGAGTCAAGTCCACTGTAGACCTCCGCCATACTGATAGCCACAACAAGACTGGAGCCAGTCTTATGTTGTCGCTCAAATAAGGAAGCCCCAATTCACAATGTAAAATATAATTTGGGGCTGATTGGGGTAAGGAGACACGATTTTTAAAAAAGGAATCTTCTATTTGTTGGAGTGGTGCAACATTAGCCATACCCCACACTCCTGCACCATAAATTGCAGCAGACTTTGTTTTTGCCGAGTATATGTTCTTAATTGCATCCAGGGGGCTACCTCCCAGCTTCCTAGCAAATCTTTTTACTGCGTTAACACTCCTTTGCATACCCTGAGCTCTTGCTGTCACTAAATTAGACCATGATTGGTCTTTATCAAAAAGCACTCCAAGGTATGAGAAGGAGTCAACTATCTCAATTTTCTTGCCTGACAACTGGAAGTGGGGGTGTCTCTCACCTCTTGCGGCTCCAGACACAATTATAAACTATTTCGATTCATTGACCTTTAGGTCAAGGGAGGCCATAAAGGCGGAATAGGCTGTTATTAGCGTTTGTAGGGCTAAACCCGATCTGGCCATCAATACCGCATCGTCAGCGTACGCCATACTTCAGCGCACCACTGGCACCCTCCGTTCTCATACAATCCTCTCTCTTTCTCTTGGAATGGTTAAAAGTGGTCTTCTGAAAAGAAGACCACTTTGAAAATGTAGGACTTCACAATATCCCCTTCATACAAGCACCTTTATTTGGAGATAGCTCATACCAGCCCTTAACAGTATGAATGGAAACCTATCACACAACACTTTTCAAACCCCACCAATATATGTTCATTCTACCACCTCTTTAACTTGCCTCAACAAAATGCTTAGCCAAAAAATGATTTAAGCATCACTGACTGTTTCTCTTGGATCGATGGAGCACTCTGAATCCAGCCTACATACCTTGCATGTCAAGTGTAACAAATAAAGTTAGGAACTACTTTTTCGAACCCCACTCTTTTACGTCAAGGAATTGCCCCACATGCCCCCAAAGTCTCCATACTTCAATCCTGTGCTCTTTAATTTATACACCCAGCCACTTGGTGATATCAGTATAGACTCTTACAAATTGCACCACCAACATACAGATGCCCTCCCAACTTTATTTAAACGTGCCTTCCCTTTACGAGATCTTCAACCTCACTTAGACTTTAAATGACAACCAATCCTGGATGACTTCTCACCATCTCAAATTAAAAGGTAACAAGCTGATTCCTGCTTATCTCACCTTACTACTCCTCTATCGTGGTTCTGAACTGGCTAGACTCCATGAATATCTTGAAATGTAACCTAAAGAGCACCGAAAGCTCCAAAACTCTTGGCTTCATTCGAGATAGTCACCTCAACCTACACAAGCACATCAACAATACCCAATAATCCAAAGAACCGCCAAGAATGCCAACTACTGCTGATGTAGTCGGAGCCTTGGTTCTCTCCAGACTGGAGCAGGGTATTTCAGTCCTCTTAGGAATTGAGAACATTCATCTTGCCCCTCTCAAAGCCACTCTCTGTGCTGTAGCCTGACTAATTTCTGGGATTGATCAGAGCTTAGAACACAAACTACTCAACTCTGACTCACTACCAGCAGGAGTGTATGACCGCTTTTTTTTGGGGGGTGGGGGGGATTTTAGGGGGTGGAGAGTCCTGTAATTTTTGTAGCTTTCATACATTTAAAGAAAAAAAATCAACCTTGAAAGAATCTTCCACTGGCTGTGCACCAGAAGTGTGGACTGCTACCCACCTTTTAGCCACTCCCTCCCTTCATATCCTCTTTCACAAAAAGAGACGAAACAATTGCTTTTTAATTAACACTTCTGTCTCCCCTTCCTAACGTCCCCTGCGCTGTCCACATCTTCCAGGGACCAACATATTTCTGCTGACTGTTTAGAAGCCTAGGCCATGGTCTTACCATTGTATGCCTCACAGCTCCTCAGACTGTGGGTGCACAATCGGGCTACTGTCGTCAGGATCTTAAAGCTTCGGCTTGCCTACTGGTCAAGCCTGATGAGAATACTGCACTCTATACAGACCTCTAATCCAATATCTAGTACTGGCTTCCTGAGGTTGAGTCTGTACAGGCTCCCTGTGTTCGTACTACTAGTCGTCTTTACTATGGTATATACATTTTCACACCCTGTCTAATTTTTACACCACCACCTCTTTATTCCTGAGCCGATATCTAGACTTAGTTCAGTTATTGTTTTTCAATATAATATCTATCTATAGATAGACACTTTGCATACAATCATGGGCCGATGTATGTTTCCTAGTTCAACATGATTACATATATTGCACATGTTTTCTCTGTAAATATTTTTACACAGCCTAACAAATGCATTATTCATTATTATTAGCTTAATTTTCGTAATAAATGAAATATAGACACTATGACCTAGATCTTAGTTCTCTTTTAGCACCAATGAGGTGCCCAGCTTTTCTATGAATGCCTGAACATCTTCAAGAAACACACCACCTTTGACTGCCTGCCGACTTTAATCTAAATACTGCTGGACTACCGGCTCATTCTAAATGTACCCACCTGCCATAAAGGAACCATCCAGTGCAAACAAAGACATTTATTCTTACCATGTCTTGCACCCCTAATAATCAACAACTGAAGACATTCCAGAATGTTCCTTTGTTTGATGAATACTGCTAAGGTTTTGAGACCTATTTCGACATCACTCACCTGTTGGCCCCTTTAAACCAATGGTGGACTGGCTTGTCGGGCACTCTGGCACTGCCAGATGAGCCACCTCGGAAGGGCCAGTGTGCGGATCAGCTTCCTAGTCATATGGACCGCGACGGGAACAAAATAAAAAAATATCAGTCCACACACGGACCCATCTGTCAGTGCCGGAGTACATAGCAGGCCTGTCCATCACTGCTTTAACAGATAGAACAGCCAGACTTCCTTGAATGCTCCCTCCTATCACGGCATGCATATAATACCTACTCATACAGGTTGATCTGAACACAAAACAAATTAGGCTCTTAGGTGTGAGGGAAACGTTGGAACCGTTTTTTAAAAAGTCAACACAGGACTTTCGTAAAGAGATTCAGTGCCATACTAACGGAAGGCTGTGTCCTCGACAAATGCCAAATAACATGCTTGGCAAAGCAGGATGATCTCTTCTGTGAACAATTGTTATTTTCTTTGGAACAGTCATCAATTACTTTTTAAACGGTTACGTATTGGGGCATCATAATTCAAGTACTTTTTCAACGCTCCCCTGCAAGTAGACAGACAGCGGGGGGAGTAGTATACAAGGGAGTCAGCTGAAAATGACTCACTCTGGCAGAGTGCTTAAACTCAAAGAAAAAAATAGTACCTACAAAAATTAGCAGTAGAAGGACACAAGTAATGTGTCCATGCTCCACGGGAGGGACAAATGCACAAAGGGGAAGGAAGTCTATGACAGCTCACCAACAAGAGCAAGTAAATATGAATGACAATGAAGCCAACCAATGAGAAGCGATGGAAAACAAAGGTCTCGAATGGACAGCACATGCGCCGTCTAGGCAAGATGTAAAAAGGAAGTCAAAACTAGTTGTTATAGAGACAATCTCACTGAAATAGCTCCATCATGAGTTTGAGAAAGCCCACAGACTCCCACACATTAAGCCACAACAATGCAGAGGTGCAGTGGATTTCCAGAATTATGCACATTTATGGCTTAGTCACTTCACTCACAGCGAATTAAAATGGTTCATGGGATAAGAGTTCCGCCTTGTCTATTAACAAGGATCCAAACCTTGAAAATCTATAAATGGCAGTTTATTGGCACAGGTCACACAATTGATGGAGCAGGGTAAATGAAAAATGTTTTAACCTCCTAATATTTTCGTAAAATAATTAATAAACATGTTCGTTTAAGTAAATAACCAACAATGTATGTTACATGTGAAGGGTTAAAGGTAACACGCTATTCCGTGTGCAAAATAATCAACTTATAATTGTTTACGTGTCTAACATAACATAATATTTGCGTACTAATAATAAAACGCATGCTCTGTGCTTTTAAATAAAACGTGTGGTTGCGAAATAAAGCGATGGTAAGTAAGGGACAGTTTTATATGTTGCTTTTTGCTAGGTAATACCTAATTGGGGTACGTAGAAAGACGGGAGGGAAACGAAAGGGTTTATATTTCTTTGTTTTAACAATATTTTGTTTATCTTTGAAAATAGTGCGCTTAGGCCTGTCGAGCAGTGATATAAAATGGCCGCCAGTTGCTAGAGTACGCATGAGCAGGGAACCATGTGATAGAGGAGAGAGGCTGTGGAAAAGGATGATCACGTGCTTGTGCTGAGAGGCTAAGATGGAAGTATGGTCAAGGCTATTGTGACCTTTGAGCAGATGTGTGCCAAGATGATCAGCAAGAAGCGTGAGAAGTCCAATTGAATCAATGGACGGAACTGTTAAATCTAAAAAGTAGCAGAAAAAGATACAAATTGGACTGATCGAAGCGGATGAGCAATGACATGAACTGTGGGAAACGATGCAAGCATGGACATTCCACAAGGAACTTGTTAAGACCAGGAAGTTTGATTAAAATGTATATGGGCCTGAGGGGACCAATGAGAAAGAATCACGCCATGAAGATGCAACATTTTATTCTGTAAGCTAGAATTAGGGTATAAGAAGACCTACTCTTGGTGGGAGGAGTTAGTTGCTGGAGAGTGAGTTGCTGGAGAGCAGATGCTGGAGAAGTTAGATGCTGTAGATGGGTGAAGTTGCGGTTGCTGATGCTGACGAGCTGATGCTGCTATTTTTATTTTCCAGTTGAGTATAAGATGCTGCTTTTGGAGAACCTTTTTATTCTTGATCAATTTTTCAGTTAGAACTATTAGATTTTTCCAAGACAGATAGATTGATCATTTAGAGTTCTTGCTATGATAACCTTATTTTTCCGTCTAATAGATATGCATTGCAATTTCAATTTATTCTTATGATGATAAATGTAAAGATCTGAATAATAAACTTATAACTTATTTCTTGCTTCGAAACTTTATATAAAACTTTATTATTCTTTAAACAAATGACTCAGTGATTCTTTAGCTCAATGATTAAAGTAAATTGATAAAGAGTTTATTGTGATTGAGCTGGTCTTAATCACCATCAACTGATTCCTACTAGTTGGTCCGAAGACCAATGAGCGGAATACCTTAAAGCAAATGAGAAGCATTATGTCATGTTAAAAGAGGTTTCCCGTCTCCTTCCAGCGAATCGTTTTTCTCCTAGGTTGTTGACGAAGGAAATCCAGGGAATAAATGAGTAAGTGAATGTATATGCTGTGTTATGGGCCCCACCGTCATATGGATATAGTGTGTGTGTTGAAGGAATAATTGCACCTGGATGACCGAAGTATATAGGAGAATAATTTTTGTTAGCGCTGGATCAGATTTCTTGGTAGCAGAGTTATGGTTACTATAGATTAGTTTGGTGATTATTGATTATTGATAAGTCTAACACTTTTTGTTGAGTCGCGTTATGTTATATGTAAGTTTTCACGCTTCCGGGAAGTAGGAAGTGGAACACGTGTGGCAAGAGAAGTCACATGGAATGGTGCATTGTCTGAATTCATATTGGTGATAACGCAGGTTGTGTTATGATAGGGACATTTTCTGTATAAAAGGTGTGTAAGTGAAATAGTGATCGGTTTCTTGTGAAACTCTGGCCTTAATTCTCAGGAGCAGTATAGTCTCCACATGTGTTTTATCCCTAGAGAAACGGGTTTACTGATTGCTTGAAAGAAGGGTAAGGTAGAGGGAAGTACTACTTTATCAGCGAAACTGAAAATTCTGTGGTAGGGTAGAGGTAAGCGCTGCCTACTGGAAAATACAGAGTTCTTGTGTAAATGGTCAAAGCTATCTCTTTGGTTTAGCGAATCAGACAATGGAAATGTGTTTTAAATGTTGTAACTAACGAAGAATTGTTGAAAAAGAAATTGCCGATAAATTTTGTAAAGGAGGGGTCAAGAGCAGAAGTGACGTAGACAAGAGTCGCGCTGGGATTGGACAGTGCGTTAGTCACATGGAAACAGGAGCAGAACTGACATAGACAGAAGACGCGCTGGGATTGGTCAGTGCGCGGTAGACAGAAATCGCTCTGATTGGAGTTTTGGTGTGAATCGCGACAGGATTGGTCAAATAACCTAGTGACGTGGAAGTTTCTGATTGAAGTGTTGGTGTGAGTCGCGCTAGCATTGGTTGGAATAACGCATACAGAACAGTGTTGAATTACGGATCATTTGAGGAGAAAAGAGATTGTGAATCATGTCGTATTATGAGTATGGTAGAGAGAAAACGTCATGGATGACGAAAGTTAAGAATTTCTTTAAGAAAGACAAAAAGGTAGTGACTAGAGAGGGACAAATAATTCCTCCGCCGAAATCACCAGCTTCGCATATGATGCTGAAATATGGATATCATACATGCATATGGTTAGAAAATTGGACAAAATATACCAAGAATGATGGAGCATTGGCTTTCCCTGAGAATGGTTCATTTAATGTAGCTGTACTACGGAACTTGAGAGAAAAGATGGCAATGTTAGAACCTAGACCTAGACAGACACAGTTTGAAGCTTTAACGGAATGGGAAGATGAGATGTATGAGCGAGAGAGATTCAGAGGATTAAAGAATCATGAGTTTGTGCCTGGAAGGTTATGGGGAGTAAATCATGAGGACAGAATAAAGCGTTGGAGATGTGCTAACATGACAGGAGGTTTGTTTCCAGCTTTTACAGTTGAGGAAGAAGCAAAGAGAAAGTGTACAGAGAAAAAGAAACATGTAGTGGTAGAAAAGTATGTGTATGGTGGTAGTGAAACAGATGACGAATTGCTGGAAGATATTTTAAACAGAAACCCACCTCCATACCAACAGACTTCTGCGGTGGTGACACCTAATGCACCGCCAATGGAAACTGGGAGGAATAAAAATCCCGAACGAAGAGATGAGACAAATAAGTCACAAGATCAATTAAAAACTTCACAAAATGAAGAGATAGAAAGTGACAATGCAACTGAATTAGCAAAAACGACAAGAGAATTGACTGAGAAAATAAGAGCATTGACAAAGAATATGGAAGCTGTAACTGTACCAGTAACGATAGGTCCTGTAATGCCAATTTTTGAGAATCAGAAAATTGATGAACGTTCTTTAGTGATTCCCATTTGCAAAGAAAAAGAGAAGGGATGGAACTGAATAATGAAGGTGCACACAATTTGGCTAGTACCTATAGACCAAGCCCACCTACTAATTTGACGATAAATGAGAATGAGATTAGGAGAATGCCTATGCTGACGGAGTCTGCATCAGGGACACCAGAAAGAAGTAGCAATTGGATAGAATTAAATAGTACGCCTGGAGGTCCGACTCCAGATGAGTTAAATGAATGGATGAAAGCGCTAAAAACAAAAGAAACTGAAGTGAAACCATTAGATGTAATTAGGTTGAAAATAGACATGGAAGAATTGATTTTAGGAACAATTGGTACAGAAAAATTAAAAAATTATCAGGATGATGAGATTATGTTTTTGTGCAAAAGTCTTACATGGAGAGCTAGAAATTTACATGACAAATTGGAAGAGACAGCGAGTGAACTAGGAGTAGAGTTTGTAAAAGTGAGAACGTTGCAAAAACCATACAGAGTAGATTTTTGTGAGAAGGATATAGAGAATTTGAACACATCAGGAAGACTGACCCAAATAAAAGAGTTAATTGTTTTATTGAGAAAATGGGGTGATGTGGATAGATGGAGAAATAGATGGTCGAAAAGGAATGAGAAAACAACAGATAAAGCATCTTTGGCTTTTGCAGTAACAGATAAGGAACCAGTTGTAAGAGAGTACCCGATGAGAGAAACTCCAGGTGGTAGTTATGTGCATGTTCCATGGACCAGACAGGATATACTGTCATTTACAAATGACTTCCCAAAGTTGAGAGAGAAGCCAGTAGAATGGTACAGACAAGTGGAAAGATTTGTGAAGGTTTCAAAGGTGTTGTGGATAGATCTGGATGGATTGTTTGATATAGTAGTGCCAGCTGATTTGTGGACAGAATGTAAGATTACTATTGATTGGCCAACTGTAGAATATCCAAGGGACGCTAAAACAGGAGCACCAGGACCAGAAGTGATGAGGAAGTACGACCAAGTAATTACCTTTTTGAAGAATAAGATTCCACCTAAAGAAACAGATTGGGTAAAAATAGACAGGACAACGCAGGAAAGTAAAGAATCAGTGCATGCTTATTACGAGCGATTGTTGTTGGTTTTCAAACAGTACAGTGGTTATGAGACACTAAATGAGAAGGATATGAGTCATTTTGTATATAGGTTTGTGTATGGATTGAAACCAGAAATAAGTGAAATGATTAAGCAGCATATGATTTGTTGGCAGAATAGCACAATGGATGAGGTTTTGAGATATGCTAAGTATTGCAGTGATGATATTGAGAGTAGACAGCGTAAATTGAAAGAAAAGGCCATGTGGGCGCAGGTGAAAGTTGCAGAGAAGCAAGAAGCTCAATTGAGTAATACTGGTAATGAAACAGGACAGGTTAGATCCCGACCTAATATAGGTAAAGGAAAAGGACAAATGAGCATAGATGAGGCAAAGAAAAAGTGGCCATGCCACAACTGTGGAAAGCTAGGACATTGGAGAAACGAGTGTAAATTTCCTCCAAAACCTAATGTGGAAAATCAATCATTAAATTCACAGGTGCAGAGTGAGGTAGTTACTCAACAAGGTCAGGTGCCACAACCACCACTTCCCAAGAGTGTTAACCAACAGAAATACAGTGCAGAAACAGGATTCTACGGAGGAGAACAGGTAACACAGTTGCCGCGTGCAGCTGCAATTTCTCAATATTGGTTACGACAGGATGAGGATGACACGGATGAAAGTTTCTGACGGTGCCTAGGAGAGGGGGAAGAGTGCGTGCTTGGCGCAACTCTAGAGGTAGATCAGTCTGGTCCATTTGTGGATGGAGAAGTGAATGGTGCAAATGTAACATTCCTTGTTGACACTGGAGCTACCCGTTCTACTGTTAGGTCAGTGGAAATACCAAACCTTCCTCTCTCAGGTGAACATATCCAAGTAGTTGGAGTTTCAAATCAGCAAATTAAGACGCCTCTTTCTAAATTAGTGGAGGTAAGAATTGATCCATTTAGCGAAATGCACCGATTTGTGGTATGCGATTGTAGTCCCGTGAACCTATTAGGACGCGAGTTATTGTGCAAGATGAATTGCACTATCTATTGTACCCCAGACGGAATTGCATTTCAGACTCCAGATGAGGATGTGCTGTATAAAATGACAATGGTGAATTTAGAACCAGAAGTAAATGGTTCGTTTCCTGTATTTGATGCAGAGAAAATCCCAATTGAATTGAAAAAGACAGTGAAAGAAGAAGTGTGGGACTTTACAGGAGAGGATGTAGGATTAATGAAAGGAGTAGATCCCGTTAAAAGAACAGTGAAAGAGGGAACGAGTTACCCAAATACGCCCCAGTATAAATTGACACCAGAGATAATTGAAGGAATACCGCCAGTAATAAATAAAATGATTGAACAAGGGATTTTAAAAGAAATCATGAGCAGTCCATGTAATTCGCCAATAATGGGACTGAAAAAGCCAAACGGAACATATAGAATTGTACAGGATTTGAGGAAGGTAAACAAAATTGTTGTGCCTTGTTGCCCAATAGTACCGAACCCTGCTGTGATTCTATACCAGATTCCACGTGAAGCAGAATGGTACACAGTAATTGATTTATGTCATGCATTTTTCTCTATTCCATTGCATCCAGATAGCCAGCCATTATTTGCGTTTAGGTTTGGAGAGCGTATTTTGGCATGGTGCCGAATTCCTCAAGGGTACACAGAAAGTCCCTCAATCTTTAATCAGATTCTAAAGAAATCGTTGGAAGAGTTAAAAATGCCAGAAAAATCAGTGATGGTTCAGTATATTGAGGACCTACTGGTGGCATCAAAAACGAAGGAAGCATGTGTCAATGATACAATTGCTTTGCTGAATCATTTAGCAAAAAGAGGACATAAAGTGTCCCCTTCAAAATTGCAGTTTTGCCAACAAGAAGTCCAGTATTTAGGGCATAAAATTGAGAAAGGAGTGCGAAAGGTAACGACTGAAAGAATAAAAATGATTCAAGGAATGAGAGCTCCAATGACACAAAGAGAGGTAAGAATGTTTTTGGGAATGGTTGGATATTGTCGACAATGGATAAGCGGTTTTTCACTGATTGCTAAACCATTGCAAAAACTGACAAAGAAGGATGTTAAAGATCCTTTTGAAATGAATGATGAAGAAATGAAAGCATTCAGAGAGCTGGAAAAAAATTATGTGAGGCTCCAGCATTAGGAATGCCTGACTATGAGAAAGATTTTGAGCTGTATTGCAGTGAAAGAGATGGATGTGCATTTTCAGTTTTGGTACAGAGACATGGAACTATGAAAAGACCCATTGCATATTTTTCAGCTGTTTTAGACCCTGTAGCGAAAGCGTTGCCTGGATGCTTGAAAGCAGTTGCTGCTACTTGTGTGAGTCTGGAACAGAGTGAAGGCATAGTTATGGGATATCCACTGAGAGTATATGTTCCCCATTCTGTGGAAATTCTCTTGACAAGAACGAAAACACAATACATGACACATAGTCGACTGACTAGGTATGAAAAAGTAATTTTGAGCGCAGATAATGTGACCATTGACAGATGTATAAATGTGAATCCTTCGACATCGTTACCAGATGAAGAAAGTATAATTGAAATGGATGAAGTAGATCACGATTGTCTGAATGTGCTTGAATATTGTACAAAACCAAGGTCTGACATACGAGATGAGCCTTTAAAAGAATCAGATTGTATTATGTTCGTGGATGGCTCATGTTTGAGAACGAGTGATGGAGTTCTAAGTGCAGCATATGCAGTTTGCACAGTAGCAACTGTAATGGAAGCATCTTGTCTGAAAGGGATACGGTCTGCCCAAGTCGCAGAATTAGTAGCTCTGATTCAAGCATGCAAGTTGGGAAGAAATGTACGGGTTACGATTGTGACAGATAGCCAGTACGGCTTCGGGGTGGTGCATGACTTTGGTCAGATTTGGTCACAAAGGGGTTTCTTGATGTCTGCAGGAACACCCATTAGAAACGGAGATTTTGTGAAAAAGTTGCTTGAGGCGATACAGCTGCCTAAACAGATTGCTGTTGTAAAGTGCAATGCACATAAAAATGGGGAAGACTACATAACTGTTGGTAATAAATATGCTGACGAGATTGCACAGTACTGTGCAAAGAATGTGGTTTCTTTAAACAAAAGTCGGGAAAGAGCATATTTCTTGTCCTTTGCTTTTTACTAACCCTGTTGAGACATGGGATGAGGTGAGACAGTTACAGGAAGCTGCAGATGATGAGGAAAAAGATACATGGATAAAAGCAGGATGTAGAAAACATGAAGAAAATGATGTTTGGGTTTACAGAGATGAAAGACCAGTTATGCCTGATAGCATGATTTCTGACATGGCACGATTGTACCATGGACAAGCCCATATTGGGAGAGATTCAATGATCAGACTTTTTAGACAAACATGGTATAATCCAAAATTCAGAGCCATAGCTGAGAGTCTTTGTCAGAGATGTCTTATTTGTCAACAGTTAAATCCAGGAAGGAAGACAGTAGTGAGTCTAGGAACAATAGGACGAGAAGGAGGTCCTTTCACTAGAATGCAAATAGATTTTATTGAAATGCCACCTTGCAACAGACTAAGGTATGTCCTAGTGGTCGTCTGTTTGTTTTCCCGTTGGGTGGAAGCATACCCAACAAGAAGGAATGATGGTATTACGGTAGCAAAACTTATGCTGCGAGAATTCATTCCGAGGTATGGTTTTCCAGTCACGATTGAAACAGATAGAGGAACACATTTCCAAAATGAATTAGTTAAACTGATTTGTGAAGCACTTAGTATTAAACAGAAACTGCATTGTGCATACAGACCAGAGCAAGTGAATGGAACAATCAAGAACAGGTTAGGAAAAATGTGTCAAGCTACAGGACTCAAATGGCCAGATGCCTTGCCATTAGTTTTAATGACAATCAGAAGTATTCCGGAAAGGAAAACTGGACTCAGTCCCCATGAAATAATTATGGGACGAGCAATGAGACAAGCACAAGTACCTGTCAACAAACTACTGACTATAACTGATGATCTAGTGCTGGATTATTGCAAAGGATTGGCTGATGTGGTGCGTTCTGTGTTTCATCAGGTTGGACCGGATGCGACCACTCTTGAAAGAAAACCAGCTCACGACTTGAATCCAGGAGATTGGGTCCGCATAAAAGTCCACAGGAGAAGAAACTGTTTGGTTCCTCGCTGGGACGAACCACGACAAGTGATCCTGGTGACAACCACTGCAGTCAAGTGTGCAGGAGTGAAACACTGGGTGCATGCCAGTCACACCATCAGAGTGCCAGAACCTGAAGATCGACCTGCAAGTCGACATCTGGAAGACCCAACTACAAGTGCAACGACAGAAGAAGTAGAGGAAATAGCTGAAGTTCCAGAACCTGAAGATCGACCTGTAAGTCGACATCTGGAAATATCAGATACCAGTTCAGAATCTGATACAGATCATTCGGATTGTGAAGAAATTCTAAAAAGGAATTGGAAATTTGAAGGCATAAGAGAAGAAACTGAGCCAGAAGATAGTAACAGTGAGCAACCAAGTACAAGTTGTGGTGAAAATCCTTCGGAGATAATATTAATAGATGAAGAAGGGAGAGTTTCAAACAAAAAGCTAGAAAAATCGGAAGATCCCCGAGGAGCAATAGGGACAAATAGTCAAACACGAGAACAGGGAAATTTAGAAGCAGATAGAGAGACTGACACAAATTCGGAAGAACCTCGAGGAGGGACAGAAATAGGTGAACGAAGGAAGAAAAGAACCACAAGTAGAGGAAGAAAATGACATTATAAGTTTCAAAATAAGAGGCAATAACGAAAGAACTGAAACAGAGTCTGAAGAAAGTGGAGAAGAAAGAAACCAAAAACTAGAGTCAAGAAAAAGAAATTGGAAAACAGAAAGAGGAAAAAGGAAGCGAGGCAAAAAGGCCAAGAAAAGGAGACAATTGGCCCAACGAAGTAAGAAAATTAAGATACAGAATCATAAGGTTAGATGGGGAAAGTGCTGAACAAGTGAATGAAATAAGTCAGAAAGAGCAAGAAAAACAAGGTGGAAAACACTTGCAGAAAACAAAAAGAGTAAAGAAGGTAAATCCGAAGTATAGATCGCCTGAATGGTTGTATCTTGCTTTGACTGGTAACAAAGAAGAAAAGAACACTCACGAGAACCCAGAACAAAGAAACCTGATGGGAAAAGGTGAGGTGCAACAAACCTGAAGAAGTTTAAATAGTTTCTACCGGATTTGACAAAACACTGGATCTGACGAATTTTACCGGATATGACAAAGAAAGAATTCTGAGAAAGAATTAAAAGAAAGTACCAAACAAAGACAAAACATTGGAGTACAGAGTGGCAAATAAGTCATTCCTGAGGTGTAGTGACACAATTTTCTGGAAAACAAATAAATAAGGTTATAAAACAAAATGGAGAATACTGGAGATAGAAAATGTAAATGTGAGTTTTTAAGTAGATGGTGCAAGATGTGCTGCTTTTGTACAGGATTATTAATGACAGTATGGGTGGTTTTAGCAATCACTATTCCAATTAGTTTAGCTGTAGTAGAAACGTCTAATAACACTGAGAAAGAAAAAGGAGCTAACACTCAAGAACCAGTTATTTTAAAGAGTAGTGCAGAATTACACAAGGACAAATCAATAACAGATTTTTCTAAAAATGTTTTTACTAAATTATTATATGAGTATGTAGAAACAATGGATGTAAGAGATTGCTATGTTTGTATGCAGTTGCCTGCATCTGTAGCAGAGGGTGTGACTTATCATCACCTCCCTTTGACGTATGGAATAACATGTAGTGTCTTAGCAAGTTTATTTTATAAAACAGGTAGATTAGAATATTATTACACTGACATAAATAAGATTTATGCGAAAGTTTCTGTAGTTCCCGAGCTAAACAAAATAAAAGAGGGAAAAACGTTTGGTGAATATTTTCTAGAGGATAAGATTTTAACATTAGATAATATAATTAGGTACAACCTTACCTGTGAGTTAAAGAAGGAAGAAAAGGTATTTTTAGAGATGGTTGAAGAGAGAAGAGTGAAATTTCAAAGAAAAGTGATAGAAGAGACAAAAACACCTCTTTGGGCGTTTGAGGAAGACAATCATGACAAGAAAAAGACAAATGCAGCTATGACTCTGGATTGGCCCCAACAGGGAAGGTTGTGTATTAGAAGAAATAAGACAAGAGATGACAATTATTTTGTGGGTTCCAGTATTTGCCATGACAATTATCAAATTTTAGGCAGATGGGGATTCAAAGGGGAAAAGATCCAATATTTCCAGGGATCTATTATGTTTGCGGAAATAGGGCTTATTATAGGTTGCCGGACCATTGGTATGGGTCATGTTATTTAAGCCTGGTCTTTCCAAAGATTTTTCATATGGATAGAAAAGAAAAAGGAACACACAAAATGATAAATACCTTTACACGTAGAAAAAGGGAAAGTTTTTCAGAAATAGTAGGTGATATTTTTGGCGCATTGATACCAGCAGTGGGAATATCTTTGAATGCATTTAGAATTCGGAAATTATCCACAGTGGTAGATCGTTTATCTACAGATACTGCTGGAGGGTTCTTGATGGTAAATACCGAGATGGTTGCCATAAGAGCTATGGTGATGCAAAATCGACTTGCCCTTGACATTCTTTTGGTAAAAGAGGGCGGAGTCTGTGGAATGCTGAAAGTCCAACATTGTTGCACTTACATTCCAGATAAAAGCGAAAATATACAGAAGTATATAACAAATATTACAAGTTTGCACAAAGAACTTGTTCCACTGGAGGTTGAAAGTGCTTTTGGAAAACTTGGTAAAGGGTTTTCTTCAGTAATAAATTGGTTAACAAGAATGAGTGGATTAATAATAGGAAAAGTTATAATAATAGCAACCATGATAATAATAATAATTTTAGTGCTGAAGCTTGTAATAACATGTATAAAGAGAAGAAGAAGACAGAATAAAATAGAAAAAGAAAACATGATAAACAAGGAGAGAGAGAGAGAAATGGGTGAAATAGAGTTAGAAGAAATAAAAGAGAACATGTACAAGAAAACGAAGAGACAAGTTGAAAGGGATACAGTTGTGTAAACTAACAAAAGCAAACGGATAAAAGATATATGCTGTCTGAAAGAATTGTATAACTTGGGTTTTGTGGTGATATTAAAAATCACCAAAGGGGGGAGTTGATGGAGCAGGGTAAATAATTTTTTTTTAACCTCCTAATATTTTCGTAAAATAATTAATAAACATGTTCGTTTAAGTAAATAACCAACAATGTATGTTACATGTGAAGGGTTAAAGGTAACACGCTATTCCGTGTGCAAAATAATCAACTTATAATTGTTTACGTGTCTAACATAACATAATATTTGCGTACTAATAATAAAACGCATGCTCTGTGCTTTTAAATAAAACGTGTGGTTGCGAAATAAAGCGATGGTAAGTAAGGGACAGCTTTATATGTTGCTTTTTGCTAGGTAATACCTAATTGGGGTACGTAGAAAGACGGGAGGGAAACGAAAGGGTTTATATTTCTTTGTTTTAACAATATTTTGTTTATCTTTGAAAATAGTGCGCTTAGGCCTGTCGATCAGTGATATAAAATGGCCGCCAGTTGCTAGAGTACGCATGAGCAGGGAACCATGTGATAGAGGAGAGAGGCTGTGGAAAAGGATGATCACATGCTTGTGCTGAGAGGCTAAGATGGAAGTATGGTCAAGGCTATTGTGACCTTTCTGAGCAGATGTGTGCCAAGATGATCAGCAAGAAGCGTGAGAAGTCGAACTGAATCAATGGATGGAACTGTTAAATCTAAAAAGTAGCAGAAAAAGATACAAATTGGACTGATCGAAGCGGATGAGCAATGACATGAACTGTGGGAAACGATGCAAGCATGGACATTCCACAAGGAACTGGTTAAGACCAGGAAGTTTGATTAAAATGTATATGGGCCTGAGGGGACCAATGAGAAAGAATCACGCCATGAAGATGCAACATTTTATTCTGTAAGCTAGAATTAGGGTATAAGAAGACCTACTCTTGGTGGGAGGAGTTAGTTGCTGGAGAGTGAGTTGCTGGAGAGCAGATGCTGGAGAAGTTAGATGCTGTAGATGGGTGAAGTTGCGGTTGCTGATGCTGACGAGCTGATGATGCTGCTGCTGCTATTTTTATTTTCCAGTGGAGTATAAGATGCTGCTTTTGGAGAACCTTTTTATTCTTGATCAATTTTTCAGTTAGAACTATTAGATTTTTCCAAGACAGATAGATTGATCATTTAGAGTTCTTGCTATGATAACCTTATTTTTCCGTCTAATAGATATGCATTGCAATTTCAATTTATTCTTATAATGATGATAAATGTAAAGATCTGAATAATAAACTTAAAACTTATTTCTTGCTTCGAAACTTTATATAAAACTTTATTATTCTTTAAACAAATGACTCCGTGATTCTTTAGCTCAATGATTAAAGTAAATTGATAAAGGAGTTTATTGTGATTGAGCTGGTCTTAATCACCATCAACTGATTCCTACTAGTTGGTCCATCGACCAATGAGCGGAATACCTTAAAGCAAATGAGAAGCATTATGTCATGTTAAAAGAGGTATCCCGTCTCCTTCCAGCGAATCGTTTTTCTCCTAGGTTGTTGACGAAGGAAATCCAGGGAATAAATGAGTAAGTGAATGTATATGCGGTGTTATGGGCCCCACCGTCATATGGATATAGTGTGTGTGTTGAAGGAATAATTGCACCTGGATGACCGAAGTATATAGGAGAATAATTTTTATTGTTAGCGCTGGATCAGATTTCTTGGTAGCAGAGTTATGGTTACTATAGATTAGTTTGGTGATTATTGATAAGTCTAACACTTTTTGTTGAGTCGCGTTATGTTATATGTAAGTTTTCACGCTTCCGGGAAGTAGGAAGTGGAACACGTGTGGCAAGAGAAGTCACATGGAATGGTGCATTGTCTGAATTCATATTGGTGATAACGCAGGTTGTGTTATGATAGGGACATTTTCTGTATAAAAGGTGTGTAAGTGAAATAGTGATCGGTTTCTTGTGAAACTCTGGCCTTAATTCTCAGGAGCAGTATAGTCTCCACATGTGTTTTATCCCTAGAGAAACGGGTTTACTGATTGCTTGAAAGAAGGGTAAGGTAGAGGGAAGTACTACTTTATCAGCGAAACTGAAAATTCTGTGGTAGGGTAGAGGTAAGCGCTGCCTACTGGAAAATACAGAGTTCTTGTGTAAATGGTCAAAGCTATCTCTTTGGTTTAGCGAATCAGACAATGGAAATGTGTTTTAAATGTTGTAACTAACGAAGAATTGTTGAAAAAGAAATTGCCGATAAATTTTGTAAAGGAGGGGTCAAGAGCAGAAGTGACGTAGACAAGAGTCGCGCTGGGATTGGACAGTGCATTAGTCACATGGAAACAGGAGCAGAACTGACGTAGACAGAAGCCGCGCTGGGATTGGTCAGTGCGCGGTAGACAGAAATCGCTCTGATTGGAGTTTTGGTGTGAATCGCGACAGGATTGGTCAAATAACCTAGTGACGTGGAAGTTTCTGATTGAAGTGTTGGTGTGAGTCGCGCTAGGATTGGTCGGAATAACGCATACAGAACAGTGTTGAATTACGGATCATTTGAGGAGAAAAGAGATTGTGAATCATGTCGTATTATGAGTATGGTAGAGAGAAAACGTCATGGATGACGAAAGTTAAGAATTTCTTTAAGAAAGACAAAAAGGTAGTGACTAGAGAGGGACAAATAATTCCTCAGCCGAAATCACCAGCTTCGCATATGATGCTGAAATATGGATATCATACATGCATATGGTTAGAAAATTGGACAAAATATACCAAGAATGATGGAGCATTGGCTTTCCCTGAGAATGGTTCATTTAATGTACTGTACTACGGAACTTGAGAGAAAAGATGACAATGTTAGAACCTAGACCTAGACCGACACAGTTTGAAGCTTTAACGGAATGGGAAGATGAGATGTATGAGCGAGAGAGATTCAGAGGATTAAAGAATCATGAGTTTGTGCCTGGAAGGTTATGGGGAGTAAATCATGAGGACAGAATAAAGCGTTGGAGATGTGCTAACATGACAGGAGGTTTGTTTCCAGCTTTTACAGTTGAGGAAGAAGCAAAGAGAAAGTGTACAGAGAAAAAGAAACATGTAGTGGTAGAAAAGTATGTGTATGGTGGTAGTGAAACAGATGACGAATTGCTGGAAGATATTTTAAACAGAAACCCACCTCCATACCAACAGACTTCTGCGGTGGTGACACCTAATGCACCACTAATGGAAACTGGGAGGAATAAAAATCCCGAACGAAGAGATGAGACAAATAGGTCACAAGATCAATTAAAAACTTCACAAAATGAAGAGATAGAAAGTGACAATGCAACTGAATTAGCAAAAACGACAAGAGAATTGACTGAGAAAATAAGAGCATTGACAAAGAATATGGAAGCTGTAACTGTACCAGTAACGATAGGTCCTGTAATGCCAATTTTTGAGAATCAGAAAATTGATGAACGTTCTTTAGTGATTCCCATGAATTTACATTTGCAAAGAAGAAGAGAAGGAATGGAACTTGACAATGGAGGTGCAAGCAATTTGGCTAGTACCTATAGACCAAGCCCACCTACTAATTTGACGATAAATGAGAATGAGTTCAGGAGAATACCTATCCTTTGCCATGGGCTGCCAACTTATTGTGTCCCTTTGACCATAGGTGAAGCGCCCAGTATTAGCCTTTAACCAGAACACTTAGGATTTTGGCTGGATTACACAAGAGTTGAACTCTTGCTGAGTAAAAACTGGAGTAAGAGAAAATCAAAAGGCAAAGAATAACCTTGGGCAGAGCAGATTACTCCATAATATCTTACAGAAGAAAACATTCATTTAACTTGCTCAGAGCAAATATTTTATTTGACCTAAAGAACATATGTACAGTTTTCATGTTCTACCTGCCCATACATAAAAGAAAATGTACAATTTACTGTATTCCAACATATCGTGCATATGATTAAAACCTAACGTGAATCGTGCCATGCTGTTCTTGCATCAAATGAAATCAGTGCTCGTGAAACAGAGCAATGGTATCCCTTTCAGTGTCCAAGATGTCACCAAAGCGTTGGTGGGACAGGGCGCTTGGAACTTACCACGAGGCAATGTATTGGCGCTATGCAAAACAATATCATAAATCCAACTAGAGCGGGGACGCTTAGAAGTGGCCACGAGAAAGCATTTTGGCGCCATATAAACAAACAAAATCAATATCATAAACTCAACTATGGACCGGGAGCTTAGAAGTGGCCAGAGGAAACATGTTGGCGCTACACAAAAGGAACATTGCTATCCATCGCAACGAAACCATCACATCCTGCAATAATGTTAACTCCTTGCCTGCTGAGCTGCCCACATAATGAAAGTATCCAGCTTTCTACGGTCATTAATTCTGTTGTTTCGGGTGCTTGGTGAGGCTTTCGGTTTGTACAGGCAATACAACGGAGCAACATGAAAATAAAGTGACTTGTCCAGGATCACACAATAAGGTCAAGTTGGGTAGGTGGGATTGGAACTCAAGTCTGGATTTGCTGTACAACATAATCTACTTTCCTTCTTGGTGTGCACATATTATGCCATTTTTGATCACCATTTGGTAGAAGTGAGAAATGTCAGTGCGCAATATTTTGATGGAGGGGGTGGATGAACACAGAGTAAAGCCAAGCCCAGAGCAGATGCTGTTACCACGGGATATAAATAAAGGTTAGATCCTTGTCTGAAATCAGCTCCTCTCGAACAGTAATTAGTTATTATTAATCAAACCCCCCACCACCCCCACAAGAGTGTTTTTGATTACTGTGCCTGTAACTGGGCTAGCCCCTCGAATAAAGCCACAGCTCTATAGCGCTCCGATTATGACAAAAACTCCTGTGAATCATGAGGCCGCAGTTTCACTCTGAGATTCCGAGTGACCTCACTCAGCAGGCGGGCAGCGTCGGGGCCAGGAGCCCTGCCATGGAATGGCATGCGAGGCTCATTCTTTGTCACAGGGACTGACTGCTTCTGGGCAGAGAGGGCTTCCACCCACCTCTCTGGCAGAGCACCCACTCTCACAGGCCACAATACTTACTCAGAGTCCCCAAAGTTAAACTCTTTCAGTCTCCCCTTCAGGTAAAGACACCCAGCTCTCTCACTCTCAGTAAACCGCCCACACACTCCATCTAACAGAGAAAAGCTGCAGTGAGCAGTAAACTGCTCCAAGTCTGCTGCTAGTTCCAAGGACCACCGGGGGCTTTGAAAGGAACGTTTTATTGTAGCAGGAGCGCCTAATAGACGAGGAGAAGCGAATAGAACACTATGTTGTGTTTTGGGGGTCCAGCTCATACCAAATAACAGCAATATTCACGCGAGTGTAGGGTTGCAGTTAATATAGTGCGAAGCAGCTATCTGAATAATGTTTCTCATGCAAAAACAGAAAGCTCCTAGAAATAATCGATGCTAAGCACTACCTACACAGAGCCATAGACGCGCCCACGAACGCCTTGCCAACGTTCACTTAGTTACTGAAAACACCACAACGTGAAAGCAAAACAACTAGAAATGGCAAAACGTGGGAATTTGAGTGGAAGCTCGCTAACTGACAATTTGCATTACAACTGACAATTAAACGTTGTACAACTGAATACGACGGGGGCGCGGCGATTCAAGAGACTTGTTACACTGACATTTGAGGGGAAAAACTTCACAAATAGGAAAATTCATTGACTGACATGAAAATGTATTTCTGACTACTAAATAAACAATGGAGACAAGATGACCAGTCCCAAGGCAGCATAAACAAGACTGTAAAACAACAGGTGGACTTCCTGCAGCCCTCGTCTGTGAGCACGACTGAGCAAACTCGGCAGTTAAGCATTTATTTACACGCATTTCCGTTCCTGTAGCGCTAAGCCAGCTTCTGAGCACTTGAACTCGAATGAAAATGCGCTGATGAAAGTAGTACGGAGGTAGAAAAATAGTCACTGCGAATTACTTTACAAATCGGTAAATGCAGCCTCCGTCACCCTCCTAAAAGCTACGCAGCCCTTCAACCTTGCTGCACTGTCATAACTGCACGCGGAACCCGAAAGGAGAAAAGCTGTACCGTACTCACGTATCTCTTCAGCTTCTTCTCCGGGGGGGATTTGATGAGCCTAGTTAATATCATAATAAAAACAGAAGTGCGTGCCTGACTCCGCTTGTCGGCTATAGCAACGATCACAAGCTTAACCCCTTCGATGCTCATGACGGAGCGGTTCCGTCATGAGCATCGGTTGGGCTGTGCTTATTACGGAACCGCTCCGTCATGAGCACAGCCCCTGGGGGAAGCGCTGGCGCTCCCCCCCTGGGGCATCGATCTTTCCCCCACAGAGGGGGATGGCAGCGGAAGAGTTTCCGCTGCCACCCCCGGGCCCCTCCACGCTTCCCCAGGACGTCAGCGCGCACAGCGCGCACCGACGTCATCAGGAAGCGCTGGACGCGCTGGAAATCATTTCTTTCCAGCGCGTCCAGAGGGAGGGTGAGTGCTTCTTGGTGCGGTGGGGCAGGGGGGCCGTAACAGGATGCCTTGAGGCATCGGGGGAGAGGAAAGAGTATTTCCTCTCCCCTGATGTCTCAATGCAGGGCATTCCTGCTTCACGATCGCGCACAGCGTCGCGATCGTGGAGCAGGAATGCCCCACTAGACACCAGGGATGTTTTTTTAAAATAAAGGAAGCGACCCCTTGGGCAAGGGTCGCTTCCTACGGAGCCAAAATTTTATCAAGACTTTTCTGCCCCCTGGAGACAGATCGACCGTTTTTTCGGCCGTTTTTGGATCCAGGGGGGGGCAGAAAAGCCCACTAGATCCAGGGATTCATTTTTTAAATGAAATGGAAGCGACCCCTTGGGCAAGGGTCGCTTCCTAGAGAGCCAAAATTTAATCAAGACTTTTCTGCCCCCCTGGGGCCAGATCGACCGTTTTTTCGGCCGTTTTGGATCCGGGTGGGGGGGCAGAAAAGCCCACTAGATCCAGGGATTCATTTTTTAATGAAATGGAAGCGACCCCTTGGGCAAGGGTCGCTTCCAGGGGGGCATTTTTCTTTGTTTGGACATTCTGCCCCCCCCCCGGGGCAGATCGCCCCTTTTTTTGGCCTTTCTGCCCCCAGGCAGAAACCCCACACTAGACACCAGGGAGTTTCTTTAAATTGTGATGGGAGTGACCCCTTGGGCAAGGATCTCTTCCAGGGGGCCATTTTATTTTGTAATGGGAATTCTGCCCCCCCCCCCCTGGGGGCAGATTGGCCTGTTTTTTTGCCTTTCTGCCCCCAGGGGGGGGCAGAAACCCCCACTAGACACCAGGGAAGTAGTTTAAATAAAAATGGAAGCGACCCCTTGGGCAAGGGTCGCTTCCAGGGGGCAGATTTTTTTATATGTGTATTCTGCCCCCCTTGGGGCAGATCAGCCTAGTTTTTGCCCTTTCTGCCCCCGGGGGGCAGAAAACCCCACTAGGCACCAGGGATTTATTACTTTTGCAAGGGGGCAAATTTCTGTCTGCTGTTTTCTGCCCCACCTGGGGGGCAGATTGGCCTGGCAGACAACCTCACCCGATCCCTTGGGCAAGATCACCCCCTATTTTTCTCAGCCCTATTTGAAGGCCCATCTGGCCGATTGACCATTTGGGTAGTAACATAGCGTGTTATAATGTTAATTGTTTTATTTTTTGTGAATTGCAATTGTAATGCTTTGTTTCTCCTTTTTTGTTCTAGTTGAAGGCTTTTGCTCTTTAGACTGTTCCAGGTTGCGGTTTCGTTACTGGTGGCTCTGCTGTTTGTGTAGTTGCACGTGTTTGGTAAGAGAGTTTTTTGTACAATGTAAATGAGTTTCATTTCTCTGCATGAATTTGTTTTTGCAAATGGTGTAATAATAGCAGTATGTTTGGCTTCTGTTTTTTGAGTGTCAAAAACATTTTGCATTTGTGCTCGATGTGTATTTTGTTGTCTTGTGAGTAATTGGTTTTGTTTTTTTCTTTCTAGTGGGATATCGTTTTTGCTGTGTCTCTGCAGAGTAGGTGCTGGTGAGTGTAGCTGTCTCTTGTAAGTGAATTGTATAGTTTGAGTATATAGATCTTTGTGATAAAGGCACACATTTTTTTACTTACTTGCTTTGCACAGTGTTGGTTGTTGTTGACTTGTTTGTGCAGTCTCCTTTCTTAGTAAGGATAATGGCTAGCCGCAGGATTACTGCTCAGCAGGTTGTTGGTATGCTTTTTGAGTCTTCCTCTGACCATGGTTCAGAGACTGACTCTGCATCTGAGGCAGAGGAGGCAGGGGACGATTCAGGCAGTGAGTTTTCTCTCCACATGGAATCATCGGATACTGAAGATACTCTTAGTGCGGATGAAGTGCCTGTGTTAGAGGAGGACATTGATGTGCCGATAGTGCGGCAAGAGGCATCTGGGCTGCAGCCTGGGGCTGCAAGGCTTTCCGTTGGTGTAGTGCGGCAAGAGGCATCTGGGCTGCAGCCTGCGGCTGCAAGGCTTCCCGTTGATATAGTGCGGCAAGAGGCATCTGGGGCAGCAAGGCTTCCCGTTGGTATAGTGCAGCAAGAGGCACCTGGGCTGCAGCATGGGGCTGCAAGGCTTCCCGTTGAAAGTGCTGACCTCTGGGTTGCCCCAGGCATGGTGCAGCCGGCATTTCCAGACTTTACTGGTGTTCCAGGGTGTAGAGTGAATACTGAAAACTTTTTGCCGATACATTTTTTTCAGTTGTTTATGGACGATGTGTTTTTGGCAGAGATTGTTGAGCAGACTAATTTGTATGCCGAACAGTTTTTGAGGGACAACAGTGCCAGTCTTAAGCCCCACTCTAGAGCTACCCGGTGGACTCCCACAAATCTGGAAGAGATGAAGAAGTTCTTGGGTTTAACTTTTTTGATGGGCTTGCTAAGGAAGCCATCAATGTCTTCATATTGGTCTACTAGTCCCTTGATGGCAACTGCTATTTTTCCGGCAGTCATGAGTCGTGATAGGTATTTGCTTCTGCTTCGGATGATGCATTTTGTCGATAATGGTTTAGCGTTGCCACGAGATCACCCTGAATGTGACCGTCTTTTTAAGATTCGGCCTGTCATTGATCACTTTGTTGATCGATTTTCTGAGATCTATGCTCCAGGGAAAGAAATTGCAGTGGATGAGTCTTTGGTGTTGTTCAAGGGCCGCTTGGTTTTAGGCAATACATTCCTAGTAAGAGGGCACGCTATGGAATTAAGCTGTATATGCTGTGTGACAGTAGGACTGGATATGTCTCCAATTTCAGAGTGTACACCGGTAAGGATTCCAGTATTAACCCCCCTGGTTGTCCGTCCACTTTTGGAGTGACTGAGAAAATTGTGTGGGAACTTGGAAGAGGGTTTTTTAACAAAGGCCACCATTTATATGTAGATAACTTCTACACTGGTGTGCGGTTGTTCAGGGAATTGGCCAAAGTGGACACTGTTGCTTGTGGCACAATCCGCTCTAACCGTAAAGGTTTCCCAAAAGAACTTGTTTGTAAAAAGCTTGTGCGGGGACAGTGCAGTGCGTTGCGTTGCGAGGAGCTTCTCGCTGTGAAGTTTTCAGACAGGAGAGATGTCTACATGCGGTCTACCATCCATGATGAAAGCACTGCACCTGTGACTGTTTGGGGTCAGGTTGCTGAAGCGCGCAAACCTGTGTGCATTTTAGACTATAATAAGCACATGGGTGGTGTTGACAGAGTAGATCAGAGGTTGGAACCTTACGCTGCTCTTCGTAAGGCTTACATTTGGTACAAGAAGTTGGCTATCCATCTTTTCCACTTGGCAACCTTTAATGCTTTTGTTGTGTTCCAGGATTCTTATCCTGAGTCAAAGATGACTTTTGCTAAGTTTCAAGAGTCTGTAATAGGCAGCCTTGTTTTAGTGGAACAGGCAAGTGTTCCTAGAGTTGGATTGGTGGAGGATGTTGCTAGATTGAAAGATCGCCACTTTCCTGATCACATTCCTCCCACACCCTCAAAAGACTTTCCCAGTAGGAGATGTAGAGTGTTGGCGAAGAGGTATGCGGAAGGAGACTCGCATGTACTGCCCCGAGTGTCCTTCTAACCCTGGGCTGTGTGTGCCTGCTTGTTTTAGAATGTACCACACGCAAAAGAATTTTTGGGAGCATCCATGAGTGGTAAAGTGAACTGCCTGGCCTCTATTGTTTAATATTTTTGGTTCAGTTTCAAGGTTGGCATTTGTGTAGTGTATTGAGTTTCAGATGTTGTGTTAGTAGATTTGTATCTATTTGCAATTTGTTTGTGTTTTCTTATTTTTATTTTAAAAAAATCCTAAATGTGATGGCGGTGTGCGTGGAGTGGCGCTTGTGTGGCGGTGTGCGTGGTCTGGCGTTTGGCTGGCGGTGTGTTTGGATTGGCGCTTGGCTGGTGGTGTGCGTGGACTGGCGCTTGGCTGGCGGTGTGTTTGGATTGGCGCTTGGCTGGCGGTGTGCGTGGACTGGCGCTTGGCTGGCGGTGTGTTTGTACTGGCGCTTGGCTGGCGGTGTGCGTGGACTGGCGCTTGGCTGGCGGTGTGTTTGTACTGGCGCTTGTCTGGCGGTGTGTTTGCACTGGCGCTTGCCTGGCGGTGTGCGTGGAGTGGCGGTGTGTTTTGATTGGTGCTTGGCTGGCGGTGTGTTTTGATTGGCGCTTGGCTGGCGGTGTACGTGGACGGGCTCTTGGCTGGCAGTGTGCGTGGACTGGCGCTTGGCTGGCGGTGTGCGTGGACTGGCGCGTGGCTGGCGGTGTGCGTGGACTGGCACTTGGCTGGCGGTGTGCGTGGACTGGCGCTCGGCTGGCGGTGTGCGAGTAGTGACTAGCTGCTGATCACTACACACACTGCTAGCCAAACGCCACTCAACGCAATCCGTGAGCTGGTGTGGTTGCTGTGTCAGGAATGTGGGCTTGTGAAAGTGATGGGCCCTTGAATGGCGCTGTCTGCTGGTGTGAGTGTTGTAATGTGCTGGGCCCACGGCTGGCGTGAATGGTTTTGTATGTGTCACACGTATGAAAGGTGTATGAATGGCCTGTAAAGAGGTTGGTGCCTTGTCGTGGCTTTACAGCGTCACGAGCTGTGAGTCAATGGTTCAGTTTCTTGTCCTTTCAAGTAACAGTGCATTTCATTTTTGTGAAATCTCTGGTTAATACAACTGTATATACTGAACCATCACTCACCCTCGTGCCAAATCCAACCAGTATGTATGTGTGCTTGAGGAATAGGTGGTTGTGCATAAAAATGTGTCTTTTCTGTTTTTGTCAATGTAATGTGTTGGTTTTGTGCCTGGTGGTGTGAATGGTCTTGTGTGTATCATGTATGAAAGGTGTGTGAATGGCCTGTAAAGCGGTTGGTGCCTTGAAGTGGCTTTACAGCTCACGAGCTGCGAGTCACTGGTTCAGTTTTTTTGTCCATTCAATTATTGACAGTGCATTTCATTTTTGTGAAATCTCTTGTTAATACAATTTTATATACTGAACCATCACTCGCCCTCGTGCCAAATCCAACCAGTATGTGTGTATGTTTGAGGAATAGATGGCGGTGCAGTAATCTTTGTCTGTTTTGTCTCTCTGCCAAGCTGTACATTTCATTTAAGAATAACCTAACAACTGTAGTTTTTGTTGTAAACTAAACACCCATGGGAGTGCATGGTGATGTCTCTCTTGTGGATCCCAACAAGTTATCTTACCCACAATGTCCTGCAAACCTCAAAATGTGACTGACATTTTCCTTGCATTTTTGTGCCCAAATTTTCATACTGCAGAAAGTAACAACAAATTTCCAACCCCCCAGCATTTCTCCAAGTATCCCAATAGAAATGGTACCTCACTTGTATGGGTGGGCCAAGTACCTGCGGCAGAGAATGGCCCAAAACCTATTGATGTGACATCAAAATTACCTACCACAAACCAACCTGGTTTTGCATGGGGGGTCCCATGACGTTTTGGCCCGGGGCTCGGCATCCATGTAGGGAAACCTACCTAACCCATACATTTCTGGAAACTAGACACCCGGGGAGTCCAGCGAGGTATGGCTTGCGTGGGTCCCCCATCATTCTCCTACCCATAATCCCCTGCAAACCTCAAATTTCGCTGAAAAATCCACTTTTTCTCACATTTCTGTGTGGGAAATTTCTGGAATCTGCGTGGATGGACAAATTTCCTCCCACCCAACATTCCCCAGGTCTCCCGATAAAATGGTACCTCACTTGCGTGGGTGGGTGAAGGACCCGCGACAGGCAAGGCCCCAAAAGCTATTGAGGGGACATCAAAATTACATATCACAAACCAACCTGGTTTTGCATGGGAGTCTCCATGAGTTTTTGGCCCGGGCTCGGCATCCATGTAGGGAAACCTACCTAACCCATACATTTCTGAAACTAGACACCCGGGGAGTCCACCGAGGTATGGCTTGCGTGGGTCCCCCATCATTCTCCTACCCAGAATCCCTGCAAACCTCAAATTTCGCCGAAAAATTCACTTTGTCAAATTTCTGTGTGGGAAAGTTCTGGAATCTGCGTGGATCCACAAATTTCCTCCCACCCAGCGTTCCCCCAGGTCTCCCGATAAAAATGGTACCTCACTTGTGTGGGTAGGCATAGTGGCTGCAACAGGAAATGGCCCAAATCGTACTGTGGAGACTTCAAAATTACCTATAGCAAAACTACCTGGTTTTGGGGGGGCCACCTGAGATTTTGGCCCGGGCTCGGCGGCCATCTTGGGAAAGTACCAAACCCAAACATTTCTGAAAACTAGACACCCGGGGAGTCCAATGAGGTATGGCTTGCGTGGATCCCCCAACGTTTTCCTACCCAGAATGCCATGCAAACCTCAAATTTAGTTGAAAAAAAACACATTTGTGTGTGGAATCACCGTGCCGGCACAAATGTCCTACCACCCAGCGTTCTCCTTGTTCTCCTGAGTAAAATGATACCTCACTTGTGTGGGTGTCCAAAGCAGAATTGGCTAAAAACGTATTTTTTTTTAAATGTAGCGCTTAGAATTCTCGGTGCTATACTCTAAATCTCTATGTTTTGGGCTCTTCCTAGCCACAGGCCTTTGGCCCACCCACACAAGTGAGGTATCATTTTGCTCAGGAGAACAAGGAGAACGCTGGGTGGTAGGACATTTGTGCCGGCACGGTGATTCCACACACAAATATGTGGGAAATGTGTTATTTTCAACTAAATTTGAGGTTTGCATGGCATTCTGGGTAGGAAAACGTTGGGGGATCCACATAAGCCATTCCTCATTGGACTCCCACCGGGTGTCTAGTTTTCAGAAATGTTTTTGTTTGGTACTTTCCCAAGATGGCCGCCGAGTCCGGGGCCAAAATCTCAGGTGCCCCTCCCCCCCCCCAAAACCAGGTAGTTTTGCTATAGGTCATTTTGAAGTCTCCACAGTACGATTTGGGCCATTTCCTGTTGCAGCCACTATGCCTACCCACACAAGTGAGGTACCATTTTTATCGGGAGACCTGAGGGAACGCTGGGTGGGAGGAAATTTGTGGATCCACGCAGATTCCAGAACTTTCCCACACAGAAATTTGACAAAAGTGAATTTTCCGGCGAAATTTGAGGTTTGCAGGGGATTCTGGGTAGGAGAATGATGGGGGACCCACGCAAGCCATACCTCGCTGGACTCCCGGGTGTCTAGTTTCCAGAAATATATGGGTTAGGTAGGTTTCCCTACATGGATGCCGAGCCCGGGCCAAAACTCATGGGACCCCCATGCAAAACCAGGTTGGTTTGTGATATGTAATTTTGATGTCGCCTCAATAGCTTTTGGGGCCTTGCCTGTCGCGGGTCCTTCACCCACCCACGCAAGTGAGGTACCATTTTTATCGGGAGACCTGGGGGAACACTGGGTGGGAGGAAATTTGTGGATCCACGCAGATTCTAGAAATTTCCCACACAGAAATGTGAGAAAAAGTGGATTTTTCCGCGAAATTTGAGGTTTGCAGGGGACTATGGGTAGGAGAATGATGGGGGACCCACGCAAGCCATACCTCGCTGGACTCCCCCGGCTGTCTAGTTTCCAGAAATGTGTGGGTTAGGTAGGTTTCCCCAGATGGCCGCCGAGCCCCGGACCAAAAACTCATGGGACCCCCATGCAAAACCAGGCTGGTTTGTGATATGTAATTTTGATGTCACCTCAATAGCTTTTGGGTCCTTGCCTGTCGCCGGTCTTTGACCCACCCACGCAAGTGAGGTACCATTTTTATCGGGAGACCTGGGGGAATGCGGGGTGGGTGGAAATTTGTGGCTCCACGCAGATTCCAGAACTTTCCAGCACAGAAATGTGGGGAAAATGTGTTTTTTTGGACAATTTTTTAGGTTTGCAAGGGATTCTGGGTAACAGAACCTGGTGGGAGGCAGTCAAGTCTCCCTATCCTGGATTCCCCTGGGTGTCTAGTTTTCAAAAATGTATAGGTTTGCTAGGTTTCCCTAGGTGCCGGGAGAGCTAGGGTTCAAAAACTACAGCTAGGCACTTTGCCAAAAAAGGGTCATTTTTCACTGCGAAATTGAGGTGTGTCCACGTTGCGTTTTGCGCCGTTTCTTGCCGCGGGCACTAGGCCGACCCACACAAGTGAGGTACCATTTTTCTCGGAACACTTTGGGGAAAGCGGGGTGGGTGGAAATTTGTGGATCCACGCAGATTCCAGAACTTTCCAGCACAGAAATGTGGGGAAAATGTGTTTTTTTTGACAATTTTTTAGGTTTGCAAGGGATTCTGGGTAACAGAACCTGGTGGGAGCAAGTCAAGTCTCCCCATCCTGGATTCCCCTGGGTGTCTAGTTTTCAAAAATGTATAGGTTTGCTAGGTTTCCCTAGGTGCCGGGAGAGCTAGGGTTCAAAAACTACAGCTAGGCACTTTGCAAAAAAAGGGTAATTTTTCATTGAGAAAATGTGGTGTGTTCACGTTGGGTTTTGAGCCATTTCCTGTCGTGGGCACTATGCCTACCCACACAAGTGAGGTAGCATTTTTATCGGGAGACTTAGGGTAATTCAGATTTTAAAGCAACTGTTATTACCTATTGACTTTCGATGCATTTCTGCCTTCCAAATTTAAGACATTGTGTAAAAAAAAAGTCATTTTGAAAAATGACCGATAATTCTCATGCTAGTATGAGTATTCCCAATTTCAAAAATGTGCAAATATCTACTGTTTCTAAACTCTATAACTTGTTCCCATTTCAGAAATACATAGGTGTCGTTCATACCAATTTTTCCATGTATACATTTTCCCACAATAATTGCTATATACCCGGTACATAATAAAAAGCCATTGCAAATTGCTGCTCAGTTTTTACTCTGGGTTAGTCGGGTTCTTGGTGAACCTACAAGTCCTATATATCCCCACAACCAGTAAGGTCCAGCGGATGTAACGGTATATTGCTTTCAAAGAGCTGTCATAATTAGAAGAAGTTACAGGTGAAAACGTTGACACAAAAGGCTGTTTTTTTCAACTAAATTTCAATTTTTCCTATATATAAATGTACGTTTCTATAAAGAAACCTTGATGGATCTACACAAATGACCCCTTGCTGAATTCAGAATTTTGTCTACTTTTCAAAAATGTATAGTTTTCCAGGATTCATTATTGCTTTCATACCCATTTCTACCATTAAGTGGAAGGAGGTTGAAAGCACAAAAAATAGCAAAAATAGGCTATGTCCCAGAAAAATGCCAAAACTGTGTAAAAAATGTTGGTTTTCTGACAAAAGTCTGTCATTCCCTAAAAGCTGGGAAAATGGTGATTTCAGCCCCACAAACACTTTTTGGATACCATTTGCAGGGAAAAACCCAGACGCTTTCATTTGCAGCCCTTTTTTCCCATTTTTCCCCAAAAAAAACAAAATTTAGCTGTATTTTGACTAATTTCTGGGAACCCTCCAGGGGAATCCACAAACCCTGGGTACCTTTAGAATCCCTATGATGTTGGAAGAAAAGGACGCAAATTTGGCGTGGATACCTTATGTGGTCAAAAGGTTACAGGGGCCTAAGCGCGCACTACCCCAAATAGCCAAAAAAAGGCTTAGCACAGGGGGGGAAAAGGCCTAGCAGCAAAGGGGTTAAGTGGCGAAACCATAACTTGGAAAAAAATTAATAAAAATAAAGATATTGGCTCGGGGACGGGTGTGAGCTTAAACGAACTTGGTACGAGAATTTTGATTAAGGGGAAAACCTGGCAAGGCATTTAAGCTCTCCTACAGTAATGCAGGGAGCACCGCTGCTGCTGAAATTAATATGCACGTTGTTAAACACAAGCATTGATTAAACCTACTATCAAGCAGCATTAAAAAAAGAAAAAAAAAACATCTGAGAGGAATAAAATGTAGTTTTGCTGACTCGGATCCTAGCACATAAATATCAAAAGCTTTTATTCTATCCTAATTAAAAGCAGCTGGAAAAGTTATAAGGGATAATTAAGTCCATTGCGCTCTTTATTGGTCTTGTACATTTTAAGTATCCCATAAATTGATTTATACCTGTAATTTAGATGGTATTTGTTTACTGCGCCATCCACTTCAGGATTTCAAAGAATGTTGGCGGGGATTCCTAGTGGGAAAGATCAAGGAAGGAGGCGGCAGTCACAAATCATTAAATCTTCAGTAGTGATCAGTTAGGGGCCAGAGATGATTTGAAGTTACTGATAAGGTATAATTGGGAATCTTTACAAGGCACAGTATTTGGAGAGCACGAACTTCGCTGTGCCTTTGAACAGGACGGCTTTCACAGCAGAAAACGTCCAAAGTGTGGCATATTTATACAGTATTTTAACAGGAAGTTTAGGGACCCACTGATTTTGATCATGCGTAGATTGCAGTATAGAAAATGTGACACCTTAAAGAATCTTCTTGATGTAATCAATGATGGCCTAAAATGCATCCGTGCATGGGCCTAGGGCCACACGTGTCCCAGCTAACATGGAGATTCATACGTATCTCCCAACAGCAGCACTGACAATCACATGGGATGCCATGCACAAGCTGTCCCCCTCCAGATAAACTCGTGCAGAATACTTCAGGATTAGAGTCCCTGTGCACAGTCTTTCATCAAGCCCTTCACATACTATCATTTTGTACAAACACTGAAGGAGAGAGCAATGGCTACCTTTTGCTAGGTGATATTTGCTGCATGTCTTTCTAACACTCCCCATTATCACAAGTGACACTCACGGCGCTTGTTGTTGGCGGCAGATGTTGGTCTCGGGTGTTTCTTTAGTGTCACGCTGCTTTTTATTGGTGGTAGTTATTTTTCTCGGGTTGTGTTTCAGTTTCACGGTGTTTGTTATTTGCGGCAGTTATTGCTTTTAGTTTCGGGCGGTGCCGCTTCAGCAGACTGCCTCCCCCATCCCTGGTGTCCCGAATTTAAAATGGCAAACGGTGTAAGCCTGTCACAGCCAAGTGACTAAATATGTTAACGCACCTGTGCGGTTTTGCAGCCGTGGCTCGCAGTACTCGCGAGGGGGTCGGGTGGGGGGCCGAGGGAGAATAAAATTTAGAAAACGAAAACTTACCTGACCGCCTCTGCTCCTGGTCCGCGTTGGCAATGGCGCCTCTTCTAACAGGAACAGCACTGGAGTGGCAACCCCTCAGCCAATCCTGGCGCTGCTGCAGCGCCAGGATTGGCTGAGGGCACGGTTACTCTTCGCCCGCCGCCTGCCCATTAGGAGACCGAGGGGCTCCTAATGGGCATGCGCAAGCCATTAGAAACACAAGTGCGCATGATTGGGCACGGGCGAAAAATTCGCTCACCTTCCCCACTCATGCGCACTTGTGCTGCTGCCTGTCCCTGGCTGGTCTGACAATGCACGTCAGTCAACATGACGCCGGACCGCCCACCCCCTTCAGACTCTGAAGGGGGTGGGCGGTCCGACGTCATGCTGACTGACATCATGATTGTCAGACTCAGTTCTCCCTCGGCGTGTCTGAACTTAAGTAAACTAAGTTCAGAGACGCCGAGGGAGCTGCGGGCACGGGCGCAACGCCCCAATGGACGCACCGCGCCTGGTAAACACTTAAAGCCTGATTTAGAGGTTGGCTGTGAGGGTACTCCATCGCAATTGCAACAGAATGCCCTCTCCACCAAACTGAAGTCCCCCCCACCCCTTCTCCCATTTAGAGTCAGGCAGAGCTCAAGTATGTCAGCGACGGAGACTACTCCGTATTCGCAGCTCACATACTCCTCCAGCGGCCTGATGGATTAAGGGCCTTCAAAGGTTTGGCCATCTGTCTACCCATCCTATTTAGGGTGGACGGACAAATGGCCAGTTTTTACTTTCACACACCACCATCCAAAACGTAGAGGTAAGCAAAAGTAAAAATATTTTTCCCCCATTGCGAGGGGATCATTGCTTTTTTTTTTTTATTTAAAAAACGACATCCTGCTTCGGGATTTTGTTTTAAAAAATAAAATGTAATAAATGATATTGAAATTGTGCCGTGCGGCACTGTCATGTTGACAGAGCCACATGGCACACTTTCAGTGCATTGACAGGAACCACCATGACAGGGATTCCTACCAAAGTAAGAGATACCTGCTGAGGTGGCAGACATCTCTAACTTCGGAGATTTAGAGCAATGGAGTATTTTACTCCATCGCCTTGGAGTAAAGTCTGTGCTCCGAACTTCAAATTAGCCCCTTAGATCAGACTCATTTACCCACCCCCAAAATTGACTATTAATATTAACAGTAAATAAAAATAGAAGAGGAAAAAACTTAGTAAAGTCCTTATTACTCCCTCTTGTCATAAAAAGGATTTTACTTTAGAAGCAACACTCTGCAGATAACTACTTATGAAATATCCAGAATGCTGGAAAACCAAACTGCCCAATTATTTCCAGGCAACAGAGCATTCATTCACATTCTAAAACCACAATTGGGTCTGTAATGCCCAATTACTTTTGGTTGTACTACACACATATTGTAACTTCACATAACAAAATAAGCATAAACAAACATAGCAACTCACAGTTTCTCTATAATCAGAATGGCCTAAAACCTCCCCAGTTCTACTGGTCACTCACATCTTTGTTGTGGTCTTTCTGAAGAGCAAATGGATTTTCTCCCCAATTGTTTCGGAGCGTCTCACATCGACTTCTTGTACTGAGTTGCCACTAGCCTAACCAGGTTCTACATAATGTTTCTGCTGCACAGCTTACCTTCTCTGGCCATAACTTCACAACTAAACCAAATCATTCTAACCTATGTCATTTTGGAATCAATCCTCACGGTACTTCTAACCAAAGAGTGTCGACTTTAACATCTTACCCTTTAATTAAAAAAAAAGTATTTATTTATCAAACAGAAAAAACAGCGGCGAGAAAGAAGAGAAGATAAAAAAATGAAGAAGTGTAGAATATAATAAACAACAATCCTATTGACACAATCATGCGCTCAATTAGTTGCTGTGGCTTCCTTTTAGTTCGAGGACCTGCCAACCAGCGTCTCTCCAACCTCTTGATTATAAATATCCTCTCTACTATATTCGGATGAAAGCCTGTGGCTACTCAAGCCCTGATCACCTGCACCTTTGTGGCTAAGATCAGATGAAACAAAACTTTGCAATCAAATGACACCTCTTTTTCACATTCTTTTAATCCTTCCATGTGATCTCCATATGCTGCGATTTGGTTGGATTTTGAAGAATTATGTAGCCCCTACAACTGCTTGAAATCAGACATTTCTTGTCTGAGCTCGAGGCAGACACCAGAATACCTTAAACCAGTGTGGCTTGCAGTGAAGAGTTTTTGAAGGGAGCATCTATTTTCCTTAGCTTTGGCCATCTCGCTATAACCCAATCACCTGGTCTGATGTGGGAGTCTCTTGCATGGCAACAAGGATTGACATATTCTTTCATTTTCTGTTAAGTTTGGCCACCTTTCTCACGAACAGTTTCATCTTCAGATGAACTGTTTCTACGAACTAGGGTAGTCGGGTATTGATTATCCACCCGAACATCAACTCTGAGAAATCAAGCAGCATCCAACACATTGCCTAATGTAAGGTTTTGAGCAACAACTTTACTTTTTGACTAGCTCTTACTATTTTGGCCATGAACCTCTCTGCAGCCCCATCTGCCCAAGCCACACTGGAGTGATGCTTCTATGATAGTTCTTAGACATTGTACACACTGTTGAAACTCTGGTAGGTTAAATGGTAGTCTTTTGTCTGTTTTTGGCGACAGGGCTCTTTCCCGCTCTGCAAACACTTTATCAAGAGCTGGAAGCACTACTGCAGCAGAAGTACAAGACACTTGTTGGGCTACAGTGACTCGAGAATATTCATCAGTAAAGACACACAGGTAATAGCTCGATTCGATCAGTCCATAATTCAGTAATTACTTAGAATCACACTATGAGAGGTTTTGACATTCACAATTTAGCAGTTTTCCAACAGCTTGACACAATTGCCCAGATTGTACTGTATGATCGAGCAAAGAATCTAAACTTGGAAACCACACCTTTTCCATCAATTGTTTTTTGGTCGACACAATGCCTAGTTGACTTTCATGAGCAATATCAACCTTCCGTTTCCGTAGAATTTGTGGTAATACCGTCCTTTTTCCTCTCAGCAACAATCCATTAGCAGACACTAATAGTTCTTCTTGCATCTGTTTGAACTTTAGCATCTCATCACCTTTTGCTCCTTTTTGATATCTTGTCACAGAGCTAACATGTTTCTATTTATTGGTTCAAATGTTTTTAATCACCTCTTGCATAGTTGGTCTTCTTTGGCGGCCTTTTCCATCTCTTCTATAATAATCGTCTCTGGGGTGTAGTATTTTTATAATCCTTTTTATCTTCAGTTGCATATCAATTCCACAAAATAAGCACGGTGGAGCTACATGTCTCACAAGAATATGCAACCCAGGGTTCCCATATCTTCCTGTCCACAATTGGGGCCACTCAATGGGTTGGCCCAGTCACTAGCTCTATAATATCCTGCACCTGCATGTTCTGAATTTCTTCCTCCACCCTTTGTTTGAGATGTTTTGGCACTACGATTTTGATGTTTGGTTGCACTGCCTCTTTTATGTGAAGAGTTATTTTTGACTATCTATACTTTCCAAGCTCAGGGTGGGGGGTTCGGGGGGGTTGGGAGTTCTGTGAATCGTTGCATTATTTGATGATAATCTGTAATTCTATATGTCATAGCAAACAGGCCCATTACTTGCGCAGTCACATTACTCCGTAAACAAGGTGCTGGAGTTTCAGCCTTCATCACATACATCTCTTCCTGCGAGGACACTTCCATATGTTATGACTTCTTCAAATTGGCCTACATTTTCCAAAGGACTGCAAGCTCCCCATTGGAATATATTAATGTTGGATAGCAAAGATTTATTGTCCATTTTGTTAAATTCTGTTACACACAATGTTGCAGGATGCTCCACTATCCAGCACAAATGTTGCTGGGTGCTCTCCGGCTCTTAGCTGCACTGGAGCGGTTTTCTTCATTTTGTTTTGGTCCACAAAATATATTTTCGCTTCACTTTTCGCTTTCATCATTTACAGGTGTTCTGTAAGTTTAACAGGAGATATCTCTTTAGGATTTCCTACTTCTAAATTGCCCATTTGTCTGATATATTGCCTGCTGCATTTACTATTCTTGTCATACATTTCATTGTCCCTAGATTTTCTGCAATTCTTTTGTCTTTGCAGACAGATGCAAAAAAATTACATTTTCCGCACTTCTGCCATTTTTAGGTCTCGCGCCTAGCGTTGCAGTGCGCAGCACTGCTCGCGCAGCGCGAGCCCTTTAGAAAGGGCTTCTGAAAACGACCTACACGCTCGTGCGTGTGGTTTTGTTTTCAGAAGCCCACATTGGCTGGTGCGTCCGTTTTTTTTATGGGGACGGCACGCTATTGGTCAAAGGCGGGCGCATGTCCCGCCTTTGCCGCGCCCATTCCCGACGGTGGCCAGAACGCGCAGCAGCGCGCGTTCGCCTCGCTGCCACGGTCCCTCCCACCCGCTCCTCTGTGGTGCGCGCGCACCACTGGTTTATTCATTTGGAGTTCCGCAAAGGAAGGGAATGTACTTGCTTTGAGAGCAACCGTATCGCCTTAACGCGACGTTTCTGGCTACGCAAAAAGGTATATTTTCTGCTTTCTTATTGTGACAGAATCTTAACTGTTTAACGCTACGTGTGGTAAATCTCATGATCGCATCCATCACTTTTTTGCGGAAGTATTGCAGTCAAATAACTTTGTGTTACGGGCTGAGAAGCAATCTAAGGATGCCGTCATGCAAATATTTAACTCATGAAGGAGACCGGAGTTTCTCCTTCGGGGTTCAGAGAGTAAAGAGTGCAACCCTGTGAATACAAGACATGGGGGACGCATTAATTTCGGGGCTTGGGTATCTGACCCAACAGGGGTGTATGGAGTGAAGCCCCGATGTGTATCTCTTACTTTTGTTGAGCCTCTTGGGTGCAGGTACTGTTGCCGTCCTCTCTGCCCTGAAATTGAATGGAAGCCGGAAGGTACAGTTTTAAGCTTGTGTTTTGACCTCAAAACCAGTAGATTAGGGAAAATGAAAAACATACTTATGTAAGTATAATATGAATAGCTCAGTGTGTTTGTAAGTGGGTTCTGTAAAGGAAAAACCTTTGTTAAAGCGAAAGCCAGAAAGATTGTCTTAGATTTTACGTGGAAGCCCAATGTCGATGTATCAGTGTATGGATAATTGCTGCTTTCTATCTTTTGCGGTGGAGTGAATGAATATTGATTTCTTTGCACCCTTCAGAATTTCTTTTTCATTTATTCATTGGTATTATTTAAAAAATTGCTAGAGAATGAATATGGACGTCATCGTTTCTTATGACACCTGCACTCGGGTGGAAGGATGTTATGTTCTTAATTGATCTTATGGTGCGTCTTCTAGTAACCTTTCATCTTTGGTTTTTGTGAACCATATGTAAACATTATTTATGTTTAATAGTCCGGTCTTGTGTCCATTTATAAAGCTGAGTGGATTATCGTTATTTTATGGTGCTCATAATTAAATTTTGAATTTAAGTTAATGCCCTTGTGATCTTTTGCTGACACTTGGGTCCACATACTGCTTAATGGGGACATATGTGATTGTGTTATGGGCTGGTTTTTGCTTTCATTTGTTGGTCACGTTTAATTTGTGTGTAGTAGACTCAAGCCGGATAAAAGACCAGCAGACTAGGTGAAACCATTATGTTGGTATTGATGTAATTTTCCATTTCATTTTTTGCGGTGTGCATACTCCATAATTTGTCGAAGGGTTCCTCTGTTTTCCTGTGAATACGTCTTTTCTAAATGTATGTTTCAGATTAGTTTCTTTAGATAAAGGTTCATTTGGTCCAAAGACCAAGAGTGTGGTACATAATGGAGATACTCATCCTTAAGAGCATTGACATGGTTGATTGGCTAATCCCAGAGTATGTAGGGTATGTAAAGGTTAAGGGATCTTTAGTGTCTAAAAGAGAGACAGGGTATATTGTCATTTAGTCCTTGATCATATGTCTTGAGACTGTACACCCACCATTGTTCTTTTTTTTAACAAAATATGTTCTGCATTGTTGCCATTTGTGTCTATGGTTTCTAGAATGACCCAGCTGATGTCATTGATGGTGTGTTTTGCAGTCAAGAAGTGGTTGCTCCTTCGAGTGGTGGATTTTTACACCTGATGTTACTGTGGTCTTCGCAAATCCGTTTTCACTTTGCGGCAGGTCATTCCAATGTATTTAATATTGCATGGGCAGGTGATCAGATAAATCGCATGGGTAGTGTTACACTTTCTGTGACGTCTGAGAGTCCACTCGAAGTTCTCGGTTAATCTGAGACTTTTGGTTGCTTTTGTGAGTTTACATACAGAGCAGGTGTAATGTCCAGTGACTGGTGCTCTGCCCCAGTTAGTTAGTACTGTGTTGATTGTTACTCGATTGGGTGCCGGTCTAGTGAGTACTAGTAGGTCGTGGATATTTTTGCTTCTTTTATTTGCAAATCTAGGTTTGGGCCATTTCAGTGTTCCAGAGGTGAGAGTCCGCCAGTGTTTTTTAATAGACTTCTTCACTAAATTGGTGGCTGTGCTGTATGTTGTTACACAAGTTAGAATCTATGTGTCCTGATCTTTTACAATAGTTTGTAAAAGCTTTCGCGATGTTGATTTCTCGCTCTTTTTTGGCATCTCTGTATAATTCTGTTTGGATAATCCCTTTCTTTTAGTTTGATGTTAAGGTCTTGGGCCTGTTTCTTATAGTCTTGTGTGTTGCTGCAATTGGTCTTATGTGTAGAAACTGGCTGTATGGGAGATTTTCTCTCAAAGGGCGAGGGTGGAAACTCAAAGAGAGGAGGCTATTTTTGGCAGTGGTTTGGGGTTGTAGGTTGTCATTTTCTACATGGATGGTGATGTCTAGGACGTAGATTGCCTTTTCATCAGCTGTAAATTTCAAGAATTAATCACAGGAATTAATCCATTCATGGAATTCGGGTAGTGTCTGGTGTTCCTTTCCAGATCACTAGTACGTCTTCTATGTATCCTTTTCCCTTTCATTGAGGGAGGGACATGGCACCAAATGACCACATACGACGCCCATAATAAAAAAAAAAGAATGCAAGAGAGAAAAGGACGATTAAGAAGAGTATTCTGGACCCAACCACTAGATGGCGGAATACAGCACAGCATGTGAAACCAGTAAATTCTATAAGCTGCAGAACTACTACTACTACTGGTAAAGTAACTATTTAATTATGCTGCCATCTAGTACAGAAAGGGGTCTTTGGTTGCCCCATTTGCTCATTGAAGCTTGCTGGGCTGCCCATAGAATACCTTAAAGCGATGATCGAGAATGCCATATTAATTCCCATCTTGCTCATCTCGTGCATGGATCTCTAATACCTGTGGCCTACTTTACATCTGGCACACTCCTGTTCAGAAATTATGCATGTGCTTCCAGTTCCAAACTTTTGCATCCATAACCACATGTTGCCAGTCTGTCTTCGTCAGTAGGGTGGAGCGAGTTGGTCTGAAGTCTCTCAGTGACAGAATTTTAGGACAATTTCTCCCCCTTGGCTGTGTGGGTCTTTTGCTTGCATTAAAAATAATTTTCCTGCGCTCACTTCTCCCCTTCTAGCCTTGTACCAAACGCCTCCTCCCAAGCCTCCCCCCAAGCACCCTAAAATAGATTCTTCACTTCTCTGTTTGCTTCTGTTAGAATCCTGTGTAAGGGAAAACTCATCAAAGTGTGTTTTTGTTTTCCTCCCCTTTCTCGTCACCTCCTTTAATCTGTAGGTGGTGACTCAACATTTGAGCTGTGTACACCAAAACCTCTTTCTCCCAGGCCCATGATCTGTTTTGATTAGTTTAAATTGTTTAATTTAATGCATTAAACATGTACGCTACCATGATGAATCGAACCTTCGTCCAGGGATGGGCGAAAGTCCTTGTTTCCAACTAATGAAGTGCGTGGTGATGAAAAGCTAGTGTGAGATGCCGCCCCCCCCCCCGCCCTCACCCCCCAATCCTGTACCCAAATGGTGGTGAACAAGGAATGGGCCCTATTGCTGTTACGTAGTCAGGGGAGCTACCATAGGGGACCCCCATCAACAGTCTGAAAAAAACACCATTGGTGTTGTCTCAGCTCTAGTAACATTATTGGTGTTGCTTAACGAGCTAAAATCTGGAATACTCAACAACTTTATGACACGGAGTAGCCATATTCTTCAGTGCACATTAAATATACGCAGTGCCTGAAACGGTAACCTTGGAATGAGTGTTTCTTTAATAATTCTCTGCCCTAACCAGAAGGTAGCAAAGGTATGCTACCCCTTAGGTTTGTCCAGTGGGTGAGACAATGCATACATGTGTACGTGTCCATTTGTCGTTAGTGTTACAAGTAATCTCAGTCTGGAGCCTTAGCAGGCTTTTGTGGTTACTAACCAAACCAAGGAGGCGTTTGACAGGCAACATAAACAGAAAAGATGGCAGACATGCATGTTAGCTGGGTTGTTGAGGATAACACAGGAATGTCTTCAATTTTGTTCCGAAATACATCATTGGGTTGGTTTTTTTTTGCAGATTTTTCTGGGTTGGTTGGCCCAGATGCAATGGGCTGCCACTGAGTAGCGTTGGTCTCCCTCTGTTTGCTTCTGGTTTTGGGGAGGGGGTTTACAAGGAGGCAGTCGTCATCTGAGCATAGTCTGTGTGATGTGCAAATTGTTCTTGTAGGTTTTGGGTTGTTGTACCGTAAATGCATTTGAGACAGAGAAACTTGAACGTGTTTCTATCTTTTACTGGTAGTTAATGTAGGCTTTTGAGATGCTGTGCAGTAGGTTAATTTATTTGCTCAATCTTCTTGCTGTGTTTTGCACCTTTCCAACTTGTTTGATAACCGATTAACACTGTGTTAAAATAATTGTATAGTTTTAACCAGGTCACTTGCTCCAGTGGGTTAAGTAGCTGTGAAAGGGATAGTTTCACTCAGATGGATTTGGTGGATGGAAGCTTCTCTTACAGTTTTGGCCGAGGTGGCCATCCCATAGCACTCCAAGTTGCATACTTTGGTCTTGATTTTAATGAGCCTGCCCAAAAAAAAGATGACTTTGCTTGAAACTTTGTCAAATAATTCCAAACAGTATACACTGCACAGCAAAGATGTAGTGAAGATGAAATAGAGGCATTTGTGTTGATGTGCCCCTTCTCTGTCTTGCAATGGAAAAGAATGAAATGTTAGAACTTGAGATAACATCTGAGTATTTAGGTGAAGCAATAACTCATTTGCAAGTTGGGAAGACCCCGGGGCCGAATGGCCTACGTGTGAAGAATTATTTAAGAGGTTAGCCATCAAACTGACTCACTTGTTGGCAATGGTTAATGCTGCTCAAAATGAAAAACAGCTAGCATATGATCTTCAGATGGACACTGTGGTAGTCTTACCAAACCGTCGTAAAGTTAAGTGTTCATCATACAGACCTCTATCATTGCTGAATGCAGAGGTTAAAATGCACGTAAAGGCTTTGGCCAACTGACTGAGCAAAGTAGGAGAAATACTTGTACAGCCTAATCAGTCAGGAGTCATGCCTAGTAAAAATGCGAGGCTAGACCCGAGGCACCTATACGGCTGCATGACGTACACGGAAAATGCAATATAACCATCAGTGGTCACGTCGTTGAATGCAAGTCAAGGCCTTTAACTCAGTCAAGTGACAGTTATGTTTGCGTTTCTCAATAAAATGGTATTTAGACCTACATTTATTTCTTGGTTAAGGCTCATATGAAGAGCTGCAAACTGAAATTAAAGGTAATGGAAACTGGTCAGAGCCCTTTCAGATTAGAGAGGGGTACTACATAAGGATATCCCCGGTCACCCATGTTTGCCCTGGCATTAGACTATTGATGTGCTGGATCAGAGGGGACTCGCTGGGTTGGGGCTGAGATGAGGATGGTGGAATTAATGAATTTCACTCCAGCTTGAGAATAGTCTCCTCTATTTCTGAACCCAAGGCCACTATATCCAGACTACTGCAGATCTTTAGAAGTTTCCAGAACTCCTTAAGCTTTGGAATTAGAGCAGTTTGGTGCTTTTTCCATTGGTGAAGTTGTCCACAAGCCCATATTTCAAATGGCCAGTTGTAATTAACAGGAAGGGTTTTAAATACTTGGGGCTACACATGGCACAAGTTAGAGGAATTCCTTAAGAGCAATCTATATTTGCTGCTCAGTAGATTTCGAGGAGAAAACTGCTGCTCTCCCTTCTTGGTGGGTGGCCTTGTACATGAGAACACTTCCCTGGTTTCTCTGTCTGCTCCAGAACACACCATACAAGGTATCAGAGGAATTTTTGTAAATATCTAGAAGCAAAATTGTGCCTCCAATGAGTAGGCTGAGAGATACTTGGAGTCAAACTGGAATGATGCCCTCTGATCAGTTTACTGAGGAATTCAAACTTTCTGACACCTATGGTTAAATCAGGGAGGTGGAGCTCAGACTTTTGTCTGAGAATATGCGGCTAGCAGGGAACCTTCCCACACATCTTGGGGAATGCATGCATCTGCCATTTTGTGAGGGATTTAAGAACGACCTGGAATTCAATGCAAAATGATTGGAGGCTTTTTTTTTTTTGGGGGGTTGATCTTTTTATTGTTGATTTTATATTGTCCATAACAGCAGTATGAGATGCAGCATTATACTTTTTGCCATGTACATTACACATTTAACGATTGTGCAATCAACCATAGTCCAGTAAAGCAGCATGGTCCATAGATTAGCACATCCAAAACCATAGAGATTTTAACGTATAAAGTGAGAATAACAATCGCCTTCGTCTTCCCCGTTGCAGATGGCAAAACTGCATGATTAAGAGACTGTTATTCAGGGTCCGCACTGCTCATTCATAGGAGACACTGTCCTGGACTCACATGCCTCTCATCAGTGTGCACACTGGTCTTTAACCATATTCCTCCAACAGATTCTTGCACATTATTACAGGTTAATATGTTCCTTGTGAGGCCTCCTGACTCCTGCCATTGGGATTTAAGTTCTGCCACTATGTTGATTATAATTCCAGTGCTGGAGCATTGTGCTTTTGGTTACACGAAGCCATCTCGTGCTTTACCTGTACTTGTTTGTTTTTGTGAGTAACGTTAAAGGAGCCAGTATGCGCTGTGGAAAGGGCTTTTCGGTAACAACAAGCATTTGCAATGCAATAGGTCTCGCATTTACGCGACTTTGACCTATTGGCATTGTAAATGACAATGGCTTTTATTTGTTTCAAAAAACAAAACAAATAAAAGGCAATGTCATTTACAATAAAAATAGCTCAAACTCTCGCATTATTAAAGTTTGAGCTATTGGTGTTGCATTATTTAGCAATGCCAATAGCTCAAACTTTAATAATGCGAGACCTATTGCATTGCAAATGCTTGTTGTCCTTGGGCAGGGCATACTGCAGGGTGGGGAAATGTCATCTGACATTTATAACACACTTTAGTATCCAATTTACTGGATTACCAGATTCTCCAAGATATATCTGGGCTTTGCTTATTCGCTAGTTTCACTTGCTGCACTTCTGCAATGTTGTTCCTTCCCGTTTTCATTTTGCAAGTGATTCAATACTGCATGTGCTTCTGCTCTGTCTTTTTTCGAGACAGCTGTAGAGTTTTTGCTAAATCCACCTTTCTTTTAAGGTGCATTCTTCCATAATCTGTAACCTTATTGCCTCCCCACTAACAAATTTGTGGAGGTTTAAATATGTTACTAATTAGCACTGACGTGTTACAAAATCATTCATCCTTGTGTCTACCCTTTGGTATGCCATGTTAGAACATGCATCTTTTTACAATCTAGGTTTCTTTGAGGGTCAAATAGTTTTTTTCAGGCACTTTATTACGACCTCGCAAGGTTTAAGAAAATATCTTGTGCTTTTTCATCACTATATCTTTTTACACGTCGCGTGCACAGAATGTTGAAATCAACGCATCCATTTTTCCCATCTTGCTCCTATATTTTGTGTTTCTGACAAATCAAATGGCAGGGTTTTCTCAACATTGCACTTGTAAGGCTTTCCTCTTCAAGACCCCACATGGATGTAGTATGTGAGACGCAACTTGATTAGATGACTGATTGCGGTGTGGTTATCATTACCACTTTTATTACATCTTCTGACTCAAATCAACTTCATTCGATTTCAGCAGAAATCATAAAAGTATACATATACCATAAAACATAAAACAGCAATATACAAATTTTTACCCATCATAAAATCGATCTGTAAATCTGTTTTTCCCTAAAATACCTGGCTTTACACAAATATATTACAGCAAGATAGCAGGTCATTATCAACCAACCTAATTTCAATCTATAAATCTATTTTTTCCTAAATTGTAGGACTTTGCAGAAGTAGGTTGCAACTCAAGAGCAAATCGGTAAGGAGGGTAACATTTGCAGATACAAAAAGGCAGGGTGACATTGCTTGAAATCCAGGTTGCGTAAAATTGGTTTAATATAACATTTCCTTAAATCCTTAAAGAATTTGCAGAAAAATAAATTGTGCAACGTGCTTTGTGCAGAGGTGCCATCACATGGATAATGTGGTAAAAATTTTGACCACTTGTTCGAGGTAGGAAATGTTACCAAGCGGTGGAAGGTATCCAACCTAAAGCAACTCAGTACAAAGGTATGTGTAGTTTTATGCACATACTTTAGGTAAGGTTGCAAGGAAAATGGTCAAAATCACTTGATTCCCAACTACACTCGGTTTGTTAAATTCAATCGACAGCCCGGCTTCCTCGAACAACGTGAGGCACATCTTGTACAGCTCTTTCCTTGACACAGTCCGCAATGTCCTGGGATATTCAAAGAATTCCAGGTGTCCCAGGTCACTGCAGATCTGTTTAACATATTTCAACCAGGAAATACAGAGAAATGCAGACACTTTAAGGCAGTCCTCGATCACATTGCGATTCAGAATTGTATCCTCACTGGTCCAAACTTTGAGCCATAATAGAACGGGGCGGACACGTGATATGTCAGCTAAAAAAGTCATGTCCAATTCTGAATGGCAAATTTGGGACGAACAGCTCTGGGGAACTGATAACAGATGTCTAAAGAAGGAGTTCTCCACCATCTGGACAGAATTAATGTCACAGGAATCCCCAAAGCTCAGCCCCATAAAGTGATGTCGTGACACATTTGGCCTTGTATATTGTCAGCATTTCATTGATCGGTTTGTTGCCGAGTTTATGTGCAAAATTGGTCATGGCAGCAGTTGATTTAAAAAAATGTTGTTTCCTGGCATTAATTGCCACTTTCCATGACCCACTTTGTGAAAACATGACCCCCATATACGAAAAAGAAGTGCAATTTAACTTCATATTTCCCACTCTTCATAACAAAAGTCTTATCCAAATTGGTAATTAAGCCCAGCTCCTGCATGTGCTCAGTAAAAGAGATAAAACGTCATTGTAAACCAATAGGGGTACGAGCCATAAGCACGGCATCGTCCACGGAGAGGGCTGGGACCAGAAGCTGGCCAATTTGAGGGAGGTCCTTGCACCCTCTAACCAAAAATGGTTCCAAGTTGTTAATAAATACATCAAGCCAGAGTTGGATTAAATTTTAGCGGAATGTGTCACCCAATCTGCTTCAGTTATAGCTTTCTCCATACGTGGGGCTACATCTTCTCTTAAAAGAGGGGAATTTATAATACACCAAAAAGCAGTGAAATCACCGTCTGTAGTGGCAGCGATTAATGCCTCCCAGGTTTCAGCCTTTAGAACCAATCTATATTCTTGCCTACTCCATGCACTTCATCCACACACCTTAAAGGAACTTTACGAAGAGGAGCTTTAAAGTTCTTAAGCGCTTTGGAACAAGAGTCGAACCCCCCCTGCTTAGGTTGGTTTACCCGGGAGTTCCCCTCCAGCAAAAAGCCCTTTATCCCCTAGAGATATTAGCAAAGGCATTCTCCACAGTCTTGGGATTAATTTCCTCAGCCAGACAGATATCAAAGTCTTCCCGATGTTTCACAATCAGTTTATTCAAAAAATGTATCGGATTAACCTTCGACCAGCGAAGGGAAAAGACCAATATTTGAAGCAACTTCAGCATTTTCAACTCGTAAGTTGTCCCTTAGTTTGTGTTAGGTTTGCATTCGCCCTGGGGATAGTGATCACTAAGGGATATCGAGTGCGTAGTGAAATTAGTGAGAAAGCACTGTGCTCTAAACGAGGAGAAAATGGAGTCAATTACCGTGTTAGTGCCCCTGCCATTAAATGTACAAGCAAAAGGAGCCACGGGGCTGCATAATTCGTTTGCAAAGGCAAGATCGTGATTATACACCACCTTGTTTAATTTGTTGCCAAAATTACCTCGTGCATCAGTCACACCACATACCTTACTAGGAGGCAAGGGACACAAATGGTTGTATGCCAGAACCACGCATGCTGGTTCAACGCGGTCTTAACCACGCATATGCCTTTACCACGCATGCCTTTACAACGAAATATGCTTTCTTAATGCATGTATGGCAAAGACATATGCATTGTAAAAACATACCAGGTAAGATTCTTATCCAGACCCCTGCCCACCCCCCCCCCCCCCGAGCCCTAAAACGGCCCCCAGGCCAAAAGACTACCCAGACCCCCACCCTGAGTCCTAAAACGGCCCCCTGTCCCGAAAACTGCCTCATCCTTCCCGCCCTGAGCCCTAAAACTACCCCCGCCCCCTGAAAACTACCCCCTCCCCTCTGAAAACTAACCCCTTTGCCTACCCCCTCCTCCCCCAGCCCTACTTACCAAGCCGCGTCCCGGTACTACCTCTCCTTCAGATCCTTCCTGTAATTCTCCCCGCCCATCCGGTCTCCTCTGGAACTAGGCTGCTGACTGCCTTAACCACACACATGGGTGGTTCAGGCATGTGCGTGGTTAAGGCATGTGCGTGGTTAAGGCAAGCAGTGTTCCGCTTGCGTTGGAATGGCACACATGGCTTTGTCCACGTGGCTAATGCAGTTTCCCATTTAAATCATCACCCCCATACTACGAGGAGTTTAGTCTTCCCACTACGACACAAGGACGTAGGATTATGATCCAGCTGGTCTAAAAACAGGCAGAATTTCCCTGGAGAATGCATTATTATAAAAGTTAATAAAAAAACAAATTAGTTTAGTATAATTGGTTCAACTCAATTATTTGATAAAAATTAGTAGTGGACCAAGCAGTAATACTAAAGTATGACAGGTAATTGGAAACGTAAATACATAGGCCACCTTTCGCTCTGCCAACACAGGATGGCACTGAAGTATGATTGAAGGTTTTAGAACCATTTACATGGATTGGTTCAACTGCTCAAGACTCCTGCACATAGAAGATGTGGAAATTGGATACAAAAGTCAACCAATCTGGATTACTAATTTTGCTGCATAGACCTGCCACATTCCAAAAAAGTATGCTAATACCAGAGTTGTCTGTAGAATCCACACCCTCCTGAGTGGACAAGGAGGTACTAGGTGTGGTAATAAGGATGGAAGTACAGTCGAGCCGGACCTCCAAACAGCAGTCTGCACCTACCTCCAGAGATGCATGGCTAAGATTTAAGATGAGTCAAACAACCCCCTCAAGGTTCTCTAATGGGGAGAAGTGATTCTGGACAAAATTAGGAAAATGAGTGTCCTGACATCGTGCAGCTGAAAATTTTATAAGTGACACTGAGACAGGTAGGGAAAAGCAGAGGGAGATAGAAGAATCCAAGAGGTAAAACCGTGATATTTTGCGGTGTCACCGTAGGTTCACACAATCCTTTTAGGATTGCCTCCACTAGGCTTGGTGACCTTAAACTTAATACCACACAATCTCCTGGGAATTTCTTTGTACTCCTACCAACCCAACCTACTCTTCTTACCATCTTGATGTTACTGTAAAGCTGCCTGCTTAACCCTGTTCTAGCACCCAACCAGTTCAGTGCTTTATTACTTAGAGACTCCCAGGGCTCAACAGATGCAGGTGTGAGGGGCAGCACATTAACTAGTATCATGGTATAAAGTGTGGCTTCTGGAGGAAGATCAAGAAAACCGAGGGCAACGACAAATCTAGGAACTACTACTTCTGAATTACTGCATAAAGTGGATAATGGAACAGAGGGCATGCTACGCGAGGCAGTCATCTGATTGTTACCTTTGGTTGGCATCAGAATCTCACTACGATGTGTAGTGAGAATGGATAAAGATAGGATAACATTTTCTGAGGACAAAACAGAATTAACATTTGAGTTGGCATTCTCATTTGAGTTAGTGTTAACAAGAGATTTTATCAAATCTAGGCAGCTAACAGATCCTGTTTCGACATGTGTAAGCCTTTCCGCCAGCGAAGCAAGGGCAGACTTCACTCCAGCTTCTGGGGCACGAATAGCGTCAAAAATCAACTTAACATCTTCTTGCGTCGCCCCCGCATACTTTAATCTTGACTTCACCCCAAACATGTTTCACTTTAATTTAGGTGATGATGCCGCTGCAGTTGTAATTTCCCCAATATGTTTTGGGCAGATTGGCACATGGCCCAGGGGTCTTCATGAGCTTCGAGGGAGGGTGCGGAACCAAATCAGAGGGAGAGACAATGTTGGAGTCAACTGACCCACTTGTGCCCGTTGTTGGTTAAATCACTTGGAGCCTGGATAGTTCCAGCCTCACCGGGACTGCAAGAATTGGACCCAGGGGCGCAGACCGTGGGGGTATCCTGCGAGAGGGCCCCATGCGCTAGAATTCAATCGAATTGGCAGGAATTAATTTTTTCTTCTACGGTGGAAATCGTATTTAGTGCCCTCCTAGCACCATTAATATAATTTAACATTGAGGAATGAGTCTTACCGGGGGACTTCCCCTTTGTGTCCGCTGGGGCTTTCTTCCTCTTCCCCATAGTTAGGCGCAGATTGTTGGAATGGCACGGCAAAGAGAGTTGACCCAGCCAGCCTCCTCCGGGCCCTGATGGGCGCGGACGGACCTGCCATTGGCCAGGGCACATCTCACGCAGCAGGGCTGCGAGACGCTTAAGTAGCGTTTATGGTGTCCAGGTGATGATGCCAGAAAGGGTGATAGTATATGGTAAGGACAAAAGGTCAAGAAGAGGCCGCTTCGGTCCTCGGGTAGCCTAGGCTACTAAATTATTTTTAGGCAGCATTAATCAGGTAGCACAAAGTAGTATAGTCCAGGCGGGACTAATTACGCAATGGATGCTGGGACACAAAGTAGATATGGTATCACATTTATTAACGGCATAAATGGATTAACATAACTTAATTGCATAATAATAGTTCTGGTGCTCACACATAGAAGTGAAAGTGCGTGAAGTGAGGAGTGTTTGTGACATTAAAAACTTTACATCGCATTGAAAACAACCATATAAAAACTCCTAAGTAATTAGTTGCAATAATGGAGTTTTAAGGTGTATAGGTCGACGGCGTTTCGATCTTATGAATGTAAGATCATCATCAGGACGGAGCAAGTGTGAACAAGTAGAATCTATTGAAGGAAATCCAAAAATCAAATAATGGTCCCGAAAAGACAACCAAGTTAAGAGCAAGACCTAAATTACTAAGGGATTCTTGAAATAACCCGAGTACAAATTGAGGACTGCTAATGAAAGATAACATTAATTGAGAATTAAGTAGAGGTACCATGTAATGAGACCTCAGAGTAGCAGGTGGTTCCAAGGCTTCCTATAGAGGTAGGCATGCAAAGGACATACTGGATAGTGGGGTCACGCTGCAACTGGGGAGGGGTCAGCGCAGGGAAATTGAATGCGCGTAAGAAGTAAACTCGAGAATCAAACAAGTGAAGCATGACTAGGTAAGGGAGTGCTGCAAGAGGGGCAGGGGCCCGGGGGCAACACGGTGGTGGAGAGGGACTTACTTCAGCTATTCAGTCTCCAAGGAGCATCGTGAGTTCTGAAGATAAGTCAGGCGCGCAGGACGGGACCTGGTGAGTTCTGCAAGGAAGGGAAGGGGGTTAGTGTAGGGCCTGAGCTACTGAGGTGCGAGCGGCGTGGGTAGAAGCAGTACTTACTTCAAGGCCAGGAAGGGGCCGCTGGCGGAGGAGAACCCAGAATTTACGGGCGTTAGTGCAGGTAAACCAGCGAGTCAATCTTTTGCTCCAAGGTTGAGAACCATGGGGGACTCGGACGTTAGTTCCGGAGGCAAGCAGGAGAATCAATCTCTAAGGGGGAAGGGAGGAGGGCGGCACAATGGTAAAGGCGCCGTGTACAGAAAAGAGTCAAGGGTGATAGGACATGTGGCCCCCAGCGGTTACTGCAGGCAACAGCGCCCCCCTTCAGCATGGCGGAATCTGGTAGTAGCAGGGAAAACAATTCCCACGAGTTATCCAGCGAGGCAAAGATCAAAACTTACCTGCAGCAGTGAATGTTAATGCGGATATCAGCGCAGAAGTCAACAGACTGGCTTGTTTTCGATAAGTGGAGGTCATGGCCGGCAAGCAACTCTGCATGTCTGCGCAATGGGAGGTCTTCCTACTCAGTATTTCCTTTTATTTCTTTTCTTAATTCAATTATACTTGTGAATTATTTACATTTTTTAAATTCAATTGCAACTTAATATTGTTTGTTCTGGTATATATACCCAATTACCCAATGGCGGCCAGCACTTGAAGAAGAAAAAAAAAATTATATATATATGGCGGCTTGGTGGAGCGCAAAATAAATACTCAAACGCACTGAATTGGGTCCACTCTCGTTATTGTCACGAAGAACTTGAAAACGAGCGTTTGAAATATATATATATATATCCACAAGAAAGGTGCTCCTATATTGAGGCGCCACACACAGCGTGAATATTAACCTTTTATTGGCAGACTAAAGGGCCCCAGCATTGCCCCTTGAGCATCAATATAGCATCGCCTTTAAAGTACATTCTCTTAGCCAAACATGTTTCGGGCATTTCCTCGCCTTGTTCACTGGCACCGGCCATCTCGAGAGAAGCAGCGAAAATGACAGCGCAGCTGATTGAAATATCCCGCCTCAATGGGCGTAGGCATCTATTGCATTATGGTTGTTGTAGGTCAACATCATAGTTATCCCAGTGGGTGCCGCCGCATCTCTGAATACTATTATTTTTAAAAAACCACAGTGGGTTGCTCATTAGAACAAAGTTAGCGTCCTTACTTCTTTTGTCCAACCAACAGGTCACGCTGTTCCAACAGCGCTTTCCTTGCGCTGCGGACCTGCTTCGTTAACAGCGGGGCGCCTCGCGATCCGGGCAGACCGCCAACAAATACACAAGAAAGGTATCCCGCCTCAATGGGAGCACCTTTCTTGTGGATTTGTTGGCGGTCTGCCCGGATCGCGAGGCGCCCCGCTGCTAACGAAGCAGGTCCGCAGCGCAAGGAAAGGAAAGCGCTGTTGGAACAGCGTGACCTGTTGGTTGGACAAAAGAAGCAAGGACGCTAACTTGTTCTAATGAGCAACCCACTGTGGTTTTTTAAAAATAATAGTATTCAGAGATGCGGCGGCACCCATTGGGATAACTATGATGTTGACCTACAACAACCATAATGCAATAGATGCCTACGCCCATTGAGGCGGGATATTTCAATCAGCTGCAGGTGCGCTGTCATTTTCGCTGCTGCTCTCGAGATGGCCGATGCCAGTGAACAAGGGCGAGGAAATGCCCGAAACATGTTTGGCTAAGAGACTGTACTTTAAAGGCGATGCTATATTGATGCTCAAGAGGCAATGCTGGGGCCCTTAGTCTGCCAATAAAGGTTAATATTCACGCTGTGTGTGGCGCCTCAATATAGGAGCACCTTTCTTGTGGATGTGGATATATATATATATATATATATATATATATATATATATATATATATATATATATATATATATATATATATATATATGTATTCACTGAAAAAACCATAGGTTTTAGGGACAGTTATAGTTATTTGGACATTGCACTCGTACAAAACCCGTGAAATTCCCCCGTTATAGTTAGTTCAGGTAACTAGAACTCGCGCCCCCTCAATGCACTGCTGATGACGTCACATATTACATCACTCATGACATGGTCAGTGACATCACTGATGACATCACTGATGACATCTCAAATGACATCACTGATGACATCATCCAGTGACTGTGTGTTTCTGTAAAGTTTAAATATGTTTAATATATATAGGGAAAGCGTATTGAAGAATGAGTGGGTGTATAAGTGTCTAAATGGATGATTTAGTAGGTGCGTGACTAACTCTATAAGTGAGTGATTAAACGTATCTTACTGAATGCATGGGTTAGTGACTAAAATGGGTGAATGTATCCGTCTGTCTGTTGCTGTGTAAGTGGCAGCATGGGTTTGTGAATAGCTACATGAGTGTCTATATGAGTTATTGATTGGTTGGCTGAGTATCTGTATGGGTGCCTGAGTGTTTGTGTGGGTGTGGTGTGTGCGACTGTGCATAGATGTGTGAGTGGGTGATTCACTGGGTGGATGGTTTCAAGAGTGCATCTGTGATAGACTGTATGGGTGGGTAAGTGTGTGTAAGAGTGTGTTAGTGAGTGAATGTGTGTCCCAGTGGTACATGTGTGAGTAACTACGTATGTGAAAGGCAGTATATATGTGTGTTGGAGTATATAAATAGCTATAAGCGAGAGTGTGTGATTGTGAGAGTGACTGTATGGATGAGTGTGTGCTTGTATCAGAGATTGTATAAGAGCGTAAGAATGTGCTAGTATTTGTATGAGTAAGTGAGCTGGTGTGTGTATAACTGTATAGGTGAGTAAATGGGTGTGTGCTTAATTTTTTGCATGACTGACTAGGTGTGTGAGTACCTCTATGGATGAGTGGCGGTGTGTGAGTGTTTATATAGGTGTATGAGTGCATATAATAGTCTTGTACTGAGTGACTATAAGTATGAGTGACTGTACGGGTGAGTGAGTAGATGTGTGTGTGTGTAGACCTAAGAATCAGTGAGTGTGTATATAGTAATTGGTGTTGGAGTGTCTATGGTTTTGACAATGGCAGTCTGTAATTTACAGTGGGTGTATCAAAAGTTATATTAGGGTGTGAGAAGATGCATCAAATTATCAAATGGATGATGTCATCAGTGAGGTCATTTGAGATGTCATCAGTGATGTCATCAGTGATGTCACTGACCATGTCATGAGTGATGTAATATGTGACGTCATCAGCAGTGCATTGCGGGGCGCGAGTTATAGTTACCTGAACTAACTATAACGGGGAATTTCACGGGTTTTGTACGAGTGCAATGTCCAACTAACTATAACTGTCCCTAAAACCTATGGTTTTTCAGTGAATTTGTAAGGTTTTTAAATGCTAATTTCTAACTACAACGTGCCTGAAACCTATGGTTTTTTTCAGTGAATTTCAAAGGTTTTTTAAATGCTAATTCCCAACTATAACATGTCTAAAACCTATGGTTTTTTTCAGTGAATTTCAAAGGTTTTGTAAATGACAATTTTTAAATGTAGTTAATTGTTATATTTATTTTTTTGATACTGATTTACTACATTTTTTAAAACTATTTATTTTTAGATATTTTATTTTTTTAAATACATTGTAATTACATTATACATTACAAAATATACTTTCTCAGAATGAATTACTTTAGTTTAAATACTTTGCAAATAGGCAATAGACTTTTAAGTACAGTAGTTACAGTTGTTGTAATGGGCAACCCAATTTCAAACACAATGCAACATTGAGCTCAATGTGAATTTCAAGTTAAATGCAATTAGTTACTTTATGGATTACTTGTCTAACCACAGGACTGGATCCTAGATTCAGTCCTGGGACATCTCCTGTAAACAGTTGAGTAAAAGCGTTTTGGTTACAGCAGTGATTTTTAAGGAATATTATTGTATTTTAAAAGTTGACAGAAACTTTTTCACATAGAATCACCAATGTTATCCTATGGGAGGAAATTCACTTAGCAGGTAAGTAGTGTTATCGTTACTTTTTCTTACTCAGTGGTGGATCTTGGATCCAGCACTGGTGCATCTCCATTAAACAGTTCAAAGAATGCGTTTAAGTCATACAGGCCATTTTTAAGGAATATTTGTAGTTTGTGAAAATCGACACTTTGAAACTTTTCTGCTGAAAACCAGACAATGGATTCCTATGGAAGGAAATACAAGTTACTGGTAAATAAGGTTAGAATTACTTTTCAGGGTCAGTGCTGGGCTAAAAGATGCAGCACTGGGTTCTCTCCTGATAACAGGTGAGTAAATCGGAATTCGTAGTTCGGCTGATTTTAGAGGAATATTATAAAGTTCCAAAACTCCACACTTAGAAGAATTTCCAAGTGAAACCAGTCAATGTTAGCCTATGGAAGGAAATTCAAGTTACTGGTAAGTACGGTTAAAATTACTTTTCAGGATCAGTACTGGGCTCAAAGATGCAGCACTGAGGTCTCTCCTGATAACAGGTGAGTAAATCGGAATTCGTAGTTCGGCTGATTTTAGAGGAATATTATAAAGTTCCAAAACTCCACACTTAGAAGAATTTCCAAGTGAAACCAGTCAATGTTAGCCTATGGAAGGAAATTCAAGTTACTAGTAAGTACGGTTAAAATTACTTTTCAGGATCAGTACAGGGCTCAAAGATGCAGCACTGAGGTCTCTCATGAAAACAGGTGAATAAATCGCAATTCGTAGTTCGGCTGATTTTAGAGGAATATTTGCACAATGGTGAAGGAAGGGGGTGGGGCCTGAGGTGACATGTCTGCAAACATGCCCTGTGGCGCGTTTTAAGTTGGAGAATTAATTCCTCCTCAATCCCGAGGGTCCCTAGGGGCCAACTAGCCCACCAGATACCTCCAGTATGCGCCAGAGAGCTGCATTGCAGAGAGGTGTTCAGAGGCCACGCCCCTTTTACAACACTCTGCAACGCAGCTCCGTGGCGCTTACTGGAGGTACCTGGAGGGCTAGTTGGCCCCAGGGACCCTCAGGATTGAAGGGATTTAATTCCCCATCTTAAAACGTGCCACGGGGCCTGTCTGCACACATGTCACCTCAGGCCCCGCCCCTCCCTTCACCACTGTGCAAACGCGCCCCGTGGCGCATTTTAAGTCGGGGATTAACTCCCCTTGAATCCTGAGGGTCCCTGGGGTGCAACTAGCCCACCAGCTACCTCCATTAAGCGCCACAGAGCTGCGTTGCAGAGAGGTGTAAAGGGGCGTGGCCTCAGAACACCTCTCTGCAACGCAGCCCCTGGTGCATACTGGAGGTTCCTGGTGGGCTAGTTGGCCTCAGGGACCCCAGTATTCACGGGAATTCGTTCCCCCTCTGCAAACGCGCCAGGGGCGCGTTTGCAGAGTGCTGAGAAGGAGGAGGCGTGGCCTCCGGCGCAATGCCGGATTTTTTGGGGTTTTTTTTTTTTTTTTTTTTTTAAAAGGGGGCTGTGTGGCCCCCCTTCTTTGTAATTATGTTGGGCCCTGGGGACCCCATCCCCCAGGGCCTGACCCCCTTTATTTAATTTTTTTAAAAAGGTACGGGAAGGGGACCGCGTGGGCCCCCTCCCGTGGCTAATTTCGACCCGGGGACCCCATCCCCCGGGTCATTGCCACCTTATTTTTTTTTTTTAATTTTCATGGAGGGGGGCTGCATGGTTCCCCTCCTCAGGCCTCCTTTTGCCCCAAGGACCCCATCCCCCGGGGCAGGCCTTTATTTATTTTATTTTTTGGGGGGGAGGGGGGCCGCGTGGCCCCCCTCTCGGGCCACTACTTGCCCCGGGGACCCCATCCCCTGGGGCTGGCCCTCTCCGTTGGGGGACTGTGGGGGTCCCTAATCCCCCACGGTCCCGCCGGCTCCCAGCGTCCCTGGGAGCCGGCATTGCTTTTCCACATGGGGAGCTGCTAAGATGCAGCTCCCCGTGTGGAAAAGCAATCATCTTTGGTTTTGGAAGAGAGAGCAGGTTTCCTGCTCTCTCTTCCAAAACAAAGCAGTTTGCTATGGCAGGACGGGAGCCGCGAGGCTCCCGTCCTGCCATAGCAAACTACAGTGTCCCGGGGGTAGGCACCCCGGGACAATGCAGGAGCCGACCCTGGGGGGTGGCGGTCCCCAGGGCCATCACAGACTCCAGGAGGGGGGCCGCGTGGCCCCCCTCCCTTGAATTGCACAGCCCCGGGGAGGTGGTAGTCCCCGGGGCTTCAGGGGTCCAAAACGGACCCCCATTTTAAATTTGTTAGTGCCCCGGGGAGGGGCGTGTGGAGGGACTGGAGCCCCCCCCCCACACAGGTCATAATTTTTTTTTAAAGAAGCCCTCCCGCACCATTTTTTATTTAAAGCCCCGGGGGGTGGCGATCCCCAGGGCTTGGGGGGCCTTAGAGGCCCCCCCATAAAAGCTAAACCCACCCCCGCATGCCCCCGGGACTTGGGCCACCCGGGGGCAAATTAGCATTTTTTTTGTTTGTTTTTTTTTTTTTTTAATCGGCGGGATCCGCGCACCCTAAGCGCATCCCGCCGATTTTTTTAAAAAATGCTTTTTCGGCCAGGGGTCCTTGTGGGACCCCTGAGCAGACCTAGGGGTCAGGGTGTTTCTACCCTGCCCCCTTTTTGCGCTTTGCGCACTTGTTTCTGTCCCTCGGTTCTACCGAGGGACAAAATGGCTGCCAACACTTCCTGATTTGGAGTGTTGACAGCCACTTCACAGCCAATTAGCATGCAGCTCGTGATCGGGAGGGTACGCGGACCTTACTCGGCCATAGATATATATGTGACTTTACTTTTGATTTTCTCAGGAACTACTGAACGGATTTACACCATTTAAGCAAAAGGCACGACACTGAACCAAGGGCTACCTCTTTGCCAAATTTGGTGTAATTCCGTTCAGCAGTTCCTGGCGCGTTTGCAGAGGGGGAACGAATTCCCCTTGAATACTGGGGTCCCTGGAGGCCAACTAGCCCACCAGGAACCTCTAGTATGCGCCAGGGAGCTGCCTTGCAGAGAGGTGTACAGAGGCCACGCCCCTTTTACACCTCTCTGCAACGCAGCTCTATGGCGCTTTTGGAGGTATATGGTGGGCTAGTTGCACCCCAGGGACCCTCAGGATTCAAGGAGTTAATCCCCCGACGTAAAACGCGCCACGGGGCGCGTTTGCACAGTGGTGAAGGAGGGGCGGGGCTTCAGGTGACATGTGTGCAAACAGGCCCCGTGGCGCGTTTTAAGATGGGGAATTAAATCCTCTTCAATCCTGAGGGTCCCTGAGGGCCAACTAGCCCAACAGGTACGTCCAGAAAGCGCCACAGAGCTGCGTTGCAGAGAGGTGTAAAAGGGGTGTGGCCTCTGTACATGTCTCTGCAACGCAGCCCCTGGCGCATACTGGAGGTTCCTGGTGGGCTAGATTGGCCCGTAGGGACCCTCATGATTCAAGGGGACTTAATCCCCCAACTAAAACGCACCACGGGGCACGTTTGCACAGATGTCACCTCAGGCCCCGCCCTCCCTTCACCATTGTGCAAATATTCCTCTAAAATCAGCCGAAATCCAATTCCGATTTACTCACCTGTTATCAGGAGAGACCTCAGTGCTGCATCTTTCAGCCCAGTACTGATCCTCAAAAGTAATTTTAACCGTACTTACCGGTAACTTGAATTTCCTTCATAGGCTAACATTGACTGGTTTCACTTGGAAATTCTTCTAAGTGTGGAGTTTTGGAACTTTAAAATATTCCTCTAAAATCAGCCGAAATACGAATTCCGATTTACTCACCTGTTATCAGGAGAGACCTCAGTGCTGCATCTTTCAGCCCAGTACTGATCCTCAAAAGTAATTTTAACCGTACTTACCGGTAACTTAAATTTCCTTCATAGGCTAACATTGACTGGTTTCACTTGGAAATTCTTCTAAGTGTGGAGTTTTGGAACTTTAAAATATTCTTCTAAAATCAGCCGAAATACGAATTCCGATTTACTCACCTGTTATCAGGAGAGACCTCAGTGCTGCATCTTTCAGCCCAGTACTGATCCTCAAAAGTAATTTTAACCGTACTTACCGGTAACTTGAATTTCCTTCATAGGCTAACATTGACTGGTTTCACTTGGAAATTCTTCTAAGTGTGGAGTTTTGGAACTTTAAAATATTCCTCTAAAATCAGCCGAAATCCGAATTCTGATTTACTCATCTGTTATCAGGAGAGACCTCAGTGCTGCATCTTTCAGCCCAGTACTGATCCTCAAAAGTAATTTTAACCGTACTTACCAGTAACTTGAATTTCCTTCCATAGGATATCATTGCCTGCTTTTTGCTGAAAAAGTTTCTAAGTGTTGATTTTTGAAACATACAAATATTCCTCTAAAATCAGCCGAAATCCGAATTCTGATTTACTCATCTGTTATCAGGAGAGACCTCAGTGCTGTATCTTTCAGCCCAGTACTGGTCCTGAAAAGTAATTTTAACCGTACTTACCAGTAACTTATATTTTCTTCCATAGGAATCCATTGTCTGGTTTTCAGCAGAAAAGTTTCAAAGTGTCGATTTTCACAAACTACAAATATTCCTTAAAAATCGCCTGTATGACTTAAACGCATTCTTTCAACTGTTTACAGGAGATGCACCAGTGCTGGATCCAGGATCCAACACTGAGTAAGAAAAAGTAACGATAACAGTTTTTACCTGCTAAGTGAATTTCCTTCCATAGGATAACATTGGTGATTCTATGAGAAAAAGTTTCTAAGTGTCAACTTTTAAAATACAATAATATTCCTTAAAAATCACGACTGTAACCAAAACGCTTTTACTCAACTGTTTACAGGAGATGTACCAGGACTGAATCTAGGATCCAGTCCTGTGGTTAGAAAAGTAATCCATAAAGTAACTAATTGCATTTAACTAGAAATTCACATTGAGCTGAATGTTGCATTGTGTTTGAAAATGTGTTGCCCATTGCAACAACTGTAACTACTGTACTTAAAAGTCTATTGCCTATGTGCAAAGTATTTAAACTAAAGTAATTCATTCTGAGAAAGTATTTTTGTAATGTAATGTATAATGTAATTACAATGTAATTTAAAAATAAAATATGTAAAAGAAATTGTTTCTAAAAATGTAGTAAATCAGTATGAAAAAAATTAATATAAAAATTAATACATTTAAAAATTGTCATTTTAAAAACCTTTGAAATTCACTGAAAAAACCATAGGTTTCAGACACGTTATAGTTAGAAATTAGCATTTAAAAAACCTTTGAAATTCACTGAAAAAACCAGAGGTTTTAGGGACAGTTATATTTAGTTGGACATTGCACTCGTACAAAACCCGTGAAATTCCCCCGTTATAGTTAGTTCAGCTAACTATAACTCGCGCCCCCGCAATGCACTGCTGATGACGTCACATATTACATCACTTATGACATGGTCAGTGACATCACTGATGACATCACTGATGACATCTCAAATGACATCACTGATGACATCATCCACGTGATAATCTGATGCAGCTCCTCACACCCTAATATAACTTTTGATACACCCACTCTAAATTACAGACTGCCATTCTCAAAAACAAAGACACTCCAACACCAATAACTACATACCCACTCACTGATTCTTAGGTCTACACACACACATCCACTCACTCACCCGTACAGTCACTCATACTTATGGTCACTCAGTACAGGACTATCATATGCACTCTTACTCCTATATAGACACTCAAACACCGCCACTCATCCATAGAGGTACTCACACACCTAGTCAGTCATGCAAATAATTAAACACACTGCCATTTACTCACCTATACAGTTATACACACACCAGCTCACTTAATCATACAAATACTAGCACATTGTTAAGCTCTTATACAATCACTGATACAAGCACACACTCATCCATACAGCCACTATCACAATCACTCACTCTCGCTTATAGCTATTTATATACTCCAATACACATACACAATACACTGCCTTTCACATATTTAGTTACTCACACATGTACCACTGGGACATACATTCACTCACTAACACACTCTTACACACACTTACCCACCCATACAGTCTATCACAGATGCACTCTTGAAACCATCCACCCAGTGAATCACCCACTCACACATCTATGCACAGTCGCACACACCCCATCCACACAAACACTCAGGCACCCATACAGATACTCATAGAACCAATAAATAACCCATATAGACACTCATGTAGCTATTCGCAAATCCATGCATCCACTTACACACCAACAGACGGATACAGACATTCACACAGTTTAGTCACTAACCCATTCAGTAAGATACGTTTAATCACTCACTTGTAGAGTCAGTCACGCACGTACTAAATCATCCATTCAGACACTTATACACCCACTCATTCTTCAATACGCCTTTCCCTATATATATTAAACATATTTAAACTTTACAGAAACACACAGTCACTGGATGATGTCATCAGTGATGTCATTTGAGATGTCATCAGTGATGTCATCAGTGATGTCACTGACCATGTCATGAGTGATGTAATATGTGACGTCATCAGCAGTGCATTGCGGGGCGCGAGTTATAGTTAGCTGAACTAACTATAACGGGGGAATTTCACGGGTTTTGTACGAGTGCAATGTCCAACTAAATATAACTGTCCCTAAAACCTCTGGTTTTTCAGTGAATTTCAAAGGTTTTTAAATGCTAATTTCTAACTATAACGTGTCTGAAACCTATGGTTTTTTCAGTGAATTTCAAAGGTTTTTAAAATGCTAATTTGTAACTATAACGTGCCTGAAACCTACGGTTTTTCAGTGAATATATATATATATATATATTTACTTTAGGCCAGGGCATGCGTTATAGTTCTAGTTACTTGAGATAACTAGAACTGGCGAATTTCAGTGGTTTTGTTCCTTTAAACGCCATGCTTCAGCTGACATTTTCACCTAACTACAACGTCCCTTTAAACTTCGTTTTTTTCAGTTAATACATAAATATTATACATATTCTCTTTATTTTCCTTTCATCCTTATCTACTTGTTCCCTTTCTTTTCGTCTTTACTTTCTTTAAATAATTATTTTTATACATGTAAGCAAGTAACTTATCCCGTGTAATTGCATGTCTTAATTTGTTCTGCAGTTTCATGCACTTCCGCGCAGATGTGTACGCAGCTCGTGCGCATCTACTTGGGCCCCCACCGCGTCATACTCGTTTGCTTGTTCTGCTTGTGCACACTGACTGTTCTGACGTGTATGCGCCTACTCTGGCCCGTCTCATGCAGGCGTTGCTCTCTTGCGCAGAGGCACGGTTAGCTGGATTTTCTTAATAAACTAAACTAGCTATATTCATGTCTCTTTTAACCTTCCGACACACTTCCTTTCCTGCCTCTATGTTTCTCCATCGAGTGGAAACATTCCGGACAGTTACAACACTTTTTTCAGGTAATTTTTGTTTTTCAATTTTCTGCTTGGCATGCATACGGCCTTATTATATTTAATTTTTTTTGTTTTTCATAATTGCTTAATGCGACTAATGTGATGTAACAACAAAAGCAATATAGCGGTGAAAAGATGGTGTAAGCAATGTAATGGTGTCAATTATAGACAGAGTCACTGGAATTACACGATTGCGCAGTCGCATCGTTTTTCATATAATTATAGATTTTCCGCATTTGCCACAAAGCATCATCTGCTGCATAATCTACAGATTTTAACTGGAAAAAAAATGTTTCTAGCTGAAACGGTTAAAAAGTTACTAAAAACGCAGCAATAAGTGTTGCCATGCAGCGTAAGGCCCTTTGCAAAGGTTGACTGGTTACCTTTCTGTTGCTTATTGCTATATTTGGTGTTAAATTGGTAGTTATGAGGTGCAACCAATGCCCAGACAGTGTTCACAAGTGTAAAAATGACAAAAGAATGAAATGATACAATCACAAAATGTGCCACATTATGCTGCATAACTTGCCTTTTCTTGCCACATAATTTACTCAATCCTGCCACATATTTTGGCCCTCTTCTGCCGCCTAATTCCAATGGCTCGGACTATAATTAGAAATTTAAAGAAATACATTGCCAATAGTATAAAATTGCTGTTCACATCCTTCTGTTAAAGAAACAAAAAATTATAAATTGACACAGATGGAGTCAGCCCTCCCATGGTGTATCACGTGCCCTATAACAAATTATATGGCTACATTTTGACTAGAAATGGGTGAATTAGGGGAGGGAAGGTGGAGATACAAACTGTGGTACCTTACCAGATGAGGAGTTGGAGACAGAGCTAGTATAAGTTGAGACGGCCTAACTTTCTAGAGACCCTTAGCACAAGTTTCCCTAGTCCATCTCATCTGACGATCCACTGTTCAATTCGCGAACCCTAGTTTCATTTACCTGCTGCCTTCTTCAACCCCACACGGTTCAACCCACCCATACTGAAAAGATGGAGCTGAGCCCGACTAATGGGTTTACAATTCGCAAACAGGAAAAAATACAGGAAGGCACACTGCCATATTTAGGAATTCATCCCACACATCCAGAGAGCCGAGCTGTGCTCGTCCTCCTCCTTCTGAACTCCGGTCACCTCCTGTGTCCGTGGTGTTCGCTGCCACGCAACCGTAGTTGCATCCCCATCTGCTCCAACACGATTGCATGAGAATATGGGGTCTATAAATGTTCTTATGAAGCACCACTTTTGTTAGGACTGCACACTCATCCTGGTGTATCCCTTGAATAAGTCCACAAGCACCACTGCTACATTAGATCGGGTATCCTGCTGCCTCAGTGAACAGCTGAAACCATGGCGTTCCCCCAGAGCCCTAGTTGTCCTTACGTGACATGTCTGCATCTGGATCGGTTAAAGTCCTCCCTTACCCTCCACCCCTGTTCTAGAAATTGGTCTATGGGATTCCCTAGGATCTAGCCTTGGCTGCCTTGAAGCCCTCAAAATAGAACTGGGCTCCTGATACGGACAAAAAAGCAGGCATCATTAGATCCAAGGTACCATCAGGTCCTTCCTATTGCTACTAACTCTGCTGCTGGAATGAGAGTTTGCAGCATCCAACATGACGTCACGCCTCTGCTGCTGAACCTCAAACTCCCCTCCACCTAACCCCTGGAAGGAACGGGGTTAGGGAAGACTTCTTCCCTTACTGGCTCCTTCTGACCATGCTTTCCGGGGGATAGCGACTGCTTCAAGTACCTCCTATGTCAACCCCACACCACGATCACCTTATTCTGTGAAAAGCCAGAGAAGACTCTTGTAGGAAAGGGGGAAAGCTCTACATGCCACACTATTGAGGGGGGGACCCCATGGCCTTCTGAAACCTGTCAATGGGGTCTCATCCTTCCTACTCATTCCTGCATAGATTGTCTATCTTATGCTAGGGCAGCACAGTGCGCGTGTCTGTTGGTGCTCCTGCAGCTTTAAGGCAAGGATTTCTCTAAAAGTTACTCCTTTCATGCATGTTTGACATCTTACACAAACTGACTTAATTCTCACTCCACAGATTAGGGGTGATGGGAACAAGAGGAATTACAAAAATTAAAGGAGGATTTAAAGATTTTGCTGGATAAGCTGAAAATCCGCCGCATTAGAAAGCTACTTGTTTTAATCAAGCCTGACTTACAAACGGCATAAAAAAAATTGCACCTTCCAGCTCATGGCGACAGTATAAATATGGTGCAACTTACACTGGCTGCAGCAACAGCAGAAGCACAACAAGCTGGTCAGAAAGTGAATTCATTAGTGACACTAAAACAAACCCTCGGTTTCCTTCAATTAGGTTTTGTAAAAGAAATGTGCGTTTAAAAAAGGAGAGCACCAGGAAAATTGTGTGCATTTTTAGCCCTTTTGGTTTGTTACTTGTGCTACAGGGAGACAAAAATTTTAAAAAATGTAATATATGAAGGTTGTCTTAAATTTTGCTGTGGCAGGGCCGTTATTAATATTCAAATTGCCCCTTTCTGGCAGACTGCAGAAAGGGGTGGGCAGAGTGGTCTCAAAGGCATTTTGGCACCACAGGCAACATACATGTTCTGTACCATCCCTCTTTTTTTGACACCCATGTACATGCATTCCTGGTCAACGTGCTCATATGCAATTCCCCATTCCGTAGGTGGCCGTCTTTAAGGCCCTAGAACCGAGGAACCACTGGAACACGTCGTATGAAGCGAAGGAAGTCCGCTTCAGCAACAAAGCTGCCTCCATGGAGGTAGTTTTTTCATAGTGTGGCATTTTTGGGAAGAATTTAAACATTCTCAGCGTGGTAAATTCTACCTAGGCGCATAAAGGGCAGTAGATTTGGATTCAAAGTAGATTTAGAATCAAGGGACAAGTGCTTTTTAGGTCTCGCAAACCTGCGTTGCAGCGCGCATGCGCTGCTCGCTCTGCGAGGCTTCTTGTAATCGAGCAGATTTCAGAAGTGGAGTGTAGGCTCCGCCCCTTCTTTCCATTGGCTAGTGTCATCGGGCATGCTAAACGCTGACTTTCCACTGTAAGTGAGGCTTTTTAGTCCCGCTTTGTTACCGCCCTGTCTCCTTTTGGCCCCGCCCACCCGGACTGGATCTTTTACTTGCGGCGTTAGACTGTCTCCTTTAATTAGTCTGTAAGCACTTTTCTTTTTTTTCCATTCGGCTTTGAGCAAAGGAGCCGCGTGATGCAGCGGTAATGCGCTCTTTGTGACCCGCCCCCCCCTTGTTATATTTGTCTCTCCCCACTACCCTCCGAGATCTCCGTTTACTTATATGTGATTACGTGATACAGCCCACCCGAGGCTCGAACCCTGTTCTCCAGCTCCAAAGTCAGCAGCGTTATATGTTGAGCCACCTCCTCGCTTCGATTCTCTGCACCGTTTGTTACAGATGCTACATGTGCCGTGTTGTTTTTAAATTATATATGCTGTACAACTTGTAAAAGGCAAAGGACTAGGCAAAACCCATCATGACTGCAGTTGTTCGGGAGCAGTAGACGTTCGCATTGCACCTTTTTTTAAGTCGGAGAGAAAATGCTGCGTCACGAGCTGTCCGGGCACTGTAGCTTCAGGGCGCACTGCGCTTGTTCTCCGTGACTTCTGTGGCGTCTCTGGTGTTCTTAAATCTCCTGGTAGAGTCTGCATTTTAGGCGCTCCTGTTTTCGCTGTCCTAAGTTGGTACGTGGATGTACCTGCGCGCCTTTTTCCAAGCGTGGCAGGTTTTCTGCCGAAACATCATGCGTTCCGGTCCATTATTCAGTGACCCGGGCTATAATGAAATATGACACACACGGTAAGTCCTTCCGGGGCTGGTTTCTGTGTGTGGAGCCGCAAGGGTTTCGGGTATTTTGTAGTTTGAAAGACATAACTTACAAGTGCATTTGGCGTCACAAATGACTTTAGAGGCCAGTTAGACACAATTGCAGATGTGGCTGGAATTAAATGTGCGCGCTTTAACAGAGAATTCACCTCTAATCCTTTACTACTCGCCGAAAAGCGCTTTGACGGGGTAGTAAGCGCTATATAAATACAATTGCATATTCCACACTGAACATACTGCCGGACTGAAGGAGTAAAGTGCCTGATAGGATTGAAGAGGAGCTGTTTACCGCCCGCTGTTGTGACTGAGGGGTGTGTGTATGTGTATATATGTGTGTATATATGTGTGAGAGAGAGAGAGAGAGAGAGAGAGATTCATCACTTCGTTTATGCAGTTTGAGCTATTGGCATTGTAAATGACAATGCCCTTTATTTATGTTTTGGTTTTCAAAACATAAATAAAAGGCATTGTCATTTACAATGCCAATAGCTTAAACCCGCGTAAATGCGAGACCTATTGCATTGCAAATGCTTGTTAATGTATTTTGCAGGTCCCAAGTCCCACATTTACTATCTTTTTAGACTGGGGCTCATGCAACACACACGCAACGTGCATCATGAAAGGTGATTCGAGCTCTGTGGTGCAAAAACACTCTGGCACCGCAAAACCGCCCAAAAAACTCAAACACAGAAGTCTAGCAGTAGGAGGGGAAAGCCATGTTAAAGTGAGATATATGTCCCCAGAGTTTCTCCTTCCGTTTCTAAACCCTACTTAAAGTTTTCTCTGCACTTGGGGAGGTTGGCAGGAAGAGGCGACAGGCGAGAACGAAGAGGTGACATGGCGGCAGTAGGGCCGCCCACACAGCGTCAGCGCGGGGTGCACTTTCCTTTGTGCCTTCTTCAACGTTGAAGTGAATTTCTAAAGCTCCTGAATTTGTGACGTAGATAATGAAGGCCTAAATTTGCTCTGTAAGTAACCCTTTTTCTCAATTTGGCTGCAACACTACCTTGCTGCCTTAATTACACCATTAAAAGCCAGTCATTTTGAATTCAAAGGTAAATTGATGGCTTTAAGCGCCACTTCAGAACTTGATATTCAGCAAGCGTTCGAGCTTTTGGAAGTGGTGGGGCGGCTCCCCAAGCATCGATCGCTTCTGTGGTGGTGGGAGGGTAACTTGGAATGACTTGTGTGTCAGGTGTCTCTGCGGCAATCTTTACATGTACATCACCCCCAGGCACGGAAGGAGAGTGGGTAATCCTAAGCAGGTTGGTAGGGGGTGGCTACTGTGCCCCCACTCCCCCAGGTGCTTGTCAGAAGAACAGCAAAGCCAGTCTCGTGGCGGACAGGTACTGGACAAGGAGTTCTGGACAAGTCAGGGTTCCGTCAGATGGAGATGGCGGAGAGGACCTAGCCAGCCCTGGTGTAGGTTGTGGCAGGATTTGGCGACATCATGCAGTAATTCTGGTGTGAGGCCCCCGGTGGCGGAGGGGCCTGGGGAGCCAAGCGAGATGGGTGCACCAGTGAGAGAGTCCCAACGGAAGTCTAGGTCGTCATGGTACTGTTCCCTGGTGGACTAGAGGTGCGATCACTGCAGGCATAGAACCCCCCCTCCACCCCTCTCCCCATGGCTGGGGACCCCTATGTTTGGGCCGAGAAGGGGGGGGGGGGGTGCTGCAGACTTCACTGCAACGGTTTCCGGAGAAACATCAGCAAGAGGGAGCAGCAGGCGGAAGTCTACTCAGCACGATGGCATGGCCGGCCCCTGGAGGAGCTTGGAAGGCCCACCAAAGACCTTTCCACAGCAAATAAGTCTGTGCGGACGGTGGACACAGGGCGCTGCCAGGTCGGTGGTGGTAAGGATCATGGAGCTGGTAGTGCCCAATAAGTGGCATGCAGGGGGTGTGGCAAAGGGCCACAGGATGCTTCGCCTACGGCTACGGATAGTCACCTGTCTGGTGAGGGAGATAGTGGCAGCCAGGTGCATGGGGCCCTCTCTTAAGGGAGAGAGGGGTGTGATACTGGCCTAGGACGAGCTGCAGACAACAGTGGCCATAGTCTAGAACAGGAACATGTGAAGAGTGAAGTTGATTGCTCATGTTACACCACTTTTCAAATAGGCACAAACCTGCACCACAACACCCGGTTACTGGTAGCATGCGAGGATGCTGTCGGTTACAGCACACCCACTGAGGTGTCCCATGCATTCTAATATAGCCTTAGAGTCCAACGTAGCCGGCTCTGCCAGCCTTTAAGGAGGCAGCGGGCCTTTAATGGACGGTAGAGCCCGCTACAGAGAGCTCTGAGGCTATTAGAACATTCCGCCCCTAGAGGGCAGAATGTTCTAATTTGTGGCCTTTGTTAAACATTGGAATGTTGATGCTCTGGGCTTTTAACGACCATTAGAAGCCCGGAGCACTCCATTGGTTTCAGTGGAGCTCCCGATGTTCTTTGCCACTGGATTCAAGCAAGCCTGGCTGATGACGGCTGGAATGCCAGAAACCGGTCCTAGGATGCTTGTTTCCGGTCCAGGGAAGACATGGCTTGGCAGTTCGGGCTGGACTGTTCCCATGAGGCACAGGGTCAGACTGATTTGCATATGGCCATGTCTGAACTGGGGTGGTGGAGTGAGCTAAAGAATGATGATGGATTAAACCCAGATCAGTTGACTGGGGGTGAGTGTTTGATTGGCTCAAACGTTCCGTCCATCATCCCCTTTTGTATCGCTTTGTTCGCCCTAAGTTGGCGGGGGTATGCCCAGACGTGGGTCCCTTGCTCACTTTGCCACTGGATTCAAGCAAGCCTGGCTGATGACGGCTGGAATGCCAGAAACCGGTCCTAGGATGCTTGTTTCCGGTCCAGGGAAGACATGGCTTGGCAGTTCGGGCTGGACTGTTCCCATGAGGCACAGGGTCAGACTGATTTGCATATGGCCATGTCTGAACTGGGGTGGTGGAGTGAGCTAAAGAATGATGATGGATTAAACCCAGATCAGTTGACTGGGGGTGAGTGTTTGATTGGCTCAAGCGTTCCGTCCATCATCCCCTTTGTATCGCTTTGTTCGCCCTAAGTTGGCGGGGGTATGCCCAGACGTGGGTCCCTTGCTCACTTTGCCACTGGATTCAAGCAAGCCTGGCTGATGACGGCTGGAATGCCAGAAACCGGTCCTAGGATGCTTGTTTCCGGTCCAGGGAAGACATGGCTTGGCAGTTCGGGCTGGACTGTTCCCATGAGGCACAGGGTCAGACTGATTTGCATATGGCCATGTCTGAACTGGGAGTGGTGGAGTGAGCTAAAGAATGATGATGGATTAAACCCAGATCAGTTGACTGGGGGTGAGTGTTTGATTGGCTCAAACGTTCCGTCCATCATCCCCTTTTGTATCGCTCCCGATGTTCAAATACACGTTGATGTTATTGAGTAACATAAGGCTGTGAGTAGTCTCACTGAAAACGTGAAGTGTACATATCTTATACAAGACGTAACATTGTACAGAAAGATATTGCAGGTATAAACTGATAGCCAAGAAGAGTGACCGATTTTATATGCGCCGATTTTTGTGAAATCCATGTTTGCAGTAGATCTGGAACAGCCACACTGTTCGATTAAGAAGACATATGAAAATGTATTATTAAAACTTTTTAGCGCAATTTGAAAAAGGGGTTGAGGTGTGGGTTTGTGCCCATTTGACAGGCAGTGCCAATATACACCTTTTTATTATATTTATGCACTTTTTTGAGCAATTTGTATTTTGAACAATGAGTCTTTTTAGGAGAATTTGATGATTGAATTGTGCTGTATTTTTATTTTTGCTTGATGGTCTTAATGGCCGAAATAAAGATTTTTTGACTGACTATATTTATATTTTGCTGCCATCAGCACACTCGACAGCACTCATTCAATCAAACTCCAACGCTGCGATCTTCATGTCGTACAGCTCTTAGAAGCTGACGCATTCATTTATCCACTAAGCTACTTTGTCTACTGCGCTCTGCGCCCCCCTCTGGAGCTTGTCGGAAGCACAGCATCGCCAGTCCCTGCGCGGACCGGTTTGCCTATAAATAAAGAGTGAACGAAGCAGTTGCCTTATCACGGTTTTCACGGATACCCGACACTTTCTGCAATTACACGGTTTGCACAGCACAATTAGTTGCACTCTTCGGAACACAGCGTCCTATCTTAAAACGCCTGTTTTCATTTCCTTGACAGCACACATCTGCCATTCCCTTGTTGCATTCACCTGCTGTCGCAGTCCGGCTTATCTATTGGGATCAGGGTCACATTCGATGTGTTATGGGTTAAACATCATTTTACCTGAAGTCACGCACTGCAGCAACAGGCCTGGTTCACACGCAAGTGTCACCCGAGGACTCGGGGGTGCATGTCTTGCACTAACGGCAGGCAACCGTCTGAGAAGGAAACCAAAAAGACTCTGAAAAGCACAGTAAAAGGCCAGAAAAGACACGAAATGACTGGACGCAGGAGCACAACCAAAGAGTGCTTGTGAAAGAGACAGTACTCGATAGAGACGGAGCTCTGCGAAAAGGTGTAACGCAGAAAAGCAAGAAGCGTGTAAAAGGCAGATCACAAGAAAGAAACACAAAACACCAATTACTTTTGTGACGTGACATTCTGAGAGCAATCCTGTTTGACAGAAAAATGACCGGTAGAATGTTACCCTCCCAAAACATCTGTGGATGCAGATGTTCCACTGGTAGGGTTAGGGGCAAGTCTGTAGGCGTTTCTGGGAGTTAATACCAAAAAACAAACAGGTGAGCGTCTCCAGGCTTGTAAATCCGAGGGCAGTGTCACGTCCGTTCCAAATAGTTTTCCATCGTGGAAACCATTGGAAATTTACTCCTGTGAAAGGCGGCGGTACAGCCATTTCCAGGCAGGAAAGGCCCCCTATCAGAAATGTATTTAACTGCATGTGTAAATGCTACGCCTGCCAGCAGCCCTGCGAGTCTATGATTTACACTCACAGGATTATTTGAGGCTGGCACAGAAAGTTTGATTATTTGATCCAGATGTAGAAATAACAGCTATGAAAGCACGTTTCTCACTTTTTTGTGTCGACCATCGGTGATATGCCGAAGATCACGCAATGTGATAGAATATTCTGAGCCAGGATTACAATCCAAGTTACCTGGATTCAAAATTCATAATTTTGCAGCAGGAGGACGCCTCAAACCAGGCACGTCGATGACCTAAATAAAATGCCAACGAAGGCACTATCGAAATAACACTGGCGCCATCACGTTCTGCCTGGCGTCAGTCGCCTGCCCTGGCAGGGCAACGAGTGGGCAGGCAGGCACTGCGGCCTCCCGCTCCGAGGCCTCCGGAGCACGAAGTGTGTCTCCTGACAACCCGATTTAAACTCAGAAACCACACAGCGTTTATTTAAATCCGGGGTTTAAGAGCCAGCCGGGGTTTAAGAGCCGCCCAGGGCACCGACGATTTGTGCAGCGCTGTGATTTATCTGTGACGGGTCAGTGCGCTACTACCGCCTCGAAGCTTGAACATTTTCTGAAGAGGAAACAAAACTGCCGCTTGGAAATAATTCCACTTCCATTGCCAGGCACTTGTACGCGGGGTCGTGCAGCTCGGGCACTTAGTGACAGCTAACTAAAGGGCAAACAGAAACAAACATTTGCAATGCAATCGGTCTCGCATTTATGAAAGCTAGAGCTATTGGGGTTGTAAATCACAATGTTTTTACTTTTGTTTTTTTATTGCAGTGGAACGATCATATATGCCTAGCGCTATTGCCATTCGTATGACCTCGCGGCGCTGGAGAACCAGATAAAGGCAAATAGGTTCCGAGGGGAGGTGGAAAATAAACGACACCAATGGAAAAAGGAATTAAATAAATAGAGAAGGAGTTGCTGTTAAGGGACTGGGGATAATGCATGACAGGAGAGAGTGGAGGATAAAATGACATATACTTCAAATTTGCATATGTATAAAAATGCCATATTGGAGGCTAAGAGAACCTTCTTCTCGAATAAGGTACTCTCTTTGGAGAACAGCTCCAAAGAAATCTTTAAGGTCGTGAAAGAGCTATCAAATCCCAGCCGTGTGACTCAGTCTGTCACGGCTACCCAGGATTTCTGTAACCATCTGAATTCTTTTTTCATTGCAAAAATTAGGCAAATTCAACACTCCATTGTTTCCAATAACCCGAGTACAGAAGCCAGCCTGGCCTATTCCAATTTTTCTTCCCTTAATATTTTTCCTAAATTGGACAGGAAACTATTTTTAGACCTTGTTATGAAGATTAAATCAGGCTCCCCCAAGGAAGACTGCCCTATTAATATACTAAAGGTAATTTATCAGGCCTTCCCTGATACTATTTTGGAGTTTCTAAATCTGTCCCAGTCTCATGGCACTGTACCGCTAGTCTTTAAGGAAGCAGTGGTCATCCCGATACAAAAAAAGCAGGGTATGGATCCGAAAAAGTTGGAGAACTATAGGCCAATATCGCTACTCCCTTTTCCTGCTAAATTGCTGGAGGCCCATGTGGCTACTTGTCTCAGTACTTTCTTAGAAGCAACCATGTTTCTGGATACCCACCAGGCGGGCTTTCGCCCCGGGCATTCCACTGAATCTGTGATTTTGTCCGTCATGGATGACCGCAAAAGATGCGGACATTGACTGCACTCAGGCTCTGGTCCTCCTCGACCTATCTGCGGCTTTTGACACCGTGAACCATAAAATTCTGTTGAATCGTATAGCCGCGGCAGGTCTCGGGGGACCAGCTTTGGATTGGTTTAGATCCTTTTTAGAGGATCGTAAACAGTCTGTGCGGCTTTCCCCTTTTAAATCCAACACGGTAGAAATGAGCTGTGGTGTCCCGCAGGGCTCCGCTCTTTCACCAATTCTTTTAATATATATATATATATATATATATATATACATACATATACACACACACACAGCCTTTGATCTCCAGCCTTCGGCAGATGGGGGTAAAGATTTTTAACTATGCTGATTTTCCCTGGAGAATTTAGATGAATCCAAAGATTTTGTTAAGAATTCCATGCTGTACATAAAAAACTGGATGGATGATAACCAATTAAAACTAAATTCTGACAAGACTGAGATAATCATACCCAGCAATCAATCAATCAATCAATCATGTCATTTATAAAGCGCACTACATACCCGCGAGGGTCTCAAGGCGCTGGGGGAAGAGGGGGGTGGTGCTGCTACTGATCGAAGAGCCAGGTCTTGAGGAGTCTTCTGAAGGCCAGTAGGTCTTGGGTCTGTCGGAGGTTGGTGGGGAGGGTGTTCCAGGTCTTGGCGGCGAGGTGGGAGAAGGATCTGCCGCCGGCGGTCGTTTTCCGGATGCGGGGGACTGTGGCGAGGGCGAGGCTGGTCGAGCGGAGCTGGCGGGTGGGGGTGTAGAAGCTGAGTCGTCTGTTGAGGTAGGCTGGTCCGGAGTTGTGGAGTGCTTTGTGTGCGTGGGTGAGGAGCTTGAAGGTTATCCTCTTGTTGACAGGGAGCCAGTGCAGGTCTCTCAGGTGGGGTGTGATGTGGCTGCGTCGGGGGATGTCGAGGATAAGACGTGCAGAGGCGTTCTGGATGCGTTGCAGCCGTCTCAGGAGCTTAGCCGTCGTTCCTGCGTAGAGGGCGTTTCCGTAGTCCAGCCTGCTGGTGACGAGGGCCTGGGTGACTGTTTTTCTTGTTTCGGTGGGGATCCACTTGAAGATCCTGCGGAGCATTCGGAGGATGTTGAAGCAGGATGAGGAAACGGCGTTGACCTGCTTAGTCATGGAGAGGGTGGGGTCGAGGATGACCCCTAGGTTGCGTACGTGGTCGGTGGGTGGCGGGGCTGTTCCCAGTGATGTTGGCCACCAGGAGTCGTCCCAGGCTGAAGGGTTGGAACCAAGGATGAGGACCTCAGTCTTGTCCGAGTTCAGCTTCAGGTGGCTGGTCCTCATCCATTCGGCGACGGCCTTCATTCCTTCGTGGAGGTGGGCTTTGGCGGTGTGAGGGTCTTTGGTGAGGGAGAGGATCAGCTGGGTGTCGTCGGCGTAGGAGATGATGTTGAGGTTGTGCTGTCGGGCGACGTGGGCGAGGGGTGCCATGTAGATGTTGAACAGCGTTGGGCTGAGGGAGGAGCCTTGGGGTACGCCGCAGATGATCTTGGTGGCCTTGGATAGGAAGGGGCGAGGCGGACGCTTTGTGTTCTGCCGGAAAGGAAGGATGTGGTCCAGTCCAGGGCCTTCTCTTGGATCCCGGCGTCGTGAAGGCGTGTTCGTAGTGTGTGGTGGCAGACCGTGTCGAAGGCGGCTGATAGGTCCAGGAGGATGAGGGCTGCTGTTTCTCCGTTGTCTAGCAGGGTCCTGATATCATCGGTGGCGGCGATGAGGGCGGTTTTCGGTGCTGTGGTTGCTGCGGAAGCCGGACTGGGAAGGGTCCAGGATGTTGTTCTCCTCGAGGTAGCGGGTCAGTTGTTTGTTGACGATTTTCTCGGTGACCTTCGCGGGGAACGTGAGCAGAGAGATGGGTCGGAAGTTCTTGAGGTCCTTGGGGTCTGCCTTGGGTTTCTTGAGTAAGGCGGTGATCTCGGCGTGCTTCCAGCTTTCCGGGAAGGTTGCTGTCTCGAAGGAGATGTTGATTATTTTCCGGAGATGGGGCGCGATGGCTGTACTGGCTTTGTTGAAGATGTGGTGAGGGCACGGGTCTAGCGGTGAACAGGAGTGGATGGTGTTCATGATCTCGCTGGTGTCCTCGTCGTTGATGTTGGTCCAGGAGAGCAGGCGGTTGGTGGTTGTGGGGGCAGTGGTCTCGGTGGTTGCCGGGGCGGTCGTGGTGTTGAAGCCGTCGTGGATGTCGGTGATTTTGCGGTGGAAGAAGGTGGCCAGTGAGTCGCACAGGTCTCGCGACGGCTGGATGTCGTTGGTGTTGGAGCTGGGGTTGGAGAGTTCCTTCACGATGTTGAAGAGCTCTTTGCTGTTGTGTGCGTTGTTGTCTAGGCGGTCTTTGAGTGAGGCCCTTTTGGCGGATCTGATGAGGTGATGGTGACTGCGGGTGGCGCTCTTGTGGGCGGCGTAGCTGTCCGCTGTCCGTTCGTGGAGCCAGATCTTCTCCAGTTTTCGGCATGTTCGTTTGGAGGCCTGGAGGTCTTCGGTGAACCAGGTGGCTTTCTTGCTGGTGTGGCTGTTGGGCGGATTCTTGAGCGGGGCGAGGGTGTTGGCGCAGTCGTCGATCCACTGTCTGAGGTTGCGGGCGGCGGTGTCGGGGTCGGAGGGTTCGGCGGGTGGGCTCAGGGCGAGGTTGTGGTTAGCTGGTCTTCCGTGACTCTGCTCCAGCAGCGGCGAGGCATTTGTTCGGTGCGGTGGTGCGTGGTGGGCTTCCTGTAGGTGAAGTGGATGCAGTGGTGGTCAGTCCAGTGGGGTTCGGAGGTGTGGTTGAAGGAGACGTGTGGGCTTGCGGAAAAGATGGAGTCGAGCGTGTGGCCGGCGGCGTGGGTGGGTGTAGTCACGAGCTGTCTGAGTCCGAGGGTGGCGAGGTTGTCGATCAGGGTGGTGGAGTTGGTGTCCTTGTTGTTCTCGAGGTGGAAGTTCAGGTCCCGAGGAGGATGTAGTCCGTGGAGGCGATGGCGTGTGTGCTGACGAAGTCAGCGATGGAATCGCTGAACTGTGGTCGAGGTCCGGGGGTCTGTAGATGAGGGTTCCTCTGAGGGTGGTGTTGGGATCGGTGTGGATCTGGAAGTGCATGTGTTCGGCGGTGCCGAGGGTGTCGTCTGTGTTGGTTGAGACTCTGAGGGTGTTCCTGTGGACGATGGCGATGCCTCCTCCGACTCCGTTGGTGCGGTCCCTGCGGGTGATCTTGTATCCGTCCGGGATGGCAATGGCGATGTCGGGGGCTGAAGCGGGATTCAGCCAGGTCTCCGTCAGGAATGCGACGTCTGGGGAGGTTGAGTCGAGAAGGTCCCAGAGTTCGATGGCGTGTTTGCGGGCGGAGCGGGTGTTGAGGAGGATGCATCTGAGGTAGTTGGGTTCTTTCCTGGGCGGTGGTTTGGCGGGGCGGGTGCTGGCGAAGCTGCAGTTCCGGCAGGTGAAGGGCCCTTGGGTGCGCTTCGGGGTGGCCTGGTAGCAGGCGTGATCTTTTCCGGGGTTGAGTGCGTGGAGGGTGCTGGCGTCGTATCGGCGTCTGTTGATGTGGCGGGCGCGGGGGATGCCCGCGTGTGCAATAAGTTCAGTTACTGGACACCCTCTCATTGGCCTCCGGAACTAGGGGCGATCCCACTTCCCTAAACCAGTGATAAAGAGTCTGGGATTTCACATTGACTCGGGTCTCTCCATGACTGCCCAGATTGGGTCAGTCACCTCCTCCTGCTTTGTCCAACTCCGCAAGCTCTAAACACACACCAGCAGTGAGTGTTTGATTTTATATAGTTAATGTGCAGCATGGCGTTTTCACTTACCTACATAGCATGAAGTAGGTCTCGTATGCTTTTTTCTGTTTTAGATTCAATTGATCAGCATCAACATGGTTTCAATAACTACCTATACAGGACATAGACTGTACTTGATAATGTTTTTTATCCTTTCTCTATTACAGATCCTACGTGATCAAAGTACTGTATGTATTAACTCTTGCCTGCTAGTATTTTGCAGCAATTTTTCCTATTCTTAGTTGGAGTGGTACTAAACAGGGCTGGACCCTGTTTGTCCTGAAGAAGAGCACAGGGTAGCTCGAAACTAGTTGACGTTCACTAGGGACCCCTGACTAATTAAAAACAGACACCCTAGCGACCAACCCCGTTTTTTAATATATCGGCTAGGAGCCTGAATAAATTCTTTTTTGCCCACTAGCTAGGTATTTTTATTCTCACCCACTCCACCCCCATCACTGCACCACACATAGTCACTCACAAGTAGTGCTCCTACGTAGTGTCGCAAGTCGTAGCACGCCTCAGCCCGTAGCGGGTTGGGATGGCCCCTATGATGAAGCATGTCACCATGGGAAACCCTGGTGAGTGAGGGGACTCAAGAAAGGACATTTTTCCTTTACTAACTATTTTTTCTGAATCTTATATTAGTAAATTTAATTTTCTGAAAAAATTGGCTAGGTTTCCATAACCGAGATTTCGGTGTTTTGTAATTCTTGTTGTTGTGCTACATTCACAAGTGTGAACGGTCAAGATTTCATTCATGCAAAACTTCGGAGAGGTAGTTCAGACTGTTCTGAAGATATCAAAGTCAGTGTGCCCCTTGCAAGAACTGCACATTGTCTTTGACAGCTATCTTGAACTATTTCTCAAAGAATGTGAGAGAATCAGACAAATGTCTACAAGTGCAACGATTGACCTTGCCTGCATCAAAAATTCGACACCTATACTTGTGCAACTTGATAAAATCGGGTCATCAACATCGAATAAAATGAACTCGGGGATATTAACTCGCCAAAACATTGCTGATGCTTTAGTGAACACCGAATTTCTAATTATTGCAAGTGGAATGATGGTCAGTGAGGAGTTGGTGCCTTCAGAGATATATGCAAAAGGTACGGGCCATATTGTTTAAGAACTTAGAAGCAAATTGGAGGAAGCTGACCTTCATGTTGTGCCACATGCCGAGTGGACTGTTCGAAATGGTTCCAATCGAGTCATTGTACCGTTAAATGACACAGATGTTATTATTGTGCTACTTAGATTTGTTGCAATGTTCATAAGTCAATGATTGTCAGAGTTATGGAACAGGCGAGAAAAGACACTTAATCCTGCTTCATATTCTGTACAAGAAACTTGACCCCGAGATGCCCAGTGTTCTTATCTAGGCACATATTCTTACGGGTGATGACACAATGAGCAAAACTGGAACAAAGCTTGGAGATTTAATTGCTGAACTTGTGAAGTTTCTAAAAGGATTTGCTGAGACAGAAGAAGAATGGGACTTTAAAGAAATAGAAAAATACGTTGTGCGTGTGTGGAAAACGAGTTCTGACAGTGACCCATTTGACGATCTTCGGTTCAGTAAGTTCAAGATATCAGTCCCTCTAAGTGACCTTCCACCTATGTCATATTCTGTGCGTGGACACATTAAAAGAACGTTCTACTTGATCAGAAGATGTGTAAATGTTTTGGATCATGCATATGTAGAGAAAGATCTGTGAATCTGGTTGGGAAGATATTGATGGAGTGCTAAAATCTACGACATTTCTAAAGCCTCTACCCACAGAACTTACAAGTGCATTTACTTGCAAAACCTGTGCTACAAAAAGATGTCCCTGTCGATATGCTCTTCTCAAATGTTCAACGTTCTATGAATGTACCACGAGCGACTGCCAAAACAAATAAAGTGAACTATGAAAATGTGTCTAGTACAGGAGTGATAAACAGTATTTTTTCCACATTCAGGTCATAAATATTATTTGGTCGAAAAAGAGATGACAATGGAATTAGACTGTTAGCACATACAAAATTATTCAGGAAGAAGTCAAAATATACAATTGTCGGTTAGGCGTGCTCAATGGAACAGGGGATACGATGTCACCAAAATAGTGTCGCATGTGTGAACTAGCCACACACAAAAGTCTGCACAGAGTTTGTCCAGAGCACCACCACTATACACCAATTACAAGGTCCATAATCTTCATGGTTCCTTATCAGTTGTGTCCAGCAGTATACAGCAATAAGTATACAGAGAAAGGCAATTTCCAAATTCTTTAATCGATTACAGTTCAGCTTGAGCACACAGCCGACACGTGTTTCGTCGAATGACGACTTTTTCAAGGCTTAACAATATGATAAATCGATAGAATATGTAGCACCATATGTTGGTATATTTCTCGTCCAAGATAGTCAGAGTCAATCCAGCGCGACACATTTGTGTCAAACCTTCGTTTAGGAACCAAACTCCCCGTATCACGGAGCAGTGTAAATATGCAGGCCTGGACCTTGATAAGCCACTAGCCCTTAGTTTAAAGAGATTTCCAAAACGCCAGAAAGACCGTCCAGCTCAACGAATGTACCACGAGCGACTGCCAAAACAAATAAAGTGAACTATGAAAATGTGTCTAGTACAGGAGTGATAAACTGTATTTTTTTCCACATTCAGGTCATAAATATTATTTGGTGTATACATAAAAGGATTAAAAACCATTATTATTTGTTTCATTTCTGTATATGTCTCTTCTTCCTCTATTCTAGCTGGCTGTTTGGAAAATGGCGGAAGGGTTGCTCTGAGGAGTTATTTTCGGTCTCTATAAGACTACTTGACTCCCAAAACGTATGTTTTGACACCAAAATGAAGTATATAGGTACATAGTCTAAACAAGCAGTGATCTCGGAGGGGTGGTGAGGGCGAGCAACCAGTGTTATGGGAGAGATGAGTTGGGAAGACGGCACAGGGAGTGGTTCTATGAAAGTATGTATACACACCAAACATGTGCGAGTCACCAGGGGATATGTAGGGACACCAGTTAAACCAATGAGCCGTCTCTGGGTAGTTGCAACCGGTGGCACAGTCGTGTGGCAGCCGGTGCCCCGGGACCAGTGCTCATGCAATCTGAGAAAATCTGCAGATGTGGGTAGCAACGCTCCGAGTGGCTGTAAGCAGAGCCTCCATGCATACTGATTAATTCTATAAACAGCAGCTAGCTTCTGCAAAAGAGAAGGGTGGAGATCGAACATACCTGGGTGTGTAACAGCTCATAGATTTAAAGTGAAAGCGCTGGCCGGCAGCGGGTATAAGTCATTTTAGGCAGTCTGAACTGAACAAAGGAAACTCACTGTTTTAAAATGCAGATGCTGTCAAATGCCGTCCGAAACATGCAGCATGGCGCCCATGAAGTGGGCGCCGTGCTGATACATGAGCTGATGCTAACAAAAAAAATATATATAGGGCGTACAAAGACACCTCAATAAAAAAAAAAAAAAATTTAAAAAAAAAATGTAAGACCACATGTAACAGGGGCAGTCTCCTGGGAAAGTCTGAAAAACCAAAAGGTGGGACTAAATAAGCATACTGACCAAAGAAAAAGCAGCCCTTTGTGAAGGGCACGAACAGGAACAAATGGAAAAGAATGGAGGTGTTTCAAGCCCACAGTCTAGATACAGCATGCGCTGCCTAGACTCGACCTAAAAATGTAGGATTGGTTGGACCACTGCACATATTGCCCTAAGAACAACAATCAATCAGTTTGGAGTTCTGCTGTGTCATTAGGGAAGAGGGCCAACCTTGTGGAAATCAGGCCAAACATGCCCGAAAGGGGCCGAACTTACAGGCTGCGTCTCCCTTGCATGAGACAGCAACCAGCCCCAAAAGTGTCTCGACCTCCTTGGTAGTGCCAGCGTGTTCATAATACGAGGAAAGGCAGCCGTGCCACCAGATATGCTCACAAAGCAGTGCGGCATAGCATGTTGGTGGTGGAAATCTGGCACTTTGCTGGGGTTATCGAAAACTTCTGGCACCACGCCTGCATCATTCTTAGCAAAACCAAAATGGGGGGCGATGTTTAGGATGCACAGGCATACATTTTTAATTTTTTTTGGTCAATCAATATTGGAAATTAAGTTTTTGGTGGACACCTGGGTTTTTGTAATTTGTGGTCATTCCAGAGGCAGAATTAACATTATGGAGACAGCAATATTATAGTACTGAAAATCAGCTGCAAGCCAGGCACGTTTTTGGCACAAGCCACAACCACAGTCACTCTGCAGGCTCTCAAGCTAACCTGCCACCCTGTTCGCCAAATGATAACCCTGTGAGCATCAGCCATGCCCTGTCTAGCTGAGCATGCAAAGATGCCTGCTGCCCTGCTTCAGAAAGTGCACACACGTTCTCGGATGCCTCTAACTCCCTCATGCACAACATCAGCCTGGCCACTAGGTACCCCCGATCCTAGCCTCTGCTATGGATGCCACCTGGCCAGTATTTTACCGAAATGGCCAACAAAAAAATAGGACACAAAAGCTGTGATGTTTTCCCCCTTGAAAAATAAACGTAAAAGAGTGAATACAAGGAGAAATCAGTTCAGAAGTATTTTAGAGTTATTGCTAAGTAATTATCAAAGCAAGCGGGTTCCGAAATGCAATGCAGAGGATTTCCCCCTAAACTATCAGAACCAGGTCCTTCCAGAATCTCAAAACACGAACAGATGGCAGGTATTTTTGTCTGTGATTACTGTTAACATTAGCCCAACCTGGCTCTCAGCAGCTCCAGTCATGCACATCTGTACTTATGAGAGTCTTTAAAGGCTACACTTTGAAGGAACAGGCGGCTTGCAGAGGAAGTGAAACTAGACCTCACTCACAGGTCCTTGGGATGGCGCGAGATCCTCAGAGGAAGAAGTGTGTATGTGGGGGAGAGGGGAGGTGATGGGGGTCACAGGAATGGCTGTTCCACGCACTATTCATCTACCTCTGAGCACATAAATGATCCTCGTGGCAATGCATGCGTTGGTGAGCACCACACATCACCTGAAAAACACTAACAAAATACCTGTGAAGCTGGAAACAAAAAACGCACAAATAGGCCACAACCAGTCTGGGTTGCTTGAGTTCTTACTCACACAGGACCTGGCCCGGCACCTCGGGTTGGACTGTTCCTACTGGAGAAGGGCCAAGGCTGATTTGCATATGGCCGATACCCGTCTGAGGTGGCATGGTGGACAAAAAAAAAAAAAAAAAAAAAAAAAAATCGGTACGCTGGATGGCATCCTAGAGTAATTACCAGTGGCTGAGATCAATTCAAGCAATCCACTCATTTTTTAGGTCTTGCCTACAGCCAACTTTTAGCTGGCTACTGCAAAAGACCTCTTGTGGATCATAGCAAAAGCTTACAGTGGCTTACAGCTCATCTGTTTCTTACCACTGGTAAGCTCTCTTACCACTCTCCTTTGCTTACTTCTTATTTGATGACTTTCCTTCCTCTTCTTGTTGTTTGTCATATTCTAGAACATAGCTTCTTTATCATCCTTTTCACTGGATAACTTGTATCCTTCCACTGCTCACATCCAGGGAACAACTTTTTTCTTTTTCATTCAGCACTCTTTAAGAGCGTATGTAGTTTTTGACTCTCTCCCACGTGTGCTGCTGCCACCCCCCCACCTCCCCAAATACCCTCCCAGTGGTCTCAGTGTTGCTCCCCCCCTTGACTGTAAAAGCACAGCAACAGGTATATTTTTCCGAGTGTATGACTAAAGGGCATAATTTAAGGGTTGTTTTTCCCTATCTCTAGGTTCCACATATTGCATTAATGTACATGCTTTTATGTTGCTGGGGGAGGAACAGACTTGTTGTTGAACTTCGCCATTGCCATTTGAGTAAGAAGGGTTTCTTAGCGTGACCGAAAAGGAGATGTCTCTTCTACTGGAGGCCCGTACATCTGTTCCCTGGGCTACTTCTGCAGACCAAATGTCTGCTGCATGATTTAGTTCTGAGTCCTGTGGAGAGTAAATAAGCCCTTGGCAAGTGTTTTCTTTTACATTCTGACACTTCGGTTCTCTTTTTAAATTATATCCAGAGCTTCCCGAATAAAAAGTATAAAAAATAAATAAAAGTCATTTGAAGAGACTGAAAATATTGAGCACAGTGTACAGCTAAGGAATACTTGAGGGACATGGGTTTACTTTTCTTTCAGTATTGTAAAATGTTGTTTTATTTTACCATTGTTTAAACAATCTTTACGAAACAAGCATTGGCAAGGTCAAGAGATTGTATAATAAAAGCGCAACCTATTGGCTTTGCCAATGGTTGTTTTCCTAAGTGGCAGTGTAACCACAATACCAGCAGCCCGGTTACTCCCTCATGAGCACTGTACCAGTGTCGTGATACTTTTACAGTACGATGCCTACCACTGCAGGGTTTTTTTTTCCAGGGCAAGCACTAGCTGGAGTGGGCCAATGCCTTGAGATACAGCAACCTTGAACTAAGACACATGCCTCCACCACATGGCACCCAGAATTCTGCAATGCAGTGGTGTAATTTCAGCCATGCCCTTAGCAGGGGACTCAGTGTAATCACCAGGACACTTGATGAGGCGGTAAGTAAACTGACTGTACTGGAATTATAGGTGTGGGCCTTTAGTTCTGGGTGTGTTCGAGAGGCCACCCAGGGTGATTATTAAGATAAACGTTGTGGAAGATTTCAGGCTTTGCATGTGATGGCCGTGTGTCCATTGTGTGTCCGAGCAGAAGATCGTGGGACATTCACCTGTGCATGGTCAGGGTGGTATTTTCAGTTTAATGGTTGGCCGGAATGCTCGAATTTTACACCTGAAGAGTTGTAATGGAACACTGGGGTTCTCTTGTTTGTTTTGGAGTTTCTACTATAAAGAACAAATGAAGATACATCCTTGTGTCCCCAATCTGAATCATATCACACCCTCCCCACTCCTTTATATTCTTCCCTCTCTATTCCATGCTCACAAGCAGAGCGCAGCGTTTTGACCAATCCCTTCCCTGCACACATTAGTACCACTGCACCTACTTGTAGGTTTCAAATCTTTATCTCCTTCCTAGCAACAAAGTCCCTTACTCTCACTTGTGTATTCTTCCCCTTATGTACTCCTCCTCGCTTCTTGCCAAGGTAGGCACTTTCTCCTCTCAAATCTGTGGTCAACTCTTGCTTTTCAGACTCCCTCCTAATGCTCACTTCTCCCTCTTCGGTTATCTCCAAGGGCCTGCAGTGCCTTACTCCTCCTAGCTTTCACTCACGCCTTTTAGAGCACTAACTCATGTCTGCAGCCTAAACCCATCCTTATGTCACATTATGATCACTCCCTGCATTGCGTATTATGTAACATATCAATCAATGAATCATATTTATAGAGCGTGGCAAATCACCCGTGAGGATCTCAAGGCGCTGGGGCCGTTTGCTGCTGTGTGGAGGTTTGCTCATTCACACCATCCAGGTCTTGAGTCCTTTTCTCAATTGCAGGAGCGATCCTGAGGGGCAAGGGAGGTTGTTCCAAGCCTTGTCTGCCAGGTTCGAGAAGAGAGAGGGAAGCTGATCAAAGGCGGCGTCTGGTTGGTGGAGAGTCAGGCCTTTGTTGATGTATGCTGGTCCTTCGTTGTGCAGGGCCTTGTAGGCGTGGGCCAGCATGATATAAATCTTTTCTTTATATTTGCATGTATAGAAGGATATCTGGATAGAGTCGCAGATCCTTGGTGCTTTTTTTTCTATTACCTGTTGTTTTTTTGTTTTTTAACCGAAACAAATCATTTTTACTGACTTCATCGATTTTTTCCAGTTTATTTTTCTCTGCTTTCTGCATATTCTGCTACTAGTTCCTGTACGTGCTTCCCCGTCATTATTAAGAATCCGCTGAATACTTCGGGGGGAGTAGGGGTGGGGAAGGGTAACCAATGGCAATATATTTTCATCCGAGTCTCCAGACCATCACTGGTCAATATACACCAACCCCCATTGAAAAGATCACATGTGCAGGGGACACCCCCTTCCCCTGTCCCAAGGTACAGAAGAGCCAAACCAGCCAATCATGTGCACCTTTTTGCTTCGCCTCTATCTGATGGGTGGAACCTGTCTCATGTATGGGATTTGATGTGATTTGGTATAGAGGCGGTCACTTGTCTATTCAAATTTTGTCACGAAAACTCTGCTCTCTTTCCTTCTCTTCCCATCTCCTTAGTCAGCATCAGCAGGGCGTCCGCAGGGAAGCCTTACTACCCATTCCGAGTGGCAGCCAGGGTTCTACCGCGTTTCTAGTCATGATTACAATGGCTCATTTACCCCTCGCATTCATCTCACTCAAATTTTCTTGGGTTGAGGAACCACCCGCTCTCAAAGATGTCCGCCATCGTTTACTGCTCAATCACTAGCGAACAAGCATTGTTTGACATCTCTAAGGGGGATATCTTTGGTCCCCTTGTGCTTAGCACCAAATTTAGCTTGGAGTTGTTGTTCTCCTATGCAAGCACATTATAAAATGTATTGACAGGTCCGCAGCCGTGTGGCTAGTTTTCTTTCCAGTGATCTTGACTTGTCTGCAGTGTCAAAGGTCTTGCTCAAATATAGGATAGCCAAACATAGCACATTCCTTTCAAGTGGTCAGATGTCGAATCACTTTGAAGGAAAAACTCTTTGTGTGAAATGTATTCGGTCCTAGAGGAATCAGAGACCCTATGTGTGGACAGCTGTGCGCACTCACCTTTTTCCTGAGTGATCTGCGTTTTCGTCCAGTGGGTGCAACCTCTTCGAGCCCACTCGAGGTACTCCATGTTGTTTTGGTGTTCCAGCAGAACACAAAGCTCAGCGGAGCAGGGGGTAACACTCAAGGTGATTACAGCCCCTAAACCAGGCTATGGAGACACTGACAGCAGGTGGCACATCCGAATCTGGGGAGGGCCACAGATCTTTATACCTTTTGTCAATCAATCAATCAGGATTTATAAAGCTCAGCAAATCACTCAGGAGGGTCGCATGGCACTGGAATTGATAGCTGCTTTGCGGAGAAAGCAGTAAAAAACGAGGCAAAAGCAGGAGAAGGCACTAAAAAAAAAATTTTAAAAAAAAACAACAGCGGGACAGGAAGGAGAAAGCAGTAAAGAACACTTCCAATGTTGCCAAATCTGTCCAAGAACTCCTTTGTGCACATCAGGGAGAAATACACAAGTAATTATCAAAACTTTGTCATCTGTTCCCATCAGTAGAAACTGTAGGTTTTTCGTGCACACTTGTTACCAGAAGAGGGCATTTTGTTGATGCTAGAACTGAACTGCAGGTGACTAGAATCAGTGTCTTTGGTGTTTCCTGTTGATGGGATGTTCTCTATCTGAAAGTTTTGGGGATTCTAGGGTTGACTGACTGATTAATTTAGAAATTTCTAAAGCGCAAGGGCGTCCCTGCGCTAACAGCACCCAAAGAGGCAGTGACCCGAGCCAGGAAAAGGGTTCATTTAGAGAAGAGCAATGTATCCAGAAGCTTCCTGAAAGATACGTGGTTAGTATGAAGTTTGAGCCCCCGCAAAAGTTGATTCCAGAGAGTGGGAGCACTGTAGTAAAATGCTCTGATTCCTGGTCTAGCAAGCCTAGGTTTTGGTATCACTGCTAGACAAGCATTTGCTGAGCAAAGGCATCTTCCAGGTACATATCTCTGCACCTTACAGCTGAGGTAAGAAGACCCAGCACCATAATATAGCCTTAGAGCCTGCCGTAGCAGGCTATACCGGCCATTAAAGGCCCGCTCCAGCGTTAAAGGCCCGAGCTGAGGACGGGGGCCTTTAACAAGGGAGCGGGACTTTAATGGCTGATATAGCCCAGCTACGGAGGGCTATAAGGCTATTAGAACATTCTGCCACTAGAGGGCAGAATGTTCTAACAAAAAAAAAGCCTCTCGGAGCCCGAGGGGGGTTAAAACCCCTTGGGCTCTGTGAGGCCTTTGTAAAACAACATTGGAATGTTGCTCCGCGGGCTTTTACCGGCCCGTAGAAGCTCGGAGCACGCCATTGTATTCAAATAGTGTGCTCCACATTCCAATGTTCTAATATACTTTATGTGCGAGGCACAGAACCTTAAACCAGATCCTTTTTTTCTACAGAAAGCCAATGCAATTTCTTCAGATGTACCAATACTAAAGTAAATTTAGGCATTCCTAGGGATGCTGATCCCTAGTTTCTTGTAGCAGACTGATATCAAAGGTGCTTCAAAACTGGGAACAAATACCGCCAACATCCCGCCCTAAAGACATCTGGGAACCTCTGCTGGCGTATTTACGTCTCCGGAGCCCCCGCCACGATCGCTTACAGAGGCAAGACCTCCTCTGAATGTTCAATCCCCGGAACCTGAGGATGTGGAACCCCCACAGGTGTACAATTGTTACCGTGAACTGTCGGACTCCTCTTGACTGGGCTCCATTGGTGGACTGCAACAAAACCCTATCATTTGAAGTTATCTAGATGTCATTGAAGGCTGCTCTGCTTTTTTCAGATTGAAGATTTCATTATGCTCTTATGCCAGCTTTTGTCAGCATGTGATACTATAATGCTCTGATTGTCCTGTACTGCCATTCCCCCTTCCCTCTCTTCCTCAATTTTCTGTTGTCACAGTTTACAATGTTTTCTGTTCTAAGGCCACTGCCTCTGTGATGATTAATTTAAATGTCAATGAAAACGATAGAAAAAAAGGTGCTTCAAAACTGCTCTAGATTGTTTTGTCTGATTTCAGATGTCTGTCTGTGCATGAGATCCCAGATTTACCTAAGAGGCAGGGGCGTAGCTTAGCAAGTGAGATTCGGGGGAGGGGTGAATCGTAAATTTTCTGACTCAAGAACAATATGGCGAAGGGTGGAGGAATGACAAAGGTTTGGGATACACTGTTCCCATGAGGAACAAGTTGAATACTGATTTGCAGTAGGTGGGCCCCTGTCTAAGTTCCTGATAAAAAAATAATAATAGCAAGTTAAAACCTTTTAGTCAAATAAGGACCAACAAAAGCATAGGAGACCCCACCCAGGGCCCCCAGGCAACTCTCAAGCCAAGAAGTAATTTATTTGGGGTGGGGGGCAGGGTCACACCCCAAACACCCTCTGAAGCTACGCCCCTGCTAAGAGGGTATTTCAGTGGCCACGGGGGCATCTTGACTCAGAGAAACGTCAAACGTCTGAGTGTCAAGTATGTAACATCTGATTGAAGGAGTGGATTCCAAGACACATTCTGGGTGGGGATAAGGATGCGGTTTACAAATAATCTGTATTAGAACATTGGAATGTGGAGCACTCCATTGAAGACAATGGAGTGCTCTGAGCTTCTACAGGCCGGTAAAGGCCCGCAAAGCAACATTCCAATGTTGTTTTCACAAAGGCCTCTCGGAGCCAGAGGGGATTTAAACCCCCCTCGAACTCCGAGAGGCCTTTGTTTTATTTATTAGAACATTCTGCCCTCTAGTGCCAGAATGTTCTAATAGCCTTATAGCCCTTCGTAGCTGGGCTATACCGGCTATTAAAATCCCGCTCCCTTGTTAAAGTCCCTCGCCTTCGGCTCGGGCCTTTAACGCTGGAGCGGGCCTTTAATAGCCGGTATAGCCCGAAGGCTATATTAGAACATTGGAATGCTGAGAGCTCCACTGAAGTCAATGGAGTGGCTGGAGGCCAATAATGGCTGGTAAAGTCCTTGGGCTATAACATTCCAATGTTTGTCTTTCTATTTCAGCCTTTTTAATTTAGAACACTCCACCCATTGTGGATGGAACGTTTTAACATCATTATAGCCCTTCCGCTTCTGGCTTTGTTTGTTAAAGGCCCTCTTCTTCATAATGGATTTGGGGCCTTTAACAACCCTTATTGCCCTTGGCAGGGGGTTTTAATGCTTAGCTACAGTCATTCTCTTTCATAGTAATATTTGTTAAGGATGCCTGCTATAGGAAAGAGGTGGACATGGTTTGCAGTAATAAAAAAATACTATTTGGTGTTTTTATGAAATGTGCTCTAACTCCAGAATGGCGTCTCAGAATGCGGTAGCGGGTGGATGAAAGTGGGGAAATTCTGAGCACCAAATCAATAGTATAATGTGGAGAGGAGTGATAACAGAGTAGCGGCCGGCACGGATTGGAGGTAGCAGGGATTTTTTTTTTTTTTTTTTTAAACGTACCTTATCGCCACGTTGTTTTGTCGTTTATCCTCAGAATGGAACAGGAAGCAGGCAGCCAGACTCCCCTGATCAATCACAACCCTGCAATGCAGCGTTGCGATTGGTCTGAGCGCTGTGGTTCGGCACTCAGTCAGGCACTGGGGGCCTGGGCATGTTCTCCATGCAGGCTGTAATGCAGCCTGCATGGAGAACATGCGAAGTGCGCATGACTGTTTGGCCAGCCCGAGAGGGCTGGCCAAACCTTCATTGCGCACTTAGGAGGGTGCCAACACTCCTCCCCTGCCCTGCTCTGTGAGCAGAGCAGCCTCGCCCATCATGCAAAGCTGCTGCAGCAGCACTAAATAAAACGATAACGCAAGATCAAGTTTGCCTGGAATCACTACCTATGCTGATGCCAAGGACTCAAGGCCCCAAGGTAACCACAATAGACTGCCGGGAGAGACATACAAAGGTTACCAGACAATTATTCTCCGAGAGACGGAACGACGATCCTGCCGTCGCACCTCCGACATACGAGGTCTGCAGGGAGGGGAGGGGAGTGGGGGAGGATCATCAGGGGTGGCAGAGAGCCACAGATACTAACCAGCTTCTCAGGCTGGGCAGCCTTTACTTTCTCTATTTTCTAGCTTTTTTCCCCTTCCATCTTTTCCCCACCAATCCACCGGGGGAGGGGGGGGGCACCGCTTAGGACACTACGATAAAGGGGGGTCCAGGTCGCGTTTGCCAGCAAAAACACCAGGAGTACCGCAAAATAGACAACTCAGAAGATACAGTAGTCAGAGGGTCGACACACCAGTATTACGGTTAGGGAGGAACGCCCGCCTAGTGCCTCACTATCTCCCCAGGGTCCAAAAAAGAAAGAGGGAGGCCCAAGAGAAGTAGGGCTAATGAATCTGACATTTGAACACTATAACGATGACCACAACGATGACCTGCAATAAAAAACCCACCCTGACTACCGACCTTAACATAGTGTCCCTAAATGTAAAGGGGCTTAACCACCCAGTCAAACGCCGGAAAATTTTAGACTACCTAGCCAAAACCAAGGGGAATATAATACTAATACAAGAAACGAAACTATCAGAGGAGGACACGAAACTTATTAGGGGAAAATGGATATCACAGATAGCATGCTCACCAGCTGTTAAAAAGAAACGGGGGGTAATCACCCTGGTTTCAAAGAGAGCCAACATAGCTATAGAATCACAGACCCAAGATAAGGAGGGCAGACTTCTAATCACACACTTGAAAAGAGGTGAAGAGTCAATACATGTAGGAAACATATACGGCCCCAACACGGACGACCCGGGCTTTTGGACGGAGGTGTCCAACACCCTGGAGAGATTCCCCCAAAGCGAGCTCATGGTGGTAGCAGGCGATTTCAACATCCCCTTAGACCACACAATAGACAGATAATCCACCTGCCAATACCACACTACCAGCTCACACGCTGTACTCAAGAACCTATGCTCTAAATACAACCTAAAAGACGCCTGGCGCCTCCAACACCCAGACACCAGAGACTATACCTTCTACTCTAACCCACACAACTCCTACACTAGGATAGACTATATCCTCATATCCGGGTCCTACACACGGTTAATCGATACTACAGACATAGCTCCTAGACTGGTGTCGGACCACTCGTGCATCAGTCTAAAGCTAGCGGGGAAACTTAACGAGGACGCCCCAAGAAGGTGGCGCTTCAACAGCGACGTACTATCAGACCCTGAGGATAAAAAAAAGGATAGAAGAGACCATAAGTGACTACCTTAGACACAACAACAATACGGATACCAGCACGGAGACACTCTGGGATGCCATGAAAGCGACCGTCAGGGGCACACTAATAGCAATAAAAACAAAAATCAATAGAAAATCCAACCTAAGGCTAAACAAGCTAGAACAGGAAATCAAAACCCTAGAACAGGCCCATGCTAACTCTCTACAGAACTGCGAGCTCCTTGCAGTCTTAACAAAAAACACAATACGAGTACAATAAAATACTGAGTGAGAGGGCAGGTATATGGGTCAACAAATTTAGAGCACTTAACCTGTGCGAAGCCAATAAAGCGGGGAAATTGCTCGCATCATATCTCAAGCATAAACGCAGCCAATTTGTCATATCAGCCATTAAAGGCCCGGACAACAAAACATACACCAGACACAAAGACATCCTGAGAACCTTCAAGGAGTTCTATCAGGAACTCTATAGGAACGAACAACCACAGAACTTAGAAGATGGTACCAAGTACCTCGAAAAACTCAACCTACCTCAACTAAACAGGGAGGAGAAAAGCAAACTAGGCCAGGAGATTAGTTACACAGAGATAGAAATGGCAGTCAGATCACTAAAAGACAACAAGGCACCCGGGCCGGACGGATATACAGCCTCCTTTTATAAAACCTTCCTGGAACAACTAAAACCAACGATGCAACTAGTCTTTAACCAAATAGCAACGACAGGCTCCACACCACAAACTATGACAGAAGCCAACATAATAGTCATCCCGAAGGAGGGGAAGACCAGCTCTCTACAAAAAACTATAGACCTATATCGCGGATCAATGTAGACTGTAAAATCTATGCCAAGATTCTAGCGGCCAGACTCAACGCAGTTCTGCCCAAGCTGATAAGCAACTCTCAAGTAGGCTTCCTACGCACACGCATGTCTAATGACAATACCCGCCTACTATGCCATATCATGGAGCATGCCGCTGTTAAGACAGAGCCGCTAGCGGCTATCACACTGGATGCCGAAAAGGCCTTCGATAGGGTCTCCTGGGACTTCTTGGGTAGCTGCATGCAGGCCTTTAACCTAGGAGAAGAATTTACACTTATGGTCATGGCCCTCTATAAAAACCCCAAGGCCCGCGTAGCTGTGAACGGGTCGCTCTCTGAGCCTCTCAACCTACAACAAGGTACGAGGCAGGGTTGCCCACTATCCCCAGCACTATTCCTACTTGCACTAGAACCACTCATCAGGGACATTAAAACAAACGCCAGCATTAAGGGGGTGGACATCAATGGGGTCCAAATTAAACTCGCCGCCTACGCAGATGACATCCTAATCGTAACAGAGCAACCGAAAACATCAATTAAAGCACTGATGGACACAATAACTAGATACTCGAACCTCTCAGGATACACACTCAATAGAGACAAGTCAGAAGCGAAACCCCTAAACATATACTGCACAAGAGATACCCTAGGGGAGTCGGGCCTAACATGGCAAACGGGCAGCATCAAATACCTAGGCATTGACTTCAATAGCAATATGGTAGACACACTACACCAGAATGAGAAAGCATTACTAGAGAAGGTTAAAAAACTCCTGGAATCTTGGTCACCAAAATTCATCACATGGTGGGGCAGAATTGAAACCATCAAAATGACGATCACACCGATGGTGAACTACCTCACCAGTATGCTCCCGCTCACCTTGACAGATGACTTCCACCGCAAAATAGATAAACTCAAACAACTTCCTATGGCGAGGGAAGAAGCCAAGAATCAGCATCAAAAAACTAAGACTTGATAAGACTCTGGGAGGGTGAACCTAGCTGACTTCAGGATATACCAGACGGCCTACCTAGCTAAGCAAGGCTCATACTGGATCTCCCCACCGGCCGAGTATACCCGGCTTGGCTAGAAGTGGAGAGGGCCATTCTAGATAATCTAAGCCCCTGGCTCTGTTAACAACAAATAGACTATACCCAAACAGCTCCAAAGCAATCTTTAAGAACACAAAGATTGCACTACTTAAGGTAGACAAAAAATTGGAGATAAGCATTAAAGGGTCCAAACTAGAGTCACTTTGGGCCAATAGCAGGATAACATACAAGGGCAAAAGCCTAACAATGGACGCATGGATTAAAAAAGGTATATTCTTCCCTCATCAGCTACAACACAACACATACCCAATTACTTTCTCAGCCCTCCAGACGACTCATGACCTGGCAGACATGGAATTCTATAACTTCCTAAAAGTTAGAGCAGCCATAACAAAAGCCAAACTATCTAGCGCCCAACCGTCAATCCCCCTATATATGACAACCATTAACAAAATGGGGCACCAAGTGTCGCAGATATACAAACTCCTCCGCCCAAAAACCTCAAAACTTAATGATAAGGTCACTGCATTCTGGGGGCAGAGGCACCCGGTATCGCTTGCAGAAAAGGACTGGCTCGCTATATGGAGATCCGTCTCACACAACAAGATCTCCCCGGTCCTCTCCCAGACAAAATTCTGGGTGCTCCACAAAGCATTCTGGACCCCGGCCCGGCTGTATGCACTTGGGCTTAAAAAGGACGCAACTTGTTGGAACTGTAATAGGGAGACAGGGGATCTAGTGCACCTTATCTTCCATTGCATTACACTCAAACAGTTCTGGGACAAAATCTTTAATTTCATAAATGGTATTTTTGGGGGGGTCATGGTCAGAGACTCCTTCAACCTGCCAACAGGTTGTGCAAACACAAACATAAGAGACAAACTAGACCGAGACCTGCTCGACATCCTACTCACCACGGCAGTCAAGGTGATTCTTACCAATTGGAAAGACAAGTAAAGCCACATTCAAGAACTGGCTAAACTGGATCATTCATCTCAGGGGGGCGGACAACATAGCCCTACAAAACTCCCCATGGAAACCAACTTCAAGGCCACTGTGGGAATCACTGGACTCATACCTAGACTCATACGAACCCCCATGATCATAGCTGGCAACACAAGAATAGACCGCAAGCCCCAGGGCCGGGCAACTGTGTCACTAGGGCCAACCTAACCACACACCTTATCCCGGGAGATTACCAAGCCGCAGACCAATCTGTAAATGATCCTGGCCCGCCCCCCCACCCCCTCTTCCCCTTTCCACTCTCTTTTCCACTCTTCTCCCCTTCAGGCTACTCTTCACTCTACTCTACCTAGCCTAGTCCATGCTCCCAGTACATAGGACACAGCAGTGGACCCAGGAGACCCACTAAACGATCAAATATATGTCCACAAGCAACAGCAAATGTGAAGAAATTGGACTATCGCACCTGAGGGTATCAATGCTTTCTGTATCACCCTGTTAAAAAAAAAAAAAGTATTTAAAAAAAACAAAAAACGATAAGAACATTAAATTATTATCATTTTATTTTTCCTTTCTTTCACTGCTTCAAAGCAGTGGGGCGACGCTCCTCTGCCTTAGCGGAGGAGCCGCCACTGGATAACAGATCACCACCGCTAGACTCATGGGGACCATTCTACAAACGCCTATTATCTGAGTGACCAGATGGTGGCACCCTCAAGAAAAGGGTCTTTCTTCAACCAATAGGGAGAAGTCCACAAACATATCGACTTATTGCTTTTCTTCAGAACATATATTAACATGACATTCTTAAGAAATATTTATAACTCATTCCTTCTCTTGAACATAGCTGCTTCATCTAAGGGAAAGTAATATTTCAATGTAACAAGACATTTAGTCACTATTTGTTTTAGCTCTTTGAGAAAGGGCAACATTTCCTCAAATAATAATAATAAAAAAAAAAAAATCAAGGCACAGTGTGAGGTGAACGACCAGAAAGACGCACTGCTTGGCAGCGTCTGAATACCTCCCTTTCCTGGGAAAAGCGCAGGAAGAAAAGTATTGTGCAAACATCAGCAGAGTAGCCATGCCATGAAGGACAGACAGACAGTGTTTCAAGGGCAGGGAAGGATGCTGGTTCCAGCTTCCAAGCTCCTACTGGGTGGTTTACATGTGCTAAAGGGACAATGATGACCAACAAGGCATGGACACTGAAGACCACTGACACTGTTCTAGGATTATGACTCAAAAGGTCCCACACACTGGGACTCCTCTGCACCTGGCCGATCAGATCATTTCTGGAGGCCTCAAGTCTCTATGCAGAGCTCAATCTCTTTTGTATTTTCTTTTGTAGCTTTTAAATCAAGACATGCACAGTGATTTCTGGCAGCCCAATCAGAATCTTGAACTAGACCCTTCCTGCTCTACGCACCACCACATCTTTTGCACCGTTCAACAGGAACCTTCAACTTTTATTGCACAAAAGCCATTCCCACAGTGGGTCTATCTATCACGATCATCTTCTTCGGCCTCTCTACATTGACTGCTCCACCATCTTGAGTTTACTTGAGTGTTGTTGCTTCTCTTTTACTTCCCCCTCTGCAGCCTTTTTCATCTTTATTCATCTTTCCTGTCTGTTCACTATCCTGCGCTCGTGCCTTTCCTCTTACTTGCTGGTGGTTGTGACTCCCGCCCCACTGTTATCTTACACGTCTTTAATCTCTTATCTCAGATGTAATTCACCTCATTGATTTCTTCTGGCGTCTGAAACCTGCGGTCTGTTCTCACTTGAGCATGTTTTCTCTTCTGTACAGTCACCCCGTTGATAGTTGAATGTATCAGGCACGCAACGCCCATAGGGCTGGAAGGGCTTCAGCACCCTCCGTTGTGTGTCTGCTGCAGCTTGAGCTGCTTTCGGCTCGGCAGTGTCTGGAGTCTTATCTCCAGCACGCCCGAGTTTTTCACAGGTCTTTAAAGACCATTTGCATATTTACATACCTTTTTAAACTGGTTACCGAGGCTTAGTTTTTTTTCTGGTTCCAGTACCCCCTGGGCCCCCACTCTGTCTATTCCTTTGCCATAGTGTGAGAATGCATTTCATGAAAAGGAATATAAAGTAGGGTTGACAAAAGAAAAATGCCAGCCATGTGTTGTTTAAAGAGCCTGCAAAGACCTCGTCTTGACACTAAGCCTTTTCTGGCTTGGTTCCCTTTAATTATCAGTCATGGATCATTCAGGCAGCCCTAGAACACAGTTAAAAGTGCTCTCTATTTATATTTGCTGTTCGAAGTATGCACAGATAAGTGCTGAAAATACGGCTTTACGCGACTGTTTATTTTTATACCTTCTGGGACATTAAAATAATGAGCTTGCAACCCTAATCATAAGACTGGAAGTTTCTTGCAGGATCAGCACATTATTTATTTCCTCCACCCTCGATCCCTGATTAATGCCATAATAGCAATAGTTTAACTTATATCTGAATCCCTACGCCGCCGTCAATAACATGCCGAGTTACTTCAAATTGTCTGGGAATGCACCCTGCATTCAGACAACACACTCCTCAATCTTGCCCTTCACTTTCACGCTCACCCTGCACTCACAGCGATCCCAATGCACTCACACTGATCACAATGCACTCACACCATTCACCCGCTCACTCAGTGATCACTCTGCACTCACAATGCACTTGTGCTGTTCACCCTGTACCTCACCCTCCACTTACAATTCACTTGTGCTGTTTATCTTGTACCTCACCCTGCAGTCACACAAGCACACCACTCACCCTGCACTCATGTGACACGTCACTCACCTGTTCCCCTCACTGCTCAATCTGCAATCTCACTCAAACAAGCACATCACTAACCATGCATTCATTCGTCCCACTCTGCACTTACATCTGCACCCAAATTCATATGGTCACCTCACTCACCCTGCAGTCACTCCTTTTACCCTACTCTCACACTGTCGCATCGCTAACCATGCGCTCACATGGGCACTCCTGACATCCATACAGCGCAGAGGGTTAATGTGCCTGCTACAAAGAACGTGTACCATGCAGATTACAGAACTGAGTGTGAGTAAACTATGAGTAGAGCTATAAAAAAATTAAATGTCTGTCAGAAAGGTGCTATAGAGAGATGAGGTGCATTGTTGGTGAGTGGTAATGAGGGAATTTATGGAGAAGGAAGAAATGGTGGAGGTGGTGCCAAAAAAGACTTGCACCGTGTGCGACCAGTGCCAAGGACAGCACTGGCTGGGAGTGTTAGCCCCCCCTAAAGTTTGTGTCTAGTTGCGCCCCTGGTATGTATAATTGTTGTATATTTGGCTACGGTCACGTGTGTTTGTTTTGAGCCCGACTTGAACTCGTGCAACCCCGTCCTTCAAGCCCCCTGGTCCACATTAGCGCTATATAAAAAACGCAAAAATGAATACATTGTGTGTGGTCACATCATACTGTGACCAGTTGTATGTGATACTGGACAAGGCACTTCCTTCCCCACTATTCATCTGCCAAAATTAGGCGTGCTTACAAAGATAACACCTAGGCAAGGTTTTGCCTATCAATTAGCAATATTACATCAGTTCACTCGTTCGCCAGTATTAAGCGCTATATTGGCAAAAATAACCACATCGTTATCAGCGCTACCGAGGACTGACACTTTGACGTGCAGCACTACATGACAACCGCAAAGCGCTTGCTGTTGAGATCTATGCGGAACCCTGTCGGGATGAAACTCGACAGGGCCCACTCGGTCTTTTATCCTAGTTGCGAGGTTTACAAAGAGCGTACTGCCAAGTAAAAGGAATACAACGCCACGAAAGGGTAACATCTGTAGTAATAACTCCCATACACAAAACACATTCCAACACCCCCTTGAAGACACACGCATCGCATTATTTTTGGCCGCCCATTTGAGAAACATATCGATTTTCCGCACTCGAACTGAACACTTAATTTAGATGCAAATTCGCCACCGTTTATCAGGCAAGCTGCCAGCCGTCCATGCACCATGTTTTTATTTCAACAAAAAACGTCACTAAATATTTCCGTTGGAAAGTTTTTTCCCCCCCTCCCTTTGTTCTCTCCCCCAACCTCCCTCAAGCCCCTCGCGGGTGGGTTTCTTTAGCCTCAGCCTGCTACAGACTCACCGGGGCTCTTCACTGCACCCGCTGCACACTGACACTGCACTGCGGAGCTCGCGTGTCTAAAGGGGGGGCACCGTGCTGTAATCCCCGCAACGGCTGAGCGGTGCAACGCAGCCCCGTGACCTCTGGCACACAACTCCCTTGTTTACTTACCCCTCGCGTGCCTGCGTCCTTGGGGGAGTCGCGGCGCTTTCCGTCAGCGCTGTAGAAATAATGCTCACGAATACAAGGCTGCAATGCAGCTGCAAAGAGGTACGTTTACCATAACACACCCGGCCCCCCCCAAAACAAGCGAGGGGAGTGGCAGAAGGGCACCAACTCGAGTTGCAACTCTCTTGTCAGGAAGAGTAACTTTCTTCTTTTTTTTTTTTAGGCCTGTCCTTTCATCGGGATTTCTGATTGGGCAGCAGGAAAGTCAATCTGTGTAATGGGCGGGCCAAGGCGGAGGCGGGCTTTGGGAAGTCTGGGGGCTGTAGTTGGGAGGATCACATGCAGAAATGTGATACCTTGTTAAACTTTGACTAGATAATGTTCTCTCCGTTGCGCAAGTCACCACCACCCTAGATTTAGGCAGACAGAGTCTAGCGCAGCTCGAGAACTGAATTACTTGCTAAGCTCCCATAACAGCCACTGCCAGTAATAGACACTCTTATACCCGCAGTGGAAACAGGCAGACATGCAAAGAATTGTGTATACATCATATAAAATTGATAAGCGACATCTACCAAAGCGTGGTCTCTGAAATCATACTAAATTAACTGTATTGTTTAGTTGCTACACTTTACAATGGCACATTAATGCAATATCAAAACGTGCGAGCAACACTCAAAACGGGTGAATAGTTGTACTACATTGACAAACCAGGATACTTTTTTTTGGTGACGGCCTCTGAAGCCCAGACAGTGTAATACCTTCCTTTTCTTAAGCAGACATGCCAGAGAAAATGGTTAAATAGTTTCCCAGGAATTGTATTCCCAGATTTCTTAATTTCGAGCAGTACAACGTTACAAAGCGTTTCAGTGCCTCGCCAGAAAGCGTCTTAGCGCCTCATTAGGGGTAGTAAGCGCTGCATAAGAACATAGTGCCGATATCGGCAACCCTTACCAGCAAACAACGGTAAATGCCTACTTAGCACACAAGGAATCAAATCACACAACACATGGTTTTGAGGAAAAGCAGTTTGCTGCAGATTTATTCATAAATGAAACATGCCAACGTGGTGGGTTAAATTACGGGCGTTCCAAGGGCAGGCTAAATTGCCCACCCATCCGATGAGCCAAAGGCACCGCGGGCCAACAGATTTGGAGCTACAATTGTATTTGGGGAGTTTTTCTCCCTTAAATACCGTGGGCCCACCAGTCTAGGATTATTACTCACACCTTTGTGTAATGCTTGTATTACTGCCCCACAATCATAGTGCCACTCTGCGTTAGTATAACTCTCTTTATTAGGCAAAAGGTAAATTAGAGGAGAGCGCCGGGAACACGTCCGTGCCGCTCCGATGTCTGGCGCTAATCCCCCCGCCAAGATGGCGGCCGCGCTGACGTCATCGCGCCTGCGCGCGACCACTAGAGCGCAACACTACATATCTCCCTTCTTTATCAAACACACAAAACTTATAACAATAGGAAGGTAGTCCCAGAGTCTCTCGGCCGGGAGTTACTTCATTTCTCCCAAATCATAGTCTCTGTATCTGGCAGGTCTTACTACAAGTCTCCCTGCCCTTGTACGTCTTACCGGAGTGGAGGTGGATACTTCTCCCCTTCCATCTGCTCGGCTGGCTGGCGTTTCTCCTTGTCCTTTAGGGCTCTCTCTCTCCAGAGTCCTACTATTGTCCTCCTGCCATTCCTCGGTTATTAGATTATCATTCTCGTCCTGCTCTTCCCTATTTCCTTTTATTTCTTGGTCCATCTCTTCTTCTCCTGGGGTTGTCTCTCTTGCTGGCAACCTTTGTTCCTCATGTGTCATTGATCTTTCTTCTTTGTCCCACTGTAGTATCTTGTTGCATTTGGACATGCGATCTTGCGACCAGACGTTCCCATCACTGAGTAAAGCAGCTCTGTTGTACACTTGTTCGACTTTCAGGGGCAGGCTGTACTTGCTGTCTCCTTTCCTCCTCAACTGGGCAAGTTTGACTCTAACCCATTCCCCTGTTTCCAAGGACGTTCCTTTCACATTGCGTCTCTTATTGTACTGTTCTGTGTACGTTCTCTGGGCTCTCTCTAAATTGTGGTGCACGACTGCCGGGGACCATTTACTCGTGACCGTCTTTTCTTTCCACGCTAGATTGTCCCTCGTGAACGGCTCACGTCCTCTTAGGATTTGGAACGGGCTGTATCCTGTGCCGGTTGGTGTGATTCGGTAGGCCCACAGCATACTTCTCACTTCTTTCTCCCAGTCCTTTCCCATTCCTATGGCTGATTGGATGGACCCCATTATTACTCTATTAAACCTTTCAGCAAGACCATTCCCTGCCGGATGGTAGACCGCTGTGTGCTTGATTTGGATGCCGTTTCGTTCCATGTACCGGTTCCACTTCTCTGATGTGAATTGAGGTCCATTGTCGCTCAAGATGGAACGAGGAATACCCTCTCTGAGGAAGGTAGCTGTAAGAAACTTCAGCACTGTCTCTGTGTCCATCACCTCCTGTATGTCCAGTTCTGGCCACTTAGAATATCGATCTATGAGAACTACTACGTATTTTGGGTTCCCTTCCGCATCCAACACCGGACCAAGAATGTCTATAGACAATTCCTCCCACGGGTTGGCTGGATTGTCAAACTTCCCTAGTGCCGGACGTAGTAACGTTTGTGACTTGTCCGCTCTTTGGCACTGATCACATTCTCTTACATGTCTCTCGATTTGACTATCCATTGCGGGCCACCAGTACATTTGTTTGGTCCTTATCTTCGTCTTTACGATGCCCAAGTGCCCTTCGTGCAACAACGCCAGCAGGTGTGGTATCAACGATCCTGGAGGGATTACTCTCTCCCCTCTAAACAGGAAGGTTCCTTGGTCTCCTACTGATAGCTCTTCCCTTACTTGAAGAATTTCCTTTGTTCCGCTTTCAGGTGCCTTTTCTCTGGCCACCCTTGTATGGTGAATGCCTTGATGTCTTCCAGGTCCGTGTCCCTTTCGTAGGCTTGCTTCCACTCCTGCCCGCTTATCGCCTGCTCCTGATCTCCCGTGAATGCCACTCTGACTTCGTCCTCGTCTGTACTTGCGGGTGCGTCTTCCATGGCTGAAGCTCGACTGAGGTAGTCCGCCACTTTGTTCTTGGCTCCAGGGATGTATTCTACGTCATACCTGTAGTCTAACAATTTCAGGGTCATTTTTGCGATGCGGGGTGTGGCACTTGCGTGCCCGCAGGACGTTAGTACCTTGACAAGGGGTTTGTGGTCCGTCCTGAGTTGGAATCTTGTGCCCCATAGAAATTGGCGGAACTTTGACATGGCCCACACCACCGCCAGCATCTCTTTTTCTATCACGCTGAACTTCTGTTCTGTGGGTGACAATGTCCTTGACGCGAAGCTGATGGTCGCTTGCTCTCCATTCTTCTTTCCCTGCATGAGGACTGCCCCTAGGCCTTTATCACTCGCATCTGTGGTTAATATGGATTCTCCGTGCGGATCATAACCTTGCAGGGGGACCGCTCTGCTGACATCCTCCTTGATTTTCTGAAACTCTCCTTGCGCTTCCTCTGTCCACTGGAAGGCTGTCTTGTCTCGTACCAGTAGTCGCAGGTGATGTGTCTTGGTGGCGAAGTGTTGCACGAATTTGCTGTAATATTCGGCCATCCCTAAGAATGATCTCACTTCTTCCTTGCTTGTCGGCGCCGGAGCTTCACATATTGCTCTGACATTTGCGTGTTTGGGTGTGATGCCTTGGTCACTAATCTCATGACCCAAGTATGTGACAGACGCCATCCCTAGTCTGCATTTCTCCCATTCAGCTGTCAGGCCATTCCTTTCCAAAACTTGTAACACCATTGCTAGTTTTGTGTTATGGTCGGCTCGGTCTTTGCCCATCACCAAGATGTCGTCTTGGAAGTATTGTACTCCCTCAATGTCCTTGAATAGTTTGTGCATCAGCTTTTGGAATACCGCAGCTGCTGATGCCAGGCCAAACGGCATCCTGCGGAACTGGTAACATCCAAATGGTGTAATGAAGGACGTTAGTTTCCTACTCGTGCTGTGCAGTGCTATCTGATGATAGGCAGAGGCAAGATCTACTGTGGAAAACCATTTTATACCTTCCGTCTTCGCCAGCATTTCGTCTATTCTAGGCAATGGGAATTTTTCTACTACTATGCACTTGTTTAATTCGCGCAGGTCCACACACAAACGAACTTTGCCATTGGGTTTTCTCGCTACTACCAACGGGGCCAACCACTCCGAGCTGTTGATAGGTTCGATGATCCCTTCTTCTTCTAATCTTTGCAACTCTTTTTGCACTGCTTCCCTGACTGCTAGCGGTATGTTCCTCACCTTGTGGGATACCGGTTTGGCGTTGTCCTTGAGTTCGATTCTATGTGTGAATTTCGCTAGTTTTCCCACTTTGCCTCCGAATACCGTGGGAATTCTCTTTTCATCTTAACGAAGTCTGGTTGGTTATCTGTGCAGGTCATCAGGACTTGCGTGTCCCCTCCTGGGTTCAATTGTATGCCCAGTTCGCCCTGGTCCATCCATCCCAGGACAGAAGGACCTTTTTCTGCTACGTACAATTTGCACTCCGCACAGCGGTTCTTGAACTCAAATTTCAGGACTCGATATCCCTCCATCGGGATGGGTTCTCCTGTGAACGTGACTGGACGTATGTCTGGGGGCTCGAGGTGTGATCCCAGGCTGGGTTTGAAGTTCTCGTCCCACACTGACTTTTGAATGATGGTAAATGGAGAGCCGGAATCCGCCACCATCTTGATCTGGACACCTCCACGACCATATCACACTGCGGTTTCTTGGAGCGACTTCCTTCTATGCCTAGAACTTGATCGTCGATGCACAACACGTCGTCTTCCTCTTCTTCTTCCTCTACACCTCCCTTGTCTTGTGTGACGTACTTGACTGTTGACCGCTTCACCTTGCGGCGACACACTTTTCATAGTGTCCGACAAGTCCGCAGTACATACACTTGGCTCGGAAGGCTGGACATCGCTTGTCATTTGCCGCGTGGAATGAACTGCCGCACCTGTAGCACGTGGTGTTACTCTCCCTGTTTGATTTCTGTGCCTGTGTGGATTGTGGAGTCCAATTACTCTGGGCTCTCCCTTCGGTCTCCCTTCTTTTTCCTCTGCCCGGAGGTTCTAATACCGTAACTCTATTGACCATAGTCCGCTCTGTATTTTCTTTTTCGCTGCCTCGGCACATCTCTTTGATAGCTCCGCCTTTTTTACCATGGCAATGACGTCCTTCAGTGTGGCGTCCCCGTTGACCCACAATTTGTCTTGGATTGCTGTGTTCTTCGTGTGCATGACTATCTGGTCTTTGATAAATTCGTCGTGCAAGGCGCCAAATTTGCATGTGATCGCCAATTTCCTCAACGCTGCCACGTAGTCATCTATGGACTCTTCTCCCGCTTGTTTCCTCTGTTGGAAGGTGTATCTGTCTATGGACGTGCACACTGCAGGTCTGTAATGGTTGTTCAGGTCATCGATCGCGTGCTGGAACACATCATCGTCTGCGGCCAGCCGTTGCATGGGGACTAGGTTCTGGAAAACTCTGAGTCCTTCCGGGCCTAGGTTGTGGAGTAATATCCTTTTCTTCCTTTTGCTGGGGAAGGCCTCTCCGTTTTCGTCTTCTAGGGCCTCTAGGTAGTTCGTGAAGTACTCCTCCAGTCTTCCCATTTCATCAGGGGTTCGCCTGGTTTCGGTAGAAAGGGTATGGGCGTCGTGAGTGTAGACGCCTGCGCGCACATTGTTGCGTTACCTTCCGGTGCCTCTGCGTTACCTCTTGGACTGCCTGGTGTGCCTGTGCTTCTGGGAGGTGTGTGGTCGTGGTGGGGCCCCTGGGCTCCCCGTCGCTGCGCTGCTCCACCTCCGCCAGGGCCTTGGATGTCCTGTAGGGTGTGGGGTGTCGCCTCCTGTTCCCCTATTCTCCACCCTTCTATGTATTGGGGCTGTGCGCTGTCCCTGATCACCACTACCTGTACCGGTGGTTCTGGTTCGCAGTGGGACCATCCTCTGCCACGCTCTCCCGCTTTGCCACGTCTCCTGTGAGTCCTCGTGTCCTCTGACTGTGCTAGATGTGGTTCGTTTTTTATTTATTTATTTTTTTTCCGAATTTTTTTTTTTCCTTTATCCCGATCTCGTCGCCACTGTAATGCTTGTATTACTGCCCCACAATCATAGTGCCACTCTGCGTTAGTATAACTCTCTTTATTAGGCAAAAGGTAAATTAGAGGAGAGCGCCGGGAACACGTCCGTGCCGCTCCGATGTCTGGCGCTAATCCCCCCACCAAGATGGCGGCCGCGCTGACGTCATCGCGCCTGCGCGCGACCACTAGAGCGCAACACTACACTTTGTATGGCCAAAGCAACAACCAGCCCCAGCTGCTCAGGCTTGCAACCACCCGAAGGATAACAGGGCGCCGTCGCTTACATCTCAGGGTCCTGCCGTAAAGACTCCAGGGGTTTCGCATAGAGCACCTCTGCTGTGCTCCCGCAGATAGCAGCCCTATGTACCAAACTGCCTCTGGATCGCTCTGTAACTCTGCCTGCAACGCAAATAAACAATTAACAAGCACAGCACCAGAAGCAAAACTCTGCCACTGGCACGCTTGGTACGGGATAGGGTGGGTGACAGAGTGTCCAGCGGGGGAAAAAGAGGTTGGCACCTGGGTGGGGCAGGTATAAGTACCTGGCCCCAACCTCCAAGGTGCCGGAAATGACGCAGGGAGAGCCCCGGAACAGAGAGATGCCCACGGGGCTCCCCACGAGTGACACGAGGTGAGTGTGCCAGAATGCGGCACTAAGCAGCCGCCCTCTTAGGAGGGATCAGTGCGTGCACCGAGGGGCATCCACATAGTGCCGATATCGGCAAGCCTCCCAGCAAACAATGGTAAATGGCAACTTAGCACACAAGGAATTAAATAAATCACACTGCACATGGTTTGGTGGAAGAACAGTTTGCTGCAGGTTTATTTCATAAATGAAATATACCAGCGTGATGGGTTAACTTATGGGCGAGCCAATGGCAGGCAGCGATGAGTAACCTAAGCAACCCACCCGCCTGCTGAGCCAAACGGCAGCGTGGGCCAACCCATTCGATGCTACAATATTATTTGGGGAGTTTTTCTCACTTAAATACCATGGACCACCCATCCAGGATTATTACTCACGCCTTTTAGAGGTGGAGTGTCAACCACGCCATCCACAGGTTGCTCAGGCTTGAAACTGCCGAAGGACTAACAGGGCGCTGTCGCTTACATCCCCGGGTCCTGCCGTAAAGACTCCTAAGGGTTTGGCATAGAGTACAAAAAACAAGAGAGCGAGAAACCCTTCACAACACAAAGGGACTGGGTTAAGACAAATAACAGTAAGCTGTTCCCTGTGGTATTCAGTCTATTAGGCTATCCTATTACATACACACTCACTCATACGTGCCCCCATATATCACCATGAGATTTATCAATTTCTCAACATCAATATCCAGGTTTATTTCGTACCTCCTTATTCGGTCCCAATGATTGTTCTTTCAGATATATATTGTTTTATCCTCTAATGATACTGAGGACCTCACTTGATCTCGCAGCGATAATATGATATACTTCTGTAACGTTATTTTTTCTTTTCAACGTTCTCCATAGAAAGCCCCAATAATTAATAATATTTGGTGGCTGTTGGCGGGAATATTAGAATATCGTGTATGACTCGATCGGGATGTCCTCCAGAGTTTATAATAAGGAGGTATGAAATAAACCTGGATATCGATGTGGAGAAATTGATAAATCTCATGGTGAAAGTTTGAAGCATCTAGACATCCTGTAACTATAGGATGTGCTTAATCCTTTATTAATCCTATAATAACCAGAGGTGTAACCAGAGCCCCAAGAGAAAAATTGAATTAAATCAATAAGAAGATCTAGATATGACTATACATGAACTACAATTCTATTTCTAGATTCAACAATACTGTTTTATAACTCATGAGTTTGTCCTGAAGAAGGTGGTGTTATCCAATTTCATCCCACCGAAACGTCGCGTCGACAACTTTTTTTTCTTTGAGTATTGTTTTTATACTGTGTATTTTTGTGTTATTTAAAATTATATATTGTAACTGATACATGTTTATAAATTGTGATGAAGCCACAGTTATGACTTGGCACATAAGGAAATGTGTTGCATATTGTGTCATATAAGCTGAAGTCATATATATGTGAAAGAGATAGGGGTATCAAAGTTTGCTTCTTCCTATCATAGAATTGCATGTGTTTTTAATGAAATTGAAACTGCATTTCTGAATTTTTATGGTGTGTAAAAAATCTTGTGAAAAAATCTTTTAATAAAGGAGGAGATATTTTTTACTACCAACAAGGCATCTTGTTTATATATGGGGGCACGTATGAGTGGGTGTGTATGTAAGATGACAGCCTAATAGACTGAATACCACAGGGAACAGCTTACTGTTATTTAACATAGAGTACCCCTGCTGTGCTCCCTGAGATGGTACCCTTGTGTACCAAACTGCCTCCGGATCGCCCTGTAACTCCGCAATCGCCTTGGATGTGGCCGCCGTCACATTGAGGCTCCTTAATCACCTGCAACCCACAGTTACTATTGCTTCTTGAGGGTCCAAGAAGAACAAGACCATGCCATCCTCTGACAAGTGTACCCCATCCCTATCCCTAAGAACCCTTTGGTACTTGCATTAATTAGGCCATGCCTTATGAAACCAAAGCCCTCTACTGACAATTTAAGATTGATTTGGAAAGGTGTCGATAATAATGATTTATTTCTTAGAATGGTAAGAGAACACCCGCAACTTATCGACACCTGCTTGTCTCCAAACGATCACAACCCCGAAGTAATTGATGCTTTTAATAAACTCTGTGGGGGAATCAAATTAATGATATCTAGGCCCATGGTAGATTCTCACGTGGACCTAGATGGTTTAATCGTGATTGCTCTCTAGCAAATAGGAAGCTCCGTACAGCCCTTACAAAGAGTCCGAGAGATCTGGCACTTATTAAATCTTTGAGGCAACAGTATAAAGCCACAATTGCCATGCGGAAAGATGAGATCTTAAAAGAGCGTTGGGATAATCTTGCATGTGCTGCCAGGGTCAAAAATGCGATTGGCTTTTGGGCAGCAGTTAAAGATATGAGGTATATGGATCACATATTAACACCCATATGTTGCACTATAGCAAGTGAAGCTTGGGAAGCTCATTTCTCCAGGATCTATTTAGCCCCATCGCAAAATGAGTTTCAATATAACCACCAAATTGCCTCTAAGATTCAGATATCTCTTACAGAAGTAGAGGATGCTATTCACCAAAGTTTGGGCAATAAGGCTCCTGGCCCTGACGGGCTCCCTATTGATCTCATAAAATACAAATCGGAGTTCTGGGCACCCTTTTTATTAAATGTTTTTAACAATTTATCTAATGATATGATTCCGAGCACATGGACTACCAGTATTATTGTTCCTATTTTTAAAAAGGTGATAGATCCAACCCAAGTTGTTATAGACCGATCTCCCTGATTGACAACACTTTAAAAATCCTCGGGAGGATCCTGTTTAACAAGATTAGGTTATGGGCCGAGGAAGTACAAGTCTTAAATTCCTGTCAGTTAGGTTTTAGAAGCAAAATAGACACAGTTGAACAGTGCCTAAACCTCAACTTGATTATCGGAAAATATACCATAGCCCAGAAATCCCCTATTTATTTGGCTTTTATGGATCTTACCTCGGCCTTTGATTATGTTAATGGTCGATTCATTTAAAATATGGGTTGGATGAAGTTTTAGTCCATTTTTTAGCTTATTTACATAGGGACTTGAAATCTCGGGTGAGGATTAGTAAAGGCGGGGAGGTTTCGAAGGACATCATTATTGGTAGAGGAGTCAGGCAGGGGTGCGTCCTGGCCCCTCTTCTTTTCATTTTATACATTAACGACCATCACAATTCATTGAGCGTACTCACTAATGATGTCCCTAGAATTAATGGTAACATACTTCCCGCCCTACTTTATGCTGATGATGCAGTCCTAATGGGCCGCACACCCAATGCACTACGCACTTTAGTCCGGGGTTTTGTAGATTTTATGGTTGGTTTAGATCTTTGCACTAATTTAAAAAAATCGTTTTTAATGGCCTGCGGCTTGAAAAAGCACGTTATTAACAAAATTAATATAGGCTCTGATTGTTTACAACGCACTTGCACTTTTCCCTACTTGGGGTTGGTATTCGCAGCTAACGGTTCCTGGGTTGACCACGTGGCACACAGTAGGAGCACATTTTCAAAAGCTATCCTCTGTCTCCCGCAACCTAAAAAGGCAGAGGTGGTTCTAGCCATTATTAACATTTTTAAATCACAGTGTATGCCTACTGCAACATACGGTGCTGAAGTTTGGGGCTTCGCAAAGTAGTAACATTCAGGGCGAGGAAATCAGATTTTGCAGCAAACTTTTGGGGGCCCCAATTTCCTCTTCTAATTATGTTTGTCATAAGGAACTGAAACTGACATATATAGAGGATTATATAAGGGCTCGCCCAGCCACATTTTGGCTTGCAATCTGGAAGAACCCGGCAGCGACTCTTACTCGAGACATAATAACTGATTGTCTTAAGTGTGAAAAGGGTAGGGATATACCCTGGCTTGCCGCTGTCAGGGACAGCCTAAATAGTGTGAAACTTGAACATATCTTTTTAAATCCAACTGATATAGAGCATATAAACAAAAAATTCCTCCAAGAGGCTCTATATGCACAGTACAGTAATGTAAGGTATGAAAAAGAGGCTCGGAAAACGTCCGTTGCCAGGTATATGTCCCTAGTGGACGTATTCCATATGTCACCAAACTTACCATTGAGTTACCTCTTAAAAACTATAGGTCGCTGGGAGAGAGGGTTGCTTTTTCGCCTAAGGGCAGGTACTGTGACATTTTTACTATGTTTCCCCTTGGGGTATAACGCCAACCTTGATCAATTGCCATGCCCCTGTGATGATCTTAGTAACCAATCTATGTTACATTTTCTATTCTTTTGTAAATTCTACCAAAAATATACTAAATGGTTTTTGATTCCACTTTTTAAGAAAACGTCCATAATCAATTATAAAGCTGCATATATGAAAATCCTTAAGTTGAAAGAGGATGAATTAATTTTTCGCGTGGGATCATTTTTGAAGACGGCAGTCCGCGTGCGTGCCTCAATGAGTACCCATTGAAAGCTGTTTTTATTGAGCGCATTGATTAGTAATCCATGTTTGTGGGTAGAACATTTGGATTTTCGTGTCATACTGTCATCTATCATAATCTGTTGAGACAGTACCTATGTTCATCCTCCATTCTATTTTAGGCACTATTTTATGAAGTTGGACTGTCCATTTCCCGTTTGTACCTTTACAGTGCCATGTATTTCATGCTGCTATTTGATCTATGCTCATAGGATTTTATTGTGAATTTATTGTCTTTTATGATATTGCTGCTTTTATTTTAAATGTTTTAGATAGTTTTATGTAGTCATTTGTTGTTATTGATCTGTGCTTTTATGGATATACTTATATTCGAATAAAGATTGATTGATTGATTGTAACTGATACATGTTTATAAATTGTGATGAAGCCACAGTTATGACTTGGCACATAAGGAAATGTGTTGCATATTGTGTCATATAAGCTGAAGTCATATATATGTGAAAGAGATAGGGGTATCAAAGTTTGCTTCTTCCTATCATAGAATTGCATGTGTTTTTAATGAAATTGAAACTGCATTTCTGAATTTTTTATGGTGTGTAAAAAATCTTGTGAAAAAATCTTTTTAATAAAGGAGGAGATATTTTTTTACTACCAACAAGGCATCTTGTTTATATATGGGGGCACGTATGAGTGGGTGTGTATGTAAGAGTACAGCCTAATAGACTGAATACCACAGGGAACAGCTTACTGTTATTTAACATAGAGTACCCCTGCTGTGCTCCCTGAGATGGTACCCTTGTGTACCAAACTGCCTCCGGATCGCCCTGTAACTCCGCAATTGCCTTGGATGTGGCCACCGTCACATTAGGGCTCCTTAATCACCTGCAACCCATAGTTACTATTGCTTCTTGAGGGTCCAAGAGGAACAAGACCATGCCATCCTCTGACAAGTGTACCCCATCCCATCCCTATCCCTAAGAACCCTTTGGTACTTGCATTAATTAGGCCATGCCTTATGAAACCAAAGCCCTCTGCTTGGTGAACTTGCGCATGGCGCTATTTACCCTTCTGCTGGAATATTCTGTTCTCCTTTTCGATGATCAGCACTTGCCTCTAGTTGAGTTATCAACTGTTCAATGGCATCCCCAGACCTGGCCCCATGCCATTCCTTGCTCAGGATTATCCCGGACCACCATAACTCACAGTGTCCCATGAATTTGTCGATTTCACCCATGGTTGACTTATTGCCTTTATAGGCGTGCAGCGCCCCAGGGAGGTGAGGTCCTTGCCAACAAGTTGAATTGCTATAATGTGAGTGGGGGCCCACTCCCAGCTAGTCTCTGCTGCAGCTTTGAGATCAAACTTCACCGAAGCATGCTGGGGGAAACCAGCCATGCTATCCGAGTGAGAGAAAACGCCTCAAAGTATCATAAGTATAAATGTTAATAAGTTATTGCTTGTGGATAACACACATCAGTTATCTTTACCCACTTACCACCATTTTTATGCTTCATCAGCGATCCTCTAGGGACCAATTTGAAACTTCTGTTCTCTTCGTTAACCACAGTTACATGTGATATACTCTATTGTGCACTGTATGAACATTTGTGCCTTTATACTTAGGTATTGGCTATGCCCAGTGTTTACCCCCACACTGACAAGACCCAAAGTTCAGGGTTCAACCTGGTAACCATACGCAGTACCAGGGAGAGTAGAGCGTTGTGCCAGATAGTTCCAGTTCATTGCTCTCGCTGGCACAGGAGGCACAGCCCTCCATAACCATAGGCAATTTGCTAACATGTCCCAAAGAATTAAAGCTATGTCATGTACTTATATGGATGCCATGTGTGCTGCTTCACACCTAAACCAAGGCATAGGTGGATCTGAAAAAGAGGCTGCGGCCGAGGTCCCCATACCTGAACCCCTCAGTATTCTTCTTCATGTATGTCCTCATTGCCTGCAAACCCATCACCATCTAACTGTGATCCTTTGATGCTGTGTCACCGGGCTTGTGCCCACCACCCTAGCATAGGTAGCCCAGTGTCAAAATCCTGAGAGTTATTGCCAAAATGCAGACAAGTGGAAAAGCTGTGTGATGGTGAGAACGTGGAGTAAAACATATATACAATGTTACCTGCACCTTCCCGAATGTAGAAATGGCAAACGTTTTCTAATACGTTTTGTCAGCATTTGTCCTCCAAACCAGGGTTCCTAACCTTTAGAACCGTGACCCACGTTTCAGAATGACAAACGAGCTTTAATGGTCATGAGGCAGGCGATTAACTGAACTGCAGTATCCCGCTGCACGCGCTCTCGTCTACTGAGAGCCCATTTTCCATTCAAATGCCCGCGAAATATGCACAGACACCCAGTTTTGTTCTTTACAACTATATTGAACACAATGATGTGTCAAAATCTGGTTTCAGTGAATATTTGTCTTTTGTGCATCACCAAGTAAAGGGCCTTGATTGGTTTTGACCGTATTAAAAGTGTTACTTCCATCGCCCTTCAGAAGGATTGTGCTTTGTCTTTGCTTTCCTGACTGTCGTGTGCCCAGTTCATTCACAGCTGTTTCTTTAAAAAAGAAAAACATCTTTTTTCCTTTCTCTGACTGCAACAAGCGTCTGTAAGCGCCAATCCCAGTATTCAAATAAATACATAAAATTAAGTAGAAATTTGTCAGAAGACATAGCCTCACATTCGACCTCTGAGCGTGAAGCGCAGCGATGTGACAAGTCAAATACAGAGTTTAAGGGCATCTTTATTTCACAACCCATACTTTAACTGATTCTTTTTCCCTGAAGGGTCTGGTGCATCTCACAGCCACTAACATCTGGGTGTGCACAGAAACATGCCTAGCAGCATCTGAGGCACAAGCTTTTTTGGCAGTCCCCTCCCAAAAATTATACCCAGGCAAAGTTATTCCCTGGCAGTGCTCAATTTGTGTCCCATGGAACTGGTTGCAAATAGTCCTGCCAATTACCCATAATCAGCGGTCATCTCTGTTTCTCTGAACCTAAATTTCTCTAGGATGCCAATTCATAAATATTTGTTTATTTACCTTTTATTAACATACATAATGTCGTTTTAATGATTATTAATTATTATTATTATTTTAAACCCGTCCTAACCCTTGGAAAGGCAACCTGTATTCAACATGCCTTCAGTGAACCACAAGCAAAGTACCGTTTCAGTTTTTCGAAACTTCCCTCACATCTACATTTACTTCCTCGTGGTCTTCACTTTGTGTGAAGTGAATGTTATTCTGGATCAGATGTCTCAAACGGGTAATGCGTGAGCTACTGGGTGCTCGTGAACGCCTTGAAGAACCGGGGGCGGACCTCCTGCATGTGTTGTGGTCATGCACAGCCATTCAAGCATATTGGGGAGAGGTCACTAGGAGACTGGCTCAATGTACGGAGCGAACGTTGACCTGGACATGGGAGGTGTGCATCTTAGGTCTCCACCACAGGTCTAAGAAACATAAGGTGACGTCTAGATATATAGACCTCGGCCTCATAGTAGCTAAGAGATTACTCACGCGTCGCTGGAGATCCGCCGATCCCCCAGCAGCAAAGGCCTGGTATCACACCCTCCTGTGTTGGGCGCAGGCGGAGAGCGTAACACTCCACCGCGAAGATGCGATAGGGCTGCGCAAGCAGCCACTGGCACCGGCATGGGACGCAATATTGACAGATTTTCGCACAACAGAGAGGGATTCAGACCAGGCAATAGACATGACTGTGAGTGATGAAAAACAAACACCACCGCGACTGGCGTCCATTTAAACCCACTAGAGCACAGACACAGCGAGCCTGGCTGCTGGTACTCCCTGACACTCAACATTACACATCAGTTTTGCGGGCATGAGCGAATGCAACAACTTGGTGGCATGTTATCAAGTTTACAACACATTTAGCGAAGGAGATGCGTATTAAAAAAATTTATGACTATAGCGGATGAAGCGCCTGTTATTTAACAGGATTGTATATGTCAGTTCTAGTTGCAATTGTCTTTCTGTTCTAACCCTTCCCTCCCCTTCTTTTCTTTTCTTTCTCCTATTTTTCTTATTCTATTTGTTTTATTATTCAGACAGAAGGTCACTTCACCACATGCTGACTTTGTATTATAGTGATTGCATTGCCATGTAAAATGATATTCTGCAAATGGAAATGTATGATATGCATACTGGCTAGTATACACTGTTAAAAATTCAAAAAAACAATAAATTTTTTTTTTTTTTTTTAGAAAAGTTGTAAAAAAATGAACGCCCTTGAAGTGCCTCTCGAAATTGAATCTCAGCCCCGTTTATCATATAGAGGGTTTTATGTACGTGAAAGAAGACAGCACTGTTCATATCAGGGATCCTTAAAGTAGAAACCAGCAGAACCAATGGAAGGCCCTCATGCTAAGACACAAACACTACATGGCCAGTAACGTGCCTCCACAATGAGATGAAATGAGATTAAACATGTTAAAGGCTCCACTCTATAAGTCAGACCAAGATCTGGAGTCAGAGTAGAGTTGTTCTAGTGTGAGCCAGAATGGCAGAAATGAAAATTGTTAATTTTCAGAAAGTGGTATGCTGATAAATAAAATTGGTGACCATTTCTAATATATTTAAGGCTAGTGGCTGACTAGTAACTCAAGCTGATCTAGAGAAACTTATTGCTGTGGTTATGTCCTTTGTGCCAAAGGGCGTGTGGGAGATATAGTCCAGTGATAAAATATATTAGTAGCCTCAGATGGCTTACCTTGAGATGAAGTAGATCTCATTACGGAAAAAGTTGGCAAACTCTCTTCTAGATTAGCACAGAGTCGTGAATCTGCCCCTTCCGTCCACAGGGAAGATTGTGAGGCCATCATCTGCCTATTGTCGATGGCACTGCTTGCCAGAACCAGACGGTCACATGCAAACTGAAAACATACTCCATTAAGTTTCTTTCACCTAAAGCCAATTGCTTTGGTTTCTTGAGTCTACAAGGTACAGGAACTGTCGTGACCTGCTCTAGGGCACAAACTGTTGAACCTTTGCATGGTATAGAGACATAAAACTGCTCAGATTTTCTTTGCCATAGCTATCACCCATACTATGCCCCCCTTTTTTTTAAACCCCAGATAACCTGCTTAGGTAAGTGCCCATTTGGCTGACAGCAACGTGTGACCTAGAAGTGCTATTTAACTATCATATCATCTGCACTGAGGGCAAGCAACGCTGGCTGCTACAGATCCCTTAGTACACTGAGGGTCCTGCTAGCCGATAAAGGTAGAAGACGCAAGAGTTATATCCTGTCAGCCTTCCTTTCCTCCCTTCCAGTGATCTGTGTATAGTGACTCGTTTTTAACCATGGACGTCACATACCTTTAAATGTTTCTGAGGTGAGGCAGCTGAAGAACACAAAACACAGGCAATATGCAAGAAACTTAGACTGGCTTTAAGCAGCCTTAACGATCGGAAAGAAACATCAAACTGGAAAACAAGACCTTCGAGCTATGCTAAGCTGCCCCCAACATCTGCTTCCACCTGGTCCTGAACAAGGAACTTTTGCATGGAGGGTAAACGTGGTATCAACCACTCAGCCACAGAAACTCTCAATGAGACCAGCCAGCTGAAGATGGAGGTAAAATAAGATGTAAAATTGTTTGCCCAAGCATGTTGAAAGGACAATTAATTTCGATTATTCAACATCCTGGGTGACACTGGGTTTGGGGGGGGGGGCAGGACCTATGCCTGTATCCGACAGCAGCCTAATTGGTTTAACCTATTTTGGGAACCCAGGCTGCGCAACATGCCCCTACCGATTACTCTGTTTCCAGCCAAACATTGTAGCATACTTTTTTTTTTTGAGGGGTAAAAAAGAGGCCGGCACTTGGGTGGGGCAGGTATAAGTATCTGGCCCCAACCCCGCAGGCGCCGGGAGAGCACCCGAACAGAGGGACTCCCGCGGGGGGTCCCCATGAGTGGCACGAGGTGGGTGTGCCAGAATGCGGGACTAAGGGATTGCCCTCTTAAGAGGACGCACTGCTTGTGCCGCGGGCAGCTACATTTACAATACAATACAATGTACTGTATTGTACCATTTATATAGTGTTTTATACCCGCTTTTGTGGCACCAAAGCACATTTTTAGACTGGTAGCATTGTAGACGTGCGTGGTTGTTAGTTGTATTTGTTGTTGTCCTATCTGGGAAGCACTTTGGTGTCATGTGTGAGTTACCCGAGAGGTGCTATGCACTTAGCTTTACTGGTAGGCGAGCCACCAAATTGACAGAGAGAGCCGAGCCAAGAGTCTTGCATTCTTCTAAGAACCCATGCAGCAGCTGAAATTTGGAAATATTTGGAATGTATATCTTGCAACAAACATCATGTAAAAGTATGGTAAAGTCTCTTAAAAATTGCAAAAAGTGTTTATTTAACATGTGGAAGCGTTTCACCTGAATACATCAGATTATATCCCTGTATTGAGAGGCATTTATTAAAAGTGATAGCTTTTAAACATGAACTTAGAAACATTCCTGCCTCCCTCTCCCTGAGGACAATGCCTTTAGTGAAATGAGAGGGTAGTCAAGTGTCATTGTTAACCTATTGGGGCCTAGATTCCTATTATGTCTTCACAACAGTGGTAAGGGAGGTTGGTTGACCCGCTTACCAGGAGGGAAGGGAGGCCTTTATGTTAAACAAAGGAAGAAAAAGGATACGTTCTCCCAGAACTCAAGTTACAAAATCAGTTAGGGTATTCCTCTGCCTCAAAAAGCTAAGGAGCACTTTTTGAATAGACACCACCTCTGCACGAGATGGAAAAAAGGAAAATTAATATTTTTCTATATATAACCCTCACCCACTATAGTAGTGGCATGTTTAATCATCAGGTTCACTCTGACCCCTAAAAGCCTGGGTGGTCTCAAACATATTCCAGGGAGCTCTTTGTATATTATGGTGTCTGGGGGAAGCTAAATGTAAATAAAAATACCCCATCCACTCCCAAGGTATCCCTTTATTAGTGGGGTGGATGGGCAATGATTAAAAAGAAATATTATATGAGGGGCATACAGGATATAATGGTCCTATGACCCATGTCCCGCTGCTCCAAGTGTGAACTTACCTATCTCAATCCCCCAGCTAACAACACTAAGACCCATACATACTAACCTCAAATTCATGACACACCAAGCTCGACAGTCTCATGTGTGCTTATAAATGCGAGATCCTTGATAAAAAACATAATTGCATTTCACGAATTTTTAGAAACTCACCAGCTAGACCTGACCCTTGTTACTGAAACGTAGGCCGATGCCTCGTCAGATCCAGACTTACTTCTGGCCCTACCTACAGGATTTAAAATTCACAGAGCAGACAGAGTATGTAAAAAAACGTTGGGAAATAGCAATAATTCTTAGAACCAGTTTTAAATCTTATTTCGAAACCCTCTCCGAAGTCATAGACTGTGAGGTGCTGACTTTTAAGATTGAACTGAATAGCCAATACTACTTTAATGGAATAATACTCTGTCGCCCACCGAGGACTTAAGCCTCGTTTATTGATAATATTGGCCATCTCTTAGAACGTCAGCCGAATCCCCCAATTTCTCGATTCTAGTAGACTTCAATTTTCATTTGGAGAATACTAAGGATCATGATACGGAAACTCTCCTAGATCAGATGACCAGTGCTGGATTAATCCAGGTAGTAAAAGGCCCCACTCATAATGCAGGGCACTGTCTGGATGGGATTTTCTCAGATAATCCCAATTTAAGATGGACTAGCTCTCTTCCTCTAACCTCGTCCGACCATAATGCATGTTTGTTTGAAATCTCTAAACCACCTAAATCATCTCTTAAGCACCCTGAGAAAACAGCCTCCAGCTGTCCCTGGAACAAGATAAAAGCCAATGAATTTGATGCCCCACTTAATCAATCTCTGCCTGAGACACCTTCTTATCTCGACCAAGCGGTTACCAAATACCACTCTTGGCCTGAATCAGCAACAACTCTATTAGCTCCCCTGAACAATCATCGTCGATCCAGGACTTCTCCACCTGAACCCAGGTTGAACAATGTACTGAAATCTCAGAAACAAGAATGTCGGAGATTAGAAAGAAAATGGAGATTAGACTACAATATGCATGATAAAATTAAACATAAAGGTTCTATTCAAATCTACAAGAGCTTAATCATGAAAGAAAAACTTCCTATTATACAGAGAAAATTAAAGCTTCTAATGGTTGTTCTAAAGTATTATTTGGCACTGTGAAAAAACTCTCTATATTTGCAGAATCAAAAAATCCTATAATTAGTCAGCAATTCTGCAACTCTCTGGCCACCTCCTTTCAGGATAAGGTAAAGTCCGTTTACGACACCTTCCTGCTTCTGGATGAGCGTCCTGCCCAGACACCCATCCAACAGCAAACATTACAACACTGTCTGTCTTTATATTTAGGCCCTGCAATGCCTACTACAAACACCCTCTCGACTTTTACTGCACTTACTGTAGACCAGACTCTCAATATTCTAATTTCAATCAAGTCGGGATCCCCTTCTGACCCATGTCCACCGAGAATTATACATCTGTCCCAGGGACTATAGCCACCTACCTCACACCTCTATTTAATAGGATGTTCACTTTGGGACTCTTTCCCAATGAGTGGAAAAAGGTCTCTTTACTTCCACTCCTGAAAAAGTAGAATCTGGACATTAGCGATCCCCCTCAGCTGTAGACCGATCTCAATACTCCCTTTTCCTTTAAAGGTAGTAGAGAAAGCTATAAATATGGAACTAACTATGCTTATCACAAACAACTCCATCCTTGATTTATCCCAATTTGGCTTTCGAGCTCATCATAGTACAGAGCTAGCCTTGATCACCACCACCGAAGAGCTCAGACAAACCTTGGACAATGGCGGCAGCGCAGCCTTGATCTTATTAGATCTATCATTTGCCTTTGATACGGTCAGCCATAAACTTCTGGTTGACCGTCTAGCCTCGCTAGGGATCAAGGACAAAGCATTATCCCTTCTAGCCTCCTTCCTATCGGAGCGCTCTCAATCTGTTGCTCTGGACGACTATGTCTCACACTCTTTCCCGCTTCCCTGCAGAGTCCATCAGGAATCATCCTTGAGTCCCACCCTGTTCAACCTTTATGTCACCCCTCTGGCCAAATTAATAAAAAGTTATGGATTTGCATTAGTGTCCTACGCGGATGACATGCAAATAATCGTTTCAGTAAACAGCTCACCAAACTCAACAGCGGCCCGCTTTCATGACTGCATGTGACATATAGGCAACTGGATGCTAGATAACTCCTTAAAGCTTAACTCATCCAAAACTGAGGTGCTACTTTTTGGTAATAATCCCACAGCCCTCTCAGTTTGGCCACCTCCCAATCCCAACGAACAAAGCAAAAAATCTAGGAGTGCTATTCGACACCAAATTGTCATTTGAAGGTCAGATCAATCATATTTCCTCATCATGCTTCTTCATCCTCAAGGTTTTGAGAAAGATACTCCTTTTCATTCCTTCTGACCTCTGACCTGCAAAAAACAGTAGTCACTGCACTTATACCCTCTAGACTTGACTACTGTAACGCTCTGTTCACCAGCACACAAAAGCGCTGCATCAATAAACTCCAGATAGCACAAAATGCTGCAGCACGACTACTCATGGGGGTTGCAAGATAAGAATCTGCCTCCAAAGCTCTGATGCAACTGCACTGGTTGCCAATTGCGAAACTCATTCAATTTAAGGCCTTATGCATAGAATTCAAGTCTCTGCATGGCCTTGGCCCAGTGCAGCTATCACTACATCTTAATCCCGCAAGATCCTTCAGATCAGCTGTTAGTGGTAAGCTTGTCGTTCCCAGATTTAAAAAGTGAGATGGGCGAGGCTCTGGAACTCCCTGCCGCTAACACTAAAGGAGGAAACCAATCTGCTAAGATTTAGAAAGGGTTTAAAAACCTGGCTATTTAGATGCCGATCCTCCACCAAGTCTACATAGTCTTCTCTGTATGAAGGTAGCGCCTAGACACCTCTGGGTATATGTCGCACTTTATAAATTCTCATTTCATTTCATTCATGTGGTGCTAATATGTTTCTTCCCTACTCTCATGGCCACAGAAGGTCCAGGGCATTCGTCAGGGCGGGTTTGTTTTACTAATACTCTCCCAGTGACGTCCTGTGAATAACTTTTCACTGTGGCATGCACATATACTAAGGCATACAAAGGAAGTAAATACTCAATCAGGATTCCGTGTCAACCTGAGCCCTGAGACCTTACTGATCATCGCCACTGATGACATCAGAACACTCCTCGACTGTGGAGAAACCGTGGCCCAGATCCTCCTCGACCTCTCTGCGGCGTTTGGCACAGTCTCCCACAACACCCTCATCAACAGACTCCAAAACATAGGCATACAGCAAGATGCCCTCAAGTGGATCCCCTCCTTCCTCACAGGATGCACACAGAGCACTCGACTGCCTCCTTTCACCTCCGTACCCAAAGACATCATATGCGGCGTACCACAAGGATCATCCCTCAACCCCACCCTGTTCAACATCTACATGACCCCCTGTCTTGCCTCACCCTCAGATAATACAGAGTTCCACAAAATACCACTCCCACACGGTGGCTCGAACACGACGAGGCAGGAGACATAAAACACAACACCACCTAGAAAGGGGTTTCACTTTACAAAATGCAAAGACTCTCTTTTTAGAATAAGGCTTGGGGTTTTATTTATGCAATGCTCCCTTACAGAAAGGCTTTCCCAGATGTCAAATGAACAACATTCAAATGTATATAGAGATATATATTTATATGCAAGCAATAATAACACACTTGGTAAATGCAACAGTTAAATGCAAGGATAATAATATGAAATACAAGCAGCAAATAATAGGAGATAAAACTCAAGCAAATAACACTGGACGTCGTGCAAGAAATACTAAATACATCAAATAATTACTTTGGATGTGCACCTTGACTCACTCACACATCACAAAGAAAACACCTCAAATGATCAAAGCCACTGGCCACACATCACAATGGCAATAATCAAAACTCAAACACTTCACCTGGTGCAAACACTGCATCTTAGCCCACTCCAGACCGGGGGATTTAACAGCCGGGGATAAGAGCCCCAGTGTTAGACCTGGCATCCTTGGCGTGGGTCTCCCTTCCATTTTTTTCATAATGCCTCCACTGTTGTCGATATGTTTTTGCTGGACTAGATGCTCATGGGCACTTTGCCACTGCTAATCAGGGCCAAAGTGCAAGTGCTCCCTATGATAAATTGTGTTGTGTATTAGTGACTCCATGATTGGATGATTGGTTTACTTGTCAGTCCCTAGTACAGTGCACTGAGTGTGCCCAGGGCTTGTAAATCCAATGCTGCTGGTGGGCTTGCAGCACTGGTTGTGCCACCCACAGGAGCAGCTTGTAAAGTGTGTCTCAGGCCTGCCATTGCAGAGCCTGTGTGCAGCCTAGGGCTGCCATGTCGACTTGGTAAGTACACCCACTTACCAGGCCCTAAACCTTCCCTTTACTGCATGTTGGTCACCCCTAAAGTAGGCCCTAGGGCAGGGTGCATTGTAAGTATAAGGTAGGACATGCCCTGGTGTGTGTGGCATGTCCTAATAGTGAATTACAGCCATTTTCGTTTTTCACTATTGCAAGGCTACCTGTTCTCCTTAGGCCAGAATGGGCAGTTAGATTATTACATTTTATAATCCTAACTGACTCAGGGAACATGGTGGAAATTCGAGTTTAGTATGCCTGAACTCAGAATGATAAAATACATCTTTTAGTGAAGTTGGTTTTAACATTCTGTGTTTGAAAATACCACTTTTAGAAAGTAGGTATTTTCTTGTCTAACTATCCAAAGCCTGCCTCTGCTAAGTTGTGTATTCCTTGTCTGGTGTTTTTGAGTGACAGGGCTGGGATTCCAGGAGACAGAATGAGTCAGCCCAGTGGTGAATAGAGAGATCTGCATCTAGATGGGTGGGAGGAGTTGCACCTGGGACCTGAATAGGACAGTGCCTGCCCCCCACAGTGCTGGCTCCACCCCTGTGGTGCGTCTGATGTCTCTGCCCTGCACAGTGAAAGAAGAGAAGGAATCATGTCAACAAAGTGCTCCAGGGCTGGGCTTTCCCTCCACAATGCTGGCTCCACCTCCTGTGGGGCGTCTGATGTTTCTGCCCTGCACTGTGAAAGGAAAGAAGGAGTCATGTAAACAGAGTGCTCCAGAACTGGTTTGGACTGGGCAAAGGCCCCTCTGCCCTCAGAGGACAAAGGATTTTGGGGTATAAATATTGGGACCCTGATCCCAAGAAATTAGATCACTTTTGGGAACAAGAAGAAACCTTTGCTGAGGAGCGGAACCAAGAAGAAACTGAGGAGAGACTATCCCTAAGCCTGAAGTGCTGCTTGGGGGATTGGCCTGCAGTGGTTTGCCTGACTGCCAAAGAAAGGAGAAAGGAACTTTTGCTTTGCTGTGACTTTCATCAACTTGTGAAGGATCTCCAAGGGCTTGGAAGAGAGCTTGCCCCCTGATCGAAGTCCCAGGACCATTGGACTTCACCCCCTTTGTGAATTGCTGCTGGAAACTCTGTTTCAGTGGCTACAGAGGTAGGGAGCTGTGACCGACTCTCCCGACCAGCTCAGTGTCCTGTTGGCACAGCATCGAGCAACGCCTGCATCTTGCAACGCACGGCCTTGGTCTCACCGACTCCGTCAACGAGCCACTGCCTGCACCGTAACCTGTGAGCACCGCACCTTGCAACGCCTCGCTACACCGAATCCATCTGGTCCGACCGACACGGTCACTGTTGCTGAGTTCGAGTCCTGTGACCGCACCGGAGTTGGGCACCGCCTCGCAAGCTTCGCGGACGCACCGCCCGACTCGCACCGCTGTCCGGACTGATCGACACCAGCTCCTGAATCCGGCTCCGTCGCCGCACCGCAACCTGCCAGCACCGCATCGAAGCACCGTCTCGCCCTGCAACGCACGGCCCTGGTCTCACCGACTCCGTCTCGACGACGTCAACGAGCCGCTGCCTGCACCGCATCGAGGGACAACGCGTCCTGCAACGCTTCCATTTTGCATCGCGACCGCTACGTACAGCCATCCGGCTCGCACGCCCGTGCCTGCCGCTTCAAGTAAAAGGTACTGTGACCGAGTCTGTCTACGCTGTGTTGGCCCGTCTCGACGCGGTCAGCTGGATTTGTTAGACTCTGTTTGTTCTTGACATCGCCGTAGCCGGAGGAGGCTACCGACTCGCACAGAACCTTGAATTAAGCCTTTTTGATCAGAACTAAGCATTCTTGACAGTACTGTGGATTATTTTTGTCGTTTATGGTCTTGTGATAAATCTATATAAAGTATACCTATTTTTATAAATATACAACCTGTGTGGTGTCCATTTGTAGTGTTGTCACTTGATTACTGTATGTGTTCACAAATGCTTTACACACTGCCTCTGAACTAAGCCTGTCTGCTCGTGCCAAGCTACCAAGAGGGTGAGCAGGGGTTATTTTAGGAGTGTACCTACTTTCCCTTACTAGACTCAAGGGTCCCTATTTGGACAAAGGTACCTACCTCTGCCAACTAGAGACCCCCAAATCTAACATTGGTGGTCAGCGGTGAGGATTCTGGACTTGCATTTGTGACTCAATTACAGTAATTGGTGAACACTACTTAGTGAGTGCAGACCAAAACGCAACCACATACTCTTTGATAGCATTTTTTCTGGGATTTTCTATTTTTGCAACTGCCAAGTTTAATCACCATGGAGAAACCAGCATCAGTAGCCTCTGTTGAGTGTGATTGGGAAGAGGAGAGGCTAGAATGCTACACCCTCAAGCAGCTCAAGAATTTCTGCAAAAAGTTTAAAGTGTCCATGACCGGGCTCTCCAGGAAGGAGGACCTCCAAAAGGCGCTGAGGGCCTGGGTCGAATCAAGGAGTGCCCCTGTGGAGGGGGCTGAGAATGCAGAAGGGCAGCTGGAGGGGCTATTGGGTCTAGGGGCTGGAAGACCACCTTCCCCAGTAGGTAGCAGTGTTTCTGCCAGAGGTCTGTCTCCAGAAGAGTTGGAGGACAGGAAAGAGAGTAGGATGCACGAAATGGAGCTGACCAAGCTCAAGCTGAATGGGCAGTTAGAATTTGAAATGCAAACTAGGAAATTAGCCCTAGAAGAAAAGAAAATGCAGTTTGAACATGAGAAGGTTTTGAGGGAGTTGGAATTGAAGGCCAAAAGCTTAGAGATTACTCCCTCTGGTGGCAGTGTACCGCCTGTGCCTGTTGAAGCTAGGGTGTATATTCCCAAAGATGTGGTGAAGGAGTTTTTTAAAAATGATGACATTGGGCAGTGGTTCAAAGCCTATGAGGTAGCCATGTCTTCCCACCGGGTCCCTGAGAAGGATTGGGGAGCGGGGTTGTGGGGGCGGTTCCTGAGTGAAGGGCGGGATACCTTGTTGGATTTGCCCTCTGAAGTCTATAATTCATACAGCCACACGAAGGATGCTTTAATGACTAGGTATGGTTTGACCCCTGAGCTTTATAGGCAGAGGTTCAGGAACTGTAAGAAGATTGAAGGCAGTACCTGGGTTGAATATGTGACCTTTTTTTGCAGAGCCTTGGATGGTTGGGTGAAGGGTAGCAAAGCGACTGATTTTCAGGCGCTCTTTGATTTGATTGCATGGGAGCACTTGTCCAGTAATTGTTTTCCTGAGCTACGCCAGCACCTGATTGATAGTAAGCTGACTAACCCTAGGCAGCTTGCCGAGGAGGCGGACCGCTGGGTGAGTACCCGGGTCCACAAGGGTCACGTGGGAGACTCCGCCAAGGGTGGGCAGGGTCCCCAGCAGAAGAGTGGGGGGGACAAGGGTAAACAGAGGGAGTTCCATAAAGGGCCCCAAAGTAGACCCCAAGGGAACCAAGGGAAAGGTTCCCAGCCTCCCCCTGAGAAGAAGCCAGTGGCCCTGACAGGCCCCCCTGTTCACCAGGGACCACTGGTGTGTTACAAGTGTGGCGCCCCTGGCCACAAGGCAAACGATCCTCGTTGCCCTTTGCATGGAAAACCAGCACCCACTGGTGCAGTCCCCCGGCGGTTGGCTAGTGTAGCCCTTGGGGAGGAGTGGGGTGCCCAAGGTGGGGGGGATCCCACAGTGTTTTCCCTTGTCTCATTAGGAGACTCTGAGATGGTCCCTAGGACCCAGCTGCCTGATAACACTAAACAAATACAGGCAGTGGGTGACCATCAATGGCCATAGGGTGGAGGCTCTGAGAGACACAGGAGCCAGTGTGACAGCTGTCAAGTGTCACCTGGTATCTAAAGAGCAGGTTGTCCCTGATGCATTCTATCCGGTTGTTGCCGCTGACAACACAGAGAGTCACTGCAAGGTGGCTCAGGTTCCCTTTGAGTGGGGGGGGGGTCTCGGGTACTCTTCAAGTAGCTGTGAGGCCAGCCATGCCTGTTGACTGTTTGTTAGGGAACGATTTGGAGAGCTCACCTTGGGCTAAGGTGGAGCGGAGTGCGCATTTAGAAATGTTGGGCTTGCCTGATTGGGCATGTGTGACCACCCGGTCAATGGCAGCTAAAGGTATTCAAGAGGACCTGGAGCCTGAGAGGGAGGCCCAGGTGCCTGCCAGAGAGAGAGGAGGCAGGGGGCGCGGGAAACCGGCCCCTGAAGTTCCCACGGTCCAGGAGGGGGCAGACCCTGAGGTGGATGCCCTGGAGCCTACAGGTGAACAGGTAGCTGAACTGGGGGACCTACCTGAGCTGACCCATTGGCAGCAAGAAGGAGGACCCTCCAGGGAAGAGTTCTGCGAGGAGCAGAACACATGCCCTTCTCTCGTGGGTCTGAGGCAACAGGCCACAGACCAGGCAGCAGGTGATCAGTCTGGGTCACATTGGATTTACTGGGAGAATGGTCTCCTGTATTCAGAGCCTAAGGTTGCTGAGCCTGGGTCAGCCCGTGTGCTGGTGGTACCCCAGCGCTTCAGAGCCTTCCTACTGGGGTTGGCTCATGATGTACCGTTAGCAGGACATCTGGGGCAGGGCAAGACCTTTGAAAGGCGTGTCACCCATTTCTATTGGCCCCAGATGCGCAGGAGTGCCGCCACTCACTGCAGGACATTCCAGACTTGCCAGGCAAGTGGAAAGAGTGGGAGGAAGCAGAAGGCTCCTCTCCAACCATTCCCTGTGGTCAGCACCCCCTTTGAACGGGTGGGTATTGACATTGTGGGGCCACTGGACCCCAAGACAGCCATGGGCAACAGGTTTATCCTGGTCTTGGTGGACCATGCCACCCGGTACCCTGAAGCCATCCCTCTCAGGACAGTGACGGCCGCCGTGGTGGGACGGGCACTGATGGGAATTTTCTCACATGTGGGATTCCCTCAAGAGGTGGTGTCTGACAGAGGTACCAACTTCGTGTCCAAGTACATGAAGTCCCTGTGGCAGGGGTACGGTGTAACTTACAAGTTCACCACTCCTTACCACCCTCAAGGAAATGGGCTGGTTGAGAGATTCAACCGGACCCTCAAGGGCATGATTATGGGTCTGGAAGAACCCATGAGGCGTAAATGGGACGTCCTCTTACCTTGCCTGTTGTTTGCATACCGGGAGGTGCCACAGAAGTCTCTAGGGTTCAGCCCCTTTGAACTCCTCTATGGACACCCGGTGCGAGGACCTCTGAGTTTGGTCAAGGAAGGCTGGGAGCAATCTCCCAGGAAACCTCCCCAGGATGTATACAGTTACATGCTGGCCTTCAGGAACCAGACTAGGCGTTTCAGAGAGCTTGCTGAGGCAAATCTGGAAGCCAGCCAGGAGGAGATGAAGCGGTGGTACGACCAGAATGCCACTCTGGTCGAGCTTCAGCCTGGTCAGAAAGTGTGGGTCATGGCCCCAGTGGAGCCTTGTGCGCTCCAGGATAGGTGGACCGGCCCTTTTTCGGTGGTGGAGCGCAAGAGTCCAGTTACCTATTTGGTGGACTTGCAGTCTCCCAGGAACCCCTTGCGGGTCCTGCATGTGAACCGCCTGAAGCCCCACTTGGAGAGGTCCCAAGTGGGCATGCTCTTAGCTACAGATGATGGGATGGAGGAGGAGACCGAGCCTCTTCCTGACCTCCTGTCAGCCCGAGAGCAAGATGGATCAGTGGAGGGAGTAAACCTCTCTACCTCCCTGACACCTGAGCAGCAGGGTGACTGTCGCCAGCTGTTGGGACAGTTCCCTGACCTGTTCTCCCTGGTTCCCAGTGTCACTCATTGGTGCGTCCATGATGTGGACACTGGGGACAGTCTTCCTGTGAAGCACAAGGCTTACAGGGTGACTGACAGGGTCAGAGCCTGCATCAAGGAGGAGGTCTCCAAGATGTTTGCGCTAGGGGTGATTGAGTCCTCTAACAGCCCTTGGGCCAGCCCAGTGGTCTTGGTTCCAAAGGCTGCCGCGCCTGGTGCCACACCAGAACTCCGGTTCTGTGTGGACTACAGCGGACTCAATTCCGTCACCAGGACTGACGCACACCCCATCCCCAGAGCTGATGAGCTCATAGATCGGTTAGGGGCTGCGCGGTATCTCAGCACGTTTGACTTAACGTCTGGGTACTGGCAGATCGCCTTGACTGATGGGGCAAAAGAGAGGTCAGCATTCTCCACACCAGATGGGCACTACCAGTTCCGGGTGATGCCCTTTGGGATGAAGAATGCCCCTGCCACCTTTCAGAGGTTGGTCAACCAGGTGTTGGTTGGACTGGAGGATTTCAGTGCCGCCTACCTGGATGACATCGCAGTGTTCAGTGCCAGTTGGGAAGAACATCTGCGCCACCTCTGGGAAGTGTTGATGGCACTGCGGAGGGCAGGCCTCACAATCAAGGCAAGTAAGTGCCAGATTGGGCAGGGCTCTGTGGTGTACTTGGGACACCAGGTTGGGAGCGGCCAGGTGGCATCCCCCCAACCGAAAATTGATACCATTCTGGCTTGGGAGCCCCCAAGACCCAGACAGAGGTGAGAGCCTTCCTAGGACTCACCGGGTATTACAGGAGATTCGTCAAGGGGTATGGCAGCATTGTTGCCCCCTTGACAGAGCTGACTTCCAAGAAGCAGCCCAGGAAAGTGATTTGGACTGACGCCTGTCAAAAAGCTTTTGACACCTTGAAGACTGCCATGTGCACGGCGCCTGTGCTCCAGGCACCCAACTTCTCCAATGAGTTCATTGTTCAGACGGACGCTTCAGAGCATGGTGTAGGGGCTGTTCTATCACAGATCAATGAGGAGGGCCTAGACCAACCTGTAGCCTTCATCAGTAGGAGGTTACTTCCCCTGGAACAGAGATGGAGTGCTATTGAGCGTGAGGCATTTGCTGTGGCCTGGGCACTGAAGAAGCTGAGACCATACCTGTTTGGGACTCACTTCCGGGTTCAGACAGACCACAGGCCCCTCCGATGGTTGATGCAGATGAGGGGTGAGAATCCAAAGCTGTTGAGGTGGTCCATTTCCCTACAGGGGATGGACTTTACGGTGGAACACCGCCCTGGTACAGAACACGCCAATGCTGATGGTCTGTCCAGATTTTTCCGCCTTAGTGATGAGAACTCCCTAGAGGTAGGATAGTTCTCCCCACATTTCAGCTGGAGGGGACACGGGTTAGACCTGGCATCCTTGGCGTGGGTCTCCCTTCCATTTTTTTCATAATGCCTCCACTGTTGTCGATATGTTTTTGCTGGACTAGATGCTCATGGGCACTTTGCCACTGCTAATCAGTGCCAAAGTGCAAGTGCTCCCTATGATAAATTGTGTTGTGTATTAGTGACTCCATGATTGGATGATTGGTTTACTTGTCAGTCCCTAGTACAGTGCACTGAGTGTGCCCAGGGCTTGTAAATCCAATGCTGCTGGTGGGCTTGCAGCACTGGTTGTGCCACCCACAGGAGCAGCTTGTAAAGTGTGTCTCAGGCCTGCCATTGCAGAGCCTGTGTGCAGCCTAGGGCTGCCATGTCGACTTGGTAAGTACACCCACTTACCAGGCCCTAAACCTTCCCTTTACTGCATGTTGGTCACCCCTAAAGTAGGCCCTAGGGCAGGGTGCATTGTAAGTATAAGGTAGGACATGCCCTGGTGTGTGTGGCATGTCCTAATAGTGAATTACAGCCATTTTCGTTTTTCACTATTGCAAGGCTACCTGTTCTCCATAGGCCAGAATGGGCAGTTAGATTATTACATTTTATAATCCTAACTGACTCAGGGAACATGGTGGAAATTCGAGTTTAGTATGCCTGAACTCAGAATGATAAAATACATCTTTTAGTGAAGTTGGTTTTAACATTCTGTGTTTGAAAATACCACTTTTAGAAAGTAGGTATTTTTTTGTCTAACTATCCAAAGCCTGCCTCTGCTAGGTTGTGTATTCCTTGTCTGGTGTTTTTGAGTGACAGGGCTGGGGATTTCAGGAGACAGAATGAGTCAGCCCAGTGGTGAATAGAGAGATCTGCATCTAGATGGGTGGGAGGAGTTGCACCTGGGACCTGAATAGGACAGTGCCTGCCCCCCACAGTGCTGGCTCCACCCCCTGTGGTGCGTCTGATGTCTCTGCCCTGCACAGTGAAAGAAGAGAAGGAATCATGTCAACAAAGTGCTCCAGGGCTGGGCTTTCCCTCCACAATGCTGGCTCCACCTCCTGTGGGGCGTCTGATGTTTCTGCCCTGCACTGTGAAAGGAAAGAAGGAGTCATGTAAACAGAGTGCTCCAGAACTGGTTTGGACTGGGCAAAGGCCCCTCTGCCCTCAGAGGACAAAGGATTTTGGGGTATAAATATTGGGACCCTGATCCCAAGAAATTAGATCACTTTTGGGAACAAGAAGAAACCTTTGCTGAGGAGCGGAACCAAGAAGAAACTGAGGAGAGACTATCCCTAAGCCTGAAGTGCTGCTTGGGGGATTGGCCTGCAGTGGTTTGCCTGACTGCCAAAGAAAGGAGAAAGGAACTTTTGCTTTGCTGTGACTTTCATCAACTTGTGAAGGATCTCCAAGGGCTTGGAAGAGAGCTTGCCCCCTGATCGAAGTCCCAGGACCATTGGACTTCACCCCCTTTGTGAATTGCTGCTGGAAACTCTGTTTCAGTGGCTACAGAGGTAGGGAGCTGTGACCGACTCTCCCGACCAGCTCGGTGTCCTGTTGGCACCGCATCGAGCAACGCCTGCATCTTGCAACGCACGGCCTTGGTCTCACCGACTCCGTCAACGAGCCGCTGCCTGCACCGTAACCTGTGAGCACCGCACCTTGCAACGCCTCGCTACACCGAATCCATCTGGTCCGACCGACACGGTCACTGTTGCTGAGTTCGAATCCTGTGACCGCACCGGAGTTGGGCACCGCCTCGCAAGCTTCGCGATGCACCGCCCGACTCGCACCGCTGTCCGGACTGATCGACGCCAGCTCCTGAATCCGGCTCCGTCGCCGCACCGCAACCTGCCAGCACCGCATCGAAGCACCGTCTCGCCCTGCAACGCACGGCCCTGGTCTCAACGACTCCGTCTTGACGACGTCAACGAGCCGCTGCCTGCACCGCATCGAGGGACAACGCGTCCTGCAACGCTTCCATTTTGCATCGCGACCGCTACGTACAGCCATCCGGCTCGCACGCCCGTGCCTGCCGCTTCAAGTAAAAGGTACTGTGACCGAGTCTGTCTACGCTGTGTTGGCCCGTCTCGACGCGGTCAGCTGGATTTGTTAGACTCTGTTTGTTCTTGACATCGCCGTAGCCGGAGGAGGCTACCGACTCGCACAGAACCTTGAATTAAGCCTTTTTGATCAGAACTAAGCATTCTTGACAGTACTGTGGATTATTTTTGTCGTTTATGGTCTTGTGATAAATCTATATAAAGTATACCTATTTTTATAAATATACAACCTGTGTGGTGTCCATTTGTAGTGTTGTCACTTGATTACTGTATGTGTTCACAAATGCTTTACACACTGCCTCTGAACTAAGCCTGTCTGCTCGTGCCAAGCTACCAAGAGGGTGAGCAGGGGTTATTTTAGGAGTGTACCTACTTTCCCTGACTAGACTCAAGGGTCCCTATTTGGACAAAGGTACCTACCTCTGCCAACTAGAGACCCCCAAATCTAACATTGGTGGTCAGCGGTGAGGATTCTGGACTTGCATTTGTGACTCATGTACAGTAATTGGTGAACACTACCTAGTGAGTGCAGACCAAGACGCAACCACATACTCTTTGATAGCATTTTTTCTGGGATTTTCTATTTTTGCAACTGCCAAGTTTAATCACCATGGAGAAACCAGCATCAGTAGCCTCTGTTGAGTGTGATTGGGAAGAGGAGAGGCTAGAATGCTACACCCTCAAGCAGCTCAAGAATTTCTGCAAAAAGTTTAAAGTGTCCATGACCGGGCTCTCCAGGAAGGAGGACCTCCAAAAGGCGCTGAGGGCCTGGGTCGAATCAAGGAGTGCCCCTGTGGAGGGGGCTGAGAATGCAGAAGGGCAGCTGGAGGGGGTATTGGGTCTAGGGGCTGGAAGACCACCTTCCCCAGTAGGTAGCAGTGTTTCTGCCAGAGGTCTGTCTCCAGAAGAGTTGGAGGACAGGAAAGAGAGTAGGATGCACGAAATGGAGCTGACCAAGCTCAAGCTGAATGGGCAGTTAGAATTTGAAATGCAAACTAGGAAATTAGCCCTAGAAGAAAAGAAAATGCAGTTTGAACATGAGAAGTTTTGAGGGAGTTGGAATTGAAGGCCAAAAGCTTAGAGATTACTCCCTCTGGTGGCAGTGTACCGCCTGTGCCTGTTGAAGCTAGGGTGTATATTCCCAAAGATGTGGTGAAGGAGTTTTTTAAAAATGATGACATTGGGCAGTGGTTCAAAGCCTATGAGGTAGCCATGTCTTCCCACCGGGTCCCTGAGAAGGATTGGGGAGCGGGGTTGTGGGGGCGGTTCCTGAGTGAAGGGCGGGATACCTTGTTGGATTTGCCCTCTGAAGTCTATAATTCATACAGCCACAAGAAGGATGCTTTAATGACTAGGTATGGTTTGACCCCTGAGCTTTATAGGCAGAGGTTCAGGAACTGTAAGAAGATTGAAGGCAGTACCTGGGTTGAATATGTGACCTTTTTTTGCAGAGCCTTGGATGGTTGGGTGAAGGGTAGCAAACCGACTGATTTTCAGGCGCTCTTTGATTTGATTGCATGGGAGCACTTGTCCAGTAATTGTTTTCCTGAGCTACGCCAGCACCTGATTGATAGTAAGCTGACTAAACCTAGGCAGCTTGCTGAGGAGGCGGACCGCTGGGTGAGTACCCGGGTCCACAAGGGTCACGTGGGAGACTCCGCCAAGGGTGGGCAGGGTCCCCAGCAGAAGAGTGGGGGGACAAGGGTAAACAGAGGGAGTTCCATAAAGGGCCCCAAAGTAGACCCCAAGGGACCGAAAGGTTCCCAGCCTCCCCCTGAGAAGAAGCCAGTGGCCCTGACAGGCCCCCTGTTCACCAGGGACCACTGGTGTGTTACAAGTGTGGCGCCCCTGGCCACAAGGCAAACGATCCTCGTTGCCCTTTGCATGGAAAACCAGCACCCACTGGTGCAGTCCCTCGGCGATTGGCTAGTGTAGCCCTGGGGGAGGAGTGGGGTGCCCAAGGTGGGGGGGATCCCACAGTGTTTTCCCTTGTCTCATTAGGAGTCTCTGAGATGGTCCCTAGGACCCAGCTGCCTGATAACACTAAAAAATACAGGCAGTGGGTGACCATCAATGGCCATAGGGTGGAGGCTCTGAGAGACACAGGAACCAGTGTGACAGCTGTCAAGTGTCACCTGGTGTCTAAAGAGCAGGTTGTCCCTGATGCATTCTATCCGGTTGTTGCCGCTGACAACACAGAGAGTCACTGCAAGGTGGCTCAGGTTCCCTTTGTGTGGGGGGGGTCTCGGGTACTCTTCAAGTAGCTGTGAGGCCAGCCATGCCTGTTGACTGTTTGTTAGGGAACGATTTGGAGAGCTCACCTTGGGCTAAGGTGGAGCGGAGTGCGCATTTAGAAATGTTGGGCTTGCCTGATTGGGCATGTGTGACCACCCGGTCAATGGCAGCTAAAGGTGTTCAAGAGGACCTGGAGCCTGAGAGGGAGGCCCAGGTGCCTGCCGGAGAGAGAGGAGGCAGGGGGCGCGGGAAACCGGCCCCCGAAGTTCCCACGGTCCAGGAGGAGGCAGACCCTGAGGGGGATGCCCTGGAGCCTACAGGGGAACAGGTAGCTGAACTGGGGGACCTACCTGAGCTGAGCCATTGGCAGCAAGAAGGAGGACCCTCCAGGGAAGAGTTCTGCGAGGAGCAGAACACCTGCCCTTCTCTCGTGGGTCTGAGGCAACAGGCCACAGACCAGGCAGCAGGTGATCAGTCTGGGTCACATTGGATTTACTGGGAGAATGGTCTCCTGTATTCAGAGCCTAAGGTTGCTGAGCCTGGGTCAGCCCGTGTGCTGGTGGTACCCCAGCGCTTCAGAGCCTTCCTACTGGGGTTGGCTCATGATGTACCGTTAGCAGGACATCTGGGGCAGGACAAGACCTTTGAAAGGCTTGTCACCCATTTCTATTGGCCCCAGATGCGCAGGAGTGCCGCCACTCACTGCAGGACATGCCAGACTTGCCAGGCAAGTGGAAAGAGTGGGAGGAAGCAGAAGGCTCCTCTCCAACCATTCCCTGTGGTCAGCACCCCCTTTGAACGGGTGGGTATTGACATTGTGGGGCCACTGGACCCCAAGACAGCCATGGGCAACAGGTTTATCCTGGTCTTGGTGGACCATGCCACCCGGTACCCTGAAGCCATCCGTCTCAGGACAGTGACGGCCCCCGTGGTGGGACGGGCACTGATGGGAATTTTCTCACGTGTGGCATTCCCTCAAGAGGTGGTGTCTGACAGAGGTACCAACTTCGTGTCCAAGTACATGAAGTCCCTGTGGCAGGAGTGCGGTGTAACTTACAAGTTCACCACTCCTTACCACCCTCAAGGAAATGGGCTGGTTGAGAGATTCAACCGGACCCTCAAGGGCATGATTATGGGTCTGGAAGAACCCATGAGGCATAAATGGGACGTCCTCTTACCTTGCCTGTTGTTTGCATACCGGGAGGTGCCACAGAAGTCTCTAGGGTTCAGCCCCTTTGAGCTCCTCTATGGACACCCGGTGCGAGGACCTCTGAGTTTGGTCAAGGAAGGCTGGGAGCAATCTCCCAGGAAACCTCCCCAGGATGTATACAGTTACATGCTGGCCTTCAGGAACCAGACTAGGCGTTTCAGAGAGCTTGCTGAGGCAAATCTGGAAGCCAGCCAGGAGGAGATGAAGCGGTGGTACGACCAGAATGCCACTCTGGTCGAGCTTCAGCCTGGTCAGAAAGTGTGGGTCATGGCCCCAGTGGAGCCTTGTGCGCTCCAGGATAGGTGGACCGGCCCTTTTTCGGTGGTGGAGCGCAAGAGTCCAGTTACCTATTTGGTGGACTTGCAGTCTCCCAGGAACCCCTTGCGGGTCCTGCATGTGAACCGCCTGAAGCCCCACTTGGAGAGGTCCCAAGTGGGCATGCTCTTAGCTACAGATGATGGGATGGAGGAGGAGACCGAGCCTCTTCCTGACCTCCTGTCAGCCCGAGAGCAAGATGGATCAGTGGAGGGAGTAAACCTCTCTACCTCCCTGACACCTGAGCAGCAGGGTGACTGTCGCCAGCTGTTGGGACAGTTCCCTGACCTGTTCTCCCTGGTTCCCAGTGTCACTCATTGGTGCGTCCATGATGTGGATACTGGGGACAGTCTTCCTGTGAAGCACAAGGCTTACAGGGTGACTGACAGGGTCAGAGCCTGCATCAAGGAGGAGGTCTCCAAGATGTTTGCGCTAGGGGTGATTGAGTCCTCTAACAGCCCTTGGGCCAGCCCAGTGGTCTTGGTTCCAAAGGCTGCCGCGCCTGGTGCCACACCAGAACTCCGGTTCTGTGTGGACTACAGCGGACTCAATTCCGTCACCAGGACTGACGCACACCCCATCCCCAGAGCTGATGAGCTCATAGATCGGTTAGGGGCTGCGCGGTACATCAGCACGTTTGACTTAACGTCTGGGTACTGGCAGATCGCCTTGACTGATGGGGCAAAAGAGAGGTCAGTATTCTCCACACCAGATGGGCACTACCAGTTCCGGGTGATGCCCTTTGGGATGAAGAATGCCCCTGCCACCTTTCAGAGGTTGGTCAACCAGGTGTTGGTTGGACTGGAGGATTTCAGTGCCGCCTACCTGGATGACATCGCAGTGTTCAGTGCCAGTTGGGAAGAACATCTGCGCCACCTCTGGGAAGTGTTGATGGCACTGCGGAGGGCAGGCCTCACAATCAAGGCAAGTAAGTGCCAGATTGGGCAGGGCTCTGTGGTGTACTTGGGACACCAGGTTGGGAGCGGCCAGGTGGCACCCCTCCAACCGAAAATTGATACCATTCTGGCTTGGGAGCCCCCAAGACCCAGACAGAGGTGAGAGCCTTCCTAGGACTCACCGTGTATTACAGGAGATTCGTCAAGGGGTATGGCAGCATTGTTGCCCCCTTGACAGAGCTGACTTCCAAGAAGCAGCCCAGGAAAGTGATTTGGACTGACGCCTGTCAAAAAGCTTTTGACACCTTGAAGACTGCCATGTGCACGGCGCCTGTGCTCCAGGCACCCAACTTCTCCAATGAGTTCATTGTTCAGACGGACGCTTCAGAGCATGGTGTAGGGGCTGTTCTATCACAGATCAATGAGGAGGGCCTAGACCAACCTGTAGCCTTCATCAGTAGGAGGTTACTTCCCCGGGAACAGAGATGGAGTGCTATTGAGCGTGAGGCATTTGCTGTGGGGTGGGCACTGAAGAAGCTGAGACCATACCTGTTTGGGACTCACTTCCGGGTTCAGACAGACCACAGGCCCCTCCGATGGTTGATGCAGATGGGTGAGAATCCAAAGCTGTTGAGGTGGTCCATTTCCCTACAGGGGATGGACTTTACGGTGGAACACCGCCCTGGTACAGAACACGCCAATGCTGATGGTCTGTCCAGATTTTTCCGCCTTAGTGATGAGAACTCCCTAGAGGTAGGATAGTTCTCCCCACATTTCAGCTGGAGGGGACACGGGTTAGACCTGGCATCCTTGGCGTGGGTCTCCCTTCCATTTTTTTCATAATGCCTCCACTGTTGTCGATATGTTTTTGCTGGACTAGATGCTCATGGGCACTTTGCCACTGCTAATCAGGGCCAAAGTGCAAGTGCTCCCTATGATAAATTGTGTTGTGTATTAGTGACTCCATGATTGGATGATTGGTTTACTTGTCAGTCCCTAGTACAGTGCACTGAGTGTGCCCAGGGCTTGTAAATCCAATGCTGCTGGTGGGCTTGCAGCACTGGTTGTACCACCCACAGGAGCAGCTTGTAAAGTGTGTCTCAGGCCTGCCATTGCAGAGCCTGTGTGCAGCCTAGGGCTGCCATGTCGACTTGGTAAGTACACCCACTTACCAGGCCCTAAACCTTCCCTTTAATGCATGTTGGTCACCCCTAAAGTAGGCCCTAGGGCAGGGTGCATTGTAAGTATAAGGTAGGACATGCCCTGGTGTGTGTGGCATGTCCTAATAGTGAATTACAGCCATTTTCGTTTTTCACTATTGCAAGGCTACCTGTTCTCCATAGGCCAGAATGGGCAGTTAGATTATTACATTTTATAATCCTAACTGTCTCAAGGAACATGGTGGAAATTCGAGTTTATTATGCCTGAACTGAGAATGATAAAATACATCTTTTAGTGAAGTTGGTTTTAACATTCTGTGTGTGAAAATACCACTTTTAGAAAGTAGGTATTTTCTTGTCTAACTATCCAAAGCCTGCCTCTGCTAGGTTGTGTATTCCTTGTCTGGTGTTTTTGAGTGACAGGGCTGGGGATTCCAGGAGACAGAATGAGTCAGCCCATTGGTGAATAGAGAGATCTGCATCTAGATGGGTGGGAGGAGTTGCACCTGGGACCTGAATAGGACAGTGCCTGCCCCCCACAGTGCTGGCTCCACCCCCTGTGGTGCGTCTGATGTCTCTGCCCTGCACAGTGAAAGAAGAGAAGGAGTCATGTCAACAAAGTGCTCCAGGGCTGGGCTTTCCCTCCACAATGCTGGCTCCACCTCCTGTGGGGCGTCTGATGTTTCTGCCCTGCACTGTGAAAGGAAAGAAGGAGTCATGTAAACAGAGTGCTCCAGAACTGGTTTGGACAGGGCAAAGGCCCCTCTGCCCTCAGAGGACAAAGGATTTTGGGGTATAAATATTGGGACCCTGATCCCAAGAAATTAGATTACTTTTGGGAACAAGAAGAAACCTTTGCTGAGGAGCGGAACCAAGAAGAAACTGAGGTGAGACTATCCCTAAGCCTGAAGTGCTGCTTGGGGGATTGGCCTGCAGTGGTTTGCCTGACTGCCAAAGAAAGGAGAAAGGAACTTTTGCTTTGCTGTGACTTTCATCAACTTGTGAAGGATCTCCAAGGGCTTGGAAGAGAGCTTGCCCCCTGATCGAAGTCCCAGGACCATTGGACTTCACCCCCTTTGTGAATTGCTGCTGGAAACTCTGTTTCAGTGGCTACAGAGGTAGGGAGCTGTGACCGACTCTCCCGACCAGCTCGGTGTCCTGTTGGCACCGCATCGAGCAACGCCTGCATCTTGCAACGCACGGCCTTGGTCTCACCGACTCCGTCAACGAGCCGCTGCCTGCACCGTAACCTGTGAGCACCGCACCTTGCAACGCCTCGCTACACCGAATCCATCTGGTCTGACCGACACGGTCACTGTTGCTGAGTTCGAGTCCTGTGACCGCACCGGAGTTGGGCACCGCCTCGCAGGCTTTGCGACGCACCCCCCGACTCGCACCGCTGTCCGGACTGATCGACGCCAGCTCCTGAATCCGGCTCCGTCGCCGCACCGCAACCTGCCAGCACCGCATCGAAGCACCGTCTCGCCCTGCAACGCACGGCCCTGGTCTCACCGACTCCGTCAACGAGCCGCTGCCTGCACCGCATCGAGGGACAACGCGTCCTGCAACGCTTCCATTTTGCATCGCGACCGCTACGTACAGCCATCCGGCTCGCACGCCCGTGCCTGCCGCTTCAAGTAAAAGGTACTGTGACCGAGTCTGTCTACGCTGTGTTGGCCCGTCTCGACGCGGTCAGCTGGATTTGTTAGACTCTGTTTGTTCTTGACATCGCCGTAGCCGGAGGAGGCTACCGACTCGCACAGAACCTTGAATTACGCCTTTTTGATCAGAACTAAGCATTATTGACAGTACTGTGGATTATTTTTGTCGTTTATGGTCTTGTGATAAATCTATATAAAGTATACCTATTTTTATAAATATACAACCTGTGTGGTGTCCATTTGTAGTGTCATAAGGTTTCTGCACATACACAGAGCTATGCACAGGATAATAGGACCCCGGAATACAGTGGTTTGCCTACCATATCCCGTAGCACCCAAAACCCCAACCCAACTAGCTTAGCATCCCATTAGTACCAAAGCACCAATGATTGGACAACCCAGAACACGGTATCTTTATCTCAGGACTCGCAGAAGCAAGAACACTCTTTCGTCACTCACTCGTACTTGTCCACAATGCGCGTATGAAGAGACACAGGGTAGATTAAAATATTTATTTCAACTTACGTGCTCTAAGGTACAGTACACGTGTCAGCACTAATAGCATAATGCATATGAATAATATAAGCAGCATGGTTACAATTCCATAGAATACAAACGGGGAAAGCATTTCATAACTCAGTGGATAAATGTCTAAATAACATTACCACCCTCCCCGTGCAGTAAGATAGTTTATTATAAAAATAGAAGACCTCTGGGCTTTGACTAGCGAACCCTCATACCTCGGTCTCTAGATGCAGAACTACATCAGCAGACAATCACAGCTCTTCTCCCTGGAAATGATTCCTCCAAGTGTGTTAAGCGCCAGTAAAACTGCAGTATTAAAGGCACACCAATTTTCATGGCATTTGCGCCTAATGTTATGTCTGGGTGCGCGAGACTGGCCATATCAGGAAGAACCGAAATACATTGTTATGTGACCTTGTACATGTTGTGCAGTCTGAGCCCAAATCGAACAAGAGAAAAGGTGAAAGACAGAAAATGCAGACAGCGCAAAAGAACTTAGCAAGAGCAAAGGGCGAGGGAGCCCTGGCTCAATGTAACGTGCGCAAAGAAAAGCAGCATGGCAGCTAGGCCTAGGCCAACATAACAAGGCAGGCAACAAACCACAAGACACCCTCCCCTGGACAGTCCGGCGGCCAGGACAGAGGGCCAAAAAAGAAAATCCAGTAGAGCACAGGGAGCGCCCAAACGGCGGAGGACAAGTCAATCCATGAAAGTGTAAGTGCAGAAAAAAGCCATACCCTCCAAGAGGACATCATTGGAATCGTCAAAAAACATAGATGCCATCCAATCCATGAGATCAAAAGAGCAGGATCTGCTCAGTCTATTGAAATCTGCCTCCATGGTAGGGATGGAAGGCCAAATAGAGATATCAACCTTGCCATGAGGGGGAGGAAAAAGCACATTTTTGCAGCAGACAACCCTGTGCGAAACTGTTACAATGTAAGGAATGCCAGCCTGCAGGCCACAACAGTTTTCGTTATTTAAAAGTAAATAACTACCATTGGAAAGGAGAGTGAAAGTAGGAGAAATAACAGGAGCAGGAATACCTTTCAGCACACAAGCAATATTAGGAGCGGAAACGCTACATGAGCCATGCAATTTAATGTGTTTACAACAAGCTGAATGACCCATAGTCGAGTCGCAGGACTCCCCGTGAGAAAAACTTCCTTGCCGTCCCGAAGGCATTTATACATGAAAGGCAAGGACCAGAGTTCATGCAGGAAAGCACTGCCCAAGGGCTGGTAACGGCCCACAGGATAATGTTTCATGCACGAGTCAAATTCAAACAAGGAAAAAGGTAAAGCGATAACCCCATGAACTAGCCACACAGCAGAATCGAGTTCTGCAACAGAGAACGGCAAAGGATCCATCTTTTCGATATGTAATAAAGTGTAAGTTGCATCTTTCATGGAAATGAATTGCTGTTTGTCAGTTAAATTAAAAGGTAGAAACAAGGCAGAGGTGTTCAAAAATGCCAAGGAACTTTACCTAACTTGAGCGTTTGTAAAGTCCATGCAAACTGCATAACTGAGCGCAATTGATTCTGACCATGATATAACACAGAAACATCATCTTGTACAATATCAACAACAGAGGACACAATATTCTCTAAAGTGTAAATGCGAGAAGACAGGGTATTAATACTATTGTCAACAACAGCAAGCACCTTTTCCAAATTTGCTTGATCTATTTCCCGAAGACGGGAAGCAGCTTCAATTTGTGACAGCTTCCAGAGTTCATTATACGTTTCATAAATGAATCTCTTAGGTCGGGGACCACGAGGTCCCAAAACAAAGTCGGACAGATCAATATTGCCTGAAAGGAGGGACAAATGTTGTTTAACAGAATCAAGGGACTAATGTTGCAGCCATTGTTTGCATAATTTACCAACAGAATATGTAGTGACAGTACGGGAAGCAGTAAATCTCGGATCAGGCCTATCCTGTGTGTAGCTAGTACCTGAGTCGTGAAAACGCATTTGACAGGCATTAGATGATATAGGCCATACCAACCAGGGTGACAGGTCGATTTCGGAAACATTAAACGAATTATTCTGTAACAGAGCCTGTAGGGTCGCCAGGGACAAGTTAAGACGTGAGCTATCATTGGGAAAACTCGACAGGGATGGAATTGAGGGCGTGTTTAATTATTTAGTGGTAGCTAAGCCCCAACACGTAGTTTGATAAATAGAATCATTTAGGAACATAATTTGGGTAGGGATAAGGCAAGCACGGTGCAATGCCTCGGTTCCTTGTACCTGCCATGGCTTGGAGCCCCAAATAGATTTCAAATCTACTGTATCCTCCCAGTACTCATAACCACCCACTGCTAGGGCACTTAAAAAGGAACCAGAATAAAGCAATTTGGTGTGTGTTAACATAATTTTCTGAGTTGACGTGGTATTTAGTCTAAAATAATAGGATGCGGGGTTTGACCGATTAAAATCAGTAAAATAGATAAACTTATTTCGAAGAGTTTGTGAGCTACCTGGCAAGGGGTTTGGACAATGTTCCCATTGGGTGTAGTTAACAGAACTACGCAGGGCACTTGGCTTATGGAGAAAATGATTACCCCAATGCTGGTAACAATACAAATCGGCATAATTCGCAGAATTCATATATAAATCTTCAGCATTAAAAGATGCATAATATTTTAAATCGGCAAACAATGCTTCAACGGCATGCACATCCCAATCATCAGAATGAATGTTATTCTTTACTACATCACCCATTGAAACACGAAGGACATTAGGTACATTAATAATTTCCGTCGGACCATGGATTTGATAGTTCACTGCATCCCATACGATGCCATCAGCAACTGGAAAAGCTGAAATGTTCACAAATGTGTGGTCACGCTTCATGATGTGAGACGAGGAATGAGGAGCCAAAGTTCCAGAAACATAGTCTACAGCAGAGCGTTCAGGTAAATAGTGACCATTGATTAGTAGAAAAAACACTGTGACAAAGCCAATGGACATGAACAAAAAAATCAAGAAAAGTACCAACCAGATGTATGTCCAGGGTGGAATCAAAAAATTGTCTCTAAACCAGGATACAAAAATACTGAACTTGGATGGGACTTTTGAAGAGGTGGAATCCGAATCAAAGGAATAACGAGTCGGGCCAAGTGGCGTTGTTGGTTGATGCGCCACCGATTCAGATGTAGGATAGGTATACTCGTCCTCGTCGATGTTGGTGGAGAGCTGGGGATCAATTATAGTTTCAGGCAAAGGAGAGGATTCAGGCAAATCAACCATCTCAATTACAGCATCAGCGACCGTTCGTGTAGATGGGCCACGAACATATGTCCGATAAATGGCAGGACAAGAGACCGCTGGTGTGACACTATTCAGGATCGGCCAGGCGCTGTAGCTTGACATTTTCCACTGAGATGTATCTGTTCTCCTTGCGACCAGGAAGCGGTGGTAAAATGACTGTACGTGTTCCCTTCAAGCCCAGAACTGGAACCGGTGCACGAAAAGAGGGGCCGAATTCTTTTTGTTTTCAACCTTCTCTCGAACCAGTTCTCCAACCTTTGGAAGCCAGCCGGCTACCGGAATCTGCAACGCAGGATCTGTGGCTGAAGGCAAATGTATAGTTGCAAGTTTGTCTCGGGCTTCTTGTAAGTCCTGTAACATAGCAGAATGATTATCTACATCAAACTTGGCGGATTGCGCCGCGATGTCTGGACCCTCAAGGTCAGGCACAAACATTCTTATGCCAAAGAGCATTTCGTATGGGGTCCGCCCACCCAGAGGTCTTCTAGGGAGATTATTAAGTGCACGCTGAACGGTATACAAGTGGGCCAGCCAGTTCCTGCCAGTACCTATAACTCTAGCTGTTAAGGATTGCTTTAAGTCACGGTTCATTCGTTCAACGATAGAGTTGCCCTCAGGCCTATACGGAGACGAAAATTTCACCCGCACCCCAAGCGAAGCCATTGCATCCTTGTAAGCCCTAGAGGCAAACGCCGGACCTTGGTCCGAATGGAAGGTGCCGCATGCGAAAATTCCCACAAAGACACGCAAATCCCTGATTACATTTCGAGCGTCAGCACTACGTTGTGGCCAGACCCAGAGGAACCGTGTGCACGAGTCCACTGCTACTAAGATGTATTTATAGGCAGTGTCTGATGAGAATGGACCGCAGTGATCCAAGTAAACACACCCAAAGGGTCTGTTAGCAATGCAGAGCGGGGTCTGTGGAGGGCGTGTTACCGTGGAAGGCTTAATCTGTTGACAAACGTCGCAGGAAAGCACAAAAGCACGGGTGTCTTTATACAATCCACGCCACCAATAACGCTGCTGCAAGATGGAAACTGTAGCTGACACACCTGCATGAGCAGAAGCCATGCCTTCGTGTGCAGCTGATATCAAGGCACTCCTGCGGTCCGCGTTGGGGATCAGCCGATCTCCAACGTCAGGTATTGTTACATAAGGAACCTGTTCGGGACTTAACTTGTAAGAATACTTGGAAGGAAAACCTGTAGGGTAATTAACACCTTCCTTTGTTGCAGCAATAGCTGCTAGAATAACAGAGTCAATTTTAGACATGGACCTGGTAACCGCTGCTACTGAACACGTGACTACTGCCGAACGGGCAGCTTCATCTGCCAGATCATTACCAATAGCGTGTGCGCCCACCCGCTGATTGCCTAAGGTGTGAACCACCTGTGTGAGGGGCAGACGTTGTTGCAATTCTGCCACTCGAACCCAAAGCATTTTATGCTTAATTGTGCTCCCTTTTGCGTCCTTATAGTCATTTTTCGACCAGAAAAACAGATTGTCATTGTAAGACTGTACACAGTAGAAGGAATCACATACAATAAGAGTGGTCTCATCCTGAGAAGCGAACTCAAGCGCAAGTAGCAATGCATGCAGCTCGGCCAATTGTGCGGTACTATCTCCAAGTGTGCGAGTGTGCACTACAGAGGATTTGAACGTTCCATTTACAAAGGAACCCGCAACAATAGCACATGCAGCTGAATAAGCGTGCTTGGACCCAGTGGCCGGTTGCGCCGAACCATCTGTGTAGATCACACATTTGTAATCCTCAAGCGGCAATATAAACAGAGGAGGAGGATGAACGAATTCATACTGTAAGAACTCCTGAGTCTGAAGAGAAGAATCGAAAATAAAGGTGACGTCTGATGACATCAAGGATGTAGCCCATTGTATCCAACGGGGATGCATTGCTTTTGAGTTCGGTACACTTGCCTTTGTTACTGCCTCTAGGGCAGGACAGGGTGTTACCACCAGAATTCGCTTTCCTGTGCCAGTGCGCGTTCTTTTAGAATCGCCATTTGCACTGCAGTTAGAACTTTTTCGACAGATGTAAAGCGCAATTCAGCGGAAGTGTACAGATGCGACTTGTATGCGATGGGTACTGTATCACCTTCATTAAAGGTTAAGTACGTAAATCCCACCGCCCCCGGAATTATTCTAATCACCAGGTTTGTGTGGTTATCACGAGTCAAAAGATATTTAGACTCCAATAGGTCTGTCTGCAAAGACTGCAGAATCAAGGTATGCTCAGGCAGCCAGCAAGACCTTGAATAAGTAGGTTGTATCAAAGCATACAAAGGCTTGATACGCTGGGCATATTCGGGAATGTAAGTATGCCCGAAATTCAGGAAACCCAGCAAAGACTGAAGTTTCTTCAGAGTATTTGGGGGCACAAATGTGCACATTTTTCCAAGAAATGGGGGCTAAGCCCTTACCTTCGTTGTTGAGCTCATAGCCCAAGAACAGAACGGTAAATTCAGCAATGTGTGACTTAGCAAAGTTAAATTTGTAACCCTGCTCCGCAAATTCAAGAATAATGCGGTACACACGGGACAGATGCGGAAATAATTCGTCGTCTGTCAGATAAATGTCATCAACGTACGAACATGCATCTTGGTCTATGCTGTCTAGCAAAGAGACAACACGGGCGGCGAATACACCCGGACTATTTTTGTAGCCCATGGGTAAACGCCGGAACTGGAATAATTTACCACCGGATGTGAATGCGGTCCATTGACCACTCTCCGGGGCTAGGTTGTGCGTGTAGAAACCGTTTGAAAGGTCAAGTGTCGTTTTGTATTTTTTACGAACAAGACTGTCTACAAGCGCAGAACTGTGTGTATTCTGCACCGCAAAGTTCCGACAATGAGAATTTAAATGCCGGTAATCCAAAACTAAGCGGTACGATCCATCGGGTTTAGAAACCACGAATAGGGGATTGTTCATAGGTGATACGCATGGTTCGATTACTCCCTGATATTCCAACTGTGTCAGAATTTCGGAGACGGGGCCTTTTGCCTGCCGTTTGATGGGATATTGGGGTTGTGGCTGCGGTAGTGACCGCAAAGGTATTGCATGGGGAGGTGATTCTACATCCCATCCCACATGGTTGCGGTATAACGCTGGAGCCAGGTACACAGCCCACTCAGCTGCAAGTGCTTCAGCTTTGTCTTTTGGGACATGCCGTGAAAAGCTTGGAAGGATTACCTCCTCTCCTTCATGTGCAGCGAGAACGAATGGGGGTGGCCAATCCACCTCTGCTAACAAAATGTCATATGAAGAGGTTAGATTTTCCCAAAAATCCCTGTTATTTCACGCGGTATATCACCTTCAATTTGGATGACTATGTTGTAAAGTCTGTCAGGGGGTGCCACTCTGGTGTCAGCTGTCTCTACAGTAACGAATGTTTCAGTTGCTGTCGCCTCCATATGAGGACGTAGCGCCTCCCGCACTATGGTAACTTCCGCGGCGCTGTCTAGGAGGGTCACTGCCCACGTCCAATTCAGGAGTCTCGTTCTCACGGTCTGTGGCATATTTCGCTGTTACAGCGGCAACTTTTTTCTTCTGAAATTGCGGTCGAGAAAGGTGAAAGTCTTCTGCTTTCCCTCTGACTTGTTGTCGAGGTTGGTCTCGCTCCTGGGGAGCCTCTCGGCCCCTTCCTCTATCTTGCCGTCCTCCTCCACCAGCCTGTGACGACGTCTGGGCCTGTGAAGAACGAGGAGAACGCGTATCAGAGCTCTGAAACCTTTCTGGTGATTTAATTCTCGACCTATCACGTAAATCATAAGTACGTTCAGAAGAAACCGAAACTGGGGAAGCGCCTCTCGACCCCGGCTTCTTTTGTTGCTTACCCTGTTTTTTCTGTCTCCAACTCTTTTTAGTGAAGACTGGTCTATCATCTTTCTCAGATGTACTTTTTGTTTGTGTAATTTGTGGTTGCGATTGAGTTTGCATTTTTACAAAAGGCTTGTTGCCTAGGCTATTTCTTCCAATTGTTTTATAAGCCCGGGCAATAATTTTCGGTAATTCGCGGGGCCTGTCCAACTCTGGGACCAAAGCCAAAGCATTCGCTACTTGAAAGTTCATTGCATCGCCCTTGACATTTCCAAGGATCAGTTCAGCTACTACATCAAACACTCCCACTAGTCTCATCCCTAATTCCACAGCCGCTTCAGGGCCATGTTCGTCCTGTACTTTTTAATTACAGAGGGTAGAACCGTCATGGAAGGAGTACCAAAACATTTTGAATAAACTGCTGCGAATACCTTACCCCAGTTTTCACATGATGTCAAATCGGGGATTAAGTCTTTTGGCAAACTTATCGTAAGGATGCGGTGTTTATCCACTGGGGATGTATGTGGAAACACCGCTTCTATCTGATCGAACTTTTCTGCAAGCCAGTAAGGATAATCGTCCTTATTTTGTGGACGTTTGCCCATCACAGAATTTACCATGACAGGACTTATGGTCACTCCAGCTGCAACAGCTGGTTGGCCAGCGACTACAGGAGCAGCTCCATGGAGACTACCTGTAACGTATGTCACTAAGGCTCTATGCACTCGCACCAGTTCGGTATGCATAGTGCGCAGTTCCGCAATCGGTAATGCCAGATAATTTGGATGCGGGGTATACCCGGCCAATACAGGCCAAGTGGCCCCCTCAATGGATAAGGGGCCTAAACGAACTGCGGTAGTTGGTTGTGGGAGGGCGCCATTAAACCAAATACGGTGCTGCCAAGCCGTGAGAGGCACTTCAAGATTAGTATAGGGTCGATAGGCAGCAGGAATAGCGGTGGGTTTATATTCATGAAACAGCTTATCACCTGCATCCACCGCCTCAAAAGTGATCCAAGTGTAAAACACTTCAAAGTGATAAGCCGGATCGGCTTGAACCACAAAGACCAACTCGACCCCAGCATCGGGCACTCCGTATACACCTAGGTGTTCTCGGAGTGGTCCTCGGCTATGTGCAGCTATCGCCACACCAGCCATAACTAAACAATTGTATTCGACAACCTAACAGGGAGCACAAAATGGGTTATTTATGTAACCTTTTTAATAACTTCAAGCTTGAAAGAACCTATAAAACGTTCAATATAGGAGGTATCACCGTCACTTACGCCTCCGGAAGCGTACGTGAGGGTTTTGTGGACAAGCACAAGTACTACTCAAGCATCTCGCAGATAAGCTGCCCCACGTTGGCCGCGCCATGTCATAAGGTTTCTGCACATACACAGAGCTATGCACAGGATAATAGGACCCCGGAATACAGTGGTTTGCCTACCATATCCCGTAGCACCCAAAACCCCAACCCAACTAGCTTAGCATCCCATTAGTACCAAAGCACCAATGATTGGACAACCCAGAACACGGTATCTTTATCTCAGGACTCGCAGAAGCAAGAACACTCTTTCGTCACTCACTCGTACTTGTCCACAATGCGCGTATGAAGAGACACAGGGTAGATTAAAATATTTATTTCAACTTACGTGCTCTAAGGTACAGTACACGTGTCAGCACTAATAGCATAATGCATATGAATAATATAAGCAGCATGGTTACAATTCCATAGAATACAAACGGGGAAAGCATTTCATAACTCAGTGGATAAATGTCTAAATAAGATTACCACCCTCCCCGTGCAGTAAGATAGTTTATTATAAAAATAGAAGACCTCTGGGCTTTGACTAGCGAACCCTCATACCTCGGTCTCTAGATGCAGAACTACATCAGCAGACAATCACAGCTCTTCTCCCTGGAAATGATTCCTCCAAGTGTGTTAAGCGCCAGTAAAACTGCAGTATTAAAGGCACACCAAGTTTCATGGCATTTGCGCCTAATGTTATGTCTGGGTGCGCGAGACTGGCCATATCAGGAAGAACCGAAATACATTGTTATGTGACCTTGTACATGTTGTGCAGTCTGAGCCCAAATCGAACAAGAGAAAAGGTGAAAGACAGAAAATGCAGACAGCGCAAAAGAACTTAGCAAGAGCAAAGGGCGAGGGAGCCCTGGCTCAATGTAACGTGCGCAAAGAAAAGCAGCATGGCAGCTAGGCCTAGGCCAACATAACAAGGCAGGCAACAAACCACAAGACAGTAGTGTTGTCACTTGATTACTGTATGTGTTCACAAATGCTTTACACCCTGCCTCTGAACTAAGCCTGTCTGCTCGTGCCAAGCTACCAAGAGGGTGAGCAGGGGTTATTTTAGGAGTGTACCTAGTTTCCCTGACTAGACTCAAGGGTCCCTATTTGGACAAAGGTACCTACCTCTGCCAACTAGAGACCCCCAAATCTAACACCCAGCAACCAGGGTTCCGCTGTACCGAAGTAGACGCGTCCGTCCCCATTCGGATTACAAAATCCCAGTTTCTAAGTCAACAACCCTCAGCTTTATAATCTCAAAACACACAAGAAGGTTCGAGAGTCTTTCCCTCTGCGCCAAGGAAACTTACTGTAACTGGCCAGTTTCCAAGCAGGCATTCCACGGCAAGAGGAGTTCCCACGTTCCCTCTACATTCTCACATGTTCCAGCCTTTATCTTAACGAAGCTTGCGAAAGCCTTCCAGGGTACATTTAACAATCTCTCACAAAACAAACCTTGAACGTGATTGACCCAAACAACTCTGTGGGCCTGTCTGTGCGCGCAGAAAAGCTCAAGCAAGGCAGATTCAGAATTCAGGATGACATGAGGCCATGTAAAAGCCAATAGTAAGAACTTCATAATACTTCCCAATGTACAACACAATGTACATTTGAGCACCACTGCCTATAGCATCACATACTTCATCTCTCAATGTACAACACAGTGCACATTTGTGCACCACTGCTCATAAAACTGCACTTCGAGACCAAAAAGTACATTCCACACCTCTCTCTCTCTCTCATGCTTTCAAATGCACATCCCACACGTTCTGTTCTTGGCAAGGTTGTTCTACTGTGACAGCTCCCACTTCAAAACTATGAGAAGAAATCTTCAAGAGAAACAAGGCATATGCAGGACGTCGTACATTCAGGCTAGGGTCAAAAGACAATTAAAATGGTAGTCAAAGGTCATCACGTGGTGTCAGACCATAAGAGTGCCTCCTCTAGCACTACACCCCCCTCGCAGACACCGTCAGATCCCACGGACTCAACATAATCTCCTACGCAGATGACACTCAAGTGATGTTCTCCCTCACCGAGGACCCCTCCAATGCCAAAACCAACTTCTGCAACTCCATGACCAATGTAGCTGAATGGATGACAGACAACTGCACCGAAAACTGAAGTGCTGATCTTCAGGAAGAACACCTCTGCATGTGACCATAGCTGGTGGCCTGCAGAACTCGGACCCACACCCACACTGACCAACTATGCACGTGATCTTTGCATCATCCTCAACAGCCAACTGACCATAAAACGACAAGTTAACGCAGTCGCCTCCTCCTGCTTCCACACACTTCGCATGCTCCGCAGAATTTTGGAGGTGTGATGGAAAAGAAGGTGTGAGAAATAGGAACAAGAATTAAATTATAATTAGGGCTCCCGGTTTTATGGTATTTATTTTTTTGACATTTCCGTCTGTATTTATCCATATTTATTTTTTGCCTATTTTATCTGTATTTATCCATATTTATTTGGGGTTTTGTGGAAAAATTAAGCGGAAATTAGTATATTTCCACATTTATTTAACCAATAAATATGCACTCATGCTTGAATGCCTGAAAAGTTTCAATTCCGTGAACACCCGCAGAAGATAAACCATTGCACTTATTTGAAAATATGCACATTTCAGTATCAACCTTGTGCATATCTTCTGCTGGTAAAGCCTCATTACTAAAAGTCCTTTCTTTTTTAACCCTCTTACCTACCAATCTATACAGCTATTGGCCTGGCAGGCATGGCAGACAGTATTTAGAATTACTGAGAAAGCAACCTATTTTCCGTTTTTATCCACATTTTAAAATAAATACAGACAAGAAAATAAATGTTTTCTGTCTGTATTTATCTGTAAAAATCAGTAAAAACGGAAAACAGGGAGCCCTAATTATAATTAACTGGTGGTTATAATTTACACTGTTGGTCCCACGTTATCTTTAATAATTTCTAATACACTAAAGGCAGGAGAAAGAGGCCTGGCTCTATCGGGGTGGTCTATCTTATAGGTAGCCCAGTTGGGGGGAGGGGCTTTAGAGGGACTAGAATATATACACAGTAACACAGAACCAACCTAGTCAGTGGGTCAATGGGGTGTTGTGTGAGTAGACCAAAAACAAGGGGGTTAGCAAGAGAAGGCCCAGTAATCCATATGGCAACATACAAACGACAGGGAAGTTGTCAAATGAGTAAAGTGATGCAAAATGGGCAAGAATTGTAGTTGTTGCTGTTAAAAGCAGGATGCTGCCTACTAATATACAAATGCCCCACATGACCAAGGGAGGAACTGGAAGGGCAATCAAGGCTGGCAGAGTAAGCAACATTATTTAAAAGACCCAGATTCAACCTACTCCTGCCAGGCCAAAAGAGGGCAAAATGTTAAGCAGATGTTCACACCCAAGCTCTTCTCATGCTCCCGAAGGCTCACTAAGGCTGGATGAGCCCTAGCTGGTATAGCTCAAACCCTAGCCAGACTGGTACCCTACGCATGCGAGGGTGAGAGACATTGCATTTGGTAGGCTGCTGCCCTGACACCACAAAAACAAATCCGCCTATCAGGTGTTACCCTTTAGTACTCACCCTTCCATGAAGGCCCAATCCTTTTAGAACCGAGAGACCCTTGCTCTTCCTAGTTTACATGAGGAGGCATCCGCCTGGCCTACTATAATTTCCTCCCAGACAACTTACACATTCATTATTAGTAGGGAATGATAGTTCGGAGTATCAAAGAGACAGCATCTTTTAAAGAGACTTAATCTGCTTTCATTCTTTTGACTAAGACATCAGCATGGCATAGGTTTGGTAGTTCTCATTTTTATTCAATCTTAGCCCAACTCTACTCTCTGAGCCTTGTGAAAAACAACTTTTATTTGTCTACACATGTTAACTGTCATTCCGATCTCCTCTGCCTGACCCCTTCTCATTTTTCCCATCCCCCATCAACTCTGCTCTGACCTCTAGCGAGAGGCCATTGATCCAAATAATAGTAGATAAACAGGTGTAATTTCATGTTCTAGACTACTCCTAATTCAGCCTCTCTGAATGCTATCTCCAGCCTGCAAAGAGTGTTGATTGAGTCTGCTGGACACTGCAGCTCACATCTGTCCTGGGAGAGCAGAGCCTTTGTTAACTTATTCACTCCAGAACTCTGGCCCTGGGGCCCTGCAGAAACTTTAGAGAAAATAAAAAATACCCTCTACTTCTTCAAGCCTGCTGCAGGTGTATGTTAAGGGAGCCAAAGGAAATCATTTCAAAAGCTCAAGGAGGAGTTTTCTTTCCATAATTCCCAATTCTACAAATACCTGTAACTTAGACATGCCTTAGAAGCGTACTGGATGCAGCTATTGACCCAGCATATTTTAGCCCCATTGAGGCCAGGACAATGACGGAACTTCTGGGCAGGCAGGAGGGGTCTCTTGGACTTCTTGGTTCTAGGTGATGAATACTCCAGATCCCCTCAGAAACCTCCCTCCCACCCACGGTCCTGGACCAACCATGATATAGTGCCTCTTTAAGAGGACAAAATGAGAGAGAGGAAAATGGCCTCTCAAAAGTTGAAAATTTTGACTGCCTATGCCTCAAACATTGCCTATATCCCAGGAGGGGTAGTAGGCATAATTAAGTAAGTAATGCCTCAAACAGTTCAGTTATTTTCATAAAATACATTACACTTCAGACCTGCTACGGTAAATGAGTAGTACTCCACTCCGTCACATCTCAGGTACCAGGAGTGTTACCTCTCACCTGGTTTACATTGCATGGTTTTCGGATAAGTCACAGTCAAGAAGAGTGCTCACTTAAGAAACACCATCCCAATGTTTTTGATCTTCTCACTGACAAACCAGTTGATCTTCTATTCATCTCCGAGACATGGCTAGATGAGTCTTCGAATCCAATTGTTACGATGGCCATCCCAGATGGGTATAGGATCTCCAGAGCTGATCGCCCTGAGGATAAGTGGGTCCTTCATCGGGGAGAGGTCAGTGCTTGGGGGGGATTGCGAAGCCTTAGATTTTAGCATTCGCTTCTCGGATCATTTTACTCTGGGAGGTTCCCTGATCTATAGGCCTCCTGGCCCAGCTAGGGCCTTCCTCAATGCCTTGGGCGATGGCATTGCTCCGCGGGCTTTACGTTTTACTCACTATATTGTTCTCGGTGATTTAAATATCCACCTTGATCAGACTGGCAACAGCGACACACTTGATTTCCTTGATACGCTACATCTTGCCCAGCTCTCCCAGCGGATCAGTCTCCCAACCCATCAGGGTGGTCACATCCTTGATCCCATCTGTTCTAATTTTCCTATCATGGTGAAAGATCCCCTGCAGGTCCCCTGGTCTGACCACTTCGTGACCTATTTCGCGTGGGTGGTAGCGAACACCGACCTTTCACTCTGCAGCAATCGCAAACCGGCATATAGCAAAATTGACCCTATTGTGTTCAGTCAGACCTTGGCGGCCTCCAGGCCCGCTCTCGCTAAAGATCTAGAGGGGGGTCTTGCCGGCTTCACGGCCTGGGTTTCAAACTCAATGGACTTATTATCCTCGGCCTCCCCCCTTAGGTTTTCCAAGGAGTCGCCCTCGAAACCATGGTTCACACCCGACCTGAAAACGCTCAAACAGGCGTGTAAGAAACTTGAGCGGGAGTGGCGGCGCAGAGAATTCTGCCCTCTGGCCAAGCAGTTGCTTAGGGTAAAGCAGAAAATTTATTACGCTGCTATAGCCCAGGCCAAAAGCCTCTACTACTCGTCTCGCATTGACCTTGCTAGGAACAACACCAAGGAAATATTTTCTATCGTCCAGAGTTACCTGACTCCCACAACTCAATCAAGCACTTCCCATTCCTCAAACGCCTGGTGCGACAGTCTTTCTAGTTTTTTCATGGACAAAATTCACACCATACAGGCGTCCTTCTCTTCCTGCAGCAGGGCTTCTGCTGAGTCCCTGCTTCCGCTGACCTCTCCTGTGACTCCTACTCACTCCCTGACTGCCTTCACCCACATTGATCTGGCTAGTTCACTTAAGATTCTTAAAGGCCTGAAATCAGGCTCTCCATCGGACCCTTGCGCAGCCAGATTGCTGTCAGCTGTCGGAGAGACTATTAATTCGGAAATCAACAGCATTATTAATATGTCCCTCCTTGAGGGTCGTGTCCCAGATGCCTGGAAACAGGCCAAGATTCTCCCTTTACTGAAAAAGCCTTCTCTTGATCCCCTCAGCCCAGGGAATTACCGTCCCATCTCTCTTCTGCCCAGTTTGGCAAAGGTGTGTGAAAAGGTGGTGACCAAACAACTCACTGAGTTCACTGAAAGCTCAGGCCTCCTGCGCCCAGTCAGGGTTTAGGGCCTCTTACAGTACTGAGTCAGCCTTGGTGGAAATTTCGGAAGCTATCCGGGAGTGTCTGGATGCTGGCGGAAGGGCAGCACTGATCCTGCTTGACCTTTCGGCGGTGTTCGACACGGTCCCTCATGCACTGCTGCTTACCCGACTCTCCGAGGTTGGAGTTTCGGGCACTGCCCGGGGCTGGCTTAAGTCCTTTCTGGAGGGGCGGATGCAGCAAGTCTGGCTCCCGCCGTCCTCTTCTTCCCCTCAGATAGAGGCCACAGGTGTCCCTCAGGGCTTTTCTCTTAGCCCCCTTCTTTTTAACCTCTACGTTACCCCATTAGTTCACTTAGCTGAGGTTTTGGGGGCTAAAATCATTGCTTACGCGGATGATACTCGGCTCCTATTCACATGGGGAAAAAATGAGGACTCTATCTCCGCTGCAAGGAATTGTTTGACCGGTGTATTTAACTGGCTAGCAGCTGCCCAACTCAAATGTAACGAGGAGAAGTCGGAAATACTCCTCTATGGAAAATTCCCCCCCAATTTCAGAGAAACGCTTTGGCCATCCGAGTTTGCCATGCCATCCTCAATAGGGAAACCCGCCAAGAATCTAGGGGTCTGGTTTGAGGACAACTTTTCATTTACCACTCAGGTCAAGAAGCTTGCCGGCAACTGCTTTGGGCTGCTCAAAACCCTAAGGAAATTTCTTCCTCTGCAACCGAGGGCTGCCAAAGAAACGGTCATCCATGCTCTTATTCTATCCCGGCTGGACTATGCTAACGCTTTGTACGTTGGCATCCCTGGCCATCTGCTTAACAAGCTACAGGTGGTCCAGAATGCCACAGCCAGGCTGCTTCTTAATATCCCCACCAGATGTAGCGTGAGACAACATCTGCGCTCTCTACACTGGCTTCCTGTAGCTGACCGGGTGAAATTCAAGTCCCTAGTTATTGCTCACTGTGCCCTTCATGGTTTAGGGCCCACTTACTTACAAAAGAGGTTTTCCTTTTATGTTCCTACAAGACAACTGCGCTCCACGTCTCAACTCCTAGCCCAGGTCCCCCGCTTCAAACGACAAAGGCTGGGGGGCAGCTCTCTTGCCCTGAAAGCTGCCCTCGCCTGGAATGCACTGCCATTTGCGTTACGCAGCTCTCAAGACCCCTTTGCCTTTAAGAAAAACCTGAAGACATTTCTCTTTGTTTAGTTCAAGCTCCCGTACCTCTCATGGCTCGCGCCGGGACACTCCTCGGAGTATCTGTGCGCGTTATAAAATAAAATAACATAACATAACATGAAAATGCACAACATTGATCTACATAACCATCTGAACCTTGACACAAATCAGCCCATGCACCCTGAAGCCCATCAGCATGTGCCTGCATGCACATTACCAATGGTCCCTGGAAAGGCATTAACATGTGCTTCATTGATGTACTTTACCATTGACCCTTGACACACATCACTCTGTGGCTCTTGCACAGATTTATGTATCACTGTTGGTCTGTGTGCATTGATGCCTGTATGCTTGTTAAACTTTGTGCAACTAAATGTCTCATGGTGTGTATGTCTGTCCACACCCTCTATCGGAGCCTCCACATGACATATGTCTGTGTGCATACTTTACACAAAAGCCAATATTTGTTTACAAAATAATAGGCAGAAGCAGCTTTCCTCTTAAGATCTTTTGGTGAATAGGGCATGCAACTTTGCACCGTTCCTTAAGTTTACTGCTCCAAAAATTCAATTAACCAAAAGAGCTCACATTTCCCATCACCCATCGGCACAGAAAATGACATCACTGGATCTCCCATCATCCACCTATGCAGGAAGTGAAATCACTGAATTTCTAATCATCCAGCTGGACATGAAGTGACATTACTGGTTTTCCCACTAAAATCGTCTTTAAAAGAAGAAGCCAAGCAAGAGGACTTCATTTCCCATCACCCATCAGCACAGGAAGTGACATCACTGTATCTCCCATCATCTGCCTACACAGGAAGTAACATCACGGAATTTCCAATCATCCATCTGGACAGGACGTGAATTAACTGGCATCTCTGCCGAAACTGTCTTTGAAAGAAGAAGCCAAGCAAGAGGGCTTAATTTCTCATCACAGGAAATTACATCACAGCACCCAGCACTCCTCCCTCCTCCCTCCTCCCTCCTCCACGGATCTACTTAATGGCAGCTGCAACATGGGCAGGCAGCAGAGGTGTGCACCAAGCGCATCAAAGGCAAGTCCATCTGTGCCTGTCCGGCCTGGACCGCACCCAACGCCAGGAATTCTGGTCCGATCACTGCCCAGTGATACTATGCAGCACTCCTTAGGTTGCTAGACCCCAGACACTGTTCCCTCTTGCTGCCGTGCCTCACACCAACGTAGGAGCTTGTTGCAGGAATTCTGCACATACACAGAACTATGCACAGGAAAACAGGACCTCAGTGAATAGGGGTGTACCAACCTACCACATCAGTACCCAAAATCCCAAACCGACTAGCTATAGTGTCTCATTCGTTCTCCTACAAATATCATGGAGCTACAAATGATTAGACAACCCAGAACACGACACTCCCGACTCTCTCAGGAATCGCGGGAGCAAGACCTACTCTTTCGTTCACTCACTCATACTTGTCCACAATGAGAGTAAGCAGAGTCACTGAAATAGTTCAAAATGTTTATTTTAACTATCGTGCTCTACAATACAGTATATGTGCCACTACTAGCAGCAAAATGCATAAACTCAGCACAGTTAGCATTGTTACAATTCCATAGAATACAAAGGGAGAAGTCATTTTATAAAGACTGTGGAAATAAGGGCCTATAGGCCTGACCACCCTCCCCTTGACTAGAAGAAGTTTATTTTATAAAAAGGACGATCTCTGGGCTTTGACAGCAGACCCCATACCTAAAAGCCTGGATGTAAGATTTACATCAGAAGAACAGCAGAGCTCTTCTCCATGGAACGGCTTTCTCCAAGTGTGTTAAAACAACATTGTGAGAAAGTGCCCTCTTTTCTTGCATGAGTATGCCCCCACTTTTTGCTGATGTGCTTTGACTGAGTGTGCCCTGGGCTCTTGCCAAACAGGTACCCAGGGCCTGTGTTCCTTCCCTAAAACTGCATTGAAGCCTAAACCCAATTGGCATCTCTGGCCACAGGTAAGCCCCTGGTAAATGGTACCACAAGTACTCAGGGCACTGTGACCAGAGAAGGCCCTAAGGGCTGCAGCACTCATTGTGCCACCCTTAGAGGCCCTGTACCTTGACACACACACCCTGCCCTTGCAGGCTGCGTGTCTTGGTGCAGACCCAAGTGAAGAGTCGACATGGCACACATCCCTGTGTGCCATGCCCACAACCCACTGCCCTGGCATCCATCAGTCACCCCTCTAGCTGGGTGCCCTATGCCAGTGGTGAGGGTACAGGTGCGTGAGCCCTGTACCCCTACAGTGCCCAGGTCCATTCCTGGGCATTATGAGTGCCGTGCTGCCATTAAGAGTATATGGCTGCACTAAAGACTGAGAAGTTTGGTATCAAACTTCTCAGGACATTAAACCCACACTGATGCCAGTGTGGGATTTAATGTAAAATACACGACAGAGGGCATCTTATAGATGCCCCCTGAAACTTGACCAACTCCCAGGGACCCGACTGAGTGGCTGCCGAGGCTGCCACCCCACACATGTTTCTAGACCCCTGGGTCGAGAGCTGCTGCTCTCGGGGGCCTGAAACCAGGGACAGCCTGGGACGAGGTGCCAAGCCCCCTCCCCCAGGATGAGCAGGGTTCACGAAGGAGAAGCTTCAAAGGCATACCGCCTTTGTGAGCCTCTCCAGACCACTTGCTGTACTCAGCAACTGGTCCCCACTGGTTCTACCCCCCCACTTTGGGCGGGAGACCCGGCGGGAAAAACAAAGTAAGGAAGAGAGGTGTGCCCACCTCTGCCTACCCCACCCCTAGGATGGGGGAGGCGAGGTGAAGCACAACCTCGAGTCCCCGCCATCTTGAGGATGGGGGGACCCAGCCAATCAGGACTAGGCTCCTGCCCCCCTCCCACTGGAGGGTGGTAGAATAGGGGGTGTACTCACCCCAGGGAAGGGACCCATTGGTCCCTGCCGTTGCCCTACCTGTAACACCCTTAAATCCAGTATTTAGGGGCACCCTGAACCTTGCTTTTACAGATCCAGCAGCGACAAGAAAAGAAGAAGGACGAGAAGCCGTGCAGAGCTAACAAGAGGACGACACCCACTGACTTGGCCCCAGCCCTACAGGCCTGTCTCCCCTCGAACCTGCTCCTGCGAAACCCCGGCGTGTCCAGTGGCCAGCAACCTCACAAACCCCGGAGGACCTGCCTGCATTCCCTTATCCAGCTGTTTCTCCCGAGAACACTGGATGTGTTTAAACTGCAGCTTCTGGTGCCAGCCAGGAACCGCGAATCCAGCACACTCTGCACCCGCAGAGCCTGGCCCGTGTTTGAGTGAACAAACACCACGAGGAGGTCCCCCCAGCGATCCTGACCCGAGATCCGGCGACCCCTGGCCTGCCTCAAGCCTCCCGACGACACCTGCAGCCTCAATCCAAGGGACATCCCCTACCGCGACCAGAGCGGGTAAGAAAATCCGACGTCCAAAGGCACCCCTGCACCCGACGCCCCACGGCCTTGTGTGCCCAACCCAGCGGTGCCTAACCATCCCTCTACATCCCAAATTACCCCTCGAAGTGGTGGTCACTCCTGGAAGGTCCTCGTCCCCGAGCCTGCAGTGTTTCTTTGTCCCGGAGAATCCCCATTGAAATCAACAGGGCACCCGACCTCAAAACAGCACCTTGCACCCGGCTGCCCTAGCGCCGCTGAGGGTGCCCCTTCTGTGCTAACTTGGTCCCCAACTTGCCCTGAGCTTAACCCTAGGAGCTTTGCTCCCACAACCCTGTGGCCTGCTTACCAGCCGCCACCAACCGGAGCCCCCCTATCCTCCATAGGATAACAATGGGTCTCAACACTCTGCACCCGGCCGCCCGAGTGCCGCTGAGGGTGCAACAACAGTGCATTACTGACCCTGAGTCTAACCCCAGAACCCTAACTCAAAAGACCGATTACTTACCTTGAAACCGATAACTCATTTTTCCTCATAGGATAACATTGACGCTTTTTCTCCCAAAAAGTTTCTAAGTGTCGACTTTTGAAAACTACAAATATTCCTTAAAAATCAGCCGAATAACCAAAACGCATTCTTTCAACTGTTTTCAGGAAATGCCCCAGTGCTGAATCCAGGATCCAGCACTGAGTAAGAAAAAGTATCAATAACCTAACTTACCTGCTAAGTGAATTTCCTTCCATAGGATAACATTGGTGACTCTATGTGAAAAAAGTTTCTAAGTGTCGAGTTTTGCAAATTACAAATATTCTTTAAAAATCGTACGAGTTACCAAAACGAAGTTACTCACTTGTTTACTAAAGATGTCCCAGTGCCGAATCTAGGTATCCAGCACTGATTAGGAAAAGTAATCACAAATGTAATTTACCGATGATACAATTTCCCTCCATAGGAAACCATTGACTGTTTTCTGTGAAAATTCTTGTGTCAACTTTTGAAATACAAGAATATTCTTTAAAAATCGTACCTCTAACCAAAACGCATTTACTCACCTGTTTTCAGGAAATGTCCCAGGGCTGAATCCAGGATCCAGTCCTGTGGTAACCAAAGTAATCTGAAAAGTAATTAACTGCATTTTTATCAAAAAGCCCATTCATTCGAATGTACTATACCTGCAATGTGTTGCTAACTGCTTACTTAAACCTGTAACCAAAACCAGTACAAGTGACACCACAATTTTGAACTGTGTTCCTACAAGTAATTTACCACTGCAAAGTATTTTCATGCTTACCTGTACCAGGCTTGCTTGGTTCTAGAAATAAAACAACGGTATATTTTTTATACAACACAATTGGCCTAGAGTTCAGTTATTGAGTGTGTGAATTCCTTTGCTGACTGAGTGGGTACATCACATGCTTTACACTGTCCTCTGATACTGCCTTACTGCTCGACCAAGCGACCACTTTGGAGAGTAAGGTTCTATCTAACTTTAACCTCTGCCAAACCTCTGGAGACCCCTGGACTCTAAACACCCTGTACCTCACTTTGGTGCAGTGTATATAGAGCCAGTTTCTTACATTGGTGGATCAGCGGTGGGATACAAACTTGCATTTGTTGGACCACTTGGTTACCATCTGATCACACGACAGAACTCTTAAATTGCCTTTAGAGTTCTGATTTTTTTAAAATTGGCATATTTTTTCCCCCAAACTACTAAAAGTCTTGTTAGGGCCTTGCTTAAGTCCCTTTAGCCTTTTAGAAAATAAAAGTCACTATAGTCAAGGGTAGAGGGGTTAGAACTTCTGGTTAGAATGTCTCAAGACCAGAACCCAGCTATTAGTGAAGATAACCCTGACACACAGGACATGGTTGAGGAGCTCGACCTCACCCCTTATCTCCACTTGTCTTTCAGGGAGATAAGGTCCTTGTGTAAACTTAAAAATATACCACTGGGCCAGCATCCAACCAAATAAGGGCTCCAGGAGCTCCTGGCTGAGTATGCAAAGGCCCACCCCTCTGAAAGTCGTGATGACCAATCAGAGGAGGAAAGAGAGGAGGATGCTGGGCTTGGTAACCCACCTCCACCACTCCCTAGGGAGGAAGGGGTCCCCATACCCTTAACTCCAAGAATTAACCTATGGGCACCTAGAGACCACACAGGTGGTTCAGGTGCTGAGGATGGCAGTGGGGGCAGCCCCCATGAGGAGGACAGTTTTTTAGCAAGGCTGGCCAAAAGATTGGACCTAGAGTCCAGACTCCTGGCTCTGGAGAAAGAAAGGAAAGAGATGGGTTTAGCACCCATCAGTGGTGGCAGCAATACAAATAATAAGGATAAAGAGCAATCTTATGATCCTAAAATCCCCAAAGGGATTGTCCCTAAATTTGAGGAGGGTGATGACATCACTAAATGGTTCACAGCCTTTGAGAGGGCTTGTGACATAAGAAGGGTGAAGAAACCGCTCTGGGGGGCACTCCTGTGGGAACTGTTCTCTGGTAATTGCAGAGACAGGCTTCTGACCCTCTCTGGGCCAGATGCAGGGTCCTATGATCTCATGAAGGCAACTCTGATTGAGGGATTTGGACTCACCACTGAGGAGTACAGAATTAGATTCAGGGGGGCTCACAAAACCCAGAACCAGTCCTGGATTGATTTTGTAGACTACTCAGTGAAGACACTGGATGGTTGGTTAACTGGACACAATGTGCATGAGTTTACTGGACTCTACAATTTGTTCATGAAGGAACATATATTAAGTAATTGCACAAATGAAAAGTTACATCAGCATTTGGTAGACCTAGGTCTAATTTCTCCCCAAGAATTGGGAAAGAAGGCAGACCACTGGGTCAAGACTAGGGTGACAAGGACAACCACTGGGGGTGACCAGAAGAAAGTGGTTACAAAACCTCCCCAGGGGAAAGGTGGTGAGAATCCCCAAGATAAAAAGTCTGAGTCTTCCAAAGGGCCCCAAAAACCTGTCCAGGGGGGTGGGTCCCAAACTACTCCCTATGTGCCACAGCCCTATAGGGGGAAGAACTTTGATCCCGCAAAGGCCTGGTATAACAACTGTAAGAAGTTGGGACACTTAACTGTAGACAAGTCTTGCCCTCACAACAAGGCCCCTAGTTCAACAAGTCCAGCTACTACTGGGGTAGCCAGTCTACAGATGGGATCAACAGTGTGCCCAGAGCAAAACAGGATGCACACTGAAGCAGTTCTAGTTTCAGAGGGGGAAGTTGAGTTTGCCACTGTAGCTGGGTGGCCACCCAACTTAAAGAAATACTTACAGTACCCTTGGATCAATGGAACTAGGATAGAAGCTCTGAGGGATACAGGTGCCAGTGTCACTATGGTGAAAGACACACTGGTTTCCCCTGAGCAATATTTGATTGGGCATACTTACCCAGTCACCAATGCTGACAGTGTTACCACTAATCATGCCCTGGCTATGGTGACATTATACTGTGGGGGGGGGGTTGCTGGCCTGAAACAGGTAGTGGTCTCTCCAAAGCTACCAGCTGCATGTCTGCTTGGAAATGACCTGGAAACCTCAGCCTGGGCGGAGGTTGAACTAAAAACCCATGCAGCCATGCTGGATGTCCCTGAATTGGTGTGTGTCAAAACAAGGGCACAGAGCAAAAGGCAGGGTGAAAAAGTAGAGTTGGAGCCTGAAAGAATGGCCCAACCCACCAAGAGAAAAGGTAAGAAGACTGGGGAACCAGCTTCTGTACAGCAAACAGATCAGGACCCCTCTCCTCAGGAAGTGGACTTGGACACCCCAGAGGGAACTGAGACTATGGAGCTTGACCCTTACCAGGTTGAACTCTTGGGCCCAGGGGGACACTCTAGGGAAGAGCTGTGCCAGGGTCAGCAAGACTGTCCCACTCTTGAAAGCCTGAGGCAGCAAGCTGTTTCAGAAGAAAAGGGAGATGTCAGGAGTACCCACAGAGTTTATTGGGAAGAGGGATTACTGTACACTGAAGCGAGAAACCCCAATCCTGGAACCACCAGGAGAGTGGTAGTGCCACAGAAGTACAGGGAGTTCCTCCTAACTTTAGCTCATGACATCCCCCTAGCTGGACATCTGGGCCAAACCAAAACTTGGGAAAGGCTAGTTAGCCACTTTTACTGGCCCCAGATGCACCAAAAGGTGAAGGAGTTTGTCAGCTCCTGTGTTACCTGCCAGGCCAGTGGCAAGACAGGTGGCCACCCAAAGGCCCCCCTGATACCACTGCCTGTGGTGGGGGTTCCCTTTGAAAGGGTAGGTGTGGACATAGTGGGTCCACTTGAACCTCCCACAGCCTCAGGGAACAAATTCATCCTAGTTGTAGTGGATCATGCTACTAGGTACCCTGAAGCAATTCCACTTAGGACTACTACAGCTCCTGCAGTAGCCAAGGCCCTCCTTGGTGTCTTCACCAGGGTAGGGTTTCCTAAGGAGGTGGTTTCAGACAGAGGTTCTAACTTTATGTCTGCTTACCTAAAACACATGTGGAAGGAGTGTGGAGTGCAGTACAAGTTTACTACACCCTATCACCCACAAACCAATGGTCTTGTTGAGAGATTCAACAAGACATTGAAAGGTATGATCATGGGACTCCCTGAAAAGCTCAAGAGGAGATGGGATGTCCTGTTTGTGAGAAGTTGGCCTGGTATATGCTGTCCACTAATTATAGTGGGCACCTTGCACCAGTCCAAACAACCCCTTATTGGAGATAGGTTAAAGACAACCTTTATTGAAAGCTATCCTAGTGGTAGCTATGGAGAGCAGCCTTCAGGCTAAGTCTTGAAGGAATGTAAAGCAGCTTGTTTTACCAGTCTATAATCTCTTGAGTGACCAAATGAAAGAGGACCACACCAGGTATATATATAAAATATATGTATTTAGTCTTAAACACACCCCTCTAGTCTCTTTATGAGGCTAGAGTTCGAAGTACATAAGTTACAAGTCAGTTATCAACAGTAATAGCACAAATACACGTTTGAGCCCTAGGGGCGTACCAAACCATATACCAATAAAGTGGTATAAGAACCACGACTGAGCTAGACACAAGGCCTAGAGCCTGTAGAAGTGCTTGGCCCTCAAGGAACCACCCAAGGTAGTGACACAGGGGACCCACGGGGGACGCGTGCAGTGTGAGAACACAACCGCGAGCCGCCGTTGACTTCTATGGGGAATGTCGCGGTTGGAGTTTTAAAGAAAAAGGACACTTAGAGGAGGACTTGGAGCAAACCCCTTTAGAACTAGGCTGTTCTAGAGTCTATACCCACGGGAGCACCGGAGTACTCGAGTTACCTCACCCAGGGAAGCTGGGTGCATAGGTGTCTTTCAGGGTCGGGTTTCGTCGTCGTTTTCAATGGCGATCTGCTGCAAAGTGCTGCTGGCGACCAAGTCGAAAGTGTTCGGGTGGATCCAAAGGTGGATCAAAGATCTGAAGAACCTGAAAGCAGAGGGGACAGAGTCTGGGTCATAGCCAGTGACCAGGAAGGCGATGAGCAGATGCCCACCGATGTCGGGTGCTTCAGGTAGGTTGACGGTCGTCTTGACTCTTCAGCCACGAGGTCCAGGAGGCGTCGACGACAACCAGGAGCTGGATTCGAGCTGTCCCACGACGTTTGTCGATTGCAGGGGTGTCGGCGACCGGATTGGACCCAACAAGCCTTGGCAACGGCAAGTCACGTGGAAATAGAAGAAGGACGGTGGTACAGACCAGCAAGGTCTGAGGGACTCACCCAGCAAGGGTAAGTCAGGGCATGTCTGGAGCAACCAGAAAAGCCCAAGCAGAAGAAGAGTTGCCTTCGGGAGGGCCCACTAGCCAACGGACTAGCGACCGCGAAGGAGCCTCAAGTGGACGCACTTGGAGCTGGCTTGCAGGACACTCGTGGAGTGGAGGCCAGTGATCTTCGGTGCAGTTGGTGCTGGAGGCGGGGGCTACTCGGAGCCCAAAGCACAACTTTGTGGGAGACCAGGAAGAGGATGCACTTGCAAATGTGCTTGGTGTCCAGGGGTCACGGTTCCACGTTACCCACAATAGCTACGGGCCTCAGCTTTGCTGGGGACTCAGGGTAGCCTCGGGGAAGTCTGGAAATCCACCTCTGGTGATGCAAAGACTTCGGCGTCCGGCGGGAGCTTCAGCGATGCAGACCGGACAATTGCTTCTTAGGTGCCTGCCAAGCAGGGGAGTCACTCCTTGACCCCAAGGGAGATTCTTCAGTCCTCTAATCTTCAGGTAGAGCGTCGAAGGTCCAGGATTCAGTGTCAGAGTTTCGTCCAGGGTAATCTAAAGTCCTAAGGACAGGGGTCCCATACTTATACAAAGTTAGGGGGTTGGACATACTCTGGGGACCCACCTATGGGAGGGTCAGTGAAGAGGGGTGGTTACACCCCTTCCCTTTGTCCAGTTTCGCGCCAGAGCAGGGGCAGGTAGACCCTGCAACCGGTTTGAACTGGCATATGCACAGGGACACCAAATGTGCCCCCAGTGCAGGACTTCAAAGCACCAGAGGGTGCTCCCGCCCAGCCCCAATACACATTATCCTGTCTGGGGAGGTGGTTACACCTCCTTGGGACAGGAAACCTATTGTCCAGGCCTCCCCTGCCGGAGTTTCAGTCAGCAGCAGGAGGCCAGACCCGTGTCTGTGGCAGCGGCATCCATTTTGTGATGCCAGGGCTCTGGAAAGAAGTTACCGGGTAGCCCGGTGTGTACATGTCTCTCCCTCTAGAAGGGTGGAATGCTACCCCCGCCACCAGAATTGGCGGGGGGTAGTATTCCAAGATGTTTGACACCAAACACGACATGTTTCTGTGCAGCCATCCCAAAGTTAGCATTTACCGCGAGGATATAATGTACTTAAGAGTATATGGTCAGGCTGCACCACAAACAGCATCAGAGGATTGACTCCGAACGCTGCAGAGGGGCCCTGCTCGTGCAGGGGCACCCTCTGACATAAAAACCAAGCACTCTGCCTTCAGGATTGTTAAGGCCTGCCATAGGAGTGACTTATAGGTTTATATGTGTGTGCAATTGTAGTGATATAGATAGCCTATATCACAGTAAGGGGTGCATGCACCACCTTACCCAGGCTGCAGTAGCAGACCTGTGGTGTCATTTTGGATGGCCTTCCAGGGGTGGCACAATACATGCTGCAGCCCCTGGTAGGCCTCTGAGGTACCTATGCCCTGGGTACATAGTATACCATATACTAGGGACTTATAAGGGCACTCCAGATTCCAATCAGAGATGTGCCTAAGGCACATGGAAACCATTTTAGAGAGGAAGCAGCTAGGCTGGGGTTCTGATTAGCAGGGCCCCAGCCAGACTAAAGTCGAAAAACAGTGAAGCATCAGCAAAAAGTGGGGGTACCCATGTGAAGCAGCTCCTACTCTCCTACACAACCCCCCCCAAACGTAGGGACATTAAACTAACCTTGACCAGTTGAGTCTTCATGTTCTAAGTGGAAATACCTAGAGAGTCCATCTGCATTGGCATGGTTACTCCCAGGTCTATGTTCCACTGTAAAGTCCATCCCCTGTAGGGAAATGTACCACCTAAGCAGTTTGGGGTTTTCACCCTTCATTTTTTTTAGCCATAGGAGGGGCTTGTGGTCTGTTTGAACAAGGAAGTGAGTACCAAACAAGTATGGCCTCAACTTCTTCAGAGCCCAAACCACAGCAAAGGCCTCCCTCTCTATGGCTGACCAACGTTTCTCTCTAGGGGTCAGCCTTCTGCTAATAAAAGCTACTGGCTGCTCCTGACCTTCATCATTCAATTGTGACAGTACAGCCCCTACCCCCAATTCAGATGCATCTGTTTGGACAATGAACTTCTTGGAGTAATCAGGACTCTGGAGAATGGGAGCAGTGCACATGGCCTGCTTCAGGTCATCAAATGCCTTTTGACAGCTAGCTGTCCACTGAACCTTTTTGGGCATTTTCTTGGAAGTTAAGTCATTCACGGGTGTCACTATTGATCCATACCCCTTGACAAATCTCCTATAGTACCCAGTCAGGCCTAAGAAGGCTCTCACCTGAGTCTGGGTAGTTGGAGCAACCCAGTCCATGATGGTCTGGATTTTGCTCTGCAATGGTTGAACCTGGCCTCCACCCACAATGTGGCCCAGGTATACAACCTGACTCTGCCCTATCTGGCACTTGGTGGCCTTGATAGTGAGGCCTGCCTTTTGCAGGGCCTCCAAAACATTTCTGAGGTGGACCAGGTGATCCTCCCAGGTGGAGCTAAAGACAGCAATATCATCTAGATATGCTGCACTGTAGGCCTCCAGACCTGTAAGGACTGTATTCACCAACCTCTGAAAAGTGGCAGGTGCATTCTTCAGACCAAAGGGCATTACCACAAATTGATAATGTCCACTAGGGGTTGAGAATGCTGTTTTTGGCTTTGCATCATCAGCTAGTCTGATCTGCCAGTAGCCAGCTGTCAGGTCAAATGTGCTTAGATACTTGGCTGAGGCCAAAGTGTCTATTAGCTCATCTGCCCTGTATTGGATGGGCATCAGTCCTAGTGACTGCATTGAGACCCCTGTAGTCCACACAAAACCTCATCTCTCTTTTCCCACCACTGGTGTGAGGTTTTGGCACAAGGACCACTGGACTAGCCCAAGGGCTATCTGAGGGTTCAATAACTCCCAAATCCAACATTTTCTGGTCTTCTGTCCTGATACAGTCCCTGACATGGTCTGGTTGCCTATAAATCTTATTTTTAATAGGCAGACTGTCCCCAGTGTCCACTTCATGAGTGCACCAGGTGGTCTGACTTGGAGTCAGAGAGAACATATGTCTGTACTGATTGAGCACTTGTCTACAATCAGTTTGCTGCTGAGCAGTGAGGCTGCCTGCCAAGGCTACACCATTCACTGACCCATCATCAGGGTTCTGTGAGAGCAGGTCAGGGAGTGGGTCACTCTCATCCTCCTGTCCCTCATCAGTAGCCATGAGCAAGCCCATGTCTGCCCTGTCCACATATGATTTCAATCTGTTGACATGGAGAACCCTGTGGGGACTCCTGGGTGTTTCTAGGTCTACTAAATAGGTAACCTCACCCTTCTGTTCAACAATGGTATGTGGTCCACTCCACTTGTCTTGGAGAGCTGCTGGGGCCACTGGCTCCAGCACCCACACCTTCTGTCCTGGCTGGTAAACAGTCAGTACAGCCTTTTGGTCATGCCAGGCTCTTTGCAGTTCCTGGCTAGCCTCAATGTTTTTAGTTGCCTTTTTCATGTACTCAGCCATCCGGGAGCGGAGACCAAGTACATAGTCCACTATGTCTTGCTTTGGGGGCTTGAGAGGTAACTCCCATCCTTCCTTCACCAAGCACAAGGGACCCCTGACAGGGTGACCAAACAAAAGTTCAAAAGGGCTGTAGCCAACCCCCTTTTGAGGCACCTCCCTGTATGCAAATAAAAGGCAGGGCAAGAGTATGTCCCATCTTCGCCTAAGCTTTTCTGGGAGCCCTTTAATCATGCCCTTTAAGGTTTTGTTGAATCTCTCAACTAAACCGTTGCATTGTGGGTGATAGGGTGTGGTGAACTTGTAAGTCACTCCACACTCCTTCCACATTGCCTTCAAGTATCCAGACATAAAGTTTGCACCCCTGTCTGATACAACCTCCTTAGGGAAGCCCACTCTTGAGAAAATTCCCAGGAGGGCTCTTGCCACCACAGGTGCTGTAGTGGTCCTAAGGGGAATAGACTCTGGGTACCTGGTGGCATGATCCACTACCACCAGGATAAACCTGTGCCCAGATGTCAATCCCCACCCTTTCAAAGGGCACCCCCTCAACAGGTAGTGGTATCAGGGGGGCCTTTGTAGTGCCACCTGCCTTGCCACTGGCCTGGCAGGCTACACAGGAGCGACAAAACTCCTTGGTGTCTTCAGACATGTGGGGCCAGTGAAAGTGAGGGACAAGTCTGTCCCAAGTCTTGTTCTGGCCCAGGTGACCTGCTAGAGGAATATCATGGGCTAGGGTCAATAGGAAGCCCCTGAACTTCAGAGGTATAACCAACCTCCTGGGGGCACCAGGCTTGGGGTCTCTACACTCTGAGTACAAGAGTCCATCATCCCAATACACTTTATGGGGACCACTAGTATTCCCAGCAGCCTCAGCAGCAGCTTGCTGTCTGAGGGGTTCAAGAGAGGGGCAGCTCTGCTGCTCCTGGCTCAGATCTGCCCTGGAAGAGCCCCCTGTCCCCAAGAACTCAACCTGGTCAGGTTCAAGCTCCTCTGGGACAGTTCCTTCCTCAGGACTGAGATCATCCCCTCAAGAGACTGATCTTCCTTCTGAGCCAAGGGGAAGGCACTGCCTTAACCCTACTACTCCTCCTCTTGGATGGCACTTGGTCCATTTTTCCAGGATCCAAGGCCTGTTCAGTGTTAGACATTTTGCTCTGTGACCTGGTCACAGCAAACACATCTGCAGGGATCCCCAGCATTTCTGCATGGGTCCTGAGCTCCACTTCTGCCCAAGCTGAAGTTTCAAGATCATTGCCAAGCAAGCATTCAACTGGTAGGTCTGCACTTACCACAACCTTCTTAAGGCCAGTTACCCCTCCCCAGGAGAAGTTAACAACTGCCAGAGTATGGTCTGTTCTGACATTGCTAGCATTGATCACTTGGTACATCTCACCAAGTATAATCTGCCCAGGATCCACAAGGTCTTGTGTCACCATGGTGACACTTGCCCCTGTGTCCCTAAATGCCAAAGCCTCTTTTCCATTGATTAAGGGCTGTTGCCTGTACTTGCCCAGATTACTGGGACTCACAGAGGAGGTCACATCCATGCCTCCATCACAGACTAGGACAGCCTGAGTGAGTTCTCTGACTAGGCCAGAGCTCATCTCATTACCCAGGGTCAACCCTACTAAACCCTTGGCTTGTGTATTCCCACCACCAATTGTAACTGCACTAGGGGGAACAGGTGCCTTAGGGGCATTGGTGGGGGCTGGAATAGAGTCTTTGGACTTGGTGCAATCACTGGTCCAGTGTGTCTTTTGCTTACAGACTTTGCACCATGGTTTCTTTTGGCCTTTTCCCTTGTTAGACTGTGAATCCCCACCTGAAGAAGATTTTTGGGGGCCTTGTGAAGACTTCTGGTCTTTACCCTTCTCCCCACCCTTATCAGAGTTTTTAGAATCTTGCTTCTTAGGGTCACCACCTTGGTTCTGTACTTTCTGCCTCACCCTGGTTCTGACCCATTTGTCTGCCTTCTTTCCCAATTCTTGGGGAGAGGTCAGATCAGAGTCCACCAGGTACTGATGCAACAGCTGATTTTGACAGTTATTAAGAATCTGCTCCCTCATGATAAGATTGTACAATCCTGTGAAGTCACATACCTTACTGCCCATCAACCAACCTTCCAGAGCCTTAGCAGAACAATCAACAAAGTCCACCCAGTCTTGAGTCTGTGCTTTTTGGGTATCTCTGAACTGTAACCTGTATTGTTCAGTGGTTAGGCCAAACCCATCAATTAATGCACTCTTCAAGACTTTGTAATTGTCAGCCTCCTCTTCTCTAACAGAGAGGAGCTTATCTCTACCTTTGTCTGCAAAGGAGAGCCACAAGATTGCTGCCCACTGCTCCTGAGGGACCCTCTGTACTTTACAGGCCCTCTCCAGTGCAGAAATCCATTTGTGGATGTCATCCCCACTCTGGTAGGGAGGGACAATCTTGCTCAGGTTTCTATGGTCATAAGACCTTTCCCTATCTCTGGGGAAATTGCTGCCACCATGGGACTCTAGTCCCAACTTTTTCTTTGCCTTTCAAGCTCTAGGGACTCCCTGTCTATAGCCAACTGCTCTCTTCTGAGTCTCAGCTGAGCCTCTCCATACTTGAGCAGTCTCTCTTTCCTCTCACTGGAGGATTCCCTCCTATGAGAGGAAACAGAGGTCCCTACTGAGGTGTCAGAGTGGTTAGACTCCTGAGAAGGAGATCTAACCCTTCTTGGCACACTCCCAACTCTTCCTGGGGGGACAAAGGGGAGGTCATTCTGATCCTCCTCCTCCTCCTCAGGAGTAGCTGGATTATCCAGGTCAAGGTCATTGTCACCTTCTTGGCCAGTTTCAGAGGATGGGTCCTGGTTATTTTCATCCCTGGCCCCTTCCTCATCTTCTGCCCCACCCTGTCTGCCTACCCCTTCGGACCCTGGTAGTCTTCTGAGATCATCCAGCAGGAGTACCTCTATGAGGCGTTGGGTGTTGGCACTTTTGCCTGTCTTCAGTTTCCTAGCAGTGCTTAATGCTCTCAATTCCAAGAATGGGAGATTATCATACTTGGAGGAAGAAGCCCATTGGCTTCTGGCTGGGACCCACTGGTTCCTGGCCCTGAAGACATTACTAGTGTGGTGTGGTGTATGCACTACCTACTCTAGTGTGGCCTACTAAACTCTCTTGAGTTGTAGAAAGGGTGTGCTATCCCTTAACACACAACTCTAAGTTCAGTAGAACTTACTGGGCCTGATTCACAGAACTAACTTACGTCAAAAACGTAAAGTTAGTACTTTTTGGTATTCACAGAATACACTTACTCATTTTGGTATTCACAGAATGAACTTACTCATTTCGGTATACACAGAAGTTAGTAGTCCTAACTTTACTACTCCTAAACTGAGAAAAATCCTAACTTTAAGACTTTCGGTATTCACAGAAGGCATTTAGGAGTCCTAAAGTTAGGTAAGTAAGTTCATTCTGTGAATACCAAAATGAGTAAGTGTATTCTGTGAATACCAAAAAGTACTAACTTTACGTTTTTGACGTAAGTTAGTTCTGTGAATCAGGCCCTCTGTATCCTAAGCTTGTTTTATATGTACCTAAGGTACCCTTAGTGGTTTTCAGTTGATCAATTCAATTGAGATTATCTGGTAAAACAATAGCAAGCTGGAATCCCACACGCTGCACACCAATGTGAGAAGTTGGCCTGGTCTATGCTGTCCACTAATTATAGTGGGCACCTTGCACCAGTCCAAACAACCCCTTATTGGAGATAGGTTAAAGACAACCTTTATTGAAAGCTATCCTAGTGGTAGCTATGGAGAGCAGCCTTCAGGCTAAGTCTTGAAGGAATGTAAAGCAGCTTGTTTTACCAGTCTATAATCTCTTGAGTGACCAAATGAAAGAGGACCACACCAGGTATATATATAAAATATATGTATTTAGTCTTAAACACACCCCTCTAGTCTCTTTATGAGGCTAGAGTTCGAAGTACATAAGTTACAAGTCAGTTATCAACAGTAATAGCACAAATACACGTTTGAGCCCTAGGGGCGTACCAAACCATATACCAATAAAGTGGTATAAGAACCACGACTGAGCTAGACACAAGGCCTACAGCCTGTAGAAGTGCTTGGCCCTCAAGGAACCACCCAAGGTAGTGACACAGGGGACCCACGGGGGACGCATGCAGTGTGAGAACACAGCCGTGAGCCGCCGTTGACTTCTATGGGGAATGTCGCGGTTGGAGTTTTAAAGAAAAAGGACACTTAGAGGAGGACTTGGAGCAAACCCCTTTAGAACTAGGTTGTTCTAGAGTCTATATCAACGGGAGCACCGGAGTACTGGAGTTACCTCACCCAGGGAAGCCGGGTGCATAGGTGTCTTTCGGGGTCGGGTTTCGTCGTCGTATTCAATGGCGATCTGCTGCAAAGTGCTGCTGGAGACCAAGTCGAAAGTGTTCGGGTGGATCCAAAGGTGGATCGAAGATCTGAAGAACCTGAAAGCAGAGGTGACAGAGTCTGGGTCACTAGCCAGTGACCAGGAAGGTGATGAGCAGATGCCCACCGATGTCGGGTGCTTCAGGTAGGTTGACGGTCGTCTTGACTCTTCAGCCACGAGGTCCAGGAGGCGTCGACGACAACCAGGAGCTGGATTCGAGCTGTCCCACAATGTCTGTCGATTGCAGGGGTGTCGGCGACCTGATTGGAACCAACAAGCCTTGGCAACGGCAAGTCACGTGGAAATAGAAGAAGGACGGTGGTACAGACCAGCAAGGTCTGAGGGACTCACCCAGCGAGGGTAAGTCAGGGCACGTCTGGAGCAACCAGAAAAGCCCAAGCAGAAGAAGAGTTGCCTTCGGGAGGGCCCACTAGCCAACGGACTAGTGACCGCGAAGGAGCCTCGAGTGGACGCACTTGGAACTGGCTTGCAGGACACTCGTAGAGTGGAGGCCAGTGATCTTCAGTGCAGTCGGTGCTGGAGGCGGGGGCTACTCGGAGCCCAAAGCACAACTTCGTGAGAGACCAGGAAGAGAATGCACTTGCAAATGTGCTTGGTGTCCAGGGGTCACGGTTCCACGTTACCCACGATAGCTACGGGCCTCAGCTTTGCTGGGGACTCAGGGCAGCCTCGGGGAAGTCTGGAAATCTACCTCTGGTGATGCAAAGACTTCGGCGTCCGGCGGGAGCTTCAGCGATGCAGACCGGACAATTGCTTCTTAGGTGCCTGCCAAGCAGGGGAGTCACTCCTTGACCCCAAGGGAGATTCTTCAGTCCTCTAATCTTCAGGTAGAGCGTCGAAGGTCCAGGATTCAGTGTCAGAGTTTCGTCCAGGGTAATCTAAAGTCCTAAGGACAGGGGTCCCATACTTATACAAAGTTAGGGGGTTTGACATACTCTGGGGACCCTCCTATGGGAGGGTCAGGGAAGAGGGGTGGTTACACCCCTTCCCTTTGTCCAGTTTCGCGCCAGAGCAGGGGCAGGTAGACCCTGCAACCGGTTTGAACTGGCATATGCACAGGGACACCAAATGTGCCCCCAGTGCAGGACTTCAAAGCACCAGAGGGTGCTCCCGCCCAGCAACAATACACATTATCCTGTCTGGGGAGGTGGTTACACCTCCTTGGGACAGGAAACCTATTGTCCAGGCCTCCCCTGCCGGAGTTTCAGTCAGCAGCAGGAGGCCAGACCCGTGTCTGTGGCAGCGGCATCCATTTTGTGATGCCAGGGCTCTGGAAAGAAGTTACCGGGTAGCCCGGTGTGTACATGTCTCTCCCTCTAGAAGGGTGGAATGCTACCCCCGCCACCAGAATTGGCGGGGGGGGGTAGTATTCCAAGATGTTTGACACCAAACACGACATGTTTCTGTGCAGCCATCCCAAAGTTAGCATTTACCGTGAGGATATAATGTACTTAAGAGTATATGGTCAGGCTGCACCACAAACAGCATCAGAGCATTGACTCCGAACGCTGCAGAGGGGCCCTGCTCGTGCAGGGGCACCCTCTCACATAAAAACCAAGCACTCTGCCTTCAGGATTGTTAAGGCCTGCCATAGGAGTGACTTATAGGTTTATATGTGTGTGCAATTGTAGTGATATAGATAGCCTATATCACAGTAAGGGGTGCATGCACCACCTTACCCAGGCTGCAGTAGCAGACCTGTGGTATCATTTTGGATGGCCTTCCAGGGGTGGCACAATACATGCTGCAGCCCCTGGTAGGCCTCTGAGGTACCTATGCCCTGGGTACATAGTATACCATATACTAGGGACTTATAAGGGCACTCCAGATTCCAATCAGAGATGTGCCTAAGGCACATGGAAACCATTTTAGAGAGGAAGCAGCTAGGCTGGCGTTCTGATTAGCAGGGCCCCAGCCAGACTAAAGTCGAAAAACAGTGAAGCATCAGCAAAAAGTGGGGGTACCCATGTAAAGCAGATCCTACTCTCCTACACTGTTGCTATGCCTGCTTTTCGCTTACAGAGAGGTGCCACAGAAGGGAGTAGGGTTCTCCCCCTTTGAACTTCTGTTTGGTCATCCTGTGAGGGAACCACTCTGTCTCGTGAAAGAAGGTTGGGAGAGGCCTCTCCAAGAACCCAAGCAAGACATTGTGGACTATGTGCTTGGCCTAAGGTCCAGAATGGCTGAGTACATGGAAAAGGCATCCAAGAATCTTGAGGCCAGCTAGGAGCTGCAGAAACACTAGTATGACCAAAAAGCTGCACTGGTTGAATTTCAACCTGGGCAACAGGTGTGGGTTTTGGAGCCAGTGGCACCAAGGGAACTCCAAGATAGATGGAGTGGCCCTTACCCTATCCTAGAGAAAAAGAGTGAGGTCACTTACTTAGTTGACCTGGGCACAAGCAGGACACCCAAAAGGGTGATCCATGTGAACCGCCTCAAGCTCTACAATGACAGGGCTGACATCACCATGCTGATGGTGACTGATGAGGAACAGGAAGCAGAGAGTAAACCTCTCCCTGATCTCCTCTCCTACAGCCCAAAAGATGGGTCAGTGGATGGTGTAGTCTTTTCAGACACCCTCTCTGCCCAACAGCAGACTGACTGCAAGCAAGTCTTGCAACAGTATGCTGGGCTCTTTTCCCTGACCCCTGGTCTGACAAACTGGTGTACCCATGATGTGGACACTGGTGACAGTGCCCCAGTCAAAAACAAGATCTATAGACAATCAGACCAAGTCAAGGAAAGCATCAGAGCTGAAGTCAGCAAGATGCTGGAGTTAGGGGTTATTGAACCCTCTGAGAGCCCCTGGGCCAGCCCAGTGGTTCTGGTCCCCAAACCTCACCCACAGGGTGGAAAGAGAGAAATGAGGTTTTGTGTGGACTATAGAGGGCTCAACTCTGTCACCAAGACAGATGCTCACCCCATCCCAAGAGCAGATGAATTGATAGACAAATTGGGGGCAGCCAAATTCCTAAGTACCTTTGACTTAACTGCAGGGTACTGGCAGATTGGCATGGCCCCAGGAGCAAAAGAGAAAACAGCATTCTCCACACCTGATGGGCACTATCAGTTCACTGTGATGCCCTTCGGTTTAAAGAATGCCCCTGCCACCTTCCAGAGGTTGGTGAATCAAGTCCTTGCTGGGTTGGAGTCCTTTAGTGCAGCTTATCTTGATGATATTGCTGTCTTTAGTTCCACCTGGCAGGATCACCTGATCCACCTTGGGAAGGTTTTAAAAGCCCTGCAAACTGCGGGCCTAACTATCAAGGCATCCAAATGCCAGATAGGGCAGGGCACTGTGGTGTATTTGGGCCACCTTGTTGGTGGAGGCCAGGTACAGCCCTTACAGCCCAAGATCCAGGCCATCCTGGACTGGGCAGCCCCAACCACCCAGACCCAAGTCAGGGCATTCCTTGGCTTGACTGGGTACTACAGGAGGTTTGTGAAGGGATATGGGTCCATTGTGACTGCCCTCACAGAACTCACCTCCAAGAGAATGCCCAAGAAGGTTAACTGGGCAGTTAGTTGTCAAAAGGCTTTTGACACCCTGAAAGAAGCAACGTGCTCAGCACCAATTCTAAAAGCTCCAGATTATGCTAAGCAGTTCATAGTGCAGACTGATGCCTCTGAGCTAGGGATAGGAGCAGTCCTATCCCAGACCAATGAGGAAGGCCAAGACCAACCTGTTGCTTTTATAAGCAGAAGGCTTCTCCCCAGGGAGCAGTGTTGGAGTGCCATTAAGAGGGAGGCCTTTGCTGTGGTTTCGTCCCTGAAGACGTTGAGGCCATATTTGTTTGGTACTCACTTCCTGGTTCAAACTGACCACAGACCTCTCAGGTGGCTAATGCAAATGAAAGGAGAGAACCCTAAACTGTTGAGGTGGTCCATCTCCCTACAGGGAATGGACTTTGAAGTGGAACACAGACCTGGGACTGCCCATGCCAATGCAGATGGACTTTCCAGGTTCTTCCACTTAGACAATGAAGACTCTCTAGGGCAAGGTTAGTCTCATCATCTTTCGTTTGGGGGGGGGGGGGGGTTGTGTGAGAAATTGCCCTCTTTTCTTGCATGAGTATGCCCCCACTTTTTGCTGATGTGCTTTGACTGAGTGTGCCCTGGGCTCCTGCCAAACAGGTACCCAGGGTCTGTGTTCCTTCCCTAAAACTGCATTGAAGCCTAAACCCAATTGGCATCTCTGGCCACAGGTAAGCCCCTGGTAAATGGTACCACAGGTACCCAGGGCACTGTGACCAGAGAAGGCCCTAAGGGCTGCAGCACTCATTGTGCCACCCTTAGAGGCCCTGTACCTTGACACACACACCCTGCCCTTGCAGGCTGCGTGTCTTGGTGCAGACCCAAGTGAAGAGTCGACATGGCACACATCCCTGTGTGCCATGCCCACAACCCACTGCCCTGGCATCCATCAGTCACCCCTCCAGCTGGGTGCCCTATGCCAGTGGTGAGGGTACAGGTGCGTGAGCTCTGTACCCCTACAGTGCCCAGGTCCATTCCTGGGCACTGTGAGTGCCGTGCTGCCATTAAGAATATATGGCTGCACTAAAGACTGAGAAGTTTGGTATCAAACTTCTCAGCACATTAAACCCACACTGATGCCAGTGTGGGATTTAATGTAATATACACGACAGAGGGCATCTTACAGATGCCCCCTGAAACTTGACCAACTCCCAGGGACCCGACTGAGTGGCTGCCGAGGCTGCCACCCCACACATGTTTCTAGACTCCTGGGTCGAGAGCTGCTGCTCTCGGGGCCTGGAAACCATGCACAGCCTGGGACGAGGTGCCAAGCCCCCTCCCCCAGGATGAGCAGGGTTCACGAAGGAGAAGCTTCAAAGGCATACCGCCTTTGTGAGCCTCTCCAGACCACTTGCTGTACTCAGCAACTGGTCCCCACTGGTTCTACCCCCCACTTTGGGCGGGAGACCCGGCGGGAAAAACAAAGTAAGGAAGAGAGGTGTGCCCACCTCTGCCTACCCCACCCCTAGGATGGGGGAGGCGAGGTGAAGCACAACCTCGAGTCCCCGCCATCTTGAGGATGGGGGACCCAGCCAATCAGGACTAGGCTCCTGCCCCCCCTCCCACTGGAGGTTGGCAGAATAGGGGGTGTACTCACCCCAGGGAAGGGACCCATTGGTCCCTGCCGTTGCCCTACCTGTAATGCCCTTAAATCCAGTATTTAGGGGCACCCTGAACCTTGCTTTTACAGATCCAGCAGCAACAAGAAAAGAAGAAGGACGAGAAGCCGTGCAGAGCTAACAAGAGGACGACGCCCACTGACTTGGCCCCAGCCCTACAGGCCTGTCTCCCCTTGAACCTGCTCCTGCGAAACCCCGGCGTGTCCAGTGGCCAGCAACCTCACAAACCCCGGAGGACCTGCCTGCATTCCCTTATCCAGCTGTTTCTCCCGAGAACACCGGACGTGTTTAAACTGCAGCTTCTGGTGCCAGCCAGGAACCGCGAATCCAGCACACTCTGCACCCGCCGAGCCCGGCTTGTGTTTGAGTGAACAAACACCATGAGGAGGTCCCCCCAGCGATCCTGACCCGAGATCCGGTGACCCCTGGCCTGCCTCAAGCCTCCTGACGACGCCTGCAGCCTCAATCCAGAGGACACCCCCTACCGCGACCAGAGCGGGTAAGAAAATCCGACGTCCAAAGGCACCCGACGCCCCACGGCCTTGTGTGCCCAACCCAGCGGTGCCTAACCATCCCTCTACATCCCAACTTACCCCTCGAAGTGGTGGTCACTCCTGGAAGGTCCTCGTCCCCGAGCCTGCAGTGTTTCTTTGTCCCGGAGAATCCCCATTGAAATCAACAGGGCACCCGACCTCAAAACAGCACCCTGCACCCGCCTGCCCTAGCACCGCTGAGGGTGCCCCTTCTGTGCTAACTTGGTCCCCAACTTGCCCTGAGCTTAACCCTAGGAGCTTTGCTCCCACAACCCTGTGGCCTGCTTACCAGCCGCCACCAACCGGAGCCCCCCTATCCTCCATAGGATAACATTGGGTCTCAACACTCTGCACCCGGCCGCCCGAGTGCCGCTGAGGGTGCAACAACAGTGCATTACTGACCCTGGAAGACCCCTGAGTCTAACCCCAGAACCCTAACTCAAAAGACCGATTACTTACCTTGAAACCGATAACTCATTTTTCCTCATAGGATAACATTGACGCTTTTTCTCCCAAAAAGTTTCTAAGTGTCGACTTTTGAAAACTAAAAATATTCCTTAAAAATCAGCCGAATAACCAAAACGCATTCTTTCAACTGTTTTCAGGAAATGCCCCAGTGCTGAATCCAGGATCCAGCACTGAGTATGAAAAAGTATCGATAACCTAACTTACCTGCTAAGTGAATTTCCTTCCATAGGATAACATTGGTGACTCTATGTGAAAAAAGTTTCTAAGTGTCGAGTTTTGCAAATTACAAATATTCTTTAAAAATCGTACAAGTTACCAAAACGAAGTTACTCACTTGTTTACTAAAGATGTCCCAGTGCTGAATCTAGGTATCCAGCATTGATTAGGAAAAGTAATCACAAATGTAATTTACCGATGATACAATTTCCCTCCATTTTTTTTTTTAAAATCTGTTTTTATTGTTATTAATTTTGTTGTAACTCTTCATGAAAGACAAATTACATTGTGGAAGACTGACCATATACCAAACCATCTAACAATCGAATAGACATGTCAATTGGAGCAAACATTAAACATAGGCTGTGTCGATGACATAATGAGTTCAAAAACCAGTTGAGGCTCCGCATTTAGTCCGTTCCAGTTGGAGCAAAAGGTCACCGTTCAATAGTGGTTTGGCTCCGTTAGTGTGTTGTACAGAGTCTTTTAAGGTCAATCAGCATAATCAGTTAAACAGATGTTATAGGTAAAAACAAACAAAACTCAGAACTAGTAAAAGCAGCAGCATAGAACAACACCTATGTGAGCATCCCTCACCCTGCCCCCCCCTCACCTCTCCCTCTTCTACATCATCGCTTCGGCAATCTCCACCCATTGGCTACGGCGATGTCCGTGTTCGATGTCAGATGGTGTATGTGTGCACTTATTGCGTGTCAGGAATCTACAGATAGGCTACCCGTCACTTACTACAATGGCGTTTCCTTCATTCTCTGTTGGTCCCTCAAGGCTATCCCCTTCCGTGTGCCTTAAGGCCTGGAGCAGTCCCTCCCACTGCGTCGCTATAGGTGTTTTCCGCAGCCCCACTGTTTCCTCCCTTAGGATGGCAATTCCCTCTGCTTTGGCCCATGCTAAGAGCGAGTATCTCCATGCCCGTATGTGCGGCGGGTCCTGCGCCTTCCACCTCTTAGTTATAAGCCGCTTAGCCACCACTATACCCAAGTCAAGGAACCGAGACGAGACTTTTGAGGCCGGGGTTCTGTGGAAGTAGTGTAATAAGTAAGTGGGCCATTCAAAGGGTATACTACGGCCCGTGCACGTGTGCAGTAGTTCACTTACTGCTCGCCAATATGCCTGTAATTTGTGGCAGCCCCACAACATGTGTACCAGTCCAACCCCCAGTTCGGTGCAGCGAGGACACACCGCATCCGTGCGGTGAAAATACCTATTGATCGTCTCGGGTGTAAGATATGCTCTATGGATTATGAACAGTTGTATTTGTCTGAACCTCATGTTTCTGGGTATACGTGTTGGGCTCCCTATTATCTTACCCCATTCTCTGTCCCCCAGCTGTCGCTCCAGGTCTGCTTCCCATTTGCGGCGCAGTGGATCTAGACTTATCGCTGCATGTGTGCGGAGGGACGCCGCAAACCAGCGGATCAAGTGGCTGCCCCGCCCCATGACGTGGAGGTACTGTATAGTGAGATGTTGGCTCGGTTCCGCGTTCATGTCGCCCCATCGAGAGGTTAATGTCGCAATCAATGAGCGGTGCCTCAGGAACTGCCCCGGTGACAGTCCCGTTTCCTCAACCAGGGATTCAAATGGTACAAGCATGCCATCTCGGTACAAGTCTCCCAAGGTCTGGATATCGGCCTCGTGCCATTCCGTGAGTGCAAGGGCTGTAAGCACCCCAGAGCCGCTGGGGGAGCCCTCTAGTGGTATGGCCGGTGCATATGGGACTAGTTTTCTGGTGAGGTATAGACAGCGACGGTAGCATTTGTACGCCACCGCCAGAAGGAGTGGCGCTGGGGTCGCAGCTCTAGTGGCTGGGTGAAAAAGTCTGGTGATATGGGCCAGCGATCTGGGAGGCAGTGCAGTCGCAGTGTCCTCCCGGCCTCTGTCAGCAAGCCAGCGGGCGATCCACTGCAGTTGTGCCGCCAAATAGTAGTGTTCGAAACAGGGCGCTGCAAGGCCTGCCTGATCTGTAGGCAGGTACAGTTTCGCCAATGCCATTCTGTGCCGTGCGTTGCCCCACAGGAAGTCCCTAAGCATCTTGGTAAGTGTGGAAAAGAAGGATGCCGGAACATACAATGGTAGGTTGGCAAAGTAGTATAGGAGACGGGGAAGGATCACCATCTTAGATAGTGCAACCCTGCCGGTGACCGTTAGCGGGAGCGTTTTCCAGAATTGCACCTGTGACTTGATGGCTGTCAAGGCCCGTCCCAGGTTACCGTCGAAAAGGTCCTTCGGCTGGCGGTATATCTGAATTCCTAAGTAGCGGAAGGTGTCAGCCTTCCACTGCACCTTGGTACCCTCTAGTATGTAATCCGGGTTCTGGGTCTCTCCTCTGAATGCGTAAAGACAGGACTTGTTCACGTTTACTCGGAGTCCCGAAAGGGCAGCGAAGTCCCGCAGTGTGTGTGCCAGCTGGGCTGGTATATCTCTTACATCTCTCACAAAGACTAGTAGGTCGTCCGCGTACAACGATACCTGGTGTACTGCATCTCCCAGAGGTATTCCATCTCCCAGCGTCGCCCGCAATGTTGCCGCCAGCGGCTCGATCGCTAAGCGCGAACAGGAGGGGCGACAGCGGGCACCCCTGCCTGGTGCCCCTGCGTATTGGTATGGTGTCTGATATGTACGGCCCCACTCGCACCCGGACTATGGGGTTTTTGTATAATAGGTCAATCATTTGGAGAAAGCCCAGACCCAGCTCGTATCGCATCAGCACTGCTGCAAGGTAGCTCCACTCTAAGCAATCGAAGGCCTTCTCAAGGTCCAACACCAGGCAACCTGCTCTGGGCCACACCTGCACGCTATCCGTCGCCACCCTAAAGAACCTTCGCAAGTTCAGTGATGTGCTGCGTTTGGGTACAAATCCATTTTGGTCGGCGTGAACCAGCTCGGGGACCACCGGTGCCAGGCGCTCCGCCAACACCTTAGCGTATATCTTGTAATCTACGTTTAGGAGTGCCAGGGGTCTGTACGAACCCAGATTTGCGGGGTCCCTGTCTGGTTTGAGCAGGGACACCAGGTAGGCCTCACACATCGACGGGGGTAATATCCCTTCGTCTAGGGCTGTGTTGTAAAGGGTGTGCAGACGCGGCACAAGAGTCTCCCGGTAGGCCTTATAGTATTCGGCCGGGAGGCCGTCCGGTCCCGGTGTCTTACCCGATGCCATAGACCCAATTGCCTCCCCAATTTCCTCTAGAGTAAGGGGACCATTGAGTGTCTCCTGGTGTGTCTCTGAGGCTGTGGGCAACTGGATAGGCTCTAGAAAACTCTCCAGATCAGGGCCGGAGCAGCGCCCCCTGGATTGATATAATTTCATGTAATGATCTGACATCACCTTGTGTATCTCACGCTGTGTATATACCAGGGTCCCCTCCGGTGTGCGTATGGCTCCAATAGGTGTGTGGTTATGTTCCTGCCTGAGTAGCCAGGCCAGAAGACGGCCTGCTCTGTCCGCCTTAGCGTGGGTACGAGCCGTGTGGGCTGTATAATTGTGACACCTCAATCTCTCCATGAGTTCTGCATGTTGCGTCCTAAGGCCCTCCAGCTGGTCCGAGTGTCTGCCCCCGCCCTCGCCCTCTCGCTCATATTGGAGCAGCTGCGCTCTAGGCGTGTGAGCGCTATCATAAGCTGTTTTCGTATGTTCCAGGTGGCACCGAGACAGTGCCCTCTAACAGCGATTTTGTGGGCATCCCATTCCACCAGTGTCGTACTTGCCGTTTCCTCATTGAGTTCGAAGTATTCAAGAACGGCCGTCCCCAGTGATGCGCGGAATTCGGGGTCTTCCAGTGCGGGCGGCTGGAGACGCCAGGTGGGTATGGGAGGACGATCTGCCTCCCATGTGAGCTGGAGTCTCATAGGGTTGTGGTCAGAGTGCGTCCGTCCTAAGTACTCGGACACCTCAACTAGTGGTATAAGGGATTGGGAGCCCACAACCCTATCCAGCCGCACATGTAGGTCGTGTACTGCCGAGTAATAGGATTAGATGCGTTCATTGGGGTGGAGGACCCGCCACATGTCTAATAATGCCCAATGCGAGAGCCAGTCCGTGAGAGCCTGCGCGTTTGACATCGCAGACGTCTTCCGAAGGGGTGGAAAGGATCTGTCCGTGTGTATATCAAGCACTGAATTAAAGTCTCCACCCAATAACCAGGGAAGCCCAGCATGAGAAGTCAGCACTGTGGACAATTGTGCTAAGAATGAGGGTTGGTCTACGTTCGGAGCGTAAAGTGAGCCCAACAGTATTGATTGGCCGTTAAGTGTCCCTCGCACTAAGGTGTATCTACCTTCAGGGTCTATCATCGTGTCCTCGCAAATGAACGAAGTGCCTGCTCTCACCCAGATTAGGGTGCCTCTCGCATGTGCGGAGTATACCGTGCCATACACCTGTCCCCTCCAACGCCTACGCAGTTTGTCTAATTCCGGCTGTGTCATGTGTGTTTCCTGCAGAAGGGCAATCCCCACCGAGTGCCTCTGGAGGTATGCGAATATGGAATAGCGTCGCTTGGGTGTGTGCATACCACGTATGTTCCATGTAAGTATGTTAGCCCGTGCCATTTCTGGGGAGTTTGATCGACAAGGGCGCCAAGGGCGGAGCGCGCCACAGGGGATGGGGATCAGGGACAGGGACAAGTGCGTCACTCTGCTGCAACAAAAACAATGAATGAACCGCTAACATCACAACATTTAGGGCGGACATTTCGCAACGTCCGTCCAAACCTCTGTAACAAGTGGGTAGTACAAACTAGGTCAGTGTGGTGCCTGTTGGGGTGTGCGTACTAGTATCGATTTACTATAGTCGTTCCCCCCCATTCCCTATGTATGCAGTATGCCATCCAATTAATCGTCCGTATAAACGTGTGAGACCGGCAGCAGGTAGCTCTAAATGTTAAGTCAGGTGTTTGCATTTCCCCCGGCAGCGTGCGTAGGTGGTCAGGTGCGGGTCCAGTGTTTCTGTATCGTCTTTGCGTGAGGTGTGTTTGGTGTGCTACCCCATCATCCCACCCCGTTATACAGTGGTGTGCAGGATCACAAACATTAATCATGAGTGTTCTACTTGCGTGAGCCGTTTGTGTCAGAGTCTATCGCATCAGTACTGTTTCAAATAATGCCATCCGCAGTCTGCGGGGTTATCTCTGGCAGGCCAAGATCCTCAGATATTGCAGTCGATGGCGACGAGGAGCCACTGGCCATCAGCGCCCCGCGTGTGTAGGGGTCCGGTCTCTCTTTGGGGTGTGGGGAGCCCAGGGTCATGACCGCTTCCAGGACGCTTTGTCTCTCCCGTCGCATGTTCTCCGGATTCGGGACTACAGTTCCCACTGTCACGCCTCTTGCTGTCCCACGTCGTCTGCGCCGCCTTGTCCTCCGACCTGCTAGGTTGTCTCCGTCCGGATTCGAAGGCCTCACACCCGTCCACAGTCCTGACTCTTCCAGCCAGTCCCATGCCTCCGCAGGAGAGTCAAAGAAGCGGGTCCCTTCCTTCGTGACCACTCGCAATCTGGCCGGGAACAGCAACGAGTATGGCAGTTCGAGTATTCTGAGCTGGCGTTTCACTGCTACATAGTTACTCCTGCGACGTTGCACCAGGGCTGTGTAATCTGGGAAGAGCATGACTGGGCTTCCGTTCACTTTGAGACCCTCCATTTTTCGTGATTCACGGAGCACCGCGTCTCTGTCCCTGTAGTTGAGCATCTTGAAGATAAGCGGACGTGGCCTGGCTCCTGGCTGGGGCCTCTGGGCCGGCACGCGGTGGGCTCTTTCTATTACGAATTGTGGTGACAATGTTCCCTGGGGCAGAAGATCACGTAGCCAGTGCTCCACGTATTGCTCCGGATTCCTACCTTCCTCGCCCTCCTGCAGACCCACCACGCGAATATTATTGCGGCGGGAGCGCCCCTCCGCATCCTCTGCTCTGTCTTCTAGAACGTGAACGCGGTCGATCAGATCTTGGAGTGCCGCTGTATGACTTTGCGTGACAGGCTGTAGGTCTTTCAGTGTTTGGCCTTGTGCATTTACTTTGTCGGCCAACTTGCGATGGTCCGCATGGAGGAGCGTGAAGTCCGAGGTAACCCCATCTATCCGGGCTTCCAGAGAGGTCCTGGTGTGTTCCAACGCAGCGCCAATTCTCTCTACCGCTGCGAGTACTGAGTCCATCTTGGCCGCCAGGGCCGCGGTCGTTGGCTCCATTTCTGTGCCAGTACCCACGCCTATGGGATCCAGGCCTCCCGCGCGGAGGGGTCCCTGTTGTAGCTTAGCTCGCATCCGGCCCATCACGAGTTGCTGTGCGGTGGGCATGCGGGGCTTGTCAGCGAAAGAGCGACGCCCTGGTGATAATACCACCCCCGGGGAGTCTCACACCCATGTGGGTCACTCAGGAAACACGACCTGGGTGGGCTGCCTGCAGTAGCCTCCCCGTTTGATGCCTTCTGTGGATAAGGCTGCTCGTACCGGTCCGTGGGGGTCAATTGCTACCTCCACCTCGATAGCTTGCCAGTGGGGTGGACCACCTGAATCTCCGATTATGACTGGGCGTCTGACTGCGTCGGCGTGAGTGCGGTGTGATGTGAGCTTGTAGGGCCACTTGGTCTTGAGACGGATTAGTCGGTACTAATGTCCCCAGAGGTTGTCATCCGTGCCAGTCTTGTCTCCTCAAGCTACAGTGCCGACCGTATTGAAGCGTGAGGACTGTGGTTTCTGCTCGCATTGGGCGTATCCACTGTTTCCCTCTACTGCAGTCAGCAGCGGCTACCGCAGCGTAGTCGCCGAGTGAGGGTCAGTGTTCCTCAGGTCGTGGACGACTCCCACTGGCAGACCTCCACCTGCGACACCTCCCTTTATTGTCTGTTTCAGTGGCGTGATGTACGCCAGTCCCCCAGATCCTCTCTGGGAGTTTTATTCCCTATGTCGAGTTCCCAGCCCCGTCTACAGGCTTCACAATAAAGGGCGTGCGCTTGCCAGAATGACTCCCGCAGCAGCCTCACCGTTTCTTGGCCGGTTGGACTCCCTCCATAACAGCGGGGAGGGTCGCTCCTCGCCTCTGTGTCAGCTACGCCACAACACAAGTGGACGTTCTCCGTCGCTGGTGGTTCATGCACAGCCCTGCAGCCACGAAACCCCTGACCTCCCCACCCCGGAGACCGCAGTCCCGTAGGGCGAGACAACACTGATGCTCCCAAAGCAGGTTCCCATATGGGTCCCGTCTCCCCGGACCGCAGGGTCACTCGCGTCGGGGCGCAGGATCCACAGCCGCCATCCCCAGTCAGCGCCACCTCCGCCACTCTCTGCAGCCCACAGAATCGGCCACCGCAGACAACACCAGGCCCAGCATCCAGAGGACGATCGCTGTTTTCTCCGTCGCACACCAGCACCGGTCTAGCACTTCCCAGGTCCCTCACCGCAGGGGTTGCGTACCTGCCAGTATTTCCCCCGCAGTCATAACCTCACCAGTGTGTGCTCCGATCTCCTCCTTCACTCCGTTTTACCGGGCTGCATTCTTCGGATCACAGCAGCATATGGCAGCTCCAGCCTCCGCCACAGGCAGTCTCTCAGGTCCGTGTCACAGCCGCCCGTCTTGCAGGGCCCCGGTGCTCCGAACCACTAACACCCCCGCACCACGGCCCCCGCGCCACAGCCGGGGTCCCGACTCACCAGGATTTAGGCCTCCGGGTTGCTTATCGGCGATGGTCCCTCAGAGCGGTGTGGATTTCGGCCTATCCAGGGTCTGGCGAGTGCACCAGCACCTCACCCCGGTCGTTCTCCGTCGCCGGGTGGGTAGCCTCATAGGCCTGCGCGTCCTGGTAGACCCAAATTGCTGTTCCCGGCAGTTACCGCCTCCGGAGGCAGAGCGGTGTGAGCCAGTGATTCTCCACTTGGAGCGATGTCGGTGTTGACTGGCCTCCCGTGCCAGCAACGGGGAGGGCCGTTTCTCGCCTCCACTCACCGTCGGCTCCGGGGTCAGTGGGCCTCCGTTGTTCCCACCGTGGCAACCGCAGTCCCAGGCAGCGGGGGGGGGCCCCCGGCGGCACGCCTCCAAGCCCCCTGTCCGCGACGATGTTCCTGCTGTTTGGCTCCGTCTGCGTACGCTCCAGAGATCAGTGCTCTGCCTCCGGGGCCGCCGCTTGATCGCGGGCGGCCATCTTCTGACGTATAATGCCTGCGCGCGGCCTCGCAGCAAACCCGCCCTGTCCTTCCTCACCACCTCCGCTGCAGCCGCGGTGGTCGAAAGGACTCAGCTCCGGGCTCATCGGACGCTGCAGGTCTTTAGCCGCTTGGTCCTACTGCTACTTAGCGTGGATGGCGTACCTGCAGGATAAGTGCGACGGATTTGTGGGGGATAGTAGCGCGAGCGCTAGGGTTTCACATCCTCCATGTTGGCTGGCTAGCCACGCCCCCCATGATACAATTTCCCTCCATAGGAAACCATTGACTGTTTTCTGTGAAAATTCTTCTGTCAACTTTTGAAATACAAGAATATTCTTTAAAAATCGTACCTCTAACCAAAACGCATTTACTCACCTGTTTTCAGGAAATGTCCCAGGGCTGAATCCAGGATTCAGTCCTGTAGTAACCAAAGTAATCTGAAAAGTAATTAACTGCATTTTTATCAAAAAGCCCATTCATTCGAATGTACTATACCTGCAATGTGTTGCAAACTGCTTACTTAAACCTGTAACCAAAACCAGTACAAGTGACACCACAATTTTGAACTGTGTTCCTACAAGTAATTTACCACTGCAAAGTATTTTCATGCTTACCTGTACCAGGCTTGCTTGGTTCTAGAAATAAAACAACAGTATATTTTTTATACAACACAATTGGCCTAGAGTTCAGCTATTGAGTGTGTGAATTCCTTTGCTGACTGAGTGGGTACATCAAATGCTTTACACTGTCCTCTGATACTGCCTTACTGCTCGACCAAGCTACCACTTTGGAGAGTAAGGTTCTATCTAACTTTAACCTCTTCCAAACCTCTGGAGACCCCTGGACTCTAAACACCCTGTACCTCACTTTGGTGCAGTGTATATAGAGCCAGTTTCTTACAAACATGCAACAACGTAATATCAAAGCACGAGTCTTCAGTACTGCAGCTGTGTGTAGCATGTTATGTCTAGGTGCTAGGGACTGACCAGAACAGAATAACAAGTGGCATTGTTTATCGACCTTGCACATCGTGTTCAGACTAAACTCCAGGAAAGGCAGAGAATGCGAAAGGCAACCCATTCTCATGTGAAAGGCACAAACAAAGTCTTGCAAAAACAAAGTCATGTAGTAGCATGTGCAAAAGCAGCATCATGGCAGCGAAGCTCATGCTAACTTAGCAATGTCGATAATGTGCCTAAGAACCATATAACAAGCTTTAACCTGCACCCACTGCTGGTTCTCCAGCAGCCACACCCCCCATGCAAAAAGGACAATGCCCTCAACACCCCCTCCCAACACACATGCCACACAAGCACTAGCAAAACCTTTGCCCTCACCTTACACTACATGCCACAGCAAACCTGCACGCCAACACTGACTAGCATGCATGCTTCTCAACACATGATCACTCAACAAACACACAACCGAAATATGGGACCTGCTGAGTAGCGACGCACCTGACATCCTCTTTATCACAGAGACCTGGCTCAACCCCGCATCAGTTACGACATAACCACAGCAATCCCATTGGGTTACAAGATCACTCAACAGGACCGCCTTCACAAGCTAGGAGGAGGACTTGCTATCATCTACAAGGAAACCATCCAATGCACAACATCCACAAAGAATGCCACCCCATTCATGGAACTCATGCACTTTAAGCTGCAAATCTCAGAAAACTTCACCTTGAATAAAACCCTTGCCTACTGAATACACGGACTACGAGTCACTTTTACCAACCTCTTCACCAACTTTGTCGTTTCGCTAACCATCGACTCCAGAGCCTACTTTTTCCTAGGTGATCTCAACTTTCACCTGCAAGACCGAAACTACCCCTGCGCCTTAGCACTCCTCGAAAGCTTGAGCAACATTGGACTCACCCAGCTCATCCCAGAACCAACACATACCGCAGGGCACACGGTGGACCCCATCTTTACCACAAATGACAGCATCAAATTCAACCCCACCACACCGCTCACATAACCCGAAAACTCCATCATCCACTTCCAAATCAACACACCTTAAGTCAACAGCCCTACCAGGTTCAGCAATACAAGCCTCAGCTGGGGCAAAATCACAGAAGGAGACTGGCTCAGCGTCCTCAGCATGGATTAACCTAGCCCCACAGGCAACCTTGACAAGGACATGAACAACTTCAACAACTGAATCAAGAACTGCGTGGACTCCCTCGCACCCATCAAACCCAACACAAAGTAGATCATACAAGCAGGCCAGCTGGTACAGAGAAGATCTTAAACACACCAACAAAACTGTAAACAGCTAGAAAGGAAATGGAGATCCGGTCACAACACCAACAACAGAACTACTTACAAGGCTGCACTCAGATGCTATCACCAGCAAATAAGAGACACCAAGAAAAAAACACTAGTGGACCGCATCAAAGGAAGCTCAACAGCTGCAAGGAGATCTTCGCGGTTAAGGATTTCACCTCGCCCTCAGCTACTGCTGCCAACATTGCTGCCTCCCAACAACTCTGCAACAGCCTATCCAACTTCTTACACAACAAAATTGCAAACATCTACAGCAACTTTGCACAGCAGCCCAACCCCAGAGAACTCATTGCTACCCTACCAACCACCAATCAAGACATCCACCTGACATAATGGACAACCCTCACAAGAAACAGCACAGTCGTAATCATGCGGACCATCCACTCAGGGACCCCATGGACCTGTGACCCCACCACATCTTCAACCTGGGAACATCACCAATCAGCACCACCCTGACCCACATCATCAACACCCCCATCAGGTCCGCCACTTTCCCGGATGAATTGAAACTTGCAGAAATCAATGCCATTCTCAAGAAGCCCACAGCCGACCTGAATCAACTGAGCAACTTTCTGACCAATCTCCCTGCTTCACTATCCAGCCAAAGTGATTGAGAAGACCATCAACTAGCAACTCACAACCCAGCTTGAACTTCACTATCTTCTAGACAACACTCAATCAGGATTCAGAAAGAACCACAGCACTGAAACAGCACTAATCGCAGCCACCAATGAACTGTGAATCACCCTGGACTGAAGAGAAACAGTGGCCCTCATCCTGCTCGACTGCTCTGCCGCCTTCGACACTGTCTCCCATAACACCATCATCAGGAGACTCCACGAGATTGGCATACAAGGATCTACTCTCAAATATATTTGTTCCTTCCTCTTGGAAAGAACCGAAAGGGTCAAGCTGTCACCCATCACATACGAGACCAAAAAATAAATATGCGGAGTCCAACAGGGATCTTACCTCATCTCCACCCTTTTTCAACATATACATGACACCACTCGCCAACATCATCTGATCACACGACATCACCATCATCTCCTACGCCGATGACACCCAACTCATCCTCTCCCCGATGGACAAGACAACCAGCACAAGGACCAACTTCACCAACTGCATGACCATGGTAGCAGATTGAATGCGAACCAACTGTCTGCAGCTCAACTCTGACAAGACGGAAGTACTGTTTTTTGGCAACAAGACCTCCCCATGGGATTCCACCCGATGGCTGTCGGAGCTAGGACCAACACTTAAACCCACAGACCACACAAGAAATCTAGGGATCATCCTATATGACAACCTGAACATGACAGCTCAAGTCAATGCAGTGTGCACCTCCTGCTTCCACATCCTACACATGCTGCGAAAAACTTCAAATGGTTGCCTCACAACACCAGATGGATTGTCACGCAAGCACTCGTCTCCAGCAGGCTAGACTATGGCAACACTCTCTATGCAGCACTCTCCAAACAACTCCTACACAGACTCCAGACCATCCAGAACACCGCTGCAAGACTCATACTCAACCTCCCACGCAGCACCCACATCACACCGCACCTCAGGAAGCTTCACTGGCTGCTGATTCACAAGTACAGCCAATTCAAACTTCTCGCACACATACAACGCCCTGCACAACACAGGACCAGAATATCTGAACAGCTGCATACACTTTCGCCAACCCACTAGACACCTTCGCTCTGCCTCACTCACTCACACACATTCCCAGCATCCGCAAAAGCAAAACTGGAGGTTGCTCATTCCCCTACATCACACCCAAGACATGGAACGAACTCCCTCAACACATCAGAGCCTCCTCCTCACTTCTTGTTTTCCGCAAGAAGCTGAAGACCTGGCTCTTCATATAAGCACCTTGGGGACCACACGCCTACATGACTGCTGAAGCACCTGGATACCCTCTCGGGTGATGAGTGCACTATACAAATCCATATAACATAACATAAAAAAATATTACATTGTGATATCAACATTAATGAGTTCTTCGAATACTCACACTAGAAGAGAATGACTGACTCTTTTGGGGGGCTGTGTAGCTGCCAAGTGTCTCGTGTCCTGCAAGACACCCGTAGCCACTTCTAGTCTTTTAGTCAAAAACACTTTATTTGCTACGACTTTTAATCCCATAAATATTGAGAAAGTCAGGTTACAGAATGCAAAGTTTTGTTGGATAAAAAGCCACGTCTGGATGACAATGTTACAAGACACGCAGCTGTGAATTCTGTAGCGCCAGCGTGTGGGTCATTAAACCCTCGGCGCTATACACTATACCTCGTCCCAGTTCACCCCCAGGGTAGCCACAGCCTTCCTTGCAGACAGGATCGCCTCTCCTAGGCAGCAAATCAAGTAGTTACAGGCCGCTGCCTCCCGACAGGCTGTCATTTGCGCCTGAGAAAATTACAGCTCATTTTGTTTGGCGCGCTCCAAACTCTGGGAAAACAATCATTTTCTTGCTCGACACTATGAAATTACCTGGTTTTCTCTCTTATTGGACGTGTTGGAGCAGATGTCTGATGCGCTAAGATGAAAAATGCGACCCCATAGAACATAATACATCATTGTGCACATAAAATGCCTTGAACCAGCGACATAATTTGCTACATTACTGATAATTGAATTTTATTAGTCATGATACAGTCAATTAAACCCTTTATATACGACTGATATTGGTTCTCTTGGCATTCGCCAGATTATAAATTGCCATACAAATTCTAGTTTTTAATGGGCCTTCGACATTTTCAGCAGGGATGTCCTTTGCTAGAGAATTATTTTCATATATATTATTTTATTCACCCTAGGTTAAACATGCAGACCTAAATCACAAACAGTGCGTAAATACTAGGGTTGTGAGAAATTAGCAATTGCGAACAACAGCTGCTCGGAGTGGGGTTCATTCACGTTTTCCCCTGCTCCGGCAATAGGATTTTTACCGGAACGGATTTGAAATTACGCGACGGTGGCATACTGCGTCATTTCTGGAATTCTATGCAACAAACGCACATCACTAAATGATGGAAATTATGCATGATCACAAAGGCGTGATTCAAATATCACCTGGAGCCAAAGAATTACACGATTTCCTCAAAATTCGAAATGAGGTTGGTTTGTCCACAGTGCAGACAACGCGCAAGAATAAGTATGAAATAACGCAGAAATGTGCTTTTGCATATTTTTCTATTTGCCTTTTTTCTTTCTCCAAATAGAAAGCATTTTTCATGTATAAAAATCCCTGGCCATCACAACCTGTACATATGGCAGCATTTGCGACAGTTTCCTATCAGGTTTGCACACTTACTGCGCATCTTTTTTGGACCAATAATCCATGGATAGATGGAGCAGCAAAAGTTAGTGGAAATGTTTGCGAATAGTGAATACCCGCAAAGTTACTGATAACCACATTCCCAAATGCCATCCCCCTTTCTTGCCCCCCACCTGCTTGTTCACCCAACCTGTAAATCTAAATTTACAAATGGGAAAATCATTAGGAGCAGTAGATCTTTCACAGGAGTAATTAAGTGGAGTTTGTGAATTGCGAATCAGGATTTGGGGAGTAAAACAGAAAATTCTACTATATTTTTAGAGTAAAATACATTTTTTTAGTGTTATACATTTCGTTCAAATTTCCATTCTGTTGACTTAACTGTGTGTGAGGCAAGATTGCACATTTAAGGTCCTGTCATTCTCATGAATCCTCATAGTCCCCTTTTGACCCTTATTTCTCGATTCCCAAGGAATTTACATCCCCACTGTTGTAAATTCCCTGGAACACAGCTTCTTTAATGCTGATAACAAAACACAAAGGGGCATATTTACAAGCCCTTATCACCACTAGAACGCCACTTTTCAGGACGTTGTGGTGGCGATAGGGGCTTTGTCTTATTTAACGTGGCTTACACTGCCTTGTAAATAAGGCAGCTTTCACGCTACACTTAGCGTGAAAAGGGCGAGCAATGGGTGTTGCTGTGGGCGTTCCACCGCAACACCCATTGATTTTGACACTGACCCATATTTACAAAGATGGCGTAAATATGGGTCAGTGCCAAAATGAAGACCAGGGAAAACCTGGTCTTACTCCGGCGAAACGAGGAGAAATGTTTAATTTCTCCTCATTTTTGCTGTTTCCATGTTTATAATCTATTCCCTACTCTCTCCACTCCACATGAAAAGCAAAACTGTATATGGACTGGAGATTCATGTGCATAGGGATTGATGTCTACTGAATGAACATTTTAGATACATCTTGTACAGCACTGTATATATTTTAGTCACTTTAAGCACTCTGTCACTTCTAGATCACCTTATCACAGATTAGTTTACCTTGCGTTGCTTATCAATACCGTTTTGTTTTTTGTGACAGCCGGACTATGTTACAACCAGATAAAATTGTAAAAAGAAAAATGAATTAAGTTGCTAATACAATTCCTTTTGATTACGTCAAACGAGGTGTGTTCTCCTTTCTTTTTGCATAAATGTTTATGATAAGTGTAAAGTAATTATTCCTCTCCCGACAGAACCTACTTTAGCATATGTTTCCATGTGTGCGGCGTTGTGCAGCACACATGGAAACAGCAAATCGCCAATGACTGTTTATGTGCAGGAAGGTGTCCCTTCCTGCACATAAACAATCATTTTTTAAAAATGACGTTTTGCAACTTCTATGTGTGCTGCATTAACCAGCACACATAGAAGTTACAAAATGCCATTTAAAGATTGTTTATGTGCAGGAAGGGCGACCTTCCTGCACATAAAGGATCTTCCCCTGCAACTATGGTGCACTATGGTGCAAGGGTGCCTGCGTCGGCGCTAGGCAGCTAAATTTAGCACTAGCGCAGGGGGAAACGCACGGCTACACCATATTCTTGTAAATCTGGTGCAGCCCTGCGTTTCTAAAGTGACAGAGCGTGTCGTTAGCCTTCTTGGCTTAACGACACGCTTCGCCACTTTACTAGTAAATATGCCCCTAAGTGTGTTAAAGCAAAACATCCCAACTGAGCCCACCACAAAGAAATATTTCAGCCTACGCTTCACTTTTGGAAATCTGCTGGTCCTCTTGCTTTTAAAACCCTTTCAAGAAACTATCCTGCTAAAAAAATACTGAAAATTACTCAATCAATCAATCAATCACAAGATTTGTAAAGCGCACTACTTACCCGCGAGGGTCTCAAGGCGCTGAGGGAGAGGAGGGGGGGTGTTGCCGCTACTGGTCGAATAGCCAGGTCTTGAGTCGTCTCCTGAAGGTCAGCAGGTCTTGGGTCTGTCGTAGGTTGAGGGAAGGGTGTTCCAGATCTTGGCGGCGTGGTGAGAGAAGGATCTTCCTCCGGTGGTGGTTCTCCGGATGCGCGGGATGGTGGCCAGGGAGAGGTCGGCGGAGCGGAGTTGACGGTTGGGAACGTAGAAGGAGAGTCGACTGTTGAGGTAGGCTGGGCCGGCTTTGTGGAGTGCCTTGTGTGCGTGGATCAGGAGTTTGAAGGAGATTCTCTTGTCGACGGGGAGCCAGTGCAGGTTTTTCAGGTGGGGGTGATGTGGCTGTGGCGTGGAATGTCGAGGATCAGGCGTGCAGAGGCGTTTTGGATTCTTTGCAGTCGTTTGATGAGCTTGGTCGGGGCCCCTGCGTAGAGGGCGTTTCCGTAGTCGAGTCTGCTGCTGACGAGGGCCTGGGTGACTGTTCTTCTCGTGTCTGTCGGGATCCACCTGTAGATCTTGCGGAGCATGCGGAGGGTGTTGAAGCAGGAGGAGGAGACTGCGTTGACTTGCTTGGTCATGGTGAGCATTGAGTCGAGGATGACTCCCAGGTTGCGTGCGTGGTCGGTTGGTGTCGGGGGTGCCCCTAGTGACGAGGGCCACCAGGAGTCGTCCCAGGCTGATGGGTTGGAGCCGAGGATGAGGATCTCCGTCTCGTCTGTGTTCAGCTTAAGTCGGCTGCACTTCATCCAGTCGGCGACGGCTTTCATTCCTTCGTGGAGGTTGGATTTGGCGGTGAGGGGTCCTTGGTGAGGGAGAGGATCAGTTGAGTGTCGTCGGCGTAGGAAATTATGTTGAGGTCGTGCTGTCGGGCGATGCGTGCGAGTGGAGCCATGTAGATGTTGAACAGTGTCGGGCTGAGGGAAGATCCCTGGGGTACGCCGCAGATGATCTCGGAGGCTTCGGATCGGAATGGGGGAGGCGGACGCTCTGGGTTCTGCCGGAAAGGAAGGAGGTGGTCCAATCCAGGGCCTTGTCTCGGATCCCTGCGTCGTGGAGGCGTGTGCGTAGTGTGCGGTGGCAAACAGTGTCGAAGGCGGCGGAGAGGTCCAGGAGGATGAGGGCCACCGTCTCGCCGTTGTCCAGCAGGATCCTGATGTCGTCTGTGGTGGCGATGAGGGCGGTCTCGGTGCTGTGGTTGCTGCGGAATCCTGACTGGGAGGGGTCCAGGATGCTGTTATCTTCGAGGTAGCGGGTGAGCTGTCTGTTGACGATCTTCTCGATGACCTTAGCTGGGAATGGAAGCAGGGAGATGGGCCGGAAGTTCTTGAGGTCGCTCGGGTCCGCCTTGGGTTTTTGAGTAGGGCGTTGATCTCGGCGTGTTTCCAGCTCTCTGGGAAGGTCACGGTCTCAAAGGAGAGGTTGATGACGTTGCGCAGGTGGGGTGCGATGGAGCTGCCTGCTTTGTTGAAGATGTGGTGTGGAAAAGGGTCTGATGGGGAGCCGGAGTGGATTGTGCCCATGGTCTTGATTGTGTCCTCGGTGTTCACGTTGACCCAGGCTGTCAGGGGGTCGTGGTCGATGGGGTGCGGCGGGTCTGATGTGCCGGGGCCTGTTGGGGTCGTCCGGGAGTCGAAGCTGTCGTGGATGTCGGTGATCTTGCGGTGGAAGAAGGTGGCGAGGGAATCACACAGGGCTTTCGACGGCGGGATGTCGTTGGCGTTGGAGCTGGGGTTGGAGAGTTCCTTCACGATGCTGAAAAGCTCCTTGCTGTTGTGTGCGTTGTTGTCGAGGCGGTTCTTTGAAGGAGGTCCTCTTGGCGGACCTGATGAGGTGATGGTGGTTGCGGATGGCGTCTTTGTGGGCTGCGCGACTGTCCGGCGTCTTCTCGCTGTGCCATTTGTTCTCCAGTTTCCGGCAGGTGCGCTTGGATGCTAGGAGTTCGGGGTGAACCAGCTGGCTCTCTTGCTGGTGTCTTTGTAGGTTGGTTTTTCAGCGGGGCTAAGGTGTTGGCGCAGTCGTCCATCCATCGTCTGAGATTGCGGGCGGCGGCGTCCGGGGTTGGAGGGGTCGGTGGGTGGGCTGAGTGCGAGGTTTGTCTGGAGTTGGTCTTCGGTGACTTTGCTCCAGCATCTGCGGGGATCTGTAGGGTGCGGTGGTGTGCGGCGGGTTTCCGGAAGGTGAAGTGGATGCAGTGGTGGTCGGTCCAGGTGAGTTCGGAGGTGTGGCTGAAGGAGACGTGGGAGCTTGAGGAGAAGATGGCGTCGAGCGTGTGTCCGGCGATGTGGGTCGGCGTCGTGACGAGCTGTTTCAGTCCGAGGTTGGCGAGGTTGTCGATCAGGGTGGAGGAGTTGCTGTCGTTGTTGTTCTCCAGGTGAAAGTTCAGGTCTCCGAGGAGGATGTAGTCGGTGGAGGTCAGGGCGTGCGTGCTGATGAAGTCGGCGATGGAGTCGCTGAACTGGGGTCTGGGTCCGGGGGATCTGTAGATGAGGGTGCCTCTTACGGTGGTGTTGGGATCCGTGTGGATCTGGAAGTGCATGTGTTCCCTACGTGCAAAGCAACATTTATTAAATAACCTTAACTCCAATCCATTTTTACAAAAAATTCTTAAAAATATTACAGAATTATTCGAACTAGGTTTCCAATTAAATTACAGATCGAAAATACACCCAAAATTTAAGGGGGGAAATCTACAGACAGATAATCCAAGCCTCTGATTTTCTTAACACTGATAGCTGTGAAAATCGCAGATCTACGACAAGCCGAGAGGTTCCAATTCTATGCAAATTGAAAGCCCTTGCACTACACGCCCAGACACATTCTAAAAACGCTTGAAATAAGTTACTAAGATTAAAATATTTGACCAAATTACAGACATGGAATATCCTCTATTCCAAGCCATCACACCTCTTGCAGAATATGCTCTAAATTAATGCACAGTTCACTCATAAGCCCTTCTACCTGTGTGGCATTAGTAGCCACAGCTAAAAGCTTAAATGAGTTTATATGGTTTAATTTAAGAAATTAAGAATTGATTTGCTCAATGGGGTTCTCTCGTTTTCACTTCATTTTCTTGCAGATATCTCATGAACATAATTTAGGTTGTTCAGGAAACACCAGATACTCTGCTACTCTGGAGGATGTTTTTAATTTTCTAGTGAGTCCAAGCACACCCTTCTGGTGGGAAAACCTATTACTGAGCGACAGTGCCCTGACCTCTGAAATCCTCCTAAATGAAACAAAACAAAGTAAAATAGTCAACTAACAGGTCAAACTCTTCAAAGATATTTCTCTTTCTATCTGGTCAGTCTTTCAAAGTAACATAAAACCACACTCACATCCCAAAAACAGAATACCTGGGCTCCGGTGATTTTTGTAATTTATTTATTTATTTATTTGTGGGTTTTGTATAGCGCTGAATCACCCCCTGAGGGGTATCTCTGCGCTTTGGACTGTGCTGCTAGACGGGCTGACGGGCAATATTAAAATAGGGTGGTCTTAAGAAGTTTCCTGAAGCGCAGCTAGTCAGGGCATTGTCTCAGGTGAATGGGGAGCTGGTTCCAGTAAAGGGGAGCGAGGTAAGAAAAGGATTTCCCAACTAGCCTTGTTTTCCTGACCCGGGGGACTAAAAGAAGCGATTTGCTTCCTGACCTAAGGGTCCTGGTAGGAGCGTAATGCTTGAGTTTCCTAGAGATGTAAAGAGGGCCTTTGTTATACAAGGCCTTGTGGACGATACAGCAAACTTTGAATTTGACACGCTTACGAATTGGAAGCCAGTGGAGCTGTTGAAGAAGGGGAAGGGAAGCAGTTTTGAGCGGGGCATTCATGACGATGCACGCAGCGGTGTTCTGGACCACCTGCAACCTGCTGAGCGAGGACTCGTTGGCTGAGACCAGGAGAGCGTTGCAGTAGTCGAGACGGCTCATTACCATGGTCTGAATGAGGGTTTTACGAGTGGAATCTGGAAGGAAAGGGAAAACACGTCGTAGCAGGCCCAACACATAGAAGCAGGAGCCGGCAGTGTGAACAGCGTGCTCCTTCAGGGATAAGGCATGGTCAAGACGAATGCCCAGGTTTTTAACTAGGGCTTTAGGGCCAGGGGGGGCGCCAAGGGCTGCCGGCCACCAGTCTGGGGTCCACAGTAGGGGAGCATCTCCGAAGAGCATGATCTTCGTCTTCCCTGCATTAAGTTGGAGAAAATTACTTTTCATCCAATAAGCAATAGCTGTCATTCCCGCCGAGAATGTGGACTGAACCGACGTGGTAGATTTGTTAAATGAGAAGAGAAGCTGGGTGTCGTCAGCATATGAAATGGGCAAAAAGCCGCAGGACCTGAGGAGGTTGGCCAAGGAAGCAATATAGATGTTAAACAATGTAGGGCTCAAACATGAGCCCTGAGGAACACCCTTGGTCAGTTCCATCGTCTACGACCGGAAAAGGCCTAAATTGACAGTCTGGGTATGGGAGGACAGGAAGCTCGTCATCCACTGAAGGGCAAGTCCTCTAAGTCCAATCTCCTCCAATCTCCTGAGCAAGATCTGGTGAGAGACCGTGTCGAACGCGGCAGAAAGGTCCAACAGCACGAGAATCGTTGAGTGGCCACTGTCTAAGATCATCCTGATGTTATCCGTGACCTCCAACAGGGCAGACTCCGTGCTGTATTTGGGCCTGAAACCGGATTGAGAGGGGTCCAGGCTACCTGTATTTTCGACATGGTCAGACAGATGTTGATTGATGTATTTTTCCAGGACTTTGCTCAGGAGAGGTAGTAAGGAAATGGGGCGGAGATTGGAAAGCTCTTCCATAGGGACCTTGGAATTTTTGCAGATAGGGATGACCTGTGCCGCCTTCCATTCCCGGGGAAGATAACCCTCTCTCATAGAGAGGTTGAGAATTGTGCCTATGGTTGAGGACAGTTGGCTGGAAAGGGAGGTGGCTACTTTAGCTGGAATAACGTCCAGAGGAGAGCCTGATTTTACAGTGTGAAGTAAGGCTGCCACCTCCTCGGTGGACATAGGGGGGAAACTCTCCAGCAGTTGTGTAGTTGCAGATACTGGTGGGTCAAGAGGTAAAGCATTCGGTTGCTGGCTCCCAAGGGTTGAGATCTGATCATAGATAAGTTAAATTTTCTGCGAGAAATACTGGGCGATATCGTCACAGAGAGCTTGGGAAGGAGTCTCAGGGTTATCACAGGCCTTGGGACTGGTAAAAGATTTAAGTATCTGGAATAGGGTTTTGGGGGCGTTCTCTGCCTTAACTAACTGTAAGGCAATAAACGCTTTCCGCGCTCCCTTTATGTTTTTATGGTAGGTGGAGAGGGCTTTCTTGAAGCTGTCTTTGTCCCTCGCTTTCTGGGACCTGCGCCAACGTCTCTCCAGATTTTTGCACTGCCGTTTTTCGGCACGAAGCCCGGGGGAGAACCAGGCTGTCTGAGAGCGCCTAGCTGTGTTAGGGAATGATTTAAGAGGCGCAAGCAGGTCAATGGCACTTGTAACAGCAGAATTGTACCGGGCTAGGCCATCCTCAGTGTTGGCGGGTTCAGCTTCCTAGGGTGGCGGGAAAGCAGCCTGGAAAATATCCGGGGAGATCTTATGCCATTGTCTGCGAACACTGTGGGAGGCTGAGGGGGGAGCAGCAGCCACGCCGGGACCCTGAATAGTAAATTCAATTAATGCATGGTCTGACCAAGTCAGTGGCTGTGGGGGTTCAGACGTGATACAAGGTGCGTTGGTAAAGATGAAATCAAGTGTGTGACCAGCAGTGTGTGTCGGGCTGTCATTGAGTTTGGTTAAGCCTAGGAGAGTCAGGTCTGCTAAGAGCAGTGACGTGTCGGGGTGAGTGGTGCATTCACTGTGCACGTTGAAATCACCCAACAGTAGAAATTTATTAGTCGAGATTACATGGGGAGCAATTATTTCCGTAAGCTGGAGTGAGAAGTCTGCCAGAGGGCCAGGAGGCCGATACACTAAGGCACCTTTCCAGCTGAGTTGCGGATGGAAATCAATGCGAAAGACTAAAATTTCAATATTAGCGTTGCAACGGTGCTCAAGTGTGGAGACTGAGATAGAGTCTTTGTAAATAATAGCAATCCCACCCCCCCACTTTTGTTTGTCCATCCTTAGGAACCTATAGCCAACTGGCAGAGCGAAGGTGATGGCGGGAGGAGAATTAGGCTTAAGCCATGTCTCAGTCAGGAACCCTAAGTCTGGGTTATCGGAGGTAAGTAGGTCCCACACCTCAGTAGCATGTTTAGGGAGTGATCTGACATTACATAAGACACCTTTCCAGCCTTTGTTGGTGCTGCTAGGCGACCTCCCAGGTTCTGGGAAGGGTGAAGAATCGTCCTTCGGGGTGTGTGGATGATAGATATAGGTGCAACACCCAGGGGTATCAGATGTATGAGTACTGTTAGTAGTGTTGCACTGGAACTGACAGAATATGCAGGAAAAAGGGCCTTCTGGTATTGGCCGGGACCGAACAACGTCCCGAGCGAGATGCCCACAGAAGGGTAATGAATCTTTCCTTAGTTCATATAGTGCCTTGCAAGAATAGGATATACCTGGGGTCAGTGCGGGATCAGGAATGGGACAGGCAGGGTTCCTGGCGACGTCATGGCACGGACGTGCGCAGACTGGCTTGCCTTTGGCGCGCCACCGGCACGCCCGCTGCGCGTCGTGCAGAGCATCCGGTTTTAAGGAGGGGGTTGTGGCCACTAGACTGCCAACCTCCCTCAGACCGGAAGTCGCCCTTGTCTCCCTCCACGCAAGCGGGACGTAACCCGTGGTGGACCGGGGAGGGACAACCGACGGCAAGAGAGCATCAGAGAAAGTAAAAGCCAAGAGGAGTGCCAAGCGCGAAAAAGGCAAGTTAAAACAAATTAAGATAGCAGTGCAAATTCAGGGTGCAAATGTGGCAGGATTAAAAACAAGTTTAAAATATCAGAGCAGTATGGGCGTATTCAAAAGTGTAGATGAAATTAAAGCAGCAAAGAGACAGTATATGTCGCAGCGTCAGCCTTACAAGAGCGCGTTCGCTGCGCGTCGTGCAGATCATCCGGTTTTAAGGAGGGGGTTGTGGCCACTAGACCGCCAACCTCCCTCAGACCGGAAGTCGCCCTTGTCTCCCTCCACGCAAGCGGGACGCAACCCGTGGTGGACCGGGGAGGGGCAACCGACGGCAAGAGAGCGTCAGAGAAAGTAAAAGCCAAGAGGAGTTCCAAGCGCGAAAAAGGCAAGTTAAAACAAATTAAGATATCAGTGCAAATTCAGGGTGCAAATGTGGCAGGATTAAAAACGAGTTTAAAATATCAGAGCAGTATTAAAGTTTAAAATATCAGAGCAGTATTAAAGAATTTGTTCCTATTGTGGATCAGGATAGCCAAAATATCTTTGTTACATGAGCCTATATTGTTGTTTCATAGTTAATGATTAAGGAATTATTGCTGCTATGCGTGATTTTTTGTTGTTGTTTTTCTTTTCTTTTTCCCATCCGTCAATGATTGGTTCATATGCTCCGCATTGCATGTGCAGTACATTTTTTGTATGATCTTTTGAAAAATTGCAATAAAAACAAGTTTAAAAAAAAAAAAAGAATTTGTTCCTATGAAAATATCTTCCACTAACTCATGCAAGGCTGCAATTGCCTATACGTACTTACAGTAGTATACCTGTAACCTCTTCTACATAAATCTGAAATGAACTAAATTACAGAAGCTCCCATGGAATTGAAATCCCATTCCAAAGACCAGCCATCCCATACTTTTCAAGCTGACAAATCTTTCCTTTCACCTGGTTCCCATGCTACTCTGACCAACTCTAAAGCTTGGCATAAGGGACATCCTTGCCTTGTCCCTCTAGATAGGGAAATTGGTGGAGAAAAGCTCACCGCTCACCTTGATTTTGGCAAAGGGAAACCACGTCATATTTGGACCAAGGCCAGTATTGGCTACGGCTTTGGTTTAATATCGCCAATCCACTTTATTCAACCCCTTCTCGGTGTCAATTGGGAGACGGATCATTCTCTTATTCCATCATTCTGCTATGTTGATTAGGTCGTCTACTGGTCTTGTGTTGTCACTTGTTTGGCAGTTTCTTGCATGGATCCTGACTGGAACTCTGACACCAATAACGGCGACATGCAATTTAAGCATATTAGTAAAATGGATGTGAAAAGTTTTACATCAAAGGTCAGGAGGGATATCGGGCTTAAGAAAGGGTAAGCGTGGTGTCTAACATGACTTGCCGATTTAGTAAAGGTAGCTGTGTATGATATAGGCTCCCCCTGTATCACAGCTTTGGATGTATCTGACACGACATCCCAAGTAAACTCTCCATTATTGGTTTCTTTGAAGTAGTGGAGTGCCTCAGTGCCAGATCACATAAGGCTGTCTCATTAATGTAGCATGAAGAGACTTGAGACCTCCAGGGTGAGCTGAGGTGTAGTGTGAGTGTAAGCGGTTCATGATTTGATAAGACCAGAGAGCCTATGGTATTGTCTAGCATGTTATGCATTAATGGCCTTAAGACAAAAAAGACTATATTATGTGTGTACAATGAACAATGAACATTTGAAAAGAACATACATTCCCTTTAGCCTACATGTTGTTCCCACCAAGTGTCTGAAAAGTTTAGGTCTGCTATCCCTTGCATAAGAGATGCGTGTCCAGTCTGTGTTCTGTAACGGAGTTTGACCTATCTTCTTCTGGGTTTTGGCGTAGCATGAAAATTGTTCGAGAGAAAAATGCATCTTTTTGCCTGATAACCCCCATTTTTTGAAGACTGATGCTGTCTGGGTTCTTGATCCTGTGCACTGGGACTGTGCTAATCAGACTCCAGTGCATGTGCTCAGAACCCCTAAATATGTTGAAATTCGTTTTACTTCTAATTGGAATATTTAACTTACCTATAAGTCCCTAGTACAACGTACAAAGTGTATTCACGGCCTGTGAGTTAAATATCACTAGTGACTATGCCTGGGCGGTGAACTCCGCTCTGTTTGCGGAGTTTTCCACACTCTGCGGAGAACGCAAAGTTCCGAAAAAGTTTTTTCCTCGCTTGCACTCACCAACGTTAAGTTGGCGAACGTTAGCAAGAAAAATCCAATGCTGGACCATCACCCAGCGAGATTTCTCACCGCGGGCAGTCGCGGATGGTCGCGACCGGGCGCTTTGAGAAACCATCTGTTCACATTGAGGAAGCTGCCGCTCGAGTAGATAATCTACTCGAGCGGCAGAAAGAAGCAGCGCTCTTTTGCGCTGCGCATGGTGCTATTTGAGCTGATTTCCCAGCGCATGACAAACACCCGCCGCTAAAAACCAATGCGAACGGCGCAACCTTACGCACTCCGCCGCTTATGGAATTCTGCGTAGATCTGCAGAGTTTTTTGGTCACTTCACGGTGTTTCACGAAGTGGAACTCCGCAAACTCTGCCCAGGCCTATTAGTAACTGACTACAGCACCCATTGTGCCACCCACTGGAGTGACAGTGCAAACATGACTACAGGCCTACCATTGTATCCAGGCTGTGGCAGTTTAGAACTGCAATTTGACCTGTCAAAATAAACCCTTTTGACAGGTCAAAATCGTCTTTTTAAATATTAATAAGTCACCCCTATGTAGGCTTTATAAACTGTAAGGCAGGTTGCATGGTATTTAAAAGTAGGACATGTAGAAATGTAATGTTATGCATGTCCTTACAGTGAAGAAAACCGCAAAAGCTATTAAAGCTGTAGCAAGGCTGGCTGCTCTATAGGAAAGCACTGGATTACATTACCACATTTAATAATGCTAATTTCAGATAGGAAGTAGATAGAAATATAATTCCAGCATTTATTTCAATAATTATTTTGAATTCCATATAATGGCAAGATCAACTTTGTGACAAGGTAGTTTTAGAAGCTAGCCTTTTCCTGTCTAAAGCCTCTGGAGGCCCTCTGTCACACGCTCCGTCTGTCACCTGGCAACTGAATAGCTCCTTGATGAAGTGTGAAAACCTCTCTCAGAACAAGACAAAGTCATTGGGCATGGGGAGGTGTTTCTCTTTCTCTGGCAGGATGACCATCTGGGCTGTGCCCAATAACTTGATTAACTTCAAAGAGTCCTACCTTGTCACAGGCCAATGATAGCTGATATCTGGGCAGGACTCTTGTTTGTTTCCCAGGTCAGGCAGGCACCAATCCCAGTGGGAGAGGAGCTGCCCCCAGAACTGGTTTGAAGTGACCAAAGAGGTGGAGTTGCCTATTTCCCTGGCCACACATCTTGGATGGGCACACAGGCTCTGCACAAGGGGAGAAGGGTTTCACCACCTTGGATTTGGACAGAGAGGGGCACTGTGTGATTGTTTGCAGTTGGGCACAGAGTGGAAACATCCTTTACCCAGAAGTCAGAACAACGACCTGCCTGTATGACGCAGTCAGTACCCCGACTGCGACATTAACACTTGTTCCTTTAACCTGCACGTCTTTACAACGACTTGCTCTAGGGGGCACTTTGTTGGACTGGTGTTGGATTTTAAGTCCAACACCTTTCCTACTGTTGTGACGACTGGAGTTGGAATAGTAATTTATACCAGTCCAAAGTGCAGCACCCCCCTAAGGCAAGTCGTTGTAGTGGCTTGCATGGTAAAGTAACACAAGGTAACATTGCAGTTGGGGTAGTAACTGTGTTATAAAGGCATGCAGGGTAAATGCATGCAGGGTTCCTTCATACAAACGCACACAGGGACTGTTGCAAAAGTGGGAATCGCTACCACTGGCAACCTTTTCCCTATTGGTCATGGAGTGGCCAGGAGTCACTCCCACCCGCAAGCTAGTGCCAGGCATATAAACGTCGAGAAAAACAACAAGGGAACCCTACTCACTTGGAACCAGGGTACTGAAATGATTATCAAAAACAATGGCTCCTGTGGACTAATGGCAAGAAAATCTCAATAAAATAACGCACTATGGCAATGTAATGGGTTATTGTGATGTCAAAAAGAGAAGGAGTCGAACACACCTTAGATTAGTATTTCATTCATAATTCTTGTTTATATAGTTCTTTGAAGCAAAATTACATTCATGACATTTAACAATCAATTGATTGTAGTGAGTGGTGTCCCAGTGAAAAAAGGAACCTAAACAAATAAACCTAAATAATTTGTGACATATTCGTGACATATATACAAGGTTTCCTATATTTCATGAAAGCGACCATTGAAAGATATATATTATATAAACCACGCTTTTATACAATGATAAGTGCTGGCTTGTAATGATTCGCTTTGAAAAAACTGTCGACGGCGTTTCGACCCTGTGTGCAATGTAGGGTCTCTTCAGGACCTAAGATAGTAGGGACACCTGAAGGAAGGGTTTGCGCAGCCTCGTGTGGAATTTGTGGCACCGTGAGTAAAGTGAAAGGAAGGATACTCACATGGGACCCGGCCGGGCACCCATGTGAGGGTAGCTGTCGGCTGGCAAAATTCGGTTAGCACAATAGGAGGATTCCGCAGGTATGGAATAGAAGGGCACGGTGAGTGTGCAGATCAAGCACGAGCCGATAGGGTTTTTAAGTAGAAGTAGCAGGCTTCTTCCATGTGTTATGGCTCTTGATAATTATTTAAGACGGCTATGTGCCTCTTTGTGTCGCCAGTTGATAAGTAATGGGGGGTCTTACTCAAGAATCAGTATGTTCGTGCCTGCATCAAGGATATCTGTGGAGCAGAACAGCATCTGTCTGTCTGCCTTGGTTCAATGACCTATGACATATAAACGTGGCACCCCTGACCATCCACTTCCGAGCACTATTGGACCTGTGGAAGATAGAAAAAAGACTGCAACTGGTGTTGAGACCTGTGAGGGGACCTGAAGGGGTGGATCTGTCCCCACTTGTACCCAAGACAAAGAAGTGGACTACAAGGGTCAGCTTGGCTGACCTCCTGTTAAGCTACATGGCTAAAATAAAGCTGCAAGAAACCCCTTCCTCTAAAGAGCCCAGCTGGCCAGTTCCAACTGGAACTGCCATGGACCCTGCTGATGGCTTTTGCTGAAGTCAGTTTAGACTCTCAAGTGATGTTCCTAGGATATTGGGACAGTTAGCTGTGTCAAAGTGTACTCCTCCTAACATCCTGAAAAACCTGAGACTCACAAACATTATGGCTCCAAAGACCTCTGGAGGACCGGCACAAGCCTACCAAGTCAATCTGACAAAAGTGTGTTGCAGCTGGGCCAAAGATTCAGGTTGCTTCCACACAGAGCTTTTCTATAGCAGCAAATGTGTTTCAGCGGAAAGGGTATCTGGCCTCGGGGAGTCCTGTAAGGTTGCAACTTGCAGCCTTGCCCTGCTGGTGACTAAGTCTGTGCATAGAAATCTGCTGGAGGAATCTGAGCCCCAAAAAAGTGACTAAGTCTGAGTGTAGAAATCTTTAGCAAAGTCACCAAAAGTATCGGGCAGTGAGGGATCTTCCTTGGGGACGAATTTTTTATTTCTCCCAATCAGAACAATCATGTTAAAAGTCAACGGCTTCACCGGTACCTCATCCGATGGCTATCCACCCTTGTGGAGCCATTCTCCCCTACAGCCTGCTGCTTTGCCCTGCTGAGGATTGTTGATTTTCATTTCAGAGACTAAGTCAGAAGGTCAAACTTCTGACAGGGTTGAATCTGCTTTCTGTAGTCGTCAAGCCCTCATTGAGGCGGGCCTCAAATTACGCCTGGGTCCCGGTCCAGCGCAATGACCGCGGTTGGCTCTTAACATTGTTTGGCACTATTGTTATTTAAAATTTTAAAAACACATCTTTTGTTACCCTTATTTAATTTTTGTTGTTTTGATGTTATAGAGTTCATTAAATTATTCTCTATTTTTATAATTTGGAGTGGGATTTTTATTTCTTATGGTAAGCCTGTCAGCTCTGTGCTACAGCTATCAGAGGTTGAGCTCAGGTATAACTTACTGAAAACTTTACTATACCTAACAAAAATTGAACAAGGACGTATTACTTGAGGTAGACTACAATCTACCCCAACTAATAATCCGCCTAATCACAGTCCCCTACTACCTACTCTCCTATTGTGAAGGCAGTTAGAATAGGAAAGATAATTTGAATAGAAATGCTCTTTTTGCATTTGGGCCATAAATGGAGAAGAGCGTAATTGGGAATGATTCTATCTGACCTCTTAGGCCCAAAATTTGCCATTCTTGATTTGACGAGGTCACATCTCTCCTGATCAGAGGCTGTCACCCCTTTCGTCTTACATGGGCCACTAGAATGAAACTGTAGTGGCTACCAGTAGGACCATAATCTAGGTATCTCGGGGGTGGGCAGGAAGATGGGTCTCCTACAGTATGACAAAACACGCAACCATCTTAGGAGTGCCTTCCTCTTCACAAAGGGGTTGAGGCCATGCACATTCAGAGAGACTCTGGTTTGTTGTGTCATAGATTTCTGAGAGCGGAGTTCTGTGTTGACCTCGTCCAAATTAAATAAGTAAGAGCCATGATGCCTGTTCCTGGTGGTTTCTGCCTCTGTGATGTAATTCCTCATGATTGTATCATTGTTTCTTGTCTACGATTCCCCCAGTGAGTTTCCATAGTGCCCTGCATCCTGCAGTGTGTATAAATCCCTATGTGAAAATTGCTCAACAACAATACCATATAATAAAAAACTTTAAAAAAAGAAAATAAGTAAATGGTATAAACAGCAAGGGGGTCACCACCATGTATGCAACATAGGGGAAAGCATCTAGGAAAATGTATTTTTGCAATTTTATATAGCAAGAACTCGACCCAAGGACATTGGAGGGCATTACATATACACCAGTATTATTATACAAGGTCACATTTTTTTTAGACATGGGTAGATTAACTGATTTGCCCAGAATAACAGAATGTTGAGCCGACGCAGGGATTCAAACCTGGTTCCCCAGTTCAGAAATCGACAGCTCTGCCCGTAACACCACATTCTCTTGGACTCAGCCCACTATCCCCACCATCCCACAACTTTAAACCATTTTCATCAAATAGATTAGTACATTAGATTAACTAATTTAAAAATGCAATCATTACATATTGGCTTTTGTTTAGCTGTGAGTTCATGTATGAGAATTGTACTCTTTAGTGGTAATATCCATAGTTCAAGGGACCTAAGCATTGATATTTTAGCCTTCCCTTAAAGAAGCATCTGCTGGATCCCGTTCATGTTGTCGTATTTACTTTCTAGAGGTCTTCTGTGTTGTTTTGGAAATTTTCCTTGTCCACTTATCTCGAAATTATTTTTCATGGGTAGTATCCATGATGGGTTCATTGGTGTCTAAGGATTTGTATGTATGTATGCCTGTGTATGGCATTTCTAAAACGCAAACCTCCCAAAATGGTGGGGAGCGCTGTACACTGTCAGAAACAGGGTCGTAGATGCATTGTGATGTAGTGTTCTTTAAAGGGGTGAGTCTTCAATTCTTTCCTGAATTGGAGCTGCAGTGGGGTGGTGCTGATGGATCAGGGAATGTTGTTACAGATCCTGAGTGCATAGATGGAAAGGCCTACTCTCTTGTTTTTTTCTTTTTTACACTTCTTAGTCTGGGGGGAAGGGTTGTCCCGGCTGCAGTTGCACCGAGATCCACCAGAGATGGCGAGCTTGTCTGCAAGATAAATGGGGGTGCGGGTTATGACAGCTTAGTAAATGATAACGTTTATTTGGAAGAGGCTGCGGGCCCGCAAGGAGAGCCAATGGAGTTCCATCAGGATGGAGGTGATGTGATCATATTTCTTCATGCCCTGGATGAGATGAGCTGTAGCTTGCAGAATGCCTCTAAGGGGTGCCATTGTATCATCTAGAAGGCCATGGAGTAGAGCATTACCACCATCCACGTGCAAGAGTATGAGGCTTGAACAGCACTTCTGAAGTCCATTTCTGGAAGAAACAGTTTTACTTTCTTTAGACGAGAGCTGGTACCAGACCATCTTTGTTTTTTGAACAATGTGTTTCTTGAGGGCGAGGCTGGTGTCCAGCGAGAATACACATGACTTGTCATTCAGTGAAAGTTGGGGTTTGAAACTGTCAAGGTTCATGCGAGTCTTTTTTATTTATTATTATTGGCAAATAGAAGGTATTCTATCTGGGCTGAGCTTCAGGTAGGTGCCGGACATCCAAGTCTGGATGATGTGTAAGAAGTGTTTGAGACGTTGAATGTCTAAAGCAGGGGAGACTTTCAAGCAGAGTTATGTATCATCAACATATTGGTGACTCTTAATGCTGTTATCTGTGAGTAGAGCACCAAGAGGCTACTTGTATAGGCTGAAGATGACAAGAGACAGTATGGAGCCCCGCAGTGATAGAGATATTTTGTGACCTGGAGGAGCCCTGTGAACAAACTGGCATTGGTTAGAAAGGTAGGAGGAGAACCAGTAAAGGACATTGCTGGTGAATCTCATTTAAGACTCTAGGGTGCATATGCATGTAGAATGGTCAACTGTATCAAAGGAAATTGAGATGTCCAGCAATATCTTCATCTGTGATCCAGAGGGCATCGTCTATGATTTCATATTTAAAATCTCACTCGCTTTGCTTGGCATTCTGACTACGATCCGTTTATTGACTAAGGAAAAGATAAGGTACACTGGGAATCCCAATTTGTAAGAAATATCTTCTTAGCAAAAGGTTGTGGTTCTTCCTTTAAATTCCCTGCATTTGGCCAACGTAATGGGTGAGATATCTTGGAACAGGGAAATGTTGTTGCCTTTAAATTATTTTTCCACTGACAGTGTCTCCTCTTTTTTATGGAATAAGCAAATTCTTGTTAGTACAAAGTGAGACTATTTTCACGAAGGTAGGACATTATATATATGGTTGGAAAGGATCATTTGATGTGTGTTTGGCCTTTCGTTTAGTTGACCACAGAGAGTCTGTTTAATCCACCAAAGCGCAGTAAAGTGGGAAAGATACCAGATAGTTTCTATTGAGGAGAAAAGGACCTATAGGTGTTTGATAATGTTTAACATCAACATCAACATTTGGTGAGTTAGTGTGATTTATATGGTTTTATATATAGGAATGAAAGATTGTGTGTTAAGTTTGTAAAGATGGTTGGTTTCAAGTTACGTTGAGTAGTATGTATGGGATTATTAAATAAGTGAAGTCGGGGCATGTATATGGCTTTAATTGAAGATCATTAGGTCAAAGCCTGTCTGGTTTGCTAAGGATATCTTGGGGACATTCAGAAAGATTCCGTGGGAATTCATTCCACCCGTTGCGTTGCTTACTATTGGCTTTGTGGTTTGTAACTCACATTTTCTGGCTTTCTATTTGCTGGCTTTATTTGTTTTAGGCAGTCCAGGTTCAGTTTGTCCTTCCCAAGGAGCATAGCCATTTTACACGCTCTCTCGTTGTATTCTTCCACAAGTGATCCGTTCTGTAAATAGGCCTGTAAATCTTGTTCCTATCTTGCCACATTTGCTGTGCATTCAAAGACAGAGGTCAAATGTCAGGCTCTGTCTTTGAGGGAGCTTGGTGTTTACTTTTCTTTCTCTGACTTCAAAGTGAGACGATTTATGTGACAATCTTGCTGGATACTGGGGGTAGGAAAGGCCTTTTTTTCTAGCACATAACATTTAAATGAACTGAGCAAGTATTTCAGAATATATCAGAATTAGCAAAGCACAAATGATGCTCATTTTATGTTAATTTTGGAGTGTGTTGGAAACAAATTCTTTAATATGATCAAAACAAATCAATACACTAGGTGATGCCATTTCCACACATTATCACTTGTGAGCTGCATAGCTTTATTAGTAAAACTGTATGGCAACTGTGCACCACTCCACTCCACACCACTGCACTCTACTCTGCATAACTTCACTTTACATCACACCACTTCGCTCTGCATCACTGCACTCTACTCGACCTTGCACCACTCCCCTCTACGCCACTGCACTCTACACCACTTCACTCTACGCCTCTCTACTCTACTCTGCACCACTCTACGCCACTCTACTGTACGCCACTGCACTCTACACCACTCCAGTCTAGGCTACTCCACTCTTCACTACACAACTCCAATTGTACGCTACTCCTCTCTACAACACTGCAATCTATGCCACTGCACTTTATGCCAATACACTATATGCCGATGCACTCTACTCTGTGCCACTCCACTCTACGCCCCTGCGCTCTATGCCAATCCACTGTACACCACTCTAATCTACACTGCACCACTGCACTCTACGCCACTTTACGCCATTACTCTACACCACTGCACTCTACCCTGCAAAATTCCACTCTACGCCACTTTACTCTACTCTGAAACAATCTACTCTACGCCACTGCATTCTACGCCACTCTGCACCACTCCACTCCACACCACTGCACTCAATGCCACTCTACTCTAAACCACTGCACTCTGCCACTGCATTCTACTCTGCACCACTGTAGTCTATGACACTGCTCTCTATGCCACTGCACTCTAAGCCCCTGCACTCTCCGGCGCACTACTCTGCAACACCGCACTCTCCTCCACTGAACTCTACGCCACTCTACTATGCACTACTGCACTCCACTCTATGCCACTGCACTATACACCACTCCACGCCATTACTCTATGGCACTCTACTCTACATCACTGCACTCTTCCCTACACCACTCCTCTCTGCACCACTTTACTCTACTTTGAAACAATCTGCTCTATGCCACTGCACTCTATGCCACTCTACTCTGCGCCACTCCACTCAATGTCACTGCACTCTATGCCACTCTACTCTATGCCACTGCACTCTATGCCACTGCACTCTACATCACAGCACTCTACTCTTGTGCTTTAATGTATATATTTTTTCAATGAATGTTAGGTTTTATTTTGATGTTTTATATAGATTCTATGGAGGTGTATTGTATATCTTTTAATGTATTGTTATTGTCCTTTTCGTAGATGTTACATTGAAAGATATTGGGGAGGAGATATATGTAGTCCTGAAAAAGGTGGTTGTTTTCAATAGTATCCACCAAAACACATCAACGGATCAGTAAAGCAGTATCCTCAGGGCACGAGGGTCTTTATATGTGATCTAATTAATTCATGGACACCTGCTGACACGAACAACAGATATTCTGTTTTGTGAAGACTAACTATTTTGTCTTAGATGTTCTCCCTTATGTTATTGTATTTTATTTTATGTTATGTATATGTGTTATAGTCATAAATGTGTGATTCTATATGAGATTTTAAATATGAAATTATTTATAAAATAGGATTAAAGCCATATATATTTTTCTAAACTTCTGTGGCATTTGGTTGTCTTGAATTTTATTAGATTTTGGGTGTACATGCACAGTGAAGTTTGAGTGCTTTATGTGATTACTGTACTTAGGGGGGGGGGTCTTCTGATTCTTTGGTTGGCGGAACCCTGACCCCGTAGTGTGCGGTGTCTCCCTTGTTTTACATCTTCAGGTAAGTCAGCCATTTTTGCTTACCTTTCAGTTGTTTAAATGGAGTGGCACAGGATTTGCGGCACATCGCAGATGTTTTTTGTAACTGGGCCATGGCAGAACCTGCCACAAGCCTCTGCTGCCAGGAACCAGATAAAAATCTAGAATCCCGGGCACCAGCGGGACACACAGGCTACAGCCACAGCTGCCGTTCCCCCACTCTTGGTTCCAGTGGTGGGCTCTTATGTCGCCAGTGCCCAACCAGTCATGCGGCACCAGGCGGTTCCCGTTGTAGGCCTCCTGCGGGCTCCCCACTCATGTCAGACTTAGCTCACGCTGGGGAAAGGGTGCTTCCCTTTGATGGGGCTGTTTGTTCACAAAGGTCACATCAATCTTCTCCAACGTTGCCGCTTCGATCCTCTGGGGCCCTATTATGTATAGGTCGCACTTTCCCTGTTTGTGCCCGGTGCACCTTAAAACAGGGAAAGTGTGCCTCATCACATTGAATGCGCTGCCCCAAGGGCAGCCACCAACTCGTGCTTCCCTGGGGGCAGTGCACTCAGGTGAAAAACTGAGCAGTTTTGAAGCAGCCATTTTGTGTTTCTCTGTGCAGGCGGCAACCCGTCTGTACTTTTAAAAGGGGAAAGTCTGAGATCCCCTTGCTGGCAATTGCAGTGAGTAACTACACCCGCCTGCAAGGGAATGTCTGGGGGTTCCATGGGACTCCTTTTCCCCCCTCCATAGGGCTACCATCAGGGGGCACATTGACAGTGCGCCTCCTGACAGCTTCTTTGCCTCTGCGCCTGTGCCTGTAATACGTTGCGGTCGCAGAGGCAAAGGGGTTCCCTCATTTGTATGGGGCCACACACCCATGCAAATGAGGGAACACCCTCTGATGATTGCGTTGGTGATTTATGTTCGTCAACGCTATCTGTAATACAGAAGGGGACGCACAAGCGTCTACGGCCTCTTCTGTAACACCAAAGTGCCCGGGGCGCGCAAAGCAGGCGTAAATGCCTGTTGCGCCCCCGGGGCACTCCGGTAATATGGCCCCTGATGTCTAAGCTTCAAGCTGTCATCACTTTGTCCTGGATGCGTTTATAACAGCGGCGGAGGGAAGGTGATCGAGGAGTCCGGAGCTCAACAAGGTTCCTGCTCAGTACACATTCCTGTTTTATCCTCTCTATTTTGAAATGCCAATACATCACTTAAAGGCTTAAATCTCTCAAGAGCAGCTTTGACCCTATTTTACTCAAATCAGTGGCTATTGCACTCCTTAAATCTTTCATTGTCAAGCATTTTGTACCTGGTTATGCAGTCTCATCCTTCTCCAAAGTTTCCACTGTTTTCCTAATACAAACAAATAAGCCTCAGTCTTGTCAAAACCCTTAGTACATTACAAATCACTATGTATATTAACCCAAATAAAATTGTTATGTTCCACACAAGGCACTCCACAAAACCGGCCCAGCCTACCTCAACAGTCGACTCTCCTTCTACGTTCCCAACCGTCAACTCCGCTCCGCCGACCTCTCCCTGGCCACGTCCCGCGCATCTGGAGAACCACCACCGGAGGAAGATCCTTCTCTCACCGCGCCGCCAAGATCTGGAACACCCTTCCCCTCAACCTACGACAGACCCAAGACCTGCTGACCTTCAGGAGACGACTCAAGACCTGGCTATTCGACCAGTAGCGGCAACACCCCCCCTCCTCTCCCTCAGCGCCTTGAGACCCTCGCGGGTAAGTAGTGCGCTTTACAAATCTTGTGATTGATTGATTGATTGATTGATATAGGTACCCTAATATAGGCCCGGGTAACATCATACCCCTTCACCTACATTACCTCCCCTACACTACACTGTAACGAACCTTTTAGGATTGAACCTTTACCTAGTTCTAGTCCTGGGTGCAGAAGGAGGGTTTCTCCTAAACAATAGAGTCCTATAACTCCATCAATAGACTCACACAGTATGAATGAATATTCATAAGGGTTCCTAGAAACCAGGATGGGGCTACACCACCTTCCTCCCCATATCTACGTACACGGTTCATCCCATACGTCATCCTCAAATCCAACAATGGCTAATATAAGCAACAAGGGACAAAGGAGCCCTAGATACTTTCTGTATAAATACAGCACCTCTTGCTAGTGTTAGTTAGAGGGAACCGAGACTTCCAGGCCGACACACTGACCAGAGACGCTGAGGCTCCTGCATGCAGTCGCTCCAGCTGACAGTGGTCTGAACATCCCTCGCGGGGTGTCCAACTCGGGACCAAGAAGGGCTCCTACATTCTCACACTTCAGGTAATGGGGATAGACTAAACCTTAGAGGGATTCTTGGCTTTACACCTACTCACATGCTAGGTACACTTAGGTACATCTAGATAGGCATCGTAGGAGTACGCGCTTTCTTTTATCCTGCATTTTATATTCATGCATTCATTTATGCTTATTGCAAAATGGTAGAACTGTACTATCCATTTATATTCACTGTACTGCTAATCATATATCTCTGCTACTTTCTAATGGTTGTTGCAGCTCATATATTCTACACAAGAATAACAACTGTTCAATAAACCCTTATTGAAACGCCCAGGCTGTTTATTCTGTGTATCTCTGAGACTGAATAAGTAATCACGAATGATTGAGCGAAAATTAGTACATTGTTTCCACGATCCTGAGGGATCAGGGTTGTCATGTTCTGAGGTTGCCAGAAACTATTCTCTCCCCGATAAGAGGAGACACTAGTGGCACTGTGAGCTAGCTTATGCGAACAGGCTAACATTTCTCGGTGGGGTGCTCAGAATCAGTCTGCCACCAAGCCCACAGTTTATGTTATCGGAAGGCGCAGGTCCTGTATGGGTAATATAGGAACTACACAACATGGCGCCGCCAACGTTGGTTTAACAGTAGAATCTGAGTAGTTCAGTCATGCTATTATCAGAGACCCCTACTCACAAAACGCCAGAGATGTCTGGAGTGGGTGGGCACAAAACTCCACCACAGCTGAGTAGGCGAAATATCCTATTTATTGGCTGCTGGTTAATCAAGCTTGAAGGACAGTTTGTTCCTAAAATTGTGCATAACACCTTATCTTAGTTCCCTTGAACAAAGTTCTCCTTTCCAAAATGACCGAGGACGCAACCAACCCAGATAACCCGGTGGTGGCTAGACGCCTCTCAGTAGGAGATGAAGAGGTGGATGGAATTTTCATTGCACCTAAATTCAGACGTACTATCACCCTGAAACTACTGGAATATGGTTTAGCACCTAAGGGTGGCTTAGTAGCTTTTGTAATTGAGGCACACAAATCAAACAAAACAGATTATTCTATTCATGGGTTACATTCCCAGAAGCAGATGCAAGAACACAGACATTTCACTTCTATACAGAAGGAGATGCACCAGTGGAATATGGTCCTTGCGAGGACATAGAGGTTCCACTCGCGTACCAGGAACACCTATACTGGTTTAAAGGCGCCCTACCCCATATAAGAAATAGAGAAAGATTAGGCCCGCTCGGAGGAGACGGGGCTACATGGCCAATATTAGCGGCCTACACACCACATCCTGACATTGAAACAATGCCACAGGCAGACTTACTCTTACAACACAAAGATTTAATCAAAATCGACAGAAACCTGACGCAATTCGTCATGAGGACTTTCACAGTCCAGCCAGCATCATTTGCAACAAATGGAACTCAATATCAGGGTACAGCAACTAAAATCACACCACAAACATTACACGCAGTAATGGGGAAGATGCCCACAAAACGTGAACAAATGCCATTCTGGGTAGCTCAGAAAATAACTCAGCTCGAGCCAGTATTCCCAAATACTACTCCGTTTGAAAAACACAGAATGCTAACAATCTGCTTGCCCATGGGAATAACACCACAATTAGAGGATTGCACCTCTTGGGGTACAGTCTTTGCTGCCATAAATACCAGAACACATGGTATTCCTTCATTAGCGGTGATACCAGATGTATTAAGACAAATACAAAATGAGTACGGAGCAGAGCGTGCTCTGAACTTAGGGATGAAGTTACTAAATAACTACGACCAGGTATCAGCCAAAATACTAGCTAATATTAAAGGGGAAGCAGCTTCAGTGGCAATCCGCCAATGCCTAAGGGAGTTCAGTCCATTAGATCAACAACACGAACTTCCCAAAATAATAGATACTGCGTATGCAGAATTAGGCAGAGACAGTTTGGGTGGGAAAGCTTTAAAACCACAACTGATTAACAGTCCTGAAAAGGACAATTCCAAGCAGACACCTGCTCCTTCTAAAAAGAAGCGGGATAATAAAAAACAACAAAACTTTTCAGAAAAGAGATCGCAATCCCGAGGTAGATCTCCTCCACAGGAGCCCTCTGAAAAGAGGTATAATCTCAGGAATAGGGATAATATTAGGAAACCTGACCGGTATCTGGATACTGATACACGTTCCTCTCGTTCCTTTCAGGGCTCGACGAAAAACTCAGAGAGAGAAGGACAATCAGAACATAAAGAGGAGCGTACAAAGTCCAGAGACAAGCAGCACGCTCAAGACTACACTTCTAAAAAAGAAGAAAAGCAAAAATCAAAACCTCAGTTTAAGAAAAAGAAAGTTGCAGGCCTGAAGATCAGACATGCCCAGAATTCTGAGGACGCAGCTTCTGAACGGGGAATGGGCTCTGACGATGCTAGACAGTGCGGCAGATATAACAATAGCTCGCCAGAACCTGATGGAATTTCTGGTGACAGCGGACTTGAATGATTACATCACGTTGGAAACACCAGATACAAGGGTGAGCGTCCCACATAAGTTACACGAGATAACACTCCAAATGGAGGGGGACAAGCCCAGGAAAGTTAAAGGTCTCTTTTGGGAAAATCTGTCATCTGGTTATGACATCCTATTAGCAGAACAAGATTGGCCGCTAGCATTCGTTATTCTCTGACCTCGTTCCCATACATCTTAAACATGCATATGCACAGGAGTGGGCGGCTGCCCTAGCTCCAGCACTATACAAAAATCATGCCGGTTGGGATGAGGATTCAACCCACCACGTGATCCCGTTAAAAGTTTCACCAAATGCTCAAAGGCAATATCCAATAAAGCAAGAAGCTAAAAAACAGGTCAGGGAGATCTTAGATCAACTTGAATATCAGTGGGTCATTGAAACATGCACCTCACCAATGAACAATCCTTTGTTTCACGTATCAAAACCGGACAACTCATATCGCCTAGTTTTAGATTACAGACATTTAAACACATGCACAAAGACATTCGCTGTCCAAAACGCACATAGTGCCGCATTAATGAATAACATTGTGCGGAAAAAATACAAAACAACACTTGATATCTCAAATGGATTTTTCTGCAAACATATAGCACCTGAAAGCAGGTATTTGACCGCATTCTCAGCGTTGGGGTCGCAGTGACAATTTTGTCGCCTCCCCCAGGGGTATAAGAACAGCCCGGGGGTATTCTCAGCAAGAGTAACTGAGTCACTCCAAAATTTTGATGAAGAAGCATTGTCCTACGTGGATGATATTTATCTGACGGACAATGACTTAAAGGGGCACTTGACCAGGTTGAGTAACATTATTAGGGGTTTCGCCTCTGAGGGCTACAAATTTAATTTTAAAAAAATCAAAAATCGCCCACTTCAGTGTCCTGTTTTTAGGATATGAGCTGTCAAGTGAGTGGAAAAGTCTGGCAGCTAACTTTTTAGAAAAGTGTGCGCTACTCCAGCCCCCAAGATCATTAAAAAATCTACAATCAATACTGGAATTCCTAAATTTCGGCAGAACATACATTTTAGATTACGCAGAAAAAGTAAAACCTTTCTACGACTTAATCAAACCTGACTTTTCAGTCAGACATTGGACACAGGAACACTCATACATCCTACGTTCACTACAAGAAGACATGATAGCTTCCAAACACTTACAGATATGCGTAAATGTACGCAACTTAGTGATCCGAGTAATAGCGGGTCAATGCGGGTACACTTACTTAACCTTCAATGAAGGCGAAACGGTACCAATCGCATACAAATCACACCTGTACACAAACGCAGAAATGCGTTTCCCTTCAACAGAAAAAATACTGACAGCAGTTCAGACCGCTGTAGCAAGAGAAAGAGCCCTGGCTCAGGGGAAACGCATAATAGTCGTAACCCCAGTACCAGCTTTAGAAGCTGTTACAAAGGCAAGCATTCCAAATGCAAAAGCCTTACATCCAAGATGGATACAATGGGCTAATTCTCTTACTGCAACGGATGTTGAATACAGATTTGATCCAAGTCAAAAACACAAACATTTCTGCAATACGAACAAGAATATCCTCTACCAAATGAAATTTTACCTCTCGACCAGTATGAATATATTATTTACACTGACGGATCTGCTCAACCGGCCATAGGGAGTAAGCAACAATACAGCGCGGCATGTGCTATTGTTAAAGGTCGCATGCGGGATGGAAAGTTCCATCCGAGTTGCACCAAAACGCAATCTCTAGGAGAGTTCACGGCTCAGTTGGCAGAGTTAAAAGCACTGATACTGGCACTTGTAAATACGGACCACGAATTCCCCACACTAATTGTGTGTGATTCCTTTTACTGTGTACAGTCATACAATGAATATTTATATCATTGGGAACAAAACAGGTTTAAAGATGCAAAAGGTGGCACAATTAAGCATAAAATGCTATGGGAACAGGTAGTAGAGTTGAAAAACGAACTACCAAGGGCTCACGTGAGCCATACACTGAGTCATCAACGTGATGGCGTTCACGTTGAAGGGAATTCATTGGCTGATGAAGCCGCAAAGGGGGCTGTACGCACGGCTTCGGTAGCTGCAATCACTCGCTCTAAAACGAGAATAGACGGTGAGATTATGGTGGCTGTTATTGCTTCAAGCAAAAACAGCGGTGCAGTACCAAAGAAATTTCCACTCAAGTACTCCTACAAGTTAGATGCAGACAACATTCCATATGCTCAGATTCCTGGAGTGGGGGACAGAGTATACCAAATATGGATCGTAGGCAAGGTTTAATACTAGCTGCACATGAGGGTTTGGGCATACAGGCGTTACAGCGAATATTTTGCTACTGAAACAGCGCTATTGGTGGCCAGGTCTAACAAAACAAGCTAAAGACTAAGGGGCCCATTACGATGGCGGGCGGAAGCACAACCGCCGTGCTGGCGGATACAAAAACCACCAGTTACCGCCGGCACGCAGCAGTCCACACGCCCGCACAATTACGATGCGAAAAGTAGGCCAAACACCGCCGGCAAGCCAGCAACACCGTCCGCCATCAAAGTGCGCCCGTACACGTAGCGGCGCAGCCCAACTGACACACACCGTCCGACGAAACACGTCCCGCCCGGCGCATAAATTACGATGCCGCAAACAAACGGCTCCCACGGCTAAGAGACACCGCACGTGAAAGAGAGGCGGTAACACGGACGCAGAGCACGGACAACGAAGAAGCGGCACCCCGGGCATGAATCCAGCACTGCAGGCCCTTCCCATGCTTCTGCTGATGCACCACCAAGGACGCAACGTACCGCGGAGACGCAGGTAGGCACACACACAACAAGTGCACGCAAACAGCGCACACAGTGCAAGGGCGGAAAAAGCGGACAACCCCCACCAGCGCGTGTACACTACACATCCACCATTGCATCCACATATGACACACAGGCCAAATCCTAACATCGCGGAACACATGTGTACACACCACCTGGGACTAGGAACCAACCACCCCGTCACGGCCACAAAGCGCCGATGACGCCGCCACACATGCGCACAACGCAGAGGCCAACCGCAGCGCCATGCATGCGTCGCACACAGACACAGGGACACAACCAAGCAGCACACACATCAGCCCCACCCCGAACGCACATGACACGTGACAGGCCTGCCACAGACATGTCCCCAACGCCCAATTCACGGACAACACCCAACGCCACACAACCGACGCACACATGTCAGTGAAGTCACGCAACAGCAGGACACACCCCAGTGTAACAAACATGGCGAAGCACACAGCGGCGGCAACACCAACTAGGAGAAGCAGGGCTCCCTTCGGGAAGAGGAACGCCAGTACCACACTGAAAAATCCATACCACCCTGCACATATGAACAAGACACATGAAACGGAACACCAAAGAGCCCGGGGACCGACAACAGGTGGCCCAAGAATAACATCCACACACAAGGCCCAACGCAGAGCGGAAAGGCAGGCTGCCGCCCACACAAGGGAGAGCAGACAGCACTGAATGACCTTCCATTCCAACTCCGAAACCACAGCCCTACGACAGAAGCCGGTGAATACAGCCATTGTCCAAGAATAGACCAACACAGGCATGCCGAGGAGACCGACCACAGGGCAGATAGCGCATATCACAGAAGCACACAACGGACGGGGAAGAAAGAAGAAAACACTCCCCCATGTCGGCCACATGCAAGTTAATTGGAAGGAGTCACACAGCACTGACCTTGAACTGTCTGAGAAGCATGTGGGAAGAGGGCCCGTGTCCTCCAAACAAGCCAACAGAACACAAGTCCTGTCTCCCTACGACTACACAGAGCTCACAGCAACCCCGGAGCGTGCACATTGCAGACTGCACACACAGCCGGAGCACGCCACCTCAACGAACCGCTGCGAAATGGCAACCGCAACACACCTACCCAACTACGCCGAACAGCTCAAGCTGTACAAAACCAACACGATACATACATTGGGATGCGATCTCCTGTCCCTGCTGAACGTAAGTTACCGACTGACTTACCGCATCACATTGTTCAGCTGCGTCATGCCCGTCTTCTACTGTCGGAGGTGTCCCTACCAGCATCCCGTCGAGATATGCCTCTCCAACCCGGCATGTCTGAAGGCGGACCCGCTACCACTACTCCTCCCTCTGGACGCACACGACAGGGCCTGCTCTGCCTATGGGGGCATGGCGTATGTGGCCAACATCGCACCCGCACTGAAATGGGACCACTGTGCCTCCACACGACGGATCATCGAGAACAGCTACATCGAATGTCACCCAGCATGCCCCATCATGGTCCTCCAAGGGACAACTTACGAACAACACCTTGAGAGCCACCATCCGCTTCATTGGCTGGCAAACATGTACACCACCAATGACATGGAAGCCCTGCTGGACGGCATCGCATACCTGACAACCTGTAAATACGTCGGACCACAACGCAGGTTCCCCGAGTGACCTACGAAGTCCAACCCCGCACCCATGCTCAGCTTCCGCACGGACTGGCCAGTCACCACCACAACAGCCATACCAAACGACCGGCAACTGTAACCACACCATCAACGACATCGCCATGACATCGGATATGACCGGGACATGCACACTGTTCCCCATCACATCCAGGAACACCGCATGCATCGTGGGAGGCAGTGGCATGGGCTCTGTGTATCGCACCCACATGGACGGAACTGCACGAACAACCAGGACACGACATGGATCCAGCGCACATGGACACACACACCGCTCAGTGGACATGAATAGGTCGCCTGGAGTCTGTGGGTGCTGCACCCCTCCCACCCCCGCCCCGGGAATCCCATACCAGGACCTTTGCATGGACGACAAGTGCATACAACAACAACACGACCCCAGTGACTGTGACATGTCCAGTAACCACCACAGTGCAACAACAAGTGGCACGCCGCTGCATGCACGCAAGCACATGCCCTGATGTCATCACACATGCACGCGTGCATGAGGAACAACCGCAGCAAACCTGTCACATGGAACTGAGATGGACTGTGCCCATGATGCCGAGCGGTCTGGTAGGCTACATGTATACCGTCTGTGTCAAAGTCCGCAGCTCCGCAGCTATACGTAAATGTACATTAGCACAGCCTTGGCCAAGCAGATGTAACTCTGAAGCCCACATCCCACATGCAACAGCCAATCACATGTAACCCCACACCCTATCCAATTTGTAATCATGCTCAGTATATCCTCAACATGTATTCCGCTGCCAGTAGTGTCCACTATACTGCATCACAGAGGACAGAAGACTCAATATAATGTTTGAAACCAAAACTGTCTCCGCTGACTCATTTCACAAGTACGAATGAGAGAGGATGAGAGTATGTGAAGTACACGGCAGTCGTGACATGACCATGTAGTCCACTGGTATTGGATGTCAACGCAAATGAGTAGCACTACTGTGGAAGACACACATGTGTCGTGTGAAGTCGTATGGACGCAGTGCTCAGGTGGGTGGGTGCGACGGGTAGATGCGCACATGCCAAGTTGGAGCACGCCGTGTTGGGAGGGGTCATGAACAGTACACCACTGCTTCCCTGGGCATTGTGAGAGGACACCTGTCGGGGGGAGTGAACACGTGTGTGCACAGCAGCCGGGCACACGTACAAAGCGGTACCAGGCGCACCTCAGCCCACCCTCTGTGGACAAGCTGGATCCTGTTGTGCGCCCGCCATGCCCCTTGACAAGGCACACACAGCCCCAGTCGACCAGGTGTAACCCCAACATAGTCAATCCGCACAGGCGATACAGGGCACGGGATGGCAGTGGAGCATGGTGTGTGAGAGGTCTCCTCGCGCTCCTCCTGGTCATATCACGCAGGCAATAGAACCTCAACGTCTAGCATGGCACAAGTCAGATGGAAGTGTAGGGGGACGCACCACAGCACGAGCAGCACTGACGTCACGGGAGGTGGCTCGCACCATCCCATCCATTGCCCATCATACCAACCACGCCACATGCCATTGCGACTAAGTGCAAGCGCGTGCGCCACCACCCCCGAGCCCTCCCCAGAGAGGCCAAAGAGTGAATGTGTGGGCCATCAGCCACAGGCGGACGCGGCCTGGCCGCAAGGGCAGCCACAGCCACTGGGTGTCGCAGGTGGCGGATCCGGAAGGCGAAGACTGTGATGCATAGTCCATGCAGGCCGGGTCTCCATTTGGGGCACCACGCAGGTGGACGGCGTCCCGCCACACATCATACCCTGAGACAGCCCACTCGTGCAACTGGACCCACACATACACTCCTTGCCCTCTCTGGTGCGAGCTTGGGGCTGCCTGTGCAAGCGCTAGCCTCGCAGGTGAGCATGCATATTGGGGGGCGAGGGGAGGACATGAGGGCTGGGGCGAAGATGACTGTATCACTGTCAGTTAGTACAAGGGATGACCCAGATGTGGAAAGGAAGAGACGTGTCCCGTGTGTACTGCAACTAGTCGCCAATCCAACTACCCCCCATGTCCGGAATGTAAGCCCGCACCTAGGCCCGCCCATCCGCCACATCGAACATACCACCAGCACGACAACCTTCCCATTCGAAACACTGACTGGGGGTGGCGACCAGTGAACAATCATGTGTAGCCTACCCACGCGTACATGTGGGCCCTCCATGATCCATGTCACCTGCGGCAAAGACATGACATGCGCAATGAGGGAAGTGAGGAGAGCTGTCCGCCCCACGCGCAGAAGGTGCATCAGCTCCACAGACCCAGCAGCGAGTCCAGCAGGGGTCACATGTGCAGGGGCAGCTGTGCCTGGTGTGAAGGCACATGCATATAGACAGCACATCGACCAATGTGTAGTCTGCCCACATCCACAGTCCATCATCATGCGGACATAGGAATTGAACACAGGGCAACACATCTTAGTTGGTGCACCCACCGTGACCAACAATGCGCAATCATCGACGTACCCGCCCTGTGCATGGCCCCCCACCCAACGGAGGCACATCCAGTGCCACCATCCCACACACACAAGCCTTCCACGGAACATGCTGTGTCCAATGGTCAGTACAGAGTCAGCGCCCATCTGGTGGATCCTGAACAGGAGACACATGCACACACATGCCAGCTCCCACTATGTACGTCTGCCACCTGGCACGTGCAATGTAACCTCTCACCTGTGACGTGTGACTGCAAGCACACAGCCGTCTTGGCATGGGGCTGTCAATGTGGACACCAGTCAATGTTTCGGGAGCTGTGATCCGTACAGTGCTGTACATAGGGTGCAGTGCTGACACCTACTACTGTCTCATATCCCCTCGTGCCACAGGTCCCACTTGTATTGGCCGCTCAGCCCGTGCCCACATCGTCGTCGTCGTGTGCCATACTCATCCAGCCTCGGAAGCAGTTCCATGCTCAGCAGACACTCATGTTGCCGTGGCGTTGCCGCTTGACGAATATGCAGTCAGTCCCCATCAGCACGCCCCGCAAGTCATTGGGGCCTAGATCCCCATGTGCATGCACATGGCAGTGGTATGTCTCACTTGCCATTGCCATTGTTGGGAGACCTGTGTAAGTGTATTGTGGCCGTGCCGTCCCAGCTTGACAGCTGGGCTGTGGCTCATGTGCTTGCTCAGTCATGTCAGTGATGTGTATGCGAAATTGCTATGTGCCGTGTTGCTTTGACATGTGTCCTCTGCCATTTAACCCAGGCGGAGACCGAACATTGACCGCCCATACCAATTGCTGGCGGACATGGACGATACAGAGGTAATCAGGAAGTTTCGGCTGGACAGGCCAACCCTGCATCGACTGTGTGCCATGTTAGAGCCCCATCTCCGTCCCCGCAGGGTGTATCCGACTGCTGTCACCCCCACGGCTAAGGTGATGGCCGCCATGCATTTCTTCGCCACTGGGTCATTCCAGCACACAGTGGGCAGTGGAGGAGGGATGTCCCAGCCCATGTTCAGCAAGGTGCTGAGGGATGTACTGGCAGCCATGATGCTGTACCGGAACAGGTACATCAGATTCCCCAGGGCTCGTGAATTGGCGGCAGTGAAGGGTGCATTCTATGCCCTTGGCAGAATCCCACACGTCGTGGGAGCCATTGACTGCACACATGTTGGCCTTGTTCCACCACAGGCCACTGAGCACCTGTACCGCAACAGGAAGCACACGCACTCCCTGAATGTGCAAGTGGTGTGCCTTGCGGACATGGTGATCACCCACGTGTGTGCCAAGTTTCTAGGCTCGGCACATGACGCACACATAATGCGCAACAGCATCTTGCCACGACTGATGGCCAATCTGCAACAGGATCGTGGCTGTATTGTCGGTGAGTATGTGGAGTGGTGTAGCGTGCTGGTTGTGCGATGCTGTCCCCTGTCCAGTTGGAATAGCAACGGTTCTCTGTGTCCCTCACACCCAGGTGACTCTGCGTATCCGAATGGGGCATGGCTGCTCAGTCCATTGAGGAATCCTCGCACCCCAGCAGACGATCGATACAATGAGGCACATGGGAGGACCAGACGTGTGGTCGAGCGTACCTTTGGCCTCCTCAAGTCCAGGTTCAGGTGCATGGACCGCACCGGGGGTGCACTGGCGTACTCCCCACAGAAGGTGTGCCAGATAGTGGTGGCGTGCTGCATGCTGCACAATCTGGCCATTCGGAAGCAGATCCCCCTCATTGTGGATGACGGAGATCAACCAGGGCCCCAGCCCGCAGACCAGGACAGCTCGAGTGAGGTGGACAGCGGAGAGGAGGAAGCTGGGAATGTGCGCCAGCAGCTCATCGCCCGCTACTTCACTTGACGGTGAGTGTCCATGTACGACGGATGATGTGTCTGTATCTGTGCAGGTGTGTGTGTGCTGTGTCAGGGTGGCCGTATGTTCACTGCGTGCAGTGTGTCAACGCTCCATGGCCAGGGTAGTATGCCACTGTTGGTGACTGTGGCATTGTGCCCTATTGCTCTGTGCGATGTGTGTACATTGCTTGTAGTTGTTGACATGTACTGTGTGATGGGTGTGTGACACACTCATTGAATGTGCTCCTGTTCTGTCTCCCACCCCTAGGTCCCTACAGGCCCTCCGGATTCCATTGCCATGCCACGCATCAGGTGCCTTTCCGCCCAAGGTGGCCGTTGTATTCCGTACAAATAAAACACAGGGCACAAACAGCAGTTAGTGAAAAAGGTGCATTTATTACAAACTGTGACATGTGATTGTGTGTAAGGTGATGACAAAAGTGGTGCGTGCAGTGACAATGAGCTGTCGGTCATGGCTGCGTGAAGCTCAGGGTGTACCCACTGGTTCTATGTCCATAGTCCAACACACACATGCCATCCAGCTGGCTGTGTGGAGTGGGATCGTAGAGCAAGTCAATGCAGTGGCTGGTCAAGGAAGGCTGGCGGAAGGCTGGCTGGCTGCCTCACTTGCGACTGGAGCGTGCGAAGTCCTCCCGGGAGATCTGTTTCCTCTTCGGACGGCCCCTTCCACGTTTGGGAGGGGGGTGTGTGGTGGCGACCTGCTGGTGGTGGGTGAGGTGTGCTCACTGGCTGTGGACGCAGGGGAAGTGGACACTGCTGCCCGACCCTGCGCCCTAGCAGGTGGTGGCGGAGGTGGTGTTGCTGGCCTTGCCTGTGACCCCACCGCCACCACCAGCTGGCCCATGAGGTCCACGAGTTGGTCCATACGGGACACGAATTGGCCCATATGGGCGTCCATGGACCTCAGCACCCCCAGCACCTCCCGCGTGTCTGTAGCAGACCTGGCCCATTGTCCTTGGGCCTCTTCATAGGCCCCAAGGACTCTGGCCATTTGAGGCAGGGCATGGCTCCCAGGGGAGGCTGGCGTTTCCCTGACCCTGCTCCTCCTACCAGTCCTGCTGCCACCGGCCTGCCCACTAGCCACATTGCACACCACGGTCCTCGCTGTGGCTCCCAGGGTGGATCCAGTCGGCCGGGCCACCACCTGCGCTGGGGCTGGTGCCAGCGAAGACGTGGTGGTGGTGGTGGCGGTGGTGGTCGGTGCGGCGATGGTGGCGGTTGCGGCAGTGGTAGTGGCCGCAATGACCGTGGGTGTGGCCGCAACGACAGTGGCAGCAGGGGGCTGGGACTGTTCAGCATCCCTGGATGATGGGTTGGTGGGTAGGAGGGGTCCTGGGGAGCGGCTGGGCCCTGCCACGCCAGATGGGCCTGCTTGGTGGTCCGTGTCCGAAGAGGAGGACAGATCCTCCAGATCCGTGTGTCCTCGTTGGGGGCTTGTGGGCTGGCTGTGCTGGCTGCTGTCTCCATCCCCAGCATCCGGCAGTTCGTCACCTGTGGAGAGAATGAGATTTGTTATTGTGTTGCACCTGGCGAAGTATGTATTTGTCGTCTGACATTGGCAGTTCGTGCAATCTCGTACATGGGTTTCCCGGAGGCGAGTGTGTGGCTGTGGCATCTGTAGTTGTGTGTGCTAGGCAATGGGACTGTGTGCTGTGCACATGTGGCATGGGACGGATTGGCCATGCCGATGGGTGTGTTGCTGTGCCCCTACTCATTGTGACTCTGGTGTATGCGGGCTCCTGGCCCATCCTGGGTCTGGTTTGTACTTTGCTTTTGGGGTTCACATGGAACGCTTAGGAACGCATATGGCAACATGGGGGCCATGCCCCAGATTCGCATTTGGGAGGGGATATGCTTTTGGGGTTCAAATGGAACGCTTAGGAACGCATATGGCAACATGGGGGCCATGCCCCAGATTCGCATTTGGGAGGGGATATGCTTTTGGGGTTCAAATGGAACGCTTAGGAACGCATATGGCAACATGGGGGCCATGCCCCAGATTCGCATTTGGGAGTGGATATGCTTTTGGGGTACATGCTGTGAGCCATGGGTGCCGAACGTGACATGTGTTGTGGCAGCATGACAGTGCATGGTTTGAGGTGTGTGCATGCTTGACATGGCCTGCATATTTGCTGTCTGTTGTGATTACTGGACATGGCATTGGACGCATCGTTATGAGTGAGTGATAGTTGTGTGCCAGCCAACGTATTGCAGTTGTCCCATCTCCTTGGTGTGCGTGCTGCCCTGTGCCATGTGCATCACTGCAGTGCTCGGGGGGTGTGGCCCATGTTGTGTGTTGTTGCTCACAGTGTGTCGTGCGCTTAATTGACTTCTGGCACATGGTTGGTCATGGGCATGTGTCTTAGCGTGACTGCTGTATGTGTGGCAGCTGTGCGGATGACATGCCTTTCATGAGACTGGGGCTGACGGATGGGATGGATGGTATGTTGTATGTGCATGGTGTGTCTGTGAGTTTGATGGGTTCAGTGGTGTTCGTGTGCATTTATGTTGTTCCGCTCTGTTGCGTCTAGTGTTGTTTGTCTTACATAGGCGTAGTTGTGGGGTGTGTGGTTGACAGGCAGTAGGGGCTACATGGACAGGACTTCAATGGTGTTTCGGTTGTGTGTGATGAGTTGCACAGTGGCTGCCGTGTGGGACTATATTCAGTGTGGCTTGTGCATGCAGACGTGGCTCCTTGGGTGTTGCTATGTCTGTGATGGGTCATGTGGGGTGTGAGTCTGTTGTTCATGTCCGTGTGCACATTGTTCACTTGTTCGTGACGGTGGGCGGTGCTGCGTGTTCGTCTGCTACGTGACATGTCCCATGTGTTGGTCGTGTTATGGTCCTCATGCCTCCAGTAATCCAGCCCTGTCCAGTTTCCCACCTGCAAGTTGTTCGTGCGTGCACTGTACTGGATGCCACATGGCTCTAAGCGGGGGGTGCTCCATGTTGCAGGTCTGTGGGGGTGGGGGGTGTTGTGGGTCGTGGGGGTGGCTGGACACCCACTGACACAGATTGCTGTGGACCGTGATGTCTGCCTTTCGGCTGTCGTTGTGCACTGCGGTGGCTGACACGTGGCTGTGGGGTGTGGGGATGCTCCTCCTTGCTGTGCTGTGGGACTGGGGCCTGGTGTGTGTTGTACTTGGGCTGTCCACCCTCCCACCCACTGCACTTTGTGTTCCTGCCACTTACCTGTTACTTGTCGGTTAGTGCAGCTGTGGCGGACACATGGGTGTGGTGGGTGCTCGTTGTGGCGCTTCTGGCATATTTGGGGACCTGTTGGTGGTTACGTGGCTGGCTTAGTGTACACATGTCCCCACGCATCTTACAGTTGTTCGGTTTGGGCTGTGTGTGGTAGTGTCTGTTGCATGTGTGTGTGATGTGTTGTGTATTGTGTGCTGGACATGGGGGTGTTTGTCCCTGGGAGCTGTGGCATGGTAGTTGCGCATGTGAGTACATAGCGGTGTGCTGGTATACATTAGTTTGTACTTACCAGCCTCCACTCCCCTGCTAATCCGGCGAGGATCTCCGGATGGATTACGACTCGCACCTTCTCCTCCCACGCTTTGAAGGTCTTAAAGAGCGCGGGATTCCCTCCGCCAGTGACGGCAGCCAGCTCTCTGTTTTTGCCCTCCTTCTTCTTGACCAGGCTCTTTACGTCATTCCAACGTTTGTTAATTTCTCCTCTGTTCCTGGGCAGGGTCCCGACTGCATTGACCTGGTCTACGATCCGGTTCCACATTCTGTTTCTGGTGGCTAGTGGTGTGTGCTGGACCATGTTCCCATAGATTTGTGGGTACACCTTGATGATCTCGTCGACCATGACCGTCAGCTCCATGGGCGTGAACTTGGGCATCCTTTGTGGTGCCATGGTGTTTGTGGTGCTGGTGCGGTGTGTGTTGTGTAATGTGCAGGGGGTTTGTGGTGCCGGGGTGTGGTGGTGGTGGTGGTGGTGGTGGTGGTGTTTGGTGGTGGTGGTGGTGGTGGTGGTGGTAGTGATGTGTGCGTTTCTGTGGTGTGCTGCTGTCCTTGCTGTGTCACTGTGTCCTCTCCTCTCCTCTCTGGTTTGCAATGTAGCAAGGGGTTGTGGTCTGTGGGAGTGCTGCTTTTGTACTCACCTATGTGGGTGTGTCCTCATAGTCTGTTGTTTTCAGGTGTGTTGTGTCTGGGGTTCTGGCCTTTGTATTTTTTGTTTGTCCGGGGGGTGTTTTCGGGATGTGTACTGTGCTTGTGTATTTGTGCGTGCCTTGCTGTGTGGACTTGTTGGCCATGTTGTGTGCTATTGGTTTTGTGTGCGGATGGTTTCTGTGCAGGTACGTTGGCGCCATGGCTTCTGCCGTGTCGATTCTCATCGGCGTTGTTTGCGCTGGCGGGCGGTATATTTGTGGTTTTTCCGCGCTCATGGCGGTGCGATTGTAATTTCACGTGCGGTGTGTCGGCCGTGTGGGCGGGCGGTTTTGTGTTGTCGTGCGTGTTTCCGTCCGTGGCGGGCGGTTTGACTCCGACTCGGACGATGGCGGGCGGTATTTTGTGTGATTTTTCCGCCGATGGCGGTTTTCGGTTTGTGTAATCGTAATGGCGTGGTCGGTGTTCAGGCGGTGTGTGCGGGCGGATTTTTGCCGCTTCCATGCCTGGCGGATTTATTTACGCCGGGTATCGTAATGGGCCCCTAAGTCTTGAAATGTGACATCTGCCAACAGATGAAAGGCTCCACCATAGCACGCCCGGCGCAGACACCATTATTAATATCTGACAAACCTCTTGCATGTGTGCACCTGGACCACTGCGACCCCTTACAATCGGATGGGGCTTACAAGTATATCATGGTTGCAGTGGATTCCTGCTCGAGATTCCTATGGGTATGGCCTCAGCGCTCGGCTGACGCTCAAACTGTTATCAAAGATTTGGGAGTCTTTATAGGGACATACGCAGTTGGCACGTTACATTCTGACCGTGGCCCGGCGTTTAGCTCTAGGTCTTACAAAGAGGCCATGGAACGTATGGGCGTAGCCCTGCGGTACTCCTCTCCGTACCATCCTGAGGGAAATTCGGTTGTGGAGAGGAAAAACCGGGACTTAAAGCAATCTTTAACAGCTAGGGTATTAGGCAAGGGCGGTAGTTGGGTCAATCACCTATATGGGGTACAACGGGCACTCGATAACCAGCCAAGAAGTTCTCTAGGGGTGTCACCCCATATGAGGTCCTATTTGGGATGAAAATGTGGGTACCTGATCTTGATTGTGAAGGCGCAGTGGCGGATGAGAAACCATTTGATATCCATGATCGTTTGGCTGTTTTACAGGATTTAAATGAATCCAGGACACAATAAAGCAACGTCCACTTAAAACAGACCGCCACTGGGGAAGTCAAGGCAGTCACGGCAAGACCTGTCTGGATCCCAAAAGTCGGGGATCTGGTCAGATAGAAAATAGCGGACAAGAAAGAATTTGGGCCATCCTACAGAATGCCTTTCCCGGTCCTCTTGCCGGGAAAAAGGAGAAAAGATTTGTCTCAATTGACTTAATCAAACCACACTATGTGCCTGATACTGAACAGTAGGCCTCGTGGACTCCACAGTAGCAGACGCCCTCCTCTCGCTACAATCCAGGAAGTTCAAACAGAAAGACTCATCACGTTTGCAGAGCCACCTGTACGGAATGAAGGACTATGCAACAATGCTATGGAACTCGTTCCTCTTGAACCAGAAGTTCATCTTCAAAATGAAACTCAAAATAACAACCAGGTTGCAATAAGACCAAATACGGATGTTTACATCAACATGCCTCGACGAGAGCAAAATGCGAATTCAACAAATCCCGATGCAATTCCTACAATTGATCGAACTGCTTCTGGCTATTTTATGAACTTTGATACGTTTTCTTTGGATCCAAGTGAACCGGAAACGACGCCAGCCCAAAAATCACGCAAGCAGCAAGTTAAAGGCTTTATACACTTTCTCAAAAAGACTTACCTGGTATCGCCTTGGTTAGAACTCTGGGTAATTACTGGGATTCTATTTTTTCTTTTCTGGCTAGGCTTAATTATAACTTTTAGCATGCTTATTAATGGACGATACCTTCAACAAAGCTCCGCAGCCTAAAAAGTTAATTTGATTCTGAAGCCACATCAGTCCTCCCATCGTGAACAAAGAGACTTGTCATCAGTGAACATTACAGCAGTTCCTATACCGGACGGTATAGTTTGGGACAAGGTTGATTTCGAAATATTTGGTCCTACTGAACTTTTAAAAATTTCTCATGGATTTAAAATTTCATTAAGTGATATCATTACCTCCCAGTACATTTTCTGATGATTGGGACTCTGAAACTGTTAATAACATGTTGTCTGATTTAGAGAAAACTGCTGCTTTTCCGAACAATGAAATGTTAGAAGGTAATTCAAACGATGACACTTTGTTCTGTTATCAACATTATGGTCCTCATTTCCTGCACAAATCTATTTCACCCAGAAATGTTTTTGAGTACCACCAGTGGGAGCATTGACCTACACCACCTAAAGGTAGTTCGCAAACATTTGCACAGAAATTTTCATATTTTTCAGGGTTTAACACCACGTGACCCGACCTCATTTTATTATAAGGTTACACCGACATCAGCACTGAAAATTATGTTGACTAACACCAAACAGATATACTCTGCTTCCTTTATTGCCCAATTGTCTGAACAAGGGTTTGACCTATGGAAGGACACAATAGACTTAAAATCAGTCCTGGGTTCTAGAGACTGGCAAGTCCAGGGAACAGAAGCGCTATTTAGAGCATGCCTCATTCCACAGCAGATAATATTTTTAAATGGCACTGTGCAACAGACATCCGGTCTTGGATTAGCCAAGAACAAGGACCTTAAGACACCTCGGTTTCCGACACCATCACATGGGTGGCAAAATTCGACTTCACAGGAAGGGGCGATAGTAGATGACATTCTAAAGTACAATAGATCAGACCCTGATTGGAAAGAATGGTTGGTTTGGCCCTTAGACACGAACGAATGTCAGAAACAATTCTTGGGTATTACCGAAGGGTACAGTATCCATAGGCCAGACCCACGCTATGTACAAAGAGAACACCCAGGGGTAGTGACATCCTACAGTGTTGGGAAGTTGTGCCTTGATTGGCTAGAAACCTCAACACTCGCAGAAGTGAAACAGCACTTATCCTTACTCTCAAAAGACATGGATCTTAGGGATTTTTACAAGGTCCCAGGAAACCCCGTCAAAAGCGTTTCATATATGCCGGCATTTATGCTGCCTATAATGAAAATTGGAAAATATCCCAACAAGAGGCCGCAGAGAGAATACGGGAAATAGACCGTATTAACTTAGAGAAAGCGTTAGCTGTGGTAGACAATGGGTTAACAACTTTGACCTCCAGGATATATTCTTTAGGCAACATTGTGTCTTCTGCAATAGACATACTAGAACAAGATTTGGCCATATTACAACACGGGCGAACTCAGTTACGTTCTATTATGTTACTAAGCTGGACGCTGCAATCTTTGCGGGCAGGCTATGTGCCTTAGCGTTTCATCAACAGTACGTCTCTGTTTTCTGAATATAATCTAACAGATAAACAGGTTGAAATGGCACAAAGGGGAGAAAAATATACAATGCTGCGTATTGAAAAACTGGATAGACTACCATTTACAGTGGCGGAATCACCATCAACAGAATGGCTAATCCATGGCCACAACTCTACCGGTCACTACTTTTCAGTTTCAAAATTGCCTTGAGCAAAGGCAGGCAGGCAGATATGAAAACATGGGTGAGGAATACATTAAGGAATCCTGGGAATTACCATAAAGATTTCGATGCCGGAGTGGGGATCGAGAAGTGTTTCTAAGTGGTACAAACTGCAAGAACGCTTTAGCGGTTCTCTCATGTGCCAAGACATCTCACTGCATGGAGCATGTAATGGTTCGGTAGCAAATTTGTCTTGCCACATGAAAGGGACTCCAGCTGCCGTGATTACACCGGTATTCGAGCTGCTCTCGAATGGGAGTTACTAGATGCTGAATGATCAAGGCTGCTGTGGGATGCTTCCGGGCATTGCCTATCTGGTCACTGTGAACTCCAGGGTTACTTGCTGTATGCAAGTATTGTTTCCCCAACGAATACAGTCAGGGAGGCGCCGTTATGGCCTTCGTTGAATGTTTCCTTTATACAGTTTGATACTTTGAGCAGACTGAAAGCCATGCTTTACAGCAAACTGTACCCTTAACCTCCGCTCGAGAGACCTTTGATCTTCAAATCGCAAGGACCTCGACTAAGATACAGGCCCTTATACGTACAAACTGCCCCATTCATTTCGCAGAAATGGTGGGTCGTATCTTCAATATGTCTGATACGAGTGGTATTGTACATCTATTTAAGACCATAGGGTCAGGACCTCTTAGCACCTTTCAGACAATCCTCTGAGTTATTCCAAATTTTATACACTCCGTATTGGGAAGCGTTTTTGGAGGTCTTCCGCTGATCCTGCTTTCTATCGCAAGAATCCTGATTGGGCCGTCCATTGCGGAGCAGTGAGACTGACAATCACCAACGAGATGGCAAAAGCACTCCTGGAGCGCAAGTACCGTGAACGCATGGTACAACATCTGGGCATACCTCGCCTAAGGGAACTCAGCGCCTCTTGGTTCCTATCCTTTAGACCAGTCTGGATGGACTGCATTTTACCTGTTCTTCGATGCCTGTTTTGCGGTGACGAATGCGTGTTGGACCTCTGTCTGACACTTGCAACGGACACGCCTGCGGACTTGAATACCTGGCTGGAACCCCTGAGGGCCCATGCTCGGCAATGTCCCCAGCGTATTCCCATCTTGATGGCTGCATTCCTCGAGAATCCGCAGGTGCCTTTTACAACTGGGTTGAGCATCAGCTCCACCACTAGCACCACTAGCACCCAGGTATCGACCACAGCACCGGCTGCCTCTACACCAGCTATTGGCAGTACTAAATATCATCTGTGCTCCATTGACGTACTCTGCGAGGTGTTACAAGGACCGTCCCCTGCAGCAGCAAGCAACGACGATGTTGCGTCTCCCAGCCAGGACACTTAATCAAAAATTGACTCGTCGTGTGCTGGGAAAGAATTCAGTTTGTTCTTTTTTCTCCAAAACTCAACTAAATTTGGAACATTTCCTTTAAAATTGACACTTTCGCTGAAAAGCATGGCCTCCTGACGCTTATAGTGGTTCGACTTATATAAACAAACTCAATTTAGACTTTGGCTTAAAGTAGCAATTACAAGAAATGCTTTTTCCAAAAAAGATTCTTCCCCCTGGGACTGTTTTTTAAACTGATTTTAAGACAATGTTTTTTCAACATTCTGTGATGGTTTTAATGCGCTACTACCTAATAGTGGAAATGGTTCGCCAGCATTTTTATCATTGTTGACTGTTCGGAAGAGGAGTGGGTGTTATTTTCCATATAGGTACCCTAATATAGGCCCGGGTAACATCATACCCCTTCACCTACATTACCTCCCCTACACTACACTGTAACGAGCCTTTTAGGATTGAACCTTTACCTAGTTTTAGTCCTGGGTGCAGAAGGAGGGTTTCTCCTGAGCAATAGAGTCCTATAACTCCATCAATAGACTCACTCAGTATGAATGAATATTCATAAGGGTTCCTAGAAACCAGGATGGGGCTACACCAACTTCCTCCCCATATCTACGTACACGGTTCATCCCATACGTCATCCTCAAATCCAACAATGGCTAGTACAAGCAACAAGGGACAAAGGAGCCCTAGATACTTTCTGTATAAATACAGCACCTCTTGCTAGTGTTAGTTAGAGGGAACTGAGACATCCAGGCCGACACACTGACCAGAGACGCTGAGGCTCCTGCATGCAGTCGCTCCAGCTGACAGTGGTTTGAACATCCATCGCAGGGTGTCCAACTCAGGACCAAGAAGGGCTCCTACATTCTCACACTTCAGGTAATGGGGTTAGACTAAACCTTAGAGGGATTCTTGGCTTTACACCTACTCACATGCTAGGTACACTTAGGTACATCTAGATAGGTATCGTAGGAGTACGCGCTTTCTTTTATCCTGCATTTTATATTCATGCGTTCATTTATGCTTATTGCAAAATGGTAGAACTGTACTATCCATTTATATTCACTGTATTGCTAATCATATATCTCTGCTACTGTCTAATGGTTGCTGCAGCTCATATATTCTACACAAGAATAAAAACTGTTCAATAAACTCTTATTGAAACGCCCAGGCTGTTTATTCTGTGTATCTCTGAGACTGAATAAGTAGGCACGAGTGACTGAGCGAAAAGTAGTACATTGTTTCCACGATCCTGAGGGATCACGGTTGTCATGTTCTGAGGTTGCCAGAAACTATTCTCTCCCCGATAAGAGGAGACACTAGTGCCACTGTGAGCTAGCTTATGCGAACAGGCTAACATTTCTCGGTGGGGGTGCTCAGAATCAGTCTGCCACCAAGCCCACAGTTTATGTTATCCGAACGCGCAGGTCCTGTATGGGTAGTATAGGAACTACACGACAAAATATCCTCTCGAATTGCATCCCCTCTGAGCCTTACTCTGGAATCCTTCTCAAAAGCAAATGGCTGCTGGTTTTCACTTGCGAGAACACAAATATCTCTGCCACACAATCTCCTTCTTAACCATCAAGAAGAGCCAGTGCACCACATACGCTCTTGTCTTTCTTAAAATGCCAGTGAGTACAGCTAAGGTTGATATAGCATGCTCGCCTTCTGCATATCTCTTGCTCTCCAGAACATGGAGCCCTGTTGCCAATTACCAGCTTCTTAATCTAGCACTTATACGCACCACCTTCCCACACTATGCCCGCTTTGCAGTGGAATACCATGTATCCATAACCAGGGAGTACCATTCAATTTCATTGTTTAATTGTCTTATGTCAGTGCCCAATCCGAATATAAATTTCTGCTCCTTTATAGTAGGGATATTTTTAGATTGTGAGCCATATTCCCGTTGACTTTTTCAACGATGGGCCAGCTAAAGTAACCTGGTTTATGTTATGTTAATTTGGTATTTATAAAGCGCACGGCTACTCCCAGGAGTGTCCTTCTCCCATGGATTATGCCACCAGCTTTGTTGTCAAGACACCCCATCTGGTGTTGGACTAAGTTTCCTGGATTTTGACTTTGAGTTTTATAGCGGTCACATCAAAGTATCAGAGGGAACATGGACATTATTATAAATAGATCACATCCTACTTTAGCTCCAGTCAAAGAATGGAAGGCTGGAACTGGACAAGGAATGCCATCCTTGTGAGAAGTTGGCCTGGCATATGCTGTCCACTAATTATAGTGGGCACCTTGCACCAGTCCAAACAACCCCTTATTGGAGATAGGTTAAAGACAACCTTATTGAAAGCTATCCTAGTGGTAGCTATGGAGAGCAGCCTTCAGGCTAAGTCTTGAAGGAATGTAAAGCAGCTTGTTTTACCAGTCTATAATCTCTTGAGTGATCAAATGAAAGAGCACCACACCAGGTATATATTCAAAATATATGTATTTATTGCTAAACACACCCCTCTAGTCTCTTTATGAGGCTAGAGTTCGAAGTACATAAGTTAGAAGTTATTTAAACACAGTAATAGCACAAATACACGTTTGGGCCCTAGGGGCGTACCAAACCATATACCAATAAAGTGGTATAAGAACCACGACTGAACTAGACACTAGGCCTAGAGCCTCTAGAAGTGCTTGGACCACAAGGAACCACCCAAGGTAGTGACACAGGGGACCCACGGGAGACGCGTGCAGTGTAAATACACAACCGCGATACGCCGTTGACTTCTATGGAGAAAGTCGTGATCGGGAAATTAGAGAAAAGGGACACTTAAAAGAGGACTAGGACAAAACCCTTTGAGATCTAGGACTTTGAAGAGTCTCTACCCACGGGAGCACCGGAGTACTCGTGTTACCTCACCCAGGGAAGCCGGGTGCATAGGTGCCTTTCGGGGTCGGGTTTCGTCGTCGATTCGAATGGCGATCTGCTGCAAAGTGCTGCTGGCGGCCAAGAGAAAAGTGTCCGGGTGGATCCAAGAGTGGATCGGAGTTCTGAAGAACCTGAAAGCAGAGGGGACAGAGTCTGGGTCACTAGCCAGTGACCAGGAAGACGATGGACAGATGCCCACCGATGTCGAGTGCTTCTGGTGCGTTGACGGTCGTCTTGACTCTTCAGCCACGAGGTCCAGGAGGCGTTGTCGGCGACCAGGAGCAGGATTCGGGCTGGGACACGATGTCTGTCGAGTGCTGAGGTGTCGGCGACCGGATTGGACCCAACAAGCCTTGGCACCGGCAAGTCTCGATGCAGAGGAAGATCGTCGATGGTGCAGACCAGCAAGGTCTGTGGAACTCACCCAGCGAGGGTAAGTGAGGGCAGGCCTGGAGCAACCAGGATGCCAAGTTAGAAAAGGATTGGCCTTCGTTAAGGGCTACTAGCCAACGGGCTAGCAACCGCGAAGGAGCCTTGTGACGCCGCACGTGGAGCTGGCTTACAGGACACTCGTGGAGTGGGGGCCAGTGATCTTTGGTGCAGGTGGTGCTGGAGGCTAGGGCTTCTCGGAGCCCAAAGCACGACTTCTTGGGAGACCCAGAAGAGGATGCACTTGCAAATGTGCTCGGTGTCCAGGGGTCACGGTCTCAAGTCACCCACGATAGCCACGGGCCTCAGCTTTGCTGGGGACTCAGGGTAGCCTCGGGAAGTCTGAGAATCCACCTCTGGTGATGCGATGACTTCGGCGTCCAACGGGAGCTTCAGAAATGCGAACCGGACAGATGCTTCTTTGGTGCCTGCCAAGCAGGGGAGTCACTCCTTGACCCCAAGGGAGATTCTTCTGTCCTCTAATCGTGAGTAGAGCGTCGAAGGTCCAGGATTCAGTTTCAGAGTTTCGTCCAGGGATAATCTAAAGTCCTAAGGACTGGGTTCCTACCTTTATACTAAAGATAGGGGTTGGACTACTCTGTGGCCCCACCTATGGGTGGGTCAGGGCAGAGGGGTGGCTACACCCCTTTCCCTTTGTCCAGTTCGCGCCAAAGCAGGGGCTGCAAGCCCCTGATCCGGTTTGAACTGGGGTATGCACTGAGGACACCAAATGTGCCCCCAGTGCAGGACTTCAAAGCACCCGAAAGTGCTCCCGCCCAGCCCCAATACACATTATCCTGTCTGGGGAGGTGGTCACACCTCCCTGGGACAGGAAACCTATTGTCCAGGGCCTCCCCTGCCGGAGTTTCATCCAGCAGCAGGAGGCCAGACTTGTGTCTGTGGCAGTAGCATCCATTTTGTGATGCCAGGCTTTAGAAAGAAGTTACCGGCCAGGCCAGGGTTAACATGTCTCTCCCTCTAGAAGGGTGGAATGCTACCCCCGCCGCCAGAATTGGCGGGGGGTAGTATTCCAAGATGTTTGACACCAAACACGACATGTTTAGGTGCAGCCATTCCAAAGTTAGCATTTAACGTGAGGTTATAATGCGCTTAAGAGTATATGGTCAGGCTGCACTACAAACAGCATCAGAGAAGGGTCTCCGAACACTGCAGAGGGGCCCTGCTCATGCAGGGGCACCCTCTCACATAGGAACCACGCACTCTGCCTTCAGGATTGATAAGGCCTGCCTTAGGAGTGACTTATAGGTTTATATGTGTGTATGTATTTAGTGATATAGGTAACCTATATCACAGTAAGGGGTGCATGCACCACCTTACCCAGGCTGCAGTAGCAGACCTGTGGTGTCAGTTTGGATGGCTTGCCATGGGTGGCATAATACATGCTGCAGCCCCTGGTAGGCCTCTGAGGTACCTATGCCCTTGGTACATAGTATACCATATACTAGGGACTTATAAGGGCACTCCAGATTCCAATCAGAGATGTGCCTAAGGCACATGGAAACCTTTTTACAGAGAAAGCAGATAGACTGGGGCCCTGAATAGCAGGATCCCAGTCCAACTAAGTCATAAACCAGCAAAACACCATAAAAAAGTGGGGGCAACCATATAGTCAGATTCCACCTTCCTACATAACCCCCCAAACGAAAGGAGATAAGGCTAACCTTGGCCAGTTGAGCCTTCATTGACTAAGTGGCCATATAAGGAAGCACCTGCACTAGCATGGTTGCCCCCTGTCTTATGGTCCACTAAGCAATCCCTCACCTTAAGGGTATGAGAGGGTCTCCACCATGGGGAATCACTACCTGTGGTGTGCTTAGGTAAAGTACAAGGCTGGTGAGGTGTTTGAGTAGGGAAGTGAGGCCCTAGGAATGTTGGCCTCAGATTCCTCAGATCACTAGTCACCATGTATGCCTGTTTTTCCATGACTGAGTTGCACTTTGCTCTAAGGGTCAACCTTTGGCTGCCTACAGCTGGGGGTTGGGTCCCTTTGGATGGACTACTGGAGGGACAGGGCAGGTTTGGCACCTTCAGGTCCCAGGTTTGCCCTTGCCTACCAGAGTCCTTCTGGGGGAGGTCCCTACATAAAGGCATGGGGGATCCCTCAGTGTGTAGAGGAGTTTTCACCTGGCTAGGGCTACTAGACTGGATGCCCCTAATCTGCTGATAGGGGGGTTCCTCTGGACAGGGGGCCCTGGGGGGGTCCACTGACCTCCCTGACCTCTGCAGCACTGGGCTGGCTGAGGCAGGGTAGAGAGGGGCAGGTTACCTGCTCCAGACTGGGTACCACTTTGGAAGGGTCCTCTGCCATCAGGGGGGTGGCCAGGCCAGGCCTGACTACCTCTGGGGCAGTTCCTTCACTAGGGGTAGGGTCAGTTCCCTGAGGAGGCTGACCCTTACCTACTGTCTGGGGGGAAGAAGACTTTTCTTCAACCCTTGTGCTCTCTTTTGGGGGAGAGTGGGCCATTCTTTCAGGCTCCATCTCTCCAAATCCTGGGCTGGGGCTGTGGCCATCACAGCCCCACTAACCTTTACAGGGACGCCCAACATCCTAAGATGGGTTTGGTGTTCAACTTCAGCCCAGGCTGAAATTTCCAAATCATTGCCCATCAGGCAATCTACAGGTAAGGTGGGGGACACTGCCACTCTCTTTGGGCCTGTGACCCCCTCCCAGCTGAGATTGACTATGGCCATGGGGTGATCTGTTCTGACACCATCAATGTTGGTCACCTGGTATTTAAACTCAGGTAAAAGCTGGTGAGGGGGGACTAGTTTCCCTGCCACCATGGTGACACTAGCCCCTGTGTCCCTAAATGCCACAGCTTTCTGACCATTAATCATTGGCTCCAGTCTGTACCTGCCCATTGCTGTGGGACCCATGGTAAAGGTGGCAAATCCTACACCACCATCAGAGTCAGAGGAGTCTGTTGAGGGGTCCCTGTCTGAACCAGGGCCCACCTCTGTTCCTGTTGCAAAAGCACCTAACTTTTTGAGTGCACTACTCCCAACTGGAGGGTTACTACTGGTAGTACCAGGAGGGGTGGTAGTAGTTGTGGGAGGAACATTTTCTTTATTGCCAATCCTGGGGCAACTGGGATCAGTTTTCCAGTGCCCAGGCTTTTTACAGACATGGCAATATGGTTTCTTTTCAGGAGAGGAAGGAGTTTGGGACCCACCCCCAGAAGAGGAATTTTGGGGCCCTGTAGTGGACTTATCCTTAGATTTATCCCCACCTTTCTCTTGGGACTTAGTAGAATCTTTCTTCTGGTCACCACCCTGATTTCTAGTTTTTACTCTGGTTCTGACCCATTTGTCTGCCTTCTTTCCCAATTCTTGGGGAGAGGTCAGATCAGAGTCCACCAGATACTGGTGCAAAAGCTGGTTTTGACAATTATTAAGGATCTGCTCCCTCATAATCAAATTGTACAATCCTAAAAAGTCATGCACTTTGTTGCCATGTATCCAACCTTCCAGAGCCTTTGTAGCACAATCTACAAAATCAACCCAGTCTTGAGTCTGAGCTTTTTGGGTGTCTCTGAACTTCAACCTATACTGTTCAGTGGTTAGGCCAAACCCATCTATCAGAGCACTCTTCAAGACTGTGTAATTGTCAGCATCCTCTTCTCTTACAGTGAGGAGCTTGTCTCTACCTTTGTCTGCAAAGGAGAGCCACAAGATTGCTGCCCACTGCCTCTGAGGGACCTTCTGAACTTTACAGGCCCTCTCCAGTGCAGTTATCCATTTGTGGATGTCATCCCCACTCTGGTAGGGAGGGACAATCTTGTTTAGGTTTCTATGGTCATAAGACCTTTCCCTATCTCTAGGGATATTGCTGCCACCATGGGACTCTAGTCCCAACTTTCTTCTCTCCCTAAGGAGATCTAGGGATTCCCTATCTAAAGCCAATTGCTTTTTTCTGAGTTCCAGCTGAGTTTCCTCATACTGGACCAGTCTGTCTCTTCTCTCATGAGAGGATTCCCTCCTGTGAGAGGAGATAGAGCTCCCTATGGAGGTGCCAGAGTGGTTAGACTCCTGAGAAGGAGATCTAGACTTTCTGGGCACACTCTTAATCCTTCCTGGGGGACAAAGAGGGCATCATTCTGATCATCCTCATCATCTTCCACAGGAGGGATTGGGTTATCCAGGTCAGGGTCATTGTCACCCTCCTGGCCAGTTTCTGTGGGGGGGCTGGGGGTACTGGTACCCCTGGTCCCTTCCTCATCTTCTGCCCCACCCTCAGCTCCTACCCCTTCAGTCCCCAAGGGCTTACTAAGGTCATAAGCCACCAACAACTCCTTGAGGTGTTGGGTGGTGGGGCTTTGGCCTGTCCTTAGTTTTCTCAAGTTGCATAAAGCTCTCAATTCCAAGAATGGGAGTGTATCATACTTGGAGGGTGGAAGCTCAGTGGCTTCCTGCAAGGATTCTTTAGATCCTACCCTTAAAGACATTACTAGTGTGGTGTGGTGTATGCACTACCTACTCTAGTGTGGCCTACTAAACTCTCTTGAGTTGTAGAAAGGGTTGTGCTATCCCTTAACACACAACTCTAAGTTCAGTAGAACTTACTGTATTCTAAGCTTAAATTATATGTACCTTAGGTACCTTTAGTGGTTTTCAGTTGATCAATTCAATTGAGATTATCTGGTAAAACAATAGCAAGATGGAATCCCACACGCTGCACACCAATGTGAGAAGTTGGCCTGGCATATGCTGTCCACTAATTATAGTGGGCACCTTGCACCAGTCCAAACAACCCCTTATTGGAGATAGGTTAAAGACAACCTTATTGAAAGCTATCCTAGTGGTAGCTATGGAGAGCAGCCTTCAGGCTAAGTCTTGAAGGAATGTAAAGCAGCTTGTTTTACCAGTCTATAATCTCTTGAGTGATCAAATGAAAGAGCACCACACCAGGTATATATTCAAAATATATGTATTTATTGCTAAACACACCCCTCTCGTCTCTTTATGAGGCTAGAGTTCGAAGTACATAAGTTAGAAGTTATTTAAACACAGTAATAGCACAAATACACGTTTGGGCCCTAGGGGCGTACCAAACCATATACCAATAAAGTGGTATAAGAACCACGACTGAACTAGACACTAGGCCTAGAGCCTCTAGAAGTGCTTGGACCACAAGGAACCACCCAAGGTAGTGACACAGGGGACCCACGGGAGACGCGTGCAGTGTAAATACACAACCGCGATACGCCGTTGACTTCTATGGAGAAAGTCGTGATCGGGAAATTAGAGAAAAGGGACACTTAAAAGAGGACTAGGACAAAACCCTTTGAGATCTAGGACTTTGAAGAGTCTCTACCCACGGGAGCACCGGAGTACTCGTGTTACCTCACCCAGGGAAGCCGGGTGCATAGGTGCCTTTCGGGGTCGGGTTTCGTCGTCGATTCGAATGGCGATCTGCTGCAAAGTGCTGCTGGCGGCCAAGAGAAAAGTGTCCGGGTGGATCCAAGAGTGGATCGGAGTTCTGAAGAACCTGAAAGCAGAGGGGACAGAGTCTGGGTGACTAGCCAGTGACCAGGAAGGCGATGGACAGATGCCCACCGATGTCGAGTGCTTCAGGTGCGTTGACGGTCGTCTTGACTCTTCAGCCACGAGGTCCAGGAGGCGTTGTCGGCGACCAGGAGCAGGATTCGGGCTGGGACACGATGTCTGTCGAGTGCTGAGGTGTCGGCGACCGGATTGGACCCAACAAGCCTTGGCACCGGCAAGTCTCGATGCAGAGGAAGATCGTCGATGGTGCAGACCAGCAAGGTCTGTGGAACTCACCCAGCGAGGGTAAGTGAGGGCAGGCCTGGAGCAACCAGGATGCCAAGTTAGAAAAGGATTGGCCTTCGTTAAGGGCTACTAGCCAACGGGCTAGCGACCGCGAAGGAGCCTCGTGACGCCGCACGTGGAGCTGGCTTACAGGACACTCGTGGAGTGGGGGCCAGTGATCTTCGGTGCAGGTGGTGCTGGAGGCTAGGGCTACTCGGAGCCCAAAGCACGACTTCTTTGGAGACCCAGAAGAGGATGCACTTGCAAATGTGCTCGGTGTCCAGGGGTCACGGTCTCAAGTCACCCACGATAGCCACGGGCCTCAGCTTTGCTGGGGACTCAGGGTAGCCTCGGGGAAGTCTGAGAATCCACCTCTGGTGATGCGATGACTTCGGCGTCCGACGGGAGCTTGCTTCAGAAATGCGAACCGGACAGATGCTTCTTTGGTGCCTGCCAAGCAGGGGAGTCACTCCTTGACCCCAAGGGAGATTCTTCTGTCCTCTAATCGTGAGTAGAGCGTCGAAGGTCCAGGATTCAGTTTCAGAGTTTCGTCCAGGGATAATCTAAAGTCCTAAGGACTGGGTTCCTACCTTTATACTAAAGATAGGGGTTGGACTACTCTGTGGCCCCACCTATGGGTGGGTCAGGGCAGAGGGGTGGCTCCACCCCTTTCCCTTTGCCCAGTTCGCGCCAAAGCAGGGGCTGCAAGCCCCTGATCCGGTTTGAACTGGGGTATGCACAGGGACACCAAATGTGCCCCCAGTGCAGGACTTCAAAGCACCCGAAAGTGCTCCCGCCCAGCCCCAATACACATTATCCTGTCTGGGGAGGTGGTCACACCTCCCTGGGACAGGAAACCTATTGTCCAGGCCTCCCCTGCCGGAGTTTCATCCAGCAGCAGGAGGCCAGACTTGTGTCTGTGGCAGTAGCATCCATTTTGTGATGCCAGGCTTTAGAAAGAAATTACCGGCCAGGCCAGGGTTAACATGTCTCTCCCTCTAGAAGGGTGGAATGCTACCCCCCGCCGCCAGAATTGGCGGGGGGGTAGTATTCCAAGATGTTTGACACCAAACACGACATGTTTAGGTGCAGCCATTCCAAAGTTAGCATTTAACGCGAGGTTATAATGCGCTTAAGAGTATATGGTCAGGCTGCACTACAAACAGCATCAGAGAAGGGTCTCCGAACGCTGCAGAGGGGCCCTGCTCATGAAGGGGCACCCTCTCACATAGGAACCACGCACTCTGCCTTCAGGATTGATAAGGCCTGCCTTAGGAGTGACTTATAGGTTTATATGTGTGTATGTATTTAGTGATATAGGTAACCTATATCACAGTAAGGGGTGCATGCACCACCTTACCCAGGCTGCAGTAGCAGACCTGTGGTGTCAGTTTGGATGGCTTGCCAGGGGTGGCATAATACATGCTGCAGCCCCTGGTAGGCCTCTGAGGTACCTATGCCCTTGGTACATAGTATACCATATACTAGGGACTTATAAGGGCACTCCAGATTCCAATCAGAGATGTGCCTAAGGCACATGGAAACCTTTTACAGAGAAAGCAGATAGACTGGGGCCCTGAATAGCAGGATCCCAGTCCAACTAAGTCATAAACCAGCAAAACACCATAAAAAAAGTGGGGGCAACCATATAGTCAGATTCCACCTTCCTACAATCCTCATGTGGCGAAAGGCTTTGCATCTTTGAAGGACACACTGCTTGACAGCAATGAGCACAAACAACGAAAATAGCGGCAGCCATCTTTGATCTAGAATATAAGTTTCATCATGTTCCACTGTATCTTTTTGCTAGTCAATTAAAATATTTAGCTGCTGCAGCCAGAGTCTTGCTATCTGAAACCCATTCAAACTTGAGGAGAGGTGTTTAAGAAGATGGCTCACGATCTGGAGCTCATCCTAGTCAGGAAGTGACTTGGAACATATATGTTTGGAGAAAATTCAATTTCTGAAGTTGTAAACTAGAAAAAAAAACATTAGATTCGATTTAAAGGGAATTCTGAACTATTCTTTCTCACTGGATTTGGATCAGTATTGCGTAAAGTTAACGGAGAGTCCCCTTAAAGCTCAAGACGTTTATAATGCTAATGATGCATGTATCATGTTTATAGTATTGGCAACTCAAGCAGGGTAATTGCTTTAATCAGCAAGGTTCCATGTTGTATATTTCAGTCCTTACGAGAAGTTTGTATTAAAAGCATCCAGTCCTAACCAGAAGCTCATATAACAAGCATCAACTGCTGTAAGTGTAACTACAGCTAAAGGTAGCCATTGTTATATTAGGAGTGCTGTGAGGCAGGCTACACCACACTCAGCACATTGAACGCTTACTTCTGTTTTCTGAAATATCAGATGTCCACTTCACAAGAGAGTCAGAGATGCAGGGATAGTCTGAAGGCGTATTGTTGCCTATATCAATGTCTAGAACTATATGTAGCATAATTCGGGGGGCACATGTAGTCTTGTGTATCTTAGTTAACTGCTCGGACCAGTCGATGTCCATGTCCAGCAGCACGGACGAGTGAGGTGGCAATCGCCAATGTCTCTTTTTTTTCTCTCTTATCCCATTCCTCTTTCTCCCGGGTCTGCTGACATCTAGCACACTGCAACTATGTTGGGTTGGCAGTGGACATGGTGAAGTGTGGAAACTTACAGCGCTCCGTTGGATTCAGACCACAAGGTTAGCGCTTTCTGATAGAAGTAAGTGTGTATCCAAAATGTGAATCTCACTCTGTGGCGTCAAAAAAGAACCTTGGAAGGGAATAAGGTACAGTTTTTGTCACCCAATAATCTTTAAAAAATGAGCAGGAGGCATGTAGATGAACTGTAGGTGGTGCTATGTAGCACAATTCACCTCTCACATACAGAAATGTTTACTGTGGCTTGGGCGGGAATGGGTAATTAACAGTCATTATTGTCTGCATCTGTGGGTATTAACACTTAAATAGAGCCCTGATTCAAGTGCTTTTGCAAAGAGGAATACGCATGACCCACATCATTCCTATGTATTATTCTTTAATCTAATAATTTTATTGATTCTTAGTAATTGTGTTGATTTTTGATTATAACTGAACAACGCCTCCTCCTCACTCCCAGAAGAATTTGACAGAAAAATGCACCCTTTCCCTGGGACAATACTTTACAAGAAGCCAAGACATCAACAGGTGGGGGAGGAAGAACTCCAAAAAAGAGAACAATCTGGAAAACAACTGTTAAAAGTAATAATCCTGCATTAGATTCCGAGACCTGCAGGCTCGGGCTGCTTCATCATTCCGACAGTTCTGGAGAGATGTGAAGACCTATCTTAAAGAGATAGGCACCGGCTCCAGGCGTTCCATTGATATGGTGCATCATATGAATACTTACATCTGCACCACAGTCTTCTCTTCTTATTCCTTAGAGATCATAATACAATGGAGGTAATAAATACACCTTCTTTTTCATAAAGTGCCTCGTACTATGGTTTGTTAAAGTATTTATAAAGCGCATGACTGCCCCAGCAACGGGGTGTCAAAGCGCTAAAGGCAGCGGGGTGGAGTGGGTAGGCGGAAGCAACTAATGATCAGAGAATAGCCAGGTCTTCATGGCCCTTCTAAAGGCCCAGTGGTCAGAAGTGCCCTTGGTGGGAAGAGGCAGGGAGTTCCAAAGGGCGGGTGCGATCGCCTTGAAAGAACGCCCTCCAGCTCTGGCCCTGCGTTCCCGGGGCATCCGGGCCAAATGGAGATCCGCTGAGCACAAGGCACGGGCAGGTACGTAAGGAAGACACAGGTCAGTCAGAATCACAGGGCAGAGGCCCGAGAAAATGTTGCGAGTGATACAAAGAACTTTAAAGTGAATTATTTGCTCCTGGCGCCCGCGCTCAGGCTCAACTACGCCATAGCTGCGCCCGGGGCCCTCCACTGGCGATGCCGGCCAGTATAGTTCAACATCCGCACTGAGCCCCAATACAACCATCGTCACAGCGGCTGCGGAGTGCACATAAAGTGGGTCGCTTGCTGTACAATTCATCAGGAGAAGAGATGTAGCCATCTAGGTAACTTTGGGACGGCCAGGCCTAGCAGGCCCAGAGAATACCTAACGCATCATCCTCTTCACTTTACCCCCTGATCCTTTGGGGACAGAGCGTCTGATCGAAGTGCGGTGTGTCTGCAGCCCATCACGTAATCTGGAAACTCTGACGCCGACACAGGTAGACCGTGGGGGGGAGACTGGACCGGGAGATCGAGACAGCTATAGCTGGAGCCGCTGCATTCAACCCACGCCTCCCCTGGCTCCTACTGCATCGCAACAGGGTCTATGGCTGTTCGCAAGACCTATGCAACTTACTAGCATATCGGGACAACGCAGTGTGGAAACGCGACGCTCCCCTATACCCTGCAAGTGTTGGCTACTATGGTGAGCCTCACCACTGGGCGCTGACACTGAATAGCGCATGTGACTGCTCCACGGGCGCTCTCCTGGCAGCTGGCAGCTGGCACTGATCGACCTCGCAACGTGTGGTTGGCCCGAGACGTGTAGCGCCAATCCTCCCCGGCCTCAAGTGTTCTACTACGCATTTATTCTTTATTCTTAACAAAGACGCAGGATTAAAGATGGGGAAAACAGAACGGAGTCAACCTCGTCTTACGTTCGAGCCCCGCAAATCACAGCAGCGGGCAACCTCTGATTCAGAAATTGACGCTCCTTCTGACAGTCTGTCCACAATTGAAAAAACACTCCTAGCTGTACAGTCCAGTTTACAATCTATCGATGGTAAGATAGACAGTTTAAATTTAAGAATGGATCACATGTCCACTAAGCTAGACAAACATGCGGGAGTAAGACCTCCGACCCTCGGTCTAGGTCCACTCTCTCCCCACTGCTCCGCTGTGCCGTCTCTTGCCTCCAGACCCCGACCTCCTCCTTGGGAGGTTCGAGGCTGCTGCCCGCTCCTGCGCCTGCTGCCCGCTCCAACTGGGACCAGACTGCCTCCAACCACCGTAACCTTTCTCAGCCATTTTTTTTCTTAATTTTTTCCCTGTTGTGCCACTGTTATTGTGCCCATCTGTGTCTTGCTCTAAATCCACCACTGTTTTTATTTTCTCGTGCCTGCCTGTTCCTTTTGCCTTTCGCCGCTGCTGCCCCTGCGGCCCCGGCCCCCTCCCCACCGGAATTCCCCCCCGGAATTCTCCCCTGGAATTCCCCTGCTCCCGCCTCCCAGCCTCTCCTCCCTCCCACCTCCTCTACTTAATGGTGGCGCAGCGGACGTGCGCAGCGGGAGCGCCGGCGCGCCAAAGGTCAAGCCCGTCTGCGCCCGTCCGCGACCCGACCGCGGCCAGCGCCAGGAACCCTGGACCTCCCACTACCCATCGCTACGACACCACCACCCTCCTCGCACTCAACCCTGGAAGACTTAGAGAATGCCAACAGGCCTCGCCGAACACGACCCATGGCCAGTTCTCCTGCCTCCACTGCCGCCAGACCCTCACCGCCACCCCGGCCTCCAACACCGCCGACGCCAGCACCGGCGACACCCTAAAATGCATCCTCCTCAACGTACGCTCCGTACACAAACACGCCATGGAAATCTGGAACCTACTCGACTCTCTTTCGCCCGACATCGCCTTCTTCACAGAGACCTGGACCAACGCATCCTCCGCCCCCGACATCAGCACCGCCATCCCAGACGGATACAAGATCCAGAGGAAAGACTGCCCCAACCACCCAGGAGGGGCCTCGCCATCGCCCACAAGATCACCCTCCGCCTCACCACCTCCAGCGAAACCTTCCCCTCCGCCGAACACCTGCACTTCAAGATCCAGACCACCCCCAAAGCCACACTCTGAGGAACCCTCGTCTACAGACCCCCCCGCCCCCGAACACCCTTCGCCACCACCATCACCGACTTCATCGCACCCCAAGCGATCGCCTCAACAAACTACATACTCATTGGAGACCTGAACTTCCACCTCGACAACCCCAGCGACCCCAACTCCACTATCCTTTGTGACAACCTCGCCAGCATCGGACTTACACAACTCGTCAACACACCGACCCACAGAGCAGGACACACCCTCGACCCCATCTTCGCGGCAGGAAACAGCGTCCATTTCAGCCACACAACGCAGCCGCCATGGACCGACCACCACTGCGTACACTTCGCCATCAACAAACCCAAGGCACCCAAACCAGCCCCATGCCCACCACGAAGGAACTGGAGCAAGGTTACCGACGAGCAACTTAACTCCACCCTCACCCGAGACAACCACACCTGGGCACCCGACGCAAACAGCGCAAACGACGCAGCCAGAGAACTCCACACCGGGATCTCCAACTGCGCAGATGAGCTCGCCCGGCTACGCAACCCCGACAGACAACGCCCCAGGAAAGCCGCCTGGTTACCAACCGCTCACCAAGAAGCCAGACGCACCTGCAGACGCCTGGAGAAGAACTGGAGAAACACCAAGACAACCGAAAACCACACCACCTACAAGGACGCCATGACGGACTACCACAACCAGATCAGAGCCACCAAAAGGAACTTCATCCACAACAAAATACTGGCCAACTCCACCAACTCCAAGGAACTTTTCAGTGTGATTCAAGAATTCACCAACCCACGCAGCGAAGCCACAGACATCACCCCATCCCAAGACCTCTGCGACAAGCTTGCAACCTATTTCCACCTCAAGATCAAAAACCTCTACGACAACTTCATCGACCATCCACCAGGTGCCACAGACGGCCCCCCGCCCCCCAGAAACACCAGCCAGCCCACCATCTCCAACTGGACACCGATCACGGCCGAAGACACCGCCTCGACCATGAAAAGCATCCACTCGGGGGCCCCCACTGACCCCTGCCCCCCTCACATCTACCACAGAGCCGTGGCCGCCATCGCACCCAAACTACAACGTACCATCAACACCACCTTCAAAACAGGCACCTTCCCAGACGACTGAAAGCGCGCAGAAGTCAGACCCCTGCTCAAGAAGCCCACAGCTGACCCCACCGACCTCAAGAACTATCGGCCCATCTCGCTCATCCCCTTCGCAGCCAAAGTTGCAGAGAAAACAGTCAACAGGAAACTGACACGATTCATTGAAGAGAACGCCGTCCTCGACCCGTCCCAATACGGATTCCGAAGCAACCACAGTACAGAGACCGCCCTACTCGCCGCCACAGACGACATCCGCACCCTCCTGGACCAAGGCCACTCCGCAGCCCTCATCCTACTCGACCTATCAGCGGCGTTCGACACCGTCTCCCATCGCACACTAGTTGTCAGACTACACGACGCAGGCATACAAGGAACAGCCCGGGACTGGATCCGATCATTCCTCACCAGAAGAAGCCAAAGGATCAGACTCCCACCCTTCCTCTCCGACCCCACAAAAATCACCTGCGGAGTCCCACAGGGTTCATCACTGAGCCCCACCCTCTTCAACATTTACATGGCACCCCTCGCAGCCATCGTCCGACAACACGGCCTCAACATCGTATCCTACGCCGACGACACCCAGCTCATCCTCTCCCTCACCAAAGACCCCACCACTGCCAAACTCAACTTCCAGAAAGGAATGCAAGACGTCGCAGTCTGGATGACCAACAGCTGCCTGAAGCTCAACGCCGAGAAGACAGAAGTCCTCGTCCTCGGTACCACCCCTTCTGCATGGGACAGCACTGGTGGCCAACCGCCCTCGGAAGCCCACCTACCCCCTCAGACCACGCCAAGAACCTCGGCATCGTACTCGACTCATCACTCTCCATGAACCGACAGGTCAACGCCGTCACCTCCAGCTGCTTCAACACCCTCCGCATCCTCCGCAAGACCTTCAAGTGGATCCCCCCTGAGTCAAGGAAGACAGTCACCCACGCACTCATCACCAGCAGACTGGACTATGGAAACGCACTCTATGCCGGCATCAACAAGTCCCTACTCCGCAAACTCCAGACAGTACAAAACACCGCCGCCAGACTCGTCCACGGCATCCACCGACACGAACACATCAGCAAACACCTACGAAGTCTCCACTGGCTCCCTGTGGAGAAAAGAGTCACTTTCAAAATCCTCACTCACGCCTACAAATGCCTACACAACAACGGACCCAAAAACCTCAACGACAGAATCAACTTCCACGTACCCAAAAGAAACCTCCGATCTTCCAAACTCGCACTGGCCGAAACCCCACGCATCCACAGAGCCAGAGCAGGCGGAAGATCCTTCTCTCACATTGCAGGCAAGACCTGGAACGAGCTACTGGCAGACATCAGACGAGCCCCCTCCCTGAACACCTTCAGGAAGACCCTCAAGACCTGGCTCTTCAGCTAAACAGATCTGCGGACCCCCCTCAGCGCCTTGAGGCCCTCACAGGTGAGTAGCGCGCTTACAATTCCCTGATTGATTGATTGATGCGCTGCGACTGGGCAAAGCGGAAACACGCATATCTGACACCGAGGACGGATTGCAACAAATGTCCGCAAAAACTCTTGCCATGGAAAAAGTGCTGGCCGTGATACAGGCCAAGAATGAACACTTACAAGCCAGATCAAGGCGAAATAATATACGAATAACTGGCTTGCCAGAATCCACCAATACCGGCCGCCTCGAAACCTACATCAAGACCTTGCTACCGACGATTTCCGGAGCTGAACATTTGTGCCGAATGCTGATAGTGGAGCGAGCGCACCGCTCGCTGGCTGCCCGGCCTCCCCCGGGCGCCCCCCCGCACCCCATCATCGCGCGTCTACTGAATTATAGGGACCGGGATTCGAATGGCCAGGGAGAAGGGTAACATCGTCCACGAAGGGAACTCTCTGGCCTTTTACCCGGATTTCACCGTGGCCGTGCAAGCAGCAAGGAAAGAATACCAACCAGCGAAAAAAACTCCTCATAGCGGAAAAAGTCCCATATGCAATGCTTTACCCGGCGCGGCTCCGCATAGACCTCAATGGAAAATCGAAGATTTTCGAAACGCCAAAATCCGCGCTGGACTACGCGAAGACTCTAAAGCGGAAAAATCGGGAATCCTCCAGCCTAGCGAATGACGACAATGATGGATCATCGCAAGAAGGCCCGGAATGACAAACTAATCCTCCAGCCTAGCGAATGACGACAATGATGGATCATCGCAAGAAGGCCCGGAATGACAAACTGTTTGTGTTCGTTTGGGACTCAGTCTCTAGCAATGAAGTTTTGTTTTTCCCTCTCCACGAACTGCGCATATACGCTATAGACTCTACTCAATCTGCAGCTGCTTTTTGACCAGAAGACCTGTATTTTGGACATACAGATAAGATTTTGACATTATTTCTGGGAATGTTATTGCCTGTCTCATTTTCGACTATATTGTTGTTTATGCGCAAATGTTATTAATACTGTTCTTCGACCACCTCCCTCTCAATCTGGGAGGATACCTGTGCTCCGGCGTTCCCCAATGGGTGATCCCAATAGCTGCTCTGCAGCTCTGTTTTACCTTTGGGTACTGTTCTGGGTGGTTCGGGTTGGCTTTGGCAGGTTGGGGTTGCTGAAGTGGGTGGGGGGTGAGTGTGGGAGGGGGAATTGAAGGGTTTGTTCATGTGGCTAAAATTTGCTCGGATTTCATATCACATGCAGGGCAGAAGGGTACAAATGCAATGTTACTATATATGCTGTAAGGTCTTGTTAAATGTTACAGATGGATAGTGAAAAACTCATTTGCTTGACATGGAATGTGCGGGGGCTCAACTCACCCAAAACAATACGCCAGGTACTGGCATATTTAGATCGCCACGAGATAAAAATCGCCTTCATCCAAGAAACACACCTGACCCGTTATACTGAGGCGCACATAGGGTCAAAATGGGCCAGCTATAGACTGGCCTCTTCGTATTCATTTTATGCTAGGGGAGTGCTAACGCTCATCAAAAAGGACCATCCCTTTCACCATGATCAAATGTTGCACTGACGATGAAGGCCGTTATGCCATAACACATGGTAAACTGGCAGGGGAACTAGTCACTCTAGTTAATGTTTACGGTCCCAATGTAGAAGATCCAGATTTTTATGAAAAGATAATAGCCATACTGCGAACCTGGCCAGATGCTACGATAATATGGGGGGGGTGACCTTAACACTCATCAGACCCCAGTATGGACAAATCAAGCGGTACAGGGGGGCAGTCACCCAAGGCGGCCAAAGTTATTAATGAAGGGATGACAGATCTATGCATGTCAGATGTATGGCGCCTGCGTCACTCGGACAAACGAGAGGGCACACAGGTTTCACCTGCACATAGTAGTTGGTCGGGCCTAGACTACTGGATAATGAGTGACCGTGCGATGACCTGGGTCTTAGAAGTAGAGGGATTACCAAGAACGCTATCTGATCATAGCCCAGTCAAGCTCACATTGTGCATCCCACAGACTGTCAGTCGGCAATTCACCTGGCGATTCTGTACCGAGGCGCTACTAGATCCACTTTACACACACACAATTCGTGAAGCCTTCACTCAATATTTCGCACAAAACAAGGGGTCTGTAGATAGCGCAGCAATCCTCTGGGAGGCCTTCAAAGCCACGATTCGGGGCAAATGCATCAGCATGACAGCGGGGATATTGAAAGATATTAGAGGCCAATTGACCAAGATTGAAAACACCCTGTCGCGCCTTGAAAGGCAATATGAAAGCTCTCCTAGCACTTCTCTCCTTGCACAAATTAAGGAGTCATTAATAGAATACAATGAACTGGCGGACGCAGAGATTCGATACCGGTCAAGGAGACACATCGCCCGTGCATACGGGGAGGGGGGAAGGCCGGGACACAATCTAGCGATCAAGATAAAGGCCAGGGAAGATAGACACACCATTACCAAAATAAATGACAATTCTGGTGCGGACCACTACACCACAAGGGACATAGTCACGCAGTTCAGGACAACGTATGCAGATATGTACACGTCACAGACTAGGGCATCTACAGCAGAAATGGATGAGTATCTTTCAGACATTGCTCTTGCGTGTTTATCAGATGGACAGCGGGAATACCTAAGTCAACCTATAACTGAGGAAGACATCCGTCAGGCGAGTAAAACTCTCCCTAATAAAAAAGCCCCGGGCCCTGGCGGGCTCACTTTTGAGTTTTATAAGGAATATGCTGAAGAACTGTCACCTTATTTACTCGAAGTATACGCTGAAGCCCATGAGGTAGGCACTTTACCACCAACCCTCAGGGAGGCCCTAATCATTACCTTGCTTAAAAAGGACAAACCGCCCTCTCGTTGCGACTCGTACTGACCTTTGTCGCTAATAAACTTTGATGAGAAGATACTTGCAAAAAATTTTGCGCCTAGACTAAAACCACTAATGCCTCACTTAGTTCTGCTGGATCAATCTGGATTTATTCCTGAAAGATCCCCCTTGCACAATCTGCGTACTCTCTTTGCTATGTACCACATTCTTGACCCGAAGTTGAGGGCGGCGGCCATGATGCTTGACGCGGCCAAAGCCTTTGACTCCATAGAATGGGGATATCTTTTTTATATACTCCAACGAATGGGGTTCCCCCCAGTCTTTATCACCTGGATACGGCTATTGTATACCGACCCCACTGCACGGATACGCGTGGAGGGCACCACCTCAGACCCTATACAGATCAATAGGGGGACCAGGCAGGGCTACCCTCTGTCACCACTCCTATTTACGATAACACTAGAACCGCTAGCTTGTGTTATCAGGCAACGACATGGAGAGGCGGCACTGCGCTTTGCTCACCGCCCAGTGAGCATTTCACTTTACGCAGATGACATGCTGTTATTTGTAAGAGAACCGCATAACTATATGGAACCAATCCTAAGAGAATATATACGATTTGGACGATTTTCAGGCCTCACCATAAACTGGTCCAAATCAGTGGTGGTGCCGCTCACTGAGGTCACTTCTCCTCATGAACTCGAATTTCCACTGATATGGTCGGCGGAGCCCGTTAAATTCCTCGGGGTGTGTGTCCATCGCAATCCTGAGATAGTCACTCGAGAAAACTATGGAACAGAATGCACACAATTAGAACAGCAGGTTGACAAATGGATACGGCTGCCGTTGTCATTGTTGGACCGCATGGCACTAATAAAAATGGTCATGCTGCCCAAGTTCCTTTATTTTTTTAGCACTATCCCAATACAGCTGCCCACTGTTTTTTTTAAGACAGTCCGGTCGTTATTAATCAGGCTGATATGGGGAGGCAAACAGGCTCGAGTGAGTTTGACGACTCTTACGCTAGACTACAAACATGGGGGTTTTAGTGTACCTGATCTATATTTATACTATCTCTGTGCTCAAGCTCAATACGCTCATTATTGGTATAATACACATGATTTCATCCCGCATGTGGCAATTGAGGATGGAGATGCACATCCCATCCCCCTGAACTCCATACTGACGCACACGCGCAGGGGCACACCCAAATTAGAAATTAACTCAATTGACGCCACTATCGCAGCCTGGCAGGCACTTGGCGGTAGAGCAGCGAAACTGCCTCTATACTCCCCACATCTACCCCTGGCGTATCACGCAGGGGCATCGGTCACTCACGAATCGGTTGCCATGCGTCTCTTGACGTTAGCGGGGATTGATAAAATGCAGGACGTCTTCCCTGATGGAACTTTTTTAATGACCGAAGACCTAAGATATGTGCAAAACCAAACACCATTATTCATTTTCACCATATATAAGCTGAAGAAAGCACTACAGGCACACTATCCTACATTCCCGTCTGAGCCCCCTATACTACAATCGTTACATGCATTAATCATCAGCCCTACGAGACACAAAATGGTGACCAAGCTGTATAGAGCCGCAAGAGAAGAAACACCGTTACCACACAACCGGGGTATGGAACAGTGGAACGCGAAATTAGACCCACAGCTCACACAAAAAGATTGGGAGTATTGCTGCCAGATCACTAGTGCACTCATATCCAACGGAAACCTACGTATCATCCATTTCAAATATTTACACCAAGTTTACCATACACCACACAAGTAATTTAAACACGGCTTAAGAGCTAATGACAAATGTAAAAGGTGTGGGAAAGCAGGTGCGGACTTCTGGCATTTAGCATGGGAATGTGGAAGGGTGGCGGCGTACTGGGTTGCGGTTATCAATACACTGCAAGACATAACTAATCTTGAGCTTAGCTGCACTCCTCAGGTTGCCTGCTAAACCTGGTACCATTCCTGAAGGGAAATCTAAGTAGACTAGTGAAAATAGCGTTATTATTAGCCAAAAGAAGGGTGGCAATGACTTGGGAAAGTAAAGCTTGCCCTTCCACCGAGCAATGGATAAAAGATATGCAGGCACATGCATCAAAGCATTTTGCGATCGCAAATGGTGCGATTCGCAAAAATCGGCCGTTTGCGATCGCAAAATTAGCTTTTGCGATGCATCAAAGGTCAAGGCCCTCGCAATTTGAGAATTCGCAATTAATTGCGAGTTCTAAAATTAGATTGCATTTAAGGAATCGCAAATTGAGATTCCTTAAATGAAATGCATTAAAGTAAAAAAATTAGCGATTTCGCTAATAGGGCGCAAATTACCATGAAGTTGAACTTCATGGTAATTTACAAAAACTTTGAAAAATGCACTAAAGTGCATTTTTCAAAGTTCCATTTTACACACACATGCATGTGTGTGTGCAAGATGTACTCAAATGCAGATTTCAGGGGTGCAACAGGGTGTCCTTCTGACACCCTTGAAATTGCATTCCCAATTTGCGATTCTCTAATTGAGAATCGCAAATTGTAAATGTCTTCCCATTCATTCCTATGGGCCTCTAGGCCTCTAGGCCCATAGGAATGAATGGGGAGGTATCCCTTAATTGCCACTCGCAATTTGCGAGTCGCAATTAAGGAATGTTTAGAAATCGCTATTTTTTAAGCGATTTCTACATGCATAGGCTTTTGCGATTCCTTAATTGCGATTCCTTAAAAATCGCAATTAAGAAATCGCAAAATCCAACATTGATGCATGTGCCAGATGGTCTACTGTCGTGACACCTTGGCACTTTATGCGGAGGAGCTCCCCGCTACCTCCAGGCCCAAAGATATTTGGGAACCCTTGGTACAGCATTTACGATCACAAGAGCAAGTCACACCGACTGGCTCGGATTCATAATATCAATGTACTATGACTGTCTCATGTATAGCAATGTATCACACCATATGTCCGAGATATCTGAGAGTGCATGCACTATTATACAGCATAGCCACTGGTTGTTTTACGTTTTATATGCAAATTGAAGCGTATTCCAATGCTATGTATGTAACCTGCATAAATAGCAATAAAAAACCGTAAAAAAAAAAAAAAAGTGAATTATTTACTCTATTGGCAGCCAGTGTAGCTGGCGGAGGAGGCTAGAGACAGGGCGGTGCTTAGGAAGCGCAAACAGAGTACGCGCAGTGGCATTCTGGGCATGCTGGAGCCTTTTGATCACTGACTTGTTAGAGCCAAGGAGCAGCACATTACAGTAGTCCAGCCTAGCCAGGACATTAGATTGGACAATCATCTGACGAGTGTGAGAATCAAAAAGTACTAAAACGGGGCTCTAGGCCCCGTAACTGTCCGAAACAGGTGCCTGCTATTTAGTTAATACATCTCAAGGCTTAAAGCAAGGGTGTGTTTTAGCTCCGTATTTATTTAATATATTTTTATCTGATTTTACACCTGCAATGAATAATGAATTAGCAGACCCACCAAAGCTTGGAGATAAACAAATATCGAATTTACTATATGCTGATGACGTCGTCTTGCTAAGCCAAACAAGGATAGGTCTGCAGCGATTAAAAAATAAAACAGCAATGTATTCAATCGAGAATAAAATGACAATAAATGAAGCAAAAACAAAAGTAATGGAAGCCAGTACCAAGAAACTGAAAGGCAGTAAATATAAATGGTACCTCCAAAAACGGGTGCTAGAAAAAGTATAATGCTATAAATATCTTGGCATACTGTTTGATGAGAATGGATCCTTCTCATATCATAAAACAGAGATGAAGAAAAGAGCCAAATGTTTACAAGGGGCTTTCCGCATACTTTATAGCTCCCTGGGAGGTCCAACTTATTCCCCATTACTAAAAGTAATAAAGCTGAAATTGCTCCCTAGCCTTACCTATGGAAGTGACATTCTTTGTGGTTTGGATTCCACATTATTAAATAATGCTATTACAAAAACTTTTAAATACTTGTTTCGTCTTCCGCCCAATGTATCGCCTGCGCAGATCAGGCTGGAATTCGGCTTTTGCAATCAACAATACGCAAGAATGGGGCAGTATGTTAAGACTTGGAAACAAATCAAAACTAATATTAACAATCCAATGTGCTGTTTTTTGTAGCAGGAGATGCAACAGAACGAAAAATTGTCTTTCTATAAATATCTGCAAAAGGCCATTGAAGAACTGTCAATTGGCGAGATCTGGGAAATGCTCATAACTGCACAAAGTTTTAAGAAAACAATTAATAAACTAGTAAAACATCTATCTCTTCTGAAAGATAAAGAACTGTTTATTAAGAGATCGCATGCATGGATGTTGGTGCAGGAATACACAAGTCTTAAGGTGCAACCTTATCTAGAAATACCATGGTCAATAGAAACCAAAAACATATTTATGAAAGCAAGATTCGGCAATCTGCCAGGCGTAAAACATGCAATGCCTTGGCAGAGACCATCTAAGCCGACTCCTTGCAGACTATGAAAGCTATGGGATGAAAATATTACTCATCTGGTCTGTATATGTGCAGTAATGATGGTGGAAAGAAAACGATATTTGAAAAACTGCTTCAATGACAGAGGTGTTCGTACATGTAGACATGCTATGGTAGTTTGTTTCAGACCAACGGATATTAAAATGAACGCCAATTTTACAAAATTTTTGATACTTGTAAAAAAAAAAAACTGGACGTTTGTGAGCCGAGCCCAGTAAATTTGGAAGTTTTAAAATAATTAGGATAAATTTCCTCCTATACAAATGAATTTGTATACAAGTAATGAAATAATAATTGTTATTATCCATATTAAGCCGTGGAATAATGAGGAACAGAGTTAATGCTTGCGGCTGGGACCTTTTGAGAAAATTATTCGAATGAGATTATTAGGAATTTTAGATTTATTTGTTTGTCAAATTTTAATTGGTGTGTTTTAAAGAATTGTTTTAATTGTAAGATTTTTATTAATCATGCAATAAAATGTATTCATTCAGGTGCCTGCTACTGATTTAGCGTGGGCGTCAAAGGAGAGGGTGCTATCCGCCCAGACACCCAGGTTCTTAACAGTAGGTTTAGGCAGGGGGTGAGCCAAGCACGGGAGGCCACCAATGGCTGCCCCAAAGGTGGGTGTCCCTACCTAAGAGAAGGATTTCTGATTTAGTGGAGTTCAATTGAAGACAGTTGGCTGCCATCCAATCAGAGATGGCGGTCAGGTCCTCCTGAAATTTCACGGAGTCCTGACTAGGATCATTAGAGAAGGAGAGCACAAGCTGCGTGTCATCTGCATATGACACCAAGGCGATGTTACGAGCTTTTGCTACCAGAGCCAATGGCTGGATGTAAATATTGAACAGGGTAGGGCTCAATGCTGAGCCCTGGGGGACGCCACAGCGTAGAGGGTGGATGTGGGAATGGAAAGGTGGAGAGATGACTTAAAAAGCCCTATCGATCAAGAAAGATGAAAATCAGGAGAGGGCTTTGCCACAGATGCCGATCTCCCACAGCCAGTGCAGCAAGATCTTGTGGGAGACCATGTCGAATGCTACGCTTAGATCGAGCAGAATCAGCGCTGAGGTTCTGCCCTCGTCCAGAGAGGCCCGCAGCTGCTTAGTGACCGCAAGCAGAGCAGACGCCGTACTATGCCGAGGTCTGAAACCATTTTGAGAGGGGTCCAGAATCGAATTGAGTTCCAGGAACTGAGTTAAAATAGTGTTTACATATGATTCCGTTATTTTAGCAAGGAACGGGAGCAGGGAAATCGGACGGAAATTTTCAGGCCTGGAAGCATCCAGTGTAGGTTTTTTCATCAGAGGGATAACTTTGGCATGTTTCCAAGATTCCGGGATGGACGCAGAGGACAGAGACAGATTGGTCAGTTCCAGACACCCTGGTAGGAGACACTGCTGGAACTTTATAAAGAGTTTGGGTTTGAGAGGATCGTCCAGAGACCCCGACTTTACCTTGGTAAACAAGGCTGAGAGGGCTTCAAAGGAGATAGGAGGAAAGGAAGAAAGAGAGTGGAACGCAAAGCCAGAGAGAGACCCCATAAGGGGATCCGGATCAATACTCTCAGGGCAGAAACTGCCATAGATACGCTCGACCTTGCTGATGAAGAGTTTGGCCAAGACCTCACACTGAGAGCTGGAAGATATGGTGCTATCTGGGACTGGAGGGGATTTCACCATGTCTTTTAGGAGAGAAAAAATAATTTTGGTGGGTTTGCTACTCGTATTTATTTTATTTGCAAAATATGTGGCCCTAGCCTTCCAGACCAGTTTATGATAGGCCTTGATCGAGTTTCTGTTCTGTGATTTGGCTATGGGATCATAGGACCGTCTCCAGGCTCGTTCAAGGACCTTACAATTCTTCCCTGCTAAAGTCAGAGACTCGTCGAACCAGGTGTTGGCCCACGCACTTTTAGAATAGGTCAATTTGGCTGGAATGCACTTGTCCAGTGCTTGAGTGACCCAGCCCAGAAAGGAGTTGTTGGCTGCCTCTATGTTAGTGGGCAGTTCAGGTCTCTGAGTGCTTAGGGCAACCCGGAAGGTGGCAGGATCTAGTTTGTGCCAAGGGCGTTTATTCAAAGGATTGCGGTGGGGCTGTGATTTAGAGCCTGCTAGGCATATAAGTAAAGAAATAAGGGAGTGGTCGGTCCATGTCATAGGGAGGGGGGCCTGAGCCTTTAAGGACGGGATGTTGGAAAAAACGGGGTCGAGGAGATGGCCAGCCAGGTCTGTGGGCACCGGGACCAGTTGACACAGTTGACAAGCTGCCATGTCACCTAAGAAGTTCTTGATATCAGGATCACAATGTGATTCCAGATGAAGATTCAGGTCACCTAAAATGTTAAAATTGGCTGTTTTAAGTACCAATGTCGTAACAGCATTGTCCAAAGCTTCTCTAAATGCTTTGGACGGGCCGGGCGCACTGTAGATTAGCAGCCCTAAAAATGTGAAATTGTCCGTCAGTGCAATTTTAAAAAGTGCGCTTTCACAGTCGGAGATGTTTTCCGGGATGAGACTACAGGCATAGGCAACTTTATATTTGATTGCAATGCCCCCACCTCTCCCAGCCGTTCTGTTCAGTTTGTTCAGAGCATAGCCAGCAGGCAGGGCCAGGGCTGGAATAGCAACGGAGTCCTGAGAGAGCCAAGTCTCGTAAGGAATAGGATATCGGGAGACCGTTCGAGTTGGAGGTCGAACACCACCGCATGGTGCTTAGCCAGGGAGCAGTAATTTAGGCTGCAGATTTTATATTCCTTCTTGTGGGAGGAGAGAGCTGGTGCACGCATGCAGGTGCTGACCTTAAATTTGCACAGATTACAGTGAGAGAGGCAGGCAGTTGGAGACCAGCTATGACTCCCACAAGGGGGGGCGTCATGGTGCAAGGCGAGCAGGCCCTCACTCACGCGAGTGCCTAGCTCCTAGCGACGTCCAGGCGTAGAGGAGTTGCCTTTGGCGCGCCAGCGGCACGTCCGCGCTGCGACGTGCGTCAAGTACCTGGGGGGCACAACTGGCTCCACTCTGGCTCGTCACGGATTGGCTGAAAATGGCCAATCAGGAAGGCGCACAGCCGAAGTTAGATGAGAGTTAAAAAAAAAAGCATGAAACAATCGTTATCACATTCTAAGCGCTGTAAATAACAGGTTTCACTGAATTCCAATTGATCCTTACTCATTTTCCTGACCCCTGGGGGCGGCGGTCGGCTTGGCTGGAGTTTGAACTCGTGCGCTGCACATCACTGCACTTCAGCAAGAGTTCAGGTCGCTGAGCCGTCCTGCTGGCTTCTAGGAAGAAAAGAAGGGTGTGTAAACTCTGAATTATTTACGGTAAGCTGTTGTAGGCGCACCTTCATTGTTTGGAAAAGCCTCTAGACGGCACCTACTGTCACATGAATCTCACTTGGAGGGAGTGTACAAAACAGAATATAAGCCAGCTAGCACGTTTTTTGCCACTTCCTGGAAAGATTTGCATCCCACCGCAGCAGTTGGAAAAATATTTCATAATTATATTGTTGTTATACAGGCTTCTATGAACTTAAGTAAGATGCACTGTCTCGGTTCTGCTAGGGCTCAGAGAAGCAGCAGATCTTTGAACAAGTGTCGAATGGTTCGGATTTAGCAGAGGAAGTTAGTGATGAATGTTGGTGGGGTGGGTCTGTGGACTAATGGAGACACAGTAAAAATGATGTTTCGACTCATGGTTCCAGGTTCAAATCTTGACTCAAGCTTTCATCCTTCTGCGAAAGATAAAATGAATGTCATTGACCTTGGTAACGATAAGCATCTATTAAACGCCAATATGCCAGGCAGGGTAACAAGAGCTTCACAGATAAATATATTACAGTGGCGACGTTAAATAACCGTTGTGGTGAAAGGCGAAATGTAGGCAGGGCTGATCCACGTTTTAAGGTTGTCATTTTTCAAGGGCCTGAAGAATCCAGAGATGCTGTGAATTGTTTTATGCAAGATAGAAGGTTAGAGAGTTTAGTAATGGGCACACATGCTGCATCCCCAAAAAATCCTGTGCACTATTTGTAGGAAAAAAACACAATTTTTACACACTTCTGTTAGCATTGACTCATCACTGTCTGCTGCTTAAAAGTAGTCCCTGAGATCTAGAACTTCCAAGATAGGAACATCTACACCCAACCCCTTCCCACTGCACCCCGGTTCTATCTACCTGTGCTCCTCCGCCCCGGCCAGGATTCAGGGAAACCTACGCTCCAGTGGGCGGCTTGGGGGGCACCATTCAGCTTTGCCTCTTCTGCTGCTGGTGCCAGGCCAAGAAGGTCATAGGCCGGTAGTCAGCTCACACTTTAAAGGGACATCTCCTGTGCTCAGGGATAGCCCACGTGCTCCAGGTTCCAGAGGGGCTCCAATCGCCTTCCAGGAGGGAGGGACCCAGTTTCCAGCCAGGATAGCACCTGGGGTGGTTAATACATCCACGTAAGGCCATAAGAGTGTCCCAGACACAAGTACACCTGGGGCATGCCAATTCCACAGGGCAGCCTGACTGATGTTAAGTGTCCCTCTGACATCACCAGTGGCTTCCAGGACATATCACCTGGGGTAGGGAGGGAGCTTCCTCAGGTCCGAGCTGTTCTACCAAGCACTCATTGTGGATAAGTATGGAGCACAGAGGACAGGTGGAGCACTTCAGCCTGGGTATCAGGCACACTTTGAGGATGGGACATGCACAACTGCATCTCTTCAGCTGGGAAGTCTTGTGTGCCGCTGCTAAGTCCACGCCCCTGTAAACCCATCTGCATCATGACACAGAATATCATTAGCTCTAATTTTTTTTTCAGCAACAAGGTTGTCCCTGAAGGAACCAATTCCATCCTTGCTGGTAGGAGACAGATTAGGTACCCTAGGAATGAAGTCCAGGACCCAGAAACAGAAGAACTATTTTGTTAGGTTTGCTTCATTTTGCCCTTCAATGCAAGATGTGCACTTTCTGCAGTGATCCAGTCAGCAGCCCCCTCCCTCTACGTCTACGCTGTGGTTAGCAGCATGGGCGTCCATCAATATAAATCTCTCACATCTCCACCAACACCAGCAATGACTCTGCACTTGTCTTCTTCTCTACCTGTAGGTACCTTCAAAACGTGTATGTATGTACCAGATGCTTCAACATCTCAGGTCTGCATCAATGGGTCTCAACCTACAACATCGGTAGGCCTAGACATTTGGGTTGCAGCACACATCTGGGTAGGATTAGCAGATTATTGGGAGGGCATTTGAGGCAATAATACATACATACAACTGATGGAACTACACTGGCTCCACCCCTGGGCCTGCATTACCTTCAATATATGCATCATCTACAAGGCCAACAGAAACAATACCCTGACATTCCTGGCCAATAAACTAGCCACTGCTGGCAGGCTATGCCATACCACGACAGGACATCACCAGAATGGCAGCAAGAAGGAAAAAAACACTCCCAGGATCTATCTAGCACAGCATAGTTTAGTATCAGAACTGCTTCACTGTCCTGCAATTTAGGAAGATGCTGAAGACACAACTCCTAAAAAGCGCATTACCCTTCAACACACTAGAAGGTGTGTGCCTGCTCTATATGCAATTGTATATTTCTTTGGGCTCTTGCCCCTGTTCAGCGGTCTGTTGCTTGCCTGCTACGTTTGCACTCTGCAAGTAGCAGTACAAACATACATACATAAAATTTCATGTAGATTATATTGTGTGGCACAATTCAGAGATTATTTACATAAATGCAGGGATGAGGGCAGCATTGTGGAGACTGAGACCTCACTAGGGATAAAGGAGTCACATACATTGATTCATCAAAATTCTAGGGGTAACAAGCGAGACCAAGCCCATTTGATGCCCAATGACATCACAGGGTCAAACCCTCATGCCACGTTTAGACCGTCTATACCCCCTCATTTGTTGCTGGGGTGTTAGGGGAAGGACAAGGAGCAGGGCTGGATTGGCCATACCTCCCACATGGTCTCCCCGGAAGAGGGTGGAGGGTGCTGGAGTCTTTGGCAGCCATTTTTTGAAGATGGACGGCCACCGCCTGTGCCATTCTCTTCCTCTCCCAGGGGCTTATGGGAGCAGGCGCAGTGGGGTATAAGGCGAGAGAGAGAGAGGGGGGGGAGAGAGAGAGAGAGAGAGGGAGGGAGAGAAGGAGGATGAACAGAAAGTGAGAGTGAGGGAGAGGGTCTGGTTTGGATATTTTTGCTACGACTGCGTTTGATTCCCAATCATTGTGGCAAGGGGCAGCACTACATAAAGTAAACAGAGCTCACGGAATTGCTGACGTTCTCTTCCTCTTGCTGCTACTACCTTCCTGACCTCTGATCCTGGGGTAGCAAGGACAGAAGCGATGCCCCAAAGGCTGAGCCAGGGGTAGCATCCTTCATTACCGGCTTCTCCTCATTGACGTCCATGGAGGGGGCTGCTGGCTCCAGGGGGCTGGATTTATCAGTGACTGGAATGTGGTGGGGGCAGATTGTTCCCCATGAGAGCTCTTTCCTGATAGAAGGGGGCAGATGTCAGCCCAGCTCTTGGATGGTGTCATATTCCTAAGTCCAAGGGTTGATTGAAGGCCTGCTCCCAGTGTCTTCTCCCTTGCAGTTCTGGAGTGCTAATCTGATGAGGGTGCGGCTTCTGTTGCTAGCTGTCCCTCCCGAGATTGTGCTTTTATTAGAAAGGCATCTAAGCTGTTCTGCCATCAATGCTTTGTACATTACGTGTTAAGATTTGAATTAGGTTCAAGCTTTCAGGTTTAGTCTGTGAAGGGCGACCAGAGGTGTGATGACAAGGCCATGCTCTTGTCGTTCTTTTGTTGCTTGAGTCAAGCCACAGCTTTGGAAAGGACTTTATTTGGGACGAGGGGCGAAGCTTCCACTTGTGAAGCAGGTGCAGTGGCACTGGGGCCCACAGGCCTGAGGAGCCCACTGAATCCTGATTATTGCTGCATTTTATAATTCAAACAGCAGCCGGGGGGAGTGGGGTGGCATTTCCTTTCTTGACTTTGGGCCCATGGCACACTGAAGACACTACTGATGGAGAACCAGAAAGGAGTCCAGTAAAAAGTACCATCGGTTTACTGACATAATATCAATGTTAAAAATATCGATGAAAAAATATAGAATGGGCAGGCTTGCCCGATGTCCTGCTGGTGCTGAGGCACGTCGCTCCTCCCCTTCCTCTTCCCTCAAGCTTTCCGGATGCGCCCTGAGGCTATGGCTTGCTGAGAGCGCGTTCTTTCATCGGCGCGGCAGAGGAGCTGTGCATTTTCGACCCTGGGGCAGCGGAGACACCAGTGAATCGTGGTCCCCGCGGCGGCTGTTGGTGGTACGCGGGGAAAAAAAATAACTTTGGCGCGCCAGGCGGCTGCTCGGCTCGGCTACAGAGTGCCGTAGCTCCAGCCACGAAATACCTGCGGATACCCGTGGAGACTGATTAACGATGATGGACATCAGCAGGGTGTGGTGAGGAGCCGGTGAGGCGCGATAGCCAAGTACATGTGGCGCTTGGTTATGAGTGACAGAGCAGAGAGCAGCGTTACGCGGACACAGTAGGAGCATAACGAGGCGAAGATAGAGCAAAGTTGGGGACAAGGCTGTTGGTGTATTTAACACAGCTAGGGGCTTATTAACGGCCCAGAGTTACCCCTTTATTGTCTCTCGTGTGGGAGCTGGCTGTAAGGGATCTTTTGGATTGCTAGCTTTCTATCACCAGTGCAGGACAGTACTAACCCACAGCAACAATAACATCGACTCTGTGCAGACTTAATGCAAGACTCAATGCTCAATGCTTATTTAGTGCTCAAAAATCTCTGCTGAATAGGGGGAAGGAGGGGGAATCAAACGTCCTCACCCCCAAACAAAAACGACGATGAAGTGCCCTACGTAGGATATCCTGTGCCCAGGCGAAGGGAAAGATAATTGAGGGCTTGGACTGTGAGCTATGCGGCAGATGGTCCTGAGGGGGTCAACGACACGAACTGGTGCTCCAGCCACAGCCGCGGCCCCCACTCCTCCTCCTTCGCTGACCCAGAAGGCTAGGCGACAAGCAGCGCAGTCCCGTATTCTGGCAGCTAGGAGAGTAAGAATCAACCAGAAAACTAGGGGAGAAATGAGTAAGTCCCCTCTCACACTATCTGACTCCCCTGGGACTTCTTCAGGCCTACTGTGGTCCTCTCCAGAGATCGGGAATGGGGACAGAGATGGAGGCGAAGTGGCAGCGGCAGGGGCAGCGGCAGATGTCACGTCCCAAATGGGAACAGAGGGAGATCTGGTAGAGACGCTGGAGGAGGTGGCATCCCAGTATTCAAGCACTATGCAGGCTGGGAGTTTCGTTATCAATATTAAGGAGTCGGAAGCACCATCCTCTGCTGAGTTAGATAATAGGAGCCTAGAGTTAGATAACCCTCGCAAGGAGTATCCGGTATTTTCTAAAAATCGTAAGCCTAGCCAGAGGGCTAACATGGTGGCTATACCGCAAGGGGTGCTTCCTGACGATGCTGCCCCTGCTAATCAGGAAAAAGCTGCTGCCATAACGATGGTTACTACGGCTTCTTCAGGCAAGAAAGGGGGAGCTCCTCCTGAAGAGGGGGTTGTGGATCAAGTGCAATCTAAGCAATTGACGGGATCTGTTCAAGAAGCAGAGCAGGAGGTAGAGGAGATAATGAGGCAAAAGTCCAAAACGCTAGAGGATCTACATCATAGCCCTGCATTGGGATCTAGGCCAGAGGTGATGATTGAGGCCACCCTGCAAGGGGCTGATAACAGTTTGTTATTGATGAAAGGGCTACTACTACTATGGCTCAATCTTCATCTGTCCCGATGGACCAAATGCAGCAGCTCTTTGAGATTATTCTGGGGGAAATCCGGGACTGCAAGTCTTCGCAGGCCCAGGAGCTCTCTTTATTCCATCCACAACTAGATAAAATTGAAACCATGGTCCAGCAAATACCCGAGAGACTTAAAGAACTGGAGCAACGGGTATCAGATATTGAGGACTGCTCTGTGCTGTATAACTCTGATATTATCTCTCTCCAGAAGAAGTTACAGGCCTCTCAGATCAAAATGGATGAGATGGAAAACTATGCCAGGCGTTCGAATTTACGTTTCACAGGGATTCCAGAAGATAGTGAACGCATTAACGGTCAGACTAATCCAGTGGCCTTCATCGAATCAATAATTAGAGACCATTTGCTCGAGAAGGCCCCTGAAGATCTTACTGTAACACAGGCGCATAGAGTTCCTGTTAGACTTGGCATCTTTTGGCGTGTTTCCCCCGAGTTTTTGCTTTCTGCCCTCCCGGTTTTGACTCTGTTTTTGCTGGTTTAACGTTTCTGCGCGCTTTTCGCACTGCTGATCAGTGGTAATGTGCTGGTGCTCCTGTGGTAAATTGTGTTATGATTGGATGTTTGACTTACTTGTCAGTCCCCAGTAAAGGGCACTGCGGGTGCCGGGGCTTGTGAGTCAACCGCTACTCGTGGGCCTGCAGCACGGATTGTGCCACCCACGTACGTAGCCCGAAAAAGGTATAAGTGAGTGAAGTTTGGTATGCCTGAACTCAGCGTCTAAAGACGCAGCCTTTAGCGAGGGTGCCCTTTTCATTCTGAGTTCATAAAGGCCACTTTTAGAAAGTGGGTATTATTTTGCTCGATCAGCCCGTGTGCCTCTGCTGGAATGTGGATTGCCTGTCTTGGTTTTGGACGACAGATGGCTAGGAAGCAGGGTGGCTCCCGATAGTCTAGGTAGGTCAGGAAAGGGCTAAATAGACCTGGGCTGCGATGGGGGGAAGAGGGAGGAGATTTCCTTGCACCTCAAAGGGCCTGGTCTGCCTCTGACAAAGCCGTCTCCACCTCCTGCCAGGAATTCACACCAGAAAAGGCCGAACTGGTTCTGGCCGGGCACAGACACCCTCTGCCTGGAAGATCAAAGGATTTTTGTGTACAAATACTGGGGCCCAGACCCCTGAACTTTAGAACTCATCTGGATCAAGAAGACTGCCAAGAAGAAGAGCGGGAGAAGCTGCAAGAAGGAACGACTGCTTTGCTGCGTGCTTTGCTGGGCCGACCTGCAGTGGCTGCTTCTGTCTTGGGCAGTGAAAGGCCTGGACTGGACTTTCTGCAACCGCATTGGTGAGACTGTTATTGGGATTCTGCACATACACAGAGCTATGCACAGGATCATAGGACCTCGGAATATAGTGGTGAGCCAACCATAATCCTTAGTACCTAAAACCCCAACCCGACTAGCTGTAGCGTCTCATTAGCACCAATGCTACCAATGATTAGACAACCCAGAACACGGTATCTCTCTCTCAGGACTCGCAGTAGCAAGAACACCCTTTCATAACTCACTCATACCTGTCCACAACGCGCGTAAGAAGAGACACCGCATATGTTAAAATGTTTATTTCAACAACGTGCTCTAATATACAGTACACGTGCCAGTACTATCAGCATAATGCATAAGGATAATATGATCAGCATAGTTACAACTCCATAGAATACAAACGGGGAAAGCATTTCATAAAGCAGTGGATATAGGGCTAAATGACCTTACCACCCTCCCCGTGCTAGTAGCTAGTTTATTATAAAAACAGAAGACCTCTGGGCTTTGACTAGCGAACCCCCATACCTCAATATCTAGATGCAAGGTTTACATCATCAGACCAACACAGCTCTTCTCTCTGGAAAGGTTTTTCTCCAACTGCCTCTAAACGTAAAAATCACAATATTAAAAACACCCGAATTTCTTCCATGGCAGCTGTACATAGTGTTGTGTCTAAGTGCGAGGGACTGGCCAGATCAGCATGAACAAGGGACGTTGTTTTTCGACCTTGTACATGTTGTGCAGACGTAGCCCAAAGGGAACAGGAGAAAAGGTGAAAGACAGAAATGCAGACAGTTCGAAAATAGCCGGGCAAAAGCAGAGGCTGGAAAAACAATGGCACAAAGTAACGTGCGCAAAAAGGCATCATGGCAGCCAGGCCTAAGTCAACGTAGCAAGGCAGACCAGGAGCCCACAAATCACAAAACACCCTCCCCTGGGCAGTCCATCGGCCAAAACATAGGACGAAGACAGAGTTCAAATTGACCGAGCAGAACAGAAACGTCTGTTGTGGAGCAGTCCCCATGAAGGACAACGAATGGGAGAGGAAAAAAAAAAAAATCATAAAGGCCCAAAAAAAAAAAATCCAGCTTGGCGGGTCGCAGAAAGCGAAGGCCTTGTCAATCCAACAGAGTGTAAGTGCAGAAAAACGCCACACCTTCCAAGAGGACATCATTGGAATCGTCTGAAAACAGCGACGCCATCCAGTCCAATAAATCAAAGCTGCAGGCATGTTCCTCGCAGGAGGGAGCAGCGAATAGCAATGCGGGACAACTTGCGTGGTACTCAATATAGCTTTGTTGTAGGAGATTCTGAGCAGCCGCCCAGATATCGCATTGCGCTAAAATCCCCAGTGCAGCCGCACGCGCCATGTAGCCTGCAGCGGAACAGTCCCGTTCATGGGCCTCTAAGGGACCCACCAACTGAACAAAATCCGGAACAGACAAAGACGTATGGGAGAGGCAATAATCCATGGTCCATGAGAAAGGACATCTGATGCAAGACATCACAGGTTGCACGCAAGTGAAATACGCAAAGCGAAAGGAAAGTGTATAGGACACACTCAGTGTCGCCAACGGCAGGACGCCGAAGCCAGCAAGGATGCGCTCACGTAGCATCTGGAGACGACCTGGGTCGAGAAGGGCCCAAGGAGGTGCAGCCATTGTGTAGTAGACAGACCAACAGCAGTATACCAGCCGCTAAGGCGAGGATCAACGGAAAGCCACCAAAGACGCTGGAAAAAATGGAATGAATAAAAGCCGGTATTACACCAAAAATGGTCTGAAAAGAGGTCACAAGGCCAGAGCCCACAACTTTAAAAAACTGCACCAGACCTTCAGTGCGTGAAGCATTAAAAACACGGTGAATCAGTTCACCGAAATGTTGTGGGAGGTTAGTGTTCAAAAGGGCCTGTATTTCACTGTGGGCACTCGCCACCTGGAGAATGAATGTCTCCCGGGCGGACGTGAGCATAACCTCCTGGTTCAATAATAGCGCCTTTATTCTGCTCAATTTATTGAAATCCGCCTTCAGAGTAGGAATGGAAGGCCAAACGGAACTATCTATGATGTCGTGCGGGGAGGAAAAATAACATTTTTGCAGCAGACAACCCTGTGTGAAACTGTAACAATATAGGGAATGCCGGCCAGCATGCCACAGCAGTCTTGGTTATTCAAAAGCAGATAGCTACCATTAGCAAGCACAGTGAAAGTAGGAGAAATAGCAGGAGCAGGAATACCCTTTAACACACAAGCAAGATTCGGAGCTGAAACGTTACAAGCTCCGTGCAATTTAATGTGTTTGCAAATAAGGGAATGACCCACAGTTGAATCGCATGACTCCCCCGTGAGAAAAACTTCCTTTCCGGCTCTCAGGCATTTATACATGAAAGGCAGGGACCAAAGTTCATGCAGGAAGGCACTGCCCAAGGGCTGGAAATGGCCCACAGGATAATGCTTCATGCACAAACTAAATTCAAACAAAGAAAAAGGCAAGGCGATAACCCCATGAACTAGCCACACGGCAGAATCCAATTCCGCCACAGAGAATGGTAAGGGCTCTATTTTCTCGATATGTAACAGAGTGTATGCTGCATCCTTCATGGACATGAACTGCTGTTTGTCAGTTAAATTAAAGGGCAGAAATAAGGCAGAGGTGTTAAAAAATGCCAAGGAACTTTACCCAACTTAATTGTTTGCAAAGTCCATGCAAACTGCATAACTGAACGCAATTGATTCTGACCATGATATAACACAGAAACATCATCTTGTACAATATCAACAACAGACGACACAATATTCTCTAACGTGTAAATGCGGGAAGACAGGGTATTAATACTATTGTCAACAACAGCAAGCACCCTTTCTAAATTTGCTTGATCTATTTCCTTCAGACGGGAAGCAGCTTCTATTTGTGAAAGCTTCCAGAGTTCATTATAAGTTTCATAAATGAATCTCTTAGGTCGTGGACCACGAGGCCCTAGAATAAAGTCGGACAGATCAATGTTGCCTGATAGGAGGGACAAATGTTGTTTAACAGAATCTAGGGAAGAGTGCTGCAACCACTGTTTACACAATTTACCAACAGAATATGTTGTTACAGTACGAGAGTCAGAAAACCGTGGATCTGGCCTATCCTGTTTGTAACCAGGGACTGAACCATGAAAACGCAGTTGGCATGCATTAGATGATATGGGCCAAGCCAACCAAGGTGACTGAACAAGCGTAGAAACATTAAACGAATTGTTCTGAAACAGAGCTTGCAAATCTGTAAGGGACACATTGAAATGCAAGCTCCCGTTGGGAGTGGAAGACATAGCAGGAAAGGAAGGTGCATTCAACTGTTTGGAAGTAGCCAAACCCCAACACGTAGTCTGATAGATGGTATTATTCAGAAATAAAATCTGGGCCGGGATAAGGCAAGCACGGTGCAAGGCTTCGGTGCCCTGCTCCTGCCATGGTTTGGAGCCCCAGATTGATTTCAAGTTAACAGTGTCCTTCCAGTATTCATAACCACCCACAGCTAAGGCGCTCAAAAAGGAACCCGAAAATTGCAATTTGGTGTGGGTCAACATGATTTTCTGAGTGGATTGAGCGTTTCATTTAAAAAAATAGGACCCAGGGTTCGATCTATCAAAGTCTGTGAAGTAAGTAAATTTATTTCTAAGAGTGTGGGAGCTACCTGGTAAAGGTGTTGGACAATGCTCCCATTGGGTGTAGTTAAAAGGACCACGCAGTGTACTTGGTTTATGGACAAGGTGGTTGCCCCAATGCTGGTAACAATACAAATCGGCATAACTTGCAGAATTCATATACAAATCTTCAGCATTAAAAGTTGCATAATATTTCAAATCAGTAAATAATGCTTCAACTGCATGCACGTCCCAATCGTCAGAATGAATATTACTTTTTACGACATCACCCATTGAGACACGAAGGACATTTGGTACATTAATAATTTCGGTTGGTCCATGAATTTGGAAGTTTACCGCATCCCAAACGATACCATCAGCGACTGGAAAAGCGGAAATGTTCACAAATGTGTGGTCTCGCTTCATGATGTGAGATGAAGAATGTGGAGCCAAAGTTCCAGCGACACAGTTCACTACAGAGCATTCCGGTAAATAGTGACCATTGATAAGTAGAAAAAACACTGGGACAAAGCCAATGGACATGAACAAAAAAATCAGGAATAGCACCAACCAAATGTATGTCCAGGGTGGAACCAAAAAATTGTCTCTGAACCAGGATACAAGAATGCTGAATTTGGATGGGACAAGTGATGAGGTGGAATCCGAGTCAAAGGAACGTGTTGGGCTCAGTGGCGTTGTTGGCAGGTGTGCCACCGACTTGTTAGCGTGGTAGGTATACTCAGACTCGTCGTTGCAGGGGGAGTCCGGGTCATTGAGTAAGCAATCAGGCAAATCTACCATCTCGAAAGCAACATCAGTGACCGTTCGGGCCGGAGGGCCACGAACATTCGTCCGGGAAATGACAGGACAAGAGACCGCTGGTGTAACACTATTCAGGATCGGCCAGATGTTGTAGCTTGACATTTTCCACTGAGATGTATCTGTTCTCTTTGCGACCAGGAAGCGGTGGTAAGATGACTGTACGAGTTCCCTTCAAGCCCAGGACTGGAACTGGTGCACGATAAGAGGGGCCGAATTCTTTCTTGTTCTCCACCTTCTCTCGAACCAGATCACCAATCTTCGGAAGCCAGCCGGCAACCGGAATCTGCAGCGCAGCGTCTGTGGCTGAAGGTAAATGTGCAATCGCAAGTTTGTCTCGGGCTTCTTGTAAGTCCTGTAACATAGTAGAATGGTTATCTACATCAAAGATGGCGGATTGCGCCGCCATGTCTAGACCATCAAGGTCAGGCACAAACATTCTTATGCCAAAGAGCATTTCGTATGGGGTCCGCCCACCCAGAGGTCTTCTAGGGAGATTATTAAGTGCACGTTGTACGGTATACAAGTGGGCCAGCCAGTTCCTGCCAGTACCTAAGACTCTAGCTGTCAAGGATTGCTTTAAGTCACGGTTCATTCGTTCAACAATCGAGTTGCCCTCAGGCCGATACGGTGACGAAAATTTCACCCGCACCCCCAGTGAACCCATAGCATCCTTGTAAGCCTTAGAGGCAAACGCTGGACCTTGGTCAGAATGGAAGGTGCCACAGGCGAAAATTCCCACAAAGACACGCAAATCCCTTATGACATTTCGAGCGTCAGCACTCCGTTGTGGCCAAACCCAGATGAAACTTGTGCACGAATCCACTGCCACTAAGATATATTTATAGGCAGTGTCTGAAGAAAATGGACCGCAGTGATCCAGGTAAACACACCCGAAGGGTCTGTTAGAAATGCAGAGCTGGGTCTGCGGTGGCCGTGTAACCGTGGAAGGCTTAATTTGTTGACAAATGTCACAAGAAAGCACATAAGTACGGGTTTCTTTGTATAACCCACGCCACCAGTATCGCTGCTGCAATATGGAAACCGTCGCAGACACTCCAGCATGTGCCGAAGCCATGCCTTCGTGTGCTGCCGTTATCAAGGAAAGTCTGCGGTCCGCGTTGGGAATCAACCGATCACCAACGCCGGGTATTTTTACATAAGGAGCCTGTTCGGGACCTAACTGATAAGAATATTTGGAAGGAAAACCCCTAGGGTAATTAGCACCTTCCTTTGTTGCAGCAATAGCTGCCAAAATATCAGTATCAATTTTAGACATTGATCTGGTAACTGCTGCAACTGAGCACGTGACTACTGCTGATTTGGCAGCTTCGTCTGCCAAACCGTTACCGACAGCGTGTGCGCCCACACGCTGGTGGCCAAGGGTGTGAACCACCTGTGTGAGGGGCAGACGTTGTTGCAAATCTGCCACTCGAACCCAAAGCATTTTATGCTTAATTGTGCTACCTTTAGCGTCTCTATAGTCGTTTTGCGACCAAAAGAACAGATTGTCATTGTAAGACTGAACACAGTAGTAAGAATCGCATACAACTAGAGTAGTCACATCCGGATTAGCGAACTCAAGTGCAAGCACCAATGCGCGCAGTTCGGCCAATTGTGCAGTACTGTCTCCGAGGGCCTGAGTGTGCACCACAGTAGATTTGAACTTTCCGTTCACAAAAGTACCTGCAACAATAGCACATGCGGCTGAATAAGCATGCTTGGAACCCGTGGCCGGTTGTGCCGAACCATCGGTATAGATAATACATTCGTATTCCTCAAGCGGTAGCAAGGACAGAGGAGGAGGATGAACAAATTCATACTGTAAAAACTCCTGAGTCTGAAGAGAAGAATCAAAAATAAAAGTGACATCCGGAGACGTCAAAGATGTTGCCCATTGAATCCAACGGGGGTGCAAAGCTTTAGAGTTCGGAACACTTGCCTTTGTCACTGCCTCCAGGGCAGGATATGGTGTTACCACCAGAATGCATTTGCCCTGTGCCAGTGCGCGTTCTTTTAGAATCGCCATTTGCACTGCAGTCAGAACTTTCTCCACAGACGAAAAACGCATTTCTGCGGAAGTGTATAGATGTGACTTGTATGCGATGGGTACTGTGTCACCTTCGTTAAAGGTTAAGTACGTGAAACCCACTGCCCCTGGAATTATTCTGATCACCAGGTTTGTGCGGTTATCACGCGTCAACAAGAATTTAGACTCAAGAAGGTCTGTCTGCAAAGACTGCAGAATGGAGGTATGCTCCGGAAGCCAGCATGACTTCGAAAAGTTAGGTTGTATCAAGGCATACAGTGGCTTGATACGCTGGGCATATTCGGGAATGTAAGTACGCCCAAAATTCAGAAAACCCAGCAAAGACTGAAGTTTCTTCAGAGTGGTAGGAGGGCACAAATGTGCACATTTCTCTAGGAAATGGGGGGCTAAGCCCTTACCTTCATTGTTGAGCTCATAGCCCAAAAACAAAACGGTAAATTCAGCAATGTGAGATTTGGCAAAGTTAAACTTATAACCTAAAACCGCAAATTCCAGAATAATGCGGTCCACTCGAGAAAGATGCGGGAATAATTCGTCGTCTGTCAGATAAATGTCATCGACGTACGAACATGCATCTGGGTCTATGCCGTCTAACAAAGAGACAACACGGGCAGCGAATACGCCTGGACTGTTCTTGTTGCCCATAGGTAAACGCCGGAATTTGAATAATTTACCACCGGAGGTAAAAGCGCACCATTGGCTACTCTCCGGGGCTAAGTTGTGCGTGTAGAATCCATTGGATAGGTCAAGTGTAGTTTTATTTTTCTTACGAACAAGACTGTCTACAAGCGCAGAACTGTGGGTGTTTTGCACCGCAAAGGTCCGACAATGAGAGTTCAAATGTCGGTAATCCAAAACCAAGCGGTACGATCCATCGGGTTTAGAAACCACGAAAAGGGGATTATTCATCGGTGACACGCATGTTTCAATCACTCCCTGATATTCTAACTGGGTCAGAATGTCGGAAACGGGAGCTTTAGCTTCCCGTTTGAGTGGATATTGGGGTTGTGGCTGTGGTAGGGACCGCAAAGGTATTTCATGGGGGGGAGAGTCTTCATCCCAGCCCACGTGGTTGCGGTATAACGCTGGAGCCAGGGACACAGCCCATTCAGCTGCCAGAGCCTCCGCTTTGTCCTTTGGGACATGACGAGAAAAGCTCGGAAGGATTAACTCCTCCCCTTTACGCGCAGCAAGTACGAATGGGGGCGGCCAATCCGCCTCTGCCAACAAAATGTCGTACGAAGAGGTCAGATTTTCCCAAAAAATCCCTTTTATTACACGCTGTATATCACCTTCGATTTGAATTACAGTATTATATAGTCTGTCAGGGGGTGCCACTCTGGTGTCTGCTGTCTCAACAGTAATGAATGTTTCAGTTGCTGTCGCCTCCACATGAGGACGTAGCGCCTCCCGCACTATGGTAACTTCCGCGGCGCTGTCTAGGAGGGTCACTGCCCACATCCAATTCAGGAGTCTCGTTCTCACCATCTGTGGCATATCTGGCTGTTACAGCGGCAACTTTCTTCTTCTGAAACTGTGGGCGAGAGCGTTGAAAGTCTTCAGCTTTCCCTCTGACTTGTTGTCGAGGTTGGTCTCGTCCCTGTGGAGCCTCTCGACCCCTTCCTCTATCCTGGCGATCTCCTCCACCAGCCTGCGAAGTTGTCGGTGCCTGTGAAGAACGAGGAGAACGCGTATCAGGGACTTGAAATCTCTCTGGAGATTTAATTCTCGCCCTATCGCGCAAATCATAAGTGCGTTCAGAAGAGACGGAAACCGGGGATGCGCCTCGCGACCCCGGCTTCTTCTGTTGCTTACCCTGTTTTTTCAACCTCCAGCTCTTTTTAGTAAAAACTGGTTTCTCATCTTTCTCAGACTGAGTTTTTGGTTGTTGTTGCGATTGTGTTTGCGATTTAGCAAAAGGCTTAACTCCCAGGCTATTGCGGCCAATTGTTTTGTAAGCCTGAGCAATACTTTTTGGTAATTCGCGCTGCTTGTCCGGATCTTGGACCAAAGCCAAAGCATTAGCTACTTGAAAGTTCACTGCATCGCCCTTGACATTCGCAAGGATCAAATCAGCTACTACGTCGAACACTCCCACCAGTCTCATCCCTAATTCCACAGCCGCTTCAGGGCCATGTTCATCCTGCACTCGTTTAATTACAGAGGGGAGAACAACATGGAAGGAGTGCCGAAACACTTCGCATATACTGCCGCGAATACCCTGCCCCAGTTGTTGCATTCTGCCAACTCGGGGATTAAGTCTTTTGGCAAACTAATCGTCAGAATCCTGTGTTTGTCCACGTGAGAGGTATTTGGAAAAACTGCCTCCAGCTGGTCAAATTTTTCTGCAAGCCAATAAGGAAAATCATCCTTATTTTGTGGGCGCTTGCCCATCACGGAATTCACCATGACAGGACTTATGGTCACACCGCCGGCACCAGCTGGATGGGCCACAACTCCAGGAGGGGCTCCCTGGACGTTGCCTGTAACATACTGTACTAAAGCTCGATGCACTCGTATCAAAGACGAATGCATATTACGCAGTTCAGCGACTGCCACCGTCATATAACGCGGATGTGGGGTATACCCGGCCAAAACAGGCCAAGTGGCCCCGTCTATTGATAGGGGGCCTAAACGAACCGCGGTAACCGGTTGGGGGAGGGCGCCATCAAACCAAACACGGCGTTGCCAAGCCGTGAGCGGTACTTCAAGATTCCTATACGGTCTATAGTGATTAGGAACTACGGTGGCTTCATATTCATGGAACATATTATCAGTCCCATCCACCGCCGGAAAGGTGACCCAAGAGTAAAACACCTCAAAGTGGTAAGCTGGATCTGCTTGTACCACAAAGATCAGATCGACACCCGCATCAGGCACTCCATACACTGTCAAGTGAGCCCGGAGCGCTGCACGGCTATGTGCCGCAATTTGAATAGCCATTCTAGGCTAAAAGTTTTCGACAACCTAATATGAGGCAGCACAATATAGGGTTTTAGTTAAGAACCTTTTAACAACTTCAAGCTTGAATGAACCTATAAAAACGTCAATATAGGAGGTTTCACCATCACACACGCTTCCGGAAGCGTCTGAGAAGGGAGTTGTGGACAAGCACAAATACTACTCAAGCGTCTCGCAGATAAGCAGCCCACTCGTTGGTCGCGCCATGTTATAGGGATTCTGCACATACACAGAGCTATGCACAGGATCATAGGACCTCGGAATATAGTGGTGAGCCAACCATAATCCTTAGTACCTAAAACCCAACCCGACTAGCTGTAGCGTCTCATTAGCACCAATGCTACCAATGATTAGACAACCCAGAACACGGTATCTCTCTCTCAGGACTCGCAGTAGCAAGAACACCCTTTCATAACTCACTCATACCTGTCCACAACGCGCGTAAGAAGAGACACTGTATATGTTAAAATGTTTATTTCAACAACGTGCTCTAATATACAGTACACGTGCCAGTACTATCAGCATAATGCATAAGGATAATATGATCAGCATAGTTACAACTCCATAGAATACAAACGGGGAAAGCATTTCATAAAGCAGTGGATATAGGGCTAAATGACCTTACCACCCTCCCCGTGCTAGTAGCTAGTTTATTATAAAAACAGAAGACCTCTGGGCTTTGACTTGCGAACCCCCATACCTCAATATCTAGATGCAAGGTTTACATCATCAGACCAACACAGCTCTTCTCTCTGGAAAGGTTTTTCTCCATCTGCCTCTAAACGTAAAAATCACAATATTAAAAGCACCCGAATTTCTTCCATGGCAGCTGTACATTGTATTGTATTGTATTGTAATTGCATTTGTATAGCGCTTACTACCCCTGACGAGGCGTCGAAGCGCTTTTTCGGCGAGTAGCACGCTACTCCGGGACCCATAGAGGATTAGTGTTGAATTAGTATAGTGAAACATGCAAGTAAATTTTAAGTGGTGGATATGTTAGTCAGTTATTTGGATTCAGAAGGATAGCGGAGGGATAGAAGAGGGAAAAAAGGTTTGCATATATATAGCGCTTCTAACCCCTGATGGGGTGTTGAATTGCTTTTTTTTTTGGGCGAGTAGCACGCTACTCCGGAAACCCATAAAGGATTAGTGGTGAATTAGTATGGTGAAATATGAAAGTAATTTGAGTGGTGGATATTAGTCAGTTATTTGGAGTGAGAAGGATAGTGGAGGGATAGAAGGGAAAGAAAGGTTTGCATTCATATAGCGCCTGTTACCCCTGGTGGGTGTTGAAGCGCTTTGTTGGCGAGTAGCACGCTACTCTGGAACCCATAAAGGATTAGTGGTGAATTAGTATAGTGGAATATGGAATTAGTGAAGTGAACATGCTAGTCTGTTATTTTGATTGAAAAGGATAGTTGTGGGATAGAAGAGTGAAGGATTTCTTTTTGTAGGTCATAGCAGTAGGAGGAGGCTTTTTGATGAGTAAAAATGGTTTTTGGAGGGGAAGAGTCAGAGGGAAGAGTTTAGAAAGGTTTGTCTTGGGCATTGGTACAGTAAAGGAGGTGTCAGAAGATACAAGGAGGGGTAGAGTAGGAGAGAGTCAAGAAAGGGTTATTTTGGGGAACATAGTAGTGGTATGGCATTTGCGATAAATGAGAGAGTGGGTGTAGAGGATATAGTGATAGATGTATAGGGTGAGATAGGGTAGTGAATTGGAAAAAGTAGTAGAAAGAAGTTTGAGATGAGTCAAAAAGTTGGGCTAGAAGATATATTGAGGGAAGTATAGGCTGAGAAATAGGGTAGTGCATTGGAAATGCTAAATTAGAAGAAAGTGATAAATATATAGATCCATAAGTACATTGAGAGTATATAGATGCATAAAGGAGGTAAGTATATGCAGATTAAAAATATTGATAGAGGTAGCGGATGTGAAATAGGGTAGTGCATTAGATATGCTTTTTCAGGAGAAAAGTAATAGACACATTAATTAATGGGAAGATGGGCAGCATTCCTGGCCCTGGCCCGTCTCGAACAGGCTCAAACAGGCACTCACCCTTGTCCTCTCTGCCCTTAGCCTCGACGCCCGGGCTGAGACGCCCTAACCCTGGCCTTTGATACCCCTAGTAATCAGGTGACCCCGTCAGCCAATGGGAACCCTAGCCCTAATACTATCCAATCACAACACTAGCCCTAAAAGCTAGAACCAATAGGAGATCAGGACCTTACAGCCAATCTTAGCCCTACTCCAAGCATCCAATCAGTTAAAAAAACCCTGATCTCTATGTCCAATAGAGGCCCTAGCCCTACATAGTGTTGTGTCTAAGTGCGAGGGACTGGCCAGATCAGCATGAACAAGGGACGTTGTTTTTCGACCTTGTACATGTTGTGCAGATGTAGCCCAAAGGGAACAGGAGAAAAGGTGAAAGACAGAAATGCAGACAGTTCTAAAATAGCCGGGCAAAAGCAGAGGCTGGAAAAACAATGGCACAAAGTAACGTGCGCAAAAAGGCATCATGGCAGCCAGGCCTAAGTCAACATAGCAAGGCAGACCAGGAGGCCACAAACCACAAGACAAGACTCTCCAAGGGCTTGAAGTAGAGCTTGCCCCCTGTTCATGGAGTCTCAGGAACATCAAAGACTCCAGGCTCTTCGACCCGGAGCACTGGGGACTGTGTGTTTCGTACTGCAACCCGAAGAACCCCACCTCGACGACGCCTACGACGACCCTGCCGACCCCGTGTCCTGAAGGCACCGCATAGGGCACCTCTGCAACGCCGCACCGCGACCCTGGTCTCACCGACAACGCCGCTGACGCCATCACCGAGCCGCTGCTCGCACCGCGACCTGTGGGCACCGCACTCCGCACTGCCTTGCTTCACGCCGAAGCTTTGGCACCGCAGAGTGCACCGCCACAACGCCGCACCGCGACCCTGGTCTCACTGACGACGCCTGCTGACGCCATCACTGAGCCGCTCTTCGCCCCGCGACTTGTGGGCACCGCACTCTGCACCGCCTCGCTACACGGCGACGCCGTGGCCTTCCTGACGCCGCCACTTCCCTCCGAGATCGACGCCGCTGCTTGCACCGTGGTTCGGGGGCACCGCTCCAAAGTTACACGACGCACCGCCCTCAACCCACACCGCAGCCTTGGCCCACCGATGCCGGTGCCATCGACTCCCGCTCGTCAACCGACGACAGCGCTTCAGCAACGACGACGCCGCTGCTTGCACCGTGACCTGCTAGCAGCGTGACGAGCAACGCCTCCATCTCGCACCGCGACCCTGGTCTCACCGACGACGCCATCTGATGCCGCCACCGAGCCGCTGCTCGCACCGCGACCTGGGGGCACCGCACCGCTGCCCTTTGCCCCGCAGCACCCGACGCCTGTTGGCGCCAGCGCTCCTGATCCCACCAGAAAGGAGCTCGACCTGCAACGCGAGTGACTTCAAGGGCCCCATCGCCCTGCATCTCTGAAAGGTACTGTTTGTGGGTCTTCCCGACACCGTAGCTGGCCTGCGACCCCGCGGTCAGCCAGAATTGTTTTTGGATTTGTGTGTTCACGACGCCGTGGTAGCCCAGACGGAGCTATCCACACAAGGAACTCTTTTTAATCAGCGTATTTTTGAACTGTGAACTTTTAAGTATAGTATTGTGGCTTTTTATCGTTTTTGGTCTTGTTTTAATTATATAAAAATATTGGATATTTTTCTAAACTGGTGTGGTGTCCTTTTGTAGTGCGTACACTGTATTACTGTTGGTTATTCGCAAATGCTTTACACACTGCTTCTAAGATAAGCCTGGCTGCTCGTGCCAAGCTACCAAGGGGGTGAGCAAGGGTTATTTTAGACGTGTAACTCCCTTATCCTGACTAGAGTGGTGGTTTTTGCCTGGCTTTGGCCCACGCCCTAGCCTACCAAAAATCCCATTTCTAACATTGGTTGTCAGCGGTGAGGATAGGACTTGCGTTTGCACTTGACTTACAGTGATTGGTGTGCACTACTACCATATCGCAGACCATTACGTGCCACATACTAACCCGTTTTCTTTTTGGCCGATTTTTGTGATCTTGCCAGGTGAACCTTCTGCTTCACCATGCCGGAATCAATAGCATCATCCGTTGCATCCATGGACATTGCCTTTGAGGAGGATAGGTTGGAGCTCTACACTGTTCGGGAATTGAAATCCGTTTGCAAAAACCTAAAAGTCCAAATCAGAGGCCTCACTAGAAAGGACGAGCTACAAAAGGCGCTGAGGGCCTGGGTAGCAGCCAGAGACGCAAGTGGGCAATCTGGTGACCTTAGTGGAGAGGCGGGGGAGCCTAGTCCTAGGATGGATGTGCTTTTGGGAGGGGGGGAACCCTTCCGGATGGTGGCAGCAACTTGTCAAGGCAGACAGACCGAATCGTACACATCCCTAAGAACGTGGGCAGAGAGTTCAAGAAGGGGGATGACATACAGAGGTGGTTTCAGGGTTATGAGGCAACGATACACATGAATGGGGTCCCTGAGGAGAATTGGAGAGCAGGATTGTGGTCTCTGTTTCCAGAGGAAGCCAGGGATACTTTGACAGCTTTGGGTAAGGGGCCTAACCTCACCTATGCTGATATGAAGGAAGCCCTCCTCACTAGGTATGGTCTCACTCCTGAAAAGTACAGGGATCAGTTTAGGTCCTGGAAGAAATCTGATGCCAACACGTGGCTGGAATGTGTGGATGGGTTTTGTCGATCGTTGGATGGCTGGGTGAAGGGCAGTAATGTGACAGATTTTAAGGGGCTCTACAATTTGATTGCGTGGGAGCACCTGTCCAGTCTATGTTTTGCAGATCTGCGCCAGCACATAGTAGATAGTAAGCTGACTGACCCCAGGAAGCTTGCTATGGAGGCGGACCGCTGGGTGAGTACCAGGGTCCACAAGAAAGCGTTTGGGGGAGACTCAGCCAAAGGTGGGCATGGTCCCCAGCCGAAAAGTGGGGGGGACAAGGGTAAAACACAGGAGTTCTCGAAAGGGCCCAAAAATAACACCCAGGGTAAAGGTTCCCATCCCCCCGGAAATAAGAAGCCAGGGGTCTCGACAGGAAAGCCTGCTGAGACCGGCCCCCGCAAGTGTTTTGCATGTGACCAGGTGGGGCACATGAAGGGAGACCCCAGGTGCCCAAAGGGGACACAGCCACCCACCGGTGGACCGTCCAAAGTATTGGCTAGCGTAGCACTTGGGGAGGAGGAGGAGTCCCAACAGGAGGGTGGGGACTCCGCAGAAATGACCCTCGTCTCACTAGGGGACAGTGAGATGGTCCCAGGAGCCCAGGTGCCCCCTAACACAAAGAAATACAGCACCTGGGTGACCATCAACGGGAAAAGGGTAGAGGCTCTCAGGGATACGGGAGCCAGTGTGACCTCAGTTCGGTGTCACCTGGTCCCTGAGACGCAGGTAGTCCCCGGGGCATTCCACCAGGTGATTGCAGTCGACAATTCAGAGTGCCAGTGTCTGGTGGCGCAGGTTCCCTTCGAGTGGGGGGGTCTCAGGTCCTTTAAGGGTAGTTGTGAGCCCTTCCATGCCTGTCGATTGTCTGCTCGGTAACGACCTGGAGCAGTCCTTATGGAAGGATGTTGAGCTCAGGTCCCACTTGGAAATGCTGGGGTTGCCAGAGTGGGCCTGCGTGTCCACTCGGTCGATGGCGGCCAAAGAGGGTGATCAGAGGGACCCGGAGTCTGAAACAGTGGCCCAGGTCCCTGCCAAGAGAAAGGGCAAGGGGTGTGGGAAACCAGCCCCTGAAGTTCCCACGGCCCGGGAGGAGGCGGACCTCGAGGGGGATGCCCCGGTGCCTACAGGGGAGCAGGTAGCCGAACTGGGGGACATCTCTGAGCTGACCCATTGGCAGCAAGAAGGGGGTCCCACCAGGGAGGAGTTCTGCCGGGAGCAGAAAGAGTGCCCTTCTCTGGAGGGTCTGCGGCAGCAGGCCGCACCAGGCGACTGGTGATCAGTCCGGATCACATTGGATATATTGGGAGAATGATCTCCTGTACAGTGAGCCTAAGGTCACGGAACCTGGGTCAGCCCGTGTGCTGGTGGTACCCCAGCGCTTCTGGACCTTCCTACTGGGTCTGGCTCACGACGTGCCTTTGGCAGGACATTTGGGGCAGGACAAGACCTTTGACCGGCTTGTCACCCACTTCTTCTGGCCTCAAATGCGAAGGCAGTCGGATGTGCATTGTCGGTCTTGCCAAACTTGCCAGGCCAGTGGCAAGAGTGGGAGGAAGGTCAAAGCTCCTCTCCAACCGTTCCCCGTGGTGGGGACACCCTTTGAAAGGGTAGGGATGGACATCGTGGGGCCACTGGACCCCAAGACAGCCATGGGCAACAGGTACATCCTGGTCTTGGTGGACTATGCCACCCGGAGGCAATCCCTCTCAGGACAACGACGGCGCCAGTGGTGGGCCGGGCATTAATGGGGATCTTTTCCCGCGTGGGGTTCCCCAGAGAGGTGGTTTCCGACAGGGGGACTAATTTCATATCGAAGTATATGACATCCCTGTGGAAGGAGTGTGGTGTTACGTACAAGTTCACCACTCCTTACCACTGCCAAGGTAACGGTCTGGTGGAAAGGTTCAACCAGACCTTGAAAGGCATGATCAAGGGTCTCACTGAACCCATGAGGCGTAAGTGGGACGTCCTCTTACCGTGCCTTCTCTTTGCGTATAGGGAGGTACCCCAGAAGTCTCTCGGGTTCAGTCCCTTCGAGCTTTTGTACGGTCACCCCGTGCGGGGACCTCTAAGCTTGGTGAAGGAAGGCTGGGAGGCCGCTCCCCGGAAGACACCCCAGGATGTGTTCAGCTACATGCTGGCCTTCCGCAACCAAACTGCCCGCTTCAGGAAACTCGCTCAGGCGAACCTCGAGGCCAGCCAGGAAGAAATGAAGAAGTGGTATGACCAGAATGCCACTCTGGTCGAATTTCAACCTGGACAGAAAGTGTGGGTCATGGCCCCTGTGGAACCTTGTGCCTTGCAGGACAAGTGGACAGGGCCCTTTGAGGTGGTGGAGCGCAAAAGTGAGGTCACCTACCTGGTGGATTTGCAGGCTCCTCGGAACCCGTTACGGGTCCTCCAGGTGAACCGCCTCAAACCCCACTTCGAGAGGTCCGAAGTGAGCATGCTCTTGGCGACGGACGACGGGGAGGAAGCGGAGAGTGAGCCTCTCCCGGACCTCCTGTCTGCCCAAGAGGGGGATGGGTCGGTAGATGGTGTGACCCTCTCCCCTGCCCTGACCGCTGAGCAACAGAGCGAGTGTCGCCAGTTGTTGGGGCAGTTTGCCCCACTGTTCTCCTTGACCCCAGGTGTTACTCACTGGTGTACCCACGACGTGGATACCGGTGACAGCCCCCCGGTGAAACACAAGATTTACCGGCTGGCTGACCGGGTCAAGGCCAGCATCAAAGAGGAGGTCTCGAAGATGTTGGCGTTGGGGGTGGTTGAGCCGTCCAGCAGCCCATGGGCCAGCCCCGTGGTCTTGGTCCCGAAGGCAACGGCACCCGATGCCGCCCCAGAACTGCGGTTCTGTGTGGACTATCGGGGGCTCAATGCCGTCACGCCGACGGACGCACACCCCATCCCCCGAGCTGACGAGCTCATCGACCGGTTGGGAGCGGCCAGATTCCTGAGTACGTTCGATTTGACGTCAGGGTACTGACAGATCGCTCTAACCGAGGGAGCCAAAGAGAGATCAGCATTCTCAACCCCGGACGGGCATTACCATTCCGGGTGATGCCCTTCGGATTGAAGAATGCCCCTGCCACCTTTCAGAGGTTGGTCAACCAGGTGTTGGCCGGGCTGGAGGAATTCAGCGCCGCATACCTGGACGACATTGCGGTGTTCAGCTCCAGTTGGGACGAACACCTACAACACCTCAGGGAAGTGTTTAGGGCGCTGCAGACGGCAGGCCTCACGATTAAGGCCAGTAAGTGCCAGATCGGGCAGGGTTCGGTGGTGTACTTGGGACACCAGGTAGGGAGCGGCCAGGTGGCGCCCCTACAGCCCAAGATTGACACCATTCTGGCTTGGGAGCCCCCCAAGACCCAGACAGAGGTGAGGGCCTTCTTAGGACTCACCGGATATTACAGGAGGTTTGTTAAGGGGTATGGCACCATCGTGGCCCCCTTAACTGAGCTGACTTCCAAGAAGCAGCCGAAAAAGGTGATCTGGACTGAGTCCTGCCAGAAGGCGTTTGATACCCTGAAGGCCGCCATGTGCACGGCCCCCGTGCTCAAGGCCCCCGACTTCTCCAAAGAATTTGTCGTGCAGACCGATGCGTCAGAGCATGGAGTGGGAGCGGTGCTCTCACAACTGAACGAAGAGGGTCTAGATCAGCCGGTAGTCTTCCTTAGCAGGAGACTACTCCCCAGGGAGCAAAGGTGGAGTGCCATAGAAAGGGAAGCTTTCGCTGTGGTCTGGGCACTGAAGAAGCTGAGACCATACCTGTTTGGGACTCACTTCCGGGTTCAGACCGACCACAGGCCCCTCAGGTGGTTAATGCAGATGAGAGGGGAGAATACAAAACTGCTGAGGTGGTCCATTTCCCTACAGGGAATGGACTTCACGGTGGAACACCGTCCTGGGACAGAACACGCCAACGCAGATGGCCTGGCCCGGTTCTTCCGCCTTAGTGAGGAGAACTCCCAGGCGTGTGGGTAGTTCCCCCTACTTTCAGCTGGAGGGGACGTGTGTTAGACTTGGTATCTTTTGGCGTGTTTCCCCGAGTTTTTGCTTTCTGCCCTCCCGGTTTTGACTCTGTTTTTGCTGGTGTAACGTTTCTGCGCGCTTTTCGCACTGCTGATCAGTGGTAAAGTGCTGGTGCTCCTGTGGTAAATTGTGTTATGACTGGATGTTTGACTTACTTGTCAGTCCCCAGTAAAGGGCACTGCGGGTGCCGGGGCTTTTGAGTCAACTGCTACTCGTGGGCCTGCAGCACAGATTGTGCCACCCACGTACGTAGCCCGAAAAAGGTATAAGTGAGTGAAGTTTGGTAAGCGTGAACTCAGCGTCTAAAGACGCAGCCTTTAGCGAGGGTGCCCTTTTCATTCTGAGTTCATAAAGGCCACTTTTAGAAAGTGGGTATTATTTTGCTCGATCAGCCCGTGTGCCTCTGCTGGAATGTGGATTGCCTGTCTTGGTTTTGGACGACAGATGGCTAGGAAGCAGGGTGGCTCCCGATAGTCTAGGTAGGTCAGGAAAGGGCTAAATAGACCTGGGCTGCGTTGGGGGAAGAGGGAGGAGATTTCCTCGCACCTCAAAGGGCCTGGTCTGCCTCTGACAAAGCCGTCTCCACCTCCTGCCAGGAATTCACACCAGAGAAGGCCGAACTGGTTCTGGCCGGGCACAGACACCCTCTGCCTGGAAGATCAAAGGATTTTTGTGTACAAATACTGGGGCCCAGACCCCTGAACTTTAGAACTCATCTGAATCAAGAAGACTGCCAAGGAGAAGAGCGGGAGAAGCTGCAAGAAGGAACGACTGCTTTGCTGCGTGCTTTGCTGGGCCGACCTGTAGTGGCTGCTTCTGTCTTGGGCAGTGAAAGGCTTGGACTGGACTTTCTGCAACCGCATTGGTGAGACTCTTCAAAGGCTTGAAGTAGAGCTTGCCCCCTGTTCACGGAGTCTCAGGAACATCAAAGACTCCAGGTTCTTCGACCCGCAGCACTGGGGACTGTGTGTTTCGTACTGCAACCCGAAGAACACCACCTCGACGACGCCTACGACGACCCTGCCGACCCCGTGTCCTGAAGGCACCGCAGAGGGCACCGCCGCAATGCCGCACCGCGACCCTGGTCTCACCGACGCCGCCGCTGACGCCATCACCGAGCCGCTGCTCGCACCGCGACCTGTGGGCACCGCACTCCGCACCACCTTGCTTCACGCCGAAGCTTTGGCACCGCAGAGGGCACCGCCGCAACGCCGCACCGTGACCCTGGTCTCACCAACGACGCCTGCTGATGCCATCACCGAGCCGCTGCTCGCCCCGCGACCTGTTGGCACCGCACTCTGCACCGCCTCGCTACACGGCGACGCCGTGGCCTTCCTGACGCCGCCACTTCCCGCAGAGATTGACGCCGCTGCTTGCACCGTGGTTCGGGGGCACCGCTCGTAAGTTACACGACGCACCGCCCTCATCCCACACCGCAGCCTTGGCCCACCGACGCCGGTGCCATCGACTCCCGCTCGTCAACCGATGACAGCGCTTCAGCAACGACGACGCCGCTGCTTGCACCGTGACCTGCTAGCACCGTGACGAGCACCGCCTCCATCTCGCACCGCGACCATGGTCTCACCGACGACGCCATCTGACACCGCCACCGAGCCGCTGCTCGCACCGCGACCTGGGGGCACCGCACGCCGCACCGCTGCCCTTCGCCCCGCAGCACCCGACGCCTGTTGGCGCCAGCGCTCCTGATCCCACCAGAAAAAGAGCTCGACCTGCAATGCGAGTGACTTCAAGGGCCCCATCGCCCTGCATCTCTGAAAGGTACTGTTTGCGGGTCTTCCCAACACCGTAGCTGGCCTGCGACCCCGCGGTCAGCCAGAACTGTTTTTGGATTTGTGTGTTCACGACGCCGTGGTAGCCCAGACGGAGCTATCCACACAAGGAACTCTTTTTAATCAGCGTATTTTTGAACTGTGAACTTTTAAGTATAGTATTGTGGCTTTTTATCGTTTTTGGTCTTGTTTTAATTATATAAAAATATTGGATATTTTTCTAAACTGGTGTGGTGTCCTTTTGTAGTGCGTACACTGTATTACTGTTGGTTATGTGCAAATGCTTTACACACTGCCTCTAAGATAAGCCTGGCTGCTCGTGCCAAGCTACCAAGGGGGTGAGCAGGGGTTATTTTAGATGTGTAACTCCCTTATCCTGACTAGAGTGGTGGTTTTTGCCTGGCTTTGGCCCACGCCTTTAGCCTACCAAAAATCCCATTTCTAACAGTTCCTTTCCAGAAAATCCAAGGGGCTAAGTATCCTAGGACAATGATTGTTAACTTTTCGGACTATCGAATTAGAGAGGCAGTGCTCACTAAGGCAATCCAAAAAAGAGAGATTGCTCTTCCTAATGGGGGCAGAGTACGAGTGTTTTCTGATATGTCGGCAATAGCCGCACGAAGACGGAAAGATTTTGTTGGGATGCTGAGTCAATTTAAGAGTACAGGGGCACAGGCCTCTATTGCTCAGCAGTCCAAGCTGAGAGTGTTGTGGAAAGGAAAGTTCCATCTGTGTTCTACTCTTGAAGAGGTCCAAGACCTACTTCAAAAGATGATGCAGGCAAATACAAAATAAGGGACTTTAGTGGAGATTTTCTTTTGTTTCTCATGTACAACAACTGGTTCATTGTCAGAACTGCTTTTGCACTTTTTGCACTTTTGCACTTTTTGCCCCTTTAGGGAGGGAGGGTATGTTGTATTGAGTTACTACCCTCCTGTTGGGTGCTAAAGGATTCTGTAGATGGCTTTTTTCTCTGCCTTGTGGACAATGTAATGTATTTGATACGCTGTGCTTATTTTTGGAAGGAGTTTTCAAAAAGTTGAGAAATTGTATTTATGCACTAACGAATTCTGCACGTTGCGGTTTTGCAGTAGGTTTATAGCTGGGAAAACTTTACTATTGCATTATTGTTCTATTGCACTTTGCACAATTGCACTTTACCTTCCCCCTGTTCTTCTTTGGAGGGTGGGAAAAAAAAGAGGGGGAAGAGGGAAGGAAGAGGAAAGGAAAGAAAAAAGGGGAAAGAAAAGGGGGGACAAGAAGGAAAAGGAAGGAAAGGGAAGCAGGAAGGGAAAAGAAGAAGAGAAAAGGAGAGGAAAAGAAGGAAAGGAAAAAAAAAGGGGGGAGATAAAAACTGTGTGGCACAAATTTCACGAATTGCATTTTCTCTTATGCTCTCCCTCTCTGACGTACCCTCTCTCCCCCCTTTTTTTTTCTTTTCTGGAATATTGGACTATTGGATCATTGAAGAATCGAAGTGCTCCTATATTGTTATATTTTTATATTGCTGTACGGTGTTTTATGCCTTGAAAGACTCGCACTTTTGCACTATTGCACTTTCGCACTTTTGTGCTGTCGCACTCTTGCACTTTACCCCATTCCCCTGTTTAGGCGTGAGGGGGGATATAGCGGGGATATATCTCCTTTTAAATGGGGGATTCAAAGGGGTTCAGGGTTATGTATAGTAATAGGAGTTAAAAGCCAAGTCTTATTGCAGTTTAAAGCTCCACCAAGGCCCCCTTAGGGCGGCATTGGATATTGCATAAATACGTTTTTTTTAAAGCACTTTATACTAGGAATAGCCCAGGGTTAAGTACCATAATGGGGTTGCCCAGAGGGGAGAGGGGGGGTTGACGTGCCCCCGGGTGCCAAGTCAAGGCACCTTGAGGTTTGAGGGAGGCTGTGGATGTGAGGGAAGGGCTACCTCTGGTGGGTGAGGGCGGGGGGGCAGGGGGGAGTTGCATAAAAAAAAAATGAGCTTATAGGTATTGATCAAACTTGGGATAAAGGCTGCATTGGCAACATGGTTAAATTGGGAGGCCAATCTGAAATTGGCAGGGTTTTTGTCATCAAGGGGTTATATCTGGTTTTTCCAAAAGAAATGATACAGCTGAAAAATAGACAGATGAGAGAATTTAGCAGACTCTTTCTAGAATGGTATAACTTGATTGAGGAATGGCACAATTGCTGAAGGTAGTTTCATGTAATGTGAACGGACTCTTAAACGTACAAAAAAGAGGAGCAGTGCTAAAATGGCTAGAATCTTTCTCCCCTCAAGTGATTTTTTTACAAGAGACACATCTTAAAACGAATTCCCCTAATTTTACTCTCCCCAAGAAATATGCACAAGCATATTTTGCTTCAGCCCATGCAGCAGTGCGTGGAGTGGGTGTTTTTTTATCCACAGAGTTAGATTGGGAGGTGGGTAAGGTGATTTGGGATGAGGGAGCTAGATGGATCTGGCTGGAAGTTTTAGTTAATGGAATAGCTCTTGTCCTGCTTAATTATTATGGATCAATTGGGGATGACTGTATGGCCCTGGAACAGGTACACGGTTTGAAGGTGAATGCACATGGGTCTATAATTATGGGAGGAGATTTTAATTCAATACAAGATCTGGGCCTTGATACCTCTAATAAGGGAAAAAAGCAATTAAAACCAAAAACAGACAGACTTCTAAAAAGTATTAAAGAGGACTTTGCCTTACTAGACCCATGGAGGGTAGATCATCCAGATGGTACCGAGTTTACGTGCTACTCGGCAAAATTTAAAACAGCATCTCGTTTGGATTATTTTTTGATAAGTAGCCATCTTGCAAGAGGAGAATCCTCGATTCTGTCTAATCTGTTCTCAGATCACTCTCTGGTCTCCTTGAAATTATATTTGCCCCCCCTCAAGAGAAGAAATAACAGATGGTATTTCGATAAAACACTGTTATCAGACCAAAAATGGATTGATGAAACCCGTGGTTTTATAACGCGTTTTTTTTAAGAGAATGTGAACACGGCACCAGGTTTTATGGTCTGGGAAGGTTTTAAGGCCACGTTTAGGGGATGGGTGGTGCCATATGGGGCCAATCTTCATAGATTAAGAAAACTTAAGATTTCTGGACTCCAGGAGGCACTAGAGCAGGCTAGGAGTGGTCTTTCGGGTAGGACATCAAGGGGACCTGAGGAAGGGACATTCCAGCAGGAATTTTTAAGGGCAAAAGAGGAGTTAAAGAGTTTTTTTATACTTGAGGAAATTGCGGGAAGTAAGGCTTCTCGACAAAAAGTATACGAAGAAAGCGAGCATATTGGTAAATTCTTAGCCTGGTCTACAAAGACGCAACGGAGCAGGCAGTCTATTTCACAAATCAGAGACCCTAATACTAGGTGCCTGGTAAATGATAGAGAGGGAATTGCTGACATTTTTTTGTCCCACTTTCGCAAGATCTACGCAGAAGTCCAGTCAGTTAACCCTCGGGCTCTTGTGGATTACTTTACGACAATCCAGCTACCTACGATCGGTGAGGAGGAATGCAGGCTGTTGAGTGAACCAATCACAATTGTAGAACTAGGTGAAATTATAAAAAAAATGCCAAATGAGAAGGCAAGTGGTAATGACGGAATTCCTATTGAAGTATATAAAGTGTTTTTTGTCGAACTCGCCCCGTTTTTGATATCATTATATAATCAAATTATGGCAGGAATGGCGGTCTCAGATAGGTTTAAAGAGTCAGTCGTGGTCTCAATTTTAAAGAAGGATAAGAACCCTGAAGACCCAAGTTCTTATCGCCCAATAAGTCTACTAAATGTAGACTATAAGCTCTTCATGAAAATTTGGGCAAATAGAATGATGGGCTGTGCACAACATCTGGTATACGCAGACCAAACAGGGTTCCTGCCTGCGAGATCTATGGCTGCAAATACTTTTTATCTGATTCAGGCCATCGACTACTTCTCTGCTAGAAAGGATGCTGCAGCCATCTTAATGATGGACGCAGAAAAGGCATTCGACCTAGTGGATTGGCAGGCCCTCTTTTTTGTTCTGGGCAAGTTTGGCTTTCCACACCACTGATCGAGATGCTAGAGAGAATGTATAAGGGAGCCACCGCAAAAATAATTATAAATTCTGAAGAGGCGGGAGAAGTGGTGATAAGGCGGGGTACTAGGCAGGGGTGCCCCCTTGCCCCCCTTTTATTTTCACTCTTTATTGAGCCACTGGCAATAAAAATTCGCTCAAATGTACTAATTCAAGCTCCCTTAGTAGGAATGGCAAAAATCAAACTCTTTGCCGATGATTTGATCCTGTACCTGAATCCGGAGATATCAAATATCCAGAGAGCGCTCGGAGAAATTCAGGCGTTTACAGAAATAGGGGGTTACAGGGTTAATCAGTCTAAAACGGAGCTTCTCCTATTTAATGCATCAGGAATAGAGATGCCGGAAGGACTACAATTTTTTCCTCACAGACCTATTAGATATCTGGGATTGTATGTGACAGTGGACTTCCTGCAACTTTTTCATTTACACTATGGTAGGACACTTGAGAAGATAAAAAGTCTGTTAGAAAGATGGGCACTTTTACCCTTGTCGATAATAGGACGAGTCTCTTTGATAAAAATGTCGATCCTTCCCTTGTTGTTATTTTTATTTTTAAATCTTCCTTTAAAGATTCCAATCCCATATTTTAATGAAGTAGACAAGGTGATCCGGGAGTTTATCTGGGCTAAGAGAAAACCCGGGATCAAGTTATCCATTGTACACTTGGATGTAGAACAGGGGGGCCTTGCACTACCCCATTTAGCCACTTATTATCAAGCTGCATTACTCAGTTTAACAACTCAGCTATTGGCTCCCATTTCGAAGTTTGATAATTTTTTATTTGATCGTATGTTAATGGAGAGTGCAATTAAGCTTCCAGCATTCCTCCGTACTGTAAAGTTACCAAAAAAGACAAGATACAAGGTTGTTAGTACATTTTTTAGCCGTATTCAGCGATTTAATAAAAAGTATAGTATTCCACTATGCCACGCATATTCCTCTCTATATGACTGTGAGCTATGGGGCTTTGAGCTCTCCCAAAAGGGGGTACAGCCCTATATTACGCTGGGTTTTTCTAAGCTTGGCGACTTCTACAACGCTGCAAACTTGATGACGTGGGATACTTTCGTAAGCCAATTTCAATTTCAGAGAGGGGATCTCTGGCTAAGCTTTAGGCAGATTACATGTTTTTTATGGATTAACTATAGAGAAATTAGTGCGAGAGCTAGATTGATTTTGAAGGCAGCTTTCGAGATTAATCTGACTGGTGTTGGTAACTGGTATAGGTTATTACGCCAGGAGACGAATAGGAACCTTATTGAAATAATGCTCCCTAGAATTGCACAGGAAACCAATTGCTGGTTCAGTATCCAGGAATGGCGACGAATCTGTGAGATTGGCCACAGGGCTTTTAGGACAGCGAATTATCAAAGAATGTCTTTTCTCTCTAGATGGGTGGCCTATTACACTCCTTGCAAGCTCCATAAATGGTTTCCTACGACACCGAATGTCTGTTTTAGATGTAATCTGCCAGAGGCGGGAGACTGGACACATATATTTTTTACTTGTCCGAAACTACACTACTTTTGGAAGGAGGTGTTCAAGTTTATTAGCAAATGTTTGCCAATAGAGATCCTTCCAGATGCATCGCTGGCATTATTTGGTTTCTCCCATGCAGTGGGTCAGCTTTCTTTATGTAGACAATCTTTTGCTTTTATAGCTATAGCAGTAGCCAGATCACTAATACTACAGAATTGGAAATCTCAAAAAGTCCCTAGATTGGCTCAGTGGCTACTTAAGCTGGAAAGGACTCACAAGTTCGAAGAGGCCTACGCGAAGAGGATAGGGGCAGTACGGAGGTTTGGGATGATATGGGAAAGGTATGCTATGATTATGTATCAAAATGATAAGATGTAAAGGGGGCACATGGTATTACTAGGCTGCTATCTAGAATTCTGGTATTTTATATTAAGGAAAATGAGGGGTTAAGTCGCGCTCTTTATTAGTCTATAGTTCAAAATTGAGACCTAATAGTATATAGGTCTCTTTTTTTCTTGTATGTCTTTTTTATTGTGTGCAAATGGATTATGTAACTTGTTCTATTTATTGACTATTTATAATATGAGATTGGAGAGCATTTGTGTTTATATATCCTGATTATGTTTGCCATGTTTTTTCTTACGCTCAATAAAAAAAAAAATATATAGAATGCAAAAATATTGACTCCCTATACTTAAACAGGTAAGTACAAAAATATTGAATCAAAAATATTGAAGCAAAAATATATATGTAAAAATATCGATTTAAAAATATATATAAAATAAAATTAAATATATTTAATATTAGTTTTAACAAAATAAATTACATTTAATATACATTTTAACTAAATGTAACAAATAAACTTAATTTATAAAAATATAAACACACATACATAATAATTTACACATATACATATATTTAACTATTATCTTTTTTTAGTTTTTAAATGTTAAAATTATATAAAAATAAAATATATATATCAATAATTAAAAAAATAATTCTATAATAAATGAAAACATTAAATTATTTAAAAAATTAAAACTTACATTTCGCAATACAATAAATGCAACAGTAGGGAAAATGTTGGATAGCAAAATAATTAAATTTACTATTCCAACTCCAGTGAGTGCAACAGTAGGGAAAGTATTGGATAGCGGAGGGGTCTTAATTAATAATTAATATTCCCACTCCAGTAAGACAAACAGTAGGAAAAGTGTTGGATAGCGGAGAGGAAAAAATTACTATTCCCACTCCAAAGAGTGCAACAGTAGGGAAAGTATTGGATAGCGAAGGGGTAAACATTACTATTCCCACTCAAGTGAGTGCAACAGCAGGGAAAGTGTTGGATAGCGAAGGGGCAAAAATTACTATTCCCACTCCAGTGAGTGCAACAGTAGGGAAAGTGTTGGATAGCGGAGGGGTAAAAATTACTAGGCTGCTATCTAGAATTCTGGTATTTTATATTAAGGAAAATGAGGGATGAAGTCGCGCTCTTTATTTATTAGTCTATAGATCAAAAATGAGACCTAATAGTATATAGGTCTCTTTTTTTCTTGTATGTCTTTTTTATTGTGTGCAAATGGATTATGTAACTTGTTCTATTTATTGACTATTTATAATATGAGATTGGAGAGCATTTGTGTTTATGTATCCTGATTATTATGTTTGCCATGTTTTTTCTTACGCTCAATAAAAAAAATAAAAAAAATATAGAATGCAAAAATATTGACTCCCTATACTTAAACAGGTAAGTACAAAAATATTGAATCAAAAATATCGAAGCAAAAAATTAAGGGGTCGATTCCGATCTCGGTCGGTAGGGCTCCGAATCGGATTCGGCTTTACCGGATCCGAGTCGGAGGCCTTGTTTCCGACCGATTCGTACAGTCGTCCGACCGAGCTAGTACGATGCGAATGTACGCGTGTGTTCCGACCGAACCGTTTCCGGATCCAAACCGCTCCGACCGACTCATACGGAAACGAATCGCACCACGCAATGGAGACGTTCTCTGACCGAGCGAGTACGATGGACGCGTCGGACAGCCGGATCGAGTCGGAGCGTCCGGCTCGAAAAAGCTCCCGGAGCCGGACTTGGGGGGTCCGTGCCGGACCCCCCTGCACCCGTAGCCGTACGAGTCGCACACAGGGGGGACCCAAGGGTCCCCCCTAAACATGCATGTACGGTGCGAGTTGCACCGACGCGTACACGCTGTAGGGGGCGCACTTGTTCGCGAGGTACCCATTCAGTCAATGGGAGCCCGTGTACGCGTCGTACGACCGGCTCCCATTGACTTCAATGGGAGTCCGACCGAATCGAGTCCGGCAGCATGCGGCCACATCGTACTCGCTCGGTCGGACTGCAGGAATCCGGCTCGGTCGGAAATCTCTCCGGATCCGACTCGGTCGGAGAGTTTTCCGACCCAGATCGGAATCGGCCCCATAGATGTAAAAAAATATCGATTTAAAAATATATATAAAATAAAATTAAATATATTAAATAATATTAGTTTTAACAAAATAAATTTAATTTAATATACATTTTAACTAAATGTAACAGATAAACTTAATTTATAAAAATATAAACACACATACATAATAATTTACACATATACATATATTTAACTGTTATCTTTTTTAGTTTTTAAATGTTAAAATTATATAAAAATAAAATATATATATCAATAATTTAAAAAAAAATTCTATAATAAAATAAAACTTTAAAAAAATTAAAACTTACATTTCGCAATACAATAAATGCAACAGTAGGGAAAATGTTGGATAGCAAAATAATTAAATTTACTATTCCAACTCCAGTGAGTGCAACAGTAGGGAAAGTGTTGGATAGCGGAGGGGTAAAAATTAATATTCCCACTCCAGTAAGACAAACAGTAGGGAAAGTGTTGGATAGCGGAGAGGAAAAAATTACTATGCCCACTCCAAAGAGTGCAACAGTAGGGAAAGTATTGGATAGCGAAGGCGTAAAAATTACTATTCCCACTCCAGTGAGTGCAACAGTAGGGAAAGTGTTGGATAGCGAAGGGGCAAAAATTACTATTCCCACTCCAGTGAGTGCAACAGTAGGGAAAATGTTGGATATCGGAGGGGTAAAAATCACTATTCCCACTCCAGTGAGTGCAAAAGTAGGGTAAGTGTTGGATAGCGGAGGAATTAAATTTACTATTCCAACTCCAGTGAGTGCAACAGTAGGGAAATGTTGGACAGCGGAGGGGTAAAAATTACTATTCCCACTCCAGTGAGTGCAACACTAGGGAAAGTATTGGATAGGAGAGGGGTAAAATTTACTATTCCCACTCCAGTGAGTGCAACAGTAGAGAAAGTGTTGGATAGCGGAGGGCTAAAAATTACTATTCCCACTCCAGTGAGTGCAACAGTAGGCAAAGTGCTGGATAACGGAGGGGTAAAAATTACTATTCCCATTCCAGTGAGTGCAACAGTAGGGAAAGTGCTGGATAGCGGAGGGGTAAAAATTACTATTCCCACTCCAGTGAGTGCAACATTAGGGAAAGTGTTGGATAGCAGAGAAACAAAAATTACTAATAACATTTAAACAATAGAATTTTTTTTAAAACCTTAAAAATAAATAAACAATAGTAAAAAAATATACGATTAAATATATGAAACATATAAAAAGAACACATATTATAATATAAATTACATATAACAAAAAGCTACAAATATTATATAAAATAAATTAATAAATACATTTATAAACAATAATTATTTAAAAGGAACAAATATTAACAAACAAAATAATTATTTAAAACATAAATGTATTTATTTTATTTCCTACCCTATAACACCACTAAAAAAAAACTTCAAAAGTTTTATTTAAATTTATTTCCATAATTAACAATTAATAAACAATTAAAAAAATATTAATACAAAAATAATAAACAGTCATTAAGTACACATGCTTTAACACTGTAATATCCACAACACACACCTAAAATTCATTACGCAATTACCATAATTAATTTCTAATTAATTTAAATTAATTAACAACTAATTATTAATTCATCAATTAAAAATAAATTACTTCCCACCCTTCCCACCATTTACACCTATAAACACCACAACACACACCTAAAACTAATTACACAATTGCCATAATTAATTGCCAATTAATTAATTAAAATTAATTAAGAACAAATTATTAATTAATTAATAATAAATTACTTTACACATTTAACACTATAATATCTCAATTAAACAAATATTAATAAATAAAAAATATTCAATAAATTTTATATAATTAAATTACTTCCCACCCTATTCCCCTATATACCCACAACTTGCTACGGAACTAAAAACGCAAAATTCAAATAAAAAAATAATAACTACTAAAATTTTAACACATATAATAAAAATACAAACAATTCTCATACAAAAAAACATACATCACATACATATAAAATATATACTAAAATACATAACATTAATAAAAACCGATATTTTTAACAACTATATTTTTGCAAACGATATTTTAAACATCGATATTACTTAATTAAAATCGATATTCTTGACCACGATATTTTGTCTGTTGATATTTCTGACCCACGATATTTTTACCGCGATATTTTTGCAAGTCGATATTTTTACATCGATATTCCATTTTGGTTATGTGTTTGCTGAGCTTCATTTAACTGCCAATGAGGAAATCAAGGATTTGGCAGAGGGAGTGACGCGTACACTGATGCCTTGAAGGTCCATGACTAGGAGGTTGAAGTCTCAGAAGAACCTGCTATGAGAGTGCTTGAAGGACATAAAGGTCACAAGGATGGAAGTCTCTGACCACATATGCAGCTGTACCAAGCCTGTCTTTCTCTCGCTTTGTCACTGGAATTCAGATGTATCTTTGAATGGTGGCAATAGGTGTACGGCCCCTGATCCACAGGGAACCCTCAAACTGCAGATATGGACACCCATGGTGGTGGTGTGCCCTTACCTTGAAACTGGGCACATTCTCCTTTGGACTCTGCGTGAAGGGATAGACCCTTGACTTCCTCTGCACAGACCCTAACTGGTGGGATCATTATTGCTTGTAGGGTGAAGTAGCATCATAAATACTCTTATAAATTAAGTCTAGTTGCTGGTGCCGATTGATCCTCCACCTGATTTTATTATGAATGGAAATGTTCCGTGACATTATGGGGTCGATTCCGATTCGGGCCGGAAAAAGCACCGACCGACTCGGATCCGGAAAAAATACCGACCGACACGTACCCGTGGCGCACGACACGCCAAGTACGATGCAAGGCGCGAAAAATCCGACCGACACGTACCGAAACAAAGTCGACCGACCGAGCCGCACGGAAAGCAGCAATCCGGCCGGAAAAACACGCGAATCCAACCGACCGACACGCACCCGGAACAAATCCGACCGAAACGTACACGCGAACTCCAAACCGCAAAGTACGATGCAAGGCGCGAAACCACGAGCGAGTCGGACGGAGGCCAAGCCGTACGACCGACACGCATACAAAACCGAGCCGAAGCAACACAATACACCGCGACCGACGCGTACGCAGCATAGAAAACTGCACAAACACAGCGTGAACGAAACGGAGAACACCGTACGAGACCAATGCAGGGTCCGACTCGGTCACAAGAACGTTTCCAACATACACAAACAGCACAAAGGAAAAATCACCCAAAAAAGGCCAAACAAGCAATTACCAAGCCAATAAATACTGGGGGGTGGGGACAGAGAACAAAGACACACCCACAACTCCACCTATATAAAGGACACAAATCACTACCATGAGCCTTTGCAAATGCCATTCCACTGCCAGCACCCAAGAGAAAGCAACCACACACCCATAGCTCATCCCTCACACAAGCCACACACCATCAGCACACCAACAAATACCTACCTCACATACACCCAGCAAAACACACACTCACACACCCTCACCTGCACACCAACACACACATCACCCACCATCACCACCCATCACCATGCCCCCAAGAAGAATCCCAAGTTCCTAGATAGTGAATTGGAAGTCATGGTAGACGAGATCCTCAGGGTGGAGCCACAGCTGTTTGGCACATTGGTCCAACAGACCCCCATGTCGCAGAAAACCAAGATGTGGGAGAGGATTATCAACAGGGTGAACGCCCAATCACCATGTCGGCGCACAAAGACCGACATCCAGAACAGGTGGTATGACGTGCGCAGGAGGGTACGGAAAATGCTGAAGCAAGACTACATCAACAGCCAACACACCGGCAGTGGCCCTCCTGCCAAGCCAATATACCTCAGGCCCTGGGAGGAGAAGGTGCGGGCCATCCTTCCGCCAGTGAGCGTATATGGACTAGAGGACATCCCAGAGCCTGGTGAGTACACAACAAATGTACACAATATACTGCCACAAAACACACACACATCACTGTCAAGGGGAGAGTCAAACCATGCACTCATAGCAATTACACAGCAACCAGAACAGAATCATCCCAAAATGTGTATGTCAGTCAGATAAACACAACACATGCCATCAAAAAAGTCACATCCAACTGTGCCATCACATGTACAAACAACTACAACTACAGCTAGGCAGTGGCACAAATAGAACTAACAAACACATCCAGACATGTAGCCACCACAACAACACCAACACACAGTGAAGAACACTCAAAGGAAGGAATTCTGTGTATGCTGGCCAAGTCAGTGTAGCCAATAGCATCATGGGAGTCGCAGTCACACATATTGCCCCCCACAACTGTCCCATCAACACCACCATGAACCATGCGCACATCACAGGGAGTGGAGAAGGACTCACAAGATGGCTGACACTGGCTACTGCTGTGGGGAGCACAAGGCCCTGCTGGCAACTGTGCACCAACAAACAGCAGGACACCACTGACTGACATCCTGAGAGACAACTCCCACTGCCTGCAATGCAAGCACGTTCCATGGTGGGATATCTGGCTAGCTGGGTGGGAAGGAGGACTTGCAGCACTGACCATAGTCACAAGCACCTCCCCTCACACACACCCCAACACAAACTCCACAGAACCCACCTGGTAGAATGCAATGCCCCCATCCTAACACAAGATCCCACAAAGAACCACCACCCTGGGTTATGTTGTGTGAAGCACAGGGACACTCTTGGGACTTTTAGCCAAACAACTGCCAGGACAACACTCCCAGCCATCCTGTCAGCACAGCCAGCCCACCCCACAGGGAAGCAGAGTCAAAAGGAAGGAAGCATGGGCATGCTGGGAAGGGGGTGGAGGCAATAGCATGATGGGAGTCGTAGTCACTGATATTGGTCACCCCCACAACTGTCCCATCAACACCACCCTGAACCATGCTCACATCACAGGAAGTGGAGGACTCACAAGATGGCTGACACTGGCTACTGCTGTGGGGAGCACAAGGCCCTGCTGGCAACTGTGCACCAACAAACAGCAGGACACCACTGACTGACATCCTGATAGACAACTTACACTCCCTCCAATGCAAGCACGTTCCATGGTGGGATATCTGGCTAGCTGGGTGGGAAGGGGGACTTGCAGCACTGACCATAGTCACAAGCACCTCCCTCACACACACCCCAACACAAACTCCACAGAACCCACCTGGTAGAATGCAATGCCCCCATCCTAACACAAGATCCCACAAAGAACCACCACCCTGGGTTATGTTGTGTGAAGCACAGGGACACTCTTGGGACTCTTAGCCAAACAACTGCCAGGACAACACTCCCAGCCATCCTGTCAGCACAGCCAGCCCACCCCACAGGGAAGCAGAATCAAAAGGAAGGAAGCATGGGCATGCTGGGAAGGGGGTGGAGGCAATAGCATGATGGGAGTCGTAGTCATTGATATTGGTCACCCCCACAACTGTCCCATCAACACCACCCTGAACCATGCTCACATCACAGGAAGTGGAGAAGGACTCACAAGATGGCTGACACTGGCTACTGCTGTGGTGAGCACAAGGCCCTGCTGGCAACTGTGCACCAACAAACAGCAGGACACCACTGACTGACATCCTGAGAGACAACTTCCACTCCCTGCAATGCAAGCACGTTCCATGGTGGGATATCTGGCTGGCTGGGTGGGAAGGGGGACTTGCAGCACTGACTATAGTCACAAGCACCTCCCCTCACACCCCCCCCCCCAACACAAACTCCACAGTACCCACCTGGTAGAATGCAATGCCCTCCATCCTAACACAAGATCCCACAAAGAACCACCACCCTGGGTTATGTTGTGTGAAGCACAGGGACACTCTTGGGACTCTTAGCCAAACAACTGCCAGGACAACACTCCCAGCCATCCTGTCAGCACAGCCAGCCCACCCCACAGGGAAGCAGAGTCAAAAGGAAGGAAGCATGGGCATGCTGGGAAGGGGGAGGAGGCAATAGCATGATGGGAGTCGTAGTCACAGCTCTACATCCCCACCACATGGCCCAGCAAGCTCACACTCACGCATGCACATCCCACAGAGAGTGGAAAGGCCCATCAAAGATGTCTGACACTGTTGCTGTGTCGTGGGGAGCACAAGGGCATGCTGGGTACTGCACACCAACCAACAGCAGGACACCACTGTCAGCCATCTTGCCATTGCTCTCACACCCACACACACTGAACTCCTCACAAAAGCAAGTAAGTATGGGAATGCTGGGAAGTGGGGTGGAGGCAATGGCATGATGGGAGTCGTAGTCACAGACATAGCTCACCCCCACAACTGTCCCATCAACACCACCCTGAACCATGCTCACATCACAGGGAGTGGAGAAGGACTCACAAGATGGCTGACACTGGCTACTGCTGTGGGGAGCACAAGGCCCTGCTGGCAAATGTGCACCAACAAACAGCAGGACACCACTGACTGACATCCTGAGAGACAACTTACACTCCCTGCAATGCAAGCACGTTCCATGGTGGGATATCTGGCTGGCTGGCTGGGTGGGAAGGGGGACTTGCAGCACTGACTATAGTCACAAGCACCTCCCCTCACACCCCCCAACACAAACTCCACAGTACCCACCTGGTAGAATGCAATGCCCTCCATCCTAACACAAGATCCCACAAAGAACCACCACCCTGGGTTATGTTGTGTGAAGCACAGGGACACTCTTGGGACTCTTAGCCAAACAACTGCCAGGACAACACTCCCAGCCATCCTGTCAGCACAGCCAGCCCACCCCACAGGGAAGCAGAGTCAAAAGGAAGGAAGCATGGGCATGCTGGGAAGGGGGTGGAGGCAATAGCATGATGGGAGTCGTAGTCACTGATATTGGTCACCCCCACAACTGTCCCATCAACACCACCCTGAGCCATGCTCACATCACAGGGAGTGGAGAAGGACTCACAAGATGGCTGACACTGGCTACTGCTGTGGGGAGCACAAGGCCCTGCTGCCAACTGTGCACCAACAAACAGCAGGACACCACTGACTGACATCCTGAGAGACAACTTACACTCCCTGCAACGCAAGCACGTTCCATGGTGGGATAACTGACTGGCTGGGTGGGTGGGAAGGAGGTCCGGCTGCCAACCAAACACAACAAATGCAGACCATGTTCACACCCCAGAAAATACATAGAAATGCCCAAATAATGCAGGACAATGTGCCACACCAATATCAACCCCTGACTGTGACGACTCAGGACAATGCAATGTACAGGCCCGCACCCAGAGGCACAGTCACAACTGTCATGTGTGTCAACCATTGATGCCTGCAGAAACATGACATACATTGTTTGTGTCTCCCAAAAACAGGTGATGATGGGGACACAGCAGCAGACGCTGAGGAGTCCCAGTCCCAGGCTCAAGAGGATGCCGAGCTCACTGGCGTCGTACAGCCTCTGTCCTCCTCGGACGATGAAGAACAACCTGGCACATCCGGTGCAAGTCAACATGCAGCACCAGCAGGACCACCAGCTGCAGCACCAGCAGGACCACCAGCTGCACCCCCTGCACCCACCCCTACAACGACTGTCACCACGAATACCATCCCTGCCGATATGGACAGAATAAGGAGCAACACCAGCACAGTGGCCATGGACACCACCACCACCACCAACCCCCAAGGTGGACCAGGGTTATCTGTGCGTGCCACTGCACACACTGCACATGTCAGCAGGGGTGGTGGGAGGGGTGGGAGACAGAGGTCGCTGCTTGCAGACGTTGCTGGTGTGCATGATGACCCACAACTGGTACGCATAGCTGATGCGTACCAGTCCAGCACCGGAGAGCTCAGCCAGGTAGTGGGGCTCCTCAGAGACATTAAACAGCAGCAGGCTGCCCATCATGCCCGCTTGGACTCCCACATGTCCCACGTGGAGTCACACATGTCCCGTGTGGACTCACACATGTCCCGCGTGGAGTCCAAGTGGGATGCACTGCATGAATTGACGGCGGTGCACAGGGACATTTTACAATGCCTCCGCCAGATGAACAGCAACCAGTCCACACCTCCCTGTGTGCCAACAACATCTGGTGCCGAACAAACTGCAACTGCCACAGGGAGGGAGGAGGACTCTGGCGGAGAGTCCCCTGCACCGCAGCAGCCTGCACTTGAGGGCCCCCCCAAGAAGAGGGGTCGTCCGAGGAGGGAAAAGTGAGAGGCCGATGGCCAAGCGCAACTCCCAGGAAGCCTGAACCTGTTCTGGATGTTCGCCTTTGTGCACAGACTGTTCACCCTGTTGACGGCAACACTACTCCCACACATTGCATGGGGAGTACAAGTTGGACCAATGTGTCAGACAACTGTGGCCCCGATACTGGGGATCCTGTCTACCCGGACTTTCAATTCACCTAGGAACTTGGGATTGCAAGATTCATGTACAGCACAACCCATCCTATGCACTATTAACACAAATGTATCACAATAAACACACTAATACACCATACTTGCCTCTGTCGTGATTCCAACGTGGGTGCTGTTATGGGGATGATGAACTGCAAAATTACACTGTGTATGCGAACTGCAACAGCAAGGACAACACAGGCATGTGAGTACAGGAAACGTGACACACATGAGGGAGACACACCACCAGGGCTACACGACACATACACACCTAGGCCATCTGACTCATTGCCTACACTGATGTTGCCAGGGAAGACGGTGCAATGCACAGACACCACACCCATTCCCAGTTGTAGTCAAGTAGCCCACAGGTGCAGTAAGCAAATGGCAGTCAAATATGTGACCACAGACAACGCACATCACAAAGTGAAGCACAGGTTTATTACACAGTTGCAACATGCCGTAACCACTACAGATGCAAGGTAACCCCACCTGGCAGCGGGCACACAGTCAACAACTGTAGACGGAAGGAAGTCCATGGGTGTGGCGCACATCACCTGTAGGGACACAACAGCTACCAGCCTGGATGTGCAATCACGTCGTCGGTGGACACAGTTGACCAAACGAATCTGAAAGTACCCTGTGAAGGACAGAAATGACACACAGTCAAAAGCAATGGAGTACAGGACAGAACAGCAAAACACATGCACAATACATGTTACAAGATACCCACCCAGAAACAAGTTAGCATGTCAACACTGTTGGGGAGTACAGCCCACCTGTCACCACACATCGCAACACACATCCAGTCAAGTGTCCCATGGACACACTCCCACAGCACCAGAGCACCACCCACACATCATGCCAACTCACATCATTGACATGACACCTCAGGATACTCACATTCAGCTAAAGAAGTTGGTGATGAGCTGTGTGTGGACATCACCATCACCATCATCATCATCATCGTCACTGGCATCGTGGTCCAGGCCAGGACCTCCACAGGTGGCGGATGTTGGTCATTGTCATCCTGGATGAGAGGCAACTCCTTCCGCACTGCCAGGTTGTGGAGCATGCAGCAGACGATGATAATCTTGCACACTTTCGCAGGGGCATATGGGAGGGACCCTCCGGTCTTGTCCAGGCAGCGGAAGCGGCTCTTCAGGAGACCAAAGGTCCGCTCAATCACTCTCCTGGTCCGACCTTGTGCCTCATTGTAGCGCATCTGGGCAGGTGTCACAGGGTTCCTGAGGGGTGTCAGCAACCACGGCATGTTGGGGTATCCCGAGTCACCTACGGACAGACAAGTGCACATTAGCTGACTTGGAAAAGTGGGCGGAATACTACAGATCAGATCACACACAATGGCACAAAGTCAGTACACACCGACAAGCCAGGCACGCTGGTTCTGCATCTGTGCCATCATCCTGGGGATGCGACTACTCCTCATCACAAAGGCATCGTGTGCTGAACCAGGGAAACGGGCACACACGTGTGTGATGGTCATGTCTGCAAGACACACCACCAGTGCATTGACCGAGTGGTAGTGCTTGCGGTTCCTGTAGGCCTGCTCCTGGGCCTGTGGTGGTACCAAAGCCACATGTGTCCCATCAATGGAGCCAATTACATGCGGCATCCTCCCCAGGGCATAAAAGTCACTCTTCACGTCAGTGAGTCATCGCAGTCTAGGGAAATAGATGTACCGGTTCAGGAAGAGCAACATTGCCGCCAAAACATCGCGGAGCACACGGCTGAACATGGTCTGTGACATCCCACCAGCAGTCGCCACAGTATGTTGGAAGGTACCAGTGGCAAAGAAGTGTAGGGCTGCCATCACCTTCACCTTGGGGGTCAGCGCTGTAGGATACGGCCGGCCAGGCTGCAAATGTGGGGACAACTGCACTGCCAAATCCTCAATCAGCTGCCTGGTGAAGCGGTACCGTCGGATGCTGTCCCGTTCCACCATCGTTGCCAGGTCTGGGAATGGCCGATGGACAGCAGGAGCCCTGCAGTGCAGAGGAGAAGTAAGCAAGATTGTCAGTCACCCCACATATGCGGCATTGAACACACTCAAGATCCCAACATACATCATTATGAGGCACAACTACATGAAGTGTGCAGTACCGGAAGGACATGTATGGTACATACATGGCCAACATCTGTCAACACGGTCCAACAGGTGGCATCAATTAGTCCCAGGTTGGCCCATTGGATATCATGAGGCCGTGTCACAGTTCCCATCTCCTGCTGCCGTGTCACAATAACCCCCACAGGGACATGTGAGGACAGATGTGCCCCAGGCACCACAGCTCAACGACAGGTACATTCCCAGGGACCCTGTAATGCCACATGGACACTGGCATTACATGGAGTATCATGTATACACCACAGCAAAACAACCATGACCCCCACAGGTAGTGGCCCCACTTGCCACGGCAGGACAGACATGGACGTCTGTGACACACACGCACAACATCAGAGTCCATGCACACACAACGTGGATGTGGAGACTGTCTCCCATTGTGCACATGAAATCAGAGACATTGTAAACACCACATGCACAAAGACTGTGGAGGACCATCACTATTGTGCCACTGGGACACCCTGGCTCAAACATACCGTCCCACATGGGACTCACGGGGTATGTGACATGACATACACATACACCACTGTGAAATGTGACCATGGCACATGCACAGATATGAACAGTTGCACATCACAGTGGTCACGTACACGTAACACCCAGGATCCTGTCCCCATGAACACGTGCACAGCCTGGGGGTGGCTGCCCACAGGTGACACCCACAGGACAACATGTACACCAACATACACACAATAGGAAATGCAGCCTTACATGCCTTATGATAAAGTTTGGACAGGCTGTCGTGATGTAGGTGTGCCCCTCACTTCCTGGGAGCTATCTGTGGCTGGCATATGTCCATCTGAGACAGGCATGCTGACATATGCCAGTCACATGTACAGTGATGCGTTGAACAGCAATGGACCGATCGGTGCCTCCGGCCGGCCCATTGCTTTCAATGTGTGCGGGTACGCGTTGTACCCCTGTGCGCGTTGAACTGCAATGGACCGATCGGTGCCTCCGGCCGGCCCATTGCTTTCAATGTGTGCGGGTATGCGTTGTACCCCTGTGCGCGTTGAACTGCAATGGACCGATCGGTGCCTCCGGCCGGCCCATTGCTTTCAATGTGTGCGGGTACGCGTTGTACCCCTGTGCGCGTTGAACTGCAATGGACCGATCGGTGCCTCCGGCCGGCCCATTGCTTTCAATGTGTGCGGGTACGCGTTGTACCCCTGTGCGCGTTGAACTGCAATGGACCGATCGGTGCCTCCGGCCGGCCCATTGCTTTCAATGTGTGCGGGTATGCGTTGTACCCCTGTGCGCGTTGAACTGCAATGGACCGATCGGTGCCTCCGGCCGGCCCATTGCTTTCAATGTGTGCGGGTACGCGTTGTACCCCTGTGCGCGTTGAACTGCAATGGACCGATCGGTGCCTCCGGCCGGCCCATTGCTTTCAATGTGTGCGGGTACGCGTTGTACCCCTGTGCGCGTTGAACTGCAATGGACCGATCGGTGCCTCCGGCCGGCCCATTGCTTTCAATGTGTGCGGGTACGCGTTGTACCCCTGTGCGCGTTGTACCGCAATGGACCGATCGGTGCGCACCCATTGACAATGGGCTTGCCTGGCAACGGACGCGTTTTCGAATTTCGAACGAGTCGGTTGCTGGAAAATCAGTTGGTCACCCACAACAATGTTGCAAAATCATGTATGTCATGAAGTTGAAGATTTGAAGGATGCTGTGGGCGTGTTTTGGTGCTGCTATTCCATGGATTGGCCAGATTCAGAAGATGCAAACGACTTGGACCTATCACTTTGGACACAAGGGACAGTATCTGCCTCTCCAGCACATATATATTGCTGGCTGTTCCCCTGAGAGCCCACTTGCCTGCACTACATGCTCCAAGACGACATCTGCCACTGCACTGCTGCTGTCTCTGCCCCTCTGGACCCTGCAATGGCACGTACTGTGGAGAGAGCCCCAGCCTTCAGCCTTGAAGAGAACCAGGCCCTGCTGGACAGCCTACTTCCACAGTACAGCAAGCTGTATGGGACACCAGGGGAGCAGGTGAGTGTTCTGTGCACTGCCTTTCTGAATGTGCATTTTGTCTGACTAGCAAGGCTGAGAGTCTGCACGCCACTGGATAGCAGGCTCACTGAGTAGTTGTCACCCCCCATGGTGTGTAGTGAGTTGCACTGGACAGGTATGGTGCAGTGACAGTGCATTTGAACATGGTTTTACTTCCCATGCAATGATACCATGTAGTGACGTCTGGCAAACTGTCCATGGTCAGCTTTGCACTGCCTGTGTACATCATGTGCCCCTGTGATTGAGACATGTATATACAACTGTGTCATGCACGGATATGTTGCATGTGTGGTAATGGCCTTTTCACTTTGTCATCCTCACAGGTTAATGCCCATCGGAAGCAGGAAATCTGGAAGGACATCGTCCGGGCTGTCCGGTCCGTGGGGGTCTACAAGCGCCGGATCCGCAACTGCCAGAAGAGGTGGCAGGACCTTCGGGGCTGGACCCGGAGGATTGCACGGGTCCAGCTGAAGCTGTCGCCTCCTCGCAGGAGGGGCGGAACACGGACCCTGACCCCCACATGCTCCAGATCCTGGCGGTGGTCTTTCCAGACCTGGATGGGCAGCTGAAGGCCAGACAGCAGCAAGGAGGGGTGAGTCAAAGACTGCACTGTGAACTCTGTATTACATGCTTTGTGCCCTCCTCTGGCCTGGTTCAACTGCCACAGTGCAGCAGTCATGTTGTCCAGGAGCCATGTCCCTCTATTGTGCACTGCCCACTGCTCATCTGATACCCAGGTGTGGCCCTTACAGTCAGGGAATTGTGTCACTTGGGACTGTGTCCTTGCAGTTTGCTTCACTAAAGGTGGGGGACAGCATCTGTTTCCCTAACTCTGTTGTGGGCATCATGGGTGGGTCCATTGTTCACACAACGCCTGGGTTTGGACATGTGATCTGCGTGTTACTTTGATATGCGGTCCACTTGCTGAGCTGAGCCACCACATGTGCCTGGGGTATGTGGCACACGCCCATGCAGCGGGTGGGAACAATGTTTGTGCCCCAGGAGTGTGCAGATTACGTGTGTCACACATACATAGCCAGCTATCCACTGTCCAGGGCACATCCCTCATTCATGTGGAGCAGGACAGTCATGCCTACTCCAGGCCATGCAATGCACTCTGTACTCCCACTCCCGTGTATCAGCTGACACATTGTGCACAGTGATTTGACCCCTCCGGTGTCTGCCTCTGTGTCAGTGTGCTGTGGATTAGTTGCCAGGATTGCTGGGGTGTTTCTTGGTAGGGGCTCAGCATGCCCCTGGAGATGTGACCATAGGAGACGATACTTGTGTGTCACATAGGTGTTTAATCAGCTGCCCGTGCAGACTGGGGTATGCGAATGTGATGTTCAGGCAGCTGTTCCCCATTCACAGCAAATTGTGAGGGGCTCAGGTTCAGAGGGTAGTGTCACAGGTCTCCCATATGTCCAATAGGTGTGACCTGGACAGATGAGGGTTGAGATGATGTGTTGTGTGGGGGATGTACATGTGCACTTGTGCAGCTCCAGGACTTGCATTCCCCATGACCTACTATTGTGACACAGTGCATAGTGTTGTTGTCTGGCTGCCAAGTCATACATCACTGAGACAGTGATGTATGACTTAACAGTCATGCCTCTGCCATGGCATGTGTCAACTTATTTGTGGTCCTGCAGGGGAGTGACATGTGCTACATGCACACCATAGTGGCGCTGGCTATCAGGACATGGGTGCATCATGGTGTCTGTCGCTGGTATGCATCACATGCATTTCCTATTTGACTCTGGGCATCCCTTTCATCCGGAAACCTGTACTGACTCAGTGGCAAGAGCTGTGATGTGTCCACACCGTGTCCTCTGCACTGTCCAACTACTGTGTACTTGGTGCATGTGTCCACACTGGGGTGTTGTAATCCAACAGACACATGGGTGCAAGGCCATGTGGGATGTGAGTGCCATGCTTGGCATCAGACTGACAATTGGCTTCTCCTGTTCAGTTAGGGCACTTTTAGCAATGTACAACTAATGATGCCAGGGCTTGCTCTGTGATGTGCTCACAGTGGTGTGTGCGTTTTGTGCAGGTGACTGATGTCTGTCTGTTTCCCCATTGTTTGCAGATACATCCACGGCCACGGAAGGGGACAGCTCCACGGACCAGGAGGAGCCAGAGAGCCAGACTGGGTCAGCAGCCGAGGAGTGGTCGGAGGGACCCAGTGGCACGGAGGGCGAGGGGAGCCACACCGAGGAATCCTCAGCACTATCCACCTCAGCTGAGGACCAGAGCAACTCGGAGGATGACTCCCTTGTGGAGGCGGGTGTCAGCAGCCACCACACCCCAGCTAGTGTTGCTGTCCCCGCCACCACCAGCACCACCACCGCCCTCCCATCGGCTCCCATTCCCAAGGTCCGTGGAGGCTCCCATGTTCGGGAGCGTGTCTCCTTTGGCCCAGGCACCGCACCCCCTGCCCCTGTGTCCCCTGCTGCCCTGAGTGAGGAGTCTGTGTACCTCCTTCGCCAGCTCCATGTAGGGCAGACAGCCATGCTGAGTGTCCTCCATGCGCACACCGCACTGTTGACTCAGCTGGTGTCGTTCATGGAGGGCATCTCATCGGGCATGTCTGACCTACAGAGGGGCAACAGGTCCATGGACTCCTCCCTGACGGCAGCAGTGTCCCTCCTCAGACAGTCCCTCACCCCTCCTGCCTCTGCTCCATCCACACTCCCCAGCACCTTGCCCGTCCCAAGCACACACACACCGGCACAGGCACACACCAGCACACACACATCCAGCACACAGACACACACGCCACAAACTAAACGCACACGCACGCACAGTCAGGGGACTGAAACCAGACTCACAGGGGATGGGGCCCTGGTACACACACACGCATCCACGGGCACTGCGCAGTCCTCAGTTGCCTCTCCCTCCAAAGCACCCTCCCTTGCCTCACCTGCAACCCCAAAGACCCAGCGCCTCTTCCTCAGTGACCTCGGCCTCTTCCCTCCGATCCAGCTGCCCCAGCATCCAGGGGGAAGAGGAAGCCCCCCACACGGAGCAGAGTGCCCCTCGCCCCCGGACACCCTCCCCCAGGCGCAGACAGACTGAGGCCCCCACCCGCAAGTCCCCCCGGAGTGGTAAGAGCAAGACCCTGCCGCCGCCCTGCAGCTCAAGCACCAGGTCACCTTCCTCCATCCCTCAGGCCCCCACTCCACAGGTGCCCCCGCCACACCCTGCCCCAGGTTCCCCCACCCACAGATATACCATCCCCAAGAGGCTCCGGCCTTCTCCCCCTGCCACTTGCTCTCCCGGCACCACACCCCCGCTGCGCTTGTCTGTGCCACTGATGTGGTGAGGGTGTCCTCCCCCTCTGTCCAGCCCACCTTGCCTGTTCCCCATTCTCCTCCCCTGGTGGTAGGCACTGCAGTGGAGTCCACTACCACCCTGTCTGACTAGGGCACTGCAGTGGCGGACCTGTCCACTCCATCTGCAGGGTCCACTGCAGTCGTGCCGGCACCCACAACATCTGAGCCATGCCCCCCAGTTGTGCCGGCACACACCATGTCAGACACCTCCACTGCAGTTGTCAGTGGCTCTCCAGCACCCACCACCCCTTCCCTGCTTCCTCATGGTGAGCCCTGATCCTGTCCCTGCGGTGCCTGGCCTACCCCCCCGGTTGCCCCTCCTAGTGGATTGTCCCTGGTTTTGTGCAGGCATGTGTAGGGTGGCATCTGCCACTGTCACCCACTTGTGACTTTGTTGATGGACTGGCCATTGGCCTTTGTTTATGTTCTACCGGACTTCTACTTTTAATGCCACATATGCTGAATAAAGCAACTTTCTGTTCTCTAGTGCTTTTGCTTCTGATGTACATGATGTTGATGATGCTAACAATGCCCTTGCTGCAGTGATGGTGATATTTGGTCTCATGATAATGAAGTGTTACTGTGCAGGAACCCATGTGGTCCAGGGGTTATGTGTCCTATCCTGTGGTGTATCCATGTCATCCATAGCAGCATCTGAGGGTGTCATGTGTTCAGTATTTGGCAATGAGATTTCCTACTTAGATTGGCAACTTCACATCTGTGGCTTCCACCCCTGCACATCTGTTGTGCCTGCCATTGTTCTATTCGTCTACTTCCCTGACCGTGTGGCCATCTCCAGTGAACATGCAGGTTTGGGCATCAATGGGGAAGGACTCATCTGTGTTGTCAGTGCAACATTGCTATACAAGTGTGTTGGATCTGTGCTGATGATTCCGTTGGCACTTCCATGACCAGGCTGATGGGACGGGAGCCCTATTTTGTTGCTAATTGTTGATTGTGTGTCCCATTGCTGCCATGGTATGGTATCTGTTCGCCTCACATCTGCAGTCTCCACAGGGTATCTGCATGTGTGTGCCCATTGGTGCAAATATGTGGGTCTGCATTCGGATGGTCACTTCTGTCATTGTGTCATTGATGATTGTTGACGGTGTCAGCCCCCATGGGTGTTGTTTGTCTGCACATGGCCAAAGTTATGTCTTATTTGCACTGCAGGATTTGGCTCCCCCAATTTATGTTGCAATGGGACACATACACTACTTTGCCAGTGATGTGTTTGTTGTTCTGTGACCAGGAATCATCCATGCAGTTTGGCAGTTGCACCTCTTACTTTGTCAACACTTGCCTTTTGGTCACTGTGATGATGGGGGTTTGGACCCCATTGCCACAATGTTCGAAATGTGCTTCAGCTATGGACCCCACACTTACCTTTTGGTCACTGTGATGATGGGGGTTTGGACCCCATTGCCACATTGTTCAAAGTGTGCTTCAGCTATGGACCCCACACTTACATTTTGGTCACTGTGATGATGGGGGTTTGGACCCCATTGCCACAATGTTCGAAATGTGCTTCAGCTATGGACCCCACACTTACCTTTTGGTCACTGTGATGATGGGGGTTTGGACCCCATTGCCACAATGGTCATGGCCTGCTTGCATTGTGGGTGCCACACACATATATGTGTGGCACATGTGCTAGGGGGTCACATTGTATGTTCAAAGTCATGTTCGGTGTTGTAGGCATTTGACACAGTCTACACACGCTTGTCATGGTGTTGGGGGATGTCTTCTTCTTACATTCCCTAGGTTGTGGTGTGCTGGTTGTGTCATGCATTGTCCATCCTATGAGTGGGGGTGGTAGTAGTGGTAGGCATCCAGCCCCCCCTGGCTAAGGGTGGTGGTAGGCATCCAGCCCCCCCTGGGTGAGGGTGGTAGTAGTGGTAGGCATCCTGCCCCCCCCTGGGTAAGGGTGGTTGTAGTGGTAGGCATCCTGCCCCCCCTGGGTAAGGGTGGTAGTAGTGGTAGGCATCCAGCCCCCCCTGGGTGAGGGTGGTAGTAGTGGTAGGATCCTGCCCCCCTGGGTAAGGGTGGTAGTAGTGGTAGGCATCCTGCCCACCCTGGGTGAGGGTGGTAGTGGTGGTAGGCATCCAGCCCCCCTGGCTAAGGGTGGTGGTAGGCATCCAGCCCCCTGGGTGAGGGTGGTAGTAGTGGTAGGCATCCTGCCCCCTGGCTTAGGGTGGTAGTAGTGGTAGGCATCCTGCCCCCTGGGTGAGGGTGGTAGTAGTGGTGGGCATCCTGCCCCCCTGGGTGAGGGTGGTAGTAGTGGTAGGCAGCCTGCCCCCCCTGGCTAAGGGTGGTAGTAGTGGTAGGCATCCTGCCCCTTGGGTGAGGGTGGTAGTAGTGGTGGGCATCCTGCCCCCCTGGGTGAGGGTGGTAGTAGTGGTAGGCATCCTGCCCCCTGGCTAAGGGTGGTAGTAGTGGTAGGCATCCTGCCCCCCTGGGTGAGGGTGGTAGTAGTGGTGGGCATCCTGCCCCCTGGGTGAGGGTGGTAGTAGTGGTAGGCATCCTGCCCCCCTGGCTAAGGGTGGTAGTAGTGGTAGGCATCCTGCCCCCTGGGTGAGGGTGGTAGTAGTGGTAAGCATCCTGCCCCCTGGCTAAGGGTGGTAGTGGTGGTAGGCATCCTGCCCCCCTGGGTGAGGGTGGTAGTAGTGGTGGGCATCCTGCCCCCTGGGTGAGGGTGGTAGTAGTGGTAGGCATCCTGCCCCCTGGCTAAGGGTGGTAGTAGTGGTAGGCATCCTGCCCCCTGGGTGAGGGTGGTAGTAGTGGTGGGCATCCTGCCCCCTGGGTGAGGGTGGTAGTAGTGGTAGGCATCCTGCCCCCTGGGTGAGGGTGGTAGTAGTGGTGGGCATCCTGCCCCCTGGGTGAGGGTGGTAGTAGTGGTAGGCATCCTGCCCCCCTGGCTAAGGGTGGTAGTAGTGGTAGGCATCCTGCCCCCCTGGGTGAGGGTGGTAGTAGTGGTGGGCATCCTGCCCCCTGGGTGAGGGTGGTAGTAGTGGTAGGCATCCTGCCCCCTGGGTGAGGGTGGTAGTGGTGGTAGGCATCATGCCACCCCTGGGTAGGGGTGGTGGTGCGCATTCAGGCCCCTGTGTGCATATGTGGCATTGGTGATGGGCATCCCGCCCCTATGGTGCTGCTGTTGCTGGTGTAAGTATATTCTGCATCCCTGTGTGTGTGTGTGATGTGTCGTGTACGTGTTGTATGTGTTTTGTGGTTGGTGTCTGGCTTACCTTCTGCGCCGTACGCGTCCGTGCCTGTTCCGGTAGTAAATGTAGAATATTGGTATGATCGGGACGAAGGGATTCATGGTTGGTTCGTGTCGTTCGTCCTTCTCGTTGCTTCGCGTCGTCCTCGTCGCTTCGCCTCGTCCTCGTCGCTTCGCCTCGTCCTCGTCGCTGCCGTGTTCGTCTCGGAGCCGTGGATCGTGTTGTGGCGCGAATCGGAGCTTATGTGCGCCTCTCCCGGATGCTTTGACGTGCCGTGCGTAGCGACGGGTTCGGCACGTACGGAAAGCGCATCGTACTTGTCCGGCCGGACGGGGCTGCATTTTTCCTTCCGTGCGACTCGATTCGGCGTTTCCGGATTCGCCTCGGTCGGAGAACAGGACCTGGTTTGGGTGAGTACGGCTCGGCTGGATTCTTTGCTGTTGTGCGCATCGTACTTGCTCGTTCGGTGTTCTGTACGGATCGGTCGGGAAACAGGCTTTCGCATGGCTTTTTTCCCGACCGAATGGTATTGGGTGCGCCTCCGACCGAGATCGGAATCGGCCCCTATGTGTGTAGTTAATGCGAAAATAATTGTGAACATCAGATGTGAGATCACGGGAGCAGTTTGCGACTACTTGCGATACAATGCATCTGTCGTCAAGGTTACCATTAGCTGCTAGGGAACATCTTGTAAATTTGTGAGAATGGATTTTTGCAAAATGGAGGTGGGCTTCGACCCACAGAGAACTACAAGTATAGCTCATTGTCCACTTCTTCCTCTCCTGTGCTTTGTCTTCAAGATATCTCAGAGTGGAATACACAAGGATTCCCTCAGAGATTAACCCTATGGGTTATACATGGTTAGCTGCACAAAAGCAGCGATCCCCACAGTGCATTATGGGAAGAGTGCAAAGGGTCCCTTCACCAGAGGCTCTTGTTATGTTATATTATTTCATATTACATGGATTTGTAGTTCACGCTTATCACCCAAGGGGTGTCCAGGCGCTGGATAGGTGAGTAGGCTAATCGTGGTCCTAGTTGAAAAGCTACCCCTTGAGTTTCTTGCAGAATTCGAGTGAGGAGGGATTTTCCTGATCATGATGTGATGTGGAAGGCCATTCCAGGATTTGGCAGAGATATAGGAGAAAGAGTGTCCTCCCAACTTGCTCCTGTGAATGCAGGGTATTTGTGTGAGGTGGAGGAATGTTGAGCCAGTTGCCTGGTGGACTGACAAAAGTTGAGGCGGTGGGTGGAGGTAGGCAGGCCCAACGTTGTGGAGGGCTTTGTATGTATGGGTGAGCAGATTGGATTGGCATCGCTTCTGGATAGGTAGCCAGTGTAGCTCTCTGAGGTGGGGCCTGATGTCTGCATTGCTGGGATGTTGAGGATGAGTCTGGACGTAGCGTTCCTGGTGGTTTGGAGTCTTTGTATTAGTTGATACATGATGCTGGCATAAAGTACATTGACATAGTCTAGGATGCTGGTTATGAGGGCATGTGCGACCTTATGTCTGGTGTCGGAGGGCAGCCAATGGAAGCTCTTGCAGAGCATACGTAAGATGAAGAAGTAGGAGGAGGTGACAGCATTCACTTGTTTGGTCATTGTGAGTCTGTCGTCCACAAAGATGCTGAGGTTTTTGGTGTGGTTAGTGTGGGTCCCAGCTCTGTTGGCCACCAGTAGGGGAGTCTCATGGAGAGCTCTTGTTCCCACAGATCAGAACTTCTGTTTTGTCTGTGTTTAGTTTTAGGCAGTTCTGTTTCATCCAGTTTGCTACTTTAGACATGCAGGTATTGAAGTTGGTCCTGGTGGAGTTGTTGTTGTCTGTGAGGGAGAGGATAAGCTGGGTGTCATCTGCATAGGATACAATGTTGATTCCGTGGGATCTTATGATATGGGTGAAAGGTGCCATGTAGACGTTGACGAGGTTAGGGCTCAGCGATGATCCTTGAGGGACTCCGCAGATGAGGTTCTTAGGTTCGGATGTGTTGGTGTGGGAGCCTGATTCATTGGGTCCAGTCGGAGAGGAAAGAGGCCAACCAACTCAGGGCGGGGCCATCTATTCCGGAGTTGTGGAGTCTTGTGATGAGGGTGCTGTGGGAGATGGTGTCGAAGGCTGAGGAGAGGTCGAGTAGTATGAGTGGTGCGGTTTCCCCTTTGTCCATAATGGTCTGGATGCCATCAGTTGCTGCGGTGAGGCTGGTGTCTGTGTTGTGGTTGCTGTGGAATCCAGACTGCGAGATGTCTAGTAGGTGATGTTGTTCCAGATGGTTGGAAAGATGTTTGTTGATCACTGTGACTTTGGATGGGAAGGGTAGGTGTGAGATGGGTATGTAGTTACTGAGTTCTTTTGGGTCTTCTGTGGTTTTGTTCAGGAGTGTTGTGATTTCTGCGTGTTTTCAGCTGTCCGAGAAAGTTCCACTTTGGAGGGAGGTGTTGATGATGGTGGTGAGGTGGGAGGTGGTCAGAGTTCCTCCTAGGTTGAAAATATGGTGGGGGCAGGGATCGGTGGGGGCCTTGGAATGAATTGTTCTCATGATTGTGGTGGTGTCTCCTGGGGCGAGGGATTTCCAGTTTGTGAACCGGTGGTCGGATTTGGAGGTGGTGGGAAGTTGGTTGATGAGTTCTTGTGTCTTGTGCTGGGGGTCAAAGTTGCTGTAGATGTTTAGGATTTTGTTGTTGAAGAAAGCTGAGAGGTTGTCGCAGATGTCTTGCATAGGGGTGATGGAGTTGGTGGAGGCTGTGGAGTTGGAGAATTCTTTGACGTTGTTGAAAAGTTCTTTGCAGTTGTTAGAGCTATTTTCCAGTCTGAAAGCTAGGGCTGTTCTGCTTGCTTCATTGAGTTGGGTGTGGTTTTTCCTGAGCGCGGACTTGTAAAGTGTTTCTTGTGGTGGTGTCCCAACCGGTGCTCCATTTTTCTCTGTTTGCAGAGTTGTTTGGAGTTTCTGGGGTTTTCAGTGTACCAGCTCACTCCGGTGTTGGTTCTTGAGTGCCTGACGTTCTTCAGAGGGGACAGGGTGTCTGCGCTAGTAGTGATCCAATTGTTGAGGATTTTGATGTTGGCATGCAGGTCACCCATGAGGTTAGGTTGGTGGGCGGTGACGGTGTTGGTCTAGTCTGTGTCCTTTATATTGTTCCAGCTACGTCTGAAGTTGTCGGTAGTCTTGGCAGAGGGGGGTTGTGTCAATGAAGAAGTGGAAAATGGAGTGGTCTGTCCAGGTGAGTGGAGTGAAGTGGCTGAACTTGATTTTCACACTGGCTGTGAAGATGGGGTCAAGGGTGTATCCTGCATTGTGGGTGGGACCCTGGACTATCTGGGTGAGTCCTAGGATCTCAAGGCTCTCGAGTAGTGCCTTGGAGCTGGAGTCTTTTCGGTCTTCTAGATGGAAGTTGAGGTCTCCGAGTAAGAAGACCTCATTCAAGCTGATGGCGACGGGGTGATGAAGTCTGTGAGGAGGGTGCGGTAGGTGGCTCGTGGTCAGGGTGGATGGAAAGCTAGGGTGCTTTTGATAGATGTATGGTTGTTGGTCTGAAGACAGAAGTGCATGTGTTCCACGAAGATTGTATCCTTGTAGGAGGATGTGGTACAGGCGATGGAATCTTTGTGTATGACCGTGAGTCCTTCTCATGGTTTGTTCAGTCTGTCCTGATGGGAGATGTTGTAGCCCAGTGGAATGGCTATGGCCATGGTGTGTGCTGATGTTTCGTTTAGCCAGGTCTCTGTCAGGAAAAAGACATCTGAAGAGTGCGTCTCACTGGTGTTCCAGATCTCAGTGGTATGTTTGTTGAGAGATCTGGTGTTGAGGAGCATGCATGCCAAACGGAGTGAGGGGTATGTGGCTTGTTGAGAGTGCGTGTTGGTGCAGGTGAAATGTTATTGAGAGCATGAAAAAGGTCCTACAGTGGAGCGAGGTGAGGCTTAGCAGCAGTTGATGTTGCAGGGTCCGGTGCTGAGTGCATGCAGCTGGAGGATGTGTAGTAGCAACGTTCAGTCAGACCAGGTTTCGTGATACTGGGTGCGGTCAAGGTGCAAACAGGCTTGCCTTTGGTGCACCTGCTGTGTGGCCACACAGCAGCCACCATAAAGTAGGTCCTGGGAGGGGGGGAATAGCAGGGGTGAAGGGCGGGTAAGGAGTGGATAGGGGTTGGGAGGTGGGAAGCCTGGTAGAAAATCAGGCACAAGAAAAAGGGAAGAAGAGGCACAAAAGAGTCACAGAGAGAGAGTGTAGAGTGGAAAAATTGGTCCAAAGAGGCCCAAAGAGAGAGAGTGGAAAGTGGAAACGGGCACAAAGAAAGAGAAAAGTTTGGAGAGAAGGGTGAGAGAAAGGGGCAGAGAGTGTGAGAGGAGAAGGAGCTCAAGAACGAGGCGGGGCCTCGAGGCAGTGAGGCTGGTTCTGAAAGGGCCTTAGACTGGTCGGAGACAAGTCCAGGTAAGTGGGAACTGGGGCCTCTGAGGATGGAATCTCTACTCCAATGTTAGTTGAATTTACAATCTTTAAAGATGCACTGGGCATTATTGACATTGTGGTGTTGCCTAAGTACCAGCACACTGCATAGTAAACTTGACCTCCGTTCTAGGTTGTTCAACATCTCCTTCGAAAAAATCTGTGTGGATCCATCTGTGGCACATCTACAATGTGTAGCTGAAAGATACCAGTTTTCTAAAGCTAGGAACAATCCGGAAGGCGCTGCTGAAGCTGTGGTGACCTGACTTGCTACTAATCTAACATGTCTATGAGCCCCCATCAAACAGAGCATAGAAGCAGGACAGTGTCTAAAAACACTCCTCCTCTCATCACAGTTCGGAGAAGGGTCCATCAAGAACCAACTGCTGCAACGGCAGATGAGCTTCGAGGTGACTCTGCTAGGTGAGTACATTCCATTTATGCATTACACATTTTATTGTTTTGTTGATCCCCATCTCTGCCTTTGTTGCAGAGGATGAGCACTCAGTTGGCCTGCACACTAGCTGGATCGAGTCCTAGTGATTGCCACTTACCCTTTTGGACTCGCACCACATTGCCCCTGTGCATCAGATTAGGGTTTGCCCAATTCTGTATGGAGGTTGGTCCCCCATTAGTCTCTGAACCTGGTTCTTCTAACTTTATGAGTGGCATTTGATAGGGTGACCTACTTCATCAACTCTGCGAAGCAGGGGTGGAAGGTAATGTGCTGAACTGGTTATCATCATTTCTTTCCAACCAAGACCAACTGGTTTCTTTACCCCCCTTTCAATGAAGCTTCATAAACCTGAAATACCGAGTACCACAGTGTTCGTCACTCAGCCCCACCCTCTTTACTATATATATATATATATACATATATAAATGCCACTCAGCTTATGGCGCTCACCCGTGGCTTTGGATTTTGTATAAGTTTCCAATGCTGATGATACCCAGCTTATCATTAGGTTGGAGAGAGATCTTCAGGACATTTAAACTAGGTTCAGGCACCGCCTGATAATAATGTAAGACTGGATGAACCTTTGGCAACTCGTCGATCTGGAACTCAAATTGGTGGCCAGATAAGCAGGCGCCTCCTCCTCTACCCACTCTGTCAAAAACCTAGGGATTGTGTTTGACGCCAAACTCTCCACCCAGGACCACATAGCTAGTACAGCCTCCACCTTCTTCTTATTAAGAGGTCTGAGGAACTTTGCCTCTTCTCCTGGATTATAGTTCTCCTGCTGGAGAACTATAATCCAAGCAGCAATTTTCTCAAGATTAGATTGTTGTGATTCCATTTGAGAAGGCCCTCTTAAAATGTACATTCACAAACTTCGGATGGTCCAAAACTGAGTGTCACGCCTTATTCTAAGCATCACAAAGTGTGACTACATCACTCTGCATTTGCTCTTGGTAGAGAAAAGAAGTAACTTTAAAGCACTGTGCTTATGCTCCAGAGCGCTCCATGATGCAGGCCCGCCATATTTGAGCAACATTGGGCTTGGCGGACATATTAGTAGTGCCAAGAATAAGAAAATTAATTATAGGTGGCAGCTCCTTCTCTTTCCTTACAGTCACATCGTGGAATAGGCTTCACACCTATTTGCAACATCTACATGCCTATCTACCTTTTCGGATACATCTCAAAGCTCATCCGTTTTTAGGTCGAGCCTACCGCAGCGCGCATGCGCTGCTCTAGGAAATCGGCCTCTTGGAATCACTTCGGCTTTTGTAGAAGCTCATGCATGTGGTGCTCACACGCTATTTGCCTTTGCGTCTGGCTTTAGCATGCAATTGGCCAAAGGCGTGTGGATGTCCCAGCTTTTTGAGAAATGTTTACTCCCAGAGCGTTTTGCTATCGGGAGCCAGCAGCGGCGTGCAGGGGCCATCTGTTTTGTCTCCGGTTTCCTTGCCGCTTTTATTAGAATGCGCGTCCCCACATTTCTGTTTGCATCGGCTCTCGCTCAGCAGATGGCTTAACTTTTCGAACACACACCACATTTCTTTTCTCTCCTGCTCTTAATTGCCACAGTTCACGAGACTGTCTGTCCCAGCCCTCCCGGCTCGTGTCTCCCAGAGTTGCCGAAGCTGACATGTTTTACTTTCGCACAGCGGCTCCAATACAGCTCTTTAGTTAAATCTCTCCTGCTCTTAATTGCCACAGTTCACGAGACTGTCTGTCCCGGCCCTCCCGGCTCGTATCTCCCCGAGTTGCCGAAGCTGACAGGATTTTCTGACCCTGAAACAATGCCTCTGCAGCCCCAGGCCACGCACTGCTGGGCTTTGCAGGCGCGGGCGGCTGAGAGGAAGGCTTATCCCGAGAGAAGCCAGGCTTTGCAGCTGAGCCTCAGGGATCCCGCTGACCGGGCTCTAACTTCTTTACAGCTCTATCTATATTGGCGGATGTGGACTTGCCCAAACGGAAACTAACCCGCATATTTCTTGTTAGGTACTTGTTGAAGTCTCTTGCTGGATTTTATTTTGAAAGTTAGCTGGTTATGAGACTGACGCGCTTAATCATTTTAAAATTAGGACAGTGACAAGTGTTATGTACAGGCGGGCATTTTGTTCTTTTTCCTGCACCGTCCCTCTATTTTTACTTCATCCGCCTGAAGCGTTTGTTTTCTCCTCGGCATTTATTAATTGTATTTATCGCTCTGTAGACTGCGTTTCTTTCAAAGGTGCGCGGTATGAAATGTAAAACATGTTATTAAGCACCCCTGATCCGGTTGTGCAGACCCCCAGCCAACCGCGTTACGCAGGGCCCATGATCCGGTTCCGCATTCCAGGCGCAATGACATGTTACCCCTCCTGATATTGTGGCCGCGCGGCTTCCCCCCCTATATTTCACTCGGGTCCACTTGAGATGCCCTCTGCTGTAGCGCAGCGCGCGATAACAATAGGCCTGCCACCAATCAGGCGCCCTTATCAGCAATTGAAGACAGGTTAGCCATTCCATTTGGCAACTGCGATAGGGGGAGAAAATCTGTCCAAGTATGGACGCTTGTTACTCACGTTACCAAAGATTTAAAGTTTCATCTGGATTGGGTAACTATAGCAATCGAAGCTGTCACCGAGAGGGGGCCCTGCCTCCCCCTGACAGACGAGGCTTCAAGGCCGCTCGAACAATGCAAAGAAAGCCAGGAGCGCTCTGACGGACAACAAGCACTGGCAAAGCCCCTGGACCTGCCTTTGTGCTTACACTGAAATGTCCTTTGTGTATAAAGCGAGCACGGAGAGGAGAGTCGTCTTTTATTTGAAGCCTGTTTACGTTGCAGGATTATTGCTTGAAGATAATATTGTGTATGAATAGGAGTTAAATACATTTAAGATGAAATGTAGCATGGGGTTGCTATCTGTTGACCAAAAGACATTTTGTAACTCCAGTGGTGACATTTTTTTCAAAAATGGGCATATAGTAAATTGTGACCCAGGAAGGATGAAGCTGTAGAGTCGCACGACGAGTGCAGAAGTGTGCAGGATAGGTCTGGGGGCAGGAGCCACCTCACCGGTTTAGGACAGCCACTGACTGGTTGTTATTCCCATTTCGGTGCGTTGCATGCACATTTATCTCAAGCCGAAATGTTGCCCTTCTTCGGTCCATCCTGGGCCTACATTGTTGACCTCCGGGCCTTCCTTGGGCAGCTGACCACCTGTGTCGGACACCCCCAGGCTAGGATGTTGCAGCGGGCCAGTATGAGCAAAACTAGGTAGGCCTGGTGTTCGCTGTCTGCCTTTGGTGCATACTTACCTAAGCGTTACAAGACGGACAACTACTTTCTTGCCAGTATGCTCTTTCCACCGGGCACTCTTGGGCAGAGGACTGCATGAAATTTTCCGCTTCTCCTTTTGGGCCGGGCAATTAGAATATTTTTTGAGGGTCAAAGTTCCCTTGCTAGAAGGAAGGACAAGATGGCGGCCGCTACTGTTTCCTGGGATGGGAGGGCAGGGGTGTCGGCGGGCACCATTTCCTATTGCTAGCCGTAATCCCTCACTCTACCCTTCTTCCCAAGGATGGAGCTGTGGTGTAACACAACTCACTCAGCCCGCCCAGCCAAGCCATCAGCAAACGTGCGCTGAATCCAAAGCAGGTCTCGGTCCTACCTCGTTTCTCATCTCTGGTGCAGCTCAGTCCCATGCTGGCCCGTTTCTGATGAAGTATACCAAACAGAGTTTATTTTCTAGAAATAAAAAATAAAGTTGAGGTAGACGTGTCCCGAGTGTTTCATTAAAACCATCCACAGGCCAGATACCAGGGCTCCCTACTCTGGAATCCACCTCATGTCGCTTTCTTCCCCCGCCCTACACTTCCTGTCTCTTCTTCATACTCTTGCAGGCTCTTTTTCAGCCCTCCCGTCTCCCTTTGTCACTGTTTCCACATTTCCACATGCCTAGTAACCCCTTTATTTTCCGTCCGGTCTCGCTTCGAGGTGTTCTCTAAACTTCTCAAATGCCCAAACTTGGTACAGCTATATCCCAATTCCTTCGATGCTCTCTCTCTTTAGTTTAGCCACTCGTACTATCTGTGTCTCCCAGCATCTGTTATTCCCATGATACTTTTCCACTGAACGTCCGGCCACATAATTCCACTACAAGCAAAAACGCATAGGTCTGTCAATAGCAGGTTTGCAGTCGTGTATGAGCAGGGCCACTGGAATTATGTGGCAGGAGAGGGCCAAAATATGCGGCAATGTTGAGTAAATTATGTGGCAAGAAAAGTCAAATTATGCAGCATAATTTGGCACATCTTTTAATAGTATTCATTATTTCGTCCTTTTTAAACTTGGTAACACTGAATGGACATTGGTTGCACCTCATTAGCACCAGTTTAACACCCAAATATAGCAATAAAAAGCAAACAGGTGACCAGTACAGCTTTGCTATAGCTCTTCAATCCCTGGGGGTACAGTACCCAGGATAATGTGATGCATGGCTAAACACTTATAAGGTCCAAAAGGCGAGACCTATTGGCTATGCCAATGCTTGTCTTATTAGCCAGTAGCTTTCCTGTTACTGTCTGCTTCAGGAATACCGCCAGGGCACCCATTGAATAGCAGTGTGCTCTATAAAAGTTTCAATCAATCAATCAATACACACACACCTTATCAGATCCACAACAAATTCCCTGCTTTCCTTAACTCGGTCCCATGTGACTTATTCATCTGTACATTCTCACCTTAGACTCTCACTCAAGATGAAGGCACAAGAACAGAACTGTAAGGTCTCCCTGTCATCTTGCTGTTGTTCCTGTAAATGATCTGGCTCTAAGATGAATCTCCTGTTTTTTGATGGACCCTATAGGCTGTCTATGCTACTCTGTAGTGATCTGTCTTTAAAGGAATTCATTGACTCTTTGTGGGGTCTACAGGCCTCAGCCCTTACTCCCTCCCGGTTTAATATCTATGTGGCCCCACTTACAGGCGTGATCTGCTCTTCTGACTTGAAGTTCTATGCCTATGCAGATGATGCTTAATTAATATTGAAATTAGATGGGGACCAAACCTTCCCATGTTTCTAGGTATGCACTGCCTTGCTTTACTTTGTGTCAGGTGGGAGGTCCCATAAATCCACCCATGTATTTTGATGCAAACCCAGATAGACAAGGACTTGTAAACCTGGATTTGCGCAAAAATGGTGCTCCTACCACAGAGAGGCATGAGGAGAAATATCTTTATCTCTCTTTGTTACTTTCTGTAGCACACGTAGAAACAGGAATAAGCCTCTACGGATTGATTTTGTGCACGAAGGTGACCCTTTCTGCACAAAAACAGCTTAGCCCTTAATGCAGGCACCCTTACACCATGGAGCAAGGGTGCTGCATTGGCATTAGACTGCACACAGTGCACCAGCACAGGAAGAGAATAGAAATGCTCCATATCTTTTTAAATATCAAGCATTTCTGCTCTCTTCCTTTCAAGCAACGCTGTGCTGGAAGTTACCTTGCTGCGCTGTGTTGCATGAAATAATCTTATCCTTTTAAGTGCGGACGTAGGCTGCACTACCTCCCCAGTATGGGTGTCGGCCATTAGCCTACACTGGGGAGGAACTTAAAGGTCCCTCTGGTGCTCTTCACCAGAGAGAATTCTTTATTTTTTTTTACATCAGGCTGCTCATGAAGAGTTTCCTGAGCAGCCTGATTTTTTTTTTTACTGCAATGACGATCGGCGCCCAGGGCACGCTGACGTCATTGCAGTAAAACTGAAAGCAAAACGAGCCGAAGGGCTTGCTTTACTTTCACTGAATCAGTAGTCAGGGGCATATCTCAGCCCCCCAAGCACGGATTCTCAAGGGAGAGATATCGTTGGAAAGGGCAGGGGAAAATCTCCCCTTTCCAATAGTACATCTGCCCAATGGATCCCTGCTTGGGGATTGCCACAGGAGAGCAATCCCCAAGCAGGGATCCACCCACTAGACATCAGGGATACAGGGAGCAGCCCCTTGGGCAAGGGCTTGTGCTCCCCCTTGGCAATTTATATATTTTAGTCTTTCTGCCCCCCTGGGAGGGCAGATGGGGGGAATAACCTCCAATCTGCCCCCTGAGGGAGGGAGCAGAAAGCCCACTAGACACCAGGGATGTTTTAGCTATACAAAAATATAGGGGTGCGGGCTGCCCAGCATGGGTGTGGTCATGGCCCCACCCCAAATAATTGGGGCAACTGTATTCCTGTCCCCCCTGGGAGGCAGATTGGGATAATTACCCAAGATCTGCACCACCGGGGGGCTGAAAGCCCCCTAGATGCCAGGGATTTTTTTTTTAAATATGGGGGGGGGGGGGGGGCTGAACAGCATGGGCATGGCCATTTCCCCAACCCAAGTAAATTGGGCAACAGTCTTTATGCCACCCCCGGGTAGATAACTACCTCCGATCTTCCCCCCAGGGAGGGCAGAAAGGCCATTAGATGCCAGAGAAAGTTTGTTTTTAAACCAAATATAGAGATGGGGACTGCCCAACATGGGAATGGCTATGTCTCCAACCCCAAATAAGTGGTGCAACAGTCTTTTGCCCCTCCCCCCCCCCCGGTGGGGAAGATGAGGTAATTACCCCTGATCTGCCTCACCCATGGGGCAAAAAGCCCACTAGGCGCCAGGGAGTGTTTTCTTTTTTTTAATTTAGGTGTGGGGGCATCCTAACATCAGGCCCCACCCTCACCCCTAAAACCTCAATAGTCTTTCTGCTCCCCTGCGGATTAAAGCATTGCATCCCAGTGGCAAGTGAGAGGACATTTGATTCTTTTGGGTGTTGTTTTTACATATGGGCCAGGGGAGTGTGGCTACCTCCCAAGATCATCCCACTTGCAATGGTGAGCAGTGCACTTTTTGGGCTTCGGTAAGTGACCACCTGGAAAAACCTACCAGACCCAGATAGTTCTAAAAACCAGACATCCGGGGAGTCCAGGGTGGTGTGCTTTGCATGCATCCCACACCATTTTCTTACCCACAATGCCCTGAAAACATCAAACGTATACTAAAAAAACACATTTTCCTCATATTTCTGTGAAGAAAACATCTAGAATCTGTAGGGAGCCACAAATGTCCTATCATACAGCATTCCACCAAGTCTCCCGATAAAAATGGTACCTTACTTGTGTGGGTATAACTAGAGACCTGGACACAAAAGGCCCTAAAGTGCTACATGGAGAGATCAACACTAGGGGTAGCTGAGAGATTTGGGGCCGTGATCGGCCATCACCCATGCAGACATTCGAATCACAGAAATTTTTGAAAAGTAGACAAGGGTATTATTGGGTGGTGTGCCTTGCATGAATCCAACAAGATTTTCTTACCCACAATACCCTGCACACCTCAAACTTTGCCTGAAATCACACATTTTCCTTACATTTCTATGATGGAAACTTCTGGATTCTGCAGAAATCCACAAAATTCCTACCACGCAGCATTGCCCTACTGCAGTGGTTCCCAAACTTTTTTGACCCGTGGCTCCCTTGACCTAATTGGCAGTTGGCCGTGGCTCCCCACCATTTTTTTACCGGCGCACCGGGGTGCCGCGGCGCACACTTTGGGAACCACTGGTCTACATGAAGAATCAAGCCTAGACGATATGAAGGATTCAGAGAGTAGCCATCACCATCATAAAACTTTATTTGCAATCACAAAGATCTTATAAAGTACATCTCAATGCTAGAGAAAGGCTCAAGGAGCAATGTGGCGTTACAAGAAGTTTACATGGGGTGGGCTCTGATGAACCCAAGATGGCTCACCAGATCCCATCTACCCAGTGTTTTAAGTGGGCTGGGTCCTGCCGGTGCAGTTCTAAAAAGCAGGTGACAAGATGGGTCCCTATCGGGCTCTCCATTTTTACCTTCAGCCTCAGGATGAAAAAAAAAATCTTAACTCTGTAGCAGTCACTTCACTGCCTTTGAGGTAACTTCAAAGAGACTTGTTATAGTTCTTTCACAGTCTCATCATTTCAGAACTGAATCATTTTCAATATTATATACAACAAAGCCATAGTTGTTGCTTATTTGTGTTATGCCACTAAGAATCATTGGCACAGCCAATAGTCCTGGCTTGTTGTAGGTGTAATGTTGCTTGTTGTATTATATATCTGGATGCAATGACAGAAGCAGCAAATTACCAGTCAGGCAGCACACTATGCTGAGCACAGATTAAGCCACGCCCTTTATTGCATCGGCCACGCCCCTTTGAGACCCCCCAGTTTTTTCATCCCACTTAAAGCCCTGCATTTACATAAATGTAGGAGTACTTCACCCGTCATACTAGCTGCATGAGTGTTGGCTCATCCGCTTCAAAGTCGTATTTTTCCTCCCACCCCACACCCCTTTTCGCCCTCAAATTCTTGGTGTAATGATTATTCACTAACAATTTGGCAAAATAACTTCCAAGTGTAATTGTGCTGAACTGTAATGCGAAACCAGAGCTACAGGGTCCCTTTGAAACAGCAGCACGGCCTCAAACAGATCGATGCGGTGCAACGCGCACAACAGTCAGAATTAATTTAAAGCCCCTCCAGCTGTTCTCCAAACATTGCAGCCTTTTATTGCATTTCCAGCACGCTCGCTGTCCAAGTTAATGCTTCAGGACGCACCGCTCTTTCTCCCAGCCAAATTCACTGTGATGCGATAGATTACAAGATTGAGAACAGGAAGTGGACAGAAAACACTCTGCGCCAATGTCTTAAAGCACGTACGATGCGTGTTGCGCTGCGGTTGCAATGTCCATGACCCACATCCTGCGCGGCGGCGCGGCGCCCCTGGCTTCTCATCACGGCGCACCGGGGTGCCGCGGCGCACACTTTGGGAACCACTGCCCTACTGGTACTGATAATAACGCTGCGCCACTTGTGTGGTTGGTCCTAATGCCCACAACAGGAACGGATTAAACAGAGGTCAATGGGAATTCCCCTGCAAGGGCCGCTCCAACATGAAGTGGAACCTGACTTCTGTCATTTCACTAAGGGCAATCAGGGGCACTGGCTCGTATATGCTTGACAATAGGCAGTCTTTCACCCACTCCTAGGATATGAAGGAGGCTGCTCGTGAGAATAACGGGACTGGCCTACCTCACAGGTTGCGTTGCCACCTTTCCAAGAGAAAACTTCAGACCATTTGTTGTTGTTTAAAGAATCTGCAAAGGCCTGGACATGATAATGAATAGGACATGTAAACAAAACCGTATGTATTCATTTGTAACATGACTCTTCTGTCTTGGTTTACTTTAATTATTAGTCATGGGTTATTAATGCAGCCCTAGATCACATTCGAAAGTACTTTCTATTTATATTTGATGTTTAAAGTATCTACAGATAAAGGCTCAAAATATCGGCTTGAGGTGTTTTTTCTTATTTTTGTACCGGCCGGGACATCAAATACCGGTGGTGCCAGTATAAAACCGGTCATGTGGCAACCATACTCACAGGAAAAGTGCCAGGCAGGTCATTACACTAGCGTGTATACCTGTAATTATGGAAATTCCAATCCAGCAAGCTGAGAGTCAGGGGTCGGTGTCCCTGACGGCCACACTGTTCAAGTCCTAGTCTGTCACACTGGTGGGCATAGGTTCGAGCCCAGGTATTCACGGGTCTTATGCTCGGGACAGGTATCGGTGGCAGAATGTACAGGTTTAACCCCTTAGTATTTGAATCTGTTAACTGTTGTGCATTTCCGAGATCGCTCATAAACACCAACGTGCAATGCTAATATCAATGTTTACTGTTGCAGGCACATCCCTACAAGGGTGCTGCAGTTGTCTTAGGGTGAGCGGGCACTTGATTTTGATTGTTTTTATAATCCTTTCCCTTTTCTTCAAGCTGGCACGATACCCTCACAATCGGGTGTTGTTCCTTCTAGCAATTTTATTAGTTTTATATAGCGGGAACATGACCCTTGCGGGTATCAGAGCCCGGTACAGAGTTTCAGCTAACAGAGTAGTAAAACAGTAATATCACATTCAGTAAAAGTTCTAAATTAACTAACAACCGAGTATCATAGTTCCGTCATTCAAAACAGTATATTGTCATAGTTCAGACCACTGCGAATACCAGGGCGTGTGGAGGAGTAGGGGAGTAAAGACGTTACCTCATGGGAAAGCGCAACAATAAAAGTAGTCGGAGCTAGGTAATCATGTGAGCGCCTGAGGAGACTAGTCATGGGATCTAGAAAGAAAGTTTGTTCATAAGGAGTTCCTTGACTTTTTTCTTTAATGATATGATTGAAGGATTTGTTCTGATTTCGGGAGATAGTGAGTTCCAGATTCTTTGGGCAATCCCAGAGAAGGCACGGTTGTAGGTTTTCTTCTTGTGGAATCTTTGAGGTTTCAGAAGAAAGGTGTTGGAGCTTCTGGATGTTCTGGAACCGACAGAGAGCTCGAGCTTCTGAGCGAGATAGTTGGGGGTATTTTGATGGAGGGCTTTATGAGTTATGCAGGCAATCTGTAGTTGGATTCTTGCTTCGTAAGGAAGCCATTTGAGGGATTTGAGATCCGGGGTGATGTGGTTGTATCTTTTTGAGCCAGTGATGAGTCTAGTGGCAGAATTGAGTGAGGAGGAAGTTTGGACCTGGGTAGTCCGGATAGTGTTGTGCTACCATAATCCAACCTGGGAATCACTAGGGCTTGTACTGCATGCTTGAAGTCGCTGTGAGGGAGGAAAGGTTTTAGTTTTCTTAAAATACTCATTTGATGATTTTCTGCTTTGGTGGAGGTATTAATGTGCTTCTGCATGTTGAGGTTCTTGTCAAGTGCTATGCCCAGAGATTTTGCAGAGTCAATGATTTGTGGAGTGCAGTTGAGAGCTGTAAGCTGTTCCAGCCATTCTTCGATGACCATTGTCTGGCAGGGTTGGGCGATTAGAAGGAGCTCAGTTTTTTGAGTATTTAGTTTGAGGTGATTGGTTGCTAGCCAGTTTTGAGTTTCCATTAGTGTTGTGTTGAGGGAATTGATGCTTTCTGGGGAGGAGACTTTTAGGTATAGCTGGGTATCGTCTGTGTACATGTGGTAGTGGATGTTGGATGAGTTTAGAATTTCTGTTAGGGGTTCCATGAATAGGTTGAAGAGGGTGGGTGAGAGAAATGATCCCTGTGGGAACCCCCAGTGAGAGCGGCGTGGTCTGAGATAGAGAGGGATAAAGTTTGACTCTTTGAGATCTGTTTAGGAAATAGGAGATCCAGGTAAGGACTGGTCCTGTTAGGCCCATACGATGTTCCAAAAGGTCTACGAGACTTGTGTGCTTAACCGTGTCAAATGCTGAGGATAGATCAAGGAGGATTAATAGGCAAGCTTGGTTCTGATCCAGCATTTTTAGTGCATCATCCACAATGTGAGTCATAGCAGATTCGGTGCTGTGTGCAGCACGGAAACCAGATTGAAATTGGTCTAATAGATGGAAATGATCAACGTGGTTACAGAGTTGAATGTGAACACCTTTTTCAAGGAGCTTCGCCAGGGTGGGGATATTGGAAATAGGTTGGTAGTTGTTAAGGTCAGTCTGGTCCGCTTCTGCTTTTTTCAGAATGGGGTTAACTTGACCGGAGTTTAGGCAGTCAGGGATGGACCCTTGAAGGAGGGAGGCATTACCAATCTTGGTCCAGATTGGGAGTATTGCCGGAATGATTTCCTTGAAGAATTTGGAGGGGAGCGGGTCATTGAAATGGTTTGAGGGTTTCAGCCTAATTAGGATTTTGTGAATGGAGTCTTCATCAAAGGTTCTAAAAGAGTTCCATGAGGCATTGTTTTTGGGGAAAAGGCTGGGAGAGCACACTGGAACAAGAAGCTTGGGAGGAGAGGGGCAGGGTTGAGGGGGAATAAGATGTTGTTCCAAGGCCATCTGCAAATCGTTTCTCATATTTTTTCTGCCTTCTGCAGAAAGAAGTAGGCAAATTCGTCACAATTTGGTAGCGAAATGGGTCCAACCAGTGATTGAATGGGTGTGCAGTTTGATTGTGCTTTTAGGAGCTCAATCAGTTTTTTGGGTCGGTTACTGGCTAGATCTAGTTGATTTCTGAAGAAATTAGCTTTAGAGATTCTGATGTTTTGTAGTATGTGCTCCTCAATGATCTAAGGTGTTTGAGGTGATCAATGGACGGGTCAGATCTCCACTGACGTTCTGCTAGTCTCAGGATCCGTCTTTCTGTGTTGAGACTACCATTGTACCAAGGTTTAGAGATTTTAGTTGAGGTTCTTTTTAGTTGGAATGGAGCGATTGAGTCAAGAACAGCTCCATGGACAGAGTGTAGTGATTTGTGAGATCAAGGACATCAATAACCGTTTTCGCACTTTATCGCATCTGGTAAGTAAAAGAAAACCTTTTTGCTGCTAAGAGGATAGCCTAACGCTCTCCTCTATTTGTTGTAGTCTGCAGGTCAGGAGATTGAACCCACACGAGTTTTCTTTCCTAAATCACTAAACCGTTTTATGCAATACAAAAGCACAGCAAAAAGTGAGGTTGATGTGCTGCGTGGAAATTTAGTTATGGTCGTTGTTTGGTTTTTGGTTTGAGGGAATTTTACTAAGGGTCAACTACCCACCTTGGTGTTGCAGTTTGTGGGGAGCGTGGTAGAGCCGTTCCTGCTTAGTAGTTACAACATCAGCCTTCAAGTGGTCTTTGCTGCAAACACTTCAAGTTCCATTCAAGTGAACAGAGAACAAAAGCATGGCGTCCAATTAGATTTGAGGGCCAGTGGTAGATTTGGGCGCATCATCCATCATGTCACAATGGATCGTTATTGGTGGACAGTTCATCCATGGTGATGGTGCCGGGTTCCACGTTCCAGATATACTCGGGAACCCCTGGTCGACAGATCGTTGGTTCCTGCTTAAAAGTGTAGAGGGGAGTAATATCTTGTCCAATTAAATTTCACAATCTCAATAAATCATGACTCCGAAGAATCACTGACTCCAGGTTCAACGTTTAGTTAGTTTATTACAAAGCCAGGAAACAATTGGACATACAAACACCTCAGGTAGAGGGTGTAGAAATACATTGGAACTAATACAAAGCCAAACCTACGAGCAAAGTTAAATCGATTAAGCATACAAAGGATAACTATTTCTAGGATCAGGACGCAGGCAATGACTGCGCATACAACAAGGTTATTCTTCATTGGAGGTTTGTAAGTAAAAATCATTAGTCTGTCCCTACACTACCACTAACGTGACATCCCTACTTAGCATTTCCCAAGGTAAGTACAGGAAAAGGTGTCAGCGTGTGAAGACTTCCTGAGAAGTGCACTCACGTTGAATGGGTCAAATAGCATAAAGCTACAGAGCTCGTTCTAAGATGCTCCATCTCTCTCCATCAGATCTTGTCTCCTCACTCAATTCCAGTGGCACTGTCCCGAATTCCAACATCAAAATCCTTCAAATCACACGATCATCCCATCCAGCTAGACACCTCCTCGTAGGTAACTTTCCAGGCGGCTTCGATCCTCCCAGCCTCTGGCTCGATGACCTTGATTCCCAGGCCTTCTCCAGTGAGAAAGAACACCGTCCCACATTATCCGCACGACTTGTTCAAATGTATCCTCTCCTCTTTAAGCCTATCTCCTTAAACAAAAGCGTTATTCTAACTAACAGAGTTGAATTTCTCCACCTGCAACAAAAACGTGAGCAAGAAGAGATTCTACATGCACATGAACATTACGAATGCTTCAATTATGAGAGCCAGGGAAAAATACACGAGGCCTACAGAAAATCGGCTAACATGAAAATCACCATGAAACGTCGTTAAACACGCATATACATGAATATTATTATTGTGCACGTTTAAACCAGTGAGTTACATGTCAGTGAATTAGATTCTCATTAGTCACTTGTATAACGAGCATTAAGACTTCACCATTTAGAACACAATTACAATGTTAATTTCTCCACGTTTGCACGAAATCCCTCTATCACATTACTTTACACGTTATTACACTTCACATTCTAATAATCACATTTTAACACAATAAAAGAATATATGCAGGTGCAAACTACTTGTGATTATAATGTACCCCTACAATTGAAAAGCACAATCGTGCTTTGTCAATTGTTAAGGGCGAATTTCATTGCTGGCATAGAAAATCTCACAAAGTTTAGCTGTTCCAGTCCAGGGTGGACAGGGCCAGTCGATATTATTACAACACATGGCAATTTTCTTCACAATTCAGTCTCCGGGCTTGTCAAGAAACTTTCATTTGCTTTATTTTCATGCACAAATGACTAATCATGTTGCAGGCTTTTCACTCACGACAGTGGGAGTTTCACAATAACACTGATATTTCTTCATGGGACTTTGGGAAGGGCCTGTTGACATATCTGCTCTTCATTTTTCAGGTGACGTTGTCGCATTTGGGGGACGAACTGGCAGGAGAGGAGGGGGCTTTGACAACAGAGGCACCTCTGGTACAGTGGCAACCAGTGCCCGAGTTACCTCCGGTTAGTTGTCGTAGGTGTTTGCCGCATCGACGAACATGGCCAGTCAGGGTTCACCCCCTTCTTTTCCCAGACGTAATTGGTGGATGAATCGCAATCCAACACATCCTAAGCTGCAACCTAGGCATCCTTCATAAAGATGGCCCAATCAAGGGGACTAGATGGGGCTATGGGCATTATGAAGACCGAGGATTGTGAGGGAACCAACAGGTCTTCATTTCCTTCACTCAGAGCCATGACCAGTGAAAACCAAGAAGGTGTGGAAAGACTCAAGGCCTGGCTAAAGACGGAACAACACAGGGGCTTCCAAGCTGTGACCAGGGTAGTGACTCGAAACATGCAACGGGAGCCCAAACCCTCTCAGCTGGCATCCTTTCCTCCGATAGATAAGCTATCTCCCCCTCCCACAGAGGCAACGGGCCAGGAGAGTCTTAGCAAGATGGATAAGCTTATGGAAGCGATGACGGGCTTATGGTGGAGTTCAAAGCAGTAGTGGAGGCCACAATCGGTACCAGCAGCCCCAGAGTAGAGTTACAGTCAGCACAACCACTACCTAAGTAGAAAGGGTTTGAAATTGCACAGGTGAGATGCACAGGCCCCCCATACCTGCCCCAGCCACGTGGCCCCCTCCAGCAGCCAGCAGGAATGACCCGACAGGCCAGCAAGCAACATTCAGGACAGCCAACTACCGGATCCCTCAACCAACACCACAACTTTTACCAGCAATCTGTTAGACATATCCAAGCAGGCTGGATCCAATGAGGCCACCCACCTATTCCCTTCAGTATCCACCCAACTCTCAGCCACAAACGCCTCTACAGCAACCATTGCCTTAAAAGATGTGGCAGGGCCATGGGAAGGGGGAAAGGGATCCACACTCAGCTCCACCACCATGGCTGCCCAGACACTGGGTCATGCTGCCATATCGGGCCAACCTACTACCACAACCCTGGTAACCATTGCCCCGTTAGTATCAGGTTGCCGCTGTTCTGCAAAGGAGGGTATATGGAGGTGCAGATTCATTGACATACTCAAAGTCCTGATGCATGGCAAGGACGGCGCTGACACAAGGCACATGGAGAAAAAGGAGGAAGAGAAGGGCAGGCGACAGGCCTGGTCGGACATAACCATAGAAAACTGGTTGGAGGCCTTTTCCATTTTGTCAGCAGTAATCATGGAAAAACAAGGGCTAGCCTTATTCCAATATAATGCACAGTGAGGCCACCAAGACTGGGGTTACTGGTTGGTTCTAGTACGATAGGGAATTCTGAAAGAAGATGGCCATGTGCCCCATCTTAGGGTGGGACCAGAAAGAGGTCCAGTTGTGGGTAGAATAAATCAGAAAAAAATCCCCCCACAGAAGGATTTCTACACCAGGACACCACACTGACAGGGTCCCTTTGAACCCCATACTCAGTCAATGAAGCGAACCTCCAAACAGCCCTTTCAGGGGGTCAGTGTGGTTACCTTCAAAGGGTCCGCACCTGGCACTTGCAGGCTCTTCAATGTTGGCTCTTGTTCATGGGGAAAAGCATGCACGTTTGGCCATAACTTCTCAAAGTGTGGGGCCACCCATCCAGCTACAGCACGCAAGGGAGCACCAAAAAGCCCACACAACCCAGCCAATAACTGATACAGTGGCAGTTGCCCGCCCGCCCGCAGGGTTCCCCCACCCTGGCAGACTCATGCAAAATCCTGACACCACTTTGCCCACATCCTTACTGGTTAAAGGCCCATCTCCCATTAAATTCAGGTCCTATTCAGTGGTTAAAGGCAGTATCCCAACCCCAAATAATGGGGATTACTAGCAAAAGGTTTCACGATCCCATACACAGGCACCAGAGTCAGCAGGTGTGCGAAGAACTTGAAATCCGCAATGGGACAGCCTTCGGTTGTAAGTGAGAAGTTGCACAAAGAGCTATGCTTGAGAGGGGGGGGGGGGGGGCTGGTCCCTTCGACTCTTGCCCCTGCCAGACTTTGCAGTATCACCATTAGGAGTGGTTCCTAGGAAGGAACCTGGCAAATTCTGCCTGATTCACCACCTGTCCTACCCCAAAGGTGATTCAGTCAATGATCGGCCAGACAGTGAGTTCTGCTCCATTACATACAAATCATTTGACAAGGTGGTCGATATGGGGTGGCAGGCCGGTAAAGAGGCCATGATGTCCAAGGAGTATATTGAGTCCACTTTTGGCCTGCTTCCCGTCCACTCTGACAGTTTTCACCTCCTGGGTTGCTAATGGGCTGGTAGATTCTATAGTGACAAATGCATGTCCATGGGTTCTTCTGTCTCATGTGCCTACTTTTAAGCCTTCAGCATGTTCTTGGAGTGGACAGAGTCAGAGGCACACCCAAAAGGTTGCACAAACCACTACCTAGATGACTTCCTGTTTATAGGCAAAGCAGGCACACATGATTGTGAATTATTCCTTCTTCCAGAAGATAGTTGAAGAGTTGGGGGTCCCACTAGCCTTGGAGAAGACTGAGGGCCCTTCGACGAGACTTATCTTTTTAGGAAAATAATTAGACTTAGTTAGGGGTATGTCTAGACTGCCAGAGGAAAAGGTTAAAACGCTACTGTCCAACCTTGAGTTTGTTTTGGCAAAGGAAAAGGCAATGCTAGGGTCATCCAAAGCCTGCTGGGAAAACTAAACTTTGCAGCCAGAGTCATCCTTGCTGGGGGGGTTTTCGTTAGAAGGTTGGCTCGCGAGGTCAAAGGTAACCCAGAAACACCTCCTAGAGAGGCTTGAGAGAAGGCCTATGAATGTGAGCCCAGTTACTGCAACAATTAAATGGCTCCTTAATATGGAGATCGCCTCGGGCATCAAGCACAGATTTGTCCTTATTTACACATGCTTCTGGCAGGGAAGGCTTTGGCGTAATATTAGGGAAGGAATGGTGTGCACAAAAAATTGCCCAATGCTTGGCGTAAGAGGAAGGTCACAGCAAACATTACGGTGTTGGAACTTTTCCATATAGTTGCCACATTCCATCTATGGCCCCACTCTCTAGCAGATAAGAGGGTTCTCTTCTGGTCTGACAATATGGCAGTGGTGCAGCCATTAATTCTCAATCCGCTACTTGCCCCATGGTGCTAAGTCTGTTGAGAGAGCTGGTGAGGTGAAAATTCTCCGGATCCAGTCTGACGCCTGGGGGTAATTCTAAGGTAAGGAATCTATAGCTAATGTATGTCTCTTACAGATACATCGTTACCGAAGGTAAGTAACTTGTTCATCTGAAAGAGACCATTAGTTATGGATTCCTTACCTTAGAATAGATACCCCAGCAATGCCAACCCCCGAGGTGGGTCTGCGAACTAAGTTCACACCAGAAAGTCCTGGAGCACAGAACGGCCAAAAAGCTGTCTCTCCGGACTAGGCTATCCAGGCAGTAATGTTTTGTGAACGTGTGCAGGGATGCCCACGTAGCTGCCTGGCAGATGTCAAGCAACAGAACTCCACGTCCCAAAGCAGTAGAGGCTGCTGTCGCCCTGGTAGAGTGGGCGCGCAGTTCTACTGGAAGTTCCTTTTTTTGCCAAAGAATAGCAGATTTTGATGCATAGGACAACCCATCGAGAGATGGTACATTTGTGCACGGCCCAACCTTTCTTGGCGCCCACATAATCCACGAAGAGTTGATCGTCCACCTGGAAATCTTTAGTGCGGTCAAGGTAGAAGGACAGCGCACGTTTTGGGTCCAGACGGTGGAGTCTCCCCTCCTCTTTGGAAGGGTGCGGAGGCGGGAAGAAGGTGGGCATTGTGATGGTCTGACCTATGTGAAAAGAGGTAACCACTTTGGGCAGAAAAGAGGGCCTAGTGCGAAGGACCACTTTGTCTGGATGAACTGCAAGAAAAGGAGGCTTGGAAAAAAAGAGCCTGAAGCTCACCCACCCTGCGAGCAGATGTGATGGCAAGCAGGAAAGCGGTCTTCAAGGTAAGAAGACGAAGAGGACAATTATGTAGTGGCTCGAAGGGAGCACACATAAGGAAAGTAAGAACAAGATTCAAGTCCTACTGGGGCATTACGAAAGGTGAGGGTGGAAAGAGATGAGTAATGCCCTTAAAAAATCTATTTACAATCGGAGAACTGAAAAGAGAAGGCTGATCAGGAAGGCACAGAAAGGCAGAGATGGCCGAAAGGTAGCCTATAAGAGTGCCCAAAGCAGAGCCCTGCTGGGCCAAAGATAGAATGAAGAGGAGAACCTCTGAAAGAGGGGCAGAAAGGGGATCCACAGGATTTGCTGTGCACCATGCCACAAATTTGTTCCATCTACAGGCGTATACCGTTTTAGTGGAGGGACGCCTGGCTGCCAAGATGACATTACAGACTTCGGGAGGAAGGTCGAAAGCTGTCAACTGTCGCCGCTCAGTCTCCATACAAGGAGGTGGAGGCTGGACAGGTTCGGGTGGAGGACCGACCCCTGCTGCTGCAACAGAAGATCCTCCCGAAGAGGCAGTCTGATCGGAGGATAGATGGCCATGCTCAAGAACTCAGGGTACCAGACTCTGCGTGCCCAGTCTGGAGCCACAAGAATGACTTGAACCGGGTCGCGCTTGATCTTCTTCAGCACTCTGGGCAGAAGTGGTACAGGCAGAAATGCGAGTTTGGGAAAGAACGGGGCCCCCTGCATAAAGGATGAGAATGCCTAGCTGCAGGGAAAATTATCACAGGCAGAAATGCGTACAGGAGGACGCAAAGCGTCGCAGAGTGAGTGCCGCCTTGGAAACTCCAACACGCAGAACTGCTGACATTGCGCGTTCTCTTCGGTGGCGAACAGATCTAACCAAGGCTCTCCCCACTGCTGAAAGAGACCTTGCACCACCTCTGAGTGAAGACGCCATTCGTGATCCATCATGCACCGGCGGCTGAGTTCGTCCACCCTGGCGTTCAGGGAACCTGCCAGACGTTGAACCACCAGGGATATGCCCTGATGTTCCAGCCATGCCCATAGGCGAAGAGTCTCTTGACATAGGGTCCATGACCCTACCCGCCCTGTTTGTTGCAGTACCACATGGTGGTGGTGTTGTCTGAACTCCTGCACTACTCTTCCTTTGACAGAAGGAAGGAATGCCTTCAGTGCAAGACGAATCGCCCGGAGCTCCAAAAGGTTGATGTGGAGACCGGGCTCTGCCGGAGACCCCTGATCTCCGCCTCTCCCAGGTGGCCGCCCCATCTCAGGAGTGACGCATCTGTCACTACTATGAAGGCTGGTTGGGGAAGGGAGAGGGATCTGCCTCTGACCCAATTCTGGTTTGTGAGCCACCACTGCAATTGACGTGCAGTCCCCTCCGAGATCTGGACGACATCGGAAAGATTCCCCTGATGCTGTGCCCACTGGAACTTCAGGTCCCACTGCAGAGCCCGCATATGCCACCTGGCATGATCCACCAGCAGGATGCAGGAGGCCATGAGGCCCAGCAGCCTCAGGTCAGTCTCACCGAAATCCGGGATAGAGACTGAAACATCGGTATCATAGCCCGAATGTCCCGGACTCGCTGCTCGGGAGGATAAGCCCGAAACTGCGCTGTATCCAGAACTGCTCCGATGAAAAGGAGCTTCTGTGAGGGAATCAGGTGTGACTTCGGCACGTTGATAGTGAACCCCAGCGAGTGCAGGAGGTCTGCCGTAGTCTGGAGTTGGGAGACGACAGCCTGGGGTGAGCTCGCCTTCAACAGCCAGTCGTCGAGACAGGGGAAGCCTGGAACCCCTAATCTGTGCAGATGAGCTGCGATCACCACCATCACTTTCGGGAACACCCGAGGGGCACTGGTAAGGCCAAAAGGGAGCACAGTAAACTAAAAATGCTTGTGGCCTACTGTGAACCGTAGGTAACGCCTGTGGGATGTGGAAATAGGCGTCCTGCAAGTCCAACGCTACCATCCAGTCTCTGGGATCGAGGGCAGCCAGGACCTGAGCCAACGTGAGAATTTTGAACTTCTCCTTCTGGAGGAAGCGGTTGAGGGCCCTGAGGTCTAAGATAGGATGCAGGCCTTTGTCCTTCTTGGGTACCAGAAAGTAGTGGGAGTAACAACCACGACCTACTTCTGGCACAGGGACCCTTTCGATAGCCCCCTTGGCCAAGAGAGCTGCAACTTCCTGGCGGAGAAGGGCCAAGTGATCCTCCGACATGCGATGGAGTACTGGAGGGGTAGTCTCAAAGGGGAGGGAATAGCCCCTTCAAACTATCTGCAAAACCCACCTGTCCGATGTGATGTTTTGCCAGTGGGGGAGGTGATGGCGAATCCTGCCGCCCACTGGCCTCTGGTGGCCCTGAAAGGTCGGACTAGGAGGGTTTGGAGGCTGCTGCAGGGTGGCATGGGTGGACTGGCTCGCCTGTTGGCCCCCAGACCTGCGTCGCTGGGTCTGACGTCCGCAGCCACGCAGAGGCTGGGTAGCTTGTGTGGCCCTGTGGACAGATTGGGTGGAACGTGCTGGGGCACTCCTTCCGTAGCTACGAAAGAGGCAAAAGGCAGACTGCGTGAAGCGAGAGGTAACCGCGAGTCCCAAGGATTTGGCTGTAGCCCTAGAATCCTAGAAGCGCTCGAGCGCTGAGTCCGCCTTGTCACCGAACAGGCGACGGCCATCAAAAGGCATGTCCAAAAGGGTGGATTGGACATCCCCAGAGAAACCAGATGTCCTTAACCAGGCGTAGCACCTCAAGGCTACTGACGTGGAATCCGTTCTGCTTAGCTGCGTCTCGACCCTCTGCCACTGCACGGGTGAGAAGGGCCCGGGCCGCCTCTGGGCACTGTGGCAGCACTTGCGCAACTGTTTCCCACACCGTATGGGTATAACAGCCCAAGTGGCATGCGGTGTTCACCGACCGCAGCGCTAAGCTGGCGGAAGAAAACATCTTCTTCCAAGGTGTTCCAGCTTCTTGGATTCCCTATCTGGGGAGCAGTAGGGAATGCGCCCTTAGAAGACGAGGCTTGGACCACCAAGCTCTCGGGGTAGGGTGTTGGGAGAGGAAAAGTGGGTCGTCTGGGGCCGGGTGGTGGCGTCGGGCAATCATCCTGTCCACAGGAGCCCCAGTGCTGGGCTTGGACCAAGTGCCCAGAAGGACATTGGTGAGGGCTTCATTAAAAAGGCAGCTGGGGCTCCGAAGAGGCCGCTGCTGGTTGAAGTACCTCTGTCAGGAGGTTAGTCCAGACTGCCACCATAGGAAGCTCCAGGCCCAAGGCCTCAGCCGCCCTATGCAACACCACTGCGTACGAAGCTCCGTCCTCCGTAGCCACGGTAGGGGGGAGAGCATGCCAAGGTCTGGGGAAGTATCTGAACCACTGGCATCACCCAGTTCCTCTCTCCAGTCCGGCTCTTCAAGCTGGTCAGCTAAAGGGTCTACAGACCCCTCCCAGTCCTCCTCACCCTCCTCCGGCTGCCACTCAGGGCGATAGGGAACGCCAGGGATGAACAGCGGTACGAAAGAACCCTCCTGTACTGGTACCGATGTCGAGCGACGTCGTGTCCAAGTCGGGGGTGAGGCTGGGGTCGACGCCGGTTGGGGGCACAACCGATGTCGGGGGCGTCGTCACTGGAAACGATGCCAGGGAAGGTACCGTGAGATCGACTGGCGTCAATCCGGATCAAGGCCTGGATCCTCGGGGGCCCTCTGGTGCCAGAGCCGCTGGCATCGAAGGCTCAGGGCCCCCAGGCGGAGTCGGCCTGCCCAAAAATGCTATGAAGCGCTTCGTCAAAAGCTCGAAACTGAGCAGGGGACACTCCGGCTCCGGGAAAGGGAAAGAAGTGCGGAGCCGTCCCAGAAACGGGCTCCCAAGACGGAGCCGGAGAGCGACGACGCTCCGGGTCCTGCATCGCGTCAGCCGATGGACGGGGAGAAGGCGAAGGACGACGATGCTTCATTGCCTTCTTCTTGTGCTTCGACTTACCCGATGAGTGCGAAGACTTCGATGACGAGTGGTGGTGGCTCCGCGACCGGTCCAGAGACTTTCCTCTCGACCGGGACCTCGAATGACGCAGAGCGGACTGCCGGGCATCCAAGAGCTTTCGGGACCGCTCCTACAAAGACTTCGGATTCATGGCCCGGCAGTCGGAGCACGAGTTCGGATCGTGGTTACGCTCCAGGAACCAAAGGCACACGAGGTGCGGATCCGTGAAGGAGATCAATTTGTGACAGGAGTCCCAAGGCTTGAAGCCGGTCCGACGATGGGACATCCCTCGTGCTACCAGGAGTCGAAGACAAAAGTCAAAAAAAGTTTAGTCAAAAAATGACAAAGGGGCAAGCTTTTCTACGGATCTGTGCTGGCTGGCGCAGCAAAAGAAAGAACTGACGTCAGCGCGCAGGGGCGGCGTCTAAGTAGACACCGCGACGTCATCCCGGCGACCACGACGCTGACGACGGACGCGGAGTCGACCGACGCCACCTACCGACGCGCAGGGGTACTGCTACAGAAAAAATTCTCCGGATCCAGTCTGACGCCTGGGGGTAATTCTAAGATAAGGAATCGATAACGAATGGTCTCTTTCAGATTACTTGATAAATAAGAGGTTTTGTTATGTGCGGGGTGATGCATTCTGTTTTTGTTTGAGTGTTATTTTGCAATCGCACGCTTTGTAAATACATTTGGGATTGACCTTACCAGGTAGGTCGCTCCCCCGCCACACAGCTCCGCCTGTGGTGTCCTGCCCGCCGCTGCTGCTGGTAAGCTCGCCCTCTGCTTGTTGGCCTCGTTGCCCGCTTTTGTCTATTTTTCCCTCACTGCCCCGATTCACTGTATCGTGTCCTTTTTTCCTTCTGTACCCTCGCTGCCCCCATTGCTGTGTGCCCGTTTTTTCCTCTGCTCCCCTCGCTGCCCCCACTGTACTGCGTCCATCTTTCCTTCTGTACCCTCGCTGCCCCCATTGCTGTGTGCCCGTTTTTTCCTCTGCTCCCCTCGCTGCCCCCACTGTACTGCGTCCATCTTTCCTTCTGTACCCTCGCTGCCCCCATTGCTGTGTGCCCGTTTTTTCCTCTGCTCCCTCGCTGCCCCCACTGTACTGCGTCCATCTTTCCTTCTGTACCCTCGCTGCCCCCATTGCTGTGTGCCCGTTTTTTCCTCTGCTCCCTCGCTGCCCCCACTGTACTGCGTCCATCTTTCCCTCTGTACCCTCGCTGCCCCCATTGCTGTGTGCCCGTTTTTTCCTCTGCTCCCCTCGCTGCCCCCACTGTACTGCGTCCATCTTTCCTTCTGTACCCTCGCTGCCCCCATTGCTGTGTGCCCGTTTTTACCTCTGCTCCCCTCGCTGCCCCCACTGTACTGCGTCCATCTTTCCTTCTGTACCCTCGCTGCCCCCATTGCTGTGTGCCCGTTTTTTTCCTCTGCTCCCCTCGCTGCCCCCACTGTACTGCGTCCATCTTTCCTTCTGTACCCTCGCTGCCCCCATTGCTGTGTGCCCGTCTTTTTTCTCTGCTCCCCTCGCTGCCCCCACTGTACTGCGTCCATCTTTTCCTTCTGTCTCCCTCGCTGCCTCTCTCCAATCCCGCCGCTGTGTCCCCTACGGCCCCGCCCCCCTGACTGCCCATTCGCTGACCCTGCCTCCCAGCTGCTCCTCCCTCCCACCTCCCCATATATGGCGGCCGCTGCGCGGTGAGGAGAGCGACCCTTGACCTTACCAGGTAGGTCGCTCCCCCGCCACACAGCTCCGCCTGTGGTGTCCTGCCCGCCGCTGCTGCTGGTAAGCTCGCCCTCTGCTTGTTGGCCTCGGTGCCCGCTTTTGTCTGTTTTTCCCTCACTGCCCCGATTCACTGTATCGTGTCCTTTTTTCCTTCTGTACCCTCGCTGCCCCCATTGCTGTGTGCCCGTTTTTCCTCTGCTCCCCTCGCTGCCCCCACTGTACTGCGTCCATCTTTCCTTCTGTACCCTCGCTGCCCCCATTGCTGTGTGCCCGTTTTTTCCTCTGCTCCCCTCGCTGCCCCCACTGTACTGCGTCCATCTTTCCTTCTGTACCCTCGCTGCCCCCATTGCTGTGTGCCCGTTTTTTCCTCTGCTCCCCTCGCTGCCCCCACTGTACTGCGTCCATCTTTCCTTCTGTACCCTCGCTGCCCCCATTGCTGTGTGCCCGTTTTTTCCTCTGCTCCCCTCGCTGCCCCCACTGTACTGCGTCCATCTTTCCCTCTGTACCCTCGCTGCCCCCATTGCTGTGTGCTCGTTTTTTCCTCTGCTCCCCTCGCTGCCCCCACTGTACTGCGTCCATCTTTCCTTCTGTACCCTCGCTGCCCCCATTGCTGTGTGCCCGTTTTTTCCTCTGCTCCCTCGCTGCCCCCACTGTACTGCGTCCATCTTTCCTTCTGTACCCTCGCTGCCCCCATTGCTGTGTGCCCGTTTTTTCCTCTGCTCCCCTCGCTGCCCCCACTGTACTGCGTCCATCTTTCCTTCTGTACCCTCGCTGCCCCCATTGCTGTGTGCCCGTCTTTTTCTCTGCTCCCCTCGCTGCCCCCACTGTACTGCGTCCATCTTTTCCTTCTGTCTCCCTCGCTGCCTCTCTCCAATCCCGCCGCTGTGTCCCCTACGGCCCCGCCCCCTGACTGCCCATTCGCTGACCCTGCCTCCCAGCTGCTCCTCCCTCCCACCTCCCCATATATGGCGGCCGCTGCGCGGTGAGGAGAGCGACCCTTGACCTTACCAGGTAGGTCGCTCCCCCGCCACACAGCTCCGCCTGTGGTGTCCTGCCCGCCGCTGCTGCTGGTAAGCTCGCCCTCTGCTTGTTGGCCTCGGTGCCCGCTTTTGTCTGTTTTTCCCTCACTGCCCCGATTCACTGTATCGTGTCCTTTTTCCTTCTGTACCCTCGCTGCCCCCATTGCTGTGTGCCCGTTTTTTCCTCTGCTCCCTCGCTGCCCCCACTGTACTGCGTCCAACTTTCCTTCTGTACCCTCGCTGCCCCCATTGCTGTGTGCCCGTTTTTCCTCTGCTCCCCTCGCTGCCCCCACTGTACTGCGTCCATCTTTCCTTCTGTACCCTCGCTGCCCCCATTGCTGTGTGCCCGTTTTTTCCTCTGCTCCCCTCGCTGCCCCCACTGTACTGCGTCCATCTTTCCTTCTGTACCCTCGCTGCCCCCATTGCTGTGTGCCCGTTTTTTCCTCTGCTCCCCTCGCTGCCCCCACTGTACTGCGTCCATCTTTCCCTCTGTACCCTCGCTGCCCCCATTGCTGTGTGCCCGTTTTTTCCTCTGCTCCCCTCGCTGCCCCCACTGTACTGCGTCCATCTTTCCTTCTGTACCCTCGCTGCCCCCATTGCTGTGTGCCCGTTTTTTCCTCTGCTCCTCTCGCTGCCCCCACTGTACTGCGTCCATCTTTCCTTCTGTACCCTCGCTGCCCCCATTGCTGTGTGCCCGTTTTTTTCCTCTGCTCCCCTCGCTGCCCCCACTGTACTGCGTCCATCTTTCCTTCTGTACCCTCGCTGCCCCCATTGCTGTGTGCCCGTCTTTTTTCTCTGCTCCCCTCGCTGCCCCCACTGTACTGCGTCCATCTTTTCCTTCTGTCTCCCTCGCTGCCTCTCTCCAATCCCGCCGCTGTGTCCCCTACGGCCCCGCCCCCCTGACTGCCCATTCGCTGACCCTGCCTCCCAGCTGCTCCTCCCTCCCACCTCCCCATAAATGGCGGCCGCTGCGCAGTGAGGAGAGCGACCCTTGACCTTACCAGGTAGGTCGCTCCCCCGCCACACAGCTCCGCCTGTGGTGTCCTGCCCGCTGCTGCTGCTGGTAAGCTCGCCCTCTGCTTGTTGGCCTCGGTGCCCGCTTTTGTCTGTTTTTCCCTCACTGCCCCGATTCACTGTATCGTGTCCTTTTTTCCTTCTGTACCCTCGCTGCCCCCATTGCTGTGTGCCCGTTTTTTCCTCTGCTCCCCTCGCTGCCCCCACTGTACTGCGTCCATCTTTCCCTCTGTACCCTCGCTGCCCCCATTGCTGTGTGCCCGTTTTTTCCTCTGCTCCCCTCGCTGCCCCCACTGTACTGCGTCCATCTTTCCCTCTGTACCCTCGCTGCCCCCATTGCTGTGTGCCCGTCTTTTTTCTCTGCTCCCCTCGCTGCCCCCACTGTACTGCGTCCATCTTTTCCTTCTGTCTCCCTCGCTGCCTCTCTCCAATCCCGCCGCTGTGTCCCCTACGGCCCCGCCCCCCTGACTGCCCATTCGCTGACCCTGCCTCCCAGCTGCTCCTCCCTCCCACCTCCCCATATATGGCGGCCGCGCCGCTGGCGCGCCGAAGGCGCGCCTAAGGCAAGCCCGTCTGCGCCCGTCCGTGCCTGGACCGCGCCCAGCGCCAAACCCCCTGGCCCCCGCAGCAGCCAACCCACCCACCGGACTTACGACACCGCCACCCTCAACGCACTCAACACCGGCCGTATCCCCGGCTGCCACCGTGCCACCCCAGGACGCACCCACGGACCCTTCGCCTGCCAATCCTGCAAGTTCTCCTGCCTCCGGACCTGCACCGCACCCGCCAAGCCGAGCACCAGCAGCAACCACCTGAAGTGCATCCTGCTCAACACCCGCTCCGTCCACAGACACGCCGTGGAACTTTGGAACCTGCTCGACTCCACATCACCAGACGTCGCATTCCTCACGGAAACCTGGATGAACGCCTCCTCAGCGCCCGACATCGCCATCGCCATCCCGGACGGATACAAGATCACCCGTAGGGACCCCGCCAACCAGACCGGAGGAGGCATCGCCATCGTCCACAAGAACACCATCCGCATCACGACCAACTCCGACGACACCTTCACAGCCGGCGAACACCTGCACTTCCAGATACACACCGACCCCAAGACCACCCTCAGAGGCACCCTCATCTACAGACGTCCAGGACCACGCACACAATTCAGCGAAGACATCGCCGACCTCATCAGCCCGCACGCCCTCCCCTCGGCTGACTACATCCTCCTTGGGGACCTCAACTTCCACCTAGAGAACAACAACGATCGCAACACCACCACCCTGCTGGACAACCTCGCCAACCTCGGACTCAAGCAACTGGTGACCACCCCCACACACCACGCCGGCCACACGCTTGACCCCGTCTTCTCTTCCAGCAAGGACATCTCCTTCAGCCACACCACCGGACTCCACTGGACAGACCACAGCTGCGTCCACTTCAGCTTCAGCAGGACCACCACGCACCACCACCCGCAACAGTTTCCGCGCAGAAGCTGGAACAAGATCACCACCGACCAACTCACCACATCCCTGAGCCAGAACCCTCCCGCCAGCTCAACGAACCCCAACCAAGCCGCCAGCAACCTCACAAGTTGGATCACCAACTGCGCAGACGACCTCGCCCCATTGAAGATCCCCCAGTCAGACCCGGCAACAAGAAAGCATCCTGGTTCACCGACGAACTCAAGAAATCCAAGAAGAACTGCCGGGCCCTCGAGAAAGCATGGCGCAGAGACCCGACTGCAGACCACATGACCACCCTCAAGCACGCCACCCGAAAACACCACCAGCTGATCCACACCACCAAGAAAACCGCATTCAAGGAACGACTGGACAACAACGCCCACAACAGCAAGGAACTCTTCATCATCGTCAAAGAGCTCTCGAACCCCAGAGCCGGAAACAACGACATCACTCCCTCGCAAGACCTCTGCAACTCGCTCGCCTCGTTCTTCCACAGCAAGATCGCAGACATACACAACAGTTTCAGCACACAGCCGACGTACCCTACGACCGTTCCAACGTCCCCCACCTCCACCCTCCGAGCCTGGACCCCGATCAACACCGAAGACACTATCCGCACGATGAACTCCATCCACTCCGGATCACCAACCGACCCCTGCCCTCACCACGTCTTCAACAAGGCCGACGCCGTCATCGCACCCCACCTCCGGGACATCATCAACACCTCCTTCGACACCGCCACCTTCCCAGAGAGCTGGAAGCACGCCGAACTCAGCGCCCTACTGAAGAAACCGTCAGCGGACCCCACCGACCTCAAAAACTACCGCCCCATCTCGCTCCTTCCTTTTCCTGCCAAAGTCATCGAGAAGACCGTCAACAGACAACTGGCCGCCTTCCTCGAGACGAATGGATCCCTCGACCACTCGCAGTCCGGCTTCCGGGCCAACCACAGCACCGAGACCGCCCTAATCGCAGCCACCGACGACATCCGAGCCCTGCTCGACAACGGGGAAACTGCGGCCCTCATCCTCCTGGACCTCTCCGCAGCGTTCGACACAGTCTGCCACCGCACCCTAGTGCAACGCCTGAACAACGTCGGAATCCAAGAGAAGGCACTGGAGTGGATCATCTCCTTCCTCACCGGAAGAACCCAGAGAGTCCGCCTCCCCCGTTCAGTTCCGAGGCCACCGAAGTCATCTGCGGCGTACCACAAGGATCATCACTCAGCCCCACCCTCTTCAACGTCTACATGAGCCCCCTCGCAGCCATCGCACGCCAACACAACCTCAACATCATCTTCTACGCCGACGACACCCAGCTGATCCTCTCCCTCACCAACGACCCCACAACCGCCAGAACCAACCTACATGAAGGGATGAAGGACGTAGCCGAATGGATGAGGAACAGCCGCCTGAAACTGAACTCAGCTAAGACGGAAGTCCTCATCCTAGGATCATCACCCTCCGCCTGGGACGACTCCTGGTGGCCCCCTGCCCTGGGCAACGCACCCAAACCAACGGACCACGCACGCAACCTGGGCTTCATCCTGGACTCCTCCCTCTCAATGACCCGACAAGTCAACGCCGTCTCCTCGTCTTGCTTCAACATCCTACGCATGCTGCGCAAGATCTTCCGGTGGATCCCCACCGAAACCAGGAAGACGGTCACCCAGGCCCTCGTCACCAGCCGACTGGACTACGGCAACTCCCTCTACGCGGGAACCACAGCCAAACTTCAAAAAAGACTCCAACGCATCCAGAACGCCTCAGCTCGACTCATCCTGGACATACCCGGACACAGCCACATCGCCGGACACCTGAGAGACCTGCACTGGCTCCCCGTCAGCAAGAGAATCACGTTCCGACTCCTCACCCACGCACACAAAGCTCTCCACAACCAAGGCCCCAGATACCTCAACGACCGTCTGACCTTCTACACTCCCACCCGCCAGCTACGATCGACCAACCACGCCCTCGCCGCCGTCCCCCGCATCCGAAGAGCCACAACGGGAGGAAGATCCTTCTCCTACCTGGCTGCCAAGACGTGAAACTCCCTACCCATCCACCTCCGCCTTACCCAGGACCACCTCTCCTTCAGGAAGCAACTCAAGACCTGGCTGTTCGAACAGTAGCGGACCCCCCTCCCCCAAGCGCCTTGAGACCCTCTGGGTGAGTAGCGCGCTATACAAATGATTGATTGATTGATTGATTGTATATGTGTAGTAAACAATGTAAGCTTTGTATGACAAACTTGTGTTTCTGTTTCATAGCTATCAGAGGTTTTTGTAGAAATGCAGTGTGTATGTTAAACAAGATGGTGAAGATCACCCCCACTTTATTAAGCAGTTATGATATGGTTGCCCTCTACTTTATTTCTTGCTAGAGGCCAGAGTTTGGTTTCATCGGCCACTCCTTCCTTACAAAGGCGGCACCACGGGCAAAGACAAGGAACTGCAACCATGGCTTCTCTAACACCTTAATAATGTGGATGGGGTTGCCTGGCATGTGATATGCAAACCTGCTGAACAAGCTGCGCCAGAGGCTGTATCATGAACGCAGACTCCGCCATATTTGAGTGATCCACCTGGGCGAAAATGACTACCGCTCCGCCACTGCACAGGAGTTCTGTTTCTTGGGCTATCCAGTCTACAGTTTGGTATACAAAATGTAAAGCGCCTCATGGTATGTAGTCCAGATGCTCGTTGGCTAATCAGGCAGGCGGTCATCATAAGTTGCATCTTGGCTAGCTGCCCTTGCATCGCCAGTAAGTTAACCTATTTTGTTTTGCCTATATATGCAATAATTACCCTGCAGCAAAGTTCTCTTCAACACTAACCTGTGTGGCCTTGTTTTTTCCTGATGTCTACACTCTATGGCTATATGCATTTCAACCAGGGCAGCAGGTGTGTGGTGGGCTGTGGGATATTGGCACTATGGAGCTACCCATGTCGTGCACGTGACATTTTTAGGCAGGCATGGGCTTAGCGCAACATTTCCCTGCCCTATGGCACAACCCTCCCCCCATGATCGTCAGGGTTGGGAGGGAAACCACATTAGGAGAAGAGTGTCCACGACTGCCACCCCTAATCCCTTGGGTAGCAGGCATCAGGGATGTGGTGGGCATCTGGAGTGAGGGGAAAGCGGTCTTAAATACCTTGTTCCCCTCATCCTCTTTCAGCGGGCATCCTATGCAAACCTACTCTACCCTCAACCCCAATGTTTTTTTAATGAGCATGGTTATCTTAATATCTTGCAAAGTTGTCTTCCAATATTTTGTGTTGCAGGTGGAGTTATGGGGCGATCCAAAGGATTTTGGTGCTGATAGCAACAACGGAGGGAGCACAAAGGGGGTCCTTTATGTCAACTCCCGGGGAGTCTTTACCGAAGGACCCCGGGATGAAAGTAACAGCGCCCTGTTAGTCCCACAGGGAGTTGTAAACCTGAGCAACTGGGGCTCACCACTGGGTGTGAGTTTTGTTTCCTGGACTATGGGGTCCACAGTTTGGTATTCAAAAGGTATAGCGCCTGATGGTGTATAGTCCAGGTGCTCCTTGGCTAATCAGGTGGGCAATAATAAACCTGCAGTAAAGTTCTCTCCAGAACTAATATGTGTGGCCTTGTCTTTTTTCTGATGGTCTACACTCTATGGTTATATGCACTGCAACCAGGGCAGCATGTGTTGTGGGCTATGGGATATCGGCTCGATGACTTTCTACCTGCTTCTCAGACTCTACTATCAGATGCCCAGGGTCGGATTGGCCTATAGGGCAATCAGGCAGTGCCTGATGGTCTGGTCTCACAGGTCAGTGTGTGGGCCATTTTTTTGGCTGAATGTGGGCCTGTTTTATGGTCTACTGGACCAGTCTTTACTGTTGATTTTCCTGATATTAAAACGAACATTGCCTGCAGCAAGGTCAAATCCATGCAGTCTTCCATACCTTGTAAAACACAGGAGGGCCTCATTTACAACAAAATGATGCATTGCGGTGCCGCAAGCCATCTTGCTGCGCTGAGTGATTTTCAAAGCACAGGGATGTGTCATATTAACAACAATATGATGCATTCCTGTGCTTTCTCCTGCGCTGGCACACACTTGCCTGCCATGCACCAGCGCAGGCACCCTTGCGTCCTGTTACAAGGGTGCCTGCGTTGTGGGGATGATTTTTTGGTGCAGGAAGGGACACCTTCCTGCACGAAAACAATCATTGATGGCATGTTCCTCTTTCTGTGTGAGGAGAAATAAAAGTATTTCTCCTGGGTGCACCTTCTTACGCCTTCCCAAGGGAGGCGTACGATTCTGCTGCATTCCCAGGTTTACGAAACGTTGTAATTCTGGGAATGCAGCAGAATTTATGGGTGTTGTGTGGATACACTGCGCCGCCGGTGCATCAAAAAAAGTGACACGCCGGTGGCGCAGTGTGCTGGCCCATATTTACCAAGCCACGCAAAGCCACCTTGCGTGGCTTTTCATGGCTTTGTAAATACGTTCCCTTTTCACGCATCACTTTGCGTGAAAGGAGCGAGCCATGAGTATTGCTGTGGGAATTCCACGCTACATCCATGGATTCTGCCGCATTCCCAGATTTACATTTCCCTCAGGGACTTATTTACAAGCCCCTTACGCCGTAGGTGCATCAATTTTATTGACGCACCAGCGGCGCAGTGTGCAGGCCCATATTTACAAGGCCACCCTGCATGGCTTTTCATTGCCTTGTAAATACGTTCCCTTTTCACGCATCACTTTGCGTGAAAGGGGTGTGTCATGAGTGTTGCCGTGGGTGTTTCCATGCAACACCCATGGATTCTCCCGCATTCCCAGATTTACAACGTTTCGTAAACCTGGGAATGCGTCAGAATCCTACGCCTCCCTTTGGGAGGCATACTTTTATTTCTCCTTGTTTTTTCCTCTTTCTATATGTGTTGTATTCTACAGCATGCATAGAAAGAGGAAAACGCTATCAATGATTATTTTTGTGCAGAAAGGTGTTCCTTCCTGCACAAAAACAATTATCCCCGCAACGCAGACACCCTTGCAACATGACGCAAGGGTGTCTGCGCTGGCACATGGCAACCGATTGTGCACCAGCGCAGGGGAAAGTACAGAAATGCGTCATATTGTTGTTAATATGATGCATCCTTGTACTTTGACAATGATGCAGTGCGGCGCAGCAAGATGGCTTGCGGCACCGCATTGCGTCATTTTGTTGTAAATGAGGCCCCATGTCTCTACAAGTGCCTGGGGCTATTTTCTGTCCCAGTTCGACCCTCGCTATCTACTACCTAGGTTCCCAAACATGTCTCAGTTCATGTTCTCTTCGCCCACAAACACCATTGAATGTATTTCCATAATTAAGTTGGCTCACTCATCTTGTGCATCCTTGACCCTTTCACATGTCAAGAGCCATGCTACCATCCAGGAGCCTGGCTCTGAATTGTGCAGGTGAGCACCATCTTTGAGTGAACTCAGTGCAAACAGGGCTGTGTTTGATGCATCACTAAATATTACAGTTAGTGCATGTGCAGGACTCAAGAGAGCACAGCACAAAGATAAAGAGCATTAGTTAAAACTGCCACTATGTGTTGCTCTTCACAAACCGCTTCAAGCCTCGAAGGCTCGGACGAGCTGCACCCTATCTTGTTGAGGCCTACAGAGCCCTCTTTGGAGGCCAGGGGGGGCACAGAAATACTGCTGCCCTCTCAAGTGAAATCCTGCCGTGTTATCAGAAGGGCCAAGGACCTCATAGGAGCTGCAGTCTATAACTGCACTTCTGCCCTGTGGGGGTCTCTGGGACCATCTGGGTTTCCTCCGAAAGGGAGCATTATGATGGTAAAACACAAGGGGCCTGATTTAGATCTTGGCGGACAGGCTACTCTGTAACAACGGTGATGGATATCCAGCCCGCCCAAATATAAATCCCTCTTTCTTTGTCAAGAAGGTCAAGGACATCTACATAACCTTCCCCCCACCAATAACAATGCTGGCCCCATAACCCCGCCGCCCCCTCTCTCTCCGCTTTCCCCACACTTTCCCAGGAAGCTATGTTAAACATCTGTAATAAAATTAAATCAGGATCCCCGGCGGACCCTCTCAAACCAGATCAGTTCCAGAAATTCCTACCCCAGCTTCTACCCGCCTTTTGCGACCTAATAAACTTGTCTATGCCCTCTGCAGCAGTCCCCGTTGCATGGAAACATGCCAAGGTGATCCCCTTACTCAAAAAACCCACCTTGGATGACTACAAGCCTGAACATTTCCGCCCCATCTCTCTTTTCCCTCTGGTATCTAAAATTAATGAATCCTAATTAATAACTCCATCCTAACCACATTCATAGAAGCTAATGAACTTCTGGACCCCTCGCAGAATGGTTTCCGACCACGCCATAGCACCGAATCTTCCCTACTGACAGTTACCGAACATCTTCGGAACTCCCTGGATGAAGGTCTTACCTCAGCTCTGATTCTTTTTGATCTTAGCGCTGCATTCGACACTGTGTCCCATCCGATCCTTTTGCAGCGTTTAAAAGATATTGGTATCAGAGGGGTGGCCTTGAACTGGCTCTCATCCTTCCTAGCTGAGAGATCTTTCCAAGTGATTGCCCCCCCCCCCTTCAGCTCTCAGACGCACGCCGTGTGTCAAGGGGTGCCACAGGGCTCCACTCTGAGCCCCACCTTATTCAATATATACATTCAACCTCTAGCAGCAGCGGCAAAGGACAGGGGTCTGACTGTGGTCTCCTATGCTGATGGCACACAGCTTGTGTTCGCGTTATCCAATAACTCCATATAAGATGCTGCCAAGTTTCAAAACGACCCGACGGTCAACGCAGATTGGATGACATCCAACTGCCTACAACTGAATGCCAATAAATCTGAGATCCTCGCTCTTAGGCAAAAACACCCACCTCCGGAGCGAACGCTGGTGGTCTTCCACCCTAGGATCCCCTCCTGTGCCCAAACAAACTGTAAAAAACCTGGGCGTCTGGATTGACTCTGCCCTGACCTACCAGGTACAAACAAAGTCAGTAGCCGGAGTTTGTTTTGGACTCCCACGTGGACTCAAACCACTGCTTGGATTCTTCAACGTCAGCACCCGCCAGGTCATCATCCAATCCACCAGACTTTCAAGACTGGACTACTCCAACTCTCTGTATCTGGGTGCCAGCAAAGCAGGGATACATCGCCTTCAAAGGGCACAAAACGCCGCCGCTCGAATGCTCTTCGGCCTCCCAAACTCCTGCTCTACCTCAAGTTTCCTGCGCAAGCTTCACTGGCTCCCGGTGGAGAAGAGAATCAATTTCAAAGCTCTGTGCATTTCTCACAGAATTCTGAACGCCCAAGCCCCGATATCCTAGTCAATCTCCTCACGCCCTACATACCGAACCGCCAGTTGCACTCCTCTGACCAACACCTAGCGTGTGTTCCTCGTGTCAGAAGAGCGCGGGCCAGAGGGCGTTCCTTTCGTGCCCTCGCTCCTAGACTCTGGAACGCCCTTCCTGCCAACATCAGAAGTATCCAAGATCATGTGGCCTTTCGGAAGGCTATAAAAACCCATCTCTTTCCTAATTAACTCCTCGCCTATTTCTGCGGTCCTCTGTTCCCTGTTGGTCTTGGAATTAGCGCTGGGACGCCCCATTGCTGGGGCAGCTATCCTAAGGGATTTATATTTTGGCAGACAGGATATCTGTCAGCGTTGTGACGGAGTAACACAGCCACCATGATCTAAATCAGGCCCTTAGTGTATACCACCTTCTATATGGCTCATGATTAGCCCATGCCTTAAGAACCTTATGCCTCTGTAATTTGACTTTCACTGAATTGCATGGAGTTATGCTAATGTGCAAATGAGGGCATTTTTACTTTTCACAGCACTGGGGCTGACCTTTCGCTTATGCAACACATATTACAGAAAGATGAGAACAAAAGTGTGCAACCTTTTCTGTAATTCTAACGGGACCAAGGAGCATAAATAACTAGTGTAAATGTCAATTTGACTCCGGAAAACCTTTTGATAATATTGGTGCATGTACATACAGCCTCAGAACAAAAGAAGGGGCCAAACGTTGTTTTAATTGAGAAAAGCTGGGGTTGTTGCCTGTTTTCCAGAAATGGATTCAACCTCATGAAGTAGGGTCTGTGAGAAATGTAATGAAAAAATTGGAAAGTAACTAGAATGTTGAGTCATTTAACAAATATCAAGAGAAAGAAGCATTGGAAAAGTCAATAGGCATAGTATAGCCTATGTAAGCGCTATTGGCTTTGGCAATGTCTTTTAGCTATGTTGTATACCAGTGTGACTGCTATTCGGCATGGCTAAAAGTTAGTGGGGTGGGGATGATTGTAGTGGGGTCGGTTGGAGTGAGGTAGATTGGGGTAGAGTGGAGTGGGGTAGAATGGGTAAATTGTAGTGGGGTAGATTGGGGTAGAGTGAGGTACACTGGAGCAGGGTAGGTTGGGGTAGACTGTAGTGGAGTAGAGTGGGTAGATTGTAGTGGGGTAGATTACAGTGGGGTAAACTGGAATCGAGTGGGGTAGATTGGAGTGGGGTGAGGTGGAGTAGGGTAGATTGGAGTGGAAGACTGGAGTGGGCTAGACTGAATTGGGGTAGAATGGGATGAGTTAGGGTCGACTGGGGTAGACTGGAGTGAAGTGGGGTGAACTGGAGTGAAGTGGGGTGGATTCGAATGGAGTGGGATGGGGTAGATTAGAGTGGGGTACATTGGGGTTAAGTGGGGTAGACTGGGGAATAGTCGAGTGGGATGGATTGGGATAGATTGGGAGTGGGGTAGACTGGAGTGGATTGGGGTAGATTGGAGTGGAGTAGGGTAGATTAGGGTAGAGTGGAGTTGGGTATACTGGAGTAGGGTAGATTGGGTGGATTAGAGTAGGGTTAATTGGAATAGAGTGGGGTACATTGGAGTAGATTGGAGTGGGGTAGATTGGGGTAGCTTGGAGTACAGTGGAGTGGGGTAGAGTGGTGTGGGGTAGATTGGGACAGGGCAGATTGGAGTGGGGTGGAGTGGTGTAGATTGGGGTAGACTAGAGTAGATTAGGGTAAATTGGAGAGGGGTAGATTGGGGTGGGGTAGATTGGAGTAGGGTAGGTTGGGTTGGAGAAGAGTGCGGTGGGATGGAGTGGGTTAGATTGGAGTGGTGTAGATGTGAGCGGAGGAGGGTAGATTTGAGTGGAGTGGGGTACATAGGAGTGAAGTGGAGTGGGATAGATTGAGGCAGAGTGGAGTGAAGTGTGGTAGAATGTGGTAGAGTGGAGTGAGGTAGATTGGATGGATTTGAGTCGGGTGGAGTGGGGTAGATGGGGTGGAGTGGAATGATGTAGATTGTGGTAGTTTGGAGAGAAGGTGGATAGATTGGAGTGGAGTGGGCAGCGGCAGTTCCTCCATGGGATCGGAGGAGCGCAGCCACCCTCCCCACAAATCTGCAGAAAGCTGGAAAAATAAAATGGTAATGAAAGGATTGTATTAGCATTTTAGTTTTCTGGCTTTCTGTCGAATGGAGAGGGCAGCGTGGGGCCAGTGTGTCATTGCTGCTGATTGGCAGCAATGACGCACTGGCCGCTTCAGTATGAATTGCGCATGTAGGTTTGGCCGGCTACATTATTACGGCCAAAGAGACATGCACAATTCAACCTATTCAACCCGGCTGTCAGACAGCTGGGTTGGAGAGCAGGCACAGTACTTCAGTGTTCTTCGGAGCACTGAAGCAGCCTGCTGTAGCCTGCTCTAGCCAATCCAGACACTTCTCTCACGCAGCATGAGAGCAGTGTCTGGATTGGATAAGGAGCTGTAGACCTCACGCTGGAGGAGTCGGGAGCCGGCCGGAGAACACTGAGGACCTGCTTCAGGCTAAAAAGGTAAGTGAAATTTTATTTTCATTTTAAAATGTAAATGTTTATTTGTAAATTAATTCATTTTATTTATGTTGACTCACCATTTTTGTGGGTCACCAACCGCTACTGGGAATGGGGTAGATTGGGGAAGAGTGGAGTGGGATGGAGTGTGGTTGATTGGAGTGGAGTACATTAGAGTGGAGTGGGTGGAGTGGGTTAGATTGGAGTGGGGTAGATTTGAGTAGAGTGTGGTAGATTGGAGTGGGGTAGATTTGAGTGGAGTATTGTAGATTGGATTGGGGTAGATTGGAGTGAAGTGGAGTAAGGGGTAAATTGGAGTACAGTGGAGTGTGGCAGATCGGGGTAGAGTGTAGTGTGGTAGACTGGAGTGGAGTGAAATGGGTAGATTGGGTGGAATAGATTGGAGTGGGGCAGATTGGGGTAGAGTGGTGTCGATTAGAGTCTGGTAGAGTGGAGTGGGGTGTGGAAGATTGGGATGGGGTGAGGTAGATTGGAGTGGGGTGGAGTGGGGGTAGATTGGTATAGAGTGGGGTATACTGGGGTAGGCTGGAGTGGAGTAGATTGGAGTGGGGTACATTTGTGGGGGGGTAGATTGGAGTAGGGTAGATTGGGGTGAAGTGGGGTAGGGTAGATTGGAGTGGGTTAGATTGGGGTGGAGTGGAGTGGGTAAGATTGAAGTGGGGTAGATTTGAGTAGAGTGGGGTAGATTGGAGTGGGGTAGATTGGAGTGGAGTGAGGTAAATTGGAGTAGAGTGGAGTGTGGTAGATAGGGGTAGAGTGGAGTGTGGATAGACTGGAGTGGAGTGGAATGGAGTGGGGTAGATTGGATTGATTGGAGTGGGGTGGAGTGGAATAGAGTGGGTTAGATTGTGGTTGATTTGAGTGGGGGTAGACTGAGGTTGATTGGAGTGGGGTAGAGTGCATTAGATTGGAGTTGAGTGGAATGGGATGGATTGTAGTGGAGTGGGCTAAATTGGAATGGAGAAGGCTAGATTGGACTGAAGTAGATTGCAATGGAGTGGGCTAAATTGGAATGGAGTGGGTTAAATTGGACTGGGGTAGATTGGGGTGAAGTGGGTTGGTTTGGAGTAGAGTGGAGTGGGGTAGATTTGAGTGGGGTAGATTCGAGTGGAGGGGGGTAGACTGGTACTGAGTGGATTGGGTTGAGTGGATGGGAGCAGATTGGAGAGGAGTGATGTGGGGTAGATTGGAGTGAAGTGGTGTAGATTAGATTAGAGTGGAGGGGGGTCGATTGGAGTGGGGTGGGGTAGATTGGGGTGAAGTGGGATAGATTGGGGTTTAATGGAGCGTGGTACATTAGGCTAGATTGTAGTAGAGTGGAGTGGGGTAGAGTGGATCGTAGTGGAGAAGAATGAGGTAGATTGGAGTGGATTGGGCTAGATGAGAGTTAGAGTGGAGTGGAGTTGGGTAGATTAGGGTAGAGTGGAGTGTACTCGAAAGGGGTAGATTGGAGTGGGGTTGAGTAGACTGGAGTGGGGTAGATTGGGGTGGAGTGCGGTGGGGTAGATTGCAGTGGGGTAGATTTGGGTGGGGTGGGGTAGAATGGAGTAGGGTGAAGTGTGTTGGTTTGTGGTAGATTGGAGTGGGGTATACTGGAATGGACTGGGGTAGATTGGAGTGGGGTTGATTGGGTTAGATTCAGTGGAGTAGATTGGGGAGACGTGAAGTGGGGTAGATTGGAGTAGAGCAGAGTGGGGTAGATTGGAGTGGAGTGGAGTGGGGTAGATTGGGGTGGATTGTGGTAGATTGGGGTGGAGTGGGGTAAATTGGAGTGTGGTAGATTGGGGTAGATTGTAGTGCAGTGGGGTAGATTGGATCATAGTGGAGTGGAATGGGGTAGATTGGAGTGGGGTAGATTGGAGTGGGGTAGATTGGAGTAAGAATGGAGTGGGGTAGATTGGGGTAGAGTGGACTGTGTTGGAATGGGGTAGATTGGAGTGGAGTGGGGTAGATTGGAGTGGGGTTGGGTAGATTGGAGTGGGGTGGAATGGCAGCAATTGGATTGAAATGGAGTGGAGTAGATTGGAGTGGAGTGAGGTATATTGGAGTGTGGTAGGTAGGGGTAGATTGGAGTGGGTTAAGTGGTGTGGAGTGGAGGGGCGTAGAGTAGAGTGCCATATTGTGTTGTGAAGTGAGTGGTATGGAGTGGCGTGGAGTTGAGTGGTGTGGCATGTCATAGAGTGTCTTAGATGGAGGGGAGTAGAGTGGAGTGCCATGTCGTGGAGTGTCGTAAAATGGAGTGGACTGGTGTGGTGTAGAGTGGAAGAGCATAGAGTGGAGCAGAGTGTTGTAGAGTGGAGTTGTAAAGTGCAGTGGCATAGTGTGGAGTATGCATGGTGTGGCAGAGCACTGCCATTACAGACAACACATTTTCAATTGAAATGAGCATTACATTTACCAGGCATACAGTTTTATGGCGCATAAACGATAATGTGTGGAGATGCCATCACCTAGTGTATTGATGTGTTTTAATCTTTTTCAAATATTTGTTCCCACCACACTTCACAATTACAAAAGAAATGTACTTCATTCAGACATTCCCAATTCTGATATATTCTGAAAAATATCAGCACAGTTCATATTTTTTGTGTGCTAGAAAAAATAACATCCTCTCTTCTCACATAGCTAGTCAGCAGGATTGTCACATAAATTCCTTGTGTTTGAAGTCAGAGAAAGAAAAGTAACCACCATTCTCCCTGGAAGACAGAGCCTGACATTTGACCTCGGTGTTTGAATGCAGAGCAAATGTGACAAGATAATAACAAGATTTAAAGGCCTGTTTACCGAAAGCGCGTACTCTGAAAGATACTGTAAACAAAGGAGGGTCATGGGAGGGATGAACTCAAGCTCGACAGCCTAAAACAAATAAAGCCAGCAAATAGAGAACAAGCAAATATGAGTTACAAACCACAAAGATAATAATAAGCAATGGGCGAAATTTATTCCCAGGGAAGCTTTCAGAATGCCCATAAGAAGCCGTAAGCAAACCAGACAACTGCGCTGTCTGGTAGGCTTCAACCTAAAAAGGCAATTTTGGAAAAAAAAAGATTTCTAGGTGGAGCCTTTGGCAGAACACTTAGATCTCATAAAAAAACAGTGGCGGCTCCTCCGCTAAGGCGGAGGAGCGTCGCCCCACTGCTCGGTGAGCAGTGCAAAAAAATTTAAATAAAATGATAATAACAAAGTTATTCTCATTTTTCTGTGTGACTCAAAGCCAGGTTAGGACGGGTCGGGGCTCGGCTCGCCGCCGTTGGAGGGAAGGGGAGATTTTTGCACTCTCTAAGTGCGCAAGACGGTTTGGTCGGACCTTTTGGGCCGGCCAAACTGTCATGCGCACTTAGCATGTTCTCCACCTGGCTGTGTTGCACAGCCGGGTGGAGAACATGCCCAGGCTCAAAGGCACTGCCTGAGTGGTCAAACAGGCCGCTCAGACAATGCTGCACATGAAGCTTTGTGATTGGCTGGGAGAGTCTGGGAACCTGGGTGCTTCCGGTGCTGCCAATGCGGAGACTGAGGACGGAGGTGAGGCAGCGGCGGCGTTGACAGGTAAGTTTATTTTCATCCCTCCCGCCTCACCACCCCTGTTCCTTGGCAGCCGCCACTGAAAAAAACACCTCACACCTGGGTGCTGCTCACAACTGCCTTTAATTAAACTTTCTAACAGAGATTATGCACAGACTCTGATACAAACTCAGGATCTATGATGTAGTAGTTTCTCTGAGGGGGCTTGACTTCCTTAAAGGTCCCTGTGTCCCAACTTCTGCAAAAAAGAAGAAGAAAAAAAAGTTTCATTCTTTTATTTACACTTTTATACACTTTATCCTTCAAATCAGACATGTCGGATAGTTTTGTGGGGCCTGGGTCAACATTCTCTATCAGGGCCCAAAAAGACGGTTTTACAAATTAAAAAAACAATAACCTGCAATGAAACACTGCAGATCATCCGTTGCTATCTAGTAGTATTAGCCGTGTTAGCTGCTCCATCATTCATAAACAGAACAGACTTGCTTCAAAATCTAGGAATAAACGAGCACGGTGCCCTGAAATGGGCAATAATGAAATATGACAATAATGACCCCTCTGCCCTCCCCTTCTGATGGGCCTGTTTCAAGTTTTCATGCGTATCTTACAGTTGTTTTATGTTAGCTTACAATAGCATAATAAGTTGGATTCTGGCTCCTTGAGTTTGATCGATACATTTACAGCTGCATTATGATTGGTTCTGTGGCATCGATCCAACAATGGTTTGGCTGCCAACAACTTGCACAAGTACCTGGGTCTCAATTGAACAGTCTTAATCAGGCAGCCTCATGCTCACAGTTTGGAAATGGACATGGTTGGAGATTTTCAAAGGACTGGCGTACCTTTATTTTTACGGTATGAATGAATGGAATATGAAATCACTAAACTTCATGGGGAAGAAAGAGATGGGGTTTCTGTAGATGTTTGTACAGAGATGTTGGCCACGCTGAGTAAAAAAAAAAAAAAAAAATACGTGCAATTGCACAGGGGGGTAGGGGGGCTGCCTTTGCACAGTGAGGAATTGCACTCTGTGCACAATTCCACATTGCGGAAATGGCGACAAAACCAATAATTTCATAACTTACTGGTACGTCTGTAATGCGGAATCTAGCGCAGCTTTCCAGATGAGATACCTCTGTTTTTTGTGAATGGAGAAAATTCGTAATTCTGCACCCGTATGCAGGAGTACTTTTACAGCTGCAGATTTATTATTACATGTATTAATCCGGCCCCATGTTTTCAACCATTTTCCAAATTCAAACAAGAATCTATTTAACACCTTACTTGTTTGTCATTGGATCTACTATTTAATATAGCTCTGGTGGGGGTTGGGAGAGCTGGGGTGGGGGAATTCAACCGTCACAAACATTATTTGGACTCCTTAAAACCTGGCATCAGGTATGTTCTGGTGAAAACTGTGCATTTGAATAAAGTACATTCACCTAAGAATGAATACAGGATAGAAAGACCTGCTCTGCACTCGAGGGTGTATCTGTGAGGAGACTGTGTCCATTGTCGGGGGCAGGTTTGTTCTCCAAGATAGGGCTGCTCAGCAGTTCATTTTTCAGACATATATTTCTGATTGTCTGCACTTCAGATCTACATTCTGCCTTTTGGTTTTGTTCTTTAGAGCTGCAGAGAATTGTGAGCTCCGGAAGGGTTTAGCTCAGACCACACATGTGACCTTGAAAGTGAAGAGAAGGACGCTAGATACATGAAGGCTACAATAACATGCATTGACACAAGCTGGTCAGCCTTTTTTATAATGAAAAATGTGTGAGTGTGAAAATATACTGTGTTTATAGTTTCGTAACTTTAGGTGTGTGCAAATGATACTAGTCTGGCTTAGTCTTTGTATTGACAATTTCATGTGGAATTCTGGCTTCCTCATTCGACCACACAGACTGATCCTGGACAAATCACTTTAGGCCTCTTTTAGCATTTGGGGGAGCAGACTTGTCAACATCAGTGATGGTCTGACTCACAGTCCACCTCCCTCACTATTCAGTCAGGAGAAGCTCTGTGTTTAAACCGACTGAGACCCCACTAGCTCCAGCGGCATGAACCATTACGCTGATAGCCCGCCTGCGACAGGGTCGTCATGTACAAATCATGGTCGCCAACGCTATTCAGGGTGGGGCGATATCACTCATGATCCCTAGCCAGGACTGCTAGGCGAGGTTAGGTAGTTCCATGTAGGATAAACGCACAATAGTCCCCACACTGAGGTAGAAAACTCCTTGCGTGTCAGGGTCATTGGTTTTTTTTATTTCCAAGAAATAAACTCCTGGTTTGGGAATTTGTTTCTTGAAAACAAAAAAACTTTGCCAAGTGGCCACAACAAACATTGCAACTGCTCAGCAAATCTTCTATTCATGGGAGCTGCAGCGACACCTGCTCAGCTGAAGGTACAGAGATCTCCCCCCATACCTCCCTGGGAATCACTAAATATGGAGGGCGGTTCCCTGCCTCATAGCCGGAGTGGACCTCAGTGGCCATAGCTTGAGTAGGCATGAATGGCTGATGGGCTACCCACCAAGGACCAATGACCCCTGAAACTGTTTGGTATAAAGTGCCAAAGACAAACTCGAACATATACATTACTTTTGCTGGTATCATTTAGGGAAAGGAAAGATTGGATTGTAATTTTATCTCACCTTCCTTTCCATTCCTGAACAGGAATGAAGCACACCAATAGGTAGGGGAAAATCTAACAATACTTCTCAACATGGCTGCCATAAACAGACATTACCGGTAAGTCTCAGGTGGCCTGTTATCATTTTAACAGAACGGTAACAGGATTTCTCAGCAAGACCGACATGTTTTGAAGGGACAGTACAAGTACTTCTCATCAGGCATGTTTATATTATTTTTCATCAGTGTTTGTTCTTTTCTTTCTAAAATCACAGTCCGAGCAAGGGTGCTTTGCTTTGAACAGCGTCAAACCTACATTTCTCAGTCGGTTTGCCATACATGGAAAAGTACTACCATTTGCCACCAGGGCAGGTAATCCTTTAGCAAGAGAGTATCAGTACACCTTTATAAGAAGTGCAGCACATCTCAGTATGGCTCCAGTACTGTTAATGTGACAGTAATAGGGTTAGTGCACGAGATAAGAATACTTGGTGCAAACTCAAATCTCTGCTACATCCACTGGGATGGACCTTTATCTTGAGCTGAGACTAAAATCATAAATTCAGCAATATGACAATGACAGAATTTTCCTCTCAGGAACGACAGAGAAGGGTAATATTGCAACCATGAAGGTTTGTTAACAAATTAGTAAAGTAACAAGCTGAAGTTAACTCAATTAAGCATAAATCAATAATCACCTGAATACAGCATGTCTGAATATAATCCTGGCAATTCAAATCGGCAAATGCAAGTACATGCTATTAAAGACAGCATATGCAAAGTAGGGGTGGGCGGCAAACTTCGCTCCGCCGGCAGAGTTTTGCCGCTCTGCGCTCCGTTTGGTGCATGGAGTTTGGTGAAAGAACTCCGCCTATCGCCGGCGGAGCAGAGTTTACGGGTGTGCTGCTTGAGTCGCCAGTTGCCACTCACCCCTAGTGTAAATAAGGCCCATCTGACAGATCTGCCTAGCTAGAGAGAATCAGCCTTTATCCAGTGGGAAGAGAAGACGGGTGGAAACAGATAGAAGTAAGGAGGCTGTAAGACGGTCCTCCTGGCCCAGAACCAGGGCAGGAAAAACAAAAACAGCCAGTGCATATTATCTTCAAGGTATAAGATGATGCCGAGTCTGATGGGTGCCATGTGCGAGTCCAGCTGGCACAGATGTAGCCCCTTGACTAAAGCTTGCATGCCAGGCAGTGAGAATGGAAAGACTGCAGTTGGAGAAAAACAGTCGATGAGAGTGCTGAAAAGAAGTCAGCTGGAGGGCGCACGGTAAGAAAGAAAAGAAGAGAGTGCAGCAAGATATTGTCATGCAGGAGACGGTTCAAAGAGACGTGTATGACGTTGACGGGTACTCACAGATCCACCGTAGTAGGGGAGCACGACTCTCTTGCAGGCACTTCCATCAGTTCCACTCACAAACAACTGATGGTGGAGGAGCTACAGGCACAGCCAGATGGCCAGGGCTTGCCAGCCTGAGCAGCCTTTGGTGCCACTTCAGGCGAGACGAACAAGTTACTTACCTTCGGTAACGCTTTTTCTGGTGGATACGATATCTGCCTGTGGATTCCTCACCTTTTGAATACCCCTTGCGCCAGCAATTCCGCGGAAATTCTTTTCCCAACTCTCCCACGCCGACGAGGACGTCACAATAGCACGGCTCCGCTCGCGACTCCGTATGACGTCATCGGAGCCATAAGAAGACCTCGTCGGCGTGCTGATGTGAGTTCCACCCATTTTTTCCGTGCCACCGAGGCAAACGGGCGGACCGACACATTTTCACACGTATACACAATATAACTTTTCAAATGCAGTACACATTGCATTTTTCATATTATGCATTATTGATAAAATGCTAACTAAACATTTGAGAAACTGTTAAAGCATTATTATTTTTTTTATTTTTATTTTTTTTGGTAAACACAGGTAGACAACGGGGAGGCGGGTGGGTCAGTGAGGAATCCACAGGCAGATATCGTATCCACCAGAAAAAGCGTTACCGAAGGTAAGTAACTTGTTCTTCTGATGGATACTTCTGCCTGGGGATTCCTCACCTTTTGAATAGATTTCCCAAGCCGTGCCTTTCCCGGAGGAGGGTGTCCACCTGGCTAAACCAAAAAATCCTGAAAAACAGAACGAGCAAAATGGCCATCCCTCCTAACCTCAGAGTCTAGGCAATAATGCTTTGCAAAGGTATGGAGGGAGGCCCAAGTTGCTGCTTTACAAATTTCATGCACTGGTACACCTCTAGCCAAAGCAGATGTAGTAGACTTTGCTCTAGTAGAATGAGCTCTGATACCTTCAGGAGCTTCCTTGTTGGCCAGGGCGTAGCAGATCTTTATACAGAGGATAATCCATCTTGACAGAGTCCGCTTGAGAACAGCTTTACCCTTCATCCGACCAACATAACCCACGAAGAGTTGGTCATCAAATCTCAATTCTCTGGTCCTGTCCAGATAAAAACTGACCGCTCTCTTTGGGTCCATGCGGTGAAGCCTCTCCTCCTCCTTGGAAGGGTGAGGGGGAGGATAAAAGGTAGGAAGGGTAATGGACTGCCCCAAATGAAAAGGAGTAACCACCTTGGGAAGAAAAGCAGCCCTGGTCCTTAGAACCAACTTATCTGCATGAATGGTCAAGAAAGGAGGCTTAGAACTAAGAGCCTGCAACTCGCTTACCCTCCTAGCCGAGGTAATGGCAATTAAGAAAACCGTTTTAACAGTAAGAAGCCTCAAAGGGCAACTATGCAGAGGCTCAAATGGAGAACCCATGAGAAAAGTAAGTACAAGATTCAAATCCCACTGAGGCATGATGAAAGGAGTGGGAGGAAACATGTTTGTAAGACCTTTAATAAATCTCATCACCACCGGAGATTTGAATAAGGACGGCTGATCCGGCAAACAAATAAAAGCCGACAAAGCCGAAAAGTAACCTTTTACAGTAGCTACAGCATAACCCTGCTGCGCTAAGGAAAGTGAAAAACTCAAAACATGAGATAAACGAGCCTTCAAAGGGTCAATAGATCTCTCCCCACACCACTTAACAAATTTAGACCAACGGGAAGAGTAAATGGACTTGGTGGAGTGTCGCCTGGACGATAAAATAACATCCACCACATCTGGTGGGAGAGAGAACGAACTCAGGTTGCCCCGTTCAATCTCCAGGCATGAAGGTGCAAGCTCTGGAGGTGGGGGTGAAGAACCTGCCCCTGCGACTGCGAGAGGAGGTCTACCCTGAGAGGGAGACGGAGCGGAGGGTGCGAAGAGAGGTGAAGAAGATCTGTGTACCACACCCTTCTCGGCCAATCCGGAGCGATCAAGATGACTTGAGCCCGGTCTTGGCGAATTTTCCTCAGAACCCGAGGAATCAAGGGTATGGGAGGAAACGCATAAAGGAGTTGAGAGCTCCAACTCAACTGAAACGCGTCCCCCAACGCTCCCTGCATCGGAAACTGGAGACTGCAGAACAACGGGCAGTGCGCGTTCTCGCGAGTGGAAAACCGGTCCAAACGAGGAGACCCCCACATCTCGAAGATGTGACGGACCACCTCCGGATGAAGCCTCCACTCGTGATCGGCCGAGTAATGCCGACTGAGACTGTCTGCACGAACATTCAGCACCCCGGCTAGATGATTTGCAAACACACAAATCTGTTGGCCCTGAGCCCAGGACCAGAGTCGCAGAGCCTCTCGACAGAGACGAAACGACCCTACACCTCCCTGTTTGTTGATATACCACATCGCGGTCGTGTTGTCCGTCAGGACCTGAACTGACCGACCGCGAAGGGAAGGAAGGAAAGCCTTTAGTGCCAAACGTATCGCCCGCAATTCCAGAAGGTTGATGTGAAGCAACCTTTCCTCTGGAGACCAAAGACCTTTGATCTCCAGATCCCCCAGATGAGCCCCCCACCCTAGAGTGGAAGCATCCATGATCACTGTGGCCATCGGTGGAGGAAGTTGAAAGGGCTTTCCTTGAGACAGGTTGCCCTGCACACCCCACCAAGTCAGCTCTGCTGCAGCGTCTCTGGAGATTCTGACCTTCTCCCCGAGATCTCCGTTGTGCTGATACCACTGCCTGCGGAGGCACCACTGGAGTGCCCTCATGTGCCAGCATGCATGACTGACCAACAGTATGCAGGAAGCGAACAGACCGAGCAGGCGTAGGACCTTCAGGACCGGAACAACCGCTCCGTTGTGAAACAAGGGAATCATTTCCTGAATGTCGAGAATCCTCTGTGGAGGCGGGAATGCTCGACAAACAGTAGTGTCCAGTATTGCCCCTATGAACAGGCTGCGCTGAGAAGGCACCAGGTGAGATTTGGGTACATTTATTGAAAAACCCAAGTTGGACAACAGCTGCGTTGTCATCTGCAAGTGACGCAACACCATCTCCGGAGACTTGGCTTTCAACAGCCAATCGTCCAGATAGGGGAAGACAGGAACCCCTGATCTTCTGAGATGTGCTGCTACCACTGCCATCACCTTTGTAAAGACTCGCGGCGCGGAAGTCAGACCGAACGGTAGAACCGCAAACTGGTAATGTTGCGAACCTACCGTGAAACGTAGATACTTCCGATGCGACTTCAGGATGGGAAGATGAAAGTACGCATCCTGGAGATCAATGGACACCATCCAGTCTTCCTGATGCAGCGCAAGAAGAACCTGAGCCAGAGTCAACATTTTGAATTTCTCCTGCCTGAGGTAAAAATTCAAAACCCTGAGGTCCAGGATCAGCCTCAAATGTCCGTCCTTTTTGGGAATCAGGAAATACCGGGAGTAGCACCCCTGACCCCTTTCCTGCTCTGGAACCACCTCTATCGCACCTTTCTGTAACGAGACAAGAACCTCCTGTTGCAAAAGCAACAAATGGTCTTCTGAACAACCACCTTGGCGAGGAGGGTAAGGAGGTGGATACTCTAGAAAAGGAAGGGCGTACCCATTCTCTACAAGATTCAAAACCCAACGATCTGTTGTAATCAGTTTCCAATCTTGTAGAAAATGGGACACCCGACCCCCAACAGGACCAACATGCTCTAAGATGGGGGATCTAGAGCTGCTTCCCTGAAGCACCAACGGTGAGGGGAGGAGAGGAAGAGGAGGAGGAGGACTGCTGCCGTGCGGCTCCCCTAAAACGGCCTCTGTTCCTGCCCCTGTAGGACTTATATAAAGGGTTCTGCTGCTGCTGCTGCTGACCCTGTTGTGACTGTTGACGGCCACGAAAGGAAGAACCCCTTCCAAACCCACGAAGGCGTTTGTAACCATAACCCCTGGACTGTGTTTGAAGGCCCAGAGATGTAGCAGTCGCTCTGCTGTCCTTAAATCGTTGCAAGGCAGAGTCAGCCTTCGATCCAAACAGCCTCGTGCCATCAAAAGGTAAGTCCAACAGAGTCGCCTGGACATCAGGGGAGAAACCAGAAGATCTTAACCAGGCCTGTCTTCTTGTTGCCACAGAAGAGCCCATCACCCGTGCAACAGAATCAGCCGTGTCCAACCCAGACTGAATCACCTGACGAGCAGCTGCTTGCGAATCAGAGAGTACCTCCATAAAGCTTGCCCTATCATCCTCTGGGAGCTTTGGAGCTAGTTGTTTCACAGACTCCATCAAAGCATGAACGTATCTCCCCAGAAGACAAGTAGCATTAGTCGACTTCAACGCCATGCTTGCAGATGAAAATATCTTTTTAGCTGCTTGCTCCATCTTTTTCGAGTCTCTATCTCCCGGAGTAGTAGGAAAAGCACCCGAAGATTGCTTCGAACATGAAGCCTGTACAACCAAGCTCTCGGGTGTCGGATGAGTAGACAGAAAGGCAGGATCCCCAGGGGCCGGCCTATATCTCTGTGCAATAGCCCTAGAGACAGCGGGAGCGGACAAGGGCTTTTGCCACACTTCCAATATTGGCTCAGTCAAAGCGTCAATGAATGGTAAAAGAGGCTCTGAAGCCACAGAAGTATTAAGGACCTCAGTCAAGATGTTGGCCTTTATTTCAGATGATGGCAACTGAAGACCCAGCAAATCAGCTGCCTTCCTCACGACCACATGGTAGGGCAAATTTTCCAGAGGCAGAGCAGCCTTCGGCGATGAAAGGTCATATTCAGGAGAAGTGTCTAATCCACTGGCCTCCTGCAGCCCCTCAAAGTCATCAAATTAACCCAAAATCTCTCCTTCCTCCTGCTCTTGTTCATGCCTATACTCCTCCTCTTCTAGCAGCCTCTGTGCATCCCTCCTGGAGCGCTGCTTTGGCACAGTCGCCGGAACCGGCGTCGGCGGAGCGAGAAACTGAGTCGACGGCGCCGGACGCGGCGCCGGTGACGATGGCAAAGGAGCAGGAGGCCCCTCCGGAACAATCTTCGGCGTCGTCCGAATCCGAGACGACTCCGACTCCACATCCGATGGAGCTCGAGGTGCCGGCATGGACGACCTCGGCGTCGGGAAATGCCAAGCCGGAGCCGATGGCATAAAGGGCACAAAGGGCGCCTGGGCATACTGGTGTGGAACACCCAGATTGTAGGCTAGAGGACCTGAAGGCACACCCAACGGAAAACTGGCCCTTGAAAACATCCCAAACATCGCATTCGGGAACTGCGATGGGTCCGCACCAGGCAAGGGAAAAGGAGGATAAAGATCCGTACCTTCTCGCCCGGGGATCTCCTGAGGCCGAATTGGGTCCTGCGGAGCCGGTGGAGACGGTGCCCGCTCAGGCGAAGCCACAGGTACTGGAGACAACTCCCCCGGCGTCGGAGTCTTACAAGGCGCCGGTGATCCTCTCGATGCCGAAGAGCCCCTCGACGCCGGCGACATCGGAGCCGGAGAATGAACCGACTCCGCTCTCGGAGAAGGAGACGGAGAGACAAAGTCCTTTCTCCGAAGCCGCTCAGGAGGTGGAGTCGACCTCGAAGCCCTAGACTTCGACGAATGACGTCGGGACTTCTTCGACTTCTTGTGCTTCTTCGACTTTGATGTGTGAGAAGAAGAAGACTTCCCCCGCTTACGACCTCTCTTCTCCTTCTTGGCTCTGGCCATAAAAAGTTTAGCCTCACGCTCTTTAAGGGCCTTAGGGTTCATCTTCCTGCAGGAACGACACTCTTCGACGTCGTGGTCAGAAGAAAGACACCATAGACAGTCTTCATGCGGATCCGTAATAGACATATGTCCTCCGCACTCCCTGCAAGGCTTAAACCCGGACTTCCTAGAAGTAGCCATTCCAACAATACGATGAAACAAAGTAGAAAATGGAGAGTCCCTGGAAAAACCGCTATGCGTCGACGGCGCGGAAAAAAGGGAACGGACGTCAGCACGCCGACGAGGTCTTCTTATGGCTCCGATGACGTCATACGGAGTCGCAAGCGGAGCCGTGCTATTGTGACGTCCTCGTCGGCGTGGGAGAGCTGGGAAAAGAATTTCCGCGGAATTGCTGGCGCAAGGGGTATTCAAAAGGTGAGGAATCCACAGGCAGAAGTATCCATCAGAAATCCCACATGCAGAGCCATGGCATCCTGCAGGTGCCACTTACCACGTTCCGCTGGGGCTTGGCTCTAGTGCAGTGCACCTGGGCACTGGCTCCTGGGTAGTGCCCCTGCAGGCCAAGGTGCTCCTGGGCCATGGCTCACGAGCAGGGATTCCGGCCTACCAGTTTTTGCACCTGGCTTGGGGGCACTGCCCCCTGGTATCCCGCTGCAAGAGGATCTGCTGCCACCTCTGAAGGGGTCGTCAGGTCTGGTCTCTTCACTTCTGCAGACAGCTCCAGGGCTGGTGATCACCAGCAAAACTAATATCAAATGTCTGTCACCTTGCCTCCCACCTGGTCTCAGAAGGCCCCTAGAAAGAAAGGTCTCTGTGCCGCCCTGAGGCAGGGCATTGTCAGGGCAGAGCTGCAGCAGCAGAGCTAAGGCATCCTGAACCCTTCCCATAATCCCCCCTTCTCTAACAAAGACATCATCCTCCTTCCAGCCTGCCTCACGCCGCACCCTTCAGCTCCCTGTATCACTTGTATGCCAAGACCGGAGTTACCTTCTGTCTCTCAGTCTTGCCTCACACTTCCGATAATCACCTCACCCTCGTCCCCATGCCTCCGCCAGTCAATTAAACCTACACCCTCCTTACTAGTGCCCATGTCCCTGACCTTTCCTACACCCCCGCCTTCAACAGGAGGGGACAGGGCAGGAGTTTGGTTGGGGAGAAGTATAGCTGACCAGGTCCTCTATAGAGTACTCGTATGGGAGAACTTCCTCTGTACTTGTCCTGCATTACCTCCGTGTTCCTGCACCAATAGTGGTCCCTGTACTATGTCTCGCTAACTGCCCCCAGACCTACCCCTGGAATTAGCCGCCCCCAGTCTCTGTCCCTGTATAGTACCCATATGGATGCACCTCCTCTGCACCTGCTTTGTATTACCCCTGTTCATCTGCCCATATCTCACTATCTGCCCTCTGTACCTGTCCCCGGAATTAACCGTCCCTGTCAATTGCCCGTATGAGTGTGCTTCCTCTGCACCTGCCTTGTACTACACCTATGCACCAGTCTATAAGCTTCTATCTGCCCTCCGTACCGGACTCTGGAATGAGCCGCCCTGTCTATTGCCCATATGAGTACGGTTCCTCTGCATGTGCCTTAAAACAAGAGGATGGTTGACACTAAAGTTTGACTCGGCGCGCAACTGCTATGGTCTGTCTTCAACCAGGGAAGCTAGTCTGCGCATGGGTTAGAAGTGAATGGGTCATGGTGACAACCATCTTGGGGTCAGGCGACCCTATTAATAGTAAGCAGTTTTATTTAGTCTGCTTACTATTAATAGGGTTGCCTGCCCCTAAAATGGTCATCACCATGACACGTTCTCTCCCATGCACAGACTAGCTTCCCTGGCTGAAGCTGTATGAGAGGAGTGAGTCTGGTGTCGCTCTTTCCCGAGGGACCCTGAGGCCGGAGCTGGCTGGTAGGTGACTGGCGCCGAGGGGCCGCCTCAGCCAGCTGACTTGACCTTTTACTACTCCGCAGGTCAGCCATGGACTGTGGGGCTGTAGAGCGATGACACCGGCTCTGCCCATGTTGGTGCCACCTCCTCGTCGGAGAAGGACAACATGAAGAGGGACCAAAGAAACATTTGAAGATCATCGTCACTGAGCTGGGTGACGATGTTCAAGGTAAGCCCAATCTGCACACCAAACTCTCTATCTTCGTGCCTCTCAGACCCGGGAATGGGAGCCTGACTGCATCACTGTCACTGTCCACTGTGAGAATATAGGCAACAGTGGATCATCATTTAAGGCATTCAAGTACTCAGCTCGCTCACGGAACTCCACAGAATTCTGCTGAATTTTTTGACAACTCAGCGGAATTCCCCGGAGAACAACTGCGCGAGCTCCACCCAGCCCAAATGCAAAGCAAGATGAAGGAAAATGCTGCTTACCCAGTATGCCTCTGTTCTTGGCACATAGAGCTGTAGAGTCACATGCTATGCATAGATCGCCATCTGGTGTTGGGCCCGGACATTTTTACTTTGTTTTTGTTCGAAGAAGTCTTTCCAGTCACGAGGTAGGTGACTCCTCCTTTCGGTGATAGTGCAGATGGGCATCGACTCCATTGTTAGACTGTTTTCCCGCAAAGGTTGAGAATGGAGTAAGTAAGAGTAGAATAGAGATGTCCATGTGTAGTTATCTAAGTAAGATAGTACTGGAACAGATACAGGTGACCGGGGAAGTGGGTGGGCGCATGTGACTCTACAGCTCTACATGCCAAGAACAGATGCATACTGGGTAAGTAGCATTTTCGTTCGAGGCATGTGAGCTGTAGATCACATGCTATGCATAGACTATACAGCACTAATCTCCCAAAGCAGTGGCTAACCTGTAGCTGTTGCAGTAGTTTGAAATAGTGTACGTAAAACTGCCTGGCCCACATTAGGTTGTTGTCTGGCTAACACATCTACACAATAATGTTTTGTGAATGTGTGTGGTGTAGACCATGTTACAGCTTTACAGATATCATCTATGGGAATGTTTCCAAAGAAAGCCATAGAAGCCCCCAGTTTGCGAGTGGAATGCGCTCTAAGGGTAATTGGTAAAGTTCTCGTAGCTTTTGCATAACATATCTGAATACATATTGTAGGAGAGTAGGATCTGCTTCAGATGGGTACCCCCACTTTTTGCTGATGCTTCACTGTTTTTCGACTTTAGTCTGGCTGGGGCCCTGCTAATCAGAACCCCAGCCTAGCTGCTTCCTCTCTAAAATGGTTTCCATGTGCCTTAAGCACATCTCTAATTGGAATCTGCAGTGCCCTTATAAGTCCCTAGTATATGGTATACTATGTACCCAGGGCATAGGTACCTCAGAGGCCTGCCAGGGGCTGAAGCATGTATTATGCCACCCCTGGAAGGCCAGCCAAAAGGACACATCAGGTCTGCTACTGCAGCCTGGGTAAGGTGGTGCATGCACCCCTTACTGTGATATAGGCTACCTATATCACTACATACATACACACATATAAACCTATAAGTCACTCCTATGGCAGGCCTTAGCAATCCTGAAGGCAGAGTGCGTGGTTCCTATGTGAGAGGGTGCCCCTGCATGAGCAGGGCCCCTCTGCAGCATTCGGAGACCCTTCTCTGATGCTGTTTGTAGTGCAGCCTGACCATATACTCTTAAGCGCATTATAACCTCGCGTTAAATGCTAACTTTGGGATGGCTGCACGGAAACATGTCGTGTTTGGTGTCAAACATCTTGGAATACTACCCCCCCGCCAGTTCTGGCGGCGGGGGTAGCATTCCACCCTTCTAGAGGGAGAGACATGTACACACCGGCCTGCCTGGTAACTTCTTTCCAAGCCCTGGCATCACAAAATGGATGCCGCTGCCACAGACACGAGTCTGGCCTCCTGCTGCTGACCGAAACTCCAGCAGGGGAGGCCTGGACAATAGGTTTCCTGTCCCAGGGAGGTGTAACCACCTCCCCAGACAGGATAGTGTGTATTGGGGCTGGGCGGGAGCACTCTCTGGTGCTTTGAAGTCCTGCACTGGGGGCACATTTGGTGTCCCTGTGCATACCCCAGTTCAAACCGGCTCAGGGGCTTCCAGCCTCTGCTCTGGTGCGAAACTGGACAAAGTGAAAGGGGTGTAACCACCCCTCTGCCCTGACCCTCCCATAGGTGGGTCCCCAGAGTATGTCCAACCCCCTAACTTGGTATAAGTATGGGACCCCAGTCCTTAGGACTTTAGATTTACCTGGACGAAACTCTGACACAGAATCCTGGACCTTCGACGCTCTACTTTAAGATTAGAGGACTGAAGAATCTCCCTTGGGGTCAAGGAGTGACTCCCCTGCTTGGCAGGCACCAAAGAAGCAATTGTCCGGTCTGCATAGCCGAAGCTCCCGCCGAAGTCTTTGCATCACCAGAGGTGGATTTCCAGACTTCCCCGAGGCTGCCCTGAGTCCCCAGCAAAGCTGAGGCCCGTAGCTGTCGTGGGTAACGTGGAACCGTGACCCCTGGACACCGAGCACATTTGCAAGTGCATCCTCTTCCTGGGCTCCCACGAAGTTGTGCTTTGGGCTCCGAGTAGCCCCCGCCTCCAGCACCGAAGATCACTGGCCCCCACTCCACGAGTGTCCCGTGAGCCAGCTCCAAGGGTGTCCACTCGAGGCTCCTTCGCGGTCGCTAGTCCGTTGGCTAGTGGGCCCTCCCGAAGGCAACTCTTATTCTAATTGGGCTTCCCTGGTTGCTCCAGGCTTGCCCTGACTTACCCTCGCTGGGTGAGTCCCTCAGACCTTGCTGGTCTGCACCACCGTCCTTCTTCTATTTCCACGAGACTTGCCGTTGCCAAGGCTTGTTGGGTCCAATCCGGTCGCCGACACCTCAGCAATCGACAGACGTCGTGGGACAGCTCGAATCCAGCTCCTGGTCATCGTCGACGCCTCCTGGACCTCGTGGCTGAAGAGTCAAGACGACCGTCAACCTACCTGAAGCACCCGACATCGGTGGGCATCCGCTCATCGCCTTCCTGGTCACTGGCTAGTGACCCAGACTCTGTCCCCTCTGCTTTCAGGTTCTTCAGATCTTCGATCCACCTTTGGATCCACCCGAACACTTTCGACTTGGCCGCCAGCAGCACTTTGCAGCAGATCGCCATTGAAAACGACGACGAAACCCGACCCCGAAAGACACCTATGCACCCGGCTTCCCTGGGTGAGGTAACTCGAGTACTCCGGTGCTCCCGTGGGTATATACTCTAGAACGACCCAGTTCTAAAAGGGTTTGCTCCAAGTCCTCCTCTAAGTGTCCCTTTTCTTTAAAATTCCAACCGCGACTTTCCCCATAGAAGTCAACGGCGATTTGCGGCTGTGTTCTCACACTGCACGCGTCCCCGTGGGTCCCCTGTGTCACTACCTTGGGTGGTTCCTTGTGGTCCAAGCACTTCTACAGGCTCTAGGCCTTGTGTCTAGCTCAGTCGTGGTTCTTATACCACTTTATTGGTATATGGTTTGGTACGCCCCTAGGGCTCAAACGTGTATTTGTGCTATTACTGTTGATAACTAACTTATAACTTATGTACTTGAACTCTAGCCTCATAAAGAGACTAGAGGGGTGTGTTTAGCAATAAATACATATATTTTGAATATATACCTGGTGTGGTCCTCTTTCATTTGGTCACTGAAGAGATTATAGACTGGTAAAACAAGCTGCTTTACATTCCTTCAAGACTTAGCTTGAAGGCTGCTCTCCATAGCTACCACTAGGATAGCTTTCAATAAAGGTTGTCTTTAACCTATCTCCAATAAGGGGTTGTTTGGACTGGTGCAAGGTGCCCACTATAAATTGTGGACAGCATATACCAGGCCAACTTCTCACATTGGTGTGCAGCGTGTGGGATTCCAGCTTGCTATTGTTTTACCAGATAATCTCAATTGAATTGATCAACTGAAAACCACTAAGGGTACCTTAGGTACATATAAATCAAGCTTAGTATACAGTAAGTTCTACTGAACTTAGAGTTGTGTGTTAAGGGATAGCACACCCTTTCTACAACTCAAAAGAGTTTAGTAGGCCACACTAGAGTAGGTAGTGCATACACCACACCTCACTAGTAATGTCTTCAAAGCCAGGACCCAGTGAGTCCTTGCCAGAAGCCAGTGGGCTTCTTCCCTCCAAGTATGATAATCTCCCATTCTTGGAATTAAGAGCATTATGCAATACTAGGAAGTTGAAGGCAGGCAAAAGTGCCAGCACCCAACACCTCAGGGAGGTGTTACTGGCTGATGATCTCAGCAGACCCCTAGGGTCTGAAGGGGTAGGCAGAGAGGGTGGGGCAGAAAATGAGGAAGGGGTCAGGGGTGAAGAAACCCAGGCCCCCCCCTCTGAAACTGGCCAGGAAGGTGAAAATGACCTTGACCTGGAAAACCCAATTCCTCCTGTGGAGGAGGAGGAGGATCAAAATGACCTCCCCTTTGTCCCCCCAGGAAGAATTGTGAGCGTGCCCAGAAGGCCTAGATCTCCTTCTCAGGAGTCTAACCACTCTGACACCTCAGTAGGGACCTCTGTCTCCTCTCATGGAAGGGAATCCTCTCATGAGAGGAGGAAGAGACTGATTCAGTATGAGCAAGCCCAGCTTGAACTCAGAAAACAGCAATTGGCTATAGACAGGGAGTCCCTAGATCTCTATAGAGAGAGAAAAAGTTGGGACTAGAGTCCCATGGTGGCAGTAATTTCCCCAGAGATAGGGAAAGGTCTTATGACCATAGAAACCTGAGCAAGATTGTCCCTCCCTACCAGAGTGGGGATGACATCCACAAGTGGATAACTGCACTGGAGAGGGCCTGTAAAGTACAGAGGGTCCCTCAGGAGCAGTGGGCAGCAATCTTGTGGCTCTCCTTTGCAGACAAAGGTAGAGACAAGCTCCTCACTGTAAGAGAAGAGGATGCTGACAATTACAAAGTCTTGAAGAGTGCTCTGATTGATGGGTTTGGCCTAACAACTGAACAATACAGGTTAAAGTTCAGAGATACCCAAAAGCACAGACTCAAGACTGGGTAGACTATGTGGATTGTTCTGCTAAGGCTCTGGAAGGTTGGTTGATGGGCAGTAAGGTGTGTGACTTCACAGGATTGTACAATCTTATCATGAGGGAGCAGATTCTTAATAACTGTCAAAATCAGCTGTTGCATCAGTACCTGGTGGACTCTGATCTGACCTCTCCCCAAGAATTGGGAAAGAAGGCAGACAAATGGGTCAGAACCAGGGTGAGGCAGAAGGTACAGAACCAAGGTGGTGACCCAAAGAAGCCAGATTCTAAGAACTCTGATAAGGGTGGGGAGAAGGGTAAAGACCAGAAGTCTTCACAAGGCCCCCAAAAATCTTCTTCAGGTGGGGATTCACAGTCTAACAAAGGGAAAGGCCAAAAGAAACCATGGTGCAAGGTCTGTAAGCAAAAGACCCACTGGACCAGTGATTGCACCAAGTCCAAAGACTCTACTCCAGCCCCCACCAATGCCCCTAAGGCACCTGTTCCCCCTAGTACAGTTACAGTTGGTGGTGGGAGTACACAAGCCAAGGGTTTAGTAGGGTTGACCCTGGGTAAGGAGATGAGCTCTGACCTAGTCAGAGAACTCACTCAGGCTGTCCTAGTCCGTGATGGAGGCATGGATGTGACCTCCTCTGTGAGTCCCAGTAATCTGGGCAAGTACAGGCAACAGCCCTTAATCAATGGAAAAGAGGCTTTGGCATTTAGGGACACAGGGGCAAGTGTCACCATGGTGACACAAGACCTTGTGAATCCTGGGCAGATTATACTTGGTGAAATGTACCAAGTGACCAATGCTAGCAATGTCAGAACAGACCATACTCTGGCAGTTGTTAACTTCTCCTGGGGAGGGGTAACTGGCCTTAAGAAGGTTGTGGTAAGTGCAGACCTACCAGTTGAATGCTTGCTTGCCAATGATTTAGAAACTTCAGCTTGGGCAGAAGTGGAGCTCAGGACCCATGCAGAAATGCTGGGCATCCCTGCAGATGTGTTTGCTGTGACCAGGTCACATGCCAAAATGTCTAACACTGAACAGGCCTTGGATTCTGGAATAATGGACCAAGTGCCCTCCAAGAAGAGGAGTAGTAGGGTAAAGGCAGTGCCTTCCCCCTTGGCTCAGAAGGAAGATCAGTCTCTTGAGGGGGATGATCTCAGTCCTGAGGAAGGAACTGTCCCAGAGGAGCTTGAACCTGACCAGGTTGAGTTCTTGGGGACAGGGGCCCTTCCAGGGCAGATCTGAGCCAGGAGCAGCAGAGCTGCCCCTCTCTTGAACCCCTCAGACAGCAAGCTGCTGCTGAGGCTGCTGGGAAAGCTAGTGGTCCCCATACTGTGTATTGGGATGATGGACTCTTGTACTCAGAGTGTAGAGACCCCAAGCCTGGTGCCACCAGGAGGTTGGTCATACCTCTGAAGTTCAGGGGCTTCCTATTGACCCTAGCCCATGACATTCCCTTAGCAGGTCACCTGGGCCAGAACAAGACTTGGGACAGAATTGTCCCTCACTTTCACTGGCCCCATATGTCTGAAGACACCAAGGAGTTTTGTCGCTCCTGTGTAACCTGCCAGGCCAGTGGCAAGGCAGGTGGCACTACAAAGGCCCCCCTGATACCACTACCTGTGGTGGGGGTTCCCTTTGAAAGGGTGGGGATTGACATTGTTGGTCCCATGGATCCCCCAACAGCATCTGGGCACAGGTTTATCCTGGTGGTAGTGGATCATGCCACCAGGTACACAGAAGCTATTCCCCTTAGGACCACTACAGCACCTGTAGTGGCAAGGGCCCTCCTGGGAATTTTCTCAAGAGTGGGCTTCCCTAAGGAGGTTGTATCAGACAGGGGTGCTAACTTTATGTCTGGATACTTAAAAGCAATGTGGAAGGAGTGTGGAGTGACTTACAAGTTCACCACACCCTATCACCCACAATGGATTGGTTTAGTTGAGAGATTCAACAAAACCTTGAAGGGCATGATTAAAGGGCTCCCAGAAAAGCTTAGGCGAAGATGGGACATACTCTTGCCCTGCCTTTTATTTGCATACAGGGAGGTGACTCAAAAGGGGGTTGGCTACAGCCCTTTTGAACTCTTGTTTGGTCACCCTGTCAGGGGTCCATTGTGCTTGGTGAAGGAAGGATGGGAGTTACCTCTCAAGCCCCCAAAGCAAGACATAGTGGACTATGTACTTGGTCTCCGCTCCAGGATGGCTGAGTACATGAAAAAGGCAACTAAAAACCTTGAGGCTAGCCAGGAACTTCAAAAAGCCTGGCATGACCAAAGGCTGTACTGACTGTTTACCAGCCAGGACAGAAGGTGTGGGTATTGGAGCCAGTGGCCCCAGCAGCTCTCCAAGACAAATGGAGTGGACCCCATACCATTGTTGAACAGAAGGGTGAGGTTACCTACTTAGTAGACCTAGGAACACCCAGGAGTCCCCACAGGGTTCTCCATGTCAACAGGTTAAAACCATATGTGACAGGGCAGACATGGGCTTGCTCATGGCTACTGATGAGGGACCGGAGGAAGAGAGTGACCCACTCCCTGACCTGCTCTCACAGAACCCCGATGATGGGTCAGTGGATGGTGTAGCCTTGGCAGGCAGCCTCACTGCCCAGCAGCAAACTGATTGCAGACAGGTGCTCAATCAGTTCAGACACATATTCTCACTGACACCCAGTCAGACCACCTGGTGCACTCATGAAGTGGACACTGGGGACAGTCTGCCTATTAAAAATAAGATTTATAGGCAACCTGACCATGTCAGGGACTGTATCAGGACAGAAGTCCAGAAAATGTTGGATTTGGGAGTTATTGAACCCTCAAATAGCCCTTGGGCTAGTCCAGTGGTCCTTGTGCCAAAACCTCACACCAGTGGTGGGAAAAGAGAGATGAGGTTTTGTGTGGACTACAGAGGTCTCAATGCAGTCACTAGGACTGATGCCCATCCAATACCCAGGGCAGATGAGCTAATAGACACTTTGGCCTCAGCCAAGTATCTAAGCACATTTGACCTGACAGCTGGCTACTGGCAGATCAGACTAGCTGATGATGCAAAGCCAAAAACAGCATTCTCAACCCCTAGTGGGCATTATCAATTTGTGGTGATGCCCTTTGGTCTGAAGAATGCACCTGCCACTTTTCAGAGGTTGGTGAATACAGTCCTTACAGGTCTGGAAGCCTATAGTGCAGCATATCTAGATGATATTGCTGTCTTTAGCTCCACCTGGGAGGATCACCTGGTCCACCTCAGAAATGTTTTGCAGGCCCTGCAGAAAGCAGGCCTGACTATCAAGGCCACAAAGTGCCAGATAGGGCAGAGTCAGGTTGTGTACCTGGGCCACCTTGTGGGTGGAGGCCAGGTTCAACCACTGCAGAGCAAGATCCAGACCATCATGGACTGGACTGCTCCAGCTACCCAGACTCAGGGGAGAGCCTTTTAGGCCTGACTGGGTACTATAGGAGATTTGTCAAGGGGTATGGATCAATAGTGACACCCCTGAATGACTTAACTTCCAAGAAAATGCCCAAAAAGGTTCAGTGGACAGTTAGCTGTCAAAAGGCATTTGATGACCTAAAGCAGGCCATGTGCACTGCTCCCATTCTACAGAGTCCTGATTACTCCAAGAAGTTCATTGTCCAAACAGATGCATCTGAATTGGGGGTAGGGGCTGTACTGTCACAATTGAATGATGAAGGTCAGGATCAGCCAGTAGCTTTTATTAGCAGAAGGCTGACCCCTAGAGAGAAACGTTGGTCAGCCATTGAGAGGGAGGCCTTTGCTGTGGTCTGGGCTCTGAAGAAGTTGAGGCCATACTTGTTTGGTACTCACTTCCTTGTTCATACAGACCATAAGCCCCTCTTATGGCTATAACAAATGAAGGGTGAAAACCCCAAACTGCTTAGGTGGTCCATTTCCCTACAGGGGATGGACTTCACAGTGGAACATAGACCTGGGAGTAACCATGCCAATGCAGATGGACTCTCTAGGTACTTCCACTTAGAACATGAAGACTTAACTGGGCAAGGTTAGTTTAATGTCCCTACGTTTGGGGGGGGTGGGTTGTGTAGGAGAGTAGGATCTGCTTCACATGGGTACCCCCACTTTTTGCTGATACTTCACTGTTTTTCGACTTTGTCTGGCTGGGGCCCTGCTAATCAGAACCCCAGCCTAGCTGCTTCCTCTCTAAAATGGTTTCCATGTGCCTTAAGCACATCTCTAATTGGAATCTGGAGTGCCCTTATAAGTCCCTAGTATATGGTATACTATGTACCCAGGGCATAGGTACCTCAGAGGCCTGCCAGGGGCTGAAGCATGTATTATGCCACCCCTGGAAGGCCAGCCAAAAGGACACCACAGGTCTGCTACTGCAGCCTGGGTAAGGTGGTGCATGCACCCCTTACTGTGATATAGGCTACCTATATCACTACATACATACACACATATAAACCTATAAGTCACTCCTATGGCAGGCCTTAGCAATCCTGAAGGCAGAGTGCGTGGTTCCTATGTGAGAGGGTGCCCCTGCATGAGCAGGGCCCCTCTGCAGCGTTCGGAGACCCTTCTCTGATGCTGTTTGTAGTGCAGCCTGACCATATACTCTTAAGCGCATTATAACCTCGCGTTAAATGCTAACTTTGGGATGGCTGCACGGAAACATGTCGTGTTTGGTGTCAAACATCTTGGAATACTACCCCCCGCCAGTTCTGGCGGCGGGGGTAGCATTCCACCCTTCTAGAGGGAGAGACATGTACACACCGGCCTGCCTGGTAACTTCTTTCCAAGCCCTGGCATCACAAAATGGATGCCGCTGCCACAGACACGAGTCTGGCCTCCTGCTGCTGACCGAAACTCCAGCAGGGGAGGCCTGGACAATAGGTTTCCTGCCCCAGGGAGGTGTAACCACCTCCCCAGACAGGATAGTGTGTATTGGGGCTGGGTGGGAGCACTCTCTGGTGCTTTGAAGTCCTGCACTGGGGGCACATTTGGTGTCCCTGTGCATACCCCAGTTCAAACCGGCTCAGGGGCTTCCAGCCCCTGCTCTGGCGCGAAACTGGACAAAGGGAAAGGGGTGTAACCACCCCTCTGCCCTGACCCTCCCATAGGTGGGTCCCCAGAGTATGTCCAACCCCCTAACTTGGTATAAGTATGGGAGCCCAGTCCTTAGGACTTTAGATTTACCTGGACGAAACTCTGACACAGAATCCTGGACCTTCGACGCTCTACTTTAAGATTAGAGGACTGAAGAATCTCCCTTGGGGTCAAGGACTGACTCCCCTGCTTGGCAGGCACCAAAGAAGCAATTGTCCGGTCTGCATCGCCAAAGCTCCCGCCGGACGCCGAAGTCTTTGCATCACCAGAGGTGGATTTCCAGACTTCCCCGAGGCTGCCCTGAGTCCCCAGCAAAGCTGAGGCCCATAGCTGTCGTGGGTAACGTGGAACCGTGACCCCTGGACACAGAGCACATTTGCAAGTGCATCCTCTTCCTGGGCTCCCACGAAGTTGTGCTTTGGGCTCCGAGTAGCCCCCGCCTCCAGCACCGACTGCACCGAAGATCACTGGCCCCCACTCCACGAGTGTCCCGTGAGCCAGCTCCAAGAGTGTCCACTCGAGGCTCCTTCGTGGTCGCTAGTCCGTTGGCTAGTGGGCCCTCCGGAAGGCAACTCTTATTCTAATTGGGCTTCCCTGGTTGCTCCAGGCTTGCCCTGACTTACCCTCGCTGGGTGAGTCCCTCAGACCTTGCTGGTCTGCACCACCGTCCTTCTTCTATTTCCACGAGACTTGCCGTTGCCAAGGCTTGTTGGGTCCAATCCGGTCACCGACACCTCAGCAATCGACAGACGTCGTGGGACAGCTCGAATCCAGCTCCTGGTCGTCGTCGACGCCTCTTGGACCTCGTGGCTGAAGAGTCAAGACGACCGTCAACCTACCTGAAGCACCCGACATCGGTGGGCATCCGCTCATCGCCTTCCTGGTCACTGGCTAGTGACCCAGACTCTGTCCCCTCTGCTTTCAGGTTCTTCAGATCTTCGATCCACCTTTGGATCCACCCGAACACTTTCGACTTGGCCGCCATCAGCACTTTGCAGCAGATCGCCATTGAAAACGACGACGAAACCCGACCCCGAAAGACACCTATGCACCCGGCTTCCCTGGGTGAGGTAACTCGAGTACTCCGGTGCTCCCGTGGGTATAGGCTCTAGAACGACCCAGTTCTAAAAGGGTTTGCTCCAAGTCCTCCTCTAAGTGTCCCTTTTCTTTAAAATTCCAACCGCGACTTTCCCCATAGAAGTCAACGGCGATTCGCGGCTGTGTTCTCACACTGCACGCGTCCCCCGTGGGTCCCCTGTGTCACTACCTTGGGTTGTTCCTTGTGGTCCAAGCACTTCTACAGGCTCCAGGCCTTGTGTCTAGCTCAGTCGTGGTTCTTATACCACTTTATTGGTATATGGTTTGGTACGCCCCTAGGGCTCAAACGTGTATATGTGCTATTACTGTTGATAACTAACGTATAACTTATGTACTTCGAACTCTAGCCTCATAAAGAGACTAGAGGGGTGTGTTTAGCAATAAATACATATATTTTGAATATATACCTGGTGTGGTCCTCTTTCATTTGGTCACTCAAGAGATTATAGACTGGTAAAACAAGCTGCTTTACATTCCTTCAAGACTTAGCCTGAAGGCTGCTCTCCATAGCTACCACTAGGATAGCTTTCAATAAAGGTTGTCTTTAACCTATCTCCAATAAGGGGTTGTTTGGACTGGTGCAAGGTGCCCACTATAAATTGTGGACAGCATATACCAGGCCAACTTCTCACACATATAACTATCCATCGTGCAATACCTGATTTAGAAATGGGATTGCCTTTGTGTGGTGGAGCAAAAGCCACAAAGAGTTGTTTAGTGTTACGAAAAGATTTTGTTCTTTCTATGTAATACATCAATGCTCTTTTTACATCTAAAGTGTGTAGAGCACGTTCTGCCACAGAATGGCACGTTCTGCCACAGAATCTGGTTGAGGAAAGAACACAGGCAACTCAACAGATTGGTTGATGTGGAAGGCAGAAACTACTTTAGGGCAAGAATTTAGGATTAGTACGAAGAACCACCTTATTTAGGTGTACTTGTAAAAATGGTTCTTCTATGGTTAATGCCTGAAGCTCACTTACTGTCCTGAGTGATGTGATGGCAATGAGGAAAGCTAGTTTCCAAGTGAGAAACTGTAGTTCACATTTATGTAAAGGCTCGAATGGTGGACCCATTAGCCTGGTAAGGACAATATTAAGATTCCACGCTGGGGCCGGTGGAAATCTTGGAGGAATAACTCTTTTGAGTCCTTCCATGAAATCTTTAATAGAGGGCACTCTGAAAAGGGACAGGTTTGTCTGTTTTGAAGATAAGCAGCTATTGCAGAGAGATGTAAGCGTATAGACGTATACGCTAAATTTGAACGTTGTAAATGTAGCAGATAAATGATATTTTGAGTAGAAGCATCAAGTGGATTGACATGGTTGTTATTACAATAAATAACAAACCGCTTCCATTTTGCTGCATAACAAGTTCTTGTAGTAGGTCTTCTAGCCTCTTTAATAATATTCATACACTCTGGTGGAAGATTTAGATAACCAAACTCTATGACTTCAGGTGCCAGATCGCAAGATTGAGAGATTTGGGATCTGGATGTCTTATCTCTCCATGGCTCTGCGTGAGGAGACTGGATGTGAGATGTAGTTTTTGATGAGGAACTACTGATAGCTCTAAGAGGGTAGTGAACCAAGGTTGGCGAGCCCAAGTGGGAGCTACTAGGATTAGCGTGAGGGATGTTTGCCTGAGCTTCCGAACCACTAGTGGAATGACTGGGAGAGGCGGAAAAGCGTAAGCAAATATCCCTGACCAGTTCATCCATAGAGCATTGCCCTTGGATAACGGGTGTGGAAATCTGGAGGCGAAGTTTGGGCATTTTGCATTTTGGTGTGTGGCGAACAGATCTATGTCTGGAAAGCCCCACATCTGAAAGGAGGATAGGAGAACTTGAGGGTGAAGTTCCCATTCGTGAATTTGTTGTCTCTGTCTGCTGAGGAGATCTGCAATCTGATTGTCCACTCCTGGGAGATGTTCCGCTAGGAGATAAATCTTGTGATGAATGGCCCATTTCCAAATGTCTTGTGCAAAGTGTTCCTCCCTGTTTCTGTATGTAATACATTGCTGTCATGTTGCCTGTGCGTATCAGGACAGCTTTGCCTAGAAGGTGAGTTTGGAAGGCTTTGAGCACTAAAAATAGTGCTAACAATTCCAGATAATTTATGTGGAAAAGCTTTTCCTTTTGACTCCACAATCCTTGAATTGTGTGAGTTTGGAGATGAGCTCCCCAACCAGTGAGCGATGCGTCTGCTGTTAGCACTGTCTGTGGAATCGGGTCGATGAAAGGCCGCCCTTTGGTAAGGTTGTGTGGATTCCACCACTGCAGATAGCGATGAGTGCGGCCATCCACCAACACCAGATCTGTCAATAGACCGTGAGACTGATTCCACTGACTTGCTAAGCATTCTTGAAGGGGACGCATTTGCAGTCTTGCATAAGGAACTATCATGATGCAAGATGCCATCATTCCTAGTAGTTGGATGAATACCCGAGCTGGTAATGAGTGATCGGGTTGAAATTTGGAAATGAGAACCTCAATATTGTGAATTCTGGTTGGATTGGGATAGGCTAGAGCTTTTTGTGTATTCAGAGTGGCCTCTAGATATGCTTGTGTATTGGAGGGCTGAAGATGGGATTTTGCCAGATTGACTGTAAATCCGTGGTTGTGCAGTAAGCGTACTGTTGTTTGAGTGTGTTGTAGGCAGTTTGAGAGAGTGCTGGCTTTGATAAGCCAGTCGTCTAAATATGGGAAGACGTGAACATGTTGTCTTCGCAGATGCGCAGCGACTACTGCTAGGCATTTGGTAAATTCTCTGGGAGCAGTAGTTACTCCGAATGGAAGAACCTTGAACTGATAATGTTGCACCGCTATTACAAACCTGAGGTATTTGCGATGAGTGGGATGTATTGGAATATGGAAGTACGCGTCCTTTAAGTCCAGAGTGGACATAAAGTCATCTTGTTGTAACAGAGGAAGTACCTGTTGGAGAGTGACCATATGGAAGTGATCTGATTGAATGTAGAGGTTTAATTCTCTGAGGTCTAATATAGGCCTTAGAGAGCCGTCCTTTTTGGGAATTAGAAAATAAAGAGAGTACACCCCTGTCCTCTGACACTGTAGTGGGACAGGTTCTATAGCTCCTTTTTCCAGAAGAGATTGTACCTCTTGTTTGAGTAGGTGTAAATGTTCTGGAGATAGTTTGTGTGTTCGCGGTGGAATGTTTGGAGGGTTGCTCGTAAGCTCCAGGCAGTAACCAGATTGGATAATTTGTAAAACCCATCTGTCTGCTGTGATTGAATTCCAGACTGGGAAAAAATTGAGAGAGACTTCCCCCGACAGGTGTGGGATGATCGGGGGAAAGGGGAAACAAATCACTGCTCGTTTGGGGCTGGGGAAGTACGGGGTGTATTACCTTTCCCTCTTCCTTTGCCATTGTTTCCACGAAATCCACCTCGAAAATAACCTCTGGTAGAAGATGACTGACTATTGCCTCTATATGAGGTAGAGGACCCTTCAGTAGAAATGGACTTTGAGCCTCCCCTATAAAAGGATCGGCGAAATGATCCACGATTGGTTGGTGTTTGTAGCGCTCCCATAGATTTGGCTACTTCCATGTCCTTTTTCATTTTTTCTAATGAAGTGTCCACCATAGGACCAAATAAATGCTCCTTATCAAAAGGTGCGTTTAAAATGGATGTTTGAACTTCTGGTTTAAAACCTGACACTCTAAGCCACACGTGGCGTCTGAGAAGAATGCTGGTGTTAATAGCACGTGAGGCAGTGTCTGCTGCATCTAGATCACACCTGATTGAAGTATTGGAAATAAGTTTCCCTTCCTGAATGAGGCCATGAGCCTTGGATTTATGTTCATCAGGCAGATATTGCATCAGTTGCTCTAGCTCATCATAATGAGCTCTGTCATATCTTGCCAAGAGTGCTTGTGTGTTAGCTATGCGCCAATGATTGGCTGCTTGTGCTGCTACCCTCTTGCCTGAGGCATCTATTAATTTAGATTCCTTGTCGGGAGGCGGAGCGTCTCTCGTTGACTGAGAATTTACCCGTTTCGGAGCATTTGAAACCACTAACGAATCTAGTGGAACCTGACCTCTAATAAAAATTGAGTCTGTAGGAGCCGCCTTGTATTTTTTGTCCACTCTAGGTGGGAGTATCCAGCACGCACTGGATCTTTGAACACCTCATCTGCATGTTTTAACATACCCTTGACCATAGGTGGTGTATGTGTAGTTTTTGTGATGCACTTAGTGTCTCAAATAGGAAATCTTCCTCAAGAGGCTTCTTATGTAGTTGCACTCCACGATACTGTGCAGCTCTATTAAGCAATTCTGTAAACCCCACATTAGCATCTGGAGGAGAAGGCCTAGATGGGTATAGATCTAGATCATTGTCGTTATTAGGATCAGTGTTAAAATCTGCCCAGGGGTCTGGAGCATAATCTTGTGGTACATCCCTGTGTGTGTCATCTAGATCCCGATCCCCATCATCCTGCTGAAGTGGAGATTGTGGCTGAGGGGAATTTGTGGGTGTTATAAGAAGGTTAGGGTCAATAGGTGGAGGAGGTGAGGAAGGGGAAAGAGGTGGAGGAGAAGTATTAATCCCCGTATTCTTTCTCTTTAGAGGGATATGGTAAGATTCCTCAAGTTCTGGTTTTCTTTTCTGGGGCAGTTTTGCAGCAAGGTGTCCTGTTTTTGGGTTAATAACCAGTTCCTTTTGTTTGGGGTCCGTGTTAGCAGGTAGAACGTCCAAACCAAGCTGCTTGGAAGGAGGAGGAACCGGCTTTTCCTTTGGATCCATAATTTTCGACGTCGAAGATTTTGGTGTCGACGTCTTCGGAGCAGAGGATTTTGGTGCAGAGGATTCCCGCTCTGATGATTTCGGTTCCGAAGTGTGTTTCGGTGCCGAAGTTTTGGAGGGATCAGTTGACCTATGTTTCGGTGCTGAAGTCTTGTGTTCGGGCCCTGAAGAAGGTCAGCTCGGTCCCGAGCCGGAAGGCTTTCCTAGTTGTTTCGGTGCCGAGCCCGAAGGCGGGGCGTTGGAAACTTTATCTCGGTGCCGACCTTAGCCCGAAGGCGGAGGAGGGACCGGAGCCTTTTTAAAGTGAAGTTTTTGGGGCAGAGGAGTATCTTTACTCATGGTACGCTGACCGGGTGTGATGTCTTCCTCGATGTCGGAGTCTTCCTCGGACACGTCAATTTGTAGTTCCTCCTCTGCCTCGGCTCCATGTGCTTCGAGGATCTCCTGGTCGACATCTTCTTTGAACAGGTCTGGAGCGAAGTCCTTGTCTTTCTGTTGATACATCTCGTGACGTCGAGCCCGACGGTCATGGAGCGTCTTTTTCGAACGTAAGGATCGGCAGGCTTCGCAGTTGTCTTCGTTGTGTTCAGGCAATAAACACAAATTGCACACGTCGTGAAGATCGGTGCGGGTGTACTTGGAGTGGCACCCGGGGCAGAATTGGAATGGAGTCCGTTCCATCTACTGCAAATTCAGTCAACGCGGCTAGGCCCAAGGGCCTCGCACGAGGTTTTCCGATCGAGGTTGTGAAATAAATTCGATATGCGAAGGGAGGAAAACGCGATCGAGAAACAATACCGTCGAGGGTAGTGGATTGCGCACCGAGGGGAACCCGAGAACGGTGTTGAACCGGACCACAGCAATTCACGTCCGAACCAGATGGTGGAAAAAAACAAACAATCTCGATACCCATGCGCACTATCACCGAAAGGAGGAGTCACCTACCTCGTGACTGGAAAGACTTCTTCGAACAAAAACAAAGTGCAAACGTCCGGGCCCAACACCAGATGGCGATCTATGCATAGCATGTGATCTACAGCTCACATGCCTCGAACATTCAGTTCCCATAAAGGGAAACTCTCTAATGCTAAGCTAGGGTTGTGGGTAAATCGGAAAATTTGAAGCAGCTGGTGTCAGCAACTATAGCATCAAAAGTAGAACCAAATGTAGGTTCCAATAAAGGAAAGGTGAAATGCACTTGCTCTAGAAAGTAAATCTATGAGCAGAAATGTGTGGATTATTGTGTCTCTAGAGAAGGAGAGAAAAGGACGCCCGTATGTAAAGGTGGACAGGGGCAAGTCTTCAACTAACTAAGTAAACTCCACACAGATAAAAAATAAAAATTAAGTCACACTGATAAACTGTACAGGTTTCCACTGAGTAAGAACCAACCAAAAATCAGTGTTCCAACTGTACGCTGTGTTGGCCTTATTCTCACGGATAATACAATACCAGATTTTTCTTAACATTTGTCAGTTTGAATATTGCACTGTCAAAGCAGTTTTTTTTCTCTCAATGCAATTAATGTAAATTGTGATGCTTTATTTTTTAATTGGATGAGCAGAGATGTGGTTGAGTGGTGATCTTTGCGTGTGCTTAGGTCATATGTAAATACACTTATTTCACCAGCGAAGGTTGTTGGAGGAAAGGCCCGTTGGACTCTCTAAGGAAAAAGGAATATCCCTCTCCTCTGCCTCCCATCCTGTGAAGGTGCTCACAATTATCGTCCAACCAATTAACTGTAACAAACATGACCTTCACACAATGGGCTAAAAAAAAAAAGAATTGATGAAAAGATGGTGACTCTGGTGCCTAAAACAAAAGGGGAGTTGTGCACAGCAAGCAGAAATGCAACATTTTACTTTCAATATGGAGTCGGGCACCAAGGCCCATGTCGACCCATGTCAATTTTAATATGCACATATCTTAACTATAGTTAATAGAAAAACATATAAATCACTTGTTTCACTAAATCTAAATGTAAAATAATGTGTGCGCACATATAAGTAATGGTTAAGCATGTTACAGGTTAACATATCAAGAAGCACAGGCAGATGATGGTGACACTGCATCACCAAGAGCACAAGCTTGTAAGGGCTGCAATATTTTTATTAACCAGGTATCAGCACCTTGGCTGCAGACAGAACTTGCAGGCCAACGTTTGAATACCAGTAATCAGACTCCCCTCTCACCTTGCTGGTCAGGGATGCCGGACACTAATCAATTGTGTCGAATGAGTGCATATTGCACAACTGTTTGCAAGTGACAGTGCTCTCAGTCCTACAACTTTTATGGTCAGTAACTGACTATTTAAACCCTATCAGTGTTTCAGAGGCAGCATCCAACCCAGCTATCTCTAGAATTTCATACACAGTCTGTTCATGGGCTATTGGCAAATCTCCACCCCAGGATGCAACCAGAAATTGTTTGCGCCCATAGTATATTCAGTTCTTCCCTTCTTGATTACAGTTACCATGGTAATTATTAATTTGTTGACATCGTCAGTCTTCTTTGCTTGATATGATACATTATGTAGATATTTCACTTGTTTAATGCATATAGACGTTAAGCAGGAAGATCTCCACTCTGCTGGGCTTGTAAACACTGCATCTGTGAGAACAACAGGACAATCCCTCTCTCCCCCACACTAAGCCAGTTTCATTGGTTACAACTCACCCTTCCTCTTTGTACTCTCCCTTTAAAGGTAGGACAGCCCTCTCTAGAAGTATTGGCGCCATTGCTTTAAACTGTAGCAGGCATATGCTGGTTGTCCCATGGTAGCCACATAATGAGCTCCTTAGATCATAGATCAACGTGGAACTGTTTAAGCCGAGTCTCAGCCTAGTGCCTCAGCTTTATTATCTGAGTAAAGAGGCGCTGGGAAGGTCGAATGGGCTGGCATATACAATCCTGCTGTTGGAGACGCCAGGCTCAACATAGAGGACTCAGATGGAAGGAGTTTTATCACCGTTTGTGTCCAGATGGAAAAATCTCTAAAGACTGGACATGCCCATCTATGTTACTAGCAGGAGGCAACTGTTTAAGAACCTTGTTTGTGAAACCATAAACGGAAGTATGTTTGTATAAATGTATTTATGAGCAGGGCACTGGAACTATGCGACAGCAGAAGAACAAACTGTGTGGCGGGGTGGACTACATTATGTGGCAAGAAAAGGCACATTTTGTGGCGTAATGCAGCAAATTTTGAGACAGTATTACAATATTATTTTGCCTTTTTACACGTTAATACTGTCTGTGCACAGGTTCTTCCTCATTAGTGACAGTTTAATACTCAAATGCCGCAATAGGCAATTGAAAGCTGACCAGCCGACGTTTGAGAAGGGTCTTTCACTGCACAGCAAAACATGTCTCAGAGCATTTTTAGTAACGATGTTTGGTGCGTTTGAGCTAGAAGCAAAAAATATTTTGGGTAAAATCTGCAGCACATGATGTATCATGTGGTAAATGCAGCAAATCCATAATTACGTGGAAAATACAACGACAGCAGTATTGCATAATTCCAGTAGCCCCGTTTCTAAGGTGTATGTATTGCATGATTTTAGCAAAAAGGCAGCAAAGCTCTGCACAGGATCAATATGCACAGTATTTCTACAACTCCTATGAATCTCAGCAACCACAAGTAATAGATGGACATTTTGGGGCATATTTACTAGAAACTGGCGGAGCGTGGTGTTACGTCAAAATTGGTAACACCGCACTCCCTCAGTGTCAAAACGCAGGGATGCGCCGTATTTACAAAAATGCGGCGCAACCCTGCGTTTCCCCTAGTGCTGATGCTAAAAAAGCTGCCTAGCGCCAGCGCAGGCACCCTTGCACCATGTTGCAAGAGTGCATGCACTGCACAGGGCACCTTCCTGCACATAAACAATCCTTACAGATGATTTGGTGTTTCTATGTGTCCTGCAGAATGCAGCACACATGGAAAGAGCAAAATACGAGGAGAAATTAAACATTTCTCTTCGTATCGCCTGCTTAAGACCAGATATTCCCTGGCGATATTTTTGGCCCTGCCCCATACCTTTTACATATGGGGCAGCGTCAAAAAGCAATGGGTGTTGCGGCGGAACGTCCAATGCATCACCCAGTGCACTCCCCTTTCACGCTGCGTGAATAGGGGCATTACCTACAAGGCGACGTTAAGCCACATTAAGTGGCTTAACACCGCTTTGTAAATAAGGCGAAGGAGTTAACGCCACCAGAAAGTCAGAAAAAGTGACGTTCTGGTGGCGTAAACTCCTTGTAAATGTCACTTTGTTTCTGGTTATATCCATAACGGTCCAGCCCTAACTTTTTTCCTCATGATTCAAAGCTTTTGGGTGACAGAAGTGCTGAAGGAAAGGTTATACTGGCTCGCACGGCACAAGAGACAGATGCGCTTGTGAAGTGAGACAACTCTTCTGGAGGACAATGTTCGCAATGGGAAACTATAGAATCTATACCTTAAAGGCAGATTCACTGGCATTATGCTATTCTACTTCTGGAGTGTTTTTCGCATAATCGTACATTTGTTGCTTTAGACTCATAATCCAGCATCTTCTGATTAATTAGTTGATTTCACCAAAAAATTACTTCTAGCTCTAACGGATCAAAACTTACTAAACGGAAATCGCTGCACCAGTTCTGCACAATGGCAGATCCTTTGCAAAGGTTAACTTGTCACCTTTCACTTGCTATTTGCTGTATTCAGGTGTTAGTACTAATGCGGTGCAACTTTGCTGAGGCACTATAATTAGTTGCTAAAAATACAATTTAATGAAATAATACTGCTACAGATTGTGCCACACAATTTGTATTTTCTTGCTGCATAATTCTGTCAACCTTGTGGCTTAATTTGGTCCACCACTGTCCATAATTTCAATCTTTTCTTTTAAGACAAGAGCAATGGGAGTCACTAGGATATTGAAAGATTGGTGACAAACAGGCTAAAATTTTAATAGCAAAAGCAGAACTGGGCAGTGTACATTGTGCAAGATTTCCAAAGCTTTGACCTCTATATTGCAGGCGGTCTTTAGGTATTTATGTACTGTTTTCTGTTGTGTGGATACCACACTTACAGGTTTCATAGTACTGTAAACCAGAGAGGCACTTTGTTTTTTAACTTGAGAAACACGTCTTAACAGTGTAATTTTCCTTTCTTCTACTAGTAGCTAGTTTATCCCACATTGCAAAGTTAGAAGTAGTTAGTAGTTAGAGAAATCGGTGATTGCTTGTCTTTCTCCCAAACTAATTCCAGCTCTCACGTTCAGTGTGTTTGTAAAGGTGCTACGGGTTCTATTCTGACTTTCTTTTTCTTGACCCCTATCCCCACATCGCACACTCACTCCTGTAGTACTACTTCACATACTCATAAATGCCTTTGTGACTCGGTCCCATGAAGCACATGTGACATTTGTAGGTCAGTGGGTGTGAGCTGTTAGCTAGCAATGAGTCACATTGCCTCATAGGGTCCAGGACCTCAGTCATCCAGGTAAGCTCTCATTCCTGCCCAGCTTCAGCCCCAACCCCCAAAGTAGAAAAGAAGAGAAACATATAGTTCTGTCGTGTAGTTCCTATAAGACCTAAATAGGATCTGCGCGTTTAGACAAGATACACTGCGGGACTGGTGTCCAGACTGATTCCAGACACCCCCACCAGGTATGTTGGCCTGTGTACCAGCTAGCTCGCAATGCCACTATAACGTCCTCTTACCAAGGAGAGAATAGTTCTTGGCAACTATCGAACATGACAACCCTGATCCCTCAGGACCGTGGAAACAGTAACTTACTTTTCGCTCAGTCACTCGTGCTCACTTGTTCTCAGAGAGATACACAGAATAAACAGTTGGGATGTTTTCAATAAGTATTTATTGAACAGTCGTTATTCTAGCGTAAATTAAGTGCACTGAAATCACCAGTAGACAGTAGCATACATAAATGAGTAGTAGCACTAGAAAAGTAAACCGATGGTAGATTTCTACCATTTTGCTAAAACCCTAAATATGGGCAAGTATATAAAATACATATCAATAAAAATGCAAACTCCTACGATGTAACCCTAACTAGATGTACCTAAGTGTACCTAGCATGTGAGTAGGTGTAAAGCACAGAATCCCTCTAGGATAAAGCCAACCCCATTACCAGATGTGAGACTGCAGGACCCCGTTCTGGTCTCGAGCTGAACACCCCGCGAGGGATGTCAGACCACTGCGAGCTGGAGTATATGCATGCAGGAACCTCTGCGTCTCGCGTCAGTGTGTCGGCATGGAAGTCATGATCTCCTCTCCCTCTTTCAGCAAGATGTGGTGTTTATATACGCTAAAGTATCCCCAGGGGTTCTACCTTGCTGAGCCAGTGTCGGACTTAGGATGACGTCGGGAATGAACTTTATACACAGTTATTATGCAGGAGATGATGGTCCTGCTGTGATTCCAAGAAACTAAGAATCCTCATGCATAATTTATGAGGCCAGTGTCCAGGGAAAAGCTCTACGTACTTATGTGTAGTATTGTAACTGGGTAAAAGGTCAGTCCTCCAAATCCGTTATGTATGTAGTATAGGAGAGAATGTAGGTGAAGGGTTATGATGATACCTAGACCTATATTGGGGTACCTATATGAAATATAACACCCACTCCTCATCCGACTGGACGACATTACTAAATTCTAGCGTACTACCGAGGCGTCTAGAGGTTTGTACGCAACAAATAATAAAACATTTTTAAGAGAAATAAAAAGGCGTTAAAACCCTTTAAAATTGTTCTAAAAAGAAAAATCATTCAAGTAGTGGCTCTAAAGTGTCCGTTTATATAGTCCGAACAACTACAAGCATCCGAAAGCCATGCAGGTCAAAAAGGTTTCAATTTGGAATTTTCAAAAAAAGGTAAAAGCCAAATCTTTCCAGCGTGCGACATGCCAAATGTTTATGTGTCCTTGCTGGTAGACGCAACATTGCTGCTGTCTGCATATGCAGCCGACGGTCCCTGTAACACCTCACAAAGAATGTCAATTGAGCACAGATGATCTTCCGTACTGCCTGCAGCAGATGCTGGAGCAGCCTGTGCCATATCCAAGGCCTGAGTGTTAGAGGAGCCGGTGTCCATACCAACAGGAGCAGAAACTACCTGTGGTGGCTCTAAGAATGCTGCCAACAACATTGGAATGCGCTGAGGACACTGCAGAACATGGGTCGTTATCGGGTCCAGTAAAGCATCAACGTCTGGTGGCGCAACCGATGGAAGTGTCAGACAGAGGTCCAACACGCATTCTTCTCCGCAGAACAAGCATCGGAGAACAGTTAGGACACAGTCCAACCAGACTGGTCTAAATGACAGGAACCAAGAGGCGCTCAGTTCCCGTAGGCGAGGTGTGCCCTGATGTTGTACCATGCGATCCCGGTATTTGCGCTCCAGGAGAGCTGTTGATACTTCCTAGGTGGCTGGGACGTCCATTGCGCAGCAGAAAGGTAACAATCAGGATTCCTGCTATTAGAAACAGGATCAGTGGCAAAATGTACTTTGTCCCACACTATACCATCCGGTATAGGAACTGCTGAAGTGTTCACGAAGGACAAGTCTCTTTGTTCACGATGAGATGAAACATGAGGTTTTAAAATTAAGTTTACTTTTGACGTTGCAGAGCTCTGTTGAAGATGAGTTCCATTGATGAGTAAGTGGAAAGTTATTACTAATCCTAATCAGAAAAGAAAAAAGAAAATACCGGTGATTATCCAAAGTTCTAGCCAGGGTGATACTAAATAAGTTTTCCTAAGAAAGTTAAAAAGGTCTTTGATCCGTTGTTTGCGAGAAATTTGGGCTGGCGTCGTTTCAGGTTCACTTGGATCCAATGAAAAGGTATCAAAGTCGATGAAATAGCCAGATGCTGTACGATCTATCTTTGGTACCTCAGCATGTTTTGTTGAACTTGTGGATTGCTCTTGAAGAGGCATGTTGACATAGACATCCTTATTAGGTTGAATTGAAATTTGTCTTTCACTTTGATTTTGAGAGTTTGTGTCAAGGGGAACTAGTTCCATTGCATTGTTATTGATTTCGTTGCTTTGTAAAGGTAACTCTTCAAATGTTATGAGTCTTTCTGTTTGTACTTCCTGTATGGTAGCGAGAGGAGGACGTCGGCTACTCAGGAGCCCATGAGGCCTACTATTTAGTATCGGCCACATAGTGTGATTTGATCAGATCTATTGAGACAAATCTCTTTTCCTTTCAGGCAAGAGGCGGTAGAAGTACAGTTCTTGATCCTTCAACGGCCAGGACAGGTACAGGCTTTCGATAGGATAGCCCGAATTCTTTCTTGTGCACAATCTTTTCTCTGACCAGATCCCCAACTTTAGGGATCAAGGCAGGTCTTGCCGTGGCTGACTTGACTTCCTCAGTGGCGCTTTTCTTTGTCTCGACGTTGTTTAAGGAGGCTCTGGAATCATTCAGATCCTGTAAAACAGCCAAACGTTTATTGATGTCAAACTGTTTCTCATCCGCCACTGTGCCTTCACAATCGAGATCAGGTACCCACATTCTTGTCCCAAACAGGACCTCGTAAGGAGTTGCACCTCCCAGAGAGCTTCTTGGCTGGTTGTTTAGGGCCCGCTGGACCCCATATAGGTGATTGACCCAGCTACCACCCGAGCTTAATGCCCTAGCTGTTAAAGATTGCTTTAAGTCCCAGTTTTTCCTCTCCACAACCAAATTTCCCTCGGGATGGTACAGAGAGGAGTACCGCAATGCTACACCCAAACTTCCCATGGCTTCCTTGTAAGCCCTAGAGCTGAACGCGGGGCCACGGTCAGAATGTAATGTGCCAACTGCGTATGTCCCTATGAAGACTCGCAAATCTTTTATAACAGTTCGGGCGTCAGCCGAGCACTGAGGCCATATCCATAAGAATCTTGAACAGGAATCCACTGCAACCATGATATACTTGTAAGCCCCATCAGATTGTAAGGGGCCGCAGTGGTCCAGGTAAATGCACGCGAGCGGTCTGTCTGATATTAGTAATGGTGTCTGCGCGGGACGTGCTACGGTGGATCTTTTTATCTGTTGACAGATATCGCACTTTAAGACGAAGTCTTTGGTCTGCTTTGTTAACCTTGGCCACCAATAGCGTTGTTTCAGTAAAGACACTGTCGCCGTAACTCCTGCGTGCGCAGAACCCAGACCCTCGTGTGCAGCCAAGATTAAACCTAACCTGCGATCCATGTTTCGTATTACTCTATCCCCCACTCCAGGAATCTGAGCAAATGGAATGTTGTTTGCATCTAACTTGTAGGAGTACTTGAGTGGAAAACCTTTAGGTAGTGCTTTGCTGTTGTTGCGTGATGCAATCACAGCTACCATTGTGCTACCGTCTACCCTCGTTTTTGAACGGGTGATTGCAGCTACGGACGCAGTGCGTACTGCCCCCTTTTCGGCTTCATCAGCCAATGAATTCCCTTCAACGTGAACGCCATCACGTTGATGACTCAGTGTATCAGGTGAGCCCTTGGTAGTTCGTTCTTTAACTCTGCTACCTGTTCCCATAGTTTTCTATGTTTAATTGTGCCATCTTTTGCATCTCTGTACCCATTCTGTCCCCAATAGTGGAGATATTTGTTGTACGACTGGACACAGTAAAAGGAATCACACACTATTAGTGTGGGGAATTCTGGATCCGTATTCATCAGTGCCAGTAGTAGTGCTTTTAATTCTGCCAACTGAGCCATGCAGTCTCCGAGAGACTGAGTTTTTGTACAGCTCGGACGGAACTTGCCGTCCTGCAGCCTACCTTTTACAATAGCGCCTATAGCCGTTGAGCAGATCCGTCAGTATAAATAATGTATTCATACCAATCTAGAGGCATTATTTCATTTGGTAGAGGATATTCTTGTTCATATTGCAGGAATGCTTGTGTTTTTAAACTAGGGTCATATCTGTATTCTACATCTGTTGGAGTGAGAGAATTAGCCCATTGGATCCATCTTGGATGTAACGCTTTTGCATTTGGGACACTTGCCTTTGTGGCAGCCTCTAAGGCCGGTACCGGGGTCACGACAATTATTCGTTTCCCCTGAGCCAGTGCTCTTTCTCTCACTACAGCAGTCTGTACTGCTGTCAGAATTTTTTCTGTAGGAGCAAAACGCATTTCTGCATTGGTGTACAAATGCGATTTATATGCAATCGGTACTGTTTCACCTTCATTAAATGTTAAGTAAGAGTACCCAGATTGACCTGCGACTACGCGGATTACCAGGTGGCGTATGTTTACGCGTGTCTGTAAGTGTTTTGATGATATCATATCAGCTTGTAGGGAACGAAGGATATTCGTGTGTTCCTGTGTCAATTGTCTAACTGAAAAGTCAGTTCTTATTAGGTCCTAGAAAGGTTTTACACTCTCTGCATAATCCAAAATGTATGTTCTGCCAAAATTCAAAAATCCCAGTATGGACTGAAAATGTTTTGATGATTTTGGAGGTTGTAGCAGTGAGCACTTTTCTAAAAAGTGGGCTGCCAGGCATTTGCCTTCACTTGAAAGCTCATATCCCAAAAATAGGACATTGAGGTGGGCTATCTTTGATTTTTTAAAGTTAAATTTGTAGCCCTCAGAGGCAAAACCCAAAATAATGGTCCTTACCCTGGTCAAGTGTTCCTCTAAGTCATCATCCGTCAGATAAATATCATTTACATAGGATAATGCTTCTTCATTCAAATTCTGTAGTAACTCTGTTACCCTTCTTGAGAATAACCCCAAGCTATTCTTATGCCTATGGGGGAGTCGGCAAAATTGACGCTGGGACCCTAGCGCTGAGAAGGCTGTCAAATATCTGCTTTCAGGCGCTATGTTTTGGCAGAAAAATCAATTCGAGGTATCTAGTGTTGTTTTGTATTTTTTCCGCACAATGTTATTCATCAGTGCGGCACTGTGTGCATTCTGAACTGCAAATGTTTTTGTGTGTGAGTTTATGTGTCTATAATCTAAAACTAGACGATATGAATGGTCAGGTTTCATTACGATGAGGTGCATGGTTCAATAACACCTTGGTATTCAAGTTAATCTAAGATCTCCCTGAACTGTTTTTTTTAGCTTCCTGTTTAATGGGATACTGTCTTTGTGGAGTTGGGTTTGTTTTTATTGGAATAATGTGGTGGGGTGACTCTTCATCCCACCCTACGTGGTTGCGGTATAATGCTGGAGCAAGGGCTACCGCCCACTCCTGCGCGTATGTATGTCTTAGGTGCGCGGGGACTAGGTCGGAGAAAGCTGGAAAAATTACAGTTTCCCCCTTTGGGCATTCCATAACAATAGTAGGCGGCCAATCTCTTTCCGCTAATAGGATGTCATAGCCAGAAGTCAGGTTTTCCCAGAAGAGACTCTTAACTTGTCTCGGCTTGTCCCCCTCCATTTGGAGTGTTATTTCATGTAACTTGTGTGGGACACTTACCCTAGTATCAGGTGTTTCCACCGTAATATACTCACTCAACTCCGCTGTCACCAGAAATTCCATCAGGTTCCGGCGAGCTATTGTTACTTCTGCCGCGCTGTCTCGCATCGTCAGAGCCCATTCCCCGTTCAGTAGCTGAGTCCTCAGAATTCTGGGCATGTCTTACTTTGAGACCTGCTACCACCTTCTTTTTAAATTGAGGTTTTGCTTTAGGTTTTTCTTCTTTCTTTGAAGCGTAGTCTGTAGTGCATTGCTTGTGTCTGGACTTTGTATGCTCTTCTTGTCTTTGATCTGACTGTCCTTGCCTCTCGGAGTTTTTTGATGAACCCTGAAAGGAATGAGAGGAACGAGTATCAGTATCCTGATACCTGTCAGGTTTTTTTTATGTTATCTCTATTTCTAAGATTATATCTCCTTTCTGGGGGCTCCTGCTGAGGAGACCTTCCCCTGGAGTGAGATCTGTTTTTTTGTTTATTATTGTCCCATTTCTTCTTTGAAGATACTGGTGTTTGCTTTGCCTGTTCTTTATCTGAACTCCCCATTAGTTGGGGTTTTACAGGTCTAGCTCCCAGACGGTCTCTACCTAACTCTGCATAAGCAGTTTCAATTATTTTAGGTAGTTCTGTCTCCTGTTGTAATGGAGTGAACTCTCTCAGGCGTTGTCGTATTGCCACTGATGCTGCTTCTCCTTTAATATTTGCCAATATTATCGCAGATACCTGGGCAAAGTTATTTAACAACTTCATCCCCAAGTTCAGAGCAGGCTATGCTCCATACTAGTTCTGTATTTGTCTTAATACATCTGGTATTACCGCTAAAGAAGGGATACCATGAGTCCTGGTATATATTGCAGCGAAGACTGTGCCCCAAGAGGTACAATCCTCTATAGAGGGAGCTATCCCCATTGGCACGCAAATAGTAAGTATTCTATGCTTTTCCTTAGGACCAGTGTGTGGAAACACCGCCTCCAGTTGTGTAATTTTTTGTGCTACCCAGAAGGGCATTTGTTCACATTTTGTGGGCATTTTATCCATCACTGCGTGCAGTGTCTGTGGTGTGATTTTTGTTGTAGGAGCTTGGACTGGTCCTGGTTGTGTAGCTAGTGTGGGCTGAAGTGTGATTGTTCTCAACACAAACTGTGTCGTGTTTCTGTAAAGTCTTATTAGTTCTTTATGCTGTACGAGCAAGTCTCCTTCTGGCATAGTGTCAATGTCAGGATGTGGTGTGTATGCCGCTAAAACTGGCCATGTTGCTCCGTCTCTTCCGAGCGGACCGAGTCTTACTCTATTTCTTGTATGGGGGAGGGCACCTTTAAACCAGTAGAGGTGCTCTTCATAAGTGAGTGGGATTTCAATGTCCTCATATGGACTGTACTCATTTGGTATTTCATCTTCTACGTAGTAGTGAAATGTTCTAGTTTGTGCATTCGCCTGCGGGAATTTAATCCATGAATAGAATACCTCTGTTCTATATGATTCGTGTGCCTCAATCACGAAAGTCACTTGCCCACCCCTAATTGTAACACCATATGCTACTAATTTTAGGGTGACGGCATTTCTAACATTATCTGCAATATATATTGCATCTGCATCGTCTTCTTCGGCTGAGAAGTTTAGTGCATTCCCTTCATCGACGTCTCTCTGTTCAGTCATTATTTTTAGAAAAGAGAGAGTTTCAAGGGAACTGAGATAAGGTGTTTATGCACTATTAGGAACACTGTATCCTTCAAGCTTGATTAAACCAACAGCCAATACATAGAAATTTTCCTACTCAGCTGTGGCGGATTTGTTCCCTCCCACTCCAGACGTCTCTGGGGAAAATGTGGGTAGGGGTCTCTGAGAATATCACGACTGAACTACTCAGATTTGACTGTTAAATAAGTGCCAATACCAACGTTGGCGGCGCCATGTTGCTTAGTTCCTATAAGACCTATATAGGATCTGAGCGTTTAGACAACATACACTGCGGGACTGCTGTCCAGACTGATTCCAGATACCCCCACCGAGTATGTTGGCCTGTGTACCAGCTAGCTCGCAATGCCACTATAACCTCCTCTTACCAAGGAGAAAATAGTTCTTGGCAACTATCGAACATGACAACCCTGATCCCTCAGGACCGTGGAAACAGTAACTTACTTTTCGCTCAGTCACTCGTGCTCACTTGTTCTCAGAGAGATACACAGAATAAACAGTTGGGACGTTTTCAATAAGTATTTATTGAACAGTCGTTATTCTAGCGTAAAATAAGTGCACTGAAATCACCATTAGACAGTAGCATACATAAATGAGTAGTAGCACTAGAAAAGTAAATAGATGGTAGGTTTCTACCATTTTGCTAAAACCCTAAATATGGGCAAGTATATAAAATACATGGCAATAAAAATGCGTACTCCCACGATGTAACCCTAACTAGAAGTACCTAAGTGTACCTAGCATGTGAGTAGGTGTAAAGCCAAGAATCCCTCTAGGATAAAGCCAACCCCATTACCTGATGTGAGACTGCGGGACCCCATTTTGGTCTCGGGCTGAACACCCCGCGAGGGATGTCAGACCGCTGCGAGCTGGAGTATCTGCATGCAGGAACCTCAGCGTCTCGCGTCAGTGTGTCGGCATGGAAGTCGTGATGTCCTCTCCCTCTTTCAGCAAGATGTGGTGTTTATATACCCTAAGGTATCCCCAGGTGTTCTACCTTGCTGTGCCAGTGTCGGACTTAGGATGACGTCGGGAATGACCTTTATACACAGTTATTATGCAGGAGATGATGGTCCTGCTGTGATTCCAAGAACTAAGAATCCTCATGCATAATTTATGAGGCCAGTGTCCAGGGAAAAACCCTGTGTAGTATTGTAACTGGGTAAAAGGTCAGTCCTCCACATCCGTTATGTATGTAGTATAGGAGAGAATGTAGGTGAAGGGTTATGATGATACCTAGACCAATATCGGGGGACCTATATGAAATTTAACAGTTCGATAAAAATGGAACCCTGCTGTGTTGTCTTTCTTAGGCTAGAACATCGATTCGATAACATCAGACTCATTTCATGATTAGGAGGGTGGGTGCCTGTGTACTCAGCCTTCCACTTTAACTTTGCAAGATTCTAGGGACAGGCTTGAGACAACACAGGCAGGTGATGGGCTGCAGTCAACCATTGAGCAGTTACTTATTCTCAAATTTTGCGCAAGCCAGCCTCCCGTGGCACATTTTGTATTTACAATTACAATTCAGGTGGAGTGGACAAATAGCACATTATTTGAGCATAGTGCTAGTGTCTTTTAAAGAGGTGTTTCTGGTGCAATGTGCTTATGAAACTGTGTTTCTTTTGTTTTGCTGAAATGATGCTGATCCTCCGTGGTTTGGAAAGTGTACTTTTTTAGGTCGAGTTAGACAGTGCATAGTCTGTCTCTTGGAGACCTGCTGTATTCAGTCTGTGTGCATCAAGTCCATCCCCTTTCTTGACATTGCTTTTCATTTGTCTATCTCAGTGTCCTTTAATAATCCCTGCTTGCTAGTGGCCAGTCCTGCCTCTTTGTACCTCCTTTCTCTCTTCTGCTCCTCCAACAGAGCAGGGACTTACTACTGTCTCATTCTGCTATGGTTCTTTATCTGTTCCCTGAGAGACTATTTTTTTCTTGGTTTTCTGCTCTGTTACTGTTTGTCTGTGTTCAGCTTCATCCCCCTAGCTGCTTACATTTAAACATAGAATTCTTCCTCCCACCTCCTGTTAATGCCACTGTTGTATTACTGCTGCCCCCCTCGCTGTGCCTCCCACTCCGTTGCTTATTTTGTTTGGGCTTTTTGATGTCCACTGTCAGTTGGGCTTTTTCTGGTAGGATATTCATTGGGTTTGGGCTTCCTTTTAAGGGGGATTAGGCTTGGTTTGTAGGTTTCGCTTGCAAGAAGCTTACATCCCACCCCCTATCTTTTCATTGGTTCCTGTGCAGGCCACTTACTTTTCCTCCAGTTCTATTGGCTGTAGCATAGTTTCCTGCTTTTACCAATGCTTGTTAATATTTGAGGGGCAAACTTGTTTCGTGGCTCGGGGTTGTCTTTTAGGGAAAAAAAAAGCTTGTGTGCTTTTTTACCTGGCACCCACTTCATGGGCCGCCAGGCGCATATGTTTTATGTACACGGCGCTTTGCTTCAGCACGGCGCCCGTATGTTGTACATTTACTGATCCCATAGCCAGAGTCTGCGCTCGGCAAGACACCCCCATCCCCCCAAACTGGGAAATGCAAGAGCACACGTCCGCCTCTATGCTGTTTGCAGAGCCTGGTAAGGCTGCACACCACGATTTCGGATGCAGCCGCTTTGCTTTGGATGCTTGTTTTCTTTTCTCATAGCTAAAGTAACTAGACACAAGCGTTAGCAGCGTCAAATGGTGCTGAATTTGTTTGTACGTGCGAAGAGTTCATGCAAATCACCCGGAGACACGCTGTTATGTAACACCGCGACAGCAGCATCAGGCTCTTGAACCCTTCAAGAGGGAATGTGGAAAAGAATCAGTTAAGGATTACGAGTAATCGGTAATTGTGAAACTCCTAGCAACATTTCCATGTCCTAACAAGAGGTGTGCTGTGTGCAACAAAGCGATTGTATAACACTTTAACTACGAGGTCGTCTGAATGTATCAAGCAGAATTTCTTTCGCTGTCCGACAAAAGTATTCACTGAAGAGGTACTCTCTGTCTCAAAGCGTGCCACAGCAACTATATGTTTCCGCTAATAATTGCTGCGGCGCTGGGAAGAATAGAACGGAAAATTTGCTGCAAATCACTATGGACTCTAAAACCACGCCGCAATCACTACAACTCAAAATAAGAAGTAGTTCCTAAAATAAAAACTGATGAACTGCATATATTTACAATAATTGCTTGCTTTTGAATGGTCACAAAGTAGTTCCGTAAGCTGATCCTCATTTGATGCACTAGCACAGAAGAAGACCTAGCTGTAGGAAATGTGAAATTAAATGTGAAAGCTTTTGTGGCGCTCAGCACCACCCAAACTGCAAACAATGTTTCTCAGTAATTTAATCAATGACACACCACATTGCTTCGCTTTTATGTAGAATCAATCGTCTTAATAATACACGTTCCGCTACCTTGGAATCAGGGTGTATCGCCAGCCCGCAGATCTCCTAGATGGTAACCTAGGTAGGACGCGAACGGCCATCAAATCCCAGATGCAATTCTGGAGCACGCTCCCCCTTGCAGTGACGGGCAGAGTGGCGTTGGTGAAAATAGTGGCCCTACCGAGATTTTTGTTCTACTTTACCAACTTACCCATCCACATACCGGTCTCCTTTTTTGCTACGTTGGAGAAGATAATAAGGGATTTCATATGGGGCCCCAGCCGGCATAGAGTGGCGATTAAAAAACTGTACCTACCCACTGACCAGGGTGGGTTGGCCACGCCATGTTTCGAACACTATTATCTAGCGGCGCAACTCCAGTGGGTGGCCAGATGGATAGCAGGCCGCCAATGTGAGGATACCGCGACCATGCTCCCACCACTCACACCATCACAGACCCTCCAGCTATTCCACCCCAGCGCGCGAACACGACCTCTGGAATCTATGTGGCTAAACATAGCGTATAAATGTTACAGAAGGAGCCTCTACATAACTCGACACATAACACCATATGCTCCCGCTCTTCCACTAGAGGGTGCTCCTAGAGGACAGGGAACACTTACTGCAACAGAGCTACTACAATGGCACGCGGCGGGGGTGCAGACCCTGTGAGACCTTTACTGCGACGGTGTCCTCATCCCTATGAGACACTGGTAGAGGAGGACAGGCTCCCGGCAGGACAGTTGCTCCTACACCGGTCTTTGATAGCCATGCTCACGGTGCGATGGGGAGACCTCACCACTGAACCACCCACGCACCTTACCATACAATATTTGCATGTTATGGGACAGGGCAGAAATCTGACGCGGTGGTTTGTGGCTTCGCTGCGCCAGCACGTCGCGATCAAGTTAGATTGCCTCAGACAAAAATGGGAGCAAGATTTAGGCAGGCAATTCTCAGACAAAGAATGGGGACGAGTGCTGGCTAGTCCGGTCCAGATCCCCAGGAACATGAGGTTCAGACAAATACAATTCTACATTATATACTCCAGCCAAAATCAACAGATATTTTCACCTCACTGATTCTGCCTGCCCGAGATTTTCCACTCTAGACGCAGACCTGCTACACATGCTGTGGGGTTGCACCAGCCTTAGTACATACTGGAGAGAGGTTGCGGAAGCACTGCATAATTGCACCAAACGAGAGATACCCTTTGACTGGTCGGTGTACTTGCTGCACGGATTCCACAGGACATGCAACACAAAGGTCACATCCAGATTCTTGGACCTGGGTATAATAGCGGCAAATAGGTTAATCACGAAAAGATGAAAGGCGCCCGACCCCCCGCATTTTAAGGCTTGGAAGAATTCCACACTCGCATGGGCTAGGGCAGAAGGCATAGAAATTCGCCGGGAAGAAACCACAGGCATTAGGAAAATGCCAATAGCCACACAATGGGAAGCAATCCTCATTACACTACAACAATACACAGGCACGCCAACGCGGCTCCCACGGACACCTGACCCAGACGGGCAATATCGCGCAAGAGAATTGAATCTCAGAGACACTTAAAGACACTAGCTCCAAAAACCGACATTGATATACTGTCGCCCAGGCACACTTTTTTGATAAAGAACCTATGGTTAAAGAAACGGGTGCAGGCGCAACAGGCAGCATATCTGCACATGCACACGGACAGGTGGAGACACTCCAACTCGGCTCCAAGTTCCATGCCCTTTTCCCAGTTACCTTTGTATGCGCTGTTTAGCATGGTCATTCACACAGTCCCGAACTGTCAATGTCTATTTCTGCAGCTAATAATGGCAGACATCCTAACAGGCTTCGACCCTAAAGTTGATATTGACTTAACTCAAGCTATTCGGCACCGTTACGCCTACATGTCCATTAATTAATTAAACGCTTGCAATGTATAATCTGTCAAAACGAACTGTTGTAAAGGAGACTAATGACGTCACATGCAAAACATGATATGCAATTTGCTATTGTTGTCATCACAAGAAAGAAAGAAAAAACTAAAAACAATAAAAATATTTAAAAAAAAAAAATCAATTGTCTTATTAATCAAAATAAGCAAGGCTTGGGCACCACCTCCGTCTGAGGATATGGCACATAGATTCTCCTGTATACTGCCATTTTTTCAAATCATAATGCCCACTGTGATCAAAATTATCCAAACAAAATGTTGCCGTGCATTTATGCAAGCACACACATTGCTTGCGGGTCCCTGCAAATTCTGCAGATAAAATGTTTGTGATTGTCTGTCCTTTATGAATAAAACTGACTGCGAGTACTTCAGAGATGCGGACAAGACAAAGCAGTTGCTGTGCTTCTCTCTTTAAAGGAAGTTTAAGGATTTAGCGATGGTAAGTAAAAAAGAACAAGTCAAATCATAACTTCAAAGGCAGGAAGGAAAGAGATGAGATGAGGAGGGGATAGCCCAGTTTAGAAAAGAGATACTCCAAAATTTCAAAGGGCAGGTAAGGGACATCAGCAAGCAGTAGTGCCTGCAGTGGGAGTGCGGCAGCGTCCTTCAGGTCACATTCATGTCTCAGCAGTGTGCACCTTAACCCACTGAGCTATCTATGTAACAAGCAGTAGTGTGGCAGCGTCCTTCAGGTCACATTCATGTCTCAGCAGTGTGCACCTTAACCCACTGAGGTATCTATGTAACAAGCAGTAGTGCCTGCAGTGGGAGTGCGGCAGCGTCCTTCAGGTCACATTCATGGCTCAGCAGTGTGCACCTTAACCCGCTGAGCTATCTATGTAACAAGCAGTAGTGTGGCAGCGTCCTTCAGGTCACATTCATGTCTCAGCAGTGTGCACCTTAACCCACTGAGGTATCTATGTAACAAGCAGTAGCGCCTGCAGTGGGAGTGCGGCAGCGTCCTTCAGGTCACATTCATGTCTCAGCAGTGTGCACCTTAACCCGCTGAGCTATGTAACAAGCAGTAGTGTGGCAGCGTCCTTCAGGTCACATTCATGTATCTCCTCGTCTTGATCAAATGGGAGAGGGAGGAGTAATGTGGACTAGTTCACTTCCCTTAGTAAATATGGTAAGTATCAATGAGAACTAGCTTATTTGTGGAAGCTAGACGTCCATGTCTGGAAGAAAAACCTTTTGTTTCAACCTAGTTGGTGGCATGCTTCATCATCGGGTCCCAATGATAACATTCCCTGGAATGCCTTGAGCAATCGCTAAATTAATGCAACACCTCCCTATTTACTCATGCATTAAGCCCACTCTCCACATGAGACAGGGTGCTATAGGGTACATGAGCATAACCCTACACAACACACAACCACACCCTGACATGTGAACAGGAAAGTGTGAATTGTGACATCACGAACACTGGTAGCCTGAGTAAATGGGTAAAATTAGACCCCTCATACAGGCACTCCAATGATGCCACAAGCTGCGTCTTATTCAGACACAGGTACAGTAGAGACTACCCTCTGACAATGCTTTAAGGCACACATAGCGCTATTGCGACTTCCCTTACCCTCAAAGTCTGCGCCACTCGCATCACTCTTTTTCACCTTACCAGAGTGATTCACACCCTTAGGACCACCCCGAGGCACATGTATAACTCTTGGACGCAGTTCTAAGCACCCGAGTTATTGTCATAGCACTTCTTTTACACACATGTGCTAACTAATTCCACCTCATATTTCCCCACTCTCGGACATCACATGAAGCCCTACAATACATCGGGCCCAGACCACCGCTCAAGCGTACATACAGAGCAACGCTTATTAATTACCCATTGATCATTATTTAATGATATGGACTTATTGACCAACTTTATTTAAACGCATATTTTTAATCATTACACAATACCAACTTTATTGAAACGGATGCCTTCCAGTCATTGACTGATCTGCCTCAGTCTGTCTTCAGTCTTCACCACGCTAGGATGCCTGGCGCCATGACGCACACGCTTCCAATCACAGAGGGCACCTGGCGGGAGAAACTGGACTACTTAAACCGGCCCTGGGATACTTGCACACACCGACGGAATCCCGGTAGCAGGCAATAGCAGGTATGAGGAGCAGGCCAGTGACCTTGACGAAGTAAGTAGGGCGCAAAGGGGTTTCGCTTCCGGATCGTGGACAGAGGTCCCCATTCTAACAGGGAACTCCCCCGTTAACGATTGTTGTTTCTCTTCCCTATCACACACTTAGTGTGTGACTACAGGTCCAGCCCCTCACGGGATTCATGTTGCTCACAATGAAAGTCTCATCGTAAGCATTGTTAATTCCCCCCCACTCCAACTGCTACCTGTCCCCCTACATTCACCTTTCATAGCCTACAGTACCTGTCTTGCACCATCCTCTCCTTTCCCCCCATTCCTCTGGCCTTCCTCGGAACCCCCGCCCTCCCCCCCCTTTACAGCCCCCTTTCCTCTAGTTTCCACGCACATTCGGACTTCATCTGTCCCCCCGCCCGGGTCAGTCTCGTCTCCCCTCTTCTTCCCTTACCTCCGGCCTGCATTTGCCCCCCCTCCTACTCCTCAACTTTCTCCTCATACGTATGCCCCCTTCTCTTCCCCTCTGTTCAACTCCAGTAAAAATATTTCTCTTCCCACCACTGTTTCACCATCCACTCCTTCTGTCCACCATCTTTCCCCACCTTCTACCCTTGCGCCCCAACTCCCCACCCATTCCCCCACCCCTCCCCTCCCTCCCTCACCCTCTGCACTCCCTCCTGTATCCCGTTCCACCACCCCGCCCGTCCTCCCTCACTCTATGCAATCCCTCCCGTATCCTGCTCCTCCAGCCCGCCCTGTCCTCCCTTACCTTCTGCACCACCGCCCTCAACTCGTTCCCCCACCCCTCCCCGTCCTCCCTCACTCTCTGCACTCCCTCCTTTATCCATCGAGCCACCAAACACGCCGTGCTCAGCTCTCCTCTCTCTGGAAAATAAACTTGATTCTCTCATCCATTCCATTTCCCAGCTTGTAGCGTCCATCTCACGTTTAAGCGCCAAGTTGTCCCCTGTTCCTAACAACCTCCCTGAGGAGTCCCTTGCTCCCGCGCCCCAATAAAACCAACCACAGTCTGACCTCTGCAGACATCACCAACTTACTGGCCAGCTTCAAGACCACCAACGTCACTCCCCTCCGCCTTCCTCTCCTAATAATTCTACGCAGTTTCCTATTCAGATCATCTCCTCTGTCAGACCTCACCAACCTCCCTCTTACCGGGCTCCCTCATTCAAGAATCTTATTCCTATCTCCCTGAACAACCCTAACACCCCCATCACCAAAACATCTGCGTCAGAGCTGCACTGTTTGCTCCACAACTGCAGATCTGCAATCAAACACAAAGTGGAAATCTCTGATACTATCATACACCAAAACCTTGACATGTTCTTCCTCACTGAGACCTGGTTTAATGACTCCTCTCATACTTTGTTTGACCTTCTGGTACCCACTGACTACTCTATCCTCAGAAATGACAGGGCAGACAAAATTGGGGGAGGTGTCGCTATCATCTTCAGAAACTCCCTTCAAATTAAAGCGTTCCCTACCACCCTCTTCCGTACATTCGAATGCCTTTCCCTAGAACTTCAAATACATCACGGCTCACCCTTTAGATTCCATGTCTTCTACCACCCGCCTGGTTACTGCTCTTCATTTGTGGAGGAACTGACTGACTTCATCAGTGACCAATTCTCTCAAAGTGACAGACAGATCTTCCTGGGTGACTTTAATCTCCACTGGGGCTCTTTGGAAGATTTGGCTGCCAACAAGCTTGCCTCCTTTCTCTCAGCCAATGATCTCCTCCAACATTGCTCGGAAACCACACATTCCAAGGGCTCAATTCTGGACCTTGTCATATCCAAAGCAGACCTGCTGACTACTGCTCCTCCCATCCATGTAGACTGGTCTGACCACCTCCTCATTCCCTTCCGTTTTCACCTATCGCACGTTATAACTCTCGGCCAACCTAAAAGAGCTACTACCTGGTTCCGCAACACTATGAACATTGATCTTGACACCTTTTGTGATTCCGCTATGCGGGCACTTCCTAGACTAGACCCTAGCGTGGATGTCAACGTTCTCACTTCTCAGTGCCTCTCAGTACTAACAGTTGAAATTGACATTGTCGCTCCTCTCCAAAGCAAAAGGAAAAGACCCACCCCTCAGCACCTTGGTTCAATAAAGCGCTCTACAATGAAAGGAAAAACCTTAGATTCCTGGAGAAACATTGGAGAAAATCTCCTTCCACCTCCAATCTCTCTCTTTTACGCTCAGCAAGATCCAAATATCACAACCACATCTTCCTTGAAAAAGCATCACATTTCAGATCCCTCCTTGACTCAGCCAAAAACAGACCCAAAAAACTTTTCGACCTCATCAAAACCCAAACTGTTCTCCCCTAACCATTAAGCCTGAGGATTCCTCAAAGAAAGCAGCAGATTTCGCTATATTCTTCGATGAAAAGGTCAAAGCACTGGTGGATCAGGTCGTCCACCCCCCCCCATTGAGGAGCGGAAATCCTTAGTGACCTGGCAGAACTTTGACGTCATCTCGGAAGATGACCTCCTCAAATGCATCCTCGAAACTAAACCCTCCAACCATTCTTCTGACCCCATCCCTAGCGACATCGCCATCGATTTCTACACCTATACTCTCTCTTACTGGACCAGGCTAGTCAATCTCTTCCTCAGTCATGGCTCCCTCCCGGTTGCCCTCAAATCAGGTCAGGTCACCCCTCTTCTAAAAACCCTCCGCCGATGCGAACGACCTCAACAACTTCCGCCCTATCACCAACCTCCCTTTTCTTTCGAAAATCACCGAAAAATGTGTTGCGAAACAACTTTCCTCACATATTATGGACAATAACCTCCTCAACGTCTTCCAGTCGGGCTTCATCCAAAATTGCAGCACTGAAACAGCCCTGCTGCAAGTGATTGACGATGCGCTGCATATACTCGACTCTGGGGAATCATGTCTTCTGATTCTTCTAGACCTCTCTGCAGCCTTTGACACGGTTAATCATAGCACCCTCCTCAACACTCTTCAACAGAGAATGGGACTGGACGGCACAGTGCTCAAATGGTTTGCCTCTTTCCTCTCGGACAGATCCCAAATGATCAAGATAGGGAACAGTCTTTCATCTCCTGTGGCCGTAGGTCAAGGCGTCCCTCAAGGTTCTATCCTGGCACCCACCTTGTTTAATCTCTACCTGGAACCTTTAGGGAACCTCCTAAGCAACTCTGGGATCCTTTACCATCTGTATGCGGACGACACGCAAATCTACCTTAAGGTGTCTTCCGCACACGATCTCTCCCTACTCAATTCTACTCTCAACTCTATTCACAACTGGATGTCAGCTCACCAACTCATTCTGAATCCCGCCAAAACTGAATTCCTCCTCCTCTCTACCTCTCTCTCACCTCCTCCTGTTCAATCTTGGATGGATCAGCTGAACCTACTCAACAACAAACCCATCATTGTCGACAGCGCTAAATCCCTAGGTGTCATTCTTGACAAAAGACTCAACCTAATCTCCCACATCAACTCTATTGCTAAGAACGCACGGTACCAGCTGCGCCTTCTTTGGGGGATCCGTCGGTTCTTCCCGGAGAAAGACTTAAAAACCTTGGTACAATCTCTGGTTCTCTCAAGACTGGATTATTGCAATTCTCTTCTGACGGGCCTACCCAAATCCCACCTCTCCCCTCTCAAATCCATCCTCCATTCAGCAGCTCGCTTCATTTCAGGGTCTAAACGAGCGACCACGTCACTCCTATCCTGTCCTCTCTTCGATGGCTTCCGATCGAGGCAAGATCTATTTACAAAACTGCCTGCATCACACACAAAGCCTTACACACGTCCTCCCCTCGTTACCTGGCGAATAAATTGAAATTGTCCGGTGGCTCTCGCCCTTCTCGCAATGCGGAAAAGCTTCTGCTTGAGCCCCCCGTCTTCAAAAGGGAAAGATCGATGGCTCAATCCTTCTCGGGCAATGCGGTGAGAATCTGGAACTCGCTTCCCCACTGCTCCGTGCCACCTCCTCTACCCGGATCTTCAAAGCTGACCTCAAGTCTCTTCTCTTCCAAAGACATTTCCAGAACTAATACTTTCGTTCTCAGGCCCCTCTAGGAAGTTCGCTCGTCAGTGTAAATTTGTACTTTTTCCTGTTCATTCCTCACCTTTGCGTGTTGTGTTGGATTTTATGTGCGTGTTCCCTTCATTTCAAGTCCCCTGTTGAATTCACGCCCTCTCTACTACCTCAAGGAAGTTCTTCCACTATAGGAAATTCTGTACTCCAAGCCTATAGAAGTGCCTTCCCAGTGTGTTACGAGTGACTGCCACTTACTGCAGTATTATACCTCTATTTGTATTTTGCACCCCATGTATCATGTATTTTGTACCCCTTGTACCCCCTGTTGAATTCACGCCCTCTCTACTACCTCAAGGAAGTTCTTCCACTATAGGAAACTCTGTACGCCAAGCCTATAGAAGTGCCTTCCCAGTGTGTTATGAATGACTGCCACTTCTGCAGTATTATACCTCTATGTGTATTTTGTACCCCATGTATCATGCACACCTGTCACTTTTTCCTCTTGGAACGTATACCTCTTTTTGTATCTGGTTTGTTTGTTATCTGCACAATTGTCACTTTTTCTCATGCAATGTAATGCTTGCTTTTGTGTTATGCTCACTGGTATCCTTCTCCTCATGTAATGTTACTGTTCCTATTGTGAAGCGCTCTGACACCCTCGGGTAAAGTCCGCGCTATATAAAAACGCATAAATAAATAAATAGTGGGTTTTTTCCCTTCACTGTTTTCATGTAATTGAAACCTAGAGTACATCGCTGGTTCTACGCTACATATAATGGCACAGTAGCGCATATGAATCAGCATTGAATTTAAGCCACTTTACACACGCGCCACCTTCCGTTTCACTACCGTTATTTTCTGCATAGTGATCGGACACGGCTCTCATCAAGTCACATGATTAACGTGCAAATATGAGAAGCTATGCATACTTAATGTCTGTGTTTGTATGTTTTTTGTCTATTGTTCCTTTTACTCCACAGGTTTTGAGCAATCTGAGGATCAAATCCTCCTTCACTAAACGCACCTTAGCGAGAGCGGTATCACCAATGGTCTAGTAAATCACACCTGACCATCACTAATCTACTTCACACATAGGTCCTGACGAAAGCCAGCACACATATCAGCCTGGCTGAAACATGTAGACCTGACCTTTTAAAATCAGGATATTGGAGACATAATTTCACCTCCTCATATATCCGCTATGTTGTTTTTAATACTGCCAAGGGCCCATCATTAAAACCCGTTAATCATAAGGGACCCATTGGACAGTTTTGAATTCTCACTCATTCACATCACTTCACTCTCACTACACAAAACCAGCTCCGCTGTAATCAGGCGTCGTAGCACACCCGGGGTGCACTCGGCGCCTTGGTGGGACCCGATGATGAAGCATGCCACCAACTAGGTTGGTGGGTGAGGATCTTCATAAAAAACAAAAGGTTTTTCTTCCAGACATGGACGTCTAGCTTCCACAAATAAGCTAGTTCTCATTGATACTTACCACATTCATGTATCAGCAGTGTGCACCTTAACCCACTGAGCGATCTATGTAACAAGCAATAGTGCCTGCAGTGGGAGTGCGGCAGCGTCCTTCGGGTCACATTCATATCTCAGCAGTGTGCACCTTAACCCACTGAGCGATCTATGTAACAAGCAGTAGTGCCTGCAGTGGGAGTGCGGCAGCGTCCTTCAGGTCACATTCATGTCTCAGCAGTGCGCACCTTAACCCACTGAGCTATCATTGTAACAAGCAGTAGTGCGGCAGCGTCCTTCAGGTCACATTCATGTATCAGCAGTGTGCACCTTAACCCACTGAGCGATCTATGTATCAAGCAGTAGTGCCTGCAGTGGGAGTGCGGCAGCATCCTTCAGGTCAAATTCATGTCTCAGCAGTGTGCACCTTAACCCACTGAGCTATCTATGTAACAAGCAGTAGTGTGGCAGCGTCCTTCAGGTCACATTCATGTATCAGCAGTGTGCACCTTAACCCACTGAGCTATCTATGTAACAAGCAGTAGTGCCTGCAGTGGGAGTGCGGCAGCATCCTTCAGGTCACATTTATGTCTCAGCTGTGTGTACCTTAACCCACTGAACTTTCTATGTAACAAGCAGTAGTTCGGCAGCGTCCTTCAGGTCACATTCATGTATCAGCAGTGTGCACCTTAACCCACTGAGCTATCTATGTAACAAGCAGTAGTGCGGCAGGGTCCTTCAGGTCACATTCATGTATCAGCAGTGCGCACCTTAACCCACTGAGCTAAATATGTAACAAGCAGTAGAGCCTGCAGTGGGAGTGCTGCAGCGTCCTTCAGGTCACATTCATGTCTCAGCAGTGCGCACCTTAACCCACTGAGCTTTCTATGTAACAAGCAGTAGTGCGGCAGCGTCCTTCAGGTCACATTCATGTATCAGCAGTGTGCACCTTAACCCACTGAGCTATCTATGTACAAGCAGTAGTGCCTGCAGTGGGAGTGCGGCAGCGTCCTTCAGGTCACATTCATGTCTGAGCAGTGCGCACCTTAACCCACTGAGCTATCTATGTAACAAGCAGTAGTGCAGCAGCGTCCTTCAGGTCACATTCATGCATCAGCAGTGTGCACCTTAACCCACTGAGCTATCTATGTAACAAGCAGTAGTGTGGCAGCGTCCTTCAGCTCACATTCATGTCTCAGCAGTGTGCACCTTAACCCACTGAGCTATCTATGTACCAAGCAGTAGTGCCTGCACTAGGAGTGCGGCAGCGTCCTTTCTAGTAGTTGTGCCCTTGCTGGTCCGTCCTGGGTCTGGAGGTGACAGTAGGTGACCTGCACTCTGCACCCCCAGGATTCAGCACAACGCTGCAGCCACTGCTTCAGCTGTTCCACCTGAGAGAATCGATCCACTGCCCGCAGGGGCCGCCTAGTGCCTCACCATAGCTGTAGGACAAGAGGTGTGTGCACTGAGAGCAGGATATAACAGACATTCATAGCGATAGATACTTAGGATAGTAGCTCAGTGGGTTAAGCTCTGTCTGTAGGACCACCTCTGAACCTCTGCTGATTCAGCCTTACATCTTTCCAAGAGAAATAACAGGAGCGTCATTGTGTCGGATAAATAAAACACCTACTATGCAAGTGCCAGGAGGCGATTAATAATACGCTGTGCACTGTCTAAACAGACAGCAGCTCACTCAAACTTTCTTATTCCTCTTTTCATGGTGTTAGTCCTCCATGTGTGACTGGTACCGTAAAGTCCATATTGTGAGATTTGCCATTTATTTGTGAACTACTTAATATTGAATAATTTTCGCATTTCTAATATTTTTTTCGGGTATCCCAGTTATTCAAATTCCCTTTATTGTCTCCGCAAATGCCACACAATAATAACTCATTAAAATCAACAGCAAAACACCAAACATACCATGCCATACAATACCGTACTATACAGTGACAGGCCATACCATACGCCACACAATTCCACAACTAACAATTCCAATTCAAACCACATACTTCTACATTACGAACAACATACATCCACTCCCGGCCAACAAAAAAACATTATAATTTACAGCGCCAATAGCTCGAACTTTCACAAATGCGAGACCGATTGCATTGTAAATGTTTGTTGATGTTTATTATTGTAGAAGAGACAGCCTTGTACTGCACTTGGAAGCCTTTCACCTTATTTACTCCTAACAAATGTGTGAATAAATAAATTAATAATAAATAAAATAAAATGACCTCACATTTACATGAGCCTAATCTCATAACAAGTTTTGATTATGTCAGCTTTCTTCTGTGTCTAGATATAGCAGCATTTCTGTAGCGTTTACTTTTTTGCCAAAATAAGTTTTAGTAACTAATTTTTCAAAAAAGATTTGACTCTTAAATATTGGTTAGCTAAAAATTGTATTGAATTCTGACCCTCTAGCAAAAATGTTTATATCATTTGATAAAGTTGAGTTAAAATGTTACTTAATTTAATGCACTTACCCCAGTTTGGGGTAAATTAAAGTGACGAGTTTGCCTAGAAAAAAACTCTGTCAGCAACGTTATGGTAAATAATTTTTAGCATTTACACCCAAGGTGCATTAGGACATTTAAAGGGAATCGTCAGGTTGTGCTTGCCAATCACCTTGTTAAGAAAGAGTGCGCTAACTGGCAGTTAATGCCTATTTTCCACAACTCTGGAGAGTGTGATGTCATAAAACCCAGCCAGTCTACCAGGACGCTGCGCAGAGACAGAACAAGACAGTGACTTGTTAGTACCGACTAAGGCTACTATACCGCGCGGCGGCATCCTGAAGAATGACCTAACTGTACATTTTGAAGATACCACAGATCTGAATTCATTAGTGCAAGTGGTAACTTAACCACTGTAATAAGCCTCTTAGAGCACCTTGGTCCTGACGAAAGCCTTTAGATTTCACAAGAAGGCTGAAACATGTTGACCCAATAGTGCGTTAGACTGGTAACTGGGTCTGTAGACGCACCCCTTTTATTTTTCTCACATCACTGTTTTCCTAATAAATTTTTTTTGTGCTAGATAGTGATGTAGGGATTTTTAATTTCACTGCACATGAGCACCTGCACATTCTTACTTTTTTAAAATCTCTGGACACTACTGGAAGATCAGTTGGTCTACCTCCGGGTGGAGGTTAGCATACATACTATCTTAGAACCCTATGATGATGCTGTGACGTTACACCAAGGCGGAGAATCAAGATATACCGCCACCGGCCTGTGTACGTTTTATGAGGGTTTTTAATTGGTTCCAACATTACAAAGACCCTGATTTCACAGGACAAGTGATCCATTCCCCCCCTGATTTTTGATAAAACCCAGCCAGCCAATCATAATGTGGCGGTGTTCAAAGCTTTTTCAGCTCCCTCTACTGCCTAGCTGTTCTAAAAGTACTCTTGATGACCTCACATAATGCCCTCTAGAACTTTGACACAAGATCAGCCGCCTCTGCGTTCAGTAGTGAGTGTGAGGCCACACACTGACATATACTCACTGGCTGCAGTCTTTCACTGCAAGGAGTTACGTGCGCCCTATAACCTTTCAACAACTGTGCTGCCTTACAAGCACCTGCACTTGGGAGTACTGTAGATTTGGGCAAAACCATCCAGCACACAATGTGAACAGACACTAAGGCTCGGGTGCGGCTCTTTCGCTATGGCGGACGAGCGTCGCACCACTGCTTTTAAGCAGTGAGAAACATAAAATGACAATAACTTAGAGGTATTGTCGCCTTCCTGCGAGACCTTCATAGAGATACAAAAGCGGAGGTCCGTTATACCCAAGATTTTAAGGTTACTCGTCAGTTTTTAATACAGAAGGGAGTTCGACAGGGATGTATTTTGGCCCCTTTTTGTTTAATTTATATATTAATAACTTGGAGAATGTATTAGTGGAGTCTAAGGTGGATTATCCCCAGGTGGGTTGGCGTGGTTTGCCCGTACTACTGTACGCAGACGATGCGGTCCATATGGCCCGGACCGCAAGAGGGCTACAAACGCTGCTCAACTGCTTCGCATCTTTTATGGAGGAACAGAACCTGCTGATAAACAACTCGAAATCCTTTGTGATGCAGGTGGGTCCCCGGCCAAGAAAGTCTTATCCCTTCCAGGTCAGATCTGTTCAGGTCCCCCAGACTGATATTTTTTCCTATCTGGAGGTCCTGTTAGATGATAAGATGAATTGGGGGCCTTAAAACATAGAAAGAAAGGTGAACTAGTGCGAGCCAAAGCCGCTATTTTTAATTTTGCTTTGAGAAAAGGAAAGAGACCGATTGGGGCTCTCTTGCAGATATGCTGGGCTAAATGCATTTCCAAGGCGCCATATGGTAGCGAAATCTGGGGATATACTTCCTTTGAGGAACTACAAGTAGTCGAAAATCGCTTTTTGAGACATCTTTTAAATGTACCCCAGGGAGTTTCAACCCTAGCAGTACATGAGGAGCTGGGTGTGGCTTACCTTTCTGACTTGCTGTCTTTTCACCCACTATCACTGTGGTTGAAAATCTGGCTCAGTCAGGGGACAACTTTAAATAAACTCATTCTGAAGGATTGTATGGCCCAGGACCACGCCAACCATAACCCCTGGCTCAATTATATCAATGATTGTTTCTCGAGCCTGGGAAGAACTTATCTATTTTCCAATCCGGATTCAGTGAACAGGAAGGACTTGGTGTGGGCTAAGGAGTCTTTTTTTAGACAGCGGATCACAGACAGGAAAGACCGGGAGTTAAGGAAGCCTAGCGTACGCAGATTTATTATTCTGAAAACTGTACAGGCCACAGAACCATACCTTTTAGGGCCTTAAAGTGGCTATCATCTATTTTTATTGACCAGGTTCCGCTTCGATCTTTTTTATCTTTGCCTTGCGAAGCCACGTGGGTGTAAAAGGGGTCAGAGTTTAATGTCCTGTGGCTGCAACGGTAAGTCTCCACAGGACACGCTCCACTTTACTATGAGGTACCCTGGCAGACTTTCATTATTCACATTTTTAAAAAGTTTAAGTTCAGGCAGGTTCGTTCCGCTCTTATCTTTTTACAAATGTTGTCACGCAATACTGTCTTTTATGTTCTTAACTTTTTAAAATCTGCTTCATGCCAGTTGTGATTGTCATATGCATACAAGGGAAAGCTGAGAATGTGATCCTGGTAGTATTGTTTTTTGTGCCCAGTTTGTTGTATTGAATTGTATTTTTGCTTTTTTAACATACAACATACACTTACTTTTTATCAGTATTTTTATGTGTGTGACCTGCGTTTGATGTATTTTGGTACATTTTTTCAACGATTGACTTTTCTGTATATACTGTTTGTTAGAAATGGTGGTCTCTAATTGGCAAGGGTTTGCACCTTTGTCCAAGTAAGGACCCTTCCTTCTAGTCAGGATAAGGGAGTTACACTGCTAAAATAACTCCTGCTCACCCCCTTGGTAGCTTGGCACGAGCAGTCAGGCTTATCTTAGAGGCAGTGTGTAAAGCATTTGCACATAACCAACAGTAATACAGTGTAAGCACTACAAAAGGACACCACACCAGTTTAGAAAAATATCCAATATTTTTATATACTTAAGACAAGACCAAAAATGATAAAAATCCACAATACAGTACTTAGAAATCTTCAGTTATCAAAATAACCTTGAAAAACAGTTCCTTGAAGTTGATAGCTCCCTCTGGGGCTATCACGGCGTCGTGAACAAACAAATCCAAACAGTTCTGGCTGACCGCGGCGTCGCGGGCCAGCTACGGTGTCGGGAAGACTTGCAAAACAGTATCTTTAGAAATGCAGGGCGTCGGCGACCTCTCGTTGAGCTTCCGAAAGCACGGCGTCTGCAGGCGTCAGTTCTGGAGGTCGGTGTAGGAGTCATCGGGCCCTTGAAGTCACATGCGTTGCAGATCGAACTCCTCGCGGTTGAAGTCAGGAGCGCTAGCGTCGGCAGGTGTCGGGTGCTGAGGTGCGAAGTTCAGCGGTGCGGCGTGCGATGCCCTCCGGTCGCGGTGCGAGCAGAGGCTCGATGGCGGCCTCAGATGGCGTCGTCGGTGAGACCAGGGTCGCGGTGCGAAGTGATGCGGTGCTCGTCGCGGTGCTGGCAGGTCATGGTGCAAGCAGCGTCATCGTCGTTGCGAAGCGCTGTCGTCGGCTGATGAGCTGGAGTCGATGGCGCCGGCGTCGGTAGGCCAAGGCTGTGCGGGATGAGGGCGGTGCGTCGTGTAACTTTACGAGCGGTGCCCTCGAACCACGGTGCAAGCAGCGGCGTCGATATTGTCGTGGAGAGGCGTCGTCGGGGATACCAAGGCAGCGTCGTGAAGCGAGGCGATGCGGAGTGCGGTGCCCACAGGTCTCGGTGCGAGCAGCGGCTCGGTGGTGGCGTCAGCAGGCGTCGTCGGTGAGATCACGGTCGCGGTGTGGCGTTGCGGCGGTGCCCTCTGCGGTGCCTTCAGGACACGGAGTCGGCAGCGGCGTCTGGTTGCTTTTTCTTCTGTTGCAGCACAAAACACACAGTCCCCAGTGCTGAGGGCAGAAGAACTTGAAGTCTTTGCTGTTCCTGAGACTTCTTGAACAGGAGGCAAGCTCTACCTCAAGCCCTTGGAGAAACTCACAAAAGTAGATTGCAGAAAGTTCAGTCCAGTCCTTTCACTACCCAAGGCAGAAGCAGCCACTGCAGGCCAACACAGCAAAGCACTTAGCAAAGTGGTAGTTCCTCCTCACAGCTTCTCCAGCTCTTCTTCTTGGCAGTCTTCTTGGTCCAAAAGAGTTCTAAAGTTCAGGGGTTTGGGCCCCACTTTTTATAGCCCAACATCCTTTGTACTCTCAGGCAGAGAGTGTCTGTGCCCAGCCAGAACCAGTTCTGCCCTCTCTGGTGTGGCTTCCTGGCAGGAGGTGGAGACGGCATTGTCAGAGGCAGACCAGGCCCATTCAGGTGAAAGGAAATCTCATCCCCCTACTCTAAATGCAGCCCAGGTCTATTCAGCCCTTTCCTGACCCACCTAGACTATCTGGAGCCACGGCTCCTCCCCAGCCCCTGTCATCCAAATCCCAGACAGTCAATCCACAACCCCAGCAGAGGCCTACTGGATGGCTGAGCAAGAAAATACCTACTTTCTAAAAGTGGTATTTTCAAACACAGAATGTAAAAATCACCTTCACTAAAAGATGCATCTTTAGATTCTGAGTTCAGGCATACTAAACTTTATTTTTCTAACTAGTTCCCAGGGCCAGTTATGTTTATAAGATGTTATAAACAAACTCCCCATTCTGTCCTATAGGAACAGGTAGCCTTGCAATAGTGAAAAACGAAATTGGCAGTAATTCACTACTAGGACATTTAGGACATGCCACACACACCAGGGCATGTCATACCTTTCACATACACTGCACCCTGCCCACAGGGGTACCTTGGGCCTACCGTAGGGGTTACTGACATGTAAGAAAAGGGAAGGTTAGGGCCTGGCAAGTGGGTACACTTGCCAAGTCGACATGGCAGTACCAGACTGCACACAGGCTCTGCAATGGCAGGCCAGAGTTACATTTACAGGCCGTTTGCATGGGTGGCACAATCCAGTGCTGCAGCCCACTAACAGCATTTGATTTACAGGCCCTGGTACGCTCAGTGCACTTTACTAGGGACTGACAGGTAAATCAAATATGTAAATTATGGAAACACCAATCCATAACACAGTTTACAACAGGAGCAACTTGCACTTTACCACTGATCAGCAGTGAGAAAAGTGCGCAGAGACACTAAGCCAGCAAAACGGAGTCAAAACCGGGAGGTCAGCAAGCAAAAACTCAGGGGAAACACGCCAAAAGATGCCAAGTCTAACACTGTTCTTGAACTTTTATAGTTTTTATGCAAAAACCGAAAAAAGTGATTTGATTTGATAATTCAAAAAAGTACACCCATCCATTTGTACCAGCACTAACTTTTTTATGAAAGATTTAATATCACAAGGAGAGATGTTAACATATGCAAAATTACCGTTTTTGGAGTTTCTGATGGATCACTGAGATAATTCACACAGTTTAACTTTAAGAGAAGTAATCATCACGGAAACCAGACTTATTGTGCACATGGATGTTGGCTGCCATGCAAATAATATGTATTGAAATATATGTCATATGGCAAAAAGCCCAGACTACATTATAAGGGTGTGGATTATTCACACTGTGTAAAGTATGTACTTGTAGGGTTAATTTAAGTGTGAATTGCACAATTACATTGTTTTTCTTTTTTCACTGGTTTGAAAAACATTTTTTCTTAAGAACACATCTCCCTCCCTGTGCCTCCTGCATAAATAAGGATCTTCTGTAGTTCTTTCATATATTCATTGCAACATTCACCAATACTTGAAGTAAGAGTAACTTCAGAAGTGCAGCAAAAGGGATCACAATGTATGAGAATGCCGCAAAGTTGCAACTTTGTTGGTGGTCACATGTGCAATGCTACCTCTCATGGCAGGTCCACCTGTTAACATGCTCGTTTTCCACCACCTGGTGTCATCTGCATGGGGAAAATCTAAAGGTTCTTAATCTGTGAATAAAGATCGACAGATCTGTATCCTGCCACAAATTGCATCTTCACATGCTAATCAAGTGTGGTATAATGAACCTATAGGGAATACAGCCATGTGCTGTGCACAGAGCATGCACTAACTAAAGGAGTAAGTGTGTTAGTGCATGTGCTGCAGACATCACGGTCTGGTCAGAAGCGGTCTGAGTGCGGTGCAGAATGAGTTCATGATATCACGCAACACAGGGGGTGCACATGCAGACCTTGGCGTATACGAGTTGCACATTCACACACAAAACTTTGCAACACAACACTTTACTAAGTGGCTCTATTGCTTTGTAGAAGAGAACTTCAGAATCAGGTGGGATAGAAAAAAAAACTAAAAATCATTCCTCGACCACAAGTTAGGAAATAAGAACAGGTATACTTTAAAATATAATAGCAAAAAAAAAAAAGAATGCAATAAACCAAGTCTTTTGTGTGAGGAAATGGGGTGTAGTATATGGTGTGGTTGTGCGACCTCACCGTGTAATACACTTACCATTCCCTGCCCCCCTTTAGGTCCAGTAGGTTTAGTTTGAAAAACCCTCAGCTCAAGCCTTGGTAGCTATGGCACTGAGCAGCAGGCCTTACACAGAGGAACAAGTGTAAAGCATTTAAACAGCACCAAAACAACTGAAGAAGGAATCAACACGACACTCAAAAAATTCAACACCAGTTTATATAATAGACTGTATTTTTATAAACATTTAGACACTAGAATGAAAAAGATCCACCGGAGGGTTCTGGCGATATAGCAATAACTAATCAAAGTAATTTCACTCAACTGCAAACAAGCCTTGGCAAAGTCAACAAATTGACACTTAGAAATTTTTTCTAAGGAAAACTTAGTTTAGTGTCAATGCGGTCGGTTAGAAGTACTTGGGGTGACCAACTCCAGCAAGGAGCTACTCAGGGGGACTAGTAAGATCTCAAGAACAGTTACCGTCCTAGAAGAAGCAGAGCTTCAGCAGTTCCAGGCACTTTATCCGTGTTGCAATGGATTCCTATGGAGTGGTCTTGATGCAATGGATGAAGGATGCTAAAGATGTTCTAAGGAGGAGGCGCTGATGCGGGGCAGGGGGTCGGGGACATCTTTTCCCTACATTGTACGACACACTGCAGGTGTGTGGCAGCGGCGGAGAGGGTCTTACAAAAGGCCCCCTTCCATAGGGAGCTTTCGATTTGGATATTGGCTTTATAGACATGGGACGATACATGCCCTTTCAATCTTGGAGGGAGGGTGGATGCGAGGTACTGGCAGACCTCTTTCCCAGTGAGACTTTCCTTACTTTCGAACAGGCGGAGGAGAGCTTTGGCCTTGGACAAGGCCAGTTTCTACACTATCGCGAACTTCAAGATGTGGTGAAAACCACCTGGCCGCAGTACCCAGACATTCCTACCCCGACCCACACCCTAGATATTCTACTTACATGTGGTTCAGGTCGCAAATTGATCTCTCTTCTTTACGCGGCTATGAAGCTGGATTCCACCCCCCCGGTCCCACCATCGCGGGCGGCCTGGGAGACAGATCTTGGTGTCCACTTGGACGAGAAACAATGGGCACACATAGGCTCCCTCACACTTACAGTCTCCTGTAACGTCAGATTTAAACTGACGCACTTTAACTTTCTACATCGCACTTACCTCACCCCGGTATCTCTGAGACGTCTTTCAGGTGACAGGGGAGACCGATGCCCAAGATGCGCTGCGGAGAAAGCAGGTTTTTACATATGGCATGGGATTGTCCCAGGGTTCAACAGTTCTGGGTAGCGGTGGTGAGCAAGATTATCACTGTGACGGGTATCCAAGTGGAAATAGCACCCTTGTGTTGCTTACTGGCGTCTGTCCGGAAACCTAAAAAAGAAACTTCCCTGTAAGCTCCTACAATTAATGCTGGTGCTTGCTAGGCGCAGGATAGCAATTACTTGGATGGGGCAGTCGAGCCCAGAGGTCCCTATCTGGCTTAAGGATGTTCGGGAGTGGACTCTAGCGGAAGAAGCTCACATGAAACTCACCCGAAGGGATATGAAGCTAGAGGATGACCTAATGGTATGGCGTGAAATGTGCATTTCTAGGCTGGCGGAGGGGGAGCCCTCCTCTCCGGACATCACTGATAGTGGGGGGAGCGGGTCCGATGGCGATGAAGCACCTAACTGAATCGAGGGGCCAGGGGTCGGCCTCGGTGAGCTGCATATTGTGCACTTGTGCTTGTCCTAAGCTTTCCTTTTTTGCATTGTAATTTGTTTCTCTACGAATATTGTCCCCCATTATGTCTCTTCTTCCCCGTAGGCTGCCACCTGTACTTGCGTCACCCGTACTATCAACGGTATATTGCTGTACGCTATGCCAATGCCAGTTTGTTGTTGTAGTTGTACTATATGAAAAATGACAAATAAAGTTTAAAAAAGATGTTCTAAGGATGCTGAGGGGCCTTCCTGAAGGGATTCTGCAGTCCACGAAGATGGTGAGGGGGTCCTGGTTGCAGGGTTGACGTCCTACGAAGTCCTTTCAAGTCGGCCGAAGTCCAATCACCACTGGACTGCCAGTCACCCATTTTCGCGGTCACAGGCCAATCCTTCCTGGGTCGATAACTTATCTTCTGCGGTTCTAAGCAGCTCTCCAACAGCATTCCAGGGCTCAACAAACTTGGGTGCAACCGTGTGGATTAGGCCTTAGTCCTCAGTGCTGCACAGCAGTGGAGGTAGGAACTTGAAGACTTTTGGCTACCAACTTGCCTTTGCAGGCATCTTCATTCGTTGTTTCCCTGTGTTGCGAACAGAAGACCAGTCAGCTGGCCCTTAGAGTCTCTTGGATTGACTGGACTCCGGAGACGACAACTCTTTCAGCAGGACACAACAGGCACAGCCCTTTTCTGTGCTAGCCACTGGGTGCAGCAGGTGCAGTCTTCGAAGGTGCAGCCTCCCTTTGCTGGCCCTCGGCGCATCAGGGCATTCCTTCTTCAGTCCTTTTTCCAAGTCGATCGAGATCTGAGGTCTTGGTGTCTGGGGTGACCCCTTTATGCTCGGAAAGTGCCCTCAGTGCAGGATGCGGTTGGTGGGCAATGGACTACCAGTTTCCCTCCAGCCTAGTGACCACTTCCTGTGGAGTGTGGCATCTGGATCTCCCAGGATGCACCATTCTGCCCACTGCCAAGAAGGCAAGCCTCCTTTTTTGGTTTTCAGACCTAACTAGCCCACCCCCAGGGTGAGGTTTCTTCAGGACAACACGCCCCTGGAGAAACTAGTTTAGCAACTGGTTTCCCCTTTCTGCTCCCCGTGCTAACCTGTCGACCTCAACAATGGGGCAGTTCTCCCTTCGGTGTTACACATCTACCCTTCAAAGGAAGCTTCACCTTTGAAGCCTGCATTTTGGGGCTAACACCCAAGTGGCTTCCTGCAGGAGGGAGCTGACACCTCCTGGCCTGCCATCCCTAATTTTTCTCCTTCCTCAGAGTTGCTGGCATGTCTCTCCAGGAGGGCAGAAAGTGGTCTCGTGGAACAGGCTCCATGTGTGACCGGGAAAGCACAGTAGGTTAAAAGGCAACAACGTGGCAGCTTTGCTAAAAGCTGTACACTGCAACAAGTTACATTAATTTCGGCTCGAGATATGAATCAGGCTCAATGTAACAAGTTGTTTGATACCTTGGAGTGCCACTTTGCTCACACCCTTCAGGATTTAGCACAACTGAGGGGTCAGCATGTAACCCTATACTTACCAATTGGGCGACCAAGTCTTTCCACAGTAAAAACAGTAGCTTTGTGTCTTTTACTATCAGTACGTATATAGTACCTGTCTTGCCTGTGTCATATGTTGCACCCATCCTTTAGGGCTCGGTAAGCCTGCCAGAGGGATGACTTACTCACATGCACAGGGGAAGTGGTGGCTTTGCCATTGCTTTCAATGGCAAACTCGGGCTAGCAGTGCAGGGCTCCTCTACCAGTCTGCACTGGCGGACTGGGGGACTCGTTTAACTTGGTGGACCTCCAGGGAGGCACAGTAAGTGCTGCAAGCCCTGGGGTACCCCTCTAGCTTACATGCCATGGGTACCATGGTACTAGTTACTAGGGACTTACAGGTAAGTTAGGCATTTCCAATTTGAAATACACTTTAGGGTCCGGGCACTGAGGTCTGGTTAGCAGGCCTCAGTGCACTCTCAAAGTTGAAAAACCAGCGGAACAGCTGAAATACTTGAGGATGATTATAGAAAAAGAGGCATTTCCTTACACTACGCAATTCATTTTTTCTAATGTGTAAATAGTTTTATAAACTTCTTCGTGTTGAGTATTATTAACACTAAAGATTCCGCTACTCTACCGGCATATGAAAGGCAACTGTGCAGTCAATCTGGATTAGTAAGCATTGTCATATGAATCCAGTTTTCAAGATAGCCGGTGCAATATGAAACCCATGATGGGGCTCTTGCCCTGCGGCATATCATTCACTGAGTGTTATGTCTCGACACAAGAGCTGTATTAAGGGCTTTGTATTGAAACTTTTGGCTTAAATGTTGGATTCATTGATCTTGTAAATGCTTCCAGCTTTATACAGTGGGTAGACATATCTATAGTGAAAAGGAATTGATAATGTCCACCAAAAAAAACCTTTAATCTATATTTTAGACTATTAACCCTTAAGAAAGTTATATGGGGCCAGATAAATGAAATGTCCATTGGCAAAAATTGGCCGCAAATTGTGCACCAACTTTTTGCAAATGGAAAAGAATATTGCAAGCCGACCTATGTATTAATAGGTCAAGTCACAAAATTCCGAATTGCCGTTGGTTGCAATCTGACCTACCTCATCAATATTCATGAAGTACGTTGCAAACAGTGACTCACAGTAATGGTCAAAAGAAACATTTGATGGACGGAATGCTGGACAATGCAAACATTCACCCCCAGTCACAAGGATCTGGGTTTAACCCATCATTCTTTTGCTCACCACACCACCCCAGTTTGGACCCAGCCATATGCAAATCAGTCTTGACCCTGTTCCTTGTGGGAACAGTCCAGCCCGAACTGCCAAGCCAGGTCCTCCCTGGAACGGAAACAAGCATTCTTGGACCGGTTTCAGGGCATCACCCTTCATCAGTCAGGCTAGCTTGAATCCAGTGGTTTAGTGAGCACGGGACCCACATCTGGGCACACCCTTCCCACTTAGGGCGACATATGCAAAAGAAACAGTTGATGGACGGAATGCTGGACAATTCAAACATTCACCCCCAGTCACAAGGATCTGGGTTTAATCCATCATTCTTTTGCTCACCACACCACCCCAGTTTGGACCCAAAGTAATGGTCAGCAGACCACGATGTCTGTGATTCCACTTAAATAAAGTAACTTTTTTTTTATTTTATTTTTTACTTTTTTTTTTAAATGAAGGCTTTTTTCCATAAAGCTTACGGGACTGAATTTAAACATATTTTTTTTAGTTTGTTAAACAGTTGGCAGTAGTCACCTGGACCACTGCCTACACCCCAACATCCTTCTTTTTTTTCGTCTCTTCCTCTTTGTGAATATGTTACCACTCCAACCCAAGAGTATGTAACTTTTCAATGTTTGTTACAAGATTTCGGTTGCAAAACATTGATACTTACCATAACGAATCACTATTTAGAAGGGACACCCTTAACATGCGTCTTCCTAATAGGTATTCGTTATGCCTTTCTAAACCCAATTTGCAATTCGATAACCTGTTGCAGAATTGCAAAATGGGGTTGATACATTTAAAGAAGCCATTTAGTGGTTGCAAACCCTGTGATTAGTTGAATCTCAGGCTTTGCGACCGCTAAATATCTTTGTACGTCTGGCCCATAGTCACGAAAACGTGTTGACGGACAGTTGATGTGAGTTGGACTTGTAACTTGTCTGAAGAATAGTGGCTTTCAAAATCTGAAGACTACTGATTTATGGAACTCTCACTGGTTTGAGACAGACAAAACTTGTCATTCAAATTCAATATATATGACCTTTATTTTGTGATGTAACCTGAGTGAAACATTTTGATAACTATCATATGAGTGTTAATTCGGATTATTATTGTCTCAAATGTGAAAGGAATGGAATAGAAACAGAAATGGTAAAGGGCTGTTGTAAAATGTATTCTCTGCAACTAACTAAGTTGAGCACAGAGAAAGCAGCTATTTGAATCACATTAAGAGAAACATATGAGAGGTTCTTAAATTGTAACAGGTCGGTAACCTGTGTGGGTGCAAGCACCATTTCTATAGTGCTGGGACACGTTTTAAAATACCCATTTATGAACAATTCTCATTAGGCAATGCAATGTAATTTATAAATTATGCTCTGTTCATACCAATTGCTTTAAGTCGCTTCTCTCCCATCACAGAGTAATAAGAGAATGCGTAGGGGACCGAGAACACTGAAGATGTGAGAGGGAGGAACCAAATACACTGCATTAAGGATGTGAGATTGACAACCAAGCCTTTGGGAACACAAAGGGAGGATGGGTGCAGGGACAAAATGGATGCGGGAACACAGGGCCAGGCCAAACACTATTTCGATACCAGGGGGATTTAAATACCCTAACCGAGCCATACAAGGCAGCAAATTCCACATTGAAAGACAATATAAGGTCAGTGCAGTGCGACAGGTGGGGCCGCACGGGGCGCTGACCTGTGGTGGGGGCGCTGACCTCGGGGGGGGGGGGGGAAGGGGGTGCTTTTAGGAATAATTTATGATTGGAGTGATGAGGGGCACTTTTGCCTGGTGGTAGTGAGAGAATCCGAGCAGGCGGTCATGGGGTCTGGGGGCACCAAAAAAGATTATCGCACCAGGCGCCACCAGCGCTAAAGCTGGCCCTGTATAAGGTAACTCTACTAGTATACTAGCACAATACTGAGCCCAAGAACAACTACCCAGGGGCTGTCAGCAGACCATGCTGCACCTCAATTACCTGCAGAAACTCCTACCAATACATAGGAAAGACAGCAACAAGACCACGCTGTATTGGTTCCAGTTAAAACGCCAAGCGACAGGTTGCACTTTCATCCCGCGGGAGTGGCTTAGGAGAAGGGTCAGAAGACCCACAACCCCACTGCAGTGCACCCACAGAGACAACTTAAACATATTTCCACTACACATGGGTTTCGAGTCTGCATGACAAACCTCTTTCCTGGTCCAATCCGCAGGGAAAACCCTACATCACACCACACCACACTTACTGTTTGGGCCATGGCATACCATCATCAGAGCCTCACCCTCACCAGAGCCCAGCCTGGTGAGGAGAAAACCACTAGATCTATGCTGCTTAAATCGATAGGATCACATCTCCCTTCCACTTACATCGAAGTGCACTTGCTTCCGATCGTACAAAGGGTCGATTATAAAGCTCTCTGCCTAGTCTATTATGCCTTACACATATTTTTCTAACATATTTCTCCCTTAACATCCAGCTAGACACCTAATGTAACCTCCTCAAGCACTATTTGCCGCTATTACAGCCCAGATACAAAGGCCATATTTATGACTTTTGGGGTGCAGGGCAGCGCAGCATATCACTTTGCTGCACTGCCCTGCGTCACAGGGAAACGGCATGAATGTGCCATATTTATCCAATACGGCATAGTCATGTCCTTTGCCTTTGAGGTGGCACCGTTTTGGTAACCTAGCGCCAACTCAGGCACCTTTGCACCATGCTCCTGAGGAGGCGTAAGATTTTGGCGCATTCCCAGGTTTAGAAGTCCTTGTAAATCTGGGCATGCGTAAAAAACCATGGGAGTTGCGTGGGAACACCCACTGTAACGCCCATGGAACGCCTCCCTTGCGCACAGTAAGGCAACGCAGTGATTTGTGCTGCGTTGCCTTACTCCAGATTTTTTAAGCCATTCAAAGCCACACAAAGTGGCTTTGTGTGGCTTCAGAAATCTGACTTAGAGGTTTGCATCACGCATGTACCACGTTGCGTGGTGCAAGCATGACGTAAAGCTCTCATAAATATGCCCCAAATTGTTTAAGGCTTCTCCTTCTGGAAGCAAGTGCCTTTCACCCTTCAGTGCGAAATGAACCTAAGGAAATTCCACAAACAACTGATGACCCACCTTCTCTGCAAAGCTCTTGGTCCTGAGTCTGCCTAGGTATGTTGCCTGTTCTTTCCCCCTCCTCCTGCCTTCCTTTACCAGAAGCACCCTTCCTTTGGTTGTTCCTTTGGTTTGGGGCATCCGTCCATTGCATTACTAAAACCATAAATAAAAATAAATATTGATTATAAAAAACAAACTCCGGAGTACATTGTCTTGGCAGAAAATAAGTAAAAGTACACCCGCCTCCCTGAATTTATACAGTTCATGAGCAATGCTTCATTTGAGCAGGTGGTGGCCACCAGCGCTCATGTTTGGGTACAGGGACTTATTTTTCAACACTAGACCTTCACGCAAGGCTAAAGCGAGAAAGTAGAAAAGGGACAAATACGGCATTAGCAAAATATAGGAAAACCATGACAAAGGGAGAAAACAGAGAAGAAAAATAAACAGTGAGATAAGGAGAAATAAAGTGAAGGGTGGTAGAAGAGCAGGGAATGAGGTGGAATTAAAAGTAGGTTGCTTTGGTATTCGGCAGCCCCAGCATTCAATCGAACCAGAATTGTGACCCTGCACTTATTTTTTAAACATATTAAGTGTTGTTACCAAACAATGCAATATGATTTAATGCATTAATGCTGCACATAATGTATAGTTTAGAAATGCATCCCTTGCAGTGAGAACAACCAAATATAGACCTTTTGTATCTAGTTATTTGCAGGTATTTGACCTCTCAAAGTTTGCATTAGTATTTGCTTTGTAATAGTACAATTAGGATAAATAAAATAACTGTTAACATAATGTTTTCTGTGCGCCCTGACGCATAGGGAATGGAATAGGGTTTTAGGGTATCCACGCAAACTCTACCACAATGCTAAATTCCAATATTCAGCATAATATTCTACATAGGGAGTACCTCACGCGGCGCGCTTACACAGGATATTTGGCACTACCGCCAGTTGCCCCAGATTCGGAGCACACAACGCTGACATGGCTCACATGTTTTGGAGCTGCCCAGTGGCGGCCGGCGATATGGCGAGAGGTCACAGACGCGCTGACAGACATCACAGGTCAGGCTGCACTGTGCTCCATGGAATGTGGTATTCTGGGACTTTTCAAATGCAAGAAATCAGGGAGCGCCATCAACCTCTTTCTAGACTTGGCACTGTTGCTGGTTCAGAGATCCATTGAGATGCACTGGAAGGCCAGCAGTCTACCAGGACTGCAATATTGGCACACAGCCACTCTCAAATGGGGGAAGGCCGAATCAGTGGCCCTTCGGCGAGAGGAGGCCCGCGTCCTCTGTTGGGCCTCCATTGCAATGGAATGGGATACTCTAATAAACAAATTACAAGCGCTTTCGGAAGAGCCCTAGACCTGAGTAAGTCCTTAGATGACTGGTCAACTATTGAGTTCACTTGACATTTTGTATGAATCCTTAGTCTTCCTCTCCCCTAGAACGATTGCTCTACATGTTATGTCTCGACTCCATATTGTTGGTTATGTTTAAAAATTCGGGGTCCGTCAATGAGGTCCGGCGCACACATTCACCATTTAAGTATTTGTCTCCTAGCTGTGACTGTTATGACCTGGCAGTTTATTGTTGTGTTTTGTTCTCACCTCTACGTTGTTTAGAACCAATGCCTTTTGTTGTGCAATATTTGCTGTCACAATATGTCCATACCCTCTTTGGAATAGCTGGTATGATGTTTGTAACCGATATGTTTTTGTACGACTACATAAAAATCAATAACATTTGTTAAAAAACCCAAAACATAATGCTTTCTGTGAGAGAACCAAATTCAAATTTATCGATCAGTGTCACAAGGATAAATATTGAAAAAGTGGGTGATATTGTAGTGGCCTCGGTATTCTTCAGAACACAAGGGCTGGGATGGAACTAAAATCACCTAGATTCCCTCTTCAAAACTTATTGTAGAAAAAAAATCTAAATCAAGAAGGTGCAATTTTGTGACATTGGCACTGCCTATCTTCATCAACCTCTCCAATTTCAGGAAGTTGGCAAAGTATTAAAAATACAGCTGCTAGAAAACACCTCAAAAAGTAGACCTTGGAGGTGAATTGACTCACAAAAAAAGTTTTGCGAAGGTGACAAACTCCAATAATGTACTGAAGTTCGAAAGGTTGTTGTTTTACAGCAAAATTGGTATTGCGCACACCGCTAGATTAAATCATTTCAAGAAATCATCTCAAGGAATTCAGCTGCAATGACAATATCCTCTATAATTCCATCTAAGTTTATTCTTGCTATATAAAACATTTGAAATAAAATAAGATAGATAAAACAAATGATGGCCACACTGTGGCCAGATTAGTCCAAATGCCACGTCCAGAATTGATAGCAGTCCAGAATTCCCACTTGAATAATGGACCTTCTCAAGCTTGAGCTAAATGGAAGTTATAAAGGTTCGTCGGATCTAAAGAAGAATTACCCTCAGCTAGAGCAGCTGTTCACTAGCTTCGTTACACTTGAGCACATAATCTCAGAATATCCCCTTGAGGATGACTTGTGGGCACTAAGCAAGCCCTTAGACTCTACCATTGATATCAGTCAAATGTCAAAAGCAGCAATAGCTTCTTGGTGCGAAAGCCTTGAAGGCGTTGGACGCAGAGCAGTACTCAACCATCCTTTCAGGTAACTGAGGAAGAGTTTCAGCCCCTGGAGCATCTTTAGAAATCCATAATTATTTCTGCTTCCTGTCAAAGGTAGAACAGAAAGGGCATTAAGCTCCCCATTGAGCCTCAACATTAGCTGGGTGTCAGAGGCAATTCTATGTAAAGCAGAAGAAAATGAAGAATCTAGGTAGCCAATGGAGAGGCATGAGTAGTAAACGAGAAAGGACTTAAGGAATGTCAGCTAGGGACTCGAAGGGTAAGGGGGTGACAGGATGAGGTATAACGAGGCAGCCGCGGCAGTAAGCGCCTGGGGTCACAGACCAGGTCTGAGCTGCAGGACAGTTGCCAATTACAGAACCGTCCGCACATCCACAGTAAATGCTCATGTTTCGATTAATACTATTCAGATAACATGCCGCTCTTTGTGAGCGGGCCGGTTTTATCAAGCGCAACACTTCTAAAAGGTTTCTAAGAAGAAGTTTAAACACGCGAGGAACGGGTAGGGGGAATACAGGGGGGAGTGAGGTGGTGGGAGGGATGAGTATGCCAGGAAGTGGAATGAAACACAGGAACTAAAACAAGACGCGCGGCCGCCATAATTTATTGTTATAGAAAAAGAAATCGAGTTGGGCGACCGGTGCGCAACAAGACGCACAGCCACCATGACTGATTGTTTTTTTTTTTTCCCAAAGATATGTTTATTGTGAGTTTAACATAGTAAAACATATGACATTGCCATCATTGTTCCTACCTTATTGACAGTACGGGATCAGTGCAATCAAAAGTTATACTTATCAATCAGATATGAAGACATCGCCCTCCACCCACTCTGAACAGAAAGCAAAAAGAAAGATACATTGTCTGATATGACCAGGTGATGGACACTCTCTCCCCACCCGTACATTTGCCTCGTCAGGGATAGAAACTCATCCCACCCTCCTTTAGGATGGCACTCTCTAAAGCCCCTCTAGTCAGAAGGCATTGGCACATGTTTGCTGTTTATATGAAACTGCCCCCAACTGGGGAGCAGACAAACAAGAAGAAGAGAAAACAAAACCCCGTCCCCCTCCTTCCCCCCCAACACGGTGGTGGCGCCTACTTGTTACTTTAGTGGATCGTCCAATAAGGGTTTGCTTTATAGCTGAAAGAGGTGTAACGCTCTAATGGAGGCGGGGCAAACTGCAGACGGAAGGCCACGGGAGAGAAAGGAGACCAACGGGCCCCAGCGGAACTCAAAATTTTTAAAGGCGTCCCTAGAGACATCTGACATTCGCTCCATGCTGAGTAAGTTCCACAGTCTGGAGTGCCACAAAGAAATTGCTGGAGCCTCCCTTTTCTTCCACGCCGCCGCTAATGTAACCTTCGCAGCCCCCACACATAGCCACATGATTGCCTTAGCTGCCCGGGTCTGGTGCTCCAGAGAAGGATCACGTAAGCCCAGTAATACTCCCTCCATAGTGGTCAGGACAGGATAGCCCAGCATTTCTTTAATATGTGCCAAGATTTCTTCCCAAAATGGTCGGATGTGCAGGCAGTCCCACCAAATATGTCGGAAGTCTCCCAACAGTCCACATCCTCTCCAGCAGCGGTCTGACGTATTAGGGAAAATCCGCTTAAGCCTGGAGGGGTGGAGATACCAATCCATCATGGTCTTGAGATGTGCCTCCCTGAGAGCTATGGAATGGTTAAACTTCCCTGTGTCCGACCACAGATGGGACCACTCATCCTCTGAAATGTGTCGCTGCAGGATCCCCTCCCACATGGCCATGTAGCGTGGGCGCGGGGAGCGTGTGGTAGTGAGCAAAAATTGATAGATAAAAGAAATCGCGCCTCTCATAGTTGTGGTTTTAGTGAGAAAGGCTTCAAATTTCGTGAGAGGCCTAGTACCTAGAAGCCGCCTCTTGTACCTGTGGGACCTGAGCCCAGTGCATTAGCTGAGCGTAACGGAACTGTTCTATATTCTGCAGGCCGAAGTCCCTTTTGCAGTTATCAAATGTAAGGGGGTCATAGTTATGAAAGAGATGCGTCAGTGCCAGACATCCCCCCTCCCGCCATGCATCAAACGGACCCGCCTGTAACCCCGGCGGGAATGCCGGGTTAAAATGTAAGGGCGTGAATGGAGAGGGAAAGGAGGTCCACCGCTCATCACTAGCCACCGAGTCCCAGACCTGCAGCGTGGTGCGTGTAGGCGTGCTAATGTATGCGTTTGTGGGTCTGCCGCGTTTGGGTCACCATATTAGGTCCCATATAGTGCGTCCAGTCACACTACGGTCCATGTGAAGCCAGTGTTTATCGGAGTCGCGCTTTACCCATTCTATCAGTACCCGTAGTTGGGCAGCCTTGTAATACAAAGACACATCTGGAAGACCCACCCCCCCACCCCCCCTCCGCCCTGGAGCGTCGGAGAATCGAGAATGAAAAACGAGCCCTTTGTCCCTGCCACACAAAGTTAAGAAGCATAGTCTTGGTGCGCTGAAAGAAATCTTTCTCCATTGTTATAGGCAGAGCTTGGAATAGGTAGAGAAGCTTGGGCAGAAGTGTCATTTTTATAGTGTGGACGCGACCTAGCCAGGACAGAAAGAGGCGCTTCCATTTGGTGAGCTCAGTTTGTAATCGTGTTAGCATGGGTGGGAAGTTAGCCGTATACAGACTCTCCACCTTGGATGTGATTTGGACCCCAAGATATTGGATAGAGGACTTAGCCCACTGGAGGGTTGTGAGAGGCCGAAGCCCATCTACTTCTGCTCCAGGTACTGTAAGGTTAAGGATTTGTGATTTTTCCAAGTTTATCTTAAACCCCGCCACCACCTTGAATCGTGCTAACTCCTCTTGTAAGGGTGGCAAAGATGTAGCCGGGTCTGCGAGTGACATCAAGACATCGTCTGCAAAGAGAGAAATTTTATGTTGTTCCCCAGTGAAGGGAATCCCCTGAATTGCCGGGTGAGCTCTAATCGCTATGGCTAGTGGCTCAATACTAAGAGCGAAAAGTAGTGGGGAGAGAGGGCAGCCCTGTCTGGTACCCCTGGAATGAAACAGGGAAGCCGAGGCCATGCCATTAACCACCACCCTGGTTTGGGGTTGCTGATAGTTGGCTCGGAGCATAGTAAGGAAATTAGGGGCAAAGCCAAAAGCCTCCAGGGTGCGGAAGAGAAAGGGCCAGTCCACCCTGTCGAACGCCTTTTCCGCGTCTAACCCCACCAAGACTGCAGGGATCCGGCGTTTGTGAGCTTTTTCAATCAAATGGACATTACGGCGGGTGTTATCATGGGTTGGACGCCCCTTTATGAATCCGGACTGATCCGGATGTATAAGGTCTGGTAGTATGTCATTCAGCCGCCTAGCCAGGATCGAAGAATAGAGTTTTGCATCCAGATTGAGCAGCGCGATAGGCCTATAAGAAGAGCATAGTTGAGGGTCCTTCCCCGGCTTGGGTATACCGTGATCACCGCTTCCGACATAGAGCCGGCAGTCAGCCCCTCCGCCGCCATTATATTAAAAAGTGGCGTGAGATGTGGGATGATGTCTGGGGCAAATGTCTTGTAAAAGAGGGCAGTGAGGCCGTCCGGGCCCGGAGCTTTATGGGGTTTAAGTGCCTTAATGGCCGAGGTAACCTCATCTATGGTGATGGGAGCAGACAGGCGTTCATTATCCTCCATTGAGACCTGCGGCAATTGAAGATCCCGGAGATATTCTCGCTGAGCGACAGGATCCAAGGGATCCCCAGAATAAAGGCGTTTGTAAAAATCGCAGAAAATAGCCGCCTTATCCTCGTCTTTGTGGGTGATATCGTCCTGCGCGCCACGTATCCCCCCTATATATTCCTTTTCCCGCTTGTCTTTAAGCTGTCTAGCCAGCTGTTTGCCAATTTTATTGCCTTGGGAGTAGGAAAGTTGGCGCAGTTTAAGCAGCGTGAATTCCGCCCTGTTGGAATATATAGAACGAAGTTTCCCCCTAAGTGTCGTCAGATTGCGCAGAGTCTGCCGTGTGGGATTCGCTTTATGGTCTTGTTCGATGGATGTTAATTCCGCTTCCAGCCTCACTCTTTCCTGCGCCCTTTTTAAGTTTAATGCGGAGTTGAGAGATATACATTGTCCGCGAAAGACGGCTTTGAAGGCGTCCCAATTAGTATATTCGGAGGGGTCATCTGACCGATTGATATAAAAAAAGTCAGCGATACTTTCCCTAAGCTTCGTGCATGCCTCTTTATCCCGCGATAGAGCAGGCGGAAAATACCATCTGGGTAAGGTCGCTCGACCTACCCCCCAAGCTAGCGAGACTGCCAAAAGGCTGTGGTCTGAGACCGAAAGCGGAAATCTTTTTGCGTCTTGCAAGGCGCCTTGGAGCGACTGGCTCAGAAATACATAGTCTAGTCGGGAGTAAGTACGGTGCATGTGCGAGTAGAATGTGTAGTCACGTGAGGCGGGATATAGAGTGCGCCATGCATCGAGGAGGCCCATATCGTGGATTTTTTGTCGCGTATCAGGGGAAAAGGAACTCGTCTCTGACCGATGTGGGTGAGTGCTATCTAGGTCGTTTTGCCAAGTTAAATTCAAGTCGCCCATAAGGACTAAGGAACCCTCCGCAAAATCCACCAACTTGCCCAGGAGATGCTGCAGGAAGGTTGATTGTCCCGTGTTGGGGGCGTAAACCGCAACAAACGTGCTTAATCGTCTCCTGAAGTCGCCCCTTCACCATAACCCATCTGCCGTCCTTGTCGTGTTGTATATCTAGGGGCTGAAATTTAGTTGTCGATCGGAATAACAGCGCAACCCCCCTATGTTTCGTGGATGCCGAGGATTTATAAATCAATGGGAAGTGTTTGTGGCGGAGCAGTGTGTCCTCTGATCTAGTTAAGTGCGTCTCCTGCAGAGCCACTATGTCTAAATTGTGTTCGATTAGGTATTTCCAAACTTTCTGGCGCTTCTGAGGAGAGTTAAGGCCCTTAACATTCCAAGTGCCGATAGTGATTGTCATGGCGTCATAGGAAAAGAGCAACTCTCGGCGACTGCCCAGCCAATCGAGACTGCGCTGCGACAGGCATATGAACCCCCCTGATCCCTCCACTCCCCTCAAGCAGTACAACATTGTGCTGTTGCAAGAGCCCACCCTCACTAAAGGTTAAAAAGCCACCACCATGTCCCACCCTTCCCCACCCAACAAATCCCCAAAAATAGAAACAAACATAACAAAATACAACCCATACTTGGATAGCAATGAACAATGACATTGCCCCGTAAGGGGTATACAAACCCCCAGGAACTCGGGAGGCGGTGGGGCCGAGGTCCCCGCCCGCAGCCACCCAGAGCGACATCAAAAAGGAAAAGCAAAGAGATTATCTCCTAGGGTCAATAGCAGTGCAGCCCAGCAGGCCCTCATCCAACCGGAGCTGGAGCCTCCCCACGATGCCTGATCGTGCCGGGTCAGCGGAGATCGCTTGTGTGAAGCAGAGTCCCCCAAGTATGTTCGTGTGCAGTTCAGCGTTCCCCCCACCCACATCGCAATGGTTGCGGGGCGTACCCAGTCCACCCCCCTCTGGGGTGTCGTGGTGCAGGGGAACCAAACAGAGAAGCCTGATGAACATGTGAATGTGACAAACCAGGATATCACGATACCAGTCATCTTCGTCGACTACGGTGAACATCGGTTCATGAAACGATTGGAAGGCAAGTGAAATCCAACGCGGGGTCCGGTGGTCATCAAACCACGAGCAGTGAGCAGGGAATCATCTGCGGCCCCTGCGGGGACCCGCGGTCCATGTGGATGCGCCCATCTCCACCCTGCGCGTGCCAGCAGATTTGTCCACCGTCGATTCTGTGTCATCTGCGGGGAGACCTAGAAGATCCAGGCCCACCTGAAGGTCGGTGATGAGGCGCTGTTTATTATTAAGTTCGAAGCTGAGCCCAAACGGGTAGGTCCACCGATACCTGATCTTGTCGTTTCGTAATTTGGTGGTCATAGGCCTGAACATCTGTCTCCGCGCTAGTGTGGCCGGTGCAAGGTCCTGATATATCGCACAGGTGTGGTTTTGAAAGGAGACCACATCTTTCACTCTGGCAGCTGCGAGTACTGCCTCCTTCACCCTGAATGAGTGAAACTTAGCCAGGACATCACGTGGCCTCCGCTTATCACCCTGCAGTGGGGGCCCCACACGATGCACCCGGTACAGCTTAATTTTGAGGGATTGGGGGCCTAGGATCTCCGCGAAGAGCCCTTCCATAAACGCTCCCAGGTCCGGCCCCTCCGCGCCCTCTGCCAGGTCTCGGAAGCGGATGTTTTCCCTCCGAGCCCTATTCTCCAAGTCTTCCGTCTTGAGCTGGGATTGGAAAAGCTGATCTCGAAGCAAACGAACATCCTCCCGGAGCTCCGTCGTTTGCTTGTCCTGATCCTGTTGGTGGGCCTCCAAATCCAGCACCCGGGTGCCCACGGAATCTACGTCTTGCTGAAGGGAGGTTAAGTTCTCCGTCAGATCAGTCCTCAGCTGCTCTATAGAGGACTTAATGTCCTGGCCTAAATCTTTCCGCAGCTCAGATCTGAAGTCATTAAACATAGCCAAGAGGTCGGCCTTCGTGATCGCCATGGCGGTAGTTGCGTCCTCGGCTCCCCCTACCGTGCGTTTTTCCGAAGCCACAAAGAAGTCCGAGACCTTCGTAGATGTTCTGGACGTCCCTTTCTTGGGAGGAATACGGTCCTATCCTTGGGCCCCTCTCGTCGCTGCGCCGCCGTTTCCTGTGGGGTTCTCTTAGCGTGGAATAGGTGTCGGGCCGTCGCGATGTGGTGCAGGTGGGCAACACTCGTAGGGCAGTCGACAGGTTAATACCCTTCCCGTCCGCTCGCGCCGCCACTGCAAGGCACCCTGGATTTCCGTGGTGCGGCCCGCACCACCCCCAACTCGATGACCTGTGGCAGCTACAACAGATCTAGGCCGCTCAGTTGGGGCCGGAGTAGAGTGTCACCCGCTCACCTCAGGTATCTCCCAGGGGTCAGGATTCTCGCGATCTGAGACTGCTGTCCCCGACTAAGTTCATCTCTTACCCGGTCTCACCGGCATGCCGGGGCATGACGGCCATCATCTCCAGGTTTCATATGCTGGCAGTTGCAGGCCTTGAGTCAGCAATTCGGCCGGTGTCTCCAGCAAGGCTCGCTTCTCTCATCTCCCCGCAGCAGCCCAGGACACACCCACCTCACATGGGTCGGGCAGTAAGGCCTCTCAGCCCGATTGCGTAATGCGGAGTCCCCGAAGGTTCCAGTCGTGTCCGCGAAAGCGAACACCAGGCAGGACCCCGCTCTCTCCGGCACCGGGGCCAGGCGGCCAACAGATATTGCCAGTCAGTCTCGTGCTCGCGCCAGGCCGCCGTTCCAGCCCCGACCGTCTCAATGACACCAAGTCCCCAGCGAGCACCTCTAGAGGGAGGGGGGCGGTAAGCGCTGTCAGCACGCCTCCCAAAGCGCAGAAGGCAGTCCAGGCATCCCCCGCCACCCGTCAGTGGCACTCCGCAACTCTGGGAAAGTTCCACCAAACGTCTGCTCGTCAGCGCTCGCGCTGCTCAGCCGCCATGTTGAAGTCAGGCAAGAGAGCGCCTGAGGACGCACCTCTGGTTGCCGATCTGTGTGGGGTCGCCAGTCTGCCCCCGCCGCCGCCAGCCATGCCCTCCTCACTGCTGGATCTCCCTGTGTTCAGGGGAAGCAGGACTCTGAGGCGCTTCCCCTCCGACGCTCCCTCAGCGGTCGAACTCACTCGGCAGCCGCCATTTTGCCGCGCCGGTCGCTTCACTGAGAAACTCCAATGCCAGACGTCCCAGGTCAGCTCCATCTGTCAGGATGGGTCCAGCTACTCTCCACACCTTCCGCTGCTCCTAGGAGTCCTTCTCAGCTCGTAGGACCCCCGGAGACCGCCACAAATCGCTCCGTGGTTACACGCGGACCGGGAGCCGAGATGGATTACGTCCGCTCGGCCATCTTGCCCGACTGATTGTTTTTAACAAAAAAGAGAAAGCGTGCATGGCGCGCAGAATGTAAGCTGTGGGAGGGGGCGGCAGGTGGCGGCCGCCATTGGTGATGCTATGCCCATGTAAAAACTCATTAAAGAAAGCAGTGCCCACAGACTTAAGAACACGTACCATATAACAACCGAAGTAAAGGGGCCAGTAGCCACGGGAGGTTACAAATAAAGACAAGGCAGTACTAAGGATGGACTAACAAGCCGATTACTGAATCAGAAGCCAGCATTTACGAAGGACAAAGACACAAGCCAATGACAAACTTGGGCGGAGAGTGAGCAGGGTTTCTCTTCCATACTCTACTACAACAGATCACCAGAGCAGCGCATGCGCGCTGGCTCAGGCTTGACCTAATGAATGTGTCTTTGTGTAAGCAACTGGTGCTCATGTAAAGCGCTCTGATACCCGATGCCTTTGGGTTCAAGTTCACGCTATATAAAACTCCGAAAAAAAGAAGAAAAAAAAAAGGAGGAAGCACAACTGTTGGATGCGTGCCAGTTAGGAATGAGGACATTCACTTGAGGGTACCCACATAACCAGGGCAAACCATTAGATACTGATCACTAGTGAATGTTGACACGTACTGCTCACCATTAAGCCATCTCCTTCTGATCATGCCATCATTGACTTACTAGCCACCATCTTCTTTGAATCTTCCTGCTCCCAATACTACCCCCTTCTTGTCTAAAGGAAAACAATGTACCGCCTCTCTCCCTGCATTACTGGGCCAAATACACAACCACCTCACTTAATTACTAAAGAATATATCACTCTCCAAATTCAATAAGACCACTCTTCACTCTTTTGACTATCACTACCCTTTGAAGACTTTCTCTCCAATATTATCAAGACTTCAACTATGGATCACATCATATATCTGTTTTCCAAAACACTGATGAACATACACTTCCATAAATGGCACAAGAACAAAGCTACAGAAAACCTTCACTTGTATAAACAAGCTCTCACCATACTTTCCACAAGACTTGACCATGCCAAATCTGATACCTCCCAAGTAGTAGTGCCTAACTTATCACCTCCTACACCCTCCTCCAAATGCCTGGCATACCACCTTCTTGATATTTCTAGACAACTCTCTGTGCATGCTCTCTCTCTCCCACACAGACATTATAATCTGCTCTCTTAAAAAAAGCACAACTTTTAGGCACCCCCTTATCTCACTGCTTACTCTTCTGCCTCTTTCCCCCCCTCCATCCCTACTGCTCCATAAAGGTGCACAACTACACTTCCCAACCTCATACCAGCATCCCCAACAGAGCTCTGTCAAAGTTAGCCGTAGATTTCAGGAAATGTATTACGATATACCAGGTGGTGAGTTCTAATTTACTTTGAACTGATAACTTCAATGCAGATCAGGTAGTCCCTGTGATATCGTTCTAAGAAAATTTTAATAACACCAAAGATAGGTGTGGCGCTCGTCTTCAAAGTAACCACACCACATTTATGTTCAGAAAGTTTTTAGTCAGCTTTTTTAGCTTTATTTTTTTTGTCCCTGAGGATTCCTTGTCACCGGTGGTACTGAACTTTGTTACACATCAATCCTCGACATGCCACTGCAGTCTTGTCCTTTTCTGGTAGCCGCATTGGAACAGCAGTGTGCAAGCAAGTACCGTCACTTCACTGATGCTGTTGTCATACCATGATTATTATTATTATGCTCAAGTTGATATCCTTGGGTCTTGCTTTTGGAATTATCCTGTGGGACTCTTCTGACAAAGTCTGCCACTGTTTGGCTCTGTTTAGTTTATATGGTATTACGCAAATTGCATGCTGAGTTTATCCTCGAGTTTACATTTCTGTTTTGAGGTATTGACTGTGGGTAATGTAGTAGAGAAGGATATCTGCCTTCTTACACAATTTTGGAGATCTGTAGGTTATTGCTGTGCTTGCTTGGAAAATCTTAGTATGTTTTCTCTTACCTCTCTCTTTCAAGGTAACAAATTTGGGTAAAGTAGCACATAAGGAAAATTGATTTCTCTAGCATTTTAGTCGGTAGTAGTATGCTGTCCCAATATTTATTAAACTTTGTTGGACAGTTACAGATTGTGTTACCCTCGAGCTGTATTCATTTAAGGTAGCACTGGAATATAACAGGTGATATTATAAGAGTCATTTCTTTTCTTCAACTGCAAAGGGTAAACAATGCTTTTCATTTAGGATTTGAATACAATAATCTCTTAGTCAGTTTAGTCTTAACTTCTTCAGTTGCACTTTCAGGGACGTCTCCAAGATGCATGCCTATGACCAACATTTGAAATCTGTGGATCCCTGTAGAATCCGTAATTTTCCCTAACAGAAATGTGAGGAAAATGTGTGATTCTAGTCAAAGTTTGGCGTTTCCAGGGCATTGTGAGTAAGAAAATATAAAGGGGTCCATGCAACTCATACCACTCTGGACTCCCCTGGGTGTCTAGAAATGTCAGAATCTTTTGCTAATTTTCCTTGGATGGCGGCGCAGCCCGGGCCCACATTCCACAACTACCGTCATCACCAAAAAGACTTGTTTTTTTGTGCCTGAAATTCAATGTCTCCACATTGCGTTTTGGGGTCTTTTGTGTAGTGGGTGATAGGCCCAGCCACACAAGTGGGGTACTGTCTTTATCAGGGGAAGTGTGGGAACACAGAATAATAGAACATGTGCTATTACCAATTGGATTTCTCTCAATTTTTGGACTACAAATGCAAGCCAGTGTGAAATAAAGAACACAGCATGCAAAATGCCCTGTGAATCACATGATACTATGGGTAACCACAAACTGGGAGGTGTTCAAATACCCACTATTCCTTAAATAAGTATCTGTGCACATTTCAATAATACATAGGGTTCCTTCATACCAATTTTTCGTTCATTAGATTTTACCATATGAATTGCTAAATGGTCAGTACACAATGAAAAATCTTTACACGCTTGTTTGCTGGCTCTGGATATCGCGTGTGTTAAGCTAACCAACAAACTCTATATATCTCTTAGACATGAAAGGTCTGACAGATGGAACAGTATGTTACTTCTGTAAATCGGCCATCGGAGAAAACTAAATACAGATATGAAATGTACCAATTGCTATTTTTTCTTATTTAATTTCAGTTTTTATTTCAAAGACTAGTTTCTTTTGGGAAACCAGAAGCAATGTACACAAATGAACCCTTTCCAAATTTGGAATTTTGTTTGGTTTATAGAAATATATAGATTTCCGGGTTCATCCATGGGTTTCACACCTGTTTTAACCACAAACTCCAAGTAGGTTGAAACTGCAAAAAATAGGGAAAATGAACTACCAGTTAGAACAATGCAAAAACTGTGGTAAAAAATGGTTTTCTTTTACAGCCCTACCTGTTTCTTAAAGCTGGAAAGATAGTGATTACGGCACAACAATCCTTTTAATTAATTCTAATTTTAAGGAGTAAAAACAGCTTTCTTGCAAAAAAGAAAATGTTGCTATATTTTGACTACTTTTTCAGTTCCTTCAAATGATCCCAGAAACTCTTGGTATCTTTAGAATCTACAAAACGTTGTAAAAACAGAATTTAGTGGGAAAAAAGTTAGGAATGATTAAGCGCAAAGTGTCCCAAAAATTACAAAAAGGTCTAAGCACTGTGGTGGGAAAAGCCTCAGAAGCTGAGGGGTTAAGGTGCCTTCCAACATAAATATGATGAGATTTTTGTTGTTTTCTGATTATATGAACTCTGCTGTATAGTATTTCATATGCTTGTTTGTAGTTAGTGTTCTTAGTCTCCGAACAACAGCTTATTTACAGTTTCGGTTATACTATCAAAGATTTATGCAAATCCAAACTCTCCATTAATTGCCCTATGTGCCGGATGACTAACGGACCTTACAGATCTGTTTTGAAATGTTACTTGCTGATCTTATAAATAAATGAATCAATAAATAAGTACACAAATAGATACATAAAGAAAATATTATTCCTATAATTACAAAAATACAACGCTGGTGACACCACTGCCAACCAAGATCCACCTTGACTACGATCACAAAAATTGATTTAGTGCTTTTCTTGGGTCTAACGACAAACTGAGCCAGCAACTGCCTGTTCTCAGCTTTGCAGGAGTAGGTATCTTGAGAATTAGATGGACATTTTGAAACCAATAAAGTTTTCTTTCATAGATGTGTGCCTATATGAAAATTAAAACTTATCAGACTATGATCTGATCCAAGGAGATATCAAGTAGATGACATAATGGAGAGGCTACTACATGCATTGCTTTCTTAAGATGTCCAGAAGGGTTACATTTTTAGAAAGCTATAAGATATTCTAAGGTTGTCTTGTATAGAAAAGATATCCGGTCCAATTCATAAAGGCAAATATACACACTCATATATTTACTACTATACCTACATGTAATTCCACTTTTCTTTTTCTATTCACCATTTCCAAAAGGAGATTTACACGTAGGGGTAACTTACATAGCTCCACCCCCTCAAATGAGTGAGTGTAGCCTGACAGAGCAGAATTTACAAGAGTAAAGTTACTACAAGTAACTTTTCACCTGTTGATGAAATTTCCATCACTGTTGTGGAGAGGGGAAATGTAATAAACGTAATTAAATAAAAACAAATCACAAATATTTTAATGTATAATATAAATGTCAACATTTACAGCACATTAATTCATCAAATTAAATGTGTATTAACTATAAAATCATTTACATTTATTAATCTAATTTATAAATATTACTTATCAGCAATACTTTAAAAAAAATACTTACCCTCACTAACATTTTTGTTAATATTTATTTAGTATATGGGAAAAAGTTATTTATTTATTTAGAAACTTTTACATTTTGTATTAAAAAATTAGGTTTATTTTATTCTTTTGAATTGTACATTATCAATGGATTAAAAAACAATTATCGATCATTTATTATCATTTAAAAGTATATATAATTTGAAATGTCTAATTTGATTAATTGAACATTAGTAGCTGTGGGCTGTTCCCTTCCTCGATTGTTTACTATGGGAGTGTCTCACCACTAGGAGTACCAGTGGGCCATATGTGGTGCTTGATTTACTCCAAGCCTGGGTTGGAGTACATCTGAGCCTGTTTAGACACCTTTAGGACTGTAGTAACTTTAGAAGTGTATTTTGTGAATTGCAATATCATGTACCACCCACCCCCTCCTGAAAATTTCCCTAAACTCCTCTCCTTTAGTAGTAATTATTCCCCATTTTTCTACCATTCCGTCCCACATTTACAACTAATTCATAAACCTACGTGTGCGTATATCTCTGCTACCATGGTGGAGATCTCTGCATAGCGGTGGAGGTGTACCTAGCGGTGGAGGCGTACCTTTCCAGCAGTTTGTGATTTGCATTTTCTAGTATGTGAGTAGTACTACTTTAAGATTCACAAAATGCATTTTGATAACTAGTCTCTCCTGATGAGATGCACACCCTTGCTGGGCCTTCATAGGCACATACCCTTAATGTAGAATATAATGGAAAACACTGAGAAAATGGCTGGTCCAGTATTTTATCACCACAGCCATTTCCATATTATTGAGAACACATCCGGCGGTTTTTGAGGATAATAATTAGTGGAAACATAATTTCCCCTATCATTACCTAAGAGGTTTGTGTCATTAACAAGATATCCCATGATACTACTGCTGCAGCACTTAGTAATAACTGGAAATATTTGTGATTCTCCGGAGTGGAAACCTTTTTCCTAGGTTTATAATTACATGCTGAGTCTCAATAATATCTTTGGAAGAAGATTAAGAAGATCTTTAGCGGGCATGATTAAGATATGAATGCCCTGAAATGTAGTTGTGAAAAAAGCAGGTAGTTCTTCACAGAAATGCCAAGGTTCTCATTACAGGCAACCTGGGAAATTCTGCTATGTACAGTAAGTCTTGTTATGACACATACACCAATTCCGTGTTTTTGGTTAACACCACACTCCCGCAATTTTTGCCAGGTATGTTTTGGCAGGGTGAACCAGCTGAAATTTATAGAGGGAAAATGCGCTGAAAATACATATAAAGCCCCATTCTACAGGAGAGAACTCGGAATAGGCGATACTGAATGTAACTGTTCTGATCCCCGGGGTATTGGATTTTAGCAGATAAGGGCTAGGTTACTTGAATTGAGGGCATCACTGGGAGAAATATTTTTACATTTCAAGGGTAGTAGGTTTTAAAAGATCGGGAGCAACACTAAATACTTTCTCTACTAGGATTTGGGGCAGATGACCCAAGATTACAATAGTTTTCACAATAGAATTATTTCAAATTCTTTCCAACACTGTCTGTTAGTAGCATAACATAATGTGGATTTTGTAAAGCACACATTCGCACTGAGGTCCCCTGGCACTATAAAACAGATAGATATTGCAATACAAATCGGTGGTGTTTACTTTAGCAACTTCAGGAGAGGTGGAGTCTGAGTGACCCACCAGGATTCGAGCCTCTAGCCATGAGGTCAAACACAGTTCCCTGCAGTGCATGCATTAGTCCACAGAGCCATGAGACCTCACTTTTATATGTAGATATCATTTATTTACAAGCTTTATGTGGAAAAATAAAAATAAAAATATGATATGAATAATGATACTTCATTGTCCTGATAAAGTGAACCATAAACACAATTAATTGAAAGCCTACTGAGGAAACATCTATGATTTCTTTACATACCTTGTATATGTAATTATTGGTTCATTTTCAAATGTTAACCAATGTCTTAGAGAAAGGATGCACCATTTTAACTGCTCTGTCTTTCCAGATCCCAAGATAAGTTGAACTCAATCACTGAAGCAGAGGTTTCCAAAATTATGCACAACACATTATCCTACTGTATTTGGGGTCTTTCTCATTCACTTTCCTGAGAATCGTCAATGTTGGCAAGATTATCGTAAATTTCTACAATCATGCATTTATAAAATTATGCTTATTAAGTTCCGCCACTGGGGCATACATATAAAGAGCAATACACTTTGTTAGTCATGGGAATTATATCAATTATGACTAAGTGCTGTGTATTTGCTCTAAAAGATGTATTTTCTTCCCGCTTTAAACACATAGGGCCCTCATTAGGATGTTGGTCGGACCGCCACTGACAGGCCATCGGTGGCAGTCTGACCGACATCCAGCAGAGCGGTCGGACCGCTGCATTATGATGCGGTCGGTCGAACCGCATCAGTCGGAGGGACCGACCAACACTTCAGATGGGCTCAAGGAGCCCCTCGGCCGGATCGTATTCCCTATAATAGGGGCGGTGCCTGCTCAGGCACCACCGTAGGGATTACGATGTCCTTTTCCGACAGGCTTTCCATGGCGGACCAACCGCCATGGAAAGGCTGTCAGAAAGGGACTTTGGGGGCCCCTCTCAGGGCCCCCATCCCCCGTGGGCCTCCGCTACCCGTGTACCAGGCACCCCATGATGCTTGGCACACGGGGCATGGATGTTTCAAAACATCCCTTTTTCCATTGCGGCTTGTGCTGCAGCCCTTTTCGGGCCGCAGCACAATGGAAAAAGCCATGATTCTGACTGCCTACACGGTGACTTGTCAGTCGGACCCTCATCTGACCGCCATCATAGTCGGGCCGTTAGTTGCATTAAACCAGTCTTAGTTGAATATCAGTTTGTTTGGCAGTGTGTGGCTTCATTTTGTCATACTTCAGATGATTCACCTTTTCAGAAACACTCATCCCTCCCCCCTTTTTTGAGTACACTTAATTATGCCCGTAAGCTTTTAAAACATTGTTATGCACTTCTACAAGAAGCATATTTTGATTTTTCTTATTTAATGTAAGGAGAATCTCGTTCCATTCTGTTATCTGCTGCCTCATTCCTCCATGGCAATGCTGCCCTAGTCATATTTTGGGCACCTGCCCATTTAATCAATTCTTTTCACTAGGTTGTGTTGGAGGTGCATGATCGGCTTTCCACTGCATTGCTATTTGCCGCTTGGTTAATATAAAGGCCAGACCCATCATTCTATCCCCCATCTTAGTTTTTTGGCTCTTTTCATCAATCCTTATAGACAGGCTCTAGGGCTACTGGCTACTTTTAGTCCTGTGAGTTTTGTAGTATAATTCAAGACCTATTCGCAGACGGGTTCGATGACAGGGCACGACCAAAACATATAACAGATCAACTTCATCAGCTTGGCACCTGAGGTATGCATGCAACACTGTGGAGTATATTTTGTGTAGACGGCAGGGCATGAAATAATTTTGATGCAATGTATTATTTTGAATCAAGTGGAATCTAACAATTCTTGAGACCTGATAGGTCCATCTCACCACTTATGAGAACTTCTTATCTGCTATTTCCTCCTAGTCCAGTCATAGTTTAATGTATGGGTGCCATATAGGGGTCCCTAGTCCAGTCCTTTTTTCATGTAGGGGTGTCAGAAGGATTAGTTACTTACCTGTAATCCTAGTTCTCTTCCAGGGGTATACTCATCAAAGTCATAAGCACTGAATTATCCCCGCCCATCTGCGGGATCCCGGAGCATATAGAAATATACATATATATATGAGTATGTTGGGGGATCACAAGTGCATAGCACTTCCGCGACATACATATATACATGTATATAAATACATAAATATGCAGCCTAACAAATTCCAATAAGGCAAAATGCCAAAATTACAAAGGTTTTCCCTGTACAGACAATCTCCTATATACACTCTGTAATAGAGAACATACACTGTAATAGTGTTATGCAAGAAAAACCTTTATTTTCAGAAAAGAAAACATGTAATAGCAGGCAGTTGGCCCATAGGCTGCATAGCTGAATAAATATCACCGTACAGTAAAACACTGGCACCTTGCCTTTAAGGCTTCCAAGAACTTGGACACTTTGCCTTTAAGGCCTCCAGGAGACCCTCTGCTCCCATCATGCACCACAGGTGACAGTTAGGTCAGTTCTTTTTGCACGGTGTACTAACTTGTAACAATTACTAAAAAATGCTCGTCCGGGAGGCGGGAGGGTTGCTTATGACTTTGATGAGTATACCCCTGGAAGAGAACTAGGATTACAGGTAAGTAACTAATCCTTCTCTTCCAGGGGATACTCATCAATAGTCATAAGCACTGAATAGAGTAGCAAGCCCATACCCACTACCTCGCGGACGAGCAAATAGTATTAAAAAACAGATCATCTTAACATGACATTAAGCAAATAAATTCCTCAGTGAGGCTTGTCCCACTTGGGCATCCTCCTGAGCATCTGAATCTAAACAGTAATGGCGAGAGAAAGTACGAACAGACCGCCATGTAGCTGCTTTGCAGATTTCTGCTATAGGGACGTTCCTGAGGAGGGCCGTAGTAGAGGCCTTTCCTCTGGTTGAATGCGCTTTAGGCCTTCCCTGAAGAGACTTATTAGCTAATTGATAGGCTAGAGATATGCAGGAGACTATCCATCTTGAAATAGACCTTTAGAGGATGCCAATCCTGTATTAATGGGGCCGTAGTTGACAAGCAAGCGGTCCGTCTTTCTTATTACCTTGGTCTTATCCAGATAAAACTTCAACACCCTCTTAAGGTCTAACGAGTGTAAGGCCCTTTCAGGAGGTGTAGAAGGATTAGAGAAGAAGGTAGGCAAAGTGATAACCTGATTAATGTGGAAATCTGAAACCACTTTTGGCAGAAAACTTGGATGAGTTCTGAGAACTACCCTATTTGAGTGAAAAACAGTGTAGGGTTCCTTACAACATAATGCTTGTATCTCGCTGACTCTACGAGCCGACGTGATAGCAACCAAAAAGCCACTTTCCAAGACAAGTGCTGCAAAGAGGACTTGTGTATTGGTTCAAAAGGTGCGCCCATCAGTTTGGTAAGGACCACATTGAGCTCCCAAGGAGGAGAAGGGGCTCGTACTGGTGGGTATACCTTTTTAACCCTTCAAGAAAATCTTTCACCACTGGCATTTTGAAAAAGAAACCTGTGAAGGTGATTTTCTATATGCCGTTATTGCTGCTAAGTGTACCTTGATAGATGTAAACTGCAGGCCCGACTTAGCCAGGTGTAAGAGATACGGCAAAATGACCTGTTCCTGCCCTCTAACTGGGTCATGACCATTATTCAAACACCATAAGTAAAAACGTTTCCACTTGAAAGCGTAGGAAACCCTGGTAGAAGGTCTTTTCGCTTCCTTAAGTATGTTCATACAGTCCGCTGGCAAGTCTAAGTGACCATACTGCAAGACTTCAGGAGCCATGCTGTCAGCCTGAGGGAAGGAAGGTTGGGGTGAAACACTCTCCCCTGGCTCTTGGATAGTAGGTCCGGACGACAAGGCAATCTCTGTTGCGGAACTTCGGAAAGTTGTAGAAGATCCGGATACCACCACTGGCGTGGCCACTCCGGAGCGATCAGAATCATCCTGGAGTTGGACTTGTAGAACTTCGTGATCACTGCTGGAATGAGAGGCAGTGGAGGAAAAGCGTAGAGTAAGCTCTGAGACCATTTTATCAACAGAGCATTCCCGCTTGAACCTGGTTGGTGATACCTGGACGCGTAGACGGGGCATTTGGCGTTTGTTGCATCTGCGAACAAGTCTATGTCCGGCACACCCCATCTTTGAAAGATATCCTGAGCCACTTCGGTGTTTAGCACCCAGTCGTGCGCTTCTACGAACTCTCTGCTTAGGAAGTCCGCCTGTACATTTAGGACGCCCGGCACATGGACAGCCGTGATGGTGAGATGCCGTGCCAGAAGCCACTTCCAAATGGCTTGTGCCTCCTGAGACAGAATTCTGGACCTGGTGCCTCCCTGCTTGTTCAGATAAAACATCGTCGTGGTGTTGTCTGTCTGAATCAAGAGGGAGTTGGACTGAACAGAAGGAAAGAAGGATTTTAGGGCTAGTTGGACAGCCCTCAACTCCAGAAAATTGATATGGTATCCCTTTTCTTTGTCCGACCATAGCCCTTGCACTTGAAGGGGATTCATATGAGAGCCCCAACCTTGCAGGGAGGCGTCTGTCACTATAGTTTGAGTCGGAGTCTCTTGATGGAAGGGAACACCTTTCATTAGATGTGATCGCCTTGTCCACCACACAATGGAGTCCCTGGCAGACTGGGGTAGAGTGATCCGATCCTCCCAGCTGCCCGAAGCTTGCACCCACTGGTCCTCCAGAGCTTGCTGCAGGGGACGCATGTGCAATCTGGCATTGGGAACTATGAAGATGCAGGAAGCCATCGAACCCAGGAGAGAGGACACTTGTCGGACTGTTGGGTGGCAAATCCGCAGGAGTTCTCTGCATTTGATCCTGATTGATGAAAACCTCTCCGCCGAAGGACACACGCTTGCTTCCGCGGTGTCCAGCGACGACCCTAGGTAGTGAATGTTCTGGGTCGGATTGAGAATCGATTTTTGAAATTGACTCGTAGACCCAACTTGTTCATTAACTGGAGACTGTAGGAGAGATGAGACTGAAGCAGGGAAGGAGTTGCACTCTTCAGAAGCCAGTCGTCCAGATACGGGTAAACAAATATTTTGTGTCTGCGGAGAAAAGCTGCCACCACTGCCATGCACTTTGAAAAAGTCCGTGGGGCTGACTTCAGTCCGAAAGGTAGGACTCGGAACTGGAAGTGACGTAGAGCAACCTGAAAACGGAGAAATTTTCGATGTTTTCTGGACACTGGAATGTGGAAATAAGCGTCCTGCAGATCTATGGAGCACATCCAGTCTCCTTGATGTAGATGGGGAAAGATCTGGTGAAGGGCAAGCATTCGAAATTTCTCTTTGCGGATGTATTTGTTCAAGATGCGCAAGTCCAGAATTGGTCTGAATTCTACTGTCGGATCTTTTTTTCTGACCAGGAAATATCGAGAGTATATTCCCTGGCGCCTCTGATGAACAGGGACGTATTCTATGGCTTTTTTCTGTAGAAGACCGTTTACCTCCTCGTGTAAAATGTGATGACACAAGCGGACTCGTCCTTCTGGAGGAACCGAAGGAGGTGGGATCTTGAACCGTAGCAAGTATCCATCTTGAACAATGTTCAACACCCATTTGTCGATGGTTATGTTTCTCCACTCCTCCAGATGTAATGCGATACTTCCTCCTACCGGAGTGGAACACGTGTCTAGAGGAAGCACTCCCTCATTGTTTTGATGGTTGCTTTGAGGTAGAGGCCTGCTGTCTATTGGTCCCTCTTCCTCTTCCTGGTCTCCGTTGGTGGAAGTGAGACCTCTGCTGCTGCTGACCCTGAGCCGACCATTGAGGGGTTTGAACCCTCTGTTGGAACGGGCGTTTATCATAGGGACGGGAGCGCCTACGGAATTCCTTCCGTTTTTCGAGACCCACAGCTTTCACCGTGTCCAGCTCTGCTTTCATCTTTGCCATTTCTTCGTCCGCATGCGGCCCGAAGAGAGAAGACCCGTTGAAAGGCAGGTTGGTTATCTTCCGCTGGACATCGGGTTTGAGGCCAGTCAAGCGTAACCAAGCAGAACGCCTCGAACAGATACCATGGGAGTATCCGTGGGCAGCCAGATCAGATGAGTCAGCGGAAGCACTAATCACCTGATTAGCCACTAGACCTCCCTCTTGTAGAATTTCTCTAAAGTCTTGCTGGTCCTCTTTTGGGAGTTTGTCTGCAAAACGTCCCAGTGAATCCCACAAGGATCTATCATACCTCCCCAGCAGAGCGGAGGAACTGGAGACCTTCATGATAGAAGCTGAAGTGTTGCACATCCTTCTACCTAAAGAATCCATCAGTTTACTATCCTTATCCGGAGGCGCTGAGGAGGAAGACATAGCTGAGTGCGTCTTTCTAGCCGCCGCCACAATGATGGAATCCGGAGGAGGATCCGATCTAAGGAACAACGGATCTTGGTCCGGAGCCTTGTACTTTTTGGCTATTCGGGAAGGAACAGCTCCCACCGTTGCCGGTGTCAAAAAAGTTTGCATAGCAGGTTCGAGAAGGCCTGGGACAAGAGGAAGCAAAGGCCGAGTCGAGGAGCGATGATGAAGAGTCTCAAAAATCACTGAGGAGGTAACAGTCGGGACATACATAGAAATGTTCAGCTTATTCGCTCCTCTACAGAGAACTTCACTAAAAGTGCTGAGGTCATCGATTGGAGAAACTCTTGACGGAGGTGTAGCTGTCAAAGTTGGAGAATAGTCTCTGATAGAGGACCTGGTGGAAGAAGACCGGGTGGGAGACCTATGCCGCCTTCTCTTCGGAGAAGAATGATAAGAGCGAGATCTGTCCCTTGATCTAGCATGGAGAGCATGTGAAGATCGTGATCTGCTTGGAGTCCTCCTTCTGGAAGAAAACACAGTCGGTGATCTTGATCTTCTAGGCGTTTTAGGGGATGGAGAATCCCTGGACAAGCGTGAAGGAGAATAGGTACGGGAAAAATCAGACCCCGGGCTCCTGAGGGCCCTAGGCTTCCTGCGCCGTGCATCTTCACCAACCACCGGAGAGCCTTCCGAGGAGATCTGGACAATATACAGTCCTGGAGAAGATCCCGATTTTGACGATAGAGATGCAGCTCTAACCTCATCCGAGGCAACAGCAGGCTCTTTAGCTCTCGACGTCGAGCGCCTCGACGTCGACCTTTGTTTTTCCCTCGACGTCGACTTCTCCCTTGACGTGGGATGATGTCTAGGAGGAGTTAAGGACTTCGCTGCCCTCGACGGCGACCTCACCTCCCTCAAAGGTGTCCTCGACGTCGACCGTCTACTCAGGGACTTCGACGTCGAACGCACTCGCCTCCTCGACGTCAATAGCCTCGCCGTCTTCGACGCCGACTGGTCTCGCGGCACCCTTGCCGTCGGCAAACTTCTCGACGTCGACCTACGGGAGGTGACGGAGAGTGCCTTGACGTCGACGGATGTCTCGACGTCGATGGATGTTTTGACGTCGATCGGTCTTTGCCATGGCTATACCTCGAGCCCGAGGTAGCATGCTTCGACGTCAATACCTTTCTCGACGACGGAGACTCACGCCGTCTCGACGTCGGAGATTGTGTCGGTCGCTTCTTCGACGGCGGCAACGACGTCGACGGTGAACAGTCCGGAATCTGCCGTTTCCTCGATGTTGAAGAGGCAGAATGATGCTGGCGTCGATGTTCTTGAAGAGAGGAGGGCTCTTGACACGCAAGGCCACTTCCCAGCCGGGTTTTTCCTCTCTCGATCACAGCCTGAAGGCGAATCCTCTCCCTGTCGCGAAGAGTCCTCGTAGAAAACTTACTACAATGGTAACAAGTGTCAGGCTTGTGACTGGAAGGAAGACAGGCGATACACACAGAGGGGCCGATTCCGATCTCGGCCGGTAGGGCTCCGAATAGGATTCGGCTTTACCGGATCCGATTCGGAGCCCTTTTTCCCGACCGAATCGTATGCGGGTCCGGCCGAGCGAGTACGATGCGAGTCGCCGACCGACTCGTCCGGGCGACCCGACCGCTCCGACCGACTCGTACCCGGATCGTACCGCTCCGACCGACTCGCTCGGACCCGATTCGCACCGCGCAATGGAGACGTTTTCCGGCCGGGTAAGTACGATGCGCACCTCGACCGCTCCGACCGACTCGCGCCGTCCGACTCGAACTCGCTGTCGGAGCCGTACTTTGGGGGTCCGTGTCGGACCCCCCTGTACGCGTAGCCGCGCGAGTCGCACACAGGGGGGACCCATGGGTCCCCCCTACCTGTGCGTGTACGGCGCGAATCGCTTCGCCGCGTACCCGCTGTAGGGGGCGCCCTTGTCCGACTCGCACCCATTGAGTCAATGGGAGCCCGCGTACGCGTTGTACGACCGGCTCCCATTGACTTCAATGGGAGTCCGACCGACTCGAGTCCGATAACATACGGACGCATCGTACTCGTTCGGTCGGACTGCACGGGTCCGATTCGGTCGGAAATCTCTCCGGGTCCGGCTCGGTCGGAGAAATTTCCGGCCCGAATCGGAATCGACCCCAGAGTGTGGATCAGAGATGGCCATCTTCTTTCCACAGGATGGACATTTTCGAAAAAGAGCTGGCATTCTGACAGAAAAAGTTTGAAATTTTGTCAGAGAATGATAATAAAACACTGCCAGCACAGGAAAATCGCAAAAACCAAAAAGAAAACAATTCCTGACAGAAAAGTCAGAAAAACTGTCGAGCTCAAGCTCCAGGATCCTCATAGAAGGAGCCGGAAAAAAAACTGACCTAACTGTCACCTGTGGTGCATGATGGGAGCAGAGGGTCTCCTGGAGGCCTTAAAGGCAAAGTGTCCAAGTTCTTGGAAGCCTTAAAGGCAAGGTGCCAGTGTTTTACTGTACGGTGATATTTATTCAGCTATGCAGCCTATGGGCCAACTGCCTGCTATTACATGTTTTCTTTTCTGAAAATAAAGGTTTTTCTTGCATAACACTATTACAGTGTATGTTCTCTATTACAGAGTGTATATAGGAGATTGTCTGTACAGGGAAAACCTTTGTAATTTTGGCATTTTGCCTTATTGGAATTTGTTAGGCTGCATATTTATGTATTTATATACATGTATATATGTATGTCGCGGAAGTGCTATGCACTTGTGATCCCCCAACATACTCATATATATATGTATATTTCTATATGCTCCGGGATCCCGCAGATGGGCGGGGATAATTCAGTGCTTATGACTATTGATGAGTATCCCCTGGAAGAGAAATATTCTAGACATTTTCAGCATAGCATTGTACAAGTGTGTTCTTTAGGTCTTCCAATGTGTGAACCCCTCCTCCTGCCAATACATTTATATCTGCCTACTCTTCCAGATTATCAAGATGGGCCTAACCCATGGTAACAATTATGACGGGAACGCTGTATTATTTTTGGCCCTTAGCACTGCCCTACAATATCTTGATGTGTCTATTACTTTCAGGTAGACGTATGTCTAATGTTTTTGGACATCAAGCACTTTAGTCCCGATGTTTCCTCCATAATTTCAGACAGGTTCTTTAGTTCTGTACTGTCTGATCCAGTTAATCATTGATGAACACACTGTAATTTGGTAGCCAGGTCACTTCAGGGACACTCAGCCCCCATTCTGACATAGGTACCTGTAATCTATGTAGTGATGATTCATGCCTGCGCTCTCCCACGTATTAGGCCAATTAATGCACTCTTATTTTCACCAAATGTGCTCTGTGGTATTCGTAATAGAACAGTGGAAAAAGAAGAATAGGAAGCAGGATAGATTATCATTCAAATTTTTGCTACTATACCCAGCTGCGATAGGGGCAATTGCTTCCGGAAAGCTGATGGTCCTCTGATGCTGGACAACATCCTATGGACATTGCCCTGTATCAAGTCAGCATCAGTGTGGCAAGGTAACTAAAGGATTCCTGCTTCCATTTCAATGGCAACTCCAGAGTGAGTACAGACAAGATTTCTTGAGGTTCAGCTTAAGTCCTTACATAGTAACAGAGCCTGATTTAGATCTAGGTGGACTGGTTACGCTGTCACAACAGTGACTGCTATCCTGTCCACCGAAATATAAATCCCATAGGATATAATGAGATTTATATTTCAGCAGACGAGAAATCTGACATCGTTGTGACGGAGTAACCCATCCGCCAAGATCTAAATGAGGCCCCCAGTGTTTTGAGTACCTTAGGAAAGGTTTTCCCTACATCTCTCAAGGGCAATAAGATTATCAGCACAGAGTGAGAATGCATGTAAGTTGACCCTACTCATAACACCAGACTCAGTGCCCTCCTTACAAATCATCGCCACCAGGAGGGGGAACAGTGGGGAGCCCTAGAGTGCACCATGGTCTATAGTCTACGATTCGGAGATCACTCAACTAGTTCTTACCCTGGCGATGGGATTCAAGTTTAACACACAAACCCAGCTTGGCAGGACCTCACCAAGCCCCCATCTCTTATATGGCTGTGAACAAAAAATCCCAATGTAGATTGTCAAAACCTCTCTCTATGTCAAGCAACACCACTTTTGGAAGACGTTTGTCTGGTATAAACATCATGACATGGATTAGTCAACTAACAGCAGTATTTCTTGTTGCGACGAGGCCCGACCAGGATGGATTATATCAGGTAATAATGGTGCCTATTCTGTTAGCCAGCAGTTTATCTAGTATTTTACAATCTAGATTTTGCATTGAAAGCAGGCGATAAGATCCTATGTCTAAGGTGTCCCTGTTGGGCTTTGGTAGTGAGATTATGATAGCCTCCCTGTAGTTTGTGGCAATATCTGGGGGTGAATGTTTTGATTTGTTCTGCATTCCGTCCATCAATTGTGTGTCTTTTGTTTGTGGCAATATCGCCTGTTAATGTGCCTTCATGTTCTTTGCCTGCAGCTTGAATACCAGTAATGTGCTGTAATTTGTTTAAAACTCAGTCTGGAGGCCATCACATCTAGGTGCTTTCCCAAAGGCCAAGTCCGTTATTGCCTTCTTAATTTCTTCTTGCGTTATGGAAGCATCTAGCGGTCCTATCTGTAAGGCTGTTCATCTAGGCAGCTTCACTAGCCTAGTATACTCATATAGGCAGCCTGCCAAACCCGGAGTAGAGTTTCCACACAACTCCTCATAGTATTCCGTCAATATTATGTTTATTTCATCATGTGTATTCGCTATATATCCTACAATAATGGATTAACATCTTTAGATATACATCCTTGACATGCCCAGCAGGGAACAAAGAAAACAAATTCAGCTTTAGAAGAAGCTTATCTTATAGTCAGTGATAATACCCTTTAGCCTTTCCTTGCCATCTTTATTTGTGCTAAGATTCCCATTCTGTTCTCTTAATTCATGTTGGTGAGTTTGGACACCATTTAGAGCCCCAGCATGTAGTCTGTGGACATGCCAGTTCATAATTCTACATTTCATGACATAATCTTTATCCTATTTGTTTATTTCATACCTGGATTCTTTGCTGTGAACTATTATGTTATTTTACAGATGGCCAAATTCTAAATTAGACGCATATGTGAAGAGATTAAGTGATGTCATGTTATAATTTTCTTTATAAACTTACACTGTCGTCCCTGAAGAGATCTCTTGGCATTGAGAGACAAGCTATATGCTACAGATGAAAGAATATGGGTTGCTAAGGGAATTACTGGAAGAAGCACCAAGTTTTCATGGAAGTCTAAAATTTCAAATGGTCTGATTGCTCACAATAGGCGGCTGCAAAGAGATTACCACCAACAATCCGCCTGAACCAAGAAGATATGCATGATAGAAGACCAAAGGGTTTGCCTAAGCGTGTATTTGAAGAATGTATAGCTAAGAAAAAGTTAACTCTGGTAGGACTTATGTACAATACTGTCAAGATCCATAAAGATAGTTCCAGGGTTTTGAATACAGACTCCCAATTAAATCCACAAATCTTCACCAAAAGAGATCTGTAGACCGAAAAAAGAACAGACCCAAATCTATGTGATCTCATGAAGAAAAATGGGAAGTAGGGAGACGAGAGAGAAGAACAACTGGAGATACTGGGCTTCAGCTCTAGGAACTTTGAAATAAATCTCACCACTCATATAGGAAGAAGAAGAAGCTGTAGTAACGCTGACACAGGTAGAATAGCATATGTGTCTAGTAATGCAATCACATTAAAGTGTGAAAATATATATGTGCTTCATTATGGTTACTGACAAAGACCATTAACACATAAAGGCTCCCCTGATTAGAAATGCTGGTAATGAACACAGGAAGTATCTGGAGACCTACCAGAGCCCAGGAGCACCAGGAGATGTTATTGGTGTAATCATGGCTGTTAGAGGGAGACTTACTGATGCGATGGCCTGACAATGACACATAAACCGTCATCCCAAAAAGACAGGGAGGAAACACAAGAGAAGATAGGAAAGAAAAACAAAGGCACAGGAATCGCCAAACTGTGTACAAACTGAACGAACAGGAACCAAAAACCTAATCAGCTGCAGCTCAATATGTTCCTGCTCCTTCGCCTATCAAATTGTTCTGAAGGCACCATTTCCATTTCCTAAGCGGTTCATTGTTTCTACCTGACCTGGAAGACCTTACCCTTCTGTCTCAGCTCCAGCCACTACTGTACGGTCTTCCGCAGGCTTCATGTACCATATCTCATGTTATACCTTCATTGTTTACGCATGATGCACAATCATACGCTTCCTGGCTAGTTTTTGTCCTTGTCTGGTTAAGACAAATACAGAGATAATTAGAACAAAACCACTCTGTACTTGGAGCAGGTGTACTGGGAGAAGGCCAGGGGATATGTTGTCACACATATTGTGTCTTTGAAGTTATTTTATTTGTGTATTTGCTATATTATTTGTTTCTAATTTATCACTGTGTGAACACTCATGAGCAGTGAGGACTTTGCATAGCAGTAAAAAGAATCGGGATACTTGTTTATGTGTTTCATTGCTTCATTAATTAATTTCTAAAATTTTCAAAAATTTCTATCTATTGATTTTTTAAAATTCTATAAAGGAACAAATTTCTTATCACATGGAACCATTGTTGCTTGTCTAGCATATGCCCCGGGATTTAGGTATTATAAAGGGCAGCCCCTTTTTTTAATTGTAGGCCAATTAAATGGCATAGAGGGATGGATAGAGGGATTTAAGCTCTGCGATGCTCATTTTGTTACTGGAAAATGGAGATTTCAACATCATTCCTTTTCAACTGCACTTACTAATCGGTAGTCACAAGATTCAGCATTGGGTTTGTTACATTCTAAATCCTTAGTTCTGTCACATTTATGGTTTCCTTTGAATTGGACATACACTTGATTTGCACTGACTTACCTTACCAAGATTACCTCATCTCATCTTCTGGGAATTTCTAAAAACTAAACTGTTTACACAATCCTATGATTAAGCATCAAAATCCAAAGTCACAACATCAAGTCAGGATGAACATCCACAACCCTGTTGGAAGGTATTGAGCTAATCTGCTTCCCAGCTATTCACCCATTAAGGCCCACATCACCTTCATGACTAACAGATCTACATCTGTGTATTGAGAGGTCTCAGTGAACTCACTGTTGACAATTGGTGGAACCTCCGGACCCTACTTGCATCACATCAAGAATGGATACCCAACAATGCAAAATATTTGGAGGAAGATCCCTCCATGTACAGGGATAATCTCTATTAAACATTCTGCCACTGAAGTTTAGTCTAGAAAGTTTCTCAAATTCAGGTGGTTTCTATAAAACTCACGTCTACATTCAGGAAAATGGATCAGCCAATCCCATGTGCTAGCTCGTATACATCCTCCTTTTATTTGATCACCTGCTTAACTGATCAAATTCCTAATACTGACAATCAACTCTTCCATTCCAAGCTTCCCATGGTTCTGCTGGATCTCATTCAATACTACATCTCTGTAGTCATGCAAAAATGGCAAGGGATTTCACCACCAGATATCACCCTGAAGCTGGCTTATTGACTGGTTCCTCTACCACCTGGATTATTATCCATTTTCTTTCTTGTGTATCGTAAAGTCCTTGATGCTCTGAGGCCATTTCATTGTGGAATGCAGTGCTTTACTAGACCCCCAAATAAAAACAATATAACAATATCTTTCAGGAGTAGACTCACTTGTATGCATGGCCCTACGAACAGGCCACACCGTGTAATGTGAGTGGATATAAAACACTAAAATAATAAATACAGCAAGTATAGGAATAATATATTAAAATAGACAGCCACAAACCTGGCATTAGTTTGGGGACTTATACAGGTGAAGTATTTGATGTGACAAGTTTAAAGAATTATTGTGCCTAAGTATGGATGACCCGGCAGCATTATGGATGTATCAAGGACTGTGTTAATTGAATTTACGCAAAGGTAAATTGGGATATCAGTCCTACTTTACACAACAAAATTTAGCAACAATGAATAATTTTAATTAGCATGGCTTGAAGTACAGAAACGTGAACAATAAGCCATGTTATTCATATCAATTACCTCAGCGATATTCAGTCACTAATTCAAAATGTATGCACTTTTAAACCATTTTTGGGGTACTGTTCTTCATCTTGCTCCAAACACCTTAACATCTGACTATTTAAGACTAATTATTAAGTTATGAGAATCAGCTTAAGTTGCCGCATCAGGTTGATAGATGGAAAATTAAGTAAGATTAAATAATCTGCACACATAATTAAGGTATCAGCACTACAATCAAATTTGGAGAAACCAAACCAATCAAATTTTCTGTAAAGCGTCAGGCAAAACTGTGGTATACAGAAAACAACAAGGTCAAGAATGCCACTGGCAACTGGAATAGGTTTTGTGCCCCTATAAAGATCTATATCCAGAGCTATCAGAAGGAGAGAGCAGCAGGACCTCTTACCCCCACACCCTGTTCGGGGCCCTTAGTCCTGTTACATGTATTTGCCTCATAAAATGCAGACCTGACATAGTCCTTTTGATGAAGAAAAAGGTCAACACAACTAGGTGGTACCAAATACTGTGCTTTCCGTTTCACCAGCGTACTGTTCTATAATTACGAGCTGCTCATTGGTGTCAAACCAAAGAGAGCCCACAAAAACATCTGACATGCCTGCCTGTGTCCAGGAATCTGTATGCAGTTCTCTGGTAATTTGAAGAGGTTTTCAACCGTATCAACAGCTTTTGACATTTTGTCTTCATATATTGGACACAGAAGAGTGGGTTGAACAATTAAACGTTTACCCAGAGGAGGATAGGTTCAACTCAACATCACAACTTTGGTGCTTAAGCAAGACTGGAAGAAACATCGATAGGAATTAAATGTAATCCCATTACACAGAGTTGCTCTTCAAAATCTGTTGATTTTGAAGAAACTATAGAAAAAGTGAAGTTCATAATACCACTGATATCTTTCTCAAATGTCACCTTGACGAAATAACGGGAATTTAATATCCATGGAGGAAGAATAGAATTTCCAATATTTAAAATATTGTGTCGGATTATTGGAAATGTTAAATGCGGAGAGGGACAACGATCTAGAAAGAGAAGATCAGTTTTCTTTATATAATTATCTCCCTTCCACCCATGGCCACAATCTTCCTCACAGGGATAGAGAGACTGGTGGTTTAAATAAGTGAGAGGTTCATGTTCAATAATTTTCTTGATGAAAAATGTATTTCGTACAAATCTAATAGCATTAGACAGAAGGACAGATGTGCTTCTACAAAGGGAAAAGGTCTTAGCATCAACATTAAGAACAGGCAAGTCTTGATTTAATTCAAAAACATCATCACCATCTTCCAGAGACAGATGAGAATCTTGAGCAGCATTTGTCTCCGAGTTACTCTGTAATTGTTTACTGACAGAATCTAACCTAGATTACCCTCCTTTTCGTGCCTCTTTTTACTTTTCCTAAATTTGCTGGTAGCAATGTCCCAGGGTCAGTAAGACCATCAGCATTTAGGATCCAGTTTAAAGACCCCACCTTTGATGTAAATCATCTTTTTAACCGTTAGATGTTTTTATGGGTTTTATCTGGTGTTACAACCAACACAGCAGCATCAGAAGTAATCAGTACTGCTAGATCGGGACAAGAATTAACATTGAAATTGTTTTTCAAATCTGCGTTGGTTCGTTTATCCAGAAACCTAGAGGAAGAATCTGAGACCACAAGTACAGCAGAGATGGCCTTTCTCAAAGATAGTAAATTTAACGGTACATTTGTCTAAATTACTCAAGGCACAAAAGCTTCGATGTACCGCTAACTATGTATGAAAACAACCCTAAATTATAGCATTTAATATTAACGTAAATACATCCATTGAATGATCTTGGTTTACCAATTGTCAAGTGAACAATTTGATCATTGATGCAAGAGTGTTTTGAACTGACAATATGCTTGATGAAATGGGTGAATTAATGATCAGAAGTTGTAGAATATGACCTCATTAAGAATTAGATGGTGTTTTAAATGTACCATAGTTATGTTCTCAGCTCACTCTCAAAATCAGGGTCTAAATCATCCAAACATGCACAAACATTTAAGTTAATAATATCCAATGTGTCTTTATGCATAATGTTAGTGATGGAGCTTGGAAGTTGATTGGCATATGTGTTTTGAGATGTGGGTATAACTCTTGATATCTCTATCAATTGTTGGTATCAAGGCAATGTAAATTTTATAATGTAATGACATAAATTGGATCACTGGAAGTAGCTAGAAAACTAGATCCAGAATTATTATTTTCTAAAAGTGCACTCTCATTTTTCTTAACATCAGTTATCCTAGAAGAGTTACAGATATACTCATCAATTTGTACCTTTTACAGACATATTAGGTATTTCCCTAAAGTCAAATTATTAAGAAAGCAGTCCTTATAAGAGATAAACATATGTCTAAGCACATAGGTATGAGTAAGAGAAAACTGCATGTCTCAAAATAAAATGGTATAAATAATCAAATACAACACGCATTTTTCATTTAATAGAGAAATAAAATGAAATCCTGCTGTAGCTCAAAAAACAGTTATAATTTGGCCAGAGTGTTACGCCCCAGTGCCCTATCAACCTGTGCAGTCAGTACGTTGGCTTTGCACACTGTGGGCGCTGTCGCGTTGCATCTGCTTGAACAGCTTTATAGTGGAAGGAGGCGGGTTATAGGGGAGAGGACATCCAATACACACCCACGCATGTGCCACAAATCTAGAGTCCATTTCCAAAGTGCAAATGTGGTTATAACAAACACAAAATCTTCGCTGATAGCAGCACTGACTCAGTCTTAAATAAGCAGACGCGTAGAGGCCTTTTCACTGGTACTCCTTGGTAAACCTGCATTGTCTCCCATAAATAGCACCCTTCACTGACCCCTGAGTGATGCTATGTGACTGTGCTTATATAGGAAATGTGTGGAGACCATATGCTGTAATAAGTGGAGTCTGCTGTGAGGACGAATGGCACATGATACAAGGTGGTGAAACAGAAAAGAAACTAGGTCTACACTAGCACTGGTTGAAGCAATGTGCATGTTTAGTCAAATGGAGGAAGCTGTCAGGACTGGTACCACCAGAAAATATAAAAATATTTTCTTGCAAGTGTTAAGATTGAACCAAAAGCCTTCTACCTAATCTGTGCTATGCTAGTGCAATGGCCAAACTATTTAATATTTTTTGTTGTCTTTTGTGTGCCTATTTCTCATTTTCAACCTGAAATATAATCAGTACTAACAATTAAAGTGAGAATGTCTGGGATAGAATTATTGGAAGGCAGAAGGATAATACCACATCAATTACACACAAAACAGCAAAGGATTCTGGAATTGTAAATACAATATTGCACTTATGTGGAGGGATGAGGAAAGACAGATGACACAGAGAGGGTCTAATTCTTCTTCTTCTTCTAGCAGGGCATCAACCTACTAAGTGTCGGTGTATAATTTGTAAAAGAATGAGTGCCAGTTTCCAAAGGTTTGCTCAGAAGTCAGTGCAAATAGATGCCACTGCACCGAATACCAAGGTTAGTAGCAGTAACTCCACACCTCATTCCTCTTTAATACACTACCAGACACCCCCGGTCCCTTTATCTTACTCTTGCAGGTTTGAGTTTTCTTCCTTTGAGTCAGTTTTTCCATCTGCCTCTTCCACTGTCTTTCTACTTTGTGTGTGTTTCCTACTCTTGCTCTTGGCAAATGTATGATGCACGACAACAAGTGCCTGTGGCTCCCACCAGCACCCACCGGCTCAATTTAAGCACTACTTGTGTCTCACCCTCAAAAGTTCAGGAGGGCAGTGTAGCTAAGAGTTGTGCCATGCGCACCTTCTGTTCATGTTCCCATCTGCGTTACGGGATCTACTCTGATTGTGATTTTTGATGTTAAAAAACACAGCGAGACACTGGCACCCTCCAACTATGTTTGTGCTTTGTAGATGTCTGTAAGCAAGTGAGAAACCAAAAAGCTTAATACTTTGGATATTAGGAAGATGGGTTATCAAAACTCTGTTTTTTGCTTTCTGACCTCTAGTATTTGAACCTCTTTACATTATGAGATGTAACCTCTAATGGCCACCTTTTACGATGAGGCCTTTGGACCTGTGGATAGTTAAAGTTAGGGGCTCTGGGTAGGTTGCAGAGAACATGTATGGAGGGTACCTGCGCATGTGCGGAATAGGGCAGTCATGGAGTGATTCTGTGGCTTATTAAATAGGCACAGAACTTCATTTTGTGTTTGTTGGGTCAAACTATGTTGCTTTTGGCAACCAGTATCAACAAATGAACAGTGGTGGCTCCTCCGCTAAGGCGGAGGAGCGTCGACCCACTGCCTCTAAGCAGTGCAACAAAGGAAAAATAAAATGAAAACAACAGGAGGTTATTATCATTTTATTTTTCTCTACGGAGCCAGGTTGGGCGGGGTGGGGCTGGGCTTCTGTCACAGTGCAGGAGGAGGAGTGGTATATGCACCTTAAGTGCACATGACGATTTGGCCGTCCGTTGTGGGCCAGCCAAACAGTCATGCACACTTAGCATGTTCTCCACCGGGCTGTAATGCACAGCCTGGGTAGAGATCATGCACAGGCTCGCAGTCCCCGTCTAAGCACCGAACCAGGGCGCTCAGACCAATCACGACGCTGCTGTCATGGTGACAGCAGCGTTGTGATTGGCTTAGGGGAGCCTGGGTGTGTCCAGCTTACGGGAGCTAGGAAGAGCAGGGAATGACGAGAAGCGTGCGGCGTGAAAAGGTAAGTGATCTTTATTTTTAATTTACATCCCCCCCTCCCTGCCACACCTGTTTCGCAGCAGCCGCCACTGGGTATGAACAAGCACTGTTTTGTTTGTTGCTCAAGTGAGGGATTAATTTTTAATGTTCAAAATGCATTCAGTTTATCTTAAGGTTCTTAGAAATCAGCACAAACGGCAGCGCGCCAGACAACGCAGCTAGTCGAATTGACCTTGAGCTTATAAGACTGGTATTCTTCAGTCTACTTCTGATGTCTGCAGCTTGGGACTGTGAGATCTGTGTGATGATTATCATTCATAACATATGGCTTTAAATCTTCTTTAAAGGGACAAAATGGAAAAATAAAACTGAGTGGAAATCGTAAGTGTGGAAAATGATATACACATTTACATACACATATAGACAAAATGATAGGCCATGAGACATTACGTACCTATATTTTTGGAACTGATTCTTATATTTATAGCAAGGTAGCTGCTTTTTTAGAAAAAGTATGATGCAAAAGTTTAATATTGTCCTTATTTATTCAATGTTTCAAAGCTTTCTTGAGGATGGTGACCTCACAAGATCTTCGGAGGAGTTAGGGAGAGTCAGGGATTGCTTGGAATATGTTCGAGCTTGTGGCCTTTAGGTAATTTCTGTGAAAATTGTGCTAATGCATAGAATGTGTCATTTGGGCCTATCTGTTGGTGCAAGAGCAACTCTGGAGGAAATTGAGTTAGGTAGGCATTGAGGATAGATATTTATGCACTCCACTGTCAAAGTTATCCAGCTGAAAATAGACACTGGAACTGGAAAAGGGCAGGTTAGGTTTAGAAAAAGGTATATAATGAGGAGGTAGCACAGGACATGGAATCAGGAAGGGGTTACAGTAACATGGTGAGTATTTGGTAAGAATAGATGTAGGGCCGGGAGAAAAAAGGAGACAGGGAATGGTAAAGGTTAGTCAATAAAACCGAAGGGATCATCATTCATGGGATTTGTAAAGTGCTCGGCTACTATAAGAATGTCCCAGTGCTACGGCAAAAGCCCACCGGGGGGATTCCAACCACTTTAACCCTTGAATAGATAAGTTTTCAGTTGTTTGCGGAAACACTTTTTATCTGGAATTCATTTTAGGGGCAAGGGGAATTCATTTAATGTTTGGCTTCCAGTACAGAGCAAGAAGATCTGCCCCATTTCTTTCGTTTGGTACAAGGGATGGACAGTAGACCGCTGACTCTGATCGAATGGGTCTTTCAGAGCAGTGTGGGGGTCATCCCATCATGTAAATATTTTGCCCCTGTTTTATAGAAAGCTGAGTGTGCCAATGTAAGTGCTTTAAAAATAAATCTTTCCTTAACAGGGAGCCAGTGAATCTCGCTGCGATACTGGGAGATTGAGGAATGTTTCAGGAGGTTGAACAAAAGGTGGACTGCTATGTTTTGTACCTTTTGTTCAACGGGCAGAAATATGCATGCTGCGCTGCTTGCACTGCGATTTAAGCGCAGCATGCATATTTCTGCCCGTTGGCAGAACTCCGCAGAATCTTGCTATGTTTTTTCATAATTCCACGGAATTCCGTTGTACCTTTTGTAGTCTCTGTATGAGGTAATCTGGGATACCAATGTACAGTATGTTGACATAGTCATGTCTAGATAGGATCAGTGCCTGAACCACTGTTTTCTTGGCTTCTCATGACAGAAATGTAAGAAACTTCCTTAGCATCCTCAGAATCCAGCATGCATTTCTGACCACCGCCGAGATCTGGGGTTTAAGGGATAGATTTGTGTCAATGAAAACCCCTAGGTTTCTTGCCACTTCGGCCAGTGATAGTAAATCTGGGAATGCACTAAAATCCATGGGTGTTGTATGGGAACACCCACACACCACCCATGGAACGCCTCCTTGGGGCAGAGCAACGCAACACAACGATTTGCACTGCATTGCTTTACTCCAGATTTATCAAGCCACTCAGGGCTTGATAAATCGCACTTAGTAGTTGCACTTAGTAGTTGCATCGCACCTGCACCCCATTGCGTGGTGCAACTGCAACACAACTACTTGATAAATATATAAAGTAACTAACATTACAGTTTAAGTGTAATAAGTGTAATAAATGTGACTCCATCAATTCCACCTCACCAGTCCCACCAACACACCATCTAACACCCTCTCTTTTCTTCCTTGTAAATAAATTCTCACCCCAAAATCATCGTATCACCAAAAAGTTGCATGCAAGCTTTCAGTAAGGAATACTCCCTTTTCAGCTTCTAAGTTTCATCTCTCAAGGCTATTCCTATCATCGTTCAGCACTGGGGGCCTGATTTAGAACTAGGCTAGAGTGGAAATTCCTATCATTTGTGGAGGAAATACTACATCTGGAAGAGAGTCCACAAGCTAAATTATCTCCTTATCCATATAGTGGAGCAAGGAATCCCCCACTGATTTGTATGTATGTATGTATGTATGCATGCATATGGCATTTCTATAGTGAAAATCTATCCAAGAGGTTCAGAATTCATAATTTCCTACAGGAATTGGAAGATTATTCAGTACCACTGCGTCTAAATCAGACCATGAGGAAGAGCATGTACTACTATTTATTAAGTACTATTAAGTCTGCTTACCGGACGGTGGTAAAGGGGATACACTGTGGCAAATGAAAAGGAGGTCCAAGAATCCGGTGTTCACCCATAGGATCATACGGAGGAATTCCCCTAAAACACAAGCAAAACCCTGGTCAGATGCTAAAATATCTTGGTATGGAAACCATCACTGAGCTTTTTGTTATTGTAACAGACAAAGGTGTCTTCAATTAATTTCTTTCTTTAGACTGTGCATACACGTTTTACTTTTCATTTTAGACATGGTTAAAACACTAGCCATAAAAAGTGCATATATATCTAGATAATTCAAGTTGTTGCACGGAAAGTCACATAGATCAGCCATATTGTATTTAAAAAGTGTGCCTAACCTGCACACACAGTCCCTCATTCACATCATGGGACAGTCACAAATTGCAATGGGCATTTTGGCCATTTCAGTGGTCAATCAGGCTGAACACCTCAAAGGCCCCTGTATTCAGAAAGAGGATGTGGCAGTTGTTGGGCACACAGTACAAAACTCAAGGGGAATGGATATGTTTTTACTGCTCAGCCCAGCCGCCCTTAAATAGCTACATATCGGGCTTGTGCCTGAACCTGGGTTATATGTTCCCATCACCCATATGGTTTAAGGACACAGGCCTTCTGACATTACTTAGATGCTGAGTGATGCGCTGCCATGGAGGTCACCTTTGAAGTGATTGTGGGTGAAAGTCAGGAGTCCTGTCAAACTCATGCCACCGTAACAGGTAACATTACCTCCATTTCCGCTAGAGTCAGGCATTGAGATATTGAAAAAGAGGCACAGTCACCCAGTTTAGGAGCCTCACACTGTACTGGGGACTTTTGCATTCTCCATAAAACCACAGCCAGTGAGCAATTGTAACACATTTCCCTTGCCAATTCAAATCCACAGTGCAGTCTCTTTAAGACCCAATAGCCAATAAGGAACAAGAACTGCCTTAATTATCTCAATTCTGACAAAACGTTTGCCAACCAATTGAAGCTCAAGAACATTTTCTGCCAGCAATTGAATAGTTCCTCCAATTTGATTGGTAGTGAGTACCTGAGCTAAACCTATGGCTGTGCTGACAGTAATTATGGGACAGAAGATGTGCTTTAAAGGACATTAGATTTCATTATGAAATAACAACTTTATAGAGAAATTCTAGTTAGATGATGATCTCAGTGGCAGACCACAAAGATAAAAAAAAAATAGGATGCTGATTTGTATACAGAGTAATACACATACTGTACCAATGAAATGGCAAAAGCCCATGCACAGGCAATATGTCGTATGTCATCAATTACAGTTACAACAACTGATGGATGTAATTTGGGTCGATAATATGTGAATGAAGCTTACAATTGGCAAGTGCCGAGGAGAGCTGTCCTTTTACCCGTCTGATTGTATATAAGCGCTGCGAGACTGCTAAAGCGGTCTCTAGCAAGTGCTACAACGTGAAAATAAAATAATCAGAGTACCCTGGTCCAGTAAGACTTATGAGCAATATTACCAGATTGCAAAGGACATGGACAACTTTTCAGACTCCCTTTTCCTGAAAGGGAAGACAACTGATGTACAATTACATCAAAATATACATTAAAAAGAAAAACTGGAAAAACTAAACAATATTACTTTATTGTACTTAGAAGTTAGAAAGTATAGTAAATGTGTAATTGAATATATGTTATCAATAGGAAACAGTAGTGTTCCCCTATGTTAAATCTCAGTTAGGAAATAAAGTTTTAAAAATTTCAAAATATATCACTTTTTACGAAAATTACAAACAAGGCATGGTTTCTCAGCACATGTATACATACATACATATATATATATATATATATATATATATATACATATATATATATATATATATATATATATATATATATATATATATATATGTAAAACATCTACACACATATTCACAGAAAAAAACTTAAAGTGCAATTATAAGTTAGGAAGGTAGTAAGATTTTAACTTCCATAAAAAAAAACCTTAGGCATTCACTGAAAAAGCACTACCATTTAAAAATAAAAAACATTGAAATTCATCAATTATACGTAACTGACATAAGTATAATTTGCACATCGCCGTAGATTTCAAACTTCATCAGAGTAGTAATATGGGCAAATAGCGTATTTGAACATACGGTGCCAGTTATACATCTCAGTTACGTATAATCTGGGAATGTCAGTGTTTTTTTGTTTTTTAAACATTAGTTTTAATATTGGAAGACGTTTTAACGTAAGAGTTTGCACACAGCAGATCAGACAAGCCATGGTGAAGAAATTAGGAATTTTCCAAGGGCCGGGCCTAGAGACATGTGAGGGCCCTCAAGGAGGTGCAGACTAATGAGGGAGAACAAGGGCATTCAATGATGTGTGGGCCCCCAACGCTGATGAGGGGCCCACAAGAAGGTGTCGGCCCCTGAGGAAGAAGGCCAGGGGACACTACATGGCACTAGTCATTTTTAGGTCGAGCCTAGAGGTCAAGCTCTGTGAGGCATGCTGTAATCCCTCCATGGGCTAAGGCCACACCTACCAATTTCGTGTGCCTTTCAAAACTGGTTTCTTTTTATTCTTGAAACGCTATCTTTGTCCTGCCTTTTGGCATGTTTTTACTTTTGTGAGGACGGACCCTGTTACATGTGCCCTTACTATCTGGTTGATTTATCCTTTGTACTGTGTACTCTCTTTTTTTGGCATTTAATGGTCCTTCGCCGATTGTCGCTTGCTCGCTGCTGCCCTCATTTCTTTTATGGATATCTATGATCTTCGCGCGAGCGCTAACCGTTGTCAGTGTTTCCTTTGCTCCTGCACCCTTTCTCATCCCTCCTCCTCTCCCTTTGTGGCACACGCCTTGCTTTTGTTCTGCGTGCTCGTGCAGCCATTGATCACGAGCGGGAATCCTTAAATGGGAGCCAGGCCAGAGTGGTTGCACTGCAGCACACCGCTCTTCATTCTTCAAATATGTGGGCCTCGCCTTGCTTTGGGTCTGCACGGCCCGCCACACAAACAGTGGATACAGAAGGGTTCCCTCTGCTATTGCCCTTGTTTTATTTTTAGTTGATCATCGCCCCTTGCCCACTACCTGTCACTTCCTTCTCCTACGCCACCGACCCGCAACTCTGTTGCACCCCGTGGTCTGTTGTGCCCCTGTGATCTTTTATTCATATTAGGAGAGCATGGCAACAATAGCCAACGGCCACTCAACCTTCTAAGAATTGGTTTCGCCCTACCTGAATTTTATTTTGTTTTTATTTACAGACCCATCTTGGATCGGCAAATTAAAAACAATTGGCAACAGACTCATTTTCTAGGCACGCGCTTGCACAGTGATGCAGGTTTTTTTATACATGTTATCAAGCATGCTAGCGCCTACGAAAATTTCTTGATCGTCAGTAGAGACTGTTATTATGCTTTTTTCTCTTTTGGCTGATGCTGCACAGCCTGACAAAAAAGCACTGGCAAAGCCAATAGATCCCAAATGCAAGACCAATGGCATTGCCAATGTTTGTTAACATAGTGAGAAGTCTATAGGAATTTTCATAATGACCCTTTCTGCCACACCTCAATAATGTAATAAGGCAACAAAACTCAACATAGCAGAAAATAAAACTTGTCTGTACTGAAGGGTTGCAACTTTGTGCTCATGTTTTACTATTTAATAGCCATTCATCAGCATGAAGTTTTTCTTAAGTTAGGACCTGAACCAAATTTAACAAAACATACCATAACACAACAGACGGAATATGTTCTAGCTATTCATACAACATTTCTGTTACATTTACCATCCTGTGATATATTTATATATTTTAGGCAGCTTCACCCCCCTCGCCAGCGGCCTGGAAATTTAAAGAATAAAACAATAATAAAACATTTTTATTGTTTATTTTTCCTTCCTGCCACATCTTGTGGGTGGGGCTATCATAGGAGGAGTGGTGAACCGCACTCAGTGTGCATGACAGTTTGGCCAGCTGTCTCAGGACGGCCAAACCGTCATATGCACTGACATCTCCCCAACTCGACCTGCATTGACTGGTGGAGAGGATAGCAGGCATAGGCTCCCAGTCCCCTTTGAAGTGGAAAACAATCCTGCTCAGGCCAATCCCAGGGCTTCTCTCATGCATGATTGGCCAAAGGGGAGTCTCAGCAAAAAAGAGAAGAGCGCTGATCTGCAAGGAGTAGGTAAGGTATTTATTTTTGACGCCTGCCCCCCCCCCCACCCCCTTGCCCTGCCACTCTATGGTGGGAGCAGCCGCTACTGATTTTAGGGCATGCATCCCACAGCCAAGGAGCTAAACACAAAGCATTGAATTTTGGCCTATGCTTATATAGTCTCATACATGCATTGCTGTTATTCTGATATCATGCTCTTGAAATATATGTTACAATACGGCAGGCCCTTTAGATTCCTTTGTAGTACCTGCCAATCTTGTTCATCAATAGCTTTAGGCGCCTCTCTGTGTCTGGTGCAGGATCCACCCGGGGGTCCACCCCTTTTAGTATGTAGGTACGTCCAGAGGAGGCGCTGCAGTAACCTGTAGTGCACCTCGCTGAAAAGATTTGGGAGCGAAGTTTCTCTAAGTCGTTCAGCATCCCCACCATTGCGCCTCTGTCTGGAACGAGAAGGAAGATGGAAAGGGATAGTACAAATCAGCGTATTTTCATATGGCTTTAGGTTCAAAGTGAGAGAACTATTTAGACAACTGATGACCCTAGAGGGTGGGTCTACATCCTACTATGTTCGCAATGTCTTTTTTTTTAACTTTATTTTTTCATTTTGCCATGTTACATAACTTCTCAGTATTCCATAATTTAATCGTTCCACACACATCTCCTCCTTGCGATCTTGTTAAGTACATACATATATGGCATGTTACTGATATTACATTGTCCTGTCTCTCATCCAATTTGTACATGCTTCTTATTTTTGACTTGCTTATCGGGATATGGTAATGCTTGCATTGAACCTTGTGCACCATCCTTATTAGGTCCAGCATCAGTGCCCATGCACTGTCTGCAAGACCTGCTGTAATCACTCGTACAGCGCTTAGAAAAGGCACAAATATGGCAATAAGCGCTATGTGTTTTAGTATTGCTCTGTTGTTATAATTATTATGATCACTACAAATGTCACCCTGGCCTCACCACACAGAGCAGTTACCTGCATGATGCCACGTGCACATTAATGATGCTCAATGCTGGTCTGGTTGTATTTTCTGTATTTGTGGAACATCTTTTTACTTGGCTTGTTTTTATTTCATAGTTAATTAAAATCTAGCTTTACAATTATCCGGCAGGATGAATCACACATTTTTATCAGCAATTTAAAATGACACCTCGGAGCAATTCAAACCATAGTATATAAATGAATTGCACAAAAGGTACCTCCCAAGGACTTCATTGGTTGAATATGAGAAAAAAGAAACTCCTTCCTGTGAGGTAGGAGCTTAAAATTTCACAAAATATAGGCTAGACCAGCACCTCCTGTTCTAGAGACCTCTGCGTCCCTGCACCAGTGTTGTTTTGAAGTTTAGGGATTCAGTTTCCCCTAGCTGCAAGGATATATATATTTTTTTTTCCCCAGGGTGAGTAAAAGAAGTTTATTTGTTGGCTTCACGATTGTGGAGCACTTGCACAGGCTCCACTGAACACCACCACAGCTTCAACTGTACTCTTCAAATCACAGCATTCTTTTTTTTATAAATCTTTTTATTAAACAACACGTGTCAGCATGGTAGCATGTAGCAAGTTGTCATTGTGTACATGAGAGGAAATCAACAAATAATCACAGCAATAATCAGGTTATGAGCTGAACTGAGCTGCTACTAATCCCAAAACACTAATTTTATGGCGAGGACAGGTCTTCGACAGACGTATGGCGCGGTGGGTTACAGATCTCTCCCCGGTACGTGTTCCAGGCCCCCCATATCAGTGACCATTTCTTTGGGCAACCCCTAGCGAGGTACACAGTTTTCTCACGGAACATGCACCAGTCCATGTGTTTCTTCCATTCTGCTACGGTTGGCGGGTTTGTAGCACCCCATAGCTGAGCGATGTTCCTTTTTGCCACCATGAGGCCTACGGTGACCCAGATCCTACCCATTCTGCTCAGGTCCGTGGGTTCCCAAACATTCAAAAGGCACCTTTTCGCCTCTGGGCGGATGTCTAAGTCCAACACCTCACTAAGAACAGTATGTATTCGACGCCAATACACCTGAATGAGATCACATTCCCATATGATATGCATAAATGTGCCCTCATTGCCACATTGCCTTCTGCACTCCCCTCCCAATGCTCTCCCAATTCGAACCAGGCAGGGCCCAGTGATATACACCCTATGCAATATCTTGAGCTGAACGAGTCGCAGTCTAGCCGAAATCGCCACCTCCCGTGGAGAGGTGAGCGCCTCCTGCCATTCCTCATCGTCCAGTTTAAGCCCATCCCTTTCCCACCTCGCCCTGATGCCCTGTAGGGGATTTGCGGTGTTATTTATCAGCTTCTTATACATGAGAGAGATTGCCTTCTCTGGCAGGTAGCCATCGAGTAGTCTATCTTCGAGGGGTGTGTGCTGTGGGGGGATGGAACCCTTAGCGAAGTGAGACTGTAATGCATGCCAGATCTGGAGATACCGAAAGTGTTCCGTGTGTGCGAGTTCGTGTTTCTGTTGTAGGGTGGCAAATGGTACCACGTCGCCCTTTACCCACATATCTCCGACACTTGAGATTCCAATAAGGTCCCACTTGTCAAACCCCTTCGACCTCCACAGGTCTCCAAGTGTCTCCAAATCCCAGAGAGGTGTTGCCAGTGTTAATTTCCGCTCCCATCCAAGGCTTTTAGTTGCTGCGTGCCAGACCTGTACGGTATGTTTGGTCGGTCCGGTGAGGGGGAACCGCCGCGGTCTAGAATAGAGGGCCCTGTTGTAATTTCCCCCCGGGAGGAGCCATCTGTCCATGGCATAGCCTGGATCATCTATGCGTCGATATGTGCCATGATTAATGGCCGCAAGATGGGAAGCCCAATAATATTTCTTGAGGTCAGAAAGACTGATCCCTCCGTCAAACCAGTTAAGGGTGAGTTTAGTCAGTGCTATTCGGGGCTTCCCCTCCCACAGCAAGTCCCTCTGATGTAAATGAAATGAAATGGGTCACGCAGAGGGCCTTGAAGTTAATCCTTTCCTGCACCGGAAGCCAGTGCAGGGCTTGGCCGAGCAGTGACGATTAGTACCGGTGAGTAGTCTGGCTGCCGAGTTTTGGACAGTCTGAAGTCTTGTAATCACTGCTTTGGGGGCCCCAAGGTATAGAGCATTACCGAAGTCGATCCTGGATAGGATCAGGGCTTGAATCAGGAGTTTTTTGGCTAGGAATGGAAGTACCGGGAGGATTTTTCGGATCGTTTTAAGCATGCCATAGCAGGCGGCGACCGTCTTCCTGGCTTGAGTTTTAAAGGACAGATCTTGGTCCAGCCATATGCATAGACTTTTTATTTCGGACTTTGGGTCCGGGGCAGTGCCCATGCAGGCTGGCCAGATAGCATTCAAGTTAGTACTAGGGTGGTTACCCAGAAGCATTATTTCATTTTTTTCGCCGTTGAGTTTGAGGTGGGCGACTCATCCATTTTGCCACTTCTGCTAGGCAAGTGTGAAGATCGGTGGGTGACTGATTAGCTTGGTTCAATGCCACGACCAGCTGCGTATCGTCAGCATAAGACACAATGTGAACTCCGAATGGGGCGACTGTGTCCACCAAAGGGGCCATATAGACATTAAAAAGGGTCGGGCTCAGGGAGGAGCCCGGAGGGACCCCACATTGCAGAGGCAGAGGGTCAGATGCAATATCGTCTTCAAACACCTGGAAGGTCCTACCTTGCAGGAAAGATTGGAGCCAGGAGAGAGCCTGACCTGACACTCCTACGTTCTTGAGACGGTGAACCAGAATTTGGTGGTTCACCGTATCAAAGGCCGCGCTCAGGTCAAGGAGGATGATGGCCGAAGAACCTCCTGAGTCAAGAATCTTCCTTGCTTCCTCCACCACCATAAGCAAAGCGGTTTCGGTGCCTTGGCGTGGTCGAAAGCCGGTTTGAGATGGATGGAGCAGATCATGTGACTCAAGGAACGCTGAGAGAATAGTGTTGACATATTTTTCAGCGATTTTACTCACTCCTGGAAGGAGCGAGATGGGCCTATAATTACCAAGATCCTTGGGATCAAGGTGAGGTTTCTTCAGTAAGGCTTTCACCATGGCTCTTTTCCAGTCGGACGGGATCAGGCCCGAGGTAAAGGAGGCGTTGAGCATACTAAGGATGAAGGGAGCGACAATAGGGGCGGCCAGTTTCAAAATATTTAGAGGAGCAGGGTCAAGTGGGGACCCACTTTTAACGGAGGCTAATATGGGTAACAGGGAATCCAGGGACAGGGGTTCAAAGACCTCCAAGAGGGGTACGTTCTCGGCTTGGGAAGGATAAGTGGAGTTGATGATAAATGCGTTATCTTTCACCGGGAGGCTTTTGAGGATATTTTGTACTTTCGCAAGAAAGAATTGAGCGAGGTTATTGCACTGATGTCCCGAAAGATCAGGGATAGTCGGTGGATCCGGAACTCTCAACAGCATTTTGGTGATCCGGAAAATTTCCCTGTGTGAGTTGGCTGCGGAAAGGATCCGTTCCTCAAAATAGGATGCTTGTGCCTTTCTGATTTCCGCCTTATATGTCCGTAAGGTTGCTCTGTATTCTGCTTTCTTATTAGACGAGTAATCTTTCCTCCAGAGCCTCTCCCTCTTTTTACATAGTTTTTGAGGAGGCGTAACTCGGGGAGTACCATGCTGATTTGTTGGATCCGCTCTTTTTTTGGATAGATTTTTTTGGAAGCACCAAATTAAGGGTTCCTTCGATCCAGGAGGTGAAGCGGTTATGGGCAGTTACCGGATTGGTGTGAGGGGCGGGGGGGCTCTTACTAAGTTCCTGGGACCATTTCTCCACTGAGATCTTAGACCAGGGACGATTAAACGATCGGGAGGGCTGAGTGTGACCTTCAGTACAAATCGGGGACCATAGGAAGGGGACTAGGAAATGGTCCGACCAGGGAAGAGGGATGGGGGGTTTCCCTGTTATGTCATTCAGCGTGGAAAAGATGGGGTCAAGAAGATGACCCTTGGAATGTGTAGGTAGGGGGACTTTTTGTTGCAATTGAAAAGACGCAAGGCCTTGGGCGAGATCAGCAGCAACCAATGCCGAAGGGTCATCAAAATGGAGATTGAGATCCCCAAGAAGCGTAAAGTTGGCATTGGTATTAACAAGGTCACTAGTTGCCTCCAGTAGGCAATCACAGAATTGACCCATCCTCCCGGGAGGACGGTAAATAAGAATCCCTGAGAAGGAAAGTGCCGGGGTGAATTCAATGGAGAAATGAGCATTCTCACATTCTACTACCGGGCTACTTAGCAGGCGGCAGGTCAAGTGATTTTTATAGACGATGGCAATGCCACCACCCATACCGGTCTTTCTGTCTAACCTTTGAATAGAATAGCCCGGAGGGAGGGCTCCGACAATATCCGGTTCTGAGCTTGCCGAGAGCCAGGTCTCCGTGAGGAATAGCACTTCTGGGTCAAGATCTGATAGCAATAATGATATCTCGGTGGAATGTTTCGAAAGGGATCTGCAATTAAGCAGCAATAAGTTGAAGTGTTTCTCTATGCGAGCTTGTGTATGAAGGGTCATGGAGGGCTCAAATAGACAATGTGAGCATTTCTTCTGATTATTCTCAAATACAATGGAATGGATGCATTGAGGTTCCAGTGCTGTGTTCAGCGATTTCAACTGCGCAGGAGAGTAGGCGTATTGGGCTGAGGGATGAGGGACAGGGGGACTGGCCCCTGGGCCCAGATGGGCGCGGACGGGCGCAGACGGGCTTGCCTTTGGCGCGCCGTTGGCGCGCCCGCTGCGCGGTCGCATCAGCTGTGGCTTATATGCGTCCTTAGCGAGGCCCAGCAGCTAGAGCGCTGACCCTGCGCTTGCGCACTAGTGCCCTCCCCAAGCTGAAACACAGCTCCCCGGTGCAAAAAACAAGTTAAAAAGTTTTAAAACATCAAATTCATACAGTTTTTAAGAACAATAGCAGCAATATGACGAGCGATGAGGTATTTAAAAGGCTATGAAGAGCGGGAGGATCTCCTGTTCGATACCAACAGGTACGACCTCTCTAACAGCCGCTGCGCGGTCGCATCTATTTCCCTGAAGTATCGGGTAGGCACTGGGTCAGGGTAGTTCTGCAACGCATAGAGGAAGCGGGGCAGGGACATCATTTTAAAAAGCGCTGCCCTACCCAACAGTGAGAGAGTGAGCGCCTTCCATGCTACTATGTCTCGCTTCAGTTTTTGTAATGGCGGAAGTAGGTTATGAGCGTAACGGAGGTGTTGGTTCGATGTCACAAAGATCCCCAAATATTTAAAACCTGTTGCACTGATTTGTATGGGGCAGCCCTTAGGTATAATTGGTGGGTCTCCATTGAGGACATAGAGGGTGGATTTACCCCAGTTTATGAATACCCAGAGAATCTACCGAAGCTTGCAAAGATATCGAACACCGCTATCAGCGATGCTCTCGGGGAGGCTAGGAATAGAAGGATATCGTCCGCATATAACGAGATGCGGTCTTCCCATGTCTCCGCCCAGCGTAGGCCACGTATGACTGGATTTCTTCAAATCCACGCCGCAAGGGGCTCTAACGCAAGAGCAAATAGAAGGGGGGACAGCGGACATCCCTGTCGGGTCCCCCGACCCAGTGCAAACACCTCAGATTTTCTGTTGTTTACTACAACCTGCGCTCCGAATAGAGGAGTTTGACCCAGTCGATGAACTCAGGTCCAAAACCCAACTTTACTAATACAGCGAAAAGGTAGGGCCATTCAATGGTATTGAATGCCATGGACGTGTCTAGGGAAACTATGATCGCTGGTTCTTGTATTGTGGCCAGTCTTCCCATTACTCCATGTACTCTCCGGAGGTTCAGTGCTGTGTTGCGTTGAGGCATAAAGCCCGACTGGTCCGGATGTACTATCCCGCTGATCACTTTGACAAGGCGATTGGCAAGAAGCTTAGCGAGAATTTTGGGTTCTGCGTTAAGGAGTGAGATAGGCCTATAAGAGGCGCAATCCGTCTTGGGTTTACCTTATGAATGGTGATAAGCGTGGCCACCCTCTGGTCCAGTGGGAGCATCCCCTGATTTTTGCAATCTAAAAACATGGTCCGAAGATACGGGGCTAGTTTGTCCGGGGCTAGTTTATAGAGCTCAATGGGTAGGCCATTAGGGCCCAGTGCCTTGCCCGACCGGAGGCTTCTAATCGCTAACGCGATTTCGTCATTAGTAAAGTCACTGTCCAGCAGGTCTCGGTCAGGATCTGGCAGGACCGGAAGGGCAATGTCTCTAAGTAGGGACCGGGAATCTTCTTCGGTATATGTAGTATGTGTACGATAGATGTCGCTAAAGTGCGCCGCAAATGTGTTGGTGATAGCTTGGGGGTCTATTATGGATTGACCAACCTTGTCTATCAATTCAGGCACCAGCCGGGACGCTAGTTCTTTCCTGTCCAACCAGGCTATGAGCTTCCCTGCCTTATCTCCCAGGTCATACACCCTGCCTGCCGTTTCTCTCCCCATTGATTTAGCCCTATCCGTGGCTATTGCCTTATATTCATCCCTTTTAAGTTGCAAGATATGGAGCTTTTCCTGCGTGATCTCCACTCCCAGTTCCTCTTCCAGCTTAAGGACCGCATCTTCCACCTCAACTAGATCTTTCAGTTTCTCCTTGCGTGTGCCAGCTATCAGGAGAGTGCCTGCCCCCATATCACAGATTTAAATGCCTCCCACAGTGTTTGAGGGGAGTCTACTGTACCTTCGTTCTCTTGAAAATAGTAGTCTATGGCTTGAAGCAGGGCCTTGCGTACTTTCGGGCCACGGAGATACCATGGATTAATGGGAGCCACCCTGCCCGCCCCGCCCCGTCCCAATGTTAGGTGAGCCCATATCGGGGAATGATCAGAAATGCCCCTCGCCATATGTCTAACTTCATGGATATGTGTGATCTGGGATGCTGGGACAATTAAGTAATCAATACGAGAAAGGCTATTGTGAGCCCCAGAATAGAACGTGTGTTGGACAGTATCCGAGTGGTACGCCCTCCATGTGTCCGTTAGACCCAGGGCCTTCAGGAAATCCGGCAGCCATCTGGCCGCCGCCCCAGTGTCTCGGGGGATAACGGTCCATCGTCCAAGAAACAACCGAGTTAAAGTCCCCTCCCATCATCAGCAGACCCTCCGGAAGTGAGAGTAGTATGGCCCCCAAGTCCTTGAATGTACGGCTCTGAAGGCCTGGCGGCACGTAAACGGACATGCAGGTGAGCGTGCGTCCCTCCCACTGCCCCGTGATGCCAATATATCTTCCAAGGTCGTCTGTCCATGTTGAGTGAACCACGAAAGGAAAGGAATTTCGTGTCATGATTCCCACTCCCCGTGAGCCCGTGGTGAAGCCTGCGTGAGCTATCAATTTGTATCCCCACCTGTTTAGTGCCCTGCAGGAATTCCCGACCAAGTGTGTTTCTTGGAGAAGGATTACATCTGGGGTGTGCCTCCTGATATATTGCAAAACCACACAGCGCTTGACCTTGTCCCCCAGCCCGTTGACGTTCCAGCTCAATATTTTGAAGCTTCTACCCCCTTGATCGCCCATGGACATTTCTATGAGCTAGTGATTCCTCCCGCTGCACACCATCTATCTGTGCTGACTCAACAAAAACAAAACAAAACTTCAGTACCCCATTCCAACAACCCTGCTCCCCTGCACTCTGGCCAGCGAACAGCCCATTAACACAACTATGCAGAGTGCCTGTCGCCCAACTGTTGAACTAAAAGTAGAAATGTGGGGGTGAGCTAGGTGTCTCATCCTCCCTCCCCCCCCCCATGCAAGCGATATCATACAGTCCCCTTTATACGGACAATGTCCCAGGAATTGTGTCCCCAGCAATCCTGCGTAGACCCAATGAGTCAGTAACTGTGTCCAAATCTTGGTACCTGCATCGACCGCCGAGTCGGGAAAAAGTCCACCCGGAGGGTGGGTCCTGCCGCCGCCCCGCAAGGGGTCTTTACTATCTCGCGGTAGGGTCACCGTGCTTTCTCATCGGGAGTTGTGTTCTTTAGCTCCTCGCCAGCCGTCCAACCACTCCGCCGCAGCTTCCGGAGTGTCAAAAAACCAGGCCCTGCCCTCAGCCTCCACCCGGAGCTGCGCCGGGAAAAGCATGGCGTACTTCACTCCTTTGTCACGTAGTGACTTTTTGACGGCAAGGAAGGATCTGCGTTGCTTCTGGACTGCTTGTGTAAAATCCGGGAAGAAGGATATTTCAGCGTTCTCGAACCGGAGCGGTGGGGCCACCCTGGCGTTTTGTAGAATCACGTCTCTGTCACGAAAGTTCAAGACCCGGGCCAGCAACGGCCGCGGGGGAGCCCCAGGCCTCGGTCGCCCCCCAGGGACTCTGTGTGCTCTCTCGATCACAAAGAACTTGGACAGACCTTTAGGCTGTAGATGAGTAAGGATAAGGTCCTCAACAAAGAGGTCTGGCGCCTGCCCCTCCGCCCGTTCCGCCACCCCTAGAATTCTTATGTTTTTACGGCGAGTTCGGCCTTCGTAATCATCCAGTTTGCTTTCAGCTAGTTTCCGGAAAAGTTGTATGTCTTGGACTTCTATTTGGAGTTGTGAGGTGTCCTCCACCAAGCTCCCCGTCTTAATCTCTAATTGCTTGACCTTTTCGTTAATTTTTGTGAGGTCCGCCCTGATGAGCGTTACTTCTAGGGAGATCGTGTCCATCCTTTGCTCCAGGGAGGACCGGACCCCAGAAATAGCCTCCATGACATCTTTGAGTGTCGGTTCAGGGGGCTCTCCTCCAGACCACCCACCGCCTTATCTCTGGCTGACTGGTCCTGAGGTGTCGTTTTGGGGAATGCGAAGCGGTCCAATTTACTTTGTTGGACTACCTTGGACCCCTTCGTTCCAGACAACGTGGTTGGTTTCAGTGCTGCCCAAGCACCGGGCTGTGCGGCCGTAAGCTGTTCCTCCAAATCTTGATCTGGCACCCGTGGCGATTATAGGTGTTCAACTTCCAAGTTCAAGCAGCACCAGCGCAATGGGTCTGTCTGGCGCGTACGGGTGGGGGCCCCCCAGGCACAGGATAGCAACAACACCGTTGAGGCGGACCTCCTCCCTAGGTCCGCCGCCGCTTCAGAGGTCTTGCAGCCCCCAGGTCAGATCTGGGCGCGCCAGATGGGCAACAGCAAGGCCACAGTGCTCAGGCCTTGCAGGTACACCCTGATGCGGGAGAATCAATGTCCCAGATACTGGGAGGGGGGTGAAAGGGAAAAAGAGCACGGGAAGGACGTCTGTCGAGATGGTGTCCAAAGACGGCAGGCCACCAATCGATGTATCCCAGTCCAGGCCTAAGCTGTGGTGTTGCGCCCTCTCCTCACCTCCGTAATGGAGAAGGCTCTGATGTTTCACGGGGGCCACTCGCGCCTCTGTGCTCCCCCTCCCTTTTTTCCCCCCCTCCAAGAGTCCGCTGCTTGTGGTGGGTGCGCAGGTCTAAATGCTCAAAAGGGCAGAGGCCCTGCGCCCGGTCCCGGGACAGCCGACGCGCTTGTCTCTCCTCTCGTGGGCTGCCGCGCCCCCGCCCACCGGGTCACACACCCGGCTGAACTCTCTGCACGCACCTCTCTGTTATTCCGCTTCCAGGCCCTCGGCGGCAGGGGCCGCGATGATGGAGGCCCGGCACCCAGGTCCGCGTCCGACGCTCCCGGCTGTGCGTCGCTACGTCGTCGGCTGCTGTGGACACTTCTCCGCCCGGCTGCACCTTCCACTCAGGCCGCGAATGTCTACGGCAATAACTTCAGTTCCCGGAGCACTTCAGCAGCGGTTTTGGTCTCGATGAGGTCCGCTAGCAGTCCGCTATCTTTTACTGGCCTCGGGGATCGGATCAGTGCGACGGATTTATGGGGAGGAGAAGGGTAAGACGGAGCTAACCTATCTGGCGGCCATCGCGCTATGCTGCGTCTGCAAGGATATTTTTGAGGCTGTTTGTTACATTTTGGTGCGGCCTTTTGGTAACTGTGGTGGTGCCAAAAGGAAGATGCCTGAATTTTTTTTTAATGTAGCCTCTGCTTTGATTCTTTCTTTCTTTCTACAGACATTACCCAGAGGTATTAGAGCACTTTACAAAAGATATAGAACATTACATAAGAATCAATAATTACACTGAACATAAATATAGAGCACAGGATGGAAACAGCCAGGAGGAGAGGCGAAGTATAGTACTGTATTGAGGTGTTGGGCTCTGTGCAAAGACTGGGTCAAAGAGGTTTGTGGGTAGATGAGAAATTCACTGAATGCCCATATTTTGGTATACTTGATCTTGAACAGATACATTTCTTTCTCACAAGAAAATTTACATACTTTTTAGGTCGAGCCTGGGCAGTGCATGCGCTGCTCTGCGAGGCATGCTGTGTTCGGGTAGGGACTTGAAGCCCCACCCACTCTCTGCCCATATTTTTCATTGGCTTGTGTCATTGTCCACTGTAAACCGTGGCTGTTCATTGGTTAATAGGCTTATAGTCCCTCCTCAGTACCGCCTGGTCTAATTTTATAAACTCTCATGGCGACACCCCCTGTTACGAGTGTTGTTACTCGGTAGGCTTTAATTACAGCCTCTGAGCACTATTTTCTCAAACAGCAGCAGGCAGGACACGCTCTCTCCCAATGCTTTAAAAAAAAAAAAATGTATAGCACAAATGCATACGCAATGCAATAGGTCTTGCATTTGCTAGAGTTTAAGCTATTGGTATTGTAAATGACAATGCCTTTTATTTATCTGTTTTAAAAACAACACATACATAAAAGGCATTGTCATTTACAATACCAATAGCTCAAACTCTCATAAATGCGAGACCTATTGCATTGAAAATGCTTGTTTTTATTGTTGTACTGGTGCTACCTGCCCGTTCCGTTCCTCCTTATCGTTATCTATTGTGAGCAAGTAGGATCTCGATGGTTGCCAAATGTCCCAGGCCTGGATGCGGGCGATTGCAGGGTGGCATATAGTTTGCTGTTTGTGTCACAGTATATCAGGCTCTTAAGCCATGTGTGTCTGTCTGGGAGTTGCTGGTTACCCCAGCATATAGCCAGTTCTCTTTTCACTAGCAGCAGTGCTATGGCAGCATATCTACGCACAGATTTAGGAAGCTCTCAGACATAGCCCAGCAGCGCCATCAGCAGAGAGGGTTCTATATGGGTTTGAACCATGTTGCACATATTTTGAAAAATATCACACCAGTATGCGCCCACTTTGTGGCATGTCCATGTCAGATGTAGAAAGTCCACCAAGGGGGCTTGACATTTGGGTCAATTGCTCAAGCAGCTAGGGTCTATCCTATTAAGCTTGGCCGGTGTGACGTATGCCTGGCGGATAAATTTAAAGTGTATTAGTTTGTGTCGGTGGTTCATTGATAGGCGTTTCATCTGTGTGCAACAGCTGATCCACACTCGATCAGATTAGGTGTGCCCTAAGTCCTGTTCCCATGCTGCTCGGACTTTTGTGTTTTGTGTGGGGATTAGAGCTATGCTTGCATGGTACAGTTTTGAGATAAGATGGTTCCCTACAATATCTGTGATCAACAGTGTCAGTGGTGGGAATGCCTCAGGTTCTACTGGATAGGTTGGTATCTGAGCCTTAGGCACGCTCTGTAGTCTCTGTAGCACAAAGTAGTGAATTGCAGGAACGTTTCGGAAGCATGCGTCTTCAGTCCGCGAGAATATGTGCCCCTCGAGAAAGAGGTCTCCGAAGGTTTGCAAGGAATATCTCATTAAGGTGCATTCTACTAATGCCTCTTGAGTAATGGGTATCCAGGGGTTGGCAGCTAGGGGGATCGAAGGTGAGTATAGCAATTGCCCGCCTAGTTTACACAGTAGTCTTGTTCATGCCCAGCTGGTGGTAGAGACTGTTTGTATATCTTGTGGGTCGCGTGGCAGGCCCTCTGGCAATACAGCCGCCAGTCCTACCGGCAACGCCAGGTCTGCCTCTGGTCTGGCATACAGTAGTCGCGCGTCTGGGTGGTACCAATGTCTTGCAAAGCTGAACTGTGCAACCATATAGTATATGTGAAGGTTAGGTACTCCAAAACCACCCCTATCATAAGGAAGGGTTAGTATGGTCCAGCCTATACGTGGCTGTCTGACCCCATACGAGTCTAGTAAGAGTAGAGCGAAGTGTAGTGAAAAATGCATTTGGAAGGTGTATGGGGATGTTCAGGAAAAGATATAAGAGTTGAGGCTGAATACTATCATTTTAATTATTGCACTTCGACCCGCTAGGGAGAGTGGGAGTTTCATCCAACGCTCCACTCGCTCCGTCAGCTTGACCATTGCCGGGCCGTAGTTAAGTCTCAATACTTGGTCTTTTTCGCGGTGTACATGTATTCCCAAATAGTGGTATCTCTCCACATCAGGGGCGTCTCACTAGCCACTGGTTGTGTTGCCGTTGGGGGAACAACTCTGATTTGGCCCAATTTATCTGGAGGCCTGACAAAGCCCCATACCTTGTTATTTCATGAAGCAGCGGAGCCAAATTATCGTTTGGGTACCGTATATAAAGAATAATGTCATCTGTTAATGCTGTGACCAATAGTAGCCCGGTCTCAAATTGTAACCCTATGTGCAAGTGCTTCGTTTGCAAATGTCGCATCAGCAGGTCTAGCGCTATAATGAACTGCAACGGCGACAATGGGCAACCTGTCAGCGATAGGTGGAATGCTGATGTAATTGTGCCGTTTAGGCGGATGCGTGCTGTAGATCGTGTATATAACAATCGAATTAGTGCAGAGAACCCTGTAGGTATCCCCAGTTTTCGTAGCGCGCCATGTAGAAAATCCCCCTCCAGCGAGTCAAATGCCTTTTCGGCATCCAACAGCACCGCCGCCATTGGAATGGAGGGATCAATTCGGTTTATGACCGCGAACATGGAGCGTAGATTCAAAGCTGTGGACCTGTGTGGGATAAACCCGGATGAGCAGGTGAGAATATTTGTTCCATGAGAAGCAAGTATTTTCACTAAGATCATGTTATCCGTATTCAACATTGACAAGGGCCGGTATGAACCGCATGCCTCCGGGTCTTTCCCTGGCTTGAGCAGTAAGATAATGACTGCTTCCCAGAGTGTGGGACGGAGTATGCCCACCTCTACGGCCTAACTATATACCTCTAAGAGGTGGAGTGCTAGGAGGTTCTTATAGGTTTTATAGAATGCGCCCATGAAGCCGTCAAGCCCTGATGCCTTACTGCCATCTAGCGAGTCAATGGCCTGCTGCATCTCTTCGACTGTAAAAGGTTCTGCTAGGAATTGTTGTTGTGCATTGGAGAGCCACACCATAGCAATCTCTTCCAGATATTGTGTGCGGTATTGTGTGTTCGGGGAGAGTCTGGAGGTGTATAATTTAGTGTAGTAAGACAGTATAGTGGTTTGGATACTAGCGGTGTCAGAGACGAGTGTGCCATCCTTCCGTTTAATAACTAGAATATACGATTTTCCGTGCGAGGGTCTCAGCTGGTTAGCTAGTGTTCTCCCGGGCCTTTCACCCTCCCCATAGCGCCGGGCCGTGGCCTATTTCCCCAGGTAATGCGCCTCCCTCGCAGTTGTCTCATGAAATTCCTCCAGCAATTTAGCATGGCTTGGAAAATAGTCTGGGGCCTGTTGTTCTCGCTGCGCCTGTTCCAGCTCTTTTAGCTCGTATTCTATGCGAGTGAGGGTATTACGTAGATCCTGTAGGATGCCCGGGTGTTTGGATATGCAGACCCCTCTTGTATAGGTTTAAAGGCATCCCATAGCATTGCCCACGTATCCACCGATCCCGTTAAGCTCAAAGTAATCCTCTGGTGGTGCGAAATTCAGCACAAAATACTTCGTCCTGTAACACCATGTTTGGGAATCTCCATACACTTTCAAACCCCTCCACCATGGGGATTCGTAACTTGAGCGTTACCAGGGAGTGGTCTGACAGTGTGCGTGGTAGATGCATTATGGAGGTCACCCACGGCAAAAGACCTGGGATGAGCAACCAATAATCAAGCAGGGTCCAAGTGTCATACTGGGTCAAGTGGTGTGTATAGTCCAGTTTTGAAGGGGATCGCTTGTGCCACACATCCGTCAGGGATAGTGCATCACATAGTTCTTCTCACGCACGGTTTTGTGTGGGGGGTTTGGGCAGTGCTGTCTAGTTCAGCACTAAGTAACATGTCAAGGTCCCCACCCCCATACAAATTTAGTCCGTGATAAGGTGTTATAGTGAGGTCTGTAAGTGCTTGTAGAATTCTGGGCTATCCGTGTTCTGGGAGTATACGTTTACAAGCATGACCCAGTGCCTCAGCAGGTGCCCCGTGACCATAAGATACCTCCCTTCTGGGTCGCATGATGGTTTAGTGCATGAAGAACAAGTTACTTACCTTCGGTAACGATATATCTGTAAGAAACATAGGTTAGTTATAGATTCCTTACCTTAGAATTACCCCCAGGCGTCAGACTGGATCCGGAGAATTTTTCGTCAGCAGTACCTCTGCCATCGAAAGGTGGCGTCGGTCGGCTCCGCGTTCGACGTTGGCGTCGTGGTCGCCGGGATGACGTTGCGGTAGCTACTTAGACGCCGCCCTCGCGCGCTGACGTCAGTTCTTTTACACGACATTCCACGCCAGAAGCGCAGAGCCATGCAAGACACTGACCACTGGTGCACAAAACTAGGGCCCTGAAAGGGATTCCCTGACCCTAGAAGTCAGTTTGCAGAACGGGGAGGATGGGTGGGGCGGTAAGGAATCTATAACTAACCTATGTTTCTTACAGATATATCGTTACCGAAGGTAAGCAACTTGTTCATCTGAAAGAAACAGTTAGTTATAGATTCCTTACCTTAGAATAGATACCCCAGCAATACCAACCCCGGAGGTGGGTCTGCAAACCAAGTTCACACCAGAAAGTCCCGGAGAACAGAACGGCCAAAGAAGCCGTCTCTCAGGACTTGGCTGCCCAGGCAGTAGTGTCTAGTGAACATGTGCAGAGATGCCCACGTAGCTGCCTGACATATGTCATTGAGGGGGACTCCTCGTCCCAAAGCAGTAGTAGCTGCCGTCACCCTGGTGGAATGGGCGCGCAGCCCCACTGGAGGCTCCTTCTTAGCCAAGGAATAGCAAGCCTTAATGCACAAAACGACCCACCTAGAGATGGTCTGTTTGTGCACAGCCCGACCTTTCTTAGCGCCCACGTAGCCCACAAAGAGCTGGTCATCCACACGGAATTGTTTGGTGCGATCCAAATAAAAGGAAAGCGCCCGTTTTGGATCCAGACGGTGGAGCCTCTCTTCTTCTTTTGAAGGATGCGGAGGCGGAAAGAAGGTGGGCAAAGTGATGGTTTGGCCAATGTGGAAAGAAGTAACCACCTTGGGAAGAAAGGAAGGTCTGGTTCTTAGTACAACCTTGTCCGGATGAACAGCCAGGAAAGGAGGTTTTGAAGAAAGAGCCTGGAGCTCGCTCACACCCTACGAGCAGAGGTGATGGCAACCAGAAAGGCAGTCTTTAAAGTAAGAAGTCTGAGAGGACAGTTATGAAGCGGCTCAAAGGGAGCGCACATAAGGTAAGTCAGAACCAAGTTCAAGTCCCACTGAGGCATTACGAAGGGAACAGGAGGAAAAAGATGAGTAATGCCCTTGAGGAAGCGATTTACAACAGGGGACTTGAAAAGAGAAGGCTGATCAGGAAGCCTAAGAAAGGCTGAAATGGCAGAGAGATAGCCCTTAAGAGTGCCCAGAGCAGAGCCCTGCTGGGCCAAAGAAAGAAGGAACAAGAGAACCTCAGGGGGCAGAAAGGGGATCCACAGCCTTTGCTGTGCACCATACCACAGATTTGTTCCATCTACAGGCGTATACCGTCTTAGTGGAGGGACGCCTGGCTGCCAAGATAACATCACAGACTTCGGGAGGCAGGTCAAACAACGTCAACTGCCGCCGCTCAATCTCCACGCAAGGAGGTGGAGGCTGGACAGGTTCGGGTGGAGGACCGCCCCTTGCTGCTGCGACAGAAGATCCTCCCGAAGAGGCAGCTTGATCGGAGGATCGTTGGCCATGTGTAGCAGCTCGGGATACCAGACTCTTCGTGCCCAATCCGGAGCCACAAGAATGACTTGGGCCCGGTTGCGCTTGATCTTCTTCAGCACTCTGGGCAGAAGTGGTATAGGCGGAAAGGCGTATAGAAGACCGCAACTCCACTTGCGATGAAAAGCGTTGCCTAGCAAGTGCCGCTTTGGAAATTCCAACGCGCAGAATTGCTGACATTGCGCGTTCTCTTCGTTGGCGAATAGAGCTAACCAAAGCTCTCCCCACTGCTGAAAGAGACCTTGCGCCACCTCCGAGTGAAGACGCCATTCTTGATCCATCATGCACCTGCGGCTGAGTTTGTCCGCCCTGGCGTTCAGGGAACCTGCCAGGTGTTGAACCACCAGGGATATGCCCTGATGTTCCAGCCATGTCCAGAGACAGAGAGCCTCTTGACATAGGGTCCACGACCCCACCCCGCCCTGTTTGTTGCAGTATCACATGGCGGAGGCCTCTGATCTCCACCTCCCCCATGTGACCGCCCCATCCCAGAAGTGATGCATCGGTCACTACTGTGAACTCTGGTTGGGGAAGGGAGAGGGACCTGCCGTCGACCCAATCCTGGTTCGTTAGCCACCACTGCAATTGGTGTGCAGTACCCTCTGAGATCTGGACGCAATCTGACAGGTTCCCCTGATGTTGAGCCCACTGGAAGTTCAGGTCCCACTGCAGAGCCTGCATATGCCATATGGCATGGTCCACCAGCAGGATGCAGGAGGCCATCAGGCCCAGCAGCCGGATGGTCATCCTGAATGAAACCCGGGATAGAGGCTGAAAGATCAGAATCATAGCCCAACTATCCTGACTCGCTGTTCGGGGGGATAGACCCGAAACTGCGTTGTGTCCAGAACCGCTCCGATGAAGAGGAGCTTCTGAGAGGGAGTCAGGTGCCACTTCAGCACGTTGATGGAGAACCCCAGCGAATGCAGGAGGTCGGCCATAGTCTGGAGGTGGGAGACGACAGCCTGGGGCGAGCCCGCCTTCAACAGCCAGTCGTCGAGATAGGGGAAGACTGGAACCCCTGATCTGCGCAGATGAGCGCGACCACCGCCATCACTTTCGTGAACACCCGAGGGGCGCTGGTAAGGGGAGCACGGTAAACTGAAAGTGCTTGTGGCCTACCGTGAACCGCAGGTAACGCCAGTGGGCCAGCAGGACTGGGATGTGAAAATAAGCGTTGTCCTCCAAGTCCAACGCTACCATCCAGTCTCTAGGGTCGAGGGCAGACAGGACCTGAGCTAGCGTCAACATTTTGAACTTCTCCTTCCGGAGTAAGCGGTTGACGTTCCTGAGATCCAAGATAGGACGCAGGCCTTTGTCCTTCTTGGGCACCAGAAAGTAGTGGGAATAGCAACCACAACCTACTTCTGGGACAGGAACTCGCTCGATGGCTTCCTTGGCCAAGAGTGCCGAAACTTCCTGTTGGAGAAGGGCCAGATGATCCTCCGACATGCGATGGTACTGAGGTGGCATGGATGGAGGGGTAGTCTCGAAGGGGAGGGAGTAGCCACTTCAGACTATTTGCAAAATCCATCTGTCTGACGTGATGGTGCGCCAGTGGGGTAGGTGATGGGGAATCCTGCTGCCCACTGGCGATTGGTGGCCCTGTTTGTTTGTCCGGGGCTAGTTTATAGAGCTCAATGGATAGGCCATTAGGGCCCAGTGCCTTGCCCGACCGGAGGCTTCTAATCGCTAACGCGATTTCGTCATTAGTAAAGTCATATCCAGCAGGTCTCGGTCAGGATCTGGCAGGACCGGAAGGACAATGTCTCTAAGTAGGGACCGGGAATCTTCTTCGGTATATGTAGTATGTGTACGATAGATGTCGCTAAAGTGCACCGCAAATGTGTTGGCGATAGCTTGGGGGTCTGTTATGGATTGACCAACCTTGTCTATCAATTCAGGCACCAGCCGGGACGCTAGTTCTTTCCTGTCCAACCAGGCTATGAGCTTCCCTGCCTTATCTCCCAGGTCATACACCCTGCCTGCCGTTTCTCTCCCCATTGATTTAGCCCTATCCGTGGCTATTGCCTTATATTCATCCCTTTTAAGTTGCAAGATATGGAGCTTTTCCTGCGTGATCTCCACTCCCAGTTCCTCTTCCAGCTTAAGGACCGCATCTTCCACCTCAACTAGATCTTTCAGTTTCTCCTTGCGTGTGCCAGCTATCAGGGAGAGTGCCTGCCCCCATATCACAGATTTAAATGCCTCCCACAGTGTTTGAGGGGAGTCTACTGTACCTTCGTTCTCTTGAAAATAGTAGTCTATGGCTTGAAGCAGGGCCTTGCGTACTTTCGGGCCACGGAGATACCATGGATTAATGGGAGCCACCCTGCCCGCCCCGCCCCGTCCCAATGTTAGGTGAGCCCTTATCGGGGAATGATCAGAAATGCCCCTCGCCATATGTCTAACTTCATGGATATGTGTGATCTGGGATGCTGGGACAATTAAGTAATCAATACGAGAAAGGCTATTGTGAGCCCCAGAATAGAACGTGTGTTGGACAGTATCCGAGTGGTACGCCCTCCATGTGTCCGTTAGACCCAGGGCCTTCAGGAAATCCGGCAGCCATCTGGCCGCCGCCCCAGTGTCTCGGGGGATAACGGTCCATCGTCCAAGAAACAACCGAGTTAAAGTCCCCTCCCATCATCAGCAGACCCTCCGGAAGTGAGAGTAGTATGGCCCCCAAGTCCTTGAATGTACGGCTCTGAAGGCCTGGCGGCACGTAAACGGACATGCAGGTGAGCGTGCGTCCCTCCCACTGCCCCGTGATGCCAATATATCTTCCAAGGTCGTCTGTCCATGTTGAGTGAACCACGAAAGGAAAGGAATTTCGTGTCATGATTCCCACTCCCCGTGAGCCCGTGGTGAAGCCTGCGTGAGCTATCAATTTGTATCCCCACCTGTTTAGTGCCCTGCAGGAATTCCCGACCAAGTGTGTTTCTTGGAGAAGGATTACATCTGGGGTGTGCCTCCTGATATATTGCAAAACCACACAGCGCTTGACCTTGTCCCCCAGCCCGTTGACGTTCCAGCTCAATATTTTGAAGCTTCTACCCCCTTGTTCGCCCATGGACATTTCTATGAGCTAGTGATTCCTCCCGCTGCACACCATCTATCTGTGCTGACTCAACAAAAACAAAACAAAACTTCAGTACCCCATTCCAACAACCCTGCTCCCCTGCACTCTGGGCAGCGAACAGCCCATTAACACAACTATGCAGAGTGCCTGTCGCCCAACTGTTGAACTAAAAGTAGAAATGTGGGGGTAAGCTAGGTGTCTCATCCTCCCTCCCCCCCCCTATGCAAGCGATATCATACAGTCCCCTTTATACGGACAATGTCCCAGGAATTGTGTCCCCAGCAATCCTGCGTAGACCCAATGAGTCAGTAACTGTGTCCAAATCTTGGTACCTGCATCGACCGCTGAGTCGGGAAAAAGTCCGCCCGGAGGGTGGGTCCTGCCGCAGCCCCGCAAGGGGTCTTTACTATCTTGCGGTAGGGTCACCGTGCTTTCTCATCGGGAGTTGTGTTCTTTAGCTCCTCGCCAGCCGTCCAGCCACTCCGCCGCAGCTTCCGGAGTGTCAAAAAACCAGGCCCTGCCCTCAGCCTCCACCCGGAGCTGCGCCGGGAAAAGCATGGCGTACTTCACTCCTTTGTCACGTAGTGACTTTTTGACAGCAAGGAAGGATCTGCGTTGCTTCTGGACTGCTTGTGTAAAATCCGGGAAGAAGGATATTTCAGCGTTCTCGAACCGGAGCGGTGGGGCCACCCTGGCGTTTTGTAGAATCACGTCTCTGTCACGAAAGTTCAAGACCCGGGCCTGCAACGGCCGCGGGGGAGCCCCAGGCCTCGGTCGCCCCCCAGGGACTCTGTGTGCTCTCTCGATCACAAAGAACTTGGACAGACCTTTAGGCTGTAGATGAGTAAGGATAAGGTCCTCAACAAAGAGGTCTGGCGCCTGCCCCTCCGCCCGTTCCGCCACCCCTAGAATTCTTATGTTGTTACGGCGAGTTCGGCCTTCGTAATCATCCAGTTTGCTTTCAGCTAGTTTCCGGAAAAGTTGTATGTCTTGGACTTCTATTTGGAGTTGTGAGGTGTCCTCCACCAAGCTCCCCGTCTTAATCTCTAATTGCTTGACCTTTTCGTTAATTTTTGTGAGGTCCGCCCTGATGAGCGTTACTTCTAGGGAGATCGTGTCCATCCTTTGCTCCAGGGAGGACCGGACCCCAGAAATAGCCTCTATGACATCTTTGAGTGTCGGTTCAGGGGGGCTCTCCTCCAGACCACCCACCGCCTTATCTCTGGCTGACTGGTCCTGAGGTGTCGTTTTGGGGAATGCGAAGCGGTCCAATTTACTTTGTTGGACTACCTTGGACCCCTTCGTTCCAGACAACGTGGTTGGTTTCAGTGCTGCCCAAGCACCGGGCTGTGCGGCCGTAAGCTGTTCCTCCAAATCTTGATCTGGCACCCGTGGCGATTATGGGTGTTCAACTTCCAAGTTCAAGCAGCACCAGCGCAATGGGTCTGTCTGGCGCGTACGGGTGGGGGCCCCCCAGGCACAGGATAGCAACAACACCGTTGAGGCGGACCTCCTCCCTAGGTCCGCCGCCGCTTCAGAGGTCTTGCAGCCCCCAGGTCAGATCTGGGCGCGCCAGATGGGCAACAGCAGGGCCACAGTGCTCAGGCCTTGCAGGTACACCCTGATGCGGGAGAATCAATGTCCCAGATACTGGGAGGGGGGTGAAAGGGAAAAAGAGCACAGGAAGGACGTCTGTCGAGATGGTGTCCAAAGACGGCAGGCCACCAATCGATGTATCCCAGTCCAGGCCTAAGCTGTGGTGTTGCGCCCTCTCCTCACCTCCGTAATGGAGAAGGCTCTGTTTCACGGGGGCCACTCGCCTCTGTGCTCCCCCTCCCTTTCCCCCCCCCCTCCAAGAGTCCGCTGCTTGTGGTGGGTGCGCAGGTCTAAATGCTCAAAAGGGCAGAGGCCCTGCGCCCGGTCCCGGGACAGCCGACGCGCTTGTCTCTCCTCTCGTGGGCTGCCGCGCCCCCGCCCACCAGGTCACACACCCGGCTGAACTCTCTGCACGCACCTCTCTGTTATTCCGCTTCCAGGCCCTCGGCGGCAGGGGCCGCGATGATGGAGGCCCGGCACCCAGGTCCGCGTCCGACGCTCCCGGCTGTGCGTCGCTACGTCGTCGGCTGCTGTGGACACTTCTCCGCCCGGCTGCAGCTTCCACTCAGGCCGCGAATGTCTACGCCAATAACTTCAGTTCCCGGAGCACTTCAGCAGCGGTTTTGGTCTCGATGAGGTCCGCTAGCAGTCCGCTATCTTTTACTGGCCTCGGGGATCGGATCAGTGCGACGGATTTATGGGGAGGAGAAGGGTAAGACGGAGCTAACCTATCTGGCGGCCATCGCACTACGCTGCGTCTGCAAGGATATTTTTGAGGCTGTTTGTTACATTTTGGTGCGGCCTTTTGGTAACTGTGGTGTTGCCAAAAGGAAGATGCCTGATTTTTTTTTTTAATGTAGCCTCTGCTTTGATTCTTACTTTCTTTCTACAGACATTACCCAGAGGTATTAGAGCACTTTACAAAAGATATAGAACATTACATAAGAATCAATAATTACACTGAACACACTGAACATAAATATAGAGCACAGGATGGAAACAGCCAGGAGGAGAGGCGAAGTATAGTACTGTATTGAGGTGTTGGGCTCTGTGCAAAGACTGGGTCAAAGAGGTTTGTGGGTAGATGAGAAATTCACTGAATGCCCATATTTTGGTATACTTGATCTTGAACAGATACATTTCTTTCTCACAAGAAAATTTACATACTTTTTAGGTCGAGCCTGGGCAGTGCATGCGCTGCTCTGCGAGGCATGCTGTGTTCGGGTAGGGACTTGAAGCCCCACCCACTCTCTGCCCATATTTTTCATTGGCTTGTGTCATTGTCTACTATAAACCGTGGCTGTTCATTGGTTAATAGGCTTATGGTCCCTCCTCAGTACCGCCTGGTCTAATTTTATAACCTCTCATGGCGACACCCCCTGTTACGAGTGTTGTTACTCGGTAGGCTTTAATTACAGCCTCTGAGCACTATTTTCTCAAACAGCAGCAGGCAGGACACGCTCTCTCCCAATGCTTTAAAAAAAAAAAAATGTATAGCACAAATGCATACGCAATGCAATAGGTATTGCATTTGCTAGAGTTTAAGCTATTGGTATTGTAAATGACAATGCCTTTTATTTATCTGTTTTAAAAACAACACATACATAAAAGGCATTGTCATTTACAATGCCAATAGCTCAAACTCTCATAAATGCGAGACCTATTGCATTGAAAATGCTTGTTTTTATTGTTGTACTGGTGCTACCTGCCCGTTCCGTTCCTCCTTATCGTTATCTATTGTGAGCAAGTAGGATCTCGATGGTTGCCAAATGTCCCAGGCCTGGATGCGGGCGATTGCAGGGTGGCATATAGTTTGCTGTTTGTGTCACAGTATATCAGGCTCTTAAGCCATGTGTGTCTGTCTGGGAGTTGCTGGTTACCCCAGCATATAGCCAGTTCTCTTTTCACTAGCAGCAGTGCTATGGCAGCATATCTACGCACAGATTTAGGAAGCTCTCAGACATAGCCCAGCAGCGCCATCAGCAGAGAGGGTTCTATATGGGTTTGAACCATGTTGCACATATTTTGAAAAATATCACACCAGTATGCGCCCACTTTGTGGCATGTCCATGTCAGATGTAGAAAGTCCACCAAGGGGGCTTGACATTTGGGTCAATTGCTCAAGCAGCTAGGGTCTATCCTATTAAGCTTGGCCGGTGTGACGTATGCATGGCGGATAAATTTAAAGTGTATTAGTTTGTGTCGGTGGTTCATTGATAGGCGTTTCATCTGTGTGCAACAGCTGATCCACACTCGATCAGATTAGGTGTGCCCCAAGTCCTGTTCCCATGCTGCTCGGACTTTTGTGTTTTGTGTGGGGATTAGAGCTATGCTTGCATGGTACAGTTTTGAGATAAGATGGTTCCCTACAATATCTGTGATCAACAGTGTCAGTGGTGGGAATGCCTCAGGTTCTACTGGATAGGTTGGTATCTGAGACTTAGGCACGCTCTGTAGTCTCTGTAGCACAAAGTAGTGAATTGCAGGAACGTTTCGGAAGCATGTGTCTTCAGTCCGCGAGAATATGTGCCCCTCGAGAAAGAGGTCTCCGAAGGTTTGCAAGGAATATCTCATTAAGGTGCATTCTACTAATGCCTCTTGAGTAATGGGTATCCAGGGGTTGGCAGCTAGGGGGATCGAAGGTGAGTATAGCAATTGCCCGCCTAGTTTACACAGTAGTCTCGTTCATGCCCAGCTGGTGGTAGAGACTGTTTGTATATCTTGTGGGTCGCGTGGCAGGCCCTCTGGCAATACAGCCGCCAGTCCTACCGGCAACGCCAGGTCTGCCTCTGGTCTGGCATACGGTAGTCGCGCGTCTGGGTGGTACCAATGTCTTGCAAAGCTGAACTGTGCAACCATATAGTATATGTGAAGGTTAGGTACTCCAAAACCACCCCTATCATAAGGAAGGGTTAGTATGGTCCAGCCTATACGTGGCTGTCTGACCCCATACGAGTCTAGTAAGAGTAGAGCGAAGTGTAGTGAAAAATGCATTTGGAAGGTGTATGGGGATGTTCAGGAAAAGATATAAGAATTGAGGCTGAATACTATCATTTTAATTATTGCACTTCGACCCGCTAGGGAGAGTGGGAGTTTCATCCAACGCTCCACTCGCTCCGTCAGCTTGACCATTGCCGGGCCGTAGTTAAGTCTCAATACTTGGTCTTTTTCGCGGTGTACATGTATTCCCAAATATTTAGTGGTATCTCTCCACATCAGGGGCATCTCACTAGCCACTGGTTGTGTTGCCGTTGGGGGAACAACTCTGATTTGGCCCAATTTATCTGGAGGCCTGACAAAGCCCCATACCTTGTTATTTCATGAAGCAGCGGAGCCAAATTATCGTTTGGGTACCGTATATAAAGAATAATGTCATCTGTTAATGCTGTGACCAATAGTAGCCCGGTCTCAAATTGTAACCCTATGTGCAAGTGCTTCGTTTGCAAATGTCGCATCAGCAGGTCTAGCGCTATAATGAACTGCAACGGCGACAATGGGCAACCTGTCAGCGATAGGTGGAATGCTGATGTAATTGTGCCGTTTAGGCGGATGCGTGCTGTAGGTCGTGTATATAACAATCGAATTAGTGCAGAGAACCCTGTAGGTATCCCCAGTTTTCGTAGCGCGCCATGTAGAAAATCCCCCTTTAGCGAGTCAAATGCCTTTTCGGCATCCAACAGCACCGCCGCCATTGGAATGGAGGGATCAATTCGGTTTATGACCGCGAACATGGAGCGTAGATTCAAAGCTGTGGACCTGTGTGGGATAAACCCGGATGAGCAGGTGAGAATATTTGTTCCATGAGAAGCAAGTATTTTCACTAAGATCATGTTATCCGTATTCAACATTGACAAGGGCCGGTATGAACCGCATGCCTCCGGGTCTTTCCCTGGCTTGAGCAGTAAGATAATGACTGCTTCCCAGAGTGTGGGACGGAGTATGCCCACCTCTATGGCCTAACTATATACCTCTAAGAGGTGGAGTGCTAGGAGGTTCTTATAGGTTTTATAGAATGCACCCGTGAAGCCGTCAAGCCCTGATGCCTTACTGCCATCTAGCGAGTCAATGGCCTGCTGCATCTCTTCGACTGTAAAAGGTTCTGCTAGGAATTGTTGTTGTGCATTGGAGAGCCACACCATAGCAATCTCTTCCAGATATTGTGTGCGGTATTGTGTGTTCGGGGAGAGTCTGGAGGTGTATAATTTAGTGTAGTAAGACAGTATAGTGGTTTGGATACTAGCGGTGTCAGAGACGAGTGTGCCATCCTTCCGTTTAATAACTGGAATATACGATTTTCCGTGCGAGGGTCTCAGCTGGTTAGCTAGTGTTCTCCCGGGCCTTTCACCCTCCCCATAGCGCCGGGCCGTGGCCTATTTCCCCAGGTAATGCGCCTCCCTCGCAGTTGTCTCATGAAATTCCTCCAGCAATTTAGCATGGCTTGGAAAATAGTCTGGGGCCTGTTGTTCTCGCTGCGCCTGTTCCAGTTTTTTAGCTCGTATTCTATGCGAGTGAGGGTATTACGTAGATCCTGTAGGATGCCCGGGTGTTTGGATATGCAGACCCCTCTAGTATAGGTTTAAAGGCATCCCATAGCATTGCCCACGTATCCACCGATCCCGTTAAGCTCAAAGTAATCCTCTATGGTGGTGCGAAATTCAGCACAAAATACTTCGTCCTGTAACACCATGTTTGGAAATCTCCATACACTTTCAAACCCCTCCACCATGGGGATTCGTAATTTGAGCGTTACCAGGGAGTGGTCTGACAGTGTGCGTGGTAGATGCATTATGGAGGTCACCCATGGCAAAAGACCTGGGATGAGCAACCAATAATCAAGCAGGGTCCAAGTGTCATACTGGGTCAAGTGGTGTGTATAGTCCAGTTTTGAAGGAGATCGCTTGTGCCACACATTCGTCAGGGATAGTGCATCACATAGTTCTTCTCACGCACGGTTTTGTGTGGGGGGTTTGGGCAGTGCTGTCTAGTTCAGCACTAAGTAACATGTCAAGGTCCCCCCCCCATACAAATATAGTCTGTGATAAGGTGTTATAGTGAGGTCTGTAAGTGCTTGTAGAATTCTGGGCTATCCGTGTTCTGGGAGTATACGTTTACAAGCATGACCCAGTGCCTCAGCAGGTGCCCCGTGACCATAAGATACCTCCCTTCTGGGTGGCATGATGGTTTAGTGCATGAAGAACAAGTTACTTACCTTCGGTAACGATATATCTGTAAGAAACATAGGTTAGTTATAGATTCCTTACCTTAGAATTACCCCCAGGCGTCAGACTGGATCCGGCAGTACCTCTGCCATCGAAAGGTGGCGTCGGTCGGCTCCGCGTTCGTCGTTGGCGTCGTGGTCGCCGGGATGACGTTGCGGTAGCTACTTAGACGCCGCCCTCGCGCGCTGACGTCAGTTCTTTTACACGACATTCAACGCCAGAAGCGCAGAGCCATGCAAGACACTGACCACTGGTGCACAAAACTAGGGCCCTGAAAGGGATTCCCTGACTCTAGAAGTCAGTTTGCAGAACGGGGAGGATGGGTGGGGCGGTAAGGAATCTATAACTAACCTATGTTTCTTACAGATATATCGTTACCGAAGGTAAGCAACTTGTTCATCTGAAAGAAACAGTTAGTTATAGATTCCTTACCTTAGAATAGATACCCCAGCAATACCAACCCCGGAGGTGGGTCTGCGAACCAAGTTCACACCAGAAAGTCCCGGAGAACAGAACGGCCAAAGAAGCCGTCTCTCCGGACTTGGCTGCCCAGGCAGTAGTGTCTAGTGAACATGTGCAGAGATGCCCACGTAGCTGCCTGACAGATGTCATTGAGGGGGACTCCTCGTCCCAAAGCAGTAGTAGCTGCCATCACCCTGGTGGAATGGGCGCGCAGCCCCACTGGAGGCTCCTTCTTAGCCAAGGAATAGCAAGCCTTAATGCACAAAACGACCCACCTAGAGATGGTCTTTTTGTGCACAGCCCGACCTTTCTTAGCGCCCACGTAGCCCACAAAGAGCTGGTCATCCACACGGAATTGTTTGGTGCGATCCAAATAAAAGGAAAGCGCCAGTTTTGGATCCAGACGGTGGAGCCTCTCTTCTTCTTTTGAAGGATGCGGAGGCGGAAAGAAGGTGGGCAAAGTGATGGTTTGGCCAATGTGGAAAGAAGTAACCACCTTGGGCAGAAAGGAAGGTCTGGTTCTTAGTACAACCTTGTCCGGATGAACAGCCAGGAAAGGAGGTTTTGAAGAAAGAGCCTGGAGCTCGCTCACACCCTACGAGCAGAGGTGATGGCAACCAGAAAGGCAGTCTTTAAAGTAAGAAGTCTGAGAGGACAGTTATGAAGCGGCTCAAAGGGAGCGCACATAAGGTAAGTCAGAACCAAGTTCAAGTCCCACTGAGGCATTACGAAGGGAACAGGAGGAAAAAGATGAGTAATGCCCTTGAGGAAGCGATTTACAACAGGGGACTTGAAAAGAGAAGGCTGATCAGGAAGCCTAAGAAAGGCTGAAATGGCAGAGAGATAGCCCTTAAGAGTGCCCAGAGCAGAGCCCTGCTGGGCCAAAGAAAGAAGGAACAAGAGAACCTCAGGGGGCAGAAAGGGGATCCACAGCCTTTGCTGTGCACCATACCACAAATTTGTTCCATTTACAGGCGTATACCGTCTTAGTGGAGGGACGCCTGGCTGCCAAGATAACATCACAGACTTCGGGAGGCAGGTCAAACAACGTCAACTGCCTCCGCTCAATCTCCACGCAAGGAGGTGGAGGCTGGACAGGTTCGGGTGGAGGACCGCCCCTTGCTGCTGCGACAGAAGATCCTCCCGAAGAGGCAGCTTGATCGGAGGATCGTTGGCCATGTGTAGCAGCTCGGGATACCAGACTCTTCGTGCCCAATCCGGAGCCACAAGAATGACTTGGGCCCGGTTGCGCTTGATCTTCTTCAGCACTCTGGGCAGAAGTGGTATAGGCGGAAAGGCGTATAGAAGACCGCAACTCCACTTGCGATGAAAAGCGTTGCCTAGCAAGTGCCGCCTTGGAAATTCCAACGCGCAGAATTGCTGACATTGCGCGTTCTCTTCGTTGGCGAATAGAGCTAACCAAAGCTCTCCCCACTGCTGAAAGAGACCTTGCGCCACCTCCGAGTGAAGACGCCATTCGTGATCCATCATGCACCTGCGGCTGAGTTTGTCCGCCCTGGCGTTCAGGGAACCTGCCAGGTGTTGAACCACCAGGGATATGCCCTGATGTTCCAGCCATGTCCAGAGACAGAGAGCCTCTTGACATAGGGTCCACGACCCCACCCCGCCCTGTTTGTTGCAGTACCACATGGCGGAGGCCTCTGATCTCCACCTCCCCCATGTGACCGCCCCATCCCAGAAGTGATGCATCGGTCACTACTGTGAACTCTGGTTGGGGAAGGGAGAGGGACCTGCCGTCGACCCAATCCTGGTTCGTTAGCCACCACTGCAATTGGTGTGCAGTACCCTCCGAGATCTGGACGCAATCTGACAGGTTCCCCTGATGTTGAGCCCACTGGAAGTTCAGGTCCCACTGCAGAGCCTGCATATGCCATATGGCATGGTCCACCAGCAGGATGCAGGAGGCCATCAGGCCCAGCAGCCGGATGGTCATCCTGAATGAAACCCAGGATAGAGGCTGAAAGATCAGAATCATAGCCCAACTATCCTGACTCGCTGTTCGGGGGGATAGACCCGAAACTGCGTCGTGTCCAGAACCGCTCCGATGAAGAGGAGCTTCTGAGAGGGAGTCAGGTGCCACTTCAGCACGTTGATGGAGAACCCCAGCGAATGCAGGAGGTCGGCCATAGTCTGGAGGTGGGAGACGACAGCCTGGGGCGAGCCCGCCTTCAACAGCCAGTCGTCGAGATAGGGGAAGACTGGAACCCCTGATCTGCGCAGATGAGCGCGACCACCGCCATCACTTTCGTGAACACCCGAGGGGCGCTGGTAAGGGGAGCACGGTAAACTGAAAGTGCTTGTGGCCTACCGTGAACCGCAGGTAACGCCAGTGGGCCAGCAGGACTGGGATGTGAAAATAAGCGTCGTCCTCCAAGTCCAACGCTACCATCCAGTCTCTAGGGTCGAGGGCAGACAGGACCTGAGCTAGCGTCAACATTTTGAACTTCTCCTTCCGGAGTAAGCGGTTGACGTTCCTGAGATCCAAGATAGGACGCAGGCCTTTGTCCTTCTTGGGCACCAGAAAGTAGTGGGAATAGCAACCACAACCTACTTCTGGGACAGGAACTCGCTCGATGGCTTCCTTGGCCAAGAGTGCCGAAACTTCCTGTTGGAGAAGGGCCAGATGATCCTCCGACATGCGATGGTACTGAGGTGGCATGGATGGAGGGGTAGTCTCGAAGGGGAGGGAGTAGCCCCTTCAGACTATTTGCAAAATCCATCTGTCTGACGTGATGGTGCGCCAGTGGGGTAGGTGATGGCGAATCCTGCCGCCCACTGGCGATTGGTGGCCCTGAAAGGTCGGACTAGGAGAGTTTGGAGGCTGCTGCAGAGGGGGCTGTGGCAGACTGGCCCGCCCGCTGGCCCCCAGAACCACGGCGGTGGTTCCCATGTCCCTGGCCGCGCAGGGGCTGAACAGCTTGCGCTGGTCTGTGACTCTGGGCGGGACGTGGCGGGGCACCCCTTCTGTAGCCACGAAAGGGGCGAAAAGCAGACTGTGCAGGGTGGGTGGTGGAGAGGCTCAAGGACCTGGCCGTAGCCCGAGAGTCGTTAAAGCGCTCCAGCGCGTTGTCGCCAAATAGGCGACGGTCATCAAAGGGCATGTCCATAAGAGTGGATTGGACATCCCCTGAAAAACCAGTCGACCTCAACCAGGCGTAGCGTCTAAGGGCTACCGACGTGGAAATCGTCCTGCCTAGTGAGTCGGCGGTATCCAGCCCACAGCGGATGGTAAACTTTGCTGCATCTCTCCCTTCGGCAACTGCACAGGAGAGTACGGCCCTGGCCTCCTCCAGCACTTGCGCCACCGTATCCCACACGGAGTGGGTATAACGGCCCAACAGACATGCAGTGTTTACCGACCGCAGTACCAAGCTGGAGGAAGAAAACATCGTCCCAAGATGGTCCAGCTTTTTGGATTCCCTATCAGGTGGTGCGTTAGGGAATGCGCCTTTGGATGTGGAGGCTTGGACCACCAAGCTCTCAGGGGTGGGGTGTTGGGAGAGGAAAGTGGGGTCGCCCGGGGCCGGGCGGTGGCGTCGGGCAATCATACTATCCACAGGAGCCCCTGTGTTGGGCCTGGACCAGTTGCCCAAAAGGATGTCGGTGAGGGCTTCATTAAACGGTAGCAGGGGCTCTGAAGAGCTCGCTGCCCGTTGAAGCACCTCTGTCAGGAGGTTAGTCCGGACTGCCACCGTAGGTAGCTCGAGGTTGAGATCCTCGGCCGCCCTAAGCAACACCACGGCGTAAGACGCTCCCTCCTCCGTAGCCACGGTAGGAGAAGACAACATGCCACGGTCTGGTGCGGTATACAGACCACTGGCTTCCCCCAGTTCCTCTCTCCAGTTCCTCTCTCCATAACCGGACTGGTCAGTTAAAGGGTCTCCAGACCCCTCCCAGTCCTCCTCACCCTCCTCTGGCTGCCAATCTGGTCTAAAAGAGCCAGGGTAGAACAAGGGCACAAAAGTACCCGTCGGCCCCGGATCCGGCGTTGGTTGACGCCGGCCCGGCTCCGTGTCTACATCGAGGTGGAGGCCAGGGTCGACGCCGGCTGGGGACACAACCGGCGTAGGCTGCGGACGTGGTGCCGGTGGATTCGGAGCCACGGGAGGTGTAATCAGGTCGCCCAGCGCCGATCCGGAGCCAGGCCTGGATCCAAGGGGGCCCTGCGGTGCCGGAGCCGCCGGCGTAGAAGCCCCAGGGCCCCCAGCCGAGTCCGCGGGGCCCGAAGGCGCGCCGGCGGAATCGGACTGCCCAGAGATGGCATGCATCGCTTCGTAAAATTGGCGAAGCTGGGCAGGGGTGGCTCCGGGTCCGGGAAGGGAGGGAAACTCGGAGTCGACCCTTCGGGCTCCGCATGCGGAGCTGCACCACCCGCATCCCTCGTCGCGTCAGCTGAACCACGGGCAGAAGTCGAAGAGCAACGATGCTTCTTCAACTTCTTCTTGTGCTTCGACTTACCTGAGGAGTGAGAAGACTTGGAAGAAGACTAGTGGTGGTGGCTCCGCGACCGGTCCCTCGACCTCCCAAGCGACCGGGACCTCGAACGGCGTGGAGCCGACTGCCAGGCCTCGAGAAGCTTTTGGGACCGCTCCCGCAAAGACTTTGGATTCATGGTACGGCAGTCGGAGCACGACTTTGGATCGTGGTCGCGCTCCAGGCAGAACAGGCACACGCGGTGCAGATCCGTCACCGACATCAGTCGGCTACAGGAGCCGCAAGCCTTGAAACCGGGCATCACTCGTGCACCAGGAGTCGAAGACTCAAAAACGGTGTTGACAAAAGTCGACGAAAAGTCAGTCAAAAAGTGACTAGAGGTTCCGCTCTCTCTGGATCTGCGCTGGCTGGCGCGGAAAAAGAACTGACGTCAGCGCGCGAGGGCGGCGGCTAAGTAGCTACCGCGACGTCATCCCGGCGACCACGACGCCAACGTCGAACGTGGAGCCGACCGACGCCACCTTTCAACGCGCAGGGGTACTGCTGACGAAAAATTCTCTGGATCCAGTCTGACGCCTGGGGGTAATTCTAAGTTAAGGAATCTATAACTAACTGTTTCTTTCAGATAGGGCACGCGCTTATGGATTAGAATTCTGACCCCTCTGGCGTAGAAGCTATAGTTTGAGAAAAATACTGTTGGCCCCATGCAGAGGCAAAGGAATTGGAAGACTTGAGGGAGGGGGGCATGTGGGTTTCCTGAACAAAGGCAAAATCCACCTGGTGTCATCGTAAATACCCCAGGACTTGTTTGCCTTTGCGTTGATTGTTAAGACCGCGTATGTTCCAAGTCACTAGCGTAATGTCTGCAAATGGCTTTACGTCAATGTATTTCGTTATCATGCTTTACAGGTAGGCGTAGGCATATCTGAGGCTTACGTGTGTATCCGCGGAACTGAGATATGGTAAAAACAAGTCCCAACCCCTGTAAGAATAGTAAGATCTGCAGCACCTGCAAAACTGCTAAGATCTTTAACCCCTGTAAGAATAGTAAGATCTGCAGACCCTTTAAGCATAGTAAGTTCTGCAGCCCAAGTAAGAACACAAGGTTCTGCAGCCCTTATAAGAATACGAAAATATGCAGCTCCTGTAAGAATACCGGGATCTGCAGCCCCTGTAAGAATACTGGGTTCTGCAGCCCCTGTAAGAATACTGGGTTCTGCAGCCCCTGTAAGAATACTGGGATCTGCAGCCCCTGTAAGAATACTGGGATCTGCAGCCCCTGTAAGAATACTGGGATCTGCAGCCCTGTAAGAATACTGGGATCTGCAGCCCCTGTAAGAAAACCAGGATCTGCAGCCCCTGTAAGGATACCAGGATCTGCAGCCCCTATAAGAATACTGAGATATGCAGCCCCTGTAGGAACACTGGGATGTGTAGCCCCTGTAAGAAATAGTGGGGTGTGCAGCCCCTGTAAGAAATAGTGGGGTGTGCAGCCCCTGTAAGAATACTGGGATCTGCAACCCCTGTAAGAATACTGGGATCTGAAGTCCCTGTAAGAATACAAGGATCAGCAGCCGATTTACAAATAGTAAGATCTGCAGCCCCTGTAAGAATGCCAAAATCTGCAGCCCCTGTAAGAATGCTAAGATCTGCAGCCCCTGTAAGAATACTCAGATCTGCAGCCCCAGTAAGCATAGGAAGATTTTCAGCCTCTATAAGAATACTCAGATCTTCAGCTCCTGTAAGAATACTCATATCTGCAGATACTCAGATATTCAGCCCCAGTAAGTATAGCAGTGTACCACAGGTGCAACCTTTTAATCAGCAAGTCAAATAGGAGTTGAAGAACTCAGCCATCCTTTTCTCTCTCAGCACTAGGAGGTCAGCTAATGGCACTGGAACAGTCAATAATCACAAATAATAGGTTAGCTGTATCTGGAGGTCGTGATAGACTGTGGGTTTACACCATTTAACAAAAAACAGCGACTTCTGGACCAAGAGCTACCATCCTGACAAATTTGGTGTAATTCCGTTCAGCAGTTCGGGCTGTAGCTGCGTCAACAGTTTCCTATAGAAATTCACATGGAGAAAAAGTGTTTTTGGACCCCCCCCCTTTTTTTTTTGGCCCCCGCTAGACGAATCACCCCGAAATTTTCAACACATCAGCTAAAGTGAGTGGGCCATTAGTTTTGAAACTATCGCGAAGATTCGTCAAACGGCACCAAAGATATTGGCAAAAGAAAAAATGCTAGAAATAAGGTCCTAGATATATAATATAAATATATATATATATATATATATATATATATATATATATATATATATATATATATTACTGTCCAAGCTATTTTATGATGCTCGTTCAGATCAGAACCTGTTTACATGTCTTTAGTGTCAGTTTGAGTCAGGGGTGTTTAACACAGATGGAAGAAGCCTGTATCCAGGCCAGGTTTTCAGGCTATCCAGATAAGATACATTTACATCCATTGACTATAACTGGGCATTGTTCACAGAGCAGGTTTTCATAGACCCCAGCGTGGGCCCTGCCATCTTGAACCTTAGATCAGAAGAGCAGGAGCCCTTCCCTTCACGCCTCAACTTAATCAGATCCTCCACTCTCGTCTGCCTGGATTCTTGAACCTGTTAAAATGCAAGTAGATTGACTTAGCAATTATTTCTGCTGGCGAAACAATTATTCCATGGGCCTTGCCACTGACAGGCTACTGGACTAGTCTTTGCTATACTCATTAATCCAAGAAAAGAATCTTGGGATTTGGCAGTCATGACGCGGAATGGCTGAGGGAGCGGGAGGAGGCCGCCGACAAAATGTTCGATGAATCAGTCACGACAGTGGAAGATGGTCTCGGCAAAGCGAGCGCGAGGCCGGTGACAACCGAAGCTAATCTTCGCAGTAAATGAAAGGATTTAGAAAAACTACGGCGCAATGAAACAACGAAATGGTGGGAGCATAAATCACTCACTAAATATCTGGAGGTAGGCAGAGTCCCGAGGGTATTGCATATACTTATTGCGCCCACGTATGAGAATCCGGATAAAGAAATGCTAAAGGAATGGGCAGATAACAATTCAGAGTCTTCCAAGAGAATGTTGCAGATACTTATTAAGTATGCTCTCAGCGACAGAGAAAAAATCCTGGCTCAGATCGAACTTTTACAAAAAGAAATTAACCAACATCCAGATAAAGAAGAAATACCAAAGTTCGAAAAGGAAATGGTAACAAGGTTGCAGAAACATGAACAAGTCATCAAGACTTGCAAAGCTACAAAGTGTCTCAGGGACAAGTTGGATTATCAATGAGGACAGATTTATATGTTTTCACGCAGGTTTGATAATATAAGGCGTCAACAGCTGTCGGAAAGGGCACAACTCACAGCACTGAGACAACAAGCTGAGAGCAACTCAGACCTGAGTTCAGAGGTGGAAACAGACCCTGATGAGGGTCCCAGCAGCGAGCCTCCATCTATTGTAGAAGAATTGCGTTTTTTACGGCTGGATCGGACTCTAAACCTCAGACCCCGGCCTCCAAAAAAAGAAAAAGTTGGCAATTCCAAAGGGAGAGGAAGAGGAACAACCGAAGGAGCAGGCACAGAACAATCACTCCCACAGAGACAAACCTGTTTAAAGAAATGAACACAATGGACTCTAAAACAGTGATCAACCTTTCGGATATGGAGCTATCCAATAAAGAAATGGGTATTCTTTCCCTGGGCCTTTCATTTTGTAAACAAACGAATTTTAATTACGTTCAAACGAAAATTTACTTGTTTAAATACATGAGGAAACTTAAGTTACAAAAACACTTTTTCTCTCGTACCATTGAGTCTAATGCCCCACAGGTTGGGAATTTTCTATCCGTCAATTTGGCAGTGGCAGATCTAGAACTCCTCCAGGATCTCAATCAATTACAAATGGAAAGTGGTGCGAGCAGTACACTTTGGGATGATAATCTGGGGGTGGATCTGGGGTGTATGGTCAATTCCCCCTTTAAATCCAAATCAGTGTTCACTCCAGTCATGCCAAGAGATGGATTGGATATATTCTCGGAAGTGGTAACCGTGGACCTAAAAAGACTTGCATTGGAATCCAGTCAAAACTTTCGAACTGAGCATGCAGGTGCAATGCAAGACTATGATGCAGTGATGCAAAAGATCTCTGCCAGGGCTGATATTGTGGTACAACAGTCTGACAAGGGGGGCAATATTGTGCTATGGCCCCTTAATCTGTACAAAGCTGAAGCTTATCTACAATTGAATGACAGTCTGTGTTATAGTAGAATGTCTCCAAACAGCTATAATATGGTCAAAGAAAAGTTTCACAATGAATTGTCTAGATGGCGTGGAATGGGATTATTTACTAATTATGAGAACACGTTTTTAAAGTTGAACATCCTGTTATTCCTGTCTTGTACTTAATCCTGAAGACACACAAACACGCAACCAATCCCCCGGGGCGGCCCATTATTTCGGCCATAGGGGGGCTTTTTGAAACTACATCTAAATATATAGACTAATTTCTCCAGGAACAGGTCAGAAGTCTACCTTCATTTATATTGGATACAGGTGACTTCCTCAAGAAAATTTATGATATCACATGGGATGAAAACTATGTTTTCATGACTTTAGACGGGTCTTCCTTGTATACAAGTATCCGACACGAACAAGGATTAAGGGCCACCAAGCATTTTTTAGGTGCCAGACCCATCAGTTTATACCAACACACAGTGATGTTACTTCAAATGATGGAGTGGTGTCTACACAACAACTTCTTTCTGTTTGACAAGCATTTGTTCAAACAGATCCAAGGGACTGCGATGGGCACCTGCTTCACCCCAGTTATGCGAATCTGCATATGGGCTGGTGGGAGGAGCAGGTGCTCACCTCAGAATTTTCTATGGAGTGGACTGACAACATTGTCCTTTGGGCACGATATATTGACGATCTCTTTGTCCTCTGGAGAGGTTCGTTGGAATCAGCCAGGGACTTCGCAGATCGTCTCAAATCTAATGACTTGAACTTGACATTTACTAGTAAGATCAGTAAAAGTGAGGTCAAATTCCTAGATTTGAAGGTCTTTGCCCACAATGGTAAGATTCACACAAAAACTTTCCGCAAGGAAACAGCTGGAAATTCCATCCTTCATGCGCAGAGTTTTCACCCGATTAAACTCAGGCAAAGTATCCCCTATGCCGAAAACCTACGCATGAAGCGCAATTGTAGTGACATTCAATCCTTGAGACAAGTTCAGTCAGAGTTGGACCTTAGATTCCAGGAAAGGGGCTATAACTCAGCACTACTGAAGAGTACCAAGACCAAAATAGAATCCAAAACCAGAGAGACTTTACTTTTCAAAGAAAAAAGGAATAAAGCAGACACTCATGGCACAGTGAGAATGATAACAGGGTACAACACATACCACCAGAGAGTGAGGAGTATCCTTAAATCCGACTGGAACCTGATACGTAGTGATCCGGTCATCGGATCATCGATGCCTAAGCATCCTCTCCTCACTTTTAGACGGGCCAAGTCTATGAGAGGTGATTTATGTAACAGAAGTCCAGAAATGGTGCAATCGGATTCCTGGCTCACATCTTCCCCTGGTTTCCACAAATGTAAAGCTTGCACCATTGGCCTAAACCGGAGTGAGTTTCCCAGCCCATTGCACAACACCACCATTAAGATCCGTCACTCCTACAACTGCAGAAGTGACTTCGTGGTTTATGTGCTGCGATGTTTCTGCCCTAAGGTATATGTGGGCAGTACCAAACACATGGTACATGTCAGGATTTTGCAACACCTACGCGTAATTGCCAAGGATGACAAAACATACCCCGTAGCTCGACACATCAATGAGAGACATGGGGGTAACAGCAGCAATCTGGCGTATTTTGTCATTTATTCGGTGCCCAAGCACGTTAGGGGTGGCAACAGGGAGCTCAAGCTGCGCAGATTAGAGTCCCGCTACATTATCATGCTTAACAGTAATATTCCCAACGGTCTGAATTCGGACGAGGAGATGTACATACATCTGTAACATGCACTTCCCTTGACTTCAAGGGATTCCTTCCTGCTCTCTCTCAGCCTGGTAGTAGTGCTTTTAGCCGCACGCAGAATTGTATTCTGCAGGTCACTTACATTTACTTTTGTGCACTTGTTTATGCCTTCAGCACAGAATCACACACACTTTTTTGGCACTCATCACCACTGTTTTTGAGGTTTAGTATGATTTAAGAGAACTTCCACAAGTCAAGGTGGCATGCAATTTCAAGTAGAGATTTTATGTCCCATGCATGGGTTGCATGTATAGGACACTTGTCCTAAATACAGCGTTGTTTTCAGCATAATGTCCTAATATGTGGGCTATAGGCCCAATTGGGTGGGAGTGGACTCTTGTATATTTTATTTACATTGTATGCTATTGAATACATCCATTTGTGTTTTGCCGTATGCAGCTGCTCAGGCACAGTATGTTTTCAATGTCCATTACCTGCTTAGTGGTAACTAGTAGCATTTAAGGGCCTGACAATGGCGGGCGCGCTATGTGATCAAGGTGGCTGTGTCCACCGAAACGCGTCATTCCATCCGATGTCATCGTCTGCCTAAATAAACATTTTTTGTTTGGATTTCCTGTTGCTTGCTTTCACGTCAAGAAGTGGCAGGACGTTTCATGACATATATGTGTATATATATATATTCACTGAAAAAACCATAGGTTTCAGACACGTTATAGTTAGAAATTAGCATTTAAAAAACCTTTGAAATTCACTGAAAAAACCATAGGTTTTAGGGACAGTTATAGTTAGTTGGACATTTCACTCGTACAAAACCATAGAAATTCCCCCGTTATAGTTAGTTCAGCTAACTATAACTCGTGCCCCCGCAATGCACTGCTGATGACGTCACATATTACATCACTCATTACATGGTCAGTGACATCACTGATGACATCACTAATGACTACCCGGGCAGTGAAGGGGGTCGTGCTGGGGGTGGTGTTTCAGGGTTTAGGGCAGTGCAGTGGTGTTCCGGCAGTGTAGGGGGTCGTGCAGGGGGTGGTGTTTCAGGGTTTAGGGCAGTGCAGTGGTGTTTGGGCAGTGTAGGGGGTCGTGCTGGGGGTGGTGTTTCAGGGTTTAGGGCAGTGCAGTGGTGTTCGGGCAGTGTAGGGTGTCGTGCTGAGGGGTGGTGTTTCAGGGTTTAGGGCAGTGCAGTGGTGTTCGGGCAGTGTAGGGGGTCGTGCAGGGGGTGGTGTTTCAGGGTTTAGGGCAGTGCAGTGGTGCTTGGGCAGTGTAGGGGGTCGTGCAGGGGGTGGTGTTTCAGGGTTTAGGGCAGTGCAGTGGTGTTCGGCCAGTGTAGGTGGTCTTGCTGGGGGTGGTGTTTCAGGGTTTAGTGCAGTGGTGTTCGGGCAGTGTAGGGGGTCTTGCTGGGGGTGGTGTTTCAGGGTTTAGGGCAGTGCAGTGGTGTTCGGGCAGTGTAGGGGTCTTGCTGGGGCTGGTCTTTCAGGGTTTAGGGCAGTGCAGTGGTGTTCGGGCAGTGTAGGGGGTCGTGCTGGGGCTGGTGTTTCAGGGTTTAGGGCAGTGCAGTGGTGTTCGGGCAGTGTAGGGGGTCGTGCTGGGGCTGGTGTTTCAGGGTTTAGGGCAGTGCAGTGGTTTTCGGGCAGTGTAGGCGGTCGTGCTGGGGCTGGTGTTTCAGGGTTTAGGGCAGTGCAGTGGTGTTCGGGCAGTGTACGGGGTCGTGCTGGGGCTGGTGTTTCAGGGTTTAGGGCAGTGCAGTGGTGTTCGGGCAGTGTAGGGGGTCGTGCTGGGGCTGGTGTTTCAGGGTTTTGGGCAGAGCAGTGGTGTTCGGGCACTGTAGGGGGTCGTGCTGGGGATGGTGTTTCAGGGTTTAGGGCAGTGCAGTGGTGTTCGGGCAGTGTAGGGGGTCTTGCTGGGGGTGGTGTTTCAGGGTTTAGGGCAGTGGTGTTCGGGCAGTGTAGGGGTCTTGCGGGGGTGATGTTTCAGGGTTTAGGGCAGTGCAGTGGTGTTCGGGCAGTGTAGGGGGTCTTGCTGGGGGTAGTGTTTCAGGGTTTAGGGCAGTGCAGTGGTGTTCGTGCAGTGTAGGGGGTCGTGCTGGGGGTGGTGTTTCAGGGTTTAGGGCAGTGCAGTAGTGTTCGGGCAGTGTAGGGGGTCGTGCAGGGGGTGGTGTTTCAGGGTTTAGGGCAGTGCAGTGGTGTTTGGGCAGTGTAGGGGGTCGTGCTGGGGGTGGTGTTTCAGGGTTTAGGGCAGTGCAGTGGTATTCGGGCAGTGTAGGGGGTCGTGCAGGGGGTGGTGTTTCAGGGTTTAGGGCAGTGCAGTGGTGTTCGGGCAGTGTAGGGGTCGTGCTGGTGTTTCAGGGTTTAGGGCAGTGCAGTGGTGTTCGGGCAGTGTAGGGGGTCTTGCTGGGGGTGGTGTTTCAGGGTTTAGGGCAGTGGTGTTCGGGCAGTGTAGGGGGTCTTGCTGGGGTGATGTTTCAGGGTTTAGGGCAGTGCAGTGGTGTTCGGGCAGTGTAGGGGGTCTTGCTGGGGGTAGTGTTTCAGGGTTTAGGGCAGTGCAGTGGTGTTCGTTCAGTGTAGGGGTCGTGCTGGGGATGGTGTTTCGGGGTTTAGGGCAGTGCAGTAGTGTTCGGGCAGTGTAGGGGTCGTGCAGGGGGTGGTGTTTCAGGGTTTAGGGCAGTGCAGTGGTGTTCGGGCAGTGTAGGGGGTCGTGCTGGGGGTGGTGTTTCAGGGTTTAGGGCAGTGCAGTGGTGTTCAGGCAGTGTAGGGGTCGTGCTGAGGCTGGTGTTTTACGGGTTAGGGCAGTGCAGTGGTGTTCGGGCAGTGTAGGGGGTCATGCTGGGGCTGGTGTTTCAGGGTTTAGGGCAGAGCAGTGGTGTTCGGGCAGTGTAGGCGGTCGTGCTGGGGCTGGTGTTTCAGGGTTTAGGGCAGTGCAGTGGTGTTCGGGCAGTGTAGGGGTTCTTGCTGGGGGTGGTGTTTCAGGGTTTAGGACAGTGGTGTTCGGGCAGTGTAGGGGGTCTTGCTGCGGTGATGTTTCAGGGTTTAGGGCAGTGCAGTGGTCTTCGGGCAGTGTAGGGGGTCTTGCTGGGGGTAGTGTTTCAGGGTTTATGGCAGTGCAGTGGTGTTCGTACAGTGTAGGGGGCGTGCTGGGGATGGTGTTTCAGGGTTTAGGGCAGTGCAGTAGTGTTCGGGCAGTGTAGGGGGTCGTGCAGGGGGTGGTGTTTCAGGGTTTAGGGCAGTGCAGTGGTGTTCGGGAAGTGTAGGGGGTCGTGCTGGGGGTGGTGTTTCAGGGTTTAGGGCAGTGCAGTGGTGTTCAGGCAGTGTAGGGGGTCGTGCTAAGGCTGGTGTTTCACGGTTTAGGGCAGTGCAGTGGTGTTCGGGCAGTGTAGGGGTCGTGCTGGGGCTGGTGTTTCAGGGTTTAGGGCAGAGCAGTGGTGTTCGGGCAGTGTAGGCGGTCGTGCTGGGGCTGGTGTTTCAGGGTTTAGGGCAGTGCAGTGGTGTTCGGGCAGTGTAGGGGTCGTGCTGGGGCTGGTGTTTCAGGGTTTAGGGCAGTGCAGTGGTGCTCGGGCAGTGTAGGGGGTCGTGCTGGGGGTGGTGTTTCAGGGTTTAGGGCAGTGCAGTGGTGTTCGGGCAGTGTAGGGGGTCGTGCTGGGGGTGGTGTTTCAGGGTTTAGGGCAGTGCAGTGGTGTTCGGGCAGTGTAGGGGATCGTGCTAGGGGTGGTGTTTCAGGGTTTAGGGCAGTGCAGTGGTGTTCGGGCAGTGTAGGGGGTCGTGCAGGGGCTGGTGTTTCAGGGTTTAGGGCAGTGCAGTGGTGTTCGGGCAGTGTAGGGGGTCGTGCTGGGGGTAGTGTTTTAGGGTTTAGGGTAGTGCAGTGGTGCTTGTGTAGTGTAGCGGGTCATGCTGGGGGTAGTGTTTTAGGGTTTAGGGTAGTGCAGTGGTGTTTGTGTAGTGTAGGGGGTCATGTTTTAGGGTAGTGCAGTGGTGTTTGGGTAGTGTAGGGGGTCGTGCTGGGGGTAGTGTTTTAGGGTTTAGGGTAGTGCAGTGGTGTTTGTGTAGTGTAGGGGGTCGTGCTGGGGGTAGTGTTTTAGGGTTTAGGGTAGTGCAGTGGTGCTTGTGTAGTTTAGGGGGTCGTGCTGGGGGTAGTGTTTTAGGGTTTAGGGTAGTGCAGTGGTGTTTTTGAAGTGTAGGGGTCATGTTTTAAGATGCAACGCTCCAATACCTGACCAGTCTGCACTACATAAAACTGCAAAAAACTAAAAATAAAAAAGTGTTTTGCACACTTTTGTCATTGGGCTATATGTGGGCTACATCTGGGTAATATTTGTGCTACATTTGGGCTCTTTTTTCACTGGTGGCCATCTTGGAAGACTTCTTTGTTATGAAGTTTCCTAATTTCCTCATTTACTGCAGTCTCCTCAGTAGGAAATGCTTTCAGTTTTTACTTTGATTCCATCAAGAAGGCATTCAGATGTGTCTCACATTTGCCATAAATTCAGAATGTTAGCACTCTAGTTGCTCATTAGATCACTTTAGTAAAGCTACTGCTCACCAGGGAGTTAACTGGAAGTCTGCTGCTGGTATTGAAAGTGATTGTTTCAGTCTGCATGTCAGAATTTTCTAATGAAATAGAAGAGGATTTGAGATCTCACTTAAAACATGCCCTAATTTTTCTTTCTGCAGCACTAAACATAATTTCTATTTCAAAAAGAACCCCTCATTTTGTTCCTTTTTAAATTAAATGTTTTAAGTGTTACCGGTTTATTCCAATCAAGATGGCTTCAGGTGTGCCATACTTTTGTCATAAGTAAGGCTGTTAGCGCTCTAGTTGTTCTTTAGAACACTCTGGGAAGCTGCAGTAGAACACAAAGGCATCAACTGGCAGGCTGCTCCTGTTGAAATATAACAGGAAGATATTTGAGATCACACTTGAAACATGTCCTAATTTTTCTTTCTACAGCACTAACCATAATTTCTATGACAAAATGAACCCCATCATTTTGTTCCTTTTTAAATTAAATGTTTTAAGTGTTACCGGTTTATTCCAATCAAGATGGCTTCAGGTGTGCCATACTTTTGTCATGAGTAAGGCTGTTAGCACTCTAGTTGTTCTTTAGAACACTCTGGGAAGCTGCAGTAGAACACAAAGGAATCAACTGACAGTCTCTGCCCTTGTTGGATGTACATGTTTTACTGAGAATGTCAGACTTCATTCTCACATTACTGAGAAAGATAATGTGAATTTACAGAAAATATGCTCTCATTTTAGCTTCTGGAGCACCTTCCAAAACTCTATGGGACAAGCATGTGAAAATAGTTTTCTCTCAAACATGATTCATGATATCCCAGCAGAAGGTTTTCACAGGGTAAAATCACCTTAGAACACACCACAATTCCTGAAATTAGTATGGTACCATCAACAAATGAATTCTAATGTAACTAAAGTCTGTTATCACCCTTTATAGTTCTCCTTTTGGTAACCCTCAAAATCTTTGATTCACTACAATGCATTTCAATGGGGTACTATCATGTATATTGGTCTCAAGATGGCTGCCAGCAATTCCAGGATGAAGTGCTGACAGCCAATCAGATCTCACAATGACATGTGTGGTTAGGCTCCGCCCAGATATATCTGTGATTTTACTTTTGATTTTCTCAGAAACTACTGAACGGATTTACACCATTTAAGCAAAAGGCACGACACTGAACCAAGGGCTACCTCTTTGCCAAATTTGGTGTAATTCCGTTCAGCAGTTCGGGCTGTAGCTGCGACTAAAGGTTCCTATGGAAAAATGAATGGGAAAACACGTTTTGGGACCCCCTTTTTCTCGGCCCCGCTTGACGAATCACCCCGAGACTTTCAGGATAGGAGCGGACCGGAGCGCCCCAACAAGTTGGAAACTGTCGCGAAGATTCGTCAACCGGCGCCAACGTTATTTCAAATAGAATGTTGCGGATTTCCTATGGAAAATAGGTCCTGACTATAACTATCTACTGGCGACGCCAGTAGATAATATATATATATATATATATATATATATATATATATATTACCGTCCAAGCTATTTTATGATGCTCGTTCAGATCAGAACCTGTTTACATGTCTTCAGTGTCAGTTTGAGTCAGGGGTGTTTAACACAGATGAAAGAAGCCTGTATCCAGGCCAGGTTTCAGGCTATCCAGATAAGATACATTTACATCCATTGACTATAACTGGGTCTTGTTCACAGAGCAGGTTTTCATAGACCCCAGCGTGGGCCCTGCCATCTTGAACCTTAGATCAAAAGAGCAGGAGCCATTCCCTCCACGCCTCAACTTAATCAGATCCTCCACTCTCGTCTGCCTAGATTCTTGAACCTGTTAAAATGCAAGTAGATTGGCTTAGCAATGATTTCTGCTGGCGAAACTATTATTCTATGGGCCCTGCCACTGACAGGCTACTGGACTAGTCTTTGCTATACTCATTAATACAACACAGGTATTATTACGCCACTACTGACGTCAAGCTGACTGTCATTTAATGTCCTCCCTCTTTGTGCTTTTGCACAACTGGACATCCAAAATTTTCCTCCAGTCACTTAGGAATCTTCTTTTGTTCTCTAGTAAATGATAGCAGAGGGATTTTGGTGCTGATGCCAATACCTCTATGTCCTTCTTTGAGATCAGAAAGTGTACTCCAGCTGTTCTTATTACCGTGTCAACATCAAGCTCTACAATCTTCAACTAAATCAGAATAACAACCCTCTCATTGTTTCCACTAGCACTTCTGCAGCTCATCTACATTCTCTTTTCTGTCATTTGTATTTTATAGTGAGCTTTAGGTGAACTGAGCTAACCAAATGACCACTAGTACTCTGATTACAACCTTTACAGAAGCAGGATTTGATGGCCTGGCTCTAAAACAGATTACATCCTTCCTAATAGGAAGATACCAAACCATGGCTTTTCCACGATTTTCACCAGAAGCCAGACCACTGAGCTGTGGTGTCCCAGAGGGGTCAATTCCTTCTTTTTTAGGTTTAACTGTGTTTTATATTTAGTTAGGAAACACATACCGTCACCAACATCCAACTGGCCGGCAAGGAAATCATAAAATAAACAAAACAAAGTACATTACAAAAATACGCCCTCTCCCTCCCATAGTGGTCTACCGGAAGCTAAGGGCATGGCCATAGCCCGGCAAGTGAGGTCTGCATGATCATTGGAGAGCCCCCAGCAGGGAACTATGACATCTTGCTTATCTGGGTAAGAATTGAGAGACCTCCTTCCTAAAGTCTTGGCCAGAATTAGTATGCAAGGTTTCCAGTCAACCTCGTAGACTTGTAAATTATTTTCCAATTCCAGCGTAATCTTCTTCATGGCCAAGAGCTCCAATAGCCTTCTCCTACATCGCTCCTAAAGCGTGGGATGACCTTCCACTACACATAAGAGCCTGCTCCTCACTTTCTGAGTTGCACAACAAGCTGAAGACCTGGAGTTTCGAGTGGTCCCACTAGGCCCTAGGTTTGGCTAGGCTTACACCAGCTAAGAACCAGGATAACCTCATGGGTGATATTGCACTCTACAAATCTGCATACCATAACATAACTGTGTACAGGAAGCATCTCCTGTGAGGCCTCTGATCTCTCTCATCTATGGAGGTGTTTGTGGGCGCTGCTTGGGATTTCCCATTATTCCCCAAACATTGCATGTAATAGGAACAGTAATAGAAAACAAAAAAAATATAAGGCTTCCCTTCCCCATTGTTGGTGGTCATCTTCAGTCAGGCATCTGGATCTCCGTTCTTCCCTAACACCCGTAATGCGGTTGCACTACCGATGTCTTGGCAAAATGTCAACTTGGGCCTTGGTTGGGAAACTGTTTACAATGGGTTCTGGGCGATAAGGAACCCTCATCGTCCTGTGGAGGCAGGGAAGCTTCTTAGCTACTCACTGTCTCTGCTTCTTTTATGGCAGCTTGGCTTGCTTGGTCAATTTCCTATGGTGGCAGCGAAGTGTGCTTGCGTTGTCTTTTGGTCGATCGCCAGGTATGTCCCGAGTCTCCGGAGGGCTGGGGTCGGTGTTTGTCCGTTGTAGGTAGGTCGTCCATGGAGAGCTTTAGAATCCTGCAGGCTTCCGCCATTGTTTTGGTAATGTGTTTTTGACCCTCCCAGACAAAGGTCAAATGGAAAGGGTGTCGCCGTTGATAGGAGACATCATGTGTGTGCAAGTAGTCCATGACTGCCTTCATAGCTCTCCTTCGTTGCAGAGTGGTAGGTGCAATTTTAATTGAAGATGAATAGTTTGTGACCCTCAAATGCTATGTGTGATAAAGAGCTCACAGTGGCCATGATATCTTCCTTCTCGTCAAAAAAGTGAATTCTCGTTGCAATGTTTGGAGGTTCTCCCTGCAGAAACCCCTCGGGGTTTGTCTCGCGCATGCACTCCAATCGTATTGTAGGGTCGTCGTCCCAATTACGGACATTGTGGAGCAGACGTTGCATAAAGGCCTGATTATCAGGACCCTCCATACCATGCGGTAGACTCCGATCCTAATGTTGTGACAGGACCTGTTTTCAAGGTCCTCCTGCTTGAGAACAGTGTCCTCATAATGCTCCAAAAGAGCAAGAATTTGGTGGTCATTATCATGGAGTTCCTCCATGCGCTCGTCCAGTGTGTGTTATAGGTCATCGACTCTTGAGCCCAGCATAGCCAGGTGCTACTGCACTTCCTTTAAGTAGTCCTTCAGGTTTGTGTGGAGCGTGACTACTTCTGGTTTGATTTCTTGCAGGAAGTGTTGCAGATAGGCTTCTGAAATAGGTGGGCCTGAGTCCTCCACTGTGTCCTTGGTGTACGATCGAGAGGGGCTTGCTTGATTTTTATCCACCTTGTCAGCTGTGGAGCCTTTCTGTGATAGCATATCCTTGATAGAGGAATCTCGTTGGTGTCTTCTGGAAGACATGAAGCCCAGTAGAGACCTCCGTAATATGCAGTAAAAGAGACGAGATGGGCTGAGTTATGGGGGGCAATCAGCACTTGAGTATCCTCCACTACCCTTTGTGTTGTGAACAAACCCTTTGTGGATGCAGAAAAAGGGAGGAGGGCCACAGGTGCCTTACTCGGTCAAGCCCTGGAGTCGACTAGACATGGGTCAGTTTGTAAGTGCAGATGGTGTGCAGACCGTCTGCTCTCGTAGTAGCCTTCCAAAGTGTGCAGAAGATAAATGTGATGCTGTACTTGGAGCTGTCCTTGGAGTGGGGACAGCAGCGGGGACCATTCGTCAAGAGAATATGCATGCAAATCATCTATTTGGGGCCTCGAGATCCACATGCACATTCCCTTGACAAATGTTTGACTACTGGGAAGTGCCTCCCCTCTCTATAGTCACAAAGAAAGATTGAACCCTGAATAATAACAATGAAACTCAGTAATTAAAGTAACAGATATGAGAGTATTCAGCCTCACCGGAGGAGTAGCACACTTAGTAGGGATCCTATAGCCTTGAAGAAGGCCATTGACCCAGAAGGGCAGTTTAATGGCTGAAACGTGCAGGCAATGATTTTGGATGCAAGAAGCATTACTGTCTGAAGACAACCTAGCATTTATAAGTTAACCTTGCCAGTGGTACCCATCTATCGAAAGCTGGGTATACACCCAGGCTGTTTTAATCCATCAGATCCCTGATCATATCAAGTTTCAACTATCTCTGTACTCCCGACCATTGTTGAGTCCATCTAGGTGGTATTCACCTACCTACATGTAGAAGCATACCACAATGAATAGTGGGTGAGGTGTACTTTTCCAAAACTTTGTTATACCTGCGGCATAGTCGTAGGATATAATTGTAACATCTGCATATTTCTTGTGTGGAGAGTATATATGGAAATAATACGCAGATGGTATTTTCCTCACAGTCTCCTTTATGTGTGATATAATACATGCACAGACTAAAATTTATGCAACCTTTTTAATAACAATTTAAAGAAATATATTTTCTTTAATAAATTGAGATATTGTATGTCTTTGTATACTTTGTTTTATTTGCACAGGTTACACAGTAAGTTTAGGAGTTGACCTATGCAGATTCTGCAATACCTTGGGGAGCTGCAATTGTTTTGTACAATAGATGATGGAGTCATCGGCTATTGCCCCAGTCTGATGGTGCTTGTCATCTTTCATGACACTGCTCAGACCCGTCTCTTGGGTCTGGTCTGCCAACATGCCCCATCACCGGATGGGAGTACAATGACTATTGAGATATCAGTTTCTCACTGTCTAGTGTGTAGTGCATGTCCCTGGGAAATGCCGGATAGGGAAGCGAAAGCGGATATCAAAAACCGGATTACATTCCCGAGCCCCCTACCACCTGCCCAATCTGAGGTTAACATCCATTATAGCCAGTACAGCCCTGTCCTCCCCATTGGCTGCAATCCCATGACTCTTCTATTTCTACAGTAAACAAGCAAAACACCACACGTCATGAATGATAGCCTGAACACCCAATGGCTGTAATGAGGGCATATCAAAAATGTGAATGACATTTGAAACAAGCAATGGATGAGAAGGGCTGACTTATTTCCCTTCTTTGTATTGTTATTAGGTAATGATTTCAAAGGATCTGAAACTGTGACATTCTTAAAAAATTGCATTAAAAATGCAAGGAGGAATGACACAATACTATGACATACACTCACCCACTGATATACTGAGGGTGCCTGTAGGACACAATAATAGAGAAAAGGTGAGTTTACCATGAGTACTGATATTGGCGTTCTCTGGGGTGACCTGACATCTCTTCCAGTACAGATCCGAGTTTGAGCTTCCTGCTTCCTGTTAATAAAGGTTTGGGAGAGAGTTAATGAGAGTAGGAACACATGCGGCCAACACTACCTGCCTTTGCGCACTGCCAGGCAATCTTGTACTAACATTTGGACCAACAGACCAAAGCTAAGTGCCATTAGCACCAACTAGCCTCCAACAATCGATTGACTGTTTAGCAGTAGCAGGCCACCACACTCTTCCTCCATTGGTCAAGGCAAAGGGCATGTTTGTGCTAAGTGGTCAGAGGAAATGTTGGTACAAACCTATCCTGCACTGATGATACCTAGCAAGCTCATGCTTTATTGGAAGTCTAGGTGAGGACAAGGAAACCAATGCATACACTGTGAAGTCAATTACAATGCATGCCGTATTTGCATCACCTGATGCGGTAAATGCCATACCCTTGCCTTATAGGGTCAGTCTAGCCCCTTTCAATGCATCCTCGCTGTCTTTGGTCCCTTATTTGATAGTTCTTATATTATGCTCTCATGTTGATAATTTTATAAAACATACACATTAGGTCTGAGTTTTAGAGAGTAGGCTCCGGGCCCACCCCTTTCAACCATTGACTCTTTGACCACCCTTTTTCAGCCACCAGCTTGAAATATTGACAATTAAGTGTTTGCACAGCCTACTAGTTTATGGATCTCTCATCTAATACTGTTTTGGTGCTTGCCCTGAATAGCACTAGGGACTACTTTACAACTATAGTCTATGTTTTCTCTTGCTGGCTTTCTCGTGTGTGTTGCGTTCTAATGTGCTGATCCTGCGTGTGCAATATGAGCTACAATGTGGGGCAAACAACGTTGCAATAAAACAACAACTAAGTCACGCCCCCTCTGAAAGTAATACAAGCAAATCCAGATGTTTTAGCCTTGTTGGGCCTCACCAGTAAGATGCAGATGGAGTCCCTTTGTCACTGCATGCAAAGGTCGCATTTCTGGGCGTACCCCTTCCACCTTAGGGAGACTCATTTAGATAGTGCAAAAGTCATGTATGGAAATGTTGGAATTAATCTGAACCACTGGGAGTTTTTCAGGGCAAACAAGGTCCTATACATTTCCAGCATTAGTTGGGTTGACTGTGTTCCTTGAAATAGTGTCTGGTTCTGGGGGCTGAAGACATTTGTACCTTCTGGAGTGTATCAGAAGAGGAGCCTCCCTATCCTCCTAAGGGACTACTGCTCACCAGTATTTTAGACTATACATCTAGGGATAGGGAAACAGTTAGCACTGATCCCAAGAAAGCTGAAAGAAGAGCATAGCAATAATTAGTAAGACATCCTCATGGTACAACGTGAGTCTGTGATGTTGATAATTCACCTCTAAACCACTGTCAGGCCTCCCATGTGAACCACCTGATGCAGACTGCTGATAATCTGAATACCCAAAATCTCTGGAGAGAGATGGGAAGCTGACATAAATACATCTCGGTCATAGGGAACTTCTCCCCAACCCCTCAAGGACAGCTTCAGTAGATCAGAAGTGGATGGAGCCAAAATAAAAGGATCAAGAGAGAGATACAGAGCAGACAAGAACATGAATCAAGGGATTCCTCGCAATGGAGGAAGAAGAGTAAGGCAGTAACCAGTCAGTGAAAAGTCTAAAGCAGTCAACAAGGAATGCTGGTTAACAGGAGCAGTGGAATCTCGTACTGAGAAAGTATTTGAGATACTGACCCTCAGTGCCTTTTATAGTACGTTCCTTCATTGAAAATTGGTGTAAGATGTAGTGTTTAAGAGAGAGCGCAGGCCCCACCAGAGTGACCTGTGCTACAATGGCAGAGCTTTCTTGCCAATGGCTTCCAACTCATGGCATAGGGTCAGTGTTTACAGCAGCCCCTTGCTATGTGGACTACCACCCCCAACAATGGCCACATTCTCTATGGTCGCTGCTCCCAATGCCACATCTTTTCCTATGACAAGTCTGTGTGAGTGAGTAGGTATGCTCTACCTGCAACGAGGTGGGAGGTTTAGTGCTAGGACAAGTGTGACAGTGCTAACAATCCAAACACAGAGGTGATGTGGCTTAGCAGGACAGGCTTGACTGTTGCTTTTGGGGTCAGGCTAAGACTGATTGCATTTGCATATGATTGGCCTCCTTCTCTAATGGCACAAGAAGCTTGGGGATGCATAATCCCTGTCTGTAGCAGTAGATTGAGTCAAAAACAATGGATTTGAATGTGATCAGTAATTACCAGTGATTTATACAAGCATACATGCATCATTTTATGTTTTTTGTAGTATCTCACCATATGTGGCACAGGAATGCCCAGATAATTGGCCCGTACTACTATATGCAACTGTTTCTAGGTTTCTAAGTTAAAACTCACTAATGAAGTGCGAGATGGCCAAACTACTTCAGGGGTTGTGTCTGGAACCCCCTGAATAGAACCTGACCTAGCAGTTTCAGCTGCCCTGTTCCTTTTGACTGATTTGCATACGGTTGGTCTCTGTCTGCAGTAGCAAAATTACCAAAAACGATGCTGGATCAATTTTGAGGCTCCATTTTATGCAGGAGAAGTGGGAGTCCAGATCAGACAGGTTTACCGAAACCAGGATGGCGAAGAAAGCCATGTTGAACCCACAGTATTTATAAGCTACCAAAATATAGCTTTGTTGTCAGCTATCTCTAAAATGTGGAATCCGCGGTTAACCTTCGCCGGAACCTGAAGTAAGAGAAAGGCCATTTGCTTGACTTGAATCTTCACTTTCAAATAGGGAACAAGCTGTCGCCCTCACCCTTTTCCAATCAATTTTCTGTAATATTTCTTGTGCGAATCCCCAAGGTTCCTCGATTAGTCCTACTCAACACAATGTGCCTATGGTTCCTGTAGTCCACCTTCGAACCAATTGCTGTTCTTTTTATAATTATGCAGGCGATACTCATCTAGTTCTGCATATTCATGCTGAGTCTCCTAACTCTTCATTTTATTTCTATACTTGTGGGAAGGACATTGCTGCCTGGAGTGAGGCTCACCATTTAAAAAACTTAACAATGACAAGACTGAAAGTCTTCACTTTGGCTCTTCAATGACATTTTGGTTAGATCATTGCTGGCGGAGGAGCGCAATTTAGACTCCATCCCTTACACGTCATCATTGCATAGTTTGCATTTATATTCTGATATTATATGTACTGTGTACCTTAATAATATTAATGTGTGAACATTTAAACGCATTCATGAATGTGTTGCAGTAGTTTGAAAAAGTGTTCTAAGGACAGCTTGGCTCACAGAAGCTTGTTGCTTGGCTTGCACATCAACACAATAGTGTTTAGTGAAGGTGTGTGTTGTAGACCATGTGGCTGCCTTACATATGTCTTCTAGGGGGATGTTCCCTAAGAATGCCATGGAAGCCCCTAGTTTGCGTGTTGAGTGCGCTCTAGGGGAATTGATAATGTGCGTTTGGCTTTTTGGTAGCATATTTGGATACATTTAACAATCCACCTTGCAATCCCAGCTTTTGAGATGGGGTTACCCTTATGTGGTGGAGAGAAAGCTACAAACAATTGTTTTGTTTTGCGAAATGACTTGGTTCTGTCAATGTAATACATTAGGGCTCTTTTGACATCCAGGGTGTGGAGAGCTCTTTCTGCTACAGAATCTGGGTTTTGAAAAACACGGGTAGTTCTACAGATTGGTTAAGGTGGAAAGGCGAAATGACTTTAGGAAGGAATTTTGGGTTTGTCCTGAGAACTATTTTGTTATGATGTATTTGTAAGAAGGGCTCTTGTATAGTTAAAGCCTGGATCTCACTCACTCTCCTGAGAGAGGTGATTGCAATTAGGAACGCGACTTTCCATGTAAGGAATTGAAGTTCACATTTATGCAGGGGTTCAAATGGTGGTCCCATGAGCCTAGTAAGTACTATGTTAAGATTCCACACTGGGGAAGGTGGTAATCTGGGAGGTATGATCCATTTAAGGCCTTCCATAAAGGCTTTAAACGCTGGGACTCTAAAGAGTGATAAGTGTTGCCTGTTCTGTAGGTAAGCAGCAAGGGCTGCTAGATGCAGACGTATGGATGAGTATGCAAGATTACATCTTTGCAAATGTAGTAAGTAGCAAATGATGTTTTGCGTGGAGGCCTGTAATGGCTGGATATTATTGTTAGTGCAGTAAATAGCGAATCTTTTCCATTTTGCTGCATAGCAAGCTCTGGTAGTAGGGCATCTAGCCTCTTTAATAATGTTCATACAGTCTGCCGGTAGGTTAAGGTAACCGAATTCTAGGACTTCAGGAGCCAGATCACAAGGTTCAGTTGGGATGGATCTGGGTGCCTTATCTCTCCATGGCTCTGCGTTAGCATTGATGGGGAGAGGTGTAGTTTTTGATATGGGACTACTGATAGTTCCAGCAGTGTGGTGAACCACGGTTGGCGTGCCCATGTGGGAGCTACTAGGATTATTTTTAGAGACTGTTGTCGGAGCTTGCGTACCACAAGTGGAATGAGTGGTAGTGGTGGAAAAGCGTACGCAAATCTGCCGGACCAGTTCATCCATATTGCATTGCCCTTGGACTGCGGGTGTGGAAACCTGGCGGCGAAGGTTGGGCATTTTGCGTTTTGGTGTGTGGCGAACAGATCTATGTCTGGCTGGCCCCACATCTGGAAAAAAGGTAGAAGAACTTGTGGATGTAGTTCCCATTCGTGAATCTGTTGTGTCTGTCGACTTAACAGATCGGCAATCTGATTGTGAACTCCTGGTAGGTGTTCTGCTAGAAGGTATATGTTCTGTGGAATGGCCCACCTCCAAATGTCCTGTGCCAGTTGGGACAGTTGTGGAGAGTGTCCCCCCTGTTTTTGTATGTAGTACATGGCTGTGATGTTGTCTGTTCGGATCAGGACAGCCTTGTTTTGTACGTAGAGTTGAAAGGATTTGAGAGCTAGGAATATAGCTAGTAACTCCAGATGATTGATGTGGAGCAGCTTTTGTTGAGTGGTCCACTTGCCTTGTGTTGTATGACCTAACAGGTGTGCTCCCCATCCTGTGAGTGATGCGTCCGTTGTCAGTACTATTTGTGGAACAGGCTCTAGGAACGGCCGCCCTTTGGACAAATGTTTTGTGTTCCACCACTGCAGAGAGCGATGTGTGCGGCTGTCCACCAACACCAGATCTGTAAGTTGTCCGTGAGCCTGGTTCCATTGGTGCGCTAGACACTCTTGTAGGGGACGCATTTGAAGTTTTGCATGAGGGACGATGAAAATGCAAGATGCCATCATGCCGATTAGTTGCATGAATACTCTGGCTGGGAGAGAGTGTTGTATTTGAAACCTGGTGATGAGGGTTTGTATACTGGCTATCCTGGCTGGGCTGGGATAAGCTAGAGCCGTGGAAGTGTTTATTGTGGCTCCTAGATATTGATGTATATGGGATGGTTGGAGGTGCGACTTGGTGTAGTTGATTGTGAACCCCAAGTTGTGTAGTGTTTGTATAGTTTGATGAGTGTGTTGGACACACTGGTTGAATGATCTGGCTTTGATGAGCCAGTCGTACAGGTATGGGAAGACATGTATTTGCTGTCTTCGTAGGTGTGCTGCTACTACTGCAAGGCATTTGGTAAACACTCTTGGAGCAGTGGTGACTCCGAATGGAAGTACTTTGAACTGGTAGTGCTGTCCATCGAGTACGAACCTTAGATACTTCCTGTGAGCAGGATGTATGGGAATGTGGAAGTAGGCGTCCTTGAGGTCTAGTGTGGCAAGGAAGTCCTCTTGTTGTAGTAAGGGAAGCACTTGTTGGAGAGTGATCATGTGAAAATGATCCGAATGTATATACTGATTGAGGGGTCTGAGGTCTAGAATAGGCCTTAGAGTCCCATCCTTTTTGGGGATTAGGAAATACAGGGAGTAAACCCCTGCACCCTGGTGTAGTAGAGGGACTGGCTCTATGGCGTGCTTTTGAAGCAGGGAAAGAACTTCTTGCTTTAAAAGTATGAGATGGTCTGCGGACATTGGACGCTGCCTGGGTGGTATGTTTGGGGGGGCAGCTGTAAGTTCTAGGCAGTAACCATGTTGGATAATTTGTCTCAACCACCTGTCTGTTGTAATGGAGTTCCAGACAGGTAGGAACTGTGCTAGTCGTCCCCCGACAGGAGTGGAATGGTCGGGGGGAAGTGGAGGGAAGTCACTGTTTAGGAGTGGGGGAGGTACGGGTGTTGGTACTACCTCGGCCTCTGCCCTTACCTTTGTTGCCTCGGTAACCACCTCTAAAGTATCCTCTATTGGGAGATGTTTGGGTGGTGTTTCTGTAAGAAGAGGAATTGTCTGTGTTGGTGTTCCTAGAGCCTCCTCTGTAGAAGGAGCAGCGAAAGGAGCCACGTTGTTGTGGAGACTGCAATGCTCCCATTGATTTGGCAGTGTCAGTGTCCTTCTTCATTTTTTCATGTGCCGTGTCTACAGCCGGACCAAAGAGTTGGTTCTGATTAAACGGCTGGTTTAAAATGGTGGTTTGAACCTCTGGCTTGAAGCCTGAAATGCGTAACCAGGAATGCCTTCTAATGAGTACGCTGGTGTTAACAGACCTAGCGGCGGTGTCGGCCGCATCAAGGGCACACTTAATGGACGCATTGGAGATTAATTTGCTCTCCTGAATGAGATCATTTGCCTGCGTCTTGTTCTGGTCAGGTAGGTGTTGCAATAGGGTTTCTAGCTGGTCGTAGTGGGCCCTATCGTATCTTGCCAGCAGTGCCTGGGTGTTGGCTATGCGCCAGTGATTGGTGGCCTGCGCAGCCACTCGTTTGCCAGAGGCATCCAACAATTTTGACTCCTTATCAGGGGGCGGAGCGTCCCCTGAAGTCTGAGAATTAGCCCGTTTACGAGCATTGGAGACGACTAAGGAGTCAAGAGGGAGCTGGCCTTTGATGTAGGCAGGGTCATCAGGGGCAGGTCTATATTTTTTGTCGATCCTAGGGTTAAGAATCCTGGCCCGTACAGGATCTTTAAATATCTCAGGAGCATGTTTGATGACTCCTTTAATCATGGGCAATGTCTGTACAGTTCTTTGAGACTGTTCGAAGGTATCTAAGAGGAAATCTTCCTCTGGTGGGTTGGTGTGTATATGTACCCCATGAAAGACAGCAGCCCTGTGAATAAGTTGCCCAAAACCAATGTTAATCATCTGGGGGAGATGGTTTTGTGGGATATGGTGGAGGGCTTGGGAGGTCTGGAAGATCTATGGGATCATTGTAGCCCCAATCGTCCTGTGGTGGGTCATCTGGGTCTGGGAATACGTCATCAGGGTCACCACCATCCCCCATGTCGTCCTGTTAGTCATGTTGTGGAGATGTTACAGGCTGAGGCGGTGTAACAGGGATGTAGAGAGGAGGGGTGTTAGGTGGAAGGACAGGGGAAGAAGGAGGCATAGGGGAAGTAGCAGAGTCCTTCTTTTTGACAGGGACGGGCTCGTGGCATGGCACAGTAGTGATATGTCCAGTTTTAGGGTTAATGTAAAGTTTATGTTGTTTAGGATCGATAGGATCCGGTTGAAACAGTTCCTCCTCCTGGAGATTTGGCTTCAGCGCCGACTTTTTCGGTTCCGAGCGCGGTGATGGCTGCTTTGTGTGCTCTTTGGCCTTAGAAGGCGTGGAAGAGTCCTTCGGCTTGGCAATCGGCTCCGACAGCTTTGGCTTAGGGGCTGTGTCATGGAGCCTTGGTTTCGACGCCGACTTATCCGCATGCTTGGAGGCGGGTTTTGGGACCGAGGTGGATTTCGGAGCAGAGTGTTCCTTTGGCTTCGGCGCCGAAGGTGCCGGTGGAACTGATGCATGCGGCTTGGTCGGTGCCGAGGAACTGGAAGGCTTTAGTCTTTTCTTCAGTGCCGAGCCGGAAGGCGGGGCGTCCAAAGCATGTTTTCGGTCGCGACTGGGGCCAGCAGGCGAAGTCTTGACCGGTGCCTTCTGTTTTGAGGGGGGGGTTGGGGCAGGGGCAGTAGTACTCACTCGTTGCCCAGGAGTGATGGAACCGTCTGAGTCCTCTGCCTCCGACACAATGGTTAGTTCTTCGGAATCTTCCTCTGGGACATCGGGGCCCTCGTTGAAGATGTCGACAGGTTCTGGAGCGGACCGCTGCGCCATAACGTGTCTTCGAGCTCGACGATCCCGAATGGTCTTCTTCGAGCGGAAGGAGGCGCAAGCTGGGCAGGTGGCCTTGTTGTGGTCGGGCGAGAGGCACAGGTTACAGACCTCGTGATGGTCACTGTGGGGGAACTTTGCTCCACACTGGGGGCATTTCCGGAAGGGCGTCCTTTCCATTAGCTGTAGGCCTTACGGCGTCGATGGGCCCAGCGGCCCGCGTCGACGGCTGGAAAGGGGATCGAAGAAGAGACGCGTCGAGATGTTGATATGGATAGAAGCTGTAGAAGTTTTGAAGTATGAAAAAACAGTAGAAGTAAAGTTTCGAACCGGAGTGTCGAAAGTTGCATCCGAACCCGATGGCGGAAAAAAACAATCTGAGGATGGAGTCGATGCCCATGCGCACTATTGTCCAAAGGAGGAGTCACCTATCACATGACTACAAAAGACTTCTTCGAAGACAACAACAAAGTGCAAGCATCCGAGCCCAACACCAGATGGCGATCTAATGCAAAGTGTGAGCTCTGCAGCTCACATGCCTCGAACACTAGAGTTTTATAAATTTGTGCAGTACGGTTCAGTTTAACATGAAGACATGTATTCTGTAAACACGTTTGCATTTTATACTTTAAGTTACAGTTGCGTATATTCGGACAGTCATATTTGAAAGTGTAATCATGTATGCTTTTACTCACATTTGCATTGGTTCTTGAGTTAAATGTGCACTTGTGTAACTAAGTATTTGAAGTGCACGTTCAAATGTTTAAAGTTAGCCTGACTAAAGGCCTTATGATTTAGCTAGAAAAAGAAGTATCATTGTCTGGGCTCGTTTCTTGATAGCAAAGCCTGAGAAGAGAAATCTTGGCAAGAAGCGTGAAAGTCTAATAAGCATATGAAACCTATTCATCGTGTATCAGGAACGGAGGGATGTTCAAGGTTGCAGTAACTATCTAAGTTTTGTGGGATGGGAAAGTCTGGTAATTTCACAATTGCACAACACAAGAAAAGAAACAATTGGTTCCTGGTAGTACGGGAAGAGGTGCGATTGTTGCTGAAGTTTCTGTTTGGTTTAATTAGCGTTCACAATTAGAGCAGATTCCCTTAGACTTAGAGGGTTATAGACCTCTCTGCTTCCTTTATTCTTGCAAGTGTGAAGCTTCAGGCTAAACACTTATTCCAATTCTGGAAGACTTCCACTGGAGTCTTCGTTATGCTGACATCTTCTCACGCTTCCGTATTTCCTTGAGACCCTATTCTAAGAAACATCCTTATTCTAGACTTAGAATCTTGACTGGATGATTTTAGAACTTTTTCATGTTTGGGAGAGAGAATCGGAGTTTCTTTAAGGAACACCCAATTCTAATTCTCAGTTTCTGTACTGCTGTGGCTGTGAATAATTTGTATCTTATCCTATTGAGATGGAACCAATTGCAATATTTCAGCTTGCCAGCTATAATCTTGTATCTTTATAATAATAACCCGACATGCACATATATTGCATTGACTATTAATTGGAAATAAACTACCTTAACTTAAATTACTGATTCTTGGTCCTTACTGTTTGGCCAAACAGTCTTCACGAAGATTGAATTGTTTTATTATTGCTAACTCCCTTTGTCTCTCCGTCAAATTAAAAAGATCCATCAGTTGAGAGATTGTATATCTCGCTTCTGTGCGCTCTCACTGTTCTCTTTCCATGGGCAGGCCACCTGCACCAGCGCACCAGGTATGGAGCGTTGGAGCCACTCAAATCACACAGTTATGTCATACGTATTTGGAAATGAGAATCCTATGGAAATTTGCTTCCTTTGTTGCCCTTTTCTACAAGCTAAGCCAATCGCCAGGCTTTCAGCTCATCAAGAATCGACTATGCAAATGCAGTGTATCTTGGTCTCCCTCGGCCCTCAGTTCATACACACTCTGGCAGCTGGCCTGGTCCCTGGACTTTCACATCGAGAATGTACCTCAGAGAATTTCAGACCATTACTCTGACTCCCAGGGGCCACTCACATTCTCTTCAAACCTCTTTGCATCTGCCATAAGTTCCTACAGAACCTTCCCCTAGATTTCTGTTAATCTGTTTCCATAAATACTGCCCGATCCTCACTCTGGTTTATTTCATTTGCAGGTTATTCCTCGTTTTTGTAGCATTAGTTTAGGAGGCGGAGCATTCGCAGTCATCATGGCACAGAAATGGAATCGGCTCCCTTTTTATCTGTGAGAGTTTTCGGATCATCCTGCTTTTAGAAAGGACTTTACAATGTAGTTATTAAGCAGTAGAACCCAATTCTTTAACACTTGACTTTTGTTTCACTTCCTGATTCCGATTGTTAGCGCAATTATACCATAGTTTGTTCTACGTAAGCTTTACAGGCATCCATCCATTAATTAATTAATTCATTCAAGGGAGTGGTATTATGTAAATGGGAAAGCACTAAAAAGGGCACCGTTCAGTTGTCTTTTTTACAATATATTTACATTAAACATATTTACATTTACGGCACAGAAAGACAATATAATTTGCTAAAAATAACATTTTTTGTAATAAACTAGGTCACAAGTATTCAAGGACAGCAAATTAAAGACTAAGGGGTAGATTTACTAACATTTCACGTGGCACGGCGCAGCAAGGCAATTTGCTCTGCTGTGTTGCCTTAAAGGATAACATCAGAAATACACATATTTACAAAGATATGGTGCATTTCTGCTGACTTCTTTAGCTGGGGCACTGTTTGGTGCCTAGCGCAAATGCAGGCACTCATGCCCCATAGTGCAAGGGTGCCTGCGTTACAGGCAGGATTATTTTTGTGCAGGAAGGACCACCTTCCTGGACAAAAACAATCTTTAAAGGCATTTTTCTTTTTCTATATGTGATGCGGAACGCATCACACCCAGAGAAAAAGGAAGTAACAAGGTCAACTAAAGATATTTCTCCCTTTGATCCTGGGTCTGGGAGACGTGCCATTTTGCCATATTCCCAGGTTTGCATCTCTTTCTAAAGATAGGAATGCGCCAAAATCCATGGATGTATGTGTGGGAACACCCATACTTCACCATGGAGCGTCTCCCTGCCGCGAAGTGATATTCCAGAACAGCTATAGATGTTGCCTTGTGTTACTTTGGATTTACTAAACCACGCAGAGCCACGTAAGGTGGCTTTGCGTGGCTTAGTAAATCCCACTAAAGGAATTGTGTTGTCTTGCAACTACTTGCGTTACGCGAGGGCAACACAAGCCCTAAGTACATTTGGCCCTAAGTGATCTTTTCACTATGGAAAGGTAACGGTGTTTTGGTTGGGAACGTAACTCTAGGTTGATAACTACCTTTCCAGCCACCATTCCCTTGGTGATGGGACAAACTCCTGCTTGAGCCAGGATAAGAAAAACAAAAAGAGTTGTCTGACTTGCACTGTTTGCAGCTCGTCACTTCCTTTGGATATAGATCGAATACAGCTGGTCAATTTCCAATGCTCAGTAGAGAGATTTGCATCATCATATGGTATATCACAATAGCTCAAGAATACAAGACATTGAACAATGTCTTGTCAAACACGACCTTGAATTATGGGGAAAATTCACTGGTCAAACATGACCTTCATCACAGATCCTGATGAACTGTTTAAATATCTTTTTGCACTGTGTTACGAGGTGTGCAGCTGCGAGTTTATGAATGACGAAACCGCAGCATTGTGTTGGTAATACACAAAAGGGTACCCCACAACTTGTAACAATATAAAGATCTTCATATCCTGTTTCACAACAACTCATGCTCGTTTAGAGCTTTACAATGTGATGGATAAACTTCAGGAATGGTGTCTGTATCACGATACAGACTCTGTTTTTTTTTTTTTTTAGCAAATTAGGGGATGCAGATTCCCAACTTGTGATTATTTAGGCGATATGACCAGCAAGCTAGAAAAGGATGAGAACATAGTCCAGTTCAGGTCATTCAGGCCCAAGACCTATTCTTACAGAAATTCTAACAATGCAGTATGTACGAAAGTCAAAGGCATCACCTTAAATGTAAACAACAGTGTCAGCTACCGTGAAAATTATAAAACAATTGTTGTAAAACAATCTAGCATATTCAGGTCCAAACAATAGTGGGAAATTACAACCCAGCCAAAGCATAAAACCTTGCACGCAGTGTTTGATAAAAGGGTCCTGACTGGAGACTACAAAACACTACCATGCGCTTTTTGAAGGTGCATTAGAGTCTCACAAACCCGACTATGGACACCAGGTTGCAGCACTCGTTCTCCTGCGTTTTAGCAGGCCCCTCAAATTGCAGTAAAAGCTATTTTATGAAGAAACTATAAGCAAATGCTCCCATTGTTTTATCCAAAACCCCTAACAATATTTTGGCTTTATTTGTGTTGGCAAAATCTTTATACAGAACTATCCTGAATGGTTTCAACACATCAAATTTATAGAAGGCATACCGAATAATCTCAACGATGATGCATTGTTACCTACAGGCCTTGTAAACATGGTGATTGTAGACGACCTTATGAGCGAAGGTGGGGATCACCCTGAGATAGAGAAAGCTTTTACTCAATATTCACACCATCGCAATCTAAGCATATGTTACATCATGCAGAACTTGTTTTAGAAGGATAAGAGCAGTCGTTCTATAGCTCTTAACGCCTCATACCTGGTTTTATTTTAAAAAAATCCAGAGACAAACAACAGATATCCATTAAAGGTAAACAGATGTACCCCTTTAACACCCAGTTTTTCTTGTACGCCTTTAACGACGCTACCGAGAAACCACACAGTTCCTTACCGGTAGACTTAAAACCCAATACTCTAGAAGACTACAGACTGCATGCTGGTATTTTCCCACCCGATCTCCCGGTCGCTTACACACTTAAAACCAAGCCCAAAGCCTATAGACAGAATCGTTAAAGAGTCTCCTGTAACATTTACACTCTAGACCTTATAATACCCTGTACTGACCATGTCGGCGAGTCTTCACCGTAATCTAGCCCTCCTAAAAATGCTAGTCACAGCTAGCCTCCAGCAAAGAGAGGCCATCCTGTGTGCGGCTTCGGATGATTTAGTGGCTGCCATTTCAGAAATCGCTCTAAACACCCTAAAAGGTAATGTCCCTATATCTGAGCACCAGTTCCTTGTTTTGAAGAAGTGCCACCTTATCGAGAAGCTCAGTAATAAAATGGCTTCCCTCATTTCTAAGAAGAAACTGGTAAAGCAGTCAGGAGGTTTTATAGGTTCTTTGTTGGGCATAGCTATACCGCTAATTATCAGCCTCCTAACCAGGAACTGATGGATTATGCCCAAAAGATGTACTTGGTACCATGGCAGCAGCTGGAACAGTTGGGGAAGTCTACGGACTATGCCTGGAACATCCCGAAAAATGAGACGCAGTGCCTGGATGCCGAGATTAAGGACATTTTGAACCGTACTGATTTCAAACCTTACCACAAAGCAGGTCTTTACTCCAGCGCTCTTCAAAACTTTGAAAAATATTACAGGAAGTAGAATGCTGAAACAAACAGGTTGACTCACATGCCCCTGACTCTGAACAGTCTCCACTACCCCCTTCAACGCCTCATGAACCACCACCATCCTCAGACATCATTGTAGAAGAACTTTTAAAAAATAAAAGTCAAAAGGTACAGAGGGGCCGCGCAAATTTTGCTAAGTAAAATGTCAGCTTCTAATGTGTCACAAAACAGTAATAAATATACTCCAGCTCAGCCTTGGAGTATGTCCAGCACCAGAACTCAAAAATCTAAACAACAAATGAGTGTATCCCCTGAACTAGAGAGCAGGGAAGGAGAATCAGAATTTGATTCTATAAAAAGCCCTCACTCACCAACCTAGTTGGTGACATGCTTCATCATAGGGCCCCACCCGGGAGGTCGAATACCTCCCCGGTGTGCTTCGACGCCAGAGTTACTGCGGAGCTGGTAAAAAAGTTTGTTGTGACGTGATAGTGAAAGTGAATGTTAAAAAATGCCTTGGTTGTAACCAATAACTTTATTCGCCGGTCAACCAGGCATGGATAAAAACAGAGTAAGTGATGAAAAGCTGAAACTGAATAGTCCGCTATATCTCACTACTGGTGAATGGTCAACATGTTTCTGCCACTGTCAAGCAAATAGCTGGGCATTCGTCAGGACCAGGGTGCATAGACCCCGGTGGTATGAGCGCGCTAAGGCTCATCCAGCCGTGGGTCATTAAATGTAAAAAAGGGAGTGAGCAGGGCGTGAAATTACAACCTGCGGTCAAAGGGGATCCAACCTTGTTTCAGAGGATCCCACATGTATACACTGGGTGAAAGCTCATCACACCATGGGTCTCGGGAGGGGGGTGGTGGCTAGTAGGCACACCACCAGCAAAGCCAAGCACCCGCTTGGTACCTGCGCGACCCTCTAATCACCGGACCCCGTCGATGGGCGGTTCGGTGACTCAGCCGGTTTTTAGTCACCAGCACCAGAACTCACCACTTACATGTTACTGCAACACACTGCCATAGAGCATAATGGAAGCAAGGAGTTACAATACCATCCATAGAAAGTAATGTTAACTAAACAAAGCTGGCTCCGAAGTCTCTGGCACCTCTTCGCTCATGAAAAGGTGGCATACAAACTAAGAGGAGATGTAACTCGGTAAAAAAATATGGGATTCAGGGTTACATTATCTAAATGAGGATAGTAGAGGCCTCTACTGTCCTACAAGATTACGAGCTCTGGGTTTATTGGACATTGGCCACTAGGGGCTAGAACAGAGGGCAGTATGCCTGAAAAGGAAGAGGAGGTGGAACATCTTCTTACAGATGTTCACTCAATGACTGTCACTGGGGGTGAAGGGAAGGGCAAGAGGGTCAGGTTGGGAAGGTAATTGTTGGGTAGAAGTTAAAACGGGAAAGCCTGATTGAAGTTCTGTACTTATTTTTCAAAACACAATAAAAACTATTGAAACCTTAAATATATTTACATTTAGGGCATGGTAAGACAATGCAATTTGCTAAACGTAACATGTTTTTTGTGATAAACTAGGTCACAAGTAGTCAAGGACGGCACTTTACAACTAAACCAGGTCCACTGTCAGAACACCAAATTATTTTTTCAATTTAAGAAAGCTAATGGTGTTTTGGTTGGGAGTTTGACTTTGGGTTAATAATTTCCTTTCCAGCCACACTTCCGTTGGTGTTGGGACAAACTCCTCCGGCTTGATCCTGGGTAAGAAAAAAAAAAAAAGAAAAGGAGATGTCTGACTTGCACTGTTTGCAGCTTGTCACTTCCTTTGGATATAGATCGAATACAGCTTGTCACTTTCCAGTGCCCAATAGTGGAATTTGCATCTTCATGCAGTATATCACCAGAGCCTCCAGGACACAAGAATTGAGCAATGGCCTGACATATGATTGCACCAACTGGAAGCAATTACATTTACCGGCAATGTGAATTCCCCTTGCTGTATGGTCATTTCAGATCTCTAGAGGGCAGGAGGGCTGCGCAACTATTAACAAACCAAAAGATGGAATTTGCCAGGATGTGCTGGTGAAGGTGTGCTGGCTGGGCATTTCACGGATGCCCTTTCCGAACCTACAAGGGGCATTTGGGTTGTCCAAGGGGCAGTGTGGGCCCTGGCAGGGTGGAGAGATTTGTCTTCTGAGCTTTCACAGCCTTGGGTCATCAGACTCCTGGTCTTACATTAAGGACACAGCTTCTGGATAAATGACCAAATCTTACATCATTAATCTTCTCATCTGGGCCAACCCTTACACAGAGTTAGCCTCTTAAAGTCAAACATTACTTGTGAGCAGTGAGGCCAGCAGCAGATGCAGCATAATCATCAGCAGCGCTGATTTTTGGGAGATTTTAAAAGTCTGCAACGGAGAAGGGCTGAAACAGAGGGCTTCATTCACAAACTGCAATTTGAAGTATGTGAGTAATACCACAGTAGTATTACATTTTGTAGTATGTGAGTAATACCACAGTAGTATTACATTTTGTAGTATGTGAGTAATACCACAGTAGTATTACATTTTGTAGTATGTGAGTAATACCACAGTAGTATTACATTTTGTAATACCACAGTAGTATTTCTCAGGTACAAGAAAATGCTGTTCACTAACCTACTCACAGACACCTCCGACTCCGCCTCTTCTACCTTTTCTGTGCAGAGGCCTCCGCCACATGTGCACAGCTCTACGAACACGTAGGTTTATGTTTTTGTAGTAAATGTGGGTGAGAAGGGAAGTAGCTGCAAAATGCGAGTACTTACACACAAATGGGAGCCAGCTGTAGGAGAGGGAATAAAGAGGAGTTTAGAGAGGGATTTACAAATGCAAACATTGTTACTACAACCAAAGACGTCACAAAACAGCTGGAAATATATTCTCCAGCTCAGCCTTGGAGTAGGACCAACACCACACATGGCCACTCACAGGTTACTGTAATACACTGCCATAGATTGCAATGGAAGTAGGGAGATAAACTAACACCCCAAAGGAAGTATTGTTAACTAAACAAAACTGGCTCCAACATCTCTGGCACCTCCTCGCTCATGAGAAGGTGGCATACCAACTAAGAGGAGATACAACTGGTTAACATAATGTGGAACTCAGGGTTAAGTTATCTAAATGAGGATAACCAAGGTCTCTACTGTCCTACAAGATTACAAGCTCTGGGTTTATTGGACATTGGCCATGAGGCGCTAGAACACAGGGCAGTATGGCTGAAAAGGAAGAGGGGGTGTAACATGGTCTAACAGAACTCATACACTCAATGGCTTTCACTGGGGGTGGAGGGAAGGGTAAGAGGGCAGAGGGTCAGGTTGAAAAGGAATTTTTTGAGTATAAGTTAAGATGGGAAAGCCCGATTGAAGTTCTGTGCTTATTTTTCAAAAGGCAATAAAAACTATTGAAACCTTAACTATATTTACATATTAACATTTAAGACATAGAAAGACAATATCATTTGCTATACGTAGCTTTTTTTTGGTGATAAACTAGGTCACAAGAATTCAAGGACGGCACTTTACAACTAAACCAGGTCCACTGTCAGAACATCAAGTGATCTTTCTAATTTAAGAAAGATAATGGTGTTTTGGTTGGGAGTTTGACTTTTGGTTGATAATTACCTTTCCAGCCACCCTTCCGTTGGTGATGGGACAAACTCCTCCGGCTTGATCCCGGGTAAGAAAAAATAAAGAAAAGGAGATGTCTGACTTGCACTGTTTGCAGCTCGTCACTTCCTTTGGATATAGGTCGATTTCCAGTGGTCAGTAGAGAGATTTGCATCTTCATGCACTGTATCACCATAGCTCCAAGACACAAGATATTGAACAATGGTCTGGCACATAATTGAATCAAACTGAAAGTAATTACTCTTACGTGCAATGTGAATTCCCCTTGCCACATCACCATTTCAGACCTCTAGAAGGCAGGAGGGCTGCGCAACTACTAACAAACCAAAGGAAGGAATGTGCCAGGCTCTGCTGGTGAGGGTGAGCTAGCTGGGCACACTATGCAAGCACTGGAGTATTTCACACGTGCCCTTTACAAATCTACAAGGGGAAGTTGGGTTGTCCGAGGGGCAGTGTGGTCTCTGGCAGGGCGGAGGGTATTGTCTTCTGAGCTTTGACAGCCTTTGGTGATCAGACTCCTGGTCTTATCAGTAAGGTCACAGCTTCTGAATAAATGACCAGTTCTTACATCATTAACCTTCTTATCTGGGCCGGGCCTTACATCGCTTTAGCCTCCTAAAGTCAACGATTACTTGTGAGCAGAGAGGACAGCGGCAGATGCAGCATAATCATCAGCAGCGCTGATTTGTTGGAGATTTTAAAAGTCTGCAACGGAGAAGGGCTGAAACAGAGGGCTTGATTCACAAACTGCAATTTGAAGTGTGTGAGAAATACCCCAGTTCTATTACATTTTGTAGTATGTGAGTAATACCACAGTAGTATTACATTTTGTAGTACGTGAGTACTACAACAGTAGATTTACTCATGTACTACAAAATTCTATGCACTAACCTACTCGCGGACACCTTCACCGCTGCGACTACTACCTTTTCTGTGCAGAGCTCTCTGGACAAGTCGGTCTATGTTTTTGTAGCAAATGGTGGTGAGACAAGGGGAGTAGCTGCAAAAATGGGATTACTTCTACATAAATGGGAGCGGCTGCACGAGAGAGAATAAAGAGGGTTTTAGGGAGGGATGTAAATTCAAACATTGTTACTACAGCCAAAGATATCACAAACCAGTAATAAATATACTCCAGCTCAGCTTTGGAGTATGTCCAACACCACACATGGCCGCTCACAGGTTACTGCAACACACGGTCATAGAATGTAATGGAAGTTAAAATAAAACCCCATAGGAAGTAATCTTAGCTAAACAAATGTGGGTGCAACGTCTCTGGCACCTCCTTGCTCATGAGAAGGTGGCATACCAACTAAGAGGAGACGCAACCAGTTAACAAAATGTGGTACCCAGGTTTACGTTATCTAAATGAGGATAACCGAGCTTCTACTGTCCTACAAGCTTACGAGCTCAGGGTTTATTGGACACTCTGCGCTAGTACAGAGGGCAGTATGTCTGAAAAGGAAGAGGGGTTTGAACTGGTCTAACGGAAGTCATGCACTCAATGACTGTCACTGGGGGTGGGGGAAGGGCAAGAGGGTGAAAGGGAATGCCTGTCTGAAGTTCTGTAATTATTTTTCAAAACACAAAAAAGCTATTGAAAACGTAAATAGGTTTACATAAAACATATTAACATTTAAGGCAAAGAAAGAGCGTGTAAATTGCTAAAAATAGCATGTTTTGTAATAAACTAGGTCACAAGTGTTTAAGGAGTGGACAGCACTTTAACGACTAAACCAGGTGCACTGTCAGAACACCAAACGATCTGCCCACTATAGGAAGGTAAAGGTGTTCTGGTCGAGAGTGTAGCTCCGGGTAAATAATTACCTTTCCTGCCGCCATTCCCTTGGAGCTTGTTACTTCCTTTAGATATAGATGGAATACAGTTGATCACTTTCCAGTGCTCAGTAGTGGGATTTTCATTTTTATGCTGTATATCACCAGAGCTCCAGGACACAAATATTGAACAATGGCCTGACATATGATTGCACCAACTGGAAGCAATCACACTTACCTGCAATGTGAATTCCCCTTGCTGTATGGTCATTTCAGATCTCTAGAGGGCAGGAGGGCTGTGCAACTATTAACAAACCAAGAGATGGAATGTGCCAGGCTCTGCTGGTGAGGGTGAGCTGGCCGGGCACACCATGCACGTACTGGAATGTTTCACGCGTGCCCTTTACAAACCTTCAAGGGGCAGTTGGGTTGTCCAGGGGGCAGTGTGGGCCCTGGCAGGGCAGAGGTTATTGTCTTCTGAGCTTTGACAGCCCTGGGTCATCAGACTCCTGGTCTTATCATTAAGGTCACTGTTTCTGAATTTACCAATTACCAAGTCTTACATCATTAATCTTCTCATCTGGGCCTTTTAAAGTCAAGGATTACTTGTAAGCAGTGAGGACAGCAGCAGATGCAGCGTAATCATCAGCAGTGAGGATTTTTGGGAGATTTTAAAAGTCTGCAACTGAGAAGTGCTGAAACAGAGGGCTTCATTCACAAACTGCGTTTTGTAGTATGTGAGTAATACCACAGTAGTATTACATTTTGTAGTGCATAAGTAATACAACAGTAGTATTACTCATGTACTAAAAAATGCTATGCACTAACCTACTCGCGGACACCTTCGCCTCTGCCACTACCACCTTTTCTGTGCAGAGTTCTCCACTACATGTGCTCAGCTCTCCGGACATGTAGGTCTATGTTTTTTGTAGTAAATGTGGGCGATACAAGAGGAGTAGCTGCAAAATGGGGAATAATTGCACATAAATGAGCGCGGGCTGCAGGAGAGGGAATAAAGAGGGGTTTAGGGAGGGATATGTAAATGCAAACAATATTGCTACATCCAAAAAGGCTGCAAACCAGAAATAAGTATACTGCATCTCAACCATAGAGTACATCTAACACCACACATGGCCACTCACTGGTTAATGCAACACACTCTCATAGTATTTAATGGAACCAGAGAGTTAAAGTAACACTCCATAGGAAATAATGTAAACTAAACAAAACTGGCTTCAATGTCTCTGCACCTCCTTGCTCATGGAAAGGTGGCATACGAACTAAGCGGAGACTCAACTTGGTAAAAAAAATTGTGGGACCACATCACTGGAATAGCTTGCCTCAACAACATGGAGCGAAGCACACTCTTCAAGATGTTGTGTCTCCTCTGCTACTTGTACGTCCTGGCGAACTTCCCGTATCCTAAATCCCAAAGGTGGTTTCGGTCCACGACCTCCACACTCAGAACCTTTAAATGGGCCGGTAAGCGCCACAGAGTGGCATTCAACTTGGCATGAAAATCATCCTTTGATGGGGGTCTTGGGGTGCCCGAAATCTATGTGTTCTACCTGGCGGCACAGCTGGTGTCCATCAATGATTGGTTTACCGGAGGTTGGGATGATAGTGCCTACCGCTTGAAACTCCACTTAGTGGGCATTGAGGGACTCCTTGGCCTACTGTATAGAGGCCAATTGCCCCAGTGACCCCATCATGTACTCGAGTGGCAGAGCAATGCTGGAGAGCAGCCTTGCGCCTTATCCGGTGAGGTCACCGCTTTGCAGGATTGACCCTGCCCCCATGTCGTGGCACGTGGCTTCAGCAGCTTTCCAAACTTGAGGGCTTTACCCAGTGGAACCGAATAGGAATTACATAACTAGGGGATATTTACAAAGGGAATAGTTTGCTGTCCTTTCAGGAATTGAAGGATCAGTACATTCTGGCTAACACGCAGTTTTTCCATTTTCTTCAGTTGAGGCATGCCCTGCGGCCACACCTTTCCCCGGATACCCAACTCCCTGAGTATAGCTCCCTCGAGGCCAGGCTTCCAATGGGAGGCCAGGGGAAGGGAGCAATACCTACGATCTACCCTCCCTGATTTTCCATGCCCCTGATGGCTTTGATTACCTTTGACAGAGATGGGTGGGCTGGGTGGTCAAGCTTAGTGATAATGACTGGAGAGAGGCATGCCTGTCCCTAGGGAATTGGCGATATCCTAATGCCTACGTATGGTCCAGGTGAATTATCTGCATGTGACTTATCTATCCCCGCATCACATGCAGCGGATGTTCTCTACTGCCCAGGCTGCATGCACATGCTGCACACACCCTGCTGCTGACTTTGTCCATGTGGCATGGGACTCCCTGGCACTACGATCCTTTTGGGATGGGGTGGGCCAGGAGATTTCAAGGGTTCTGGGATGCCCAATTGATTTGGGCCCCCGGACTGCACTGCTGGGGCCTGTGGAGAAGTTAGGGGGTCCACGATCTGAAAGGATCATAGGGCTGGCATGCATTCTAGTCAAAAGGGACGTTTCCCGCCTGTGGAGGCAACCTACACCCCCCTCGATCCAGCTGTGGTGCAGATGAGTTGATTAGTGTACGCAGCAAGAAAAAGTCGATCTATGAAGCGCGTGGATGTCCTCATAAGCATGATAAAATGTGGGGGAAGTGGTGGTCTTTCTATGGACTATCATCATGAAGGGACTGGCTTCCGACGAGATAGTATCATTTATTGTTGTGACTCTGAATGCTCAGCTCTTATTAATTGTAATGTTGGATGGTGCTTGCTGCATAAACAATATAAAGATGGTAATAAAAAAAATGTGGGACCTAGTGTTACATTATCCAAATAAGGATAATAGAGTTCTCTACTGTCCTACAAATGTACAAGCTCTGTAAGCATTAGTACAGAGGGCAATATACCTGAAAAGGAAGAAGAGGTGGAACATGGTCTAACGGAAGTCATGCACTCAATGACTGTCACTGGAGGTGGGGGAAGGGAAAGAGGGCAGAGGGTCAGGTTGGGAAGGAATTAGTTGGGTATAACTTAAGACGGGGAAGCCCGTCTGAAGTTCTGGACTTATTTTTCAAAACACAATAAAAACTACTCAAATCTTAAATATATTTAGATTTAAGACATATAAAGACAATATAGTTTGCTAAACGTAACATGTTTGTTGTGATAAACTAGGCCACAAGTAGTCAAGGACTGCATTTTACTACTAAACCAGGTCCACTGTCAGAACACCAAGTGATCTTTCTAATTTAAGAAAGATAATAGTGTTTTGGTTGGGATTGTGACATTGGATTGATAATAACCTTTCCAGCCACCATTCCCTTGTTGATGGTACAAACTCCTGCTTGAACCTGGGTAAGAAAAATAAAGAAAAGGAGATGTCGGACTTGCGTATTTGCAGGTCGTCACTTCGTTTGTCTATAGATGGAATACAGCTGGCCAATTTCCAGGGCTCAGTAGTGAGGTTTGCATCTTCATGCAGTATATCACCAGAGCTCCAGGACACAACACATTGAACAATGGTCTGGCATATAGTTGAATCAATTTTGAAGTAATTACACTTACCTGCAATGCCAATTCCCCTTGCTGCATGGCCATTTCAGATCTCTAGAGGACAGAAGGGCTGTGCAACTATTAACAAACCAAAAGATGGAACGTTCCAGGCTATGATGGTGAGGGTGAGCTGGCTGGGCACACTATGCAGCACTGAAATGTTTCACGCGTGCCCTTTCCAAACCTACAGCTGGCATTTGGGTTGTCCAAGGGACAATGTGGTCTCAGGCAGGGCAGAAGGTATTGTCTTCTGAGCTTTGACAGCCTTGGGTGATCAGACTCCTGGGACCACGGTAGACATGCAGCGCATTTTCCTTCATTGTGCCGGGCGCAACAATGTGCCGCATTATGGGGAATGGGCTTCTCTCAGGGCAGCGGCGATCTCGTGCTGCCCTGGGGGCAGTGCATTCATGTGACATACGGAGCGGTTGCTTTACAGCCGCTCCGTGTTTCACTGTGCAGGCGGCAACCCGCCTGCACTTTTAAAGGGGAATAGAGATCCCCTTGCAGGAGGGTCCAGTCAATGACTGCACATGCCTGCAAGGGGATGTCTGGGGGGTCCATAGGACGCCCTTTACCCCCTGCAGAGGGCTGCTCTCAGGAGGCACACTGTCAGTGAGCCTCCTGAGGGCTTCCTTGCCTCTGTGCCTGTGTCTGTAATACGGCGCGGGTGCAGAGACAAAGGGATTTCCTCATTTGCATGGGGGACATAACGCCCCCTTGAAGATAGCGCTGGCACTATATGTGCGCCAGCACTATTGGTATTACTGAAGGGGCCGCATAAGCATCTGCGGCCGTTTCTGTAAGACCAAGTGCCCTGTGGGTGCGCAAAGCGTGCGCAAATGCCCACTGCATGCCTGGGACACTTTATGTAATACGGCCCCTGGTCTATCAATAAGGTCACAGCTTCTGAATAACTGACCAAGTCTTACATCATTAATCTTCTCATCTGGGCCGGGCCTTGCACCGAGATAGTCTCTTAAAGTCAAGGACTACTTGTGAGCAGTGAGGACAGCAGTAGATGCAGCATAACCACCAGCAGCGCTGATTTTTGGGAGATTTTAAAAGTCTGCAAATGAGAAGTGCGAAACAGAGGTCTTCATTCAGAAACTGCATTTTGTAGTATGTGAGTAATCTCACAGTAGTATTACATTTTGTAGTGCGTGAGTAATACCTCAATAGCATTACTCATGTACTACAAAATGCTATGATCTAACCTATTGCGGACACCTCAGCCACTACTGTCTTTTCTGTGTGGAGCTCTCCGGACATGCAGGTCTACGTTTTTGTAGTAAATGTGGGTGAGACGGGAAGTAACTGCAAAATGGGGATTACTTGCACATAAATTGGAGCTGCTGCAGGTTTAGGAATAAAGAGGGGTGTAGGGAGCAATATACAAATGCAAGCATTGTTACTACAGCCAAACACATCACAAACCAGTAATGAATATTCTCCAGCTCAGCCTTGGAGTACGTCCAACACCACACATGGCCACTCACAGGTTACTGCAACACACTACCATAGAAGATAATGGAAGTAGAGAGTCAAAATAACACCCAATAGGTAGTAATCTAAGCTAAACAAAACTGGCTCCAACGTCTCTGACACCTCCTCGCTCATGAGAAAGTAGCATACAAACTAAGAGGGGACGCAAAAATGTGGTACCCAGGGTTACGTTATCTGAATGAGGATAACCAGGGCCTCTATTGTCCGACAAGCTTATGAGCTCTGGGTTTAATGGACATTGGCCACTAGGCGCTAGTATAGAGGGCAATATGCCTGAAAAGGAAGAGGGGTTGGAACTGGTCTAACGGAAGTCATGCACTCAACGATTGTCACTGGAGGTGGGGGAAGGGCAAGAGGGTGGAGAGGAATGCCTGTCTGAAGCTCTGTACTTATTTTTAAAATGCATTAAAAGCTATTGGAAGCTGAAATATATTTACATAAAACATATTTACATTTAAGGCATATAAATACGATATAATTTGCTAAATAGAACAGGTTTTGTAATAAACTAGGTCACAAGTGTTCAAGGACAGCACTTTAACAACTAAACCAGGTGCACTGTCAGAACACCAAACGATCTGTCCACTATAGGAAGGTAAAGGTGTTTTGGTTAGGAGTGTGACCTTGGGTTGATAATTACCTTTCCAGCCACCATTCCCCTGGTGATGGGACAAACTCCTCCATGAGCCTGAGTAGAAAAAAAAGAAAAGGAGATGTCTAACTTGCACTGTTTGGAGCTTGTTACTTCCTTTTGATATAGATTGAATACAACTGGTCAGTTTCCACTGCTCAGTAAGTAGTGAGATTTGTATCTTCATGCAGTATATCACCAGAGCTCCAGGACACAAATATCGAACAATGGCCTAACATTGCATTAAATTGGAAGTAATTACTCTTACCTGCAATGTGAATTCCCTTTGCTGTATCACCATTTCAGATTTCTAGAGGGCAGCACAATTATTAACAAACAAAAAGATGGAATGTGCCAGGCTCTGCTGGTGAGGGTGGGCTGGCTGGGCACACTATGCAGCACTGGAAGGTTTCATGTGTGCTCTTTCCAAACCTACAAAGGGCAGTTGGGTTGTCCAAGGGGCAGTGTGGTCCCTAGCACAGCAGAGGGCATTGTCTTTTGAGCTCTAACATCCTTGGGTGATCAGACTCCTGGTCTCATCAGTAAGGTCACAGTTTCTGAATAAATGACCACGTCTTACATCATTAATCTTCTCATCTGGGCCGGGCCTTGCACATAGTTAGCCTCTTAAAGTCAAGGATTACTTGTAAGCAGTGAGGAGAGCAGCAGATGCAGCAGAATCTTCAGCAGCGCTAATTTTTGGAAGATTTTAAAAGTCTGCAGCTGAGAAGTGCTGTAACAGAAGACTTTATTCACAAACTGCATTTTGTAGTATGTAAGTAATCCCACAGTAGAATTGCATTTTGTAGTATGTGAGTAATACCACAGTAGTGTTACATTTTGTAGTGCATGAGTAGTACCACAATAGTACTACTCATGTATTACAAAATGCTATTCACTATCCTACTTGCGGACACCTCCGCCACTACCATCTTTTGTGTGCAGAGGTCTCCGCCACAACTGTGAAGCTCTCCGGCCACGTAGGTCTACGTGTTTGTAGTAAATGTGGGTGAGAAGGGGGCGTTGATGCAAAATGGAGATTACTTACAGATAAATTGGAGCGGCTGCAGGTTTAGGAATAAAGAGGGGTGTAGGGATTGATATACAAATGCAAACATTGTTACTACAGCCGAAGATGTCACAAATTATATATATACACCATACATGTCCTCTCACAGGTTACTGCAACACACTACCATAGAAGGTAATGAAGTAGGAAGTTAAAATAACACCACATAAGAAGTAATCTTAGCTAATCAAAACTGGCTCCAACGTCTCTGGCGCTTCCTCGCTCATAAAAACGTGGCATACAAAATAAGTGGAGATGCAATTCGGTAACAAAATGTGGAACTCAAGGTTATGTTATCTAAATTAGGATAATAGAGGCCTCTACTGTCCTACAAGATTACGAGCTACGGGTTTATTGGACATTGGCCACTAGGCGCTAGTACAGAGGGCAGTATGCCTGAAAAGGAAGAGGGATTGGAACATGGTCTTACAGAACTCATGCACTCAATGAGTGTCACTGGAGGTGGGGGAAGGGCCAGAGGGCGGAGGGGAATGCCTGTCTAAAGTTCTGTACTTATTTTCAAAACTCAATAAAAGCTATTGAAAAGCTTAAATATAACATATTTACCTTGTGGGGTCCCTCAGGGTTCATCCCTGAGCCCTACCCTTTTTAATGTATATGTCACACCCCTCATCCATCTTATTAGTTCCTTTGGGTTCTCAGTATGCTACTACACGGATGACACCCAATTAGTAGTGTCAGTCTCCTCATACTTAGAAAAGGTAGCACCCCAGTTTAATGCATGCATGACTGATATTGCTCAATGGATGGTCCAGAATTTTTGAAAACTCAACTGTAATAAAATGGAGGAGCTGTTATTCGGTACCAGCAATACCCTCTGGAACAATTCCTGGTGGCTGCAAAGTCTGCGATCTCTGCCAATTCCAGTTTAGAAGGCTAGAAATTTGGGTGTGGTGTTCGACAATAAACTTACTTTTGTTGACCACTCTAATCAGGTAACATCTTCCGGTTTGTTAATGTTAAACATTTAAAAAGAAATCTTACACTAGCTCCCGCTTGAACTTAGGAAAACAGTGATCTCAGCACTGGTCATTTCAAAGATTGACTACTGTAATGCCTTACTGGAGGGAGCCCAGTCTCGAGTCTTGAAAAAACTTCTGACTCTTCAAAATACAACCGCCATAGTTCTATTTAATCTCCCCAAATTCTGTTTGGTATCGAAATCCATCACAGAACTCTACTGGCTCCCTATTACGGCACGTGTCCAATTTAAAGCTTTTTGTTGGGTCCATAGACGACTTTACAAAAATGGTCCATGCTTTCTTCAAGATACTTTTAAATGGTACTCACCTATGAGAACTCTACGGTGAAGCACAGCTAACAAAGTACAAGTGCAGAGAATAAAGAAAGAAAACAGGGGGTGGACGAAAATTTTCCTACCCAACCTCTAAATGGTGGAATGAACTACCCGACCATTTGAGATCTCAATCCAAACCTTTAAAATTCAGAAAGGAGCTAAAAACCTGGCTATTTTAAATATATGCCAGGGTTTTCAGGAAAATTAGACTCACTGCCATGTTATGTGTTTAGGATTTTCTGGATACTAGCGTCAAGACGCCAACTGGTATTAACGCGCTTTACAAGACCTTTATAACATAACATAACATATATTTAAGGCATAAAAGAAAGACCATATAGCATGTTTTGTAACAAACTAGAACACAAGTAGTCACGGTCAGCACTTTAACGACTAAACCAGGTGCATTGTCACAACACCAAACGATCTGTCCACTATAGAAAGGTAAGCCATCAACAGCCAACTCGCCACATTCATTGAAGAACACAACATCCTCGACTCCTCCCAATCCGGCTTCAGAAAAAACCACAGTACGGAAACCGCCCTCCTCGCCGCAACAGACGACATCCGCATCCTACTGGACAAAGGAGAAACAGTAGCCCTCATCCTCCTCGACCTATCAGCGGCGTTCGACACAGTCTCCCACCGCACCCTAATACGCAGACTCTACGACGCAGGAATCCAGGACAAGGCCCTCGACTGGATCTGCTCCTTCCTCTCCGGCAGGACGCAGCGGGTCAGACTCCCCCCTTTCCTCTCGGACCCCACACCTACCACCTGCGCAGTCCCCCAGGGCTCCTCCCTCAGCCCGACGCTCTTCAACGTCTACATGGCTCCACTTGCCCCCATCGTCAGAACCTACGGACTCAACATCGTGTCATACGCAGACGACACCCAGCTCATCCTCTCCCTATCCAACGAGCCCAACACCGCCAGACGCAACTTTCGAGAAGGCATGGAAGCCGTTGCCAAATGGATGAAAAACAGCTGCCTACAACTAAACACCAACAAAACAGAAGTACTCATCATGGGCCGAAACCCCGACGCCTGGAGCGACACTTGGTGGCCCCCCGCCCTCGGAAACCCGCCAACCCCCACAGACCACGCACGCAACTTGGGAATCATCCTGGACTCCCAGCTCAAAATGGACCGCCAGATCAACTCTGTCTCATCTTCCTGCTTCCACACCCTCCGCCTCCTTCGTAAGACCTTCAAATGGATCCCCCTCGAACACCGAAAGACAGTCACTCACGCCCTGGTCACCAGCAGACTCGACTACGGCAACGCACTCTACGCCGGAATAAACAAAAACCTCATCCGCAAGCTACAGAACATCCAGAACGCCGCCGCAAGACTGGTCCTCAACCTGCCAAAACACTGCCACATCTCCCAGCACCTGCGCACACTCCACTGGCTCCCCGTCGAGGCGAGAATCACCTTTAAGATGCTCACCCACGCACACAAGGCCCTCCACGGCACCGGACCAGCATACCTGAACAGCCGACTCAAATTCCACGCACCCCAAAGGACCCTACGATCAGCCCAGCTCTCCTACGCCGTGGTCCCCCGCACCAGAAAGACCAGATCGGGATGCCGCTCCTTCTCCTTCCTCGCAGCCAAAGCATGGAACGCCCTTCCGCTCCACCTCAGACAGACAACATCGCTCCCCATCTTCGCAAGAAACCTCAAAACCTGGCTCTTCGACAGACCCCCTCCTTGATGGAATGGAACCTGCACCCCCCCCTCCCCCACCCCTAGCGCCTTGAGACCCTTACGGGTGAGTAGTCGCGCTTTAACAAACTCCTGATTGAAAGGTGTTCTGGTTGGGAATGTGAACCTACAGGGGTTTCTACTATAGAAAGGTAAAGGTGTTCTGGTTGGGAGTGGAACTCCGGGCAAATAATTACCTTTCCAGCTGACATTCCCTTGTTGATGGAACAAACCTCTCCTTGATCCTGGGTAAGATAAAAACAGAAAAGGAGATGTGTGACTTGCACTGTTTGGAGCTGGTTACTTCCTTTTGATGTAGATCAAATACAGCAGGTCAGCTTCCACTGCTCAGTAAGTAGTGAGATTTGTATCTTCATGCAGTATATCACCAGAGCTCCAGGACACAAATATTGAACAATGGCCTGACGTTGCATCAAATTGGAAGTAGTTACTCTTACCTGCAATGTGAATTCCCCTTGCTGTATCACTATTTCAGATTTCTAGAGGGCTGTGCAAAATTTTGTTGAGAAATTAATCGTAGGGTGTGTGGCCAAGATGGTAGGCGTGTGAGATACCCGACATGCTCCTCCATCTCCTGGAGTGCCAGAAGAGGAGAGGTATGAAGCCTTAATGACCACAGCGCAGGAGGGTCCAGGCAGCAGGGTGGCTCCATGTGCCCGCCATGGTTGTTTTGCGTGGAGGGACTCTGAGTAGGCGTGCAACGCCCATAGGGCTGAAAGGGCTTCAGCCCCCCCTGTTGTGTATCTCAGCCCCGGCTGCTGCAGCTCGAGCTGCTGTGGGCTCGGTTGGGCAGTGTCTGGAGTCTTATCTCCGGCACCCGAGTTTTTCACAGTTCTTTGAAAGACCATTTGCATATTTTCATACGTTTGTAAACTGTTTAACAAGGTTTAGTTTTGTTCTGGTTTCCGTACCCCCAGGCCCCCACTCTGCCTATTCTAGTGGTCTTCAAACTTTTTAATACCATGCCCCTCCCCCCCCTAGTGGAAAAAAACTCATCGGCCCCCCCTTCGAATTTTTCACATTTATTCTATTAAATTATATCTATTAAAAGTAAACACTGTGTGTGGCTGGGGGTTGTGAAGAAAATCTGGAGTCCCTCCCTTTTCAACACATACTCCCACTTAGGATATAAATGACAAAAGATGTTAGTGATGGGCCATTACAAAGCATAATGCTCCTTTTGTCCAGAGCCTGGAGCCCCCCCCGGGGTTCACCTGAGGCCCCCCTAGGGGGGCCCGCCCCCAGTTTGAAGACCCATGGCCTATTCCTTACATTTGTATTTTACAATTACTGCTGTAGTGTGAGTATGCATTTCATGAAAAGGAATATAAAGTTGGGTTGCCAAAAGAAAAATGCCAGCCATTTGTTGCTTAAGGAGCCTGCAAAGCCCTCCTCTTGACACTAAATAGGGTTATAAATAAAATCATATGTATTCATTTGTAATTTGACTTTTCTGTCTTTGTTCCCTTTAATTATCAGTCATGGATCATTCAGGCAGCCCTAGAACACAATTAAAAATTATTTCTATTTATATTTGCTGTTCCAAGTATGCACAGATAAGTGCTGAAGATAGGCTTTGGGGGACTGCTTATTTTTGTAATTTGCTGTTCCAAGTATGCACAGATAAGTGCTGAAGATAGGCTTTGGGGGACTGCTTATTTTTGTAATTTCTGGGACATCAATATAATGAGCTGGCAACCCTAATCACAAGACTGGAAGTTTGTTGCAGGATGAGAACAATGTTTATTTCCTCCACCCTCGATCCCTGAACAGGGCCGGATAGGGAACGCAAATCGGCCTTGGCAATTGAGTTTGACCGGCCACGAGGGAGGGAAGGGGCTCTGGGGGAGGGGCGGGAGGAGTGCGCATGGAAATCACTGCAGCTGTTTTTGGTACAGGGGGCCGATATTGCAGCACTGCTGCAAAACCGGCCCCATGTACCAAAAACGGCCCCACCGGTCCCAAAACGGCCCCACCCTTCCGGCCCACTGAGAAAACGCCCAGTGCCCGCTACGGCCAGTCCTGCCCTGTCCCTGAATAATGCCATAATAGCAATAGTTTAACTTATATCTGAAACCCTACGCCAGCGCTCAAGAACATGCTGAGTTACTTCAAGTGTCTGGGAATGCACCCTGAATTCAGACAACTCACTCCTCATTCTCGCCCTTCACTTCCACACTCACCCTGCACTCACAGCAATCACAATGCACTCACACTGATCGCATGCACTCAAACTATTCACCTTGCACTCACCATGACCACACAGCACTTATGCCACTCGCCATGAACTCACACTTCTCTCCCTCCACTTACCCTGCTGTCACAGGAGCACACCGCTCACTCTGCACTCACAATGCACTTGCGCTGTTCACCCTGTACCTTACCCTGCAGTCACACGAGCACACTACTCACCCTGCACTAATGGGACTTCACTCACCTGTCCCCTTCAGTGCTCACTCTGCAATCTCACTCAAACAAGCCTATCACTAACCAACATTCATTTGTCCCACTCTGCACTTACATCCGCACCCAAATTCATCTGGTCACCTCACTCACTCTGCAGTCACTCCTCTCACCCTACTGTCACACTGTCGCATCGCTCACCGTGCACTCACATGGGCACTGCTGTCACCCACAGAGCGCAGAGGTTTAATGTGCCTGCTACAAAGAACATGTAACAAGCAGATCACAGAACTGAGCGTGAGTAAACTACGAGTAGCCCTATAAAAAAAATGAAATGTTTGTCAGAAAGGGGCTATAGAGAAATGAGGTGCATTGTTGGCGAGTGGTAGTGAGGGAATTCATGGAGAAGAGGAAATGGGGGAGGGGTGCCGAAAAAGACTGTTGCACTGTGAGCAACCAGTGCTAGGGCCAGCCCTGGCTGGGAGTCTTAGACCTCCCCCCCCCCGAAGTTCAGGTCTAGTTGCGCCCCTGACTCTGAGGCAGAGACCATTCAAGATGGTGGCCACGGTTCAGTGAGGGGTTCAGAGCCGCCCATCTCACATTGCTAGACGACCATACGTGCAATACGCGCTGCTACAGAGTGACGCGCGACCCTCCTTGAGGATTGCCTTACCTGTGCTCTTTTGACGCTCCTCTCTGTGCGTCGCCTGAGAACGGCAGAGCCGATGGAGCGGTGGCATGCAAGGCCTACGGGCGGTGCTGTAAAGGGGTTTGGGGCCCTCACTGTGCCCTGGGAACTTCAGCACAGTCAAGCACACCACGAGCCCATAAGAGGAAGCTACGATGGGTTAACTGGATGCCTGATCTGTGAGTACTCCACATGCCAATACTGACTGGGACACCTAGGGCACGCCCTGCTATACCGGATTAGCACTCCCTCTCTCCTCCTCTCACCTGCCGCATGTGGAGCCTTAATATGGGGGGAGTGCATGGAGTGTTGGGGGGTGCTGCAGGAGCTACAACAGGAGCCAGAGATAAAAAGAACTCCCAGGGCTGCCTTTGGTCTGCCGGTGGCCCGGGGAGCTCATGCTGCTTTTGCAGGTCTGGGGGGGGGGGGAGAGGGGGGGGGGCTGTCAAGGCGCTATTGACCCAGTGGGAGCTGACGCATGCTCCACTCCTCGGAGTAAGGAGAGAAGGAAGGGGCGAAGCAAGCAACCAATACTGTGTCGCAACACACTTCCCCAGTGACTCTCGTTGATAGCTGGCAGCCTGTGCACATGCGCTGACTGAATTCCCAGTGTCCAGGGGAGCTATGATAAAGACATCACCTCATCATTTAGGTGACACCTCACTAGAGGTAGACCAGTGTACGACGCATGCAAAACTTTCCCGGCTACCTTCCACAAGTACTCTATAGTCCTGAATAGTTGGGGTTTTCTCAACCCGTGGTGGGGCCGCCAGGTTGAGGGGGGCCCCCTTGCTGCCCAAATGGCAACCTCTAAAGGCAAGAAAGACCACAACCTGCATGACATAATAAGGTGCTCTTCTTCCAAAGAGGTCCCCAAGCGTTCCCGCACCCCAGCCATGGAGGACAATGGACAAGATGCCGTCCCGATTACGCGGGCCTTCCCCAAATCCCTCGGTGACTCCCTTAAAACCAACCTACAAATGGTAAAAAAGGACCTCTCACAGGAACTACAGGCCATGAAACGTGACCTGGGCTCACTGGGAGACAGAGCATTCCACTTGGAAGACAATGAGACTGCCTGGTGTGAAGACGTTGAGATTCTTCAACAAGAAGTGCTCCGACTACAAGAATGCCAAGAAAACCTCAAAGCCCACACAGAAGACCATAAAAACAGGTCACAGCAGAATAAAATTTGACTGCGCGGAGTGCCAAGCAGAACTGAGGGCAAGGACAATGCGGGCTACATGAGGGCCCTCTTCCTGCACATTTTAGGCCGCGAAGAGGGTAGTCATTTACAACTTGACAGAGTCCACCAAGTTGGGCGTCCAGGGGGCAACAATGCATGCCCACCAGGCATTAAGGGGTGCGTACACAACTTTAAGCTGAAGGAGGAAATACTTAAGAAAGCTAGAGACCTCCAGGCCCGTCAATATAGCTGGCACCGGATTTCATTCTTGAAGATCTATTGACACTCACTCTACACCGACTTCAAGACAATCACAGAATTCCACCACACTAAAGAGGTGTCTTATGGCTAGGGGTACCCGATTAGGATCATTTTTTGCTGGGAGGTATAACTTCACCAGCGCAAGACACCCTCTGAGGCTCGCTGAATCCTGAGCCTGCGGCCGGAAGATGGTCAACATTTGCTGGCAGGGTCCCTCTGGCCTCATACTGGTGCAGGCACTCAAAAGAAATTAGGCGCCTGTGCCCAGTTCCTTACATGATTGCACAGGGGTGCAGGGTGGTCCTGGATAAACCCTAAAAAACACATGAAGCAGCTCAGACCAGCCTTGAGACTCCTCTCAAGGCACCTCCAGACAACATGCCAAGTTGTGCAAGGCCTCTCTCCCTCCTGATTCAGACCCGGGGCAGGGGATACGTAGAAAGTACTCCTTCATCCATTCATGCATAGACGTTCTCCATGTTCCTGATCGGGCACCACTCGAGAGATTTGATTTTCTGTTCTCCATTTACTATGTGGTAATACTAGTTTTGGTTTTTGTTGGGGAATGTTTGTGTTTGACACTCTTGACACTAGGCGACCCACACTTCACATTGTAATTCTACCAGGGCCACTGACACATACTTGAACATAGGGGGTCTCGCCCCCCCCCCCACACGCAATGCGAACCCAAAGGTCCAACACATCCCTATCGCTTTCGATCACTCAATGCCAGAGGCCTAAAACACAGACTAGGCGGGCTGCGATATTGTCTCTCATGGAGCACAGTGGAAGCAACACATGCCTGCTCCAGGAGACACACATATTTCTCTCCCAGGGTTTCAGAGGCAAAGTGCTGGGGAAAAGTGCTGAAATTAAAGGTCACTTATTGGTATATCGCAATCGGGTCTCTTTCGTTCACAATAGCTTCTATATAGGCTCCCAAGGAGCAACAGGAACGATTTATTGAGGAGGCCCTATCAGATACTATTCAGTCCCCGGATGCAGCTGTTCTGGTGGGCGACAATTTAAATCTAGCATTTAATAACAGATTAAGCCAATCGGGCCAGCAGTTGGATCAGACCAGAGCAGTCTCAGCAAAAGGTCTGAGGTGGCTCCAAGACTATGGCCTGGAAGACATTTGGAGGCACATCCACCTCGGAGACAGGGACTTCACATAGACTACTTTCTGGGTATCCCTGGTCCGGGAGGTGGACATTGATACCATTATCTGACCACGCCACCATTAGACTGGTGATGCGAGTGCACAGTATGCGCTCTGCCCCCAGTGCCTGGAGGCTACAAGACAGTTTCATCCAAGACACAAACAATATCATGACCATAAACACTGCTTTCACTGCATAACTAGAGAACAACGACACTGGAGAGAGGGCCACGCTTTGAGAAGCGCTGAAAACAGTTGTCAGAGGGCAACTAATCGCTAAGCAGTAAAGGAACTAGAGACCATCTATAAGCACACAGCTGCCTCCAGGGTATGGCGTGAGCCAGACAAGGAACGCGCACAGCTCAAATGCTTGTACCTCAACAGGGTGGAATTCAGCATAGATAAGATAAGGAATGGGAGGGGGGAGGGGGTCACAGAGGACAGACAAATAGCTGAGGTATTTCAAGAGTTTTACCAATCCCTATACTCTGAACAGAACCTCAATGATGACACTATCCCCTCATACTTAGATAAGGCCAAAATAACAAGGCTCTGCATCGCACAAGCACAGAAACTAGAGGAGCCGAAGGGGTGATCTCGGCAATAGCTTGGCTGAAACTGATAAAATCCCCAGGCCTGGATGGCTTCTCACCTCTGTTTTACAAAACATTCTGACACGTCCTTGCCCCAGTACTCACCACACTATTTAATTCCTTCTCTGACACAGGGACACTCAACTAGCGGATGCTCGAAGCTTCCATCACGGTACTACCCAAACCCAGAAAAGATAAATCTTCCCCCCAATATTAGTGCAAAACTCTTTACGACCAGCCTAGCAAACAGAATTAACTCCCATATTCCCGGCCTGACCAAGCAGGCTCCATCCCTAACAGACACTGCGGGGACGATACCCAACGCATTCAACATATCATCTATTTGGTCCATCAATCCAAAATGGAGGCTCTCCTGCTAACAACAGCCACAGAAAAATATTTGACAGGGTTCACTGGCCCTATCTAACTTCTACCCTAAAGTGCTTTGCATTTGCCACTGGGCCCAGGGTGTCTATAGCTCCCACGGACCAGGGTGAAGGTGAATGCGGTCTTCTTGGGTTTATTCCCTATATGAAGAGGAACACATCAGGGAGGTCTATCATCACCACTCCTGTTTGGTGTCTACATGGAGATACTCACACACATAATCAGTTAGGACCCTAATATTACAGGGGTCCCATGCGGGGCCACACCGCATACCATCAGTTTATATGCAGATTACGTGATTCTGACTCTCACAAATCCTATGTCCTCCCTGCCTTCCCTGGTGGCGGAGCTGCTCCACTTTGGAGCACTCCCAGGTTTCAAGGTCAACCTACAACAATCACAGATACTCAACATGTCAGTGAGGGCAACACCACCAAACACAGCTCTGCACCCATATCCCCTACCTGGGGGCCCACCTTACACTCTTTGTCTCTCAGACCAAACGCTGAGGTCAACTGGCAAAATCGCCTTACTCAAGTGCGATCTGACCTTTTTTGAAGTGGTGTCATCTCTGCCTCTTCTGGCTGGGCATGGTGGCGGCCGTAAAAATAACTATACTGCCCAAGATCCTGTACATGCTCCAAGCCCTCCGTTTTTCACCCCCACCACAAAACTCCCTGCAAACACTGCAGCTGAAAATCAAAAATACATATGGGATGGGAAGAAGCCATGCATGTAAAGGTAACTCACCTATAGACCCACCGGGGAGGGTGGCCTGGGGATCCCTCACATTGCCCGATACTTCCAAGCCGCCAAACTCCAGATCTTAGTGGAGTGGGGTAGAGCCTCTGCCAAACACTAATATGGAAAGTCACTTGGCTGCCACGAAAACACAGGGCATAGCACTTGTATTCATCCCTCATTAACGGAGCCAACCAGAGAGTCATGGCACGCAGAGGCCTAAGTACCTTTCCCTCCCACATGACCCCCATTCTCACCAATCCAGACTTCACCCATAATCCGCAGATGGAATGCTTTTCCTGGTGGCAAGTGGGAGGCAGTAAGTATATGTGCTGCTTATTTGATGCAGATGGAGTTATCCCCTTTGATAGCCTGAAGAAAGACCACAATCTCAATGAAGGAGAGTATCCACTACTTTCAAATCAGGCACTGGGTGAAAAACCCCTCTGTCAAATCCCAAACACTTAGGCCACTGATACCCTTTGAGAAGTGCATCCTCCTTAAACACAGTGATAGGTGCCTCATTATAAAACTGTACACTCTCTTAGCCATCCCCTACTAAAGACAAGAACGCAGGCCTGAAGAGATGGGAAAGGGAACTAGAATGTACATTTACACCTAAGGAGTGGGAAGATATCTACTATTGGGCAAAACATTCAGTACACAGCACATATAGTACTGAAACATGCTTTAAGATAACTTTTTTATATATTGGTATTTGACAATTACCCTGGTCCAAAAATAGCACCTAGAACAGAACCGTGAAAGCTGGAGAAGCAGTAGGAATACAGGCAATCTATTACACTTGCTATGGGATTGCCCAAAGGTGGTCCAGTACTGGGGAAAAGTGCTAGATGCTATTGACTCAGCCTTCGACACACAAATCCTGCGCTTGTCCGCATACACCCTGTTGGGCCTACCAAACCCCTTGACATATCCTCTGAAATCTATGAGGGGCCGTCAGTTGGCCCTTGCTATGGTGCAGCCCATCAGGCAGTTCTCTCACTCTGGGGCACCAATAGGGTTTCGGAGCTCACAACATGGCTACAAAAATCGTCAATTGCTACATCTGCTTCCTGATCACCCAGGCATCTTGATGGCCACAAACTAATGCCCACAATCTGGGATCGAGGTACAGACCCAATGGATGCCTACGTACGGCCATACGAGAAATAATGTGGTGGCCACTATTTACTTTATGAAACCTTAAAATTTTGAGGAGGAGCAGGTTGGGGTGGTGGGGGTTGTTGTATTTAGTATTTTTTTTTCTCCTGGTCACACCAATCTTGCGTGCCGCCAGCCACCAGATTCTAGGCAATAACGGTGTGTATTGATTATGTGACTGTTATCTGAAAAACCAATAAAAAGAATTGATCTCCCAAAAAATTAATCTTACACATACCTTTTAGTAAATTTTAATGTATTTTACATAAAAATAATCTTTTTACAATCGGTGGTGTAGCATCCTTCCCTGCCTGGGTACTTGCCAATGACTACACCACACAAAGAGCTTGGTATTACATGTCTTTATTTGTGTGCGTGTAACCGTGAACGCAACATTCTAACCTTCATTCGCTTCACTACGATCTAACACTTACATCACAGTTCTACAGAGTCCATCTGAAGCCAAAAGGGTTCAGTCATTGCTAATTCACATGACATTTCATCTCCCCCTCTGTTTAAAAAAAAATTACATTTTTTTTATAAATATATATACAATCATAGCTCTTTGATGAGTCTTCGTGGCACTCTAATCACATGTCCTGATTGTGTCTTCGGAAACTAGGAACAGGCAATAGAAGTGTCTGTGATTTGCATTGGTGATGTAGGAACAACAGCAGTCAGGGGGTTTTTAATTGTCCTTTCAGACCCAGTCTCTATATTGACATCAGTGCCTGACGAGCGATGAGCTACATGTCGAAAATGTGAGGAATCTCGGGTTATGGACTTGCCAGGATGCTGGGCAGTCACCACGTGTCCTTGGTTGGTCACAGCATGAAATGGCTCAGCATCAAAGAGAGCATCAGATTTTCGTTTTCTAGACAGACAGACAAGCACTCGATCTCCTGTATTGAAAGTAACGTGTTTTGCATGTTTTCATTCAGGACGGGAGGGACTACATTGACACAGATGTGCTGCACAACAACAGGGCAGTCACACTGTCTTCCCCTCTGAGCCTATGGGGCCCATACGATTATAAAAAGAGCTTTTTCTCCATGTACGGAGCAAATTGAACCGGACCATACAAAAACCATGGGACATTGTTCCACCTGACCTGGAAAACGAAGGGATCCTCCTACTCTATCAGTCCTGACATAAGCTGCTGACCCGTTGGGGCGCAAGTAGGCTGAAACATGTAGACCTGTTTTTACTCAGTGATGTGGGGGACACATCATATATGCCAAATACACATCCACCCTCATTTTTAATCTTACCCCTATCTGGGTTCTTATTAAATTATTTTCTTCTCGATAAGAGGTAATTCTAGATCTTCTATTCTGATGCGGATCCCAAATAATCTCGATCAGAGAGATTACCTCCTGGTGGAAGAAAAGACCCGATGACGATGCTATCAGTTACCAGTACGTCAGTGGCAGAGCATATACAACCGACCGAAAGCAGCTGATCCCACAGATTTTTCTAAAGAGGATCCCTCCAGAACACATGATCCCACTCCCTTTTTGATATTTTTTGCTCTTCTGATGCTTCACATTAAGATGACTGAGAAAGTCTCTGTATTCTCCACTTTTGAAGGTGGGCCGTTGTCAGATTTTAAGACTGCAGGAACACCCCATGTCGCAAAGATACCGTCTAATCTCTCAATGACTCTTTCATGAGTGATGGATAAGAGATCTTCTATCAATGGAAAACAGGAGTATTCATCAACAATCACCATCAGGTGATGTCCATTGTGAAGAGGACTGAAGAAGTCAATGGCAAATCTTTCGCATACATGCTTTGGCAACTCTGACATGTTCAAGCGGTTTTCTATGAAAGGCAGTTGCATAGGTGATAGAACGTCAATTCTCTTTCAACTCTCTCATTGAGATGAAAAAAACAGTAGGTCAAGGAGGGCTCATTTTGTGGCAACGATTCCACGATGTCCTTCATGAGCCAATCCAATTATCTGTTGTTGCAGAGTCACCAAAATAACAATTCTCGGGGGCTTGGCTTGGACGCAGCCTAACCGGGCTCCGCGTGTCCACGCCAAATAACATCCATTAATCCGTCTGAATCCTGCTCAGTGGAGCACATCGACAGACTCTATGATCGCGCCAGCAGCAGGAGTGCTTTATGTCGGCGAAGAGGTGTGAGGCTGCGATATTCGGCTGACGCGCCGCGCATCGGAGCCGTTGGAGGTGCGGCGCAGGCCTGGGCCGCCTGGGGGCCATCTTTCGCCTGATTCCTGTGTTCCCGATCCAACGTGCAGCTGACGAGTGCGGGACCCGATCGGGGTCCCAGAGGTGAGCGGAGGCGCCCGGCGCGGAGAGGGCAAGTGGTGAGCTGCGGGCGGCGACCGAGACCTGGAGGCCGCAGCAGGCCTGCGGCGGGAGCGAGCCCGTCTTGTAACAGCCACCAGACTCCCCGGGAGAGTCCATGCCTATATGTGCGCCCCCCTGCCTGGCTTGATTCGCCTCTGTGGCAAGACGTCCCCCGGCCCGGACACCATCCAGAAGAGATATAGGCCCCAGAGGGCTGCACCCACCGAGGAGCGGTCGTATTGGGCACCTGTCTCCGCGCGGCCTATGGGAAGCCCTGCATCCGGAGAGACCCGGGCGCCCATGGCCTCCCCCTCCCCCTATACGTACTGCAGGGTGGTGGTGTGCGTGGCCGGCAGCTGAGATGGGGCTCCGGGAGGGGGGGAGGGTTTGCTGCTCGATCTGATGTCTGGGATCCCCACCCCCATTCCAATGGCCTTATCTGGAGGCCTGTACGAACATTGGAGAGCCTGGGGTGCGGAGTGACACGATCGTATCCTTGAACCAGACACGTGGAACATAACAGCCACATTCGTTCCTGTGCCACCTGCGGAGGGAGTGCTCTGTCTCCGGGGCTCCGGCTGAGACGCTGGGCCTAACATCCGGCGTGTTGGGAGGGGCGCGATGCAGGCTGGTTGTCTGGCGAGTCGGGTCCCATTACGGGGCCTACTTGGCTGGCCGTCGTGGGCTGCGGAGACGGCCGGGCTAGGCTCGGTGCGGCTTATGGCCCAGGGCGTGCTGGATTCCGAGAGGGCAGGCCTGCGGTGCCTCCCCGAGACGACACCAGCGAGGTGCCTGTGTGACTTCCCGAGGCCTGTTGCGGTCCTCCCCTCTGGTGGGGGTACCCCTCCGTTGCTAGATTCCTGAGGTCCCCGAATCGGCCTTCCCCCGCCTATAATCATGGGCAAGGACAACCCGGAGGTACAAGTACCAAACAGAGCACCCTCGATCATTAAACCACGACCCCGGGTGGCACCGCCAGAGGGGACACAGGAGCACTCCTGGCGGCAATCAACGAGGCCAGAGACAGTCTCCTTCTTGCGCCAGGACCTTAGAAAGGCAAACCGCATCACTGAGGCAGAAGCGCATGTCTCAGCCATCAAGGACACTGTGACCACCCTGCAGAAGAAAGTCAACAAACTTACGGTGGTGTCATAGGAGCTTGCATCCCGGGTGGAAGATGCAGAGGGTCGGGCCAGGCGTAAAAACCTACGCTTCGTGGGCTTCCCAGAGGGCTGTGAGGGCACTTCCATGAACCGCTTTATTACCCATTGGCTAAAAGATCTCTTACCAGAAGATATGCTATCCACCTGCTTCGTGGTTGAGAGAGCTCACCGGGTGCTGACGAAGAAGCCACCCCCGGGAGAAAGCCCACGACCAGTGATCGCTAAATTACTAACTATGCTGACTGGGACGCCGTATTGTAATTCGCCAGCTCGCACAAGGACAAACTCCTGTTTGATTCACGGTCTATAATGATCTTCCCGGATTATACCCGCCTGGTGCAACAACAATGCCAATCCTTTGCGGCTGGCAAAGCGTAGATTACGGGAACTCAACATGCAATATTTGCTCCTATACCCTGCACGGATGCGCGTTGTCTTCAATTCCAAATCCCATTTCTTCGACACGCCTGAGGCCATCTTCGCTTGGACAGATGAACGGACCCAAATAATGTCGCATACTCCACCGACACTGGAGTCGGACTCCTCTCGGGGCTCGCGGCGGAACAGACCAAAGAGGACCAAATTAAAGAGGCGACACAGATCTGGCTCTGACCGGCGCTCCTCCAGTCCAGAACAGGCATCCTGAATCTGATCGGCTGACACTGCTCCATGGCTCCCACTTAGCGCTGACTGTTCGGCACCGGGAACATCCTGCTCCATACTGAACACTGAGTTGGCGTGGACATCCAGCCATGAGGCTGCCTTGCCCCGGACATTTTCACCCCATGTTGATGTTTTATGGGTGGGTTGGGTACCATTGGCGGAGCCGCTCTAGGCCCCCCTGTTGGAGGCCTGTGGCTTCCTTCACCGCGACAGATGCTCCTTGTTTATGGCAGTATCGGGGGAGAGAGGGGGATACATGGGGTTTTATGTTAGAATGGTTTCAGTTTTTTCACATGCGCAAACACATCGCTCAGATTCCGATACATCAGTTCCAAAGATCACATACATAGATGCTGGATGACGGCACAGGCATACACTCCCTCACTCGTGGACCTGACCGTGGTATCCTGGAATGTCAGGGGGCTACTTAATAAAATTAAAAGGTGCGCTAAGCGATATAAGGCCGACATCCTACTCCTGCAGGAGACTCACCTACTGGGCACCAAGACTCCCTGCCTGGCCAGATTCGGGTATCATACAATATATCATGCAGGGTTCACCAGGGGATCTCGGGGGACTGCCATTCTCATACACTGTGGTGTCCCCTTTGTTCATATAAAACACTGGGAGGATCCAGGGGGACGATACGTCATATTAACAGGCACATTATATGGAGAACATATTAACATTGGCGGTATCTATGCTCCCCCTCCATTAGGGAATACCTTTGTAGATAGGATCTCTCGGCTATGGGGAGAACTCCCAGAGGGCTTGACCCTCCTAGGAGGGGACTGGAATGACGTTATGTCACCACTAGACAGACAGCGCGGGTCTGACCGTGATCCCCCAGCAGGTATATCCAAACTGAACCTCCTAGCCACTACACTGGGATGGTCGGACATCTGGCGTGAATACCATCCCGCCGAACTGAGCTACACATAAATGTCCGCTGTCCACGGTTCCCAGTCCCGATTGGACTATTTCTTTACATCACACACCTACATTCACAGGTTCTCCCATTTGTCCTATCTCCCCAGAGGGCTATCAGACCATTCCCCGGTCACTCTCAAACACCACACTCGCTCTTATAATCTCCCCTTTAGGTGGCGTATGTCCCCATGGCACCTTCGGGACCCCAACTACCAGGAGATGTTAACCAGGGCAGTCTCGGACTATCTTGATGCTAACGTAGCCTCGGTCCCATCCAAGGGTATCCTATGGGAAGCCCTAAAGCCCACAATCCGGGGGCTGACATTAGCCACCGCGCTAATGAGAAACGTAAACGCTCAGCGCAACTGGCCGACCTGGAATCTCGCCAGGAGGCCTTGGTGGCACGACTTATCCTTGACCCCAGTCCCTCCCTCCGATGCAATCTACTGCAGACACAACATATACAGCAATACCTCATGGGCGAGATGAAAGAAATCTGGCTGGCGTCATAACATCGGATATACCAGTGGGGGGACAAATCAAGCAAAATGCTGCATAGGCTATGCCAGGTAGATGAGTCCCCCGCCAACGTCCCAATACTCCGCGGTGCAGACGGCGCCCTACACTCGTCCCCAGAGGCAGTCGCCGGGAGATTTGTACATTATTTCTCCGCATTATATGCGCGTCACGAGCAGCTTTCAGAGGCTTTCATAGCTGAACTCCTAAGAGATATTACCCTCCGAAGACTCACTAACCAGGTGCGAGACCAACTGGATGCCCCCATCACAACAGACGAACTAAGTGCTGCGCTGATCGCTATGCACCCAGGGCGGGCCCCCGGTCCTAATGGATTCCCTATGGAATTCCTTAGACCGCACATACATACATTAGGCCCACATCTACTGGCGGCGATACACAATGCCCTCGATCAATCCATACTGCCCAGAGACTGGCGGCACACGGAGATTGTCCTCTTTCTCAAGCCTGGTCGCCCACCGGAAGATCCCTTCTCGTACCGCCCCATCACCCTTAAAAATTTCGAGCCCAAACTTCTGGGCAAGATCCTTGCTGACCGCCTGCGGACTTGCGTACAAGATCTGATCCATCCGGATCAATCCAGCTTTATGCCCCACCGGGCCACCCGTCCTAATATTCGACGGGTTCACAATGCCATGGCAATGGCCCCAGAGCTGGGGTATTGCTAGCCGGCATAAACAAGGCGTTTGATTCCCTTAGCTGGGTGTACCTCTTCCAACTTCTCGAAGCCGTCAATTTTAGTCTGCACTTTCTAGCATATGTCCGCTTGCTTTACACAAACCTAACAGCCTCGGTCCGCATAGCGGGGCATCGGTTGGCCCCCTTCCCTATCCACCGCGGTACAAGACAGGGCTGCCCCTTGTCCCCGCTTTTATTCACCCTGGCCGTAGAACCCTTAGCAGTGTGGGTGCGCAGCAACCCGGTACTCCGGGGCTTTGAATGGTCACAGTCACGATCTGACAGCGTCGCGCTGTATGCGGACTTTGTCCTTTTCTTTTTGACCAACCCGTGGATCTCGGGACCACGAATCCTACAGATCCTCCGTGTGTTCGGGGAGACCATTGGGCTTCATACTAACCCCTCCAAATCTGTGCTATTTCCGGTGTGTGGGGACCAGGGACGTGGAACCTGGGCAACGCAGCGGTCTCACGCGAACGTGGGCTTCAAATATCTGGGCATCTTCATGTCGCCCTGCCCAAAGACATCGTGGGCACACAATATCAACCCGCTTGTCGCTAGTCTCAGGAATGAGACAGCAATATGGTCCTCCCTTCCGCTCTCACTATACGGGCGCTCAGCGATATTCAAAATGGTCTCTCTACCCAGAATTCTGTACAGGCTGCAGAATTTCCCTTACAATATACCGCAAACCTGGTTTGCGCAAATCAATGCCATACACAATAAATTCCTGTGGAATGGTGGGGTGATCTGGGTGGCGCTGCATACGTGCGCACAATCAACATAATCAATCAATCAATCAATCAATCATGTCACTTATAAAGCGCACTACATACCCGCGAGGGTCTCAAGGCGCTGGGGGAAGAGGGGGGTGGTGCTGCTACTGATCGAAGAGCCAGGTCTTGAGGAGTTTTCTGAAGGCCAGTAGGTCTTGGGTCTGTCGGAGGTTGGTGGGGAGGGTGTTCCAGGTCTTGGCGGCAAGGTGGGAGAAGGATCTGCCGCCGGCGGTCGTTTTCCGGATGTGGGGGACTGTGGCGAGGGCGAGGCTGGTCGAGCGGAGCTGGCGGGTGGGGGTGTAGAAGCTGAGTCATCTGTTGAGGTAGGCTGGTCCGGAGTTGTGGAGTGCTTTGTGTGCGTGGATGAGGAGCTTGAAGGTTATCCTCTTGTTGACAGGGAGCCAGTGCAGGTCTCTCAGGTGGGGTGTGTTGTGGCTGCGTCGGGGGATGTCGAGGATAAGACGTGCAGAGGCGTTCTGGATGCGTTGCAGCCGTCTCAGGAGCTTAGCCGTCGTTCCTGCGTAGAGGGCGTTTCCGTAGTCCAGCCTGCTGGTGACGAGGGCCTGGGTGACTGTTTTTCTTGTTTCGGTGGGGATCCACTTGAAGATCCTGCGGAGCATTCGGAGGATGTTGAAGCAGGATGAGGAAACGGCGTTGACCTGCTTAGTCATGGAGAGGGTGGGGTCGAGGATGACCCCTAGGTTGCGTACGTGGTCGGTGGGTGGCGGGGCTGTTCCCAGTGATGTTGGCCACCAGGAGTCGTCCCAGGCTGAAGGGTTGGAACCAAGGATGAGGACCTCCGTCTTGTCCGAGTTCAGCTTCAGGCGGCTGGTCCTCATCCATTCGGCGACGGCCTTCATTCCTTCGTGGAGGTGGGCTTTGGCGGTGTGAGGGTCTTTGGTGAGGGAGAGGATCAGCTGGGTGTCGTCGGCGTAGGAGATGATGTTGAGGTTGTGCTGTCGGGCGACGTGGGCGAGGGTGCCATTTAGATGTTGAACAGCGTTGGGCTGAGGGAGGAGCCTTGGGGTACGCCGCAGATGATCTTGGTGGCCTTGGATCGGAAGGGGGCGAGGCGGACGCTTTGTGTTCTGCCGGAAAGGAAGGATGTGGTCCAGTCCAGGGCCTTCTCTTGGATCCCGGCGTCGTGAAGGCGTGTTCGTAGTGTGTGGTGGCAGACCGTGTCGAAGGCGGCTGATAGGTCCAGGAGGATGAGGGCTGCTGTTTCTCCGTTGTCTAGCAGGGTCCTGATGTCATCGGTGGCGGCGATGAGGGCGGTTTCGGTGCTGTGGTTGCTGCGGAAGCCGGACTGGGAAGGGTCCAGGATGTTGTTCTCCTCGAGGTAGCGGGTCAGTTGTTTGTTGACGATTTTCTCGGTGACCTTCGCGGGGAACGGGAGCAGAGAGATGGGTCGGAAGTTCTTGAGGTCCTTGGGGTCTGCCTTGGGTTTCTTGAGTAAGGCGGTGATCTCAGCGTGCTTCCAGCTTTCCGGGAAGGTTGCTGTCTCGAAGGAGATGTTGATTATTTTCCGGAGATGGGGCGCGATGGCTGTACTGGCTTTGTTGAAGATGTGGTGAGGGCACGGGTCTAGCGGTGAACCGGAGTGGATGGTGTTCATGATCTCGCTGGTGTCCTCGTCGTTGATGTTGGTCCAGGAGAGCAGGCGGTTGGTGGTTGTGGGGGCAGTGGTCTCGGTGGTTGCCGGGGCGGTCGTGGTGTTGAAGCCGTCGTGGATGTCGGCGATTTTGCGGTGGAAGAAGGTGGCCAGTGAGTCGCACAGGTCTCGCGACGGCTGGATGTCATTGGTGTTGGAGCTGGGGTTGGAGAGTTCCTTCACGATGTTGAAGAGCTCTTTGCTGTTGTGTGCGTTGTTGTCTAGGCGGTCTTTGAGTGAGGCCCTTTTGGCGGATCTGATGAGGTGATGGTGACTGCGGGTGGCGCTCTTGTGGGCGGCGTAGCTGTCCGCTGTCCGTTCGTGGAGCCAGATCTTCTCCAGTTTTCGGCATGTTCGTTTGGAGGCCTGGAGGTCTTCGGTGAACCAGGTGGCTTTCTTGCTGGTGTGGCTGTTGGGCGGATTCTTGAGCGGGGCGAGGGTGTTGGCGCAGTCGTCGATCCACTGTCTGAGGTTGCGGGTGGCGGTGTCGGGGTCGGAGGGTTCGGCGGGTGGGCTCAGGGCGAGGTTGTGGTTAGCTGGTCTTCCGTGACTCTGCTCCAGCAGCGGCGAGGCATTTGTTCGGTGCGGTGGTGCGTGGTGGGCTTCCTGTAGGCGAAGTGGATGCAGTGGTGGTCAGTCCAGTGGGGTTCGGAGGTGTGGTTGAAGGAGACGTGTGGGCTTGCGGAAAAGATGGAGTCTAGCGTGTGGCCGGCGGCGTGGGTGGGTGTAGTCACGAGCTGTCTGAGTCCGAGGGTGGTGAGGTTGTCGATCAGGGTGGTGGAGTTGGTGTCCTTGTTGTTCTCGAGGTGGAAGTTCAGGTCCCCGAGGAGGATGTAGTCCATGGAGGCGATGGCATGTGTGCTGACGAAGTCAGCGATGGAATCGCTGAACTGTGGTCGGGGTCCGGGGGGTCTGTAGATGAGGGTTCCTCTGAGGGTGGTGTTGGGATCGGTGTGGATCTGGAAGTGCATGTGTTCGGCGGTGCTGAGGGTGTCGTCGGTGTTGGTTGAGACTCTGAGGGTGTTCCTGTGGACGATGGCGATGCCTCCTCCGACTCCGTTGGTGCGGTCCCTGCGGGTGATCTTGTATCCGTCCGGGATGGCAATGGCGATGTCGGGGGCTGAAGCGGGATTCAGCCAGGTCTCCGTCAGGAATGCGACGTCTGGGGAGGTTGAGTCGAGAAGGTCCCAGAGTTCGATGGCGTGTTTGCGGGCGGAGCGGGTGTTGAGGAGGATGCATCTGAGGTAGTTGGGTTCTTTCCTGGGCGGTGGTTTGGCGGGGCGGGTGCTGGCGAAGCTGCAGTTCCGGCAGGTGAAGGGCCCTTGGGTGCGCTTCGGGGTGGCCTGGTAGCAGGCGTGATCTTTTCCGGGGTTGAGTGCGTGGAGGGTGCTGGCGTCGTATCGGCGTCTGTTGATGTGGCGGGCGCGGGGGATGCCCGGACCAGGGGGTCTGGCGCTGGGCGCGCCGCGGACGGGCGCATACGGGCTTGCCTTAGGCGCGCCCGCTGCGCACGCCCACTGCGCGGCCGCCATAAATGGGGAGGTGGGAGGGAGGAGCAGGGAATGGGGCAGCGAATGGGCAGTGAGGGGCGGGGCCGCAGGCGCAGCGGCGGGAAACAGGCACAGAAGGGAAAACGAGCACAATCAGGGCATCAAGGGGGCACAGAAAGGAAAAAAATGAGCACAATCAGGGGCAGCAAGGGGGCACAGAAAGGAAAAACGAGCACAATCAGGGGCAGCAAGGGGGCACAGAAAGGAAAAAAACGAGCACAATCAGGGGCAGCAAGGGGGCACAGAAAGGAAAAAAACGAGCACAATAAGGGGCAGCAAGGGGGCACAGAAAGGAAAAAAACGAGCACAATCAGGGGCAGCAAGGGGGTACAGAAAGGAAAAACAGAGCACAATCAGGGGCAGCAAGGGGGCACAGAAAGGAAAAAAACGAGCACAATCAGGGGCAGCAAAGGGGGCACAGAAAGGAAAAACGAGCACAATCAGGGGCAGCAAGGGGGCACAGAAAGGAAAAACGAGCACAATCAGGGCCAGCAAGGGGGCACAGAAAGGAAAAAACGAGCACAATCAGGGGCAGCAGCAGGGCACACAGACGGAGCTGTGTGGTGGGGGAGCGACCTACCAGTCAAGGTCAGGGGTCGCTCTCTTCACCACGCAGCGGCCGCCATAAATGGGGAGGTGGGAGGGAGGAGCAGGGAATGGGGCAGCGAATGGGCAGTGAGGGGCGGGGCCGCAGGGCGCAGCGGCGGGAAACAGGCACAGAAGGGAAAACGAGCACAATCCGGGGCAGCAAGGGGGCACAGAAAGGAAAAACGAGCACAATCAGGGGCAGCAAGGGGGCACAGAAAGGAAAAAAACGAGCACAATCAGGGGCAGCAAAGGGGCACAGAAAGGAAAAAAAAAACGAGCACAATCAGGAGCAGCAAGGGGGTACAGAAAGGAAAAACGAGCACAATCAGGGGCAGCAAGGGGGCACAGAAAGGAAAAACGAGCACAATCAGGGGCAGCAAGGGGGCACAGAAAGGAAAAAACGAGCACAATCAGGGGCAGCAAGGGGGCACAGAAAGGAAAAAAACGAGCACAATCAGGGGCAGCATGGGGGCACAGAAAGGAAAAACGAGCACAATCAGGGGCAGCAAGGGGGCACAGAAAGGAAAAACGAGCACAATCAGGGGCAGCAAGGGGGCACAGAAAGGAAAAAAAAAAACGAGCACAATCAGGAGCAGCAAGGGGGTACAGAAAGGAAAAACGAGCACAATCAGGGGCAGCAAGGGGGCACAGAAAGGAAAAAAAACGAGCACAATCAGGGGCAGCAAGGGGGCACAGAAAGGAAAAACGAGCACAATCAGGGGCAGCAAGGGGGCACAGAAAGGAAAAACGAGCACAATCAGGGCCAGCAAGGGGGCACAGAAAGGAAAAAAACGAGCACAATCAGGGGCAGCAAGGGGGCACAGAAAGGAAAAACGAGCACAATCAGGGGCAGCAAGGGGGCACAGAAAGGAAAAAAACGAGCACAATCAGGGGCAGCAAGGGGGCACAGAAAGGAAAAAAACGAGCACAATCAGGGGCAGCAAGGGGGCACAGAAAGGAAAAAAAAACGACCACAATCAGGAGCAGCAAGGGGGTACAGAAAGGAAAAACGAGCACAATCAGGGGCAGCAAGGGGCACAGAAAGGAAAAAAAACGAGCACAATCAGGGGCAGCAAGGGGGCACAGAAAGGAAAAACGAGCACAATCAGGGGCAGCAAGGGGGCACAGAAAGGAAAAACGAGCACAATCAGGGCCAGCAAGGGGGCACAGAAAGGAAAAAAACGAGCACAATCAGGGGCAGCAAGGGGGCACAGAAAGGAAAAACGAGCACAATCAGGGCCAGCAAGGGGGCACAGAAAGGAAAAAAACGAGCACAATCAGGGGCAGCAGCAGGGCACACAGACGGAGCTGTGTGGTGGGGGAGCGACCTACCAGTCAAGGTCATACTGCTGCGGCATCGCAGCTGCAGATGTATATGCGTATTATGCGGCCTCCCACTTGCTAATTACAAACAAATGGTGGTATAGCTCCCCAACCAACCCAGCGTTCATGCTAGAACATGCGGCGATGGAGGGCGTCCCCCCTTCTTCGGCTCCTATACAGTTTACGGAGCCTAGACTTCCTACCGCCTGCCAGTAGAACAGTGGTCTGGCTCTGGAGATGCACGGTTAGGCAGATGGGGTGGCATGGCTGCCAGACTCAGGCGACCCCACGGTGGCATGGTGCATACCTGCGCCCGGTGACGGCCCTAACAGGATTCCGTAAATGGGACCTGGTGGGCATATCCACTCTTGGAGACGTAATGCAGGGCCCTACTCTAAAATCCTTCCAATGGCTACAGGAGGAATTCCAGCTGCATAAGACACAATTCTACAAATATCTCCAGTTGCGCCACGCATTGGCCCCCATGATTCTTTCTCTGGATACCCTGCCCGAGTTTCACCCCCTTGAGGGCCGCCTCTTAATGGGAGACCTGGGTGCACATAAAATCCGCCAGATCTATCAAACATTGACGACACACACCCGAACAACACTGCACAAGACTAGAGGGGCATGGCAAGACAACATACCAGATCTGACTGACGATGACTGGGCTGAAGCCCTAGCTAGCCCCCGGGGCGCGGCTGTGTCATCACGCTACCATCTCATACAATTTAAATACATACACCGTGTATACTGCACGCGATCCCGACTCTGGAAGATGGGCGTTAACCAGTCCCCCCTATGTCTGCGATGCGAAAGGGAGGAGGGGACTTTCATGCACACAGTTTGGAGTTGTACAGCACTACAGCCTTTCTGGCAGAAGGTCTTGTCCTGTCTAGGCAAGGTATCATCATGGGATCTCCCATTCGACCCGAAGTTATTCCCACTTCACAGCACTGATGGGATAGGAGGGAACCGGTATAAGCAGCACCTACTCTTTTTGGCCCTCACTATTGCTAAGCGCAACATTGCCCAACGGTGGAAGGGGACGTCCCCTCAGACGATGGGTGGGTGGAGAAAGGACATGGACAGATGTATGGGTGCAGAGATTGCTGTGTTGCAGGCCCGAGGCTACCCCCAGAAACACAGGTTAATTCTTTGAGATTTCTGGGATCTGGGACTATCTGTGCTATGTTCATGTTGTTTTACCTGTAAGTTTTGCAGGAGTTGCGAATGTATGCATGTAATGGTACTTTTGATTTATCTCGTCTCCAAAATGTAAACGTAGGGCCACGGCCCAGATTGTACCATGAAAACCCAATAAAATAGGTTATTAAAAAAAAAAAAAAAAATCTCGAACCTCTCAGGATAATGCCTTCTTGAGTAACGGACAGTTCATCTTTGACATTTTTAAACTTCTGGTATTCACTGCCACTGGTAAGAGGTCGAGTGTGCAGGCTCCAAGACTGACGTGTAATAATGTCTTTTAGTTTAAACATGTCACTATTTTGACTCATGGCAGTGGCATTTTGTTCCAACGAAATGGCAGCTGGTGAGCTTGATTTCGCAATGAACTTTATGTAGGCTTCTGCCGTCTTGGAAGGGGTACAATGGTACGGTAGAGGCACTCTTGAGAAGTAGTCAGGAGGGTTTTGATCTTTCCCTAGATCGTGCACGATTGTGCAGTTGTATTCTTGTAATCGCAGACACCAACATTCAATGAGAGGAGGCGCCTTGGGATTGCCAAAGATGGTCAACAATGCTTGATGATCCAGCACATGTATGTAACAAATAACAACGTCTCAAAAGGCAATATTTCGAAGACCGTTAATAAAACATGCACATTTGTTGCAAAAAGGAAAGACAGGGAGACTTAAAGGATTGTATGAATAATGCAAGGAGCGGTCTATATTTAGAACAAATTTGGACAAAAGAACAGTATCAGCACTATTTACATTTAATGTGAGCGTAACCCGAAAGAACTTGTGCACATACGTGCTTGTGGAAAACAAGGTAAACGGCACAAGTGACAAGTGGCACAGCGGAGAACGGTGCAGAACAGACTGTAGTGACAATATTTACAAGAGAGTTTGTTACAAAAAATTAAAGGAAGTTGACAATTTGGTGAACTGCGGAGTTGCGCCAAGAGTTGTGAACCGAAAAGTCTCTTGTAAATATTGTCACTGTCTGTTCTGCGCAGCTCTCCACTGTGCCACTTGTCACTTGCGCCGTTCACCTTGTTTTCTATGAGCAGGTATGCCATAATATGTCTTTGAGCATTTGGGTGTCTGCTGTGCTGTGCAAGGATTACGCCTAACCCGACGGGGCTAGCGTCAACAACAACCTCTGTATGAAGCTTTGGATCAAAGTATGCCATTTCAGTAGCGTTCTCAATAGCTTGTTCGATTTTCTTGAAGCTTTGCTTGCATTCACGTGACCAATGAAATGAAACATTCTTTTTCATCAAGTCTCTCAACGGAGCACTTACAATGGCAAAGTCTCTAGTATGTATTTTGAACAGTAGCTGGCCCTGCCAAGGAATTAACGTAATGTGGAAACATTTTGTGGGGGACTGGCAGTTAACAACACTTGCACTTTAGCTGTATCGGGTGTCATACCCCCCCCATCAGAAAAGATATGGCCAAAGAATTTTAGCTTGGTCTTATGGAACTCAGATTTCCAAGCATTCAAAATTAAACCTGAATCAACAAGTAAACGACACACTTGCATGAGAGCTTTATCATACTCCTTCCGTGTAGCTCCAGAAACCAACAAGTCATCACTATAATTGTAAGCATTCATGACAGGCTGTATTGATACATCGAATGACATCTTGAAAAGGCTCTGCAGCTGATGACACCAAAATTTTGTCTTTTATATCAGAACAGACCAATATGTGTAGAAAATGTTTTAATGTACCTGCAGTTCTCTTCGAGTCCCAACTGATGATATCCTTTACTTAAATCAAAGTGAGAGAAGACCTTCACACCATTCAATTGTGTTATCATGTTGACAATGTGAGGACCTGGATGTCGTTCTCTTTCAATCGCCTTGTTTACTTGATGCATATCAACTCAGATGTGTACAGCTACCTCACTGTGATTTCTGGGTACTACCACTATAGGAGAAACCCATGGCGTTGGACCAGTGGAATACTCAACGATATCTTGGGCGCCTCTTTCCAAAGGGCCATATCCTCCGGGCTAGAGCCTATTAATAAACAGCTACTGTTGCTGATGGCCAAAGCTAGCGCAAGTCCTACGGAGAGGGGACCTTCCCCTCCTGGGGGCCCAAAAATACTCCAGCCCTCGTCTGGTGGTAAACAGATAGTCCCTTAGGAGCACCAGAACCCTGACACATTCGAAAAGTTGTGTCTGGCTTTCTTGAAAAGACGAGTGGCGACCCAACGCAGTTAGGAGGCTGAGAATCCTTGGACTACCCCCAATGATGACTCTTTCCTCCCTTTGGGAGATGATGCTGGGGAAGATTCCGACAATGCAGATTCTGGGAATGAACCAGGCCCCAGCAGTACATGGAGGCCAGAAGGCGGCGCCAAGCGTCCCAGGTATGACCCTCCGAGTACCTCAGACACATGGGGTCGGTTGACCTCTCGGACATGTTTAACGCTGACGATATATTTTACCCCCGTTCCTCGGACTGGACCCCATTGGCAAAGGGGGCTCAATACGTGAGCAACCACTTTGGGAAACCCCTAGATAAAGAGGTTCGGGGAAGACTTAGGGCAGAATGTCCTGAACCATCTCTGGTGGGGAAGGTCACGTTTACCCCTGAGATCGATCCCAAGATGGCCACATTCATTACAAAATTCATCAAGGACCCGAAGAAGGGCCTTGATCGTTCTTGGAAGTCCTGTCAAGACAACGTTTTGGATGTCCTGGAGCCCCTGACAAAAATGCTAGATATGGTCGAGGAAGCCCGGGAAACCGGTAATCTTGTTGACCCCGACATCCACTCGGGGTGGGCTCAATGTGCTCTGTGCTTTCTGGGGGATGCCAATTGTGCCCTTTCCTTAGAGCGCAGGAGATCACTTTTGCTGGCCAACTCGGAAGCAGGCCAGGAGGCAGATGGGGGTCTGTTTGGAGAACCTTTTATTAAGGATCTCTCCAGATGTGTTACTACGTTCTCCTCCCTTGACAAGGCGCAACAATCAATGCGTAAGGTCTTTGGTCAAAAGATTATTGGAGGGGTCAGGAGAGGCAGGGGGTGCTCACTTGGGCAGTCCTACAACGCTGCTCCCCAAGACTACAGGCCAAGAGATCCATGCAGTGGCAGGACCAGAGGAGTTCGGAGGATTTTTCCCCTCCAGTGGTTCTTGGTGAGGGAGAGCCGGCAAAGGCGCCTTCAGAGGAGCTTCCAACAACCCAGGAGGAGCTACCAGTAAGCAATACCCTTTCTTTCCCAACAAGGGTGGGAGGCATGTTCCACTTCTTCCTTTCCAATTGGAGACGACTCCTGGGTTCTTCAAACAGTCAGGGGTTTCGCAGAGATTTCCTAAGAATCCCACAGCAGGGGATTCGTCCCCTGCCTTGGACCTTCTCACGAGACGCCGATCAGCTGATAGATCAGGAGGTAAGGACCCTACTCGAGAAGGGAGCTATAACCCCCAACTCTCTGCACCTCAGAGGCTTTCTAAGCACCCTATTCGTGGTGGAGAAGAAGGACAAAGGCGTTCACCCTGACATAAACCTGAGACAATTCAACAAATGAGTGGTATATTGACTCTTCAAAATGGAGGGGATGCATATGCTTAGGGACATTCTTCAACCAAACAACTGGCTGGTAAGGCTAGATCTCAAAGACGCCTATCTTGCAGTTTCCATTTTTTCCTCCTCACTAGCCTTATCTTGGATTTGAATGGAGGCGGCAAATCGACAAATTCACATGCCTTCCATTCGGTCTTTCTTTCGCCCCTGGTGCTTTACCAAGATATTGAGACTGGCCATGGAATGGCTCCGGGTACGAGGGATGAGGCTCCCTACTGCAGAACATGGGACTCATCATAAATTATGAGAAGTCATAGATCAACCCATCTCAATGGATAGCCTTCTTGGGGTTTTTTATTGACTCCATTCATCAGTCACTGAGACTACCACAGAAGATTTCTTTGATACGCAGGGAACTCCGGTGGACATTAGAAAAAGAAAAGATTTCACTCTGTTACATAGCCAGGGTGATGGGTTTACTGTCATCCTGCATCCAAGCCATTTTTATGGAACCCGGCATACAAGTCTCTTCAGAGACTGAAGGCAAGCCAACTCAGGTGTGGCCGGAATTATGCCAAAGAGATTTCCCTCAACAAGGAAGCTTGTCTGGAGATCAATTGGTGGCTGGGACACATGCAAGCCTGGAAAGGCAGGGCCATATTTCGATCCCCCCCGACATCATAATAGAATCGGGTGCAAGTCAATTGGGCTGGGGGTCCCAATGTGGGGATATTACCACCGACGGTCCCTGGTCCAGAGAGGAAGAAGCCTTGCATATGAACTGTTTGGAGGTTTTGGCAGGCTCCTTCGCAGTGAGAAGTTTGATATCAAACAAGGAGTCCTGCTCCATCCTCCCCAAAATAGACAATGTGTCAGTGGTAAGATATATCAACCGACTGGGAGGAACGCGCACCAAGGTTCTAGAGAACCTAGCAAAAGATTCTGGGAATTTGTCTCCTCCACAATATCTCAGTGATAGTGGAATACCTACCGGAAAGGCTAAATCGAACAGTGGACTGGCATTCCAGGCACCTGAAAGACTCCAGTGCCTGGAATTTTGAGTCACACCTCTTTCAGGGTCTGATGAACAGATGGGGACTGTGTCAGGCTGACCTCTTTACCTAGCATCTGGATCATCAACTCCCATGATTCTTCAGCTGGTGCCCAGATCCCCTGGCGGAAGCCACAGATGCGTTGATGCAGGATTGGAGTCAGATCACGGGATAAACTTTTCCACCTTTTTCGATGATTAACAGGTTGACCACACAGGGTAGGTGTCAATGAGTAGAGTTGGTGACGCCTCTTTGGAGATCGCAAGTTTAGTATCCAGTTCTTCTGGAACTTTCTATGGATTCTCCAAACCCTATTACCCGGACTCTGCACTTTGTGAAGGATGCTCACGGCAACTAACATAATTTGGTACAAGAGAAGACTCTCAAACTGATGGCGTGGAAGATTACAGGACACATTGGGAGGTCCAGGGATTATCGCAACCAACAGCTTGTTCTTTCAGCAGAGATGGGGAAAATTCAACGATTAAGTGTTACAAATCCGCATGGAACAGATGGTCACACTGGTGTGCGTGAAGAAGTTTGGATCTAGTGGGGTCAGCTGTAGTCAGGTAGGTAACTTCTTGTCGGAGTTAGCGGAGAAGGGTTTGGCTTACAGGACCATTAATACTTGCTGCTCAGCTATATCGAGGGGCCATTTTCCTTTCCAGGATGTCCCAGCTGGAGAACACCCTCTGGTGTCTAGATTCATGAAAGGGATCATGTTATCAAGACCTTCAGTCCCCAGATATTCTTCCAGTTGGGATATTAATGTTGTCCTGAACCTTTTGGAGCCACACAGCCGGCCACACCCTGGATGGCATTTTTAGCAATCACGATGACCTGGTGATTGAGGCAGTCCAACCCCTTAGCTGGGTGGACCATTGGCTTATTGAATTTAAAATCTCCCCTCCTCTCACCACCACCAAGGTATGAGGGCCCCCCTCTGGGTACCGCTGCTGCAGAAAATTGAACAAGATCACGGCCACTAGTTGGGAGGCTGCCTCGGCCTCGATCCCTGCCGGGAGGCACAACACTCCCCCTATACAGCAGAGGGCTTCTGGGGCTGGATTAACAGGGCCCTAGACATAGCTGCCCCTTTCCAAAACTGCATTACTAAAAGGACTAAACTTTCCGCTCCATGGTTCTCGGACGAACTTATGGCCATGAGGCGTGAATACCGTAGACAAGAACGCAAATGGCGCTCTAGCCCTTGCCCCCAGGAGAAAGCCAAGCAGCGCTCACTGCTACGGAACTACAAAGATGCCATTTTCCAGGCTAAATCCCGTTTTCTTACTGGAAAGATTTTGTCAGCAGACAATTCCTCCAGTATGCTCTTTAAGGTAATTAAGGAAATCTCTGAACCACCCCAGCAACAACCTATGACTCCCGCCCAAGATTTCTGCGATAATGTAGCGATCTATTTTCAGGAGAAAGTCCTGCAGATCTTCCATGAGTTTGCTCCTTCTATTGACAATGTGTCTGTTAGCGAGGAAATCATGGAGGAAAGTGCTGAACCGAATATGGTGAAACCCCTATAGGTCATCAGGAAGAATGTTTTGTCTACCTTCTCCCCTATCTCCACTCAACAAACTAAAGATCTCCTTCTCGGTCTTAAATCCGGAGCGCCCTCCGACCCTTGCATGCCCTCCACACTGAAACTGGCGCCGGATTTAGCAGCTAATTTCCTGTGCGAGGTATTCAATGGAATACTCTCGTCTGGTTGCTACCCAGCTATCTGGAAGGAAACTATTGTTCTCCCTCTCCTTAAGAAACCTAATGCCGATCCCATGGAGCGAAAGAATTTCCGTCCTATTTCCCTCCTCCCCGCCCGGCAAAATCCTGGAGAAATTCAACAATACTGAACTGATGAAGTACATTGACACACAGGAAATCTTAGATCGTTCCCAGAATGGATTCCGCGCCGGTCACAGCACCGAATCTGCCCTTATTGCAGCCACTGACTGCATCCGGTTGCAGGTAGACCAAGGGGGTTCGGCAGAATTGATTCTGCTTGATTTATCGGCAGCATTCGACACCGTCTCCCCAGTGTGCATGGTCCAACGTCTGCGGGAAGTGGGGGTTACGGGAAAAGCCCTGCAGCTTCTCCATTCGTTTTTAACAGATAAGTTGCACACAGTTAGTTGTGGGGGCTTCAGAACAAAAGCTTTTGCTCTCCCATGCGGGGTCCCTCAGGGCTCTACGCTGAGCCCTACTCTTTTTAATTTATAAGTGACCCTTCTGGCCGAACTGGTGAGATCCTACGGATTCCAGGTGCTCTCCTACACGGACGACACCCAAATTATCGTTTCCATCACCAACGACCTGCATTCAGTCGCAGAGAAGTTCAACATATGTATGTCTAACATCATTCGTTGGATGAAGGGCAATTCTCTAAAGATCAACACAGACAAGACCGAGGTATTAGTTTTTGGACCACAGAATTCCATCTGGTTGAATGCATGGTGGCCTACTGAATGCGGGCTCCTTCCAGCCCCGGTAAAAACAGCTAAAAATCTGGGGGTCATCTTTGATGAGGGGCTGACTTTCGATGCCCAAGTCAACCGTACTGTTGGTACATGTTTCTATATTTTAAGAACCCTCAGAAAGGCGCTTCCACTCATTCCCTCGGAACTACATCGGCCCACTATCATTGCACTGATTACTTCTCGTCTTGATTACTGTAACGCCCTTTACCTCAATATCACCACTGCATCACTGAATAAGCTCCAGGTGGTACAGAATGCAGCAGCAAGATTGATTCTAAACATTCCCAAACATCAGTCTGCCAGAGAAGGGATCCGTACCTTACACTGGCTCCCCATCAGGGAGCGTATCTCATTCAAGGTCTTAAGCACAGTATACAAGGCCATGCATAGCAAAGACTCGCCCCAACTCAAATCTTTGTTTCAATGGTATACTCCAGGGAGGACCTTGAGATCATCCACACAGAACAAACTGGTCTCGCCCAAATCTCGCAGATCCAGATGGGGCGGCCGCTCTTTTTCGGTTGCAGCCACCAAACTCTGGAAATCACTCCCCTCCGTCATTACCAACGCAAGCTCTCATTCTGCTTTCAGGAAACTCCTGAAAACATGGCTATTCCCCTCTTAATCAGCTGTTGCGCTTTTTTCCCGTGCCTATGTCTGCCCAGCGCCTTGACACCTTCGGGTATAGTGCGCTTTACAAATACTATCCTATCCTATAGCAGGACAACAAATTCCTCTTACTGAAGCAATTTACAGGTGCATTGGTGATTTTAGTATGTCTCATATCATTTAAAAAAAAAAAATGTATTAAATATTTTATTGATTTTCAACTCACACAAACCCCCACTTATAATACACATTGTCAATGGGAGGCACATTCTTTGATACATTGCATGAATATTCACTGTCAACCATTGGGGTAGCATCCTCATCCCAATCAGTACTACAATAAACTACCCATCGTCCTCTCTTCCTGTCGATATCGACATCAGTATATGCATTCAATACCATCCCAGAACATAAAGGTTCCCAAACGTGGTGCCCCCCGCATGAATTTGCCCCTCCCTCCCCCTTCCCCCTAACCCCTTCCACCGGTGTGCTCCAAGTAATTTAAACAGGAATAATCAATCGTCATCATCGTGCTAGGGTGTGCAGGTCTCCAATTGTATTTGGGTTGTACTCCCATTCCCGCTGGCTCCGCACCTGCTCCTTTTCCCCTGTAGTCAGCTCAAGCCTATCTATGATCTGTGTGCTCCGACATTTTCCCGAGGAGCCTCCAGGGAATATGTATCCGAGTCCGGCTCTGGGAGCTTCAGCAGGGCCACCAATGCTTCCCATACCTGTGCAGTTTCCATCGCTTTTTCATTATTCGCTCTCCTGGCCTGTTGTAGCCAAACCATACTCTCACTAGCCGCCCAGTTCGTAAACTCCGCCCTCCATCGCGCCACTCTAGGGCCCTGCTTAGATTTCCACTGCCTTGTTAGTTCCCGTTTAGCTAATAAGAGCCCCAAGTCAATGAACTTGCTCGTAATCTTAGTTCGCGCCGTGTACGGAAACCAGTGCAGTATGCATGCCCCCATGTCGGGCTCTATCTGCCTATTCGTCACTCCACATAGGACCTCTACCACCTCCTCCCAGTACGTTCCGAGCTGCGGGCAGCTCCACATCATATGTTGAAAGTCTGCCGCATTCGTGTTGCACCTGGGACAACAGGCCGAGTCCACCTGGAAATATTTAGTTATCTGCTCTGGGGTTAGATACGCCCTGTGTATAATGTAGAAATGGATAAGTTGGAATCTGCCATTCCGCGTGCCTTTCCATGCCCTTTCCACTATTTTAGTCCAGGTCGTCTCGGGAATATCCTTACCCAGGTCCGCCTCCCATTTTTCACGCAACTGAGTCAGTGGCTGCAATTCCTCCTCCACCAATCGTCTACCCAGGCATGCTACTGCCTTTACCGTCCCCGCTGCCATTACCACATATTGACATGTCAGGGATGTCTGTGGCTCCGATAGCCCTTCCCCCCAATATTTCTGAATCGCAGACGCCAGCGCGGCATGCAGCAAAAAGGCGCCCCTAGGCAAACCATACCTATCCTGTAACGCTTGAAAAGGCAAGAGGGCCCCCTCCTCATATAGATCCCCGATCATTTGCAGCCCCAGATCCTCCCATTCTGCTAGCGCAGACCAGTCTCCTCCATGCGGGAAGGCCGTACACATGCCCAGGGGAATCTCCGGTGCGTATGGACGAGTGATTCCACCCCTACGCTTGTATCTATTCCAACATGCTCTTAGTGTTTTCTCCTCATTCGTCAATGAATCAACTCGCAATCGCTGGCCGAGAACTACAAATGATAGAACATGCCTCGGTAGCCAACGGTCCTCTGGGCCATCCGGTCCCCTAAACTCCCGAGCCACCGCCTGCGTGAGCCACTGTAGCTGGGCTGCTAAATAATACACTTCGAAGTCCGGGACCGCCCATCCTCCCTCCGCTCTAGGCCTCATCATCGTGGTCAGTGCCACTCGCCGCCTGCCACTCCCCCACAGAAATCCGCCTACCATGGATCTAAGCGTCTTAAACACTGAACCTGGGATCCAAATCGGCAGCGTCCTGAAATAATATAAGAGTCTAGGCAGTGCCACCATTTTCAGTAGTGCTACTCTACCCGCCACTGAGAGTGGCAAAGTACTCCAAAATGCCATGCTCCCTTTGACCCCTCGCACTGCTCTGTTCACATTGCCCTCCAATAGATCCGCCTGCTCATGGTAGATGTTAGTCCCCAAATATTGCAGGCAACAGGGCTCCCATCTTATTCTCTCCAGTCTAGTAGGAGTGTCCATCGCCCGACACGCCGGGAACAGGCAAGTCTTCTCCCAGTTCACACACACAACCCCGATGCTTCCCCAAACATCCGCAACAGCTCCGTCGCTCCCGTGAACACCTCTTCGGGGGCGGCCAAAAACATCAGCAGATCATCTGCGTAAAGCGATATGTAATGCACTTCTCCACGTATCTCCAACCCAGCATAATGCCTCCCTGATCTAGCTGGCATCGCCAGTGGTTCAATCGCCAGTGCAAACAGGAGCGGAGACAGCGAGCAGCCCTGACGTGTCCCTCGTCCCACTGATCAGGGTGATGACAACGTCCCCCCCGTTCGTACTCGCTGAGTTATATAGTATTCGAGTCCACCTCACGAATGCCTCGCCCAAACCCAGCTTGCGCATTACCTGAAAGAGATATGGCCACTCCAGGCTATCGAATGCCTTCTCTATGTCCACTGAAAGAATCAAGGCAGTCGATGTCGGATCCTGGCATTCCTCCAAAATTCGCAACAATCGTCTCACATTAATAGACGTGTTACGCTTAGGTATAAAACCCGATTGATCCCGGTGCACCAGCTGCGACATGTATGGGAGTAGACGGGATGCCAGGATCCTGCTCAGTATTTTGTAGTCGGTCGTCAACATTGAGAGTGGGCGGTAAGCCTTCATATCCGTAGCTTCCCTTCCAGGTTTCAAGAGGGGGATGATAATAGCCTCCCTAGTTGTCTCAGGCAGCCTCCCTACTTTATGCGCCTCCTTATAAACCACCTGTAGGCGCGGAGCCAGACACTCCGCGTACTTGGAGTAGAATTCTATGGGAAGGCCATCCACCCCAGGCATCTTGTTACGGGCCATATGCTTGATCGCGCTCCTGATCTCTCCCACCGTAATCTCACTGCCCAGCAAGTCTCCCTGCTCCTTACTCAAGCTCGGCAGGGCCACCCCCTCGAGATACTCCCCTATGCCATCGGCATCCCTAGTCAGTTGGGTACTGTAGAGCTCAGCATAATACTCTATAAACAATCTGTTAATCCCCGTCTGCGTGTTCACCCCCCCACCCCCCCTGTGGGAGCTGTCAAGCCCAGTATCGGCGCTCCCCTGGACACCGGATTGGCCAACCACGCCAACAGAGCGCTCGATTTTATCCCCCTCCGCATGCACCCGTGCTCTATAATTCTTATAGTCAAAGGAGCGCAGTCTCTCCATCTGTACCGCCACTGCTTCTCTAGCCTCCAATACCTCAGTCTGCGCCCCGGGCCTCCCAGGTCGGTCTCTCTACACGTCCCAAAGTCGGCTTTCCGCCTTCTCCAGGTCCGCCAATAACGTTTTCCTTACTCCCACCACCTTGCTTATGCAGATACCCCTGACCACAACCTTAAACGCATCCCATTCGATTGCTGCCGATGTCGCCGTCCCCTCGTTCTTCTCAAAGTATTGATCAATGCCCGCCCCCAGCTCCTCGCTAAAGACCGGGTCCTCCAGCGCCTCCGGTCGAAGCCGCCAGGTCGGTATAAGTGACCTCTCTCGGCTCCATCGTATCCGCACTAGTAGCGGGTTGTGGTCCGAAATTGTTCTCGCTAAATACTCGCTACCTATCACCTTGGTGTGGACATCAGGGGTGCATAATATTGCGTCCAATCGCACATGCAGGTCATGGAGGCCAGAATAATAAGAATAATCCCTCTCCTCCAAATGCTGGGCACGCCAAGTGTCGACCAGCCCCCAATGAGTTTGCCATGCTCTCCTCGCCTTGGAGATCCTATGTACTGGGGCACCAGAAAGCGGAGGGTGGGATCTGTCTCTGTCCACATCTGCTATTGAGTTGAAATCTCCCCCCAGTATTGTCGCACCAGTTAAGTATGGCGCCAGGCTCCCCGACAAGCTCTCAAAAAAGGAGGGCTGGTCGACATTGGGAGCATACACACTGCACAGAGCCACATCTACTCCATTTAGCCTCCCCAGCACCGCTCAAACCGTCCCTCTGGGTCAATCAATTGTTGCGTTGGCTGAAAAGGGACACCCGCTCTGACCCACACCAGGGCGCCCCTGGCAAAGGCTGAGTAAGTCGTATAAAATAATTGCCCCCTCCATCTCTTCTTCAATTCTGCTCCCTCAGACCGGTTAATATGTGTTTCTTGAAGGAACGCCACCTGCACCCCCGTCGCACCAGGTAAGCATGCACTTTATGGCGCCTTTGCATTGTGTGAAGCCCCCTCACATTCACGTCCCCATTTGTCAAGCAGTCCCCCCCCCTGCACACATCCCCCACCTAAGAGCACACTGGTGTCCCTAACTCCCCCCAACCTCCTCCCAACCCCTCCCCAACTCCCTCCCCCCAGAACAAGCACTACAACATTAGAACCCATCCAAACTACCGCTCAACTGCTCCCTCGATGCCCTTAGGGAGCTACACCCACACAAACTTACGGGAGGTAAGCCCTCAGCTTCAGAGAGTCAGACACCTAATAGGCCTCCAACCTGCGCCCTTCGCCCATAATGTTGTACCAGCCCCCTCCGGGGCCTCACATCAACGAGACTTCTTTCACAAATTTTTCACAGCCCCTGCATATCCCCCGGACCTAATTAAGCAAGTCCTAGCCATCCTAGTCCCCATCTAGCCCCCTCCCTATCTCCCTCCCCTAGCTTAATACCCTTCCCATGTCCGGGCCAGAGTCTACATCACCCATCCACAATCTCATCCGCCGTCCCGGCTGTCACATGAGGCAGTTTCAAGCTTCCGGCATCCGATTGTTCATTGTCCTCTTCCAGGGACCCCCCTTCCGATTCCGTTCTCGCCGGAGACGTACCCCCTTCCACTTGAGAGATTGCCGTGACGGCCTGCAAAGCGGCCGCTCTCTCCTTTTCCGTTTGTGTCTCTGTCGGCTTCTGGGCCGCTGGTTGACGTCGCCGGTTACGCCTCAGTCTGCGCGGGCGAGGCCCCTCCGCTCCTACTCTCACTCCACTCCCTGCTTCTCCAATACCCGCTTTATACATCTCCAGCCAGTTCCAGGCCTCCTCTGGGGTGTCATGAAAGGACATCGTGCCATCCACTGTAATCTTCAAACGCGCCGGAAACATCAGAGAGTATTGGATACCCTCATCCCGAAGTGCCCTCTTGACTGCCACAAACGATACTCTGCGGCGCTGGACCTCAAGCGTGTAATCCGGGTACAATGTCACCTTACTGTTGTCCACTGTGTATGGGCCCGCCGACCTTGCCTTGTGCAGTAGGAGATCCCTGTCCTTGTAATGAAGCAGCCTGGCCACCACCGGCCTTGGCGGTCTCCCGTGTGCCAAGGGCCTGGCCGGTACTCTGTGGGCTCTCTCCAGCGTGAAGAAAGATGACAATCCTTCCGGCGCGACAGTCCCTTTTTGCCACTCCTCCAGATAGTCCACCATGCTGGATCCTTCCACCCCTTCAGGTAGCCCCACCACCCGGATGTTGTTTCTTCGATTTCTCCCTTCAGCATCCTCTGTCCGCCTCTCCAGGGTCTGCAGCCTATTCTGAAAATCTGTCATCTGCGCTGCCATCGACTTTTGAGCTGGTTCCAGGACTTCTATGGCCGTCTCTGTTTGTTTTACCCTATCAGCCAATTTGGCGTGGTCCGCTCGGAGCAATCCTAAGCCCTGCGTCACATGCGCAATGTCCAGCTGCAGGGCCTCCCTAGTGTCTGTTATGGCCTTTAGTATTTGATCGACCTGTTGCTGGAGCATCCCCTCTGGACGTTGTTGCAGACCCTCTCGCGCCTCCCCAGAGGTTGTGTCCTCTTCCTGCTCCGCGGGTGCTCCCGCCTGCTTCCCTCTCGGTTTCCCCATGTTTCCTCAGGTCTCGAGATCCGCGAAGCCTCTGGGTGACCTTCTATAAGTCGCGGCCTCTCAGCGGGTCCCCACTATGCAGCCACACCTCGGGTGGGTAAGCCGTCCTCTCTTCACCTCTTTGCGCCCTCTTCCAGAATCGCCCCCCTCAACAGGGTCGTCCTCCAGGCTCAGCCAGGCCCCGTTACGTCCACTGTCTCTGCCCTCGGAACAGGCCTCTCTCCAGCTGGGCATCAAAGGCTCACGGCCAGCAATGGGACCCACTCCAGGCCAGCTGTCGACAGCTGCTGCGCCTCTTTCGGCATTAATTTCCACGGTCCCCCCGCCTCATGGGTCAGATACAGCAGGCCTCACCTCCATCTCAATGCCTGCTCTTGCCGAACCCACGGCGCGGCAATGCATCCGTACCAGCTGCTTGAATAATCCACCTGCTACTTGCTCCAGCCCACGTCTCCTCCTGTGATCCTGCCCTGTCTATCTCCTGCCCAGGTCACCCATCAGTGGCTCCACACGTGCCTTCTCCCAGCCGCTTGTCTGCTTTTCCCCCTGCTAGGCCTCACCAACTTGCCAAATGCCCTCTCTTCTGCGTCCCTCCACGCTCAGTCGCACCGGCTGTCGGATCCCCAAAATAGGGGAGGGGGGGGACACTCCAATATGCTCATCCAGCTTCTCACAGTTGTCAGTACTCTTCAGCCACTGGAGTCCCTGCTATGGCTGTACTGTCCTCAAGTGCCCTTCCACCCCTCAATCGGCCTTCAGCACAGGCAGTCTGCTTATCTCGCTGTTCCCACCATGAAGCTTGCACCATTAGTATGTCTCATATCATATCCTGCAAATGTGAATCAGATGCTAGAGCTCTAGATAATTCAGCCAGACTTTTTTCCCTGAACTGGGTATCTTTCACTATTTTAAGGAGAATTAAATCTAATACTAGAGTGGTTCACTACTCCGCTTTTTTCCACCATCCATAGTTATGCCTAAAAGCATATAAGGCTATGAAGGAGGACTTTCACCCTTTGGGAACGTCTCAACCTCTCATTGCCTAAAAGAAGCCTTTTAAGGCGGTCTCCTCTCCAACCATTGCACGCCAGGTAAAGTGGGTCATACAGGAAGCTGGTATTGATACCTCAGTTTTTAGACCTCATTCTGCTGTGGGTTTAGGTGGAGTGGTTTCCAAAGCCTTTCACTTAGGTGTTCGCTTGGATGATATCCTGAACATGGGCGACTGGTCTTCAGATTCTACTTTTAAGACGTTTTATTTTAAACCTGTTATAAATGTCGCTTCGCTGGTGGTTAATCAGCTTCATACTTTCATAATCTGATCCTCCAGTCCTAACATAGGTTGTAAAATTTCCTAGCTATTCTGTAGGAAAATTTAAAATTCTATTAAGGACCTCCTGGTTATACTTCTGTATGTCAAGTACCCACCCTTCAATCATAACTGAGGATAAGTATTCTGTATTCAGTATGGTACAACCTGTTATTCTAATGTGCTCAAGTATTAAATGATCTGGTAAAATGCTAGGGTCTGAAAAGGGTGAATTACAGCCTTGTTAATTTTCTTTAGGAGATAAACAGAGGCAAGAATTCTAACTGCAATGGACAGTATTAAATTTCGCACAAAGAAAGAGGACGTGCTTTTCCTTGATGAAGTTGATATATGTGTTGGTGCACGGCCATTGGTGAACTGGGTTGTTGACTTTCTCTAAAGACTCATGGGAAATGTAGTCTTTATTTCTTTGCCTATTGTTGTTTTAATGGACTGCTTAGCTTAAAAATGAGGACCAAATGCATAATCCTCGCCTCCATGTCCTTAATGGAACTGAAACTTTCCTTCACATTAGCTAGGACATTTTACATTCTCCAGCATCCACAAGTGCTGCTTCTTCTTGACTGAGTGCAAGGAAAATATTAAAATAATTCTTAGAACACTGTCCTCTCGTGCCATGCTAACCAAGGTACAAACTAGGTGTTGAACCTTCCATGGAGAAATTAAAGGAGAAATATACAAATGTGCAAAAAGGTTCATTCATGCCCACCTATTTAGTTAGTGAAAGTGTAGAAAGTCAAGGCTGTTTGACTTGGGTCAGTAATAGAAAGATTGTTTCTGAGGAAGCACAATGTAATGTCCTAAATAATGAAGTTCGTTTATTTGGGAAATGTAAATGATATAGTAAAAATGGCAGAAGTTACCTAAGATGTAGTTCGAAGATGACAAAGTATTTATATATATCACAATGTGCTCCAGTCTTAGTGTAAGAGATGGAAGCTGGTATTACCTGAATAATTAGTTAGAGAAGTGGCCACAAAATACTATTACACAGTGCTTAATTTGTAACAAAATAAGTGTCAGGGCTTTCGGCAGGAGGCCACAGCAGCTTGCACCACACATTGCCTCTGCCATGCTGCCAATAATAGTAACAACACAACTACTAACCATCACACTACTACAAGTGTGGCAATTCAGACTATTCCAGGCCCCGAAAGTTATAAGAATGGCTTGGGCAGCAGGTAAAGTATATGGAATTAATAATTGACTGTTGTTGTGGTCATCTTTAAATGAGCGAGATGGCGCCACCTTGTGGCAGACTGTCACAAGCGCCGGTGTGGACAATTAAGTGTCGGTGCCAAGCACAGGAAACTGCTGGCTCAAATTAAGCACTGCTATTACACCAAGTTGAGTATGGTGTATTTGAGACGCGATAAGTGCAATTTCAAACTACCAAGTCAAGGGTACCCAAAATGGGTATCCAGCCAGTCAGGGAAGTGCAGTTCAGTGCTGTACATATTTGTGTTGCAGTTATCAGTAGATCCTAACAAAGTAATACTTGTAAGTGACCCACAAGGGCAAGTTGAAACTGAGCTAGATGACAGGTTTTAAGATGCTATGTAAGGAATCCATGGAGTGTCTGTTACGGGGATTATATGAATTATGTTCAACAACAAGATTGGAATCTGGAATATAGTCATTACGTGAAATGTCCCATCAAAAACACAGAATTATTAGTCCACCTTAAAGGCTGGAAATGAACCAGTATAATGTAATTCAGTTTTTTGTAACCTGAAAGAGGTACCCTACCGCGACATTCTTGGGACTCTGCCTCTTTCGTCTAGGTGCCCTTTTGGTTTGGCATGTTTGGTTTTTCCATTGAAATCTGTAGCACAGACGGCTGCAGAGGGTATACTGCCATAATTCACTATGTACAGTGTAGCCTGGGAAGTAGGTGTCCTGCCCAGGACACTAGATTCTCTCAGAACTCGAACATGCTGGACAGGAATGCCATCTCACATAGGAGTTTATATTCATCAACACACTGTATTCAATGTTGTTCCTACATGTGCAGAAAATGTGCATACATGTGGGTCCTGCTTGCGTCTTTGCTTTGAGAACTTCCACTATGTACCAGTATCCATGCTTGCTGGTTGTTGACTCAGCAGTTTCCTGGTAGAGTTTTTGGAGTTTGGTGATTTGGTGGATGAGTGTGAATGATGGTGGTTGCCTCAAAGGGATAGTTCCTATTCTCCGGGATATTGGATTGTTAGTATGTCATCAGGGTGTTAAGCCATATTCCTAATGTGAGTTCAGAGCCATCCAGCATGGTCCCATGTGGTGTGCTTCATCCTGTAATGCACTTCCTATATCAAGCAAATATATATGTAGTCCTCAGGTAATACCTTGTTACGCCACAGCTCCTCCAACCTGCTTCATTCAGTCATCAGTTTCTTTAATTTAGGATCATCTTCAACACTGATTCTGCTCTTTTTAACTTTTCTCTTTTTTACCATCATCATTATGCTGCTGTTCTTCAAGATCCAGCCCATGATACCACAGCTTTGAAAGCTCTTCATCTGCAACTTTAGTCCATATGTCAGCAACCTGGACATTGCTGGTTACCGAAAATACTGGAGCTAGGATCAGAAACAATACACAGATGAGGGGATAGGATTCAGTGGAGATGTCCACAAAATATATATGTTCAAAATTCAACGTCTGTTTATACTACAGGATCCCTGAGACAGTGAAAGAGCGGCGCTTCAGCTTAGAATTTCAGGCTTCAAGCATGGATGTCATTTAGGGATCACTGGGGGTCGCAGCTGTAACCCCTGGCGTGCCACTTGCGACCCCTGGCACTGCATTTGCGACCCCTGGCCTCAGAGATAGCACAGTCAGTGCCATGAATACAGGGGCTTTTTTTTTCTTTTTCGAGTAAGTAATACAATGTGTATGTCCACGACTTGTGTACTATGCCAGGATATACCCATTCCCACTTATCCTCCCCAGCTCGTGTTGGCCAAGTACCTCGTAATTGATTTACGGACTGCCGTGAGCCCACCTCGGGTGAGTCAATTACTTATTCCTCCTCCGCCCTGTATAATTGTTTTGGCGTGATAGCCTTGATGATACTGACACTGCCTCTTTAATTTAGATCCCGGAGGAAGCTTTAGTGCAATTTACATGCCTAAGCAGTGCGGTGGTCCTGTTAATCGAGTAGAGCGGACCGGCCGAGACCCTCTTATTATTGCATACTTCCCTGCTCCACACTATGGAATTCGCGCCCATGGGCATGCCTTAGTTGGTTCTCCGGGTAAGCATATGCCTTCGCACACCGATGTAGAAGTACAGTCACGAATCCTCAGATTGGCCATCCTCAATATCATTATTTTAAATAGGTACACCACCTTCCCCCGGACTACATGGGAATGGATACCAACTTCCGGAAGGCCCTCACCGTTCTCGATCCGTGTTTAACATATGGTAAGCTGCCGCTCACCATTGCCCCTAGCATCATTTGTTAAATTCTCTTACAGTACCACAATGCCTTACACTACTTTTCTTCCATTAGACCCCAGCACTCCTGTCCTGAAGAGACCCCGTATTGAGAGAGGGTCGAAACGTTGTCGACTTCATAAAGAGAGAGCCTGAGAATAACACAAATACTATCCACTGTATTACAAATGCCAAGCTCCTCTTTTTGTTACTTCCAATAACCGTCTCCTTTTCCAAAGTCACCTTAGAAACACTCCTCGCACCACCGTTAGGTTATGGTCACTCCACTGGGGCTCACTAAAATCACTTTAAACTGTACATAATGTGTTTACCTTGAAAAGTTTCTTTCCTCTTTATTTACTTTATGGTACGTTTTGACTATTGTGATTACGAAATAAATCACGCTCACTTCGGCTGAAGTGAGCAGGATTGAGATATATTGTCTTGTGGGCTGTTTCATTTTTATGCTCTATATATTTACAGAATCGTATTAAGATCGCATCCTGTATTCCCTGTTTTTTGATTAATTCCAGCAAGTTAAACTGTCTTGCGTAAGTGCATATTGTTTTTTCAAACGAGTTCCTTGTGAACATTGTTTTTTGCTTAGTAGTTAAGAATACAAGGGCATCTTGTCCATATGGACATCAGTTGGAGCATCGATCTCTTAGTTTTTTGTCATTTTTTTATTACAGTATCAGTGAATAATTAGTGCAAAAAATAAGGACCCCCTGTAACCGATAAAAATTTCCTAGGACAGGGAAAATACCATTGTAAATCAAGATCGCTAGGCAACAATATGGTCAAATAGGAATAAGAAACAGACCTAAATCAAAGAACTAATCACGGAACAACTTAATGTACCAATCAGATATAGAAAACATTTATTTTTATTCTTTTAAAAAAATATTTAAAAAGTGGCTAAAAAAGTATCATACAGTAAACAGTCAGACAGTAACAGTGATTTGTATCAATGTGTTTTTTTTTTTTTTAAATCTTCTTTATTGGCATTTATGACATTCAAACAAAACAAACCATACATTTATGAGTACATTCTCAATATGTGCATATTTCAACCTTCTGAAACATCTAACAGCAGCTATTATAAACAGCAGGGTTAAAGGAACAGTAAATCACTTCCAGGATTCTAACCCCATTTTTAACCCTGTTCCTTAAGATGCAGCTGACTCTTATCTCTTGATCTTGTTATCAAGACCTTAACATACTAGGATATCTTACGGGGAGCAGCTGTACCCTCTGTCCATGTCTCATGTTCGCACACCTATGCCCTTTATGAGTTGGCATATATGTCAGTATGCAGACCAGTTAGAAGACAAAAGAAAAAGCCAATAGGTCTCGCCTTTGGGACCTTATAAGTGTTTAGTTATCCAGCACAATATCCTTGGTGCAACAACATCAACTGTTGCATGGCTAAACACTTATAAGGTCCCAAAGGCGAGACCTATTGGCTATGCCAATGCTTGTTTATTTATTTTATGCAACTAACATCCATTGACAAAGCCAATAGTCATGGTTTGTTGTAGGTCTAATGTTACTAGATGCAATGATAGAAACCGCAAAATACCAGTCGGGCGGCACACTGCTCAGCACATATTTTTAGCTTAGATGTTTTAAGCCAAGCCCTTAATTACATCAGACGCACCCCTTGGAGAGACCCCCAGTTTTTTCATCCCACGTAAAGCCCTGGAAAAAACACTATGTCACAGTCACCTCACGTCCTGGCACTGCATCATGCATGACTCGTGACTTCCAAGTTTTCAGATTGCCTATGTGCAGGTGCATAGTGAACCCTCCCCCACCCCTTGCTTTAGGACCTACAGCGAGGGTGAAGTTCTTGATGGGCCTCTTCTGTCTGCAACTGGGTGGGTGGATGGGTGGGTGGGTGTATGGGTAAAGTGTGGCTGGAAGGATGGGTGGCTAAGTAAAAGGGGAATGGAGAGAGAAAGGGAGGATGGATGGATGGATGAGTGAAAGCATGGATGAATGATTGGCAGAATGGATGGGCGAATGGGTGCATGGATGAGTGAAAAGAAGAATGTAAAGATGGATGATTGAAAGAATGCATAATGAGTGAAAGGGAGAGTGGAGAGCTGGAAGAAAGGATGGATGGATGAGTGGATGGATGGATGAGTGGATGGATGGATGAGTTTAAGGGTGGACGGATGAGTGACTGGGTGGATGGATGAGTAAGTGAAAGGATGGGTGAAAGACTGGATGGATGAGTGAAAGGATGGCTTGGGTGAAAGGGTAAATGGATGGATGAGTGGATGGGTGGAAGAGTGGATGGATGAGTGAAAGGATGGATTTTGTGAAAGGGTGGATGGATGGATGAGTGAAAGGGTGGATGAAGGGATGGATGAGTGAAATGATGGATGGAAGGATAGATGATGGATAGGTTTGCAAATGATTGAAAAGGTTTGGATATGGATGGGCACACAGATGGAAGGACAGAATGAATGGTGAAAGACTGAATGATGGATGAAAGAATTAATGGATGACAGAATGTAAATTATCATATGAAATACCTCTAAAAGACCTGCACAGTTGCTCAAAGCTGCAAGCATACCAAATAAACGTGAAGTGCACAATTGTCTATACCTAATATAAACTTATTTTGACTTGTACTTAAGTGGTTGTCTATTTACTTACTTTTATACTATTGCGCAACTTCCTCTGATGTGTCTGTAAAACGTACCTTTTTTCACAAAGTTTTGTCCTGAATTTTGACCGTCTGTCCTGAATTTTTGTCCTGAATTTTTAAACTTACCGTCCTGAATTTGCACCCATGTCAGTTGGTCACTCTACATCGGTCTACATTTAGATTCTGTATAAGAATTTGTTCAAATTTCACTTTTTCAGGAATAACGTTTTAATTCTGAAAATTAGAAAAAACTAATGTATTTATAGGTTTACGAATGTCTAATTATGGCAGAAATACTATTTCCTCACACATTAGTGACAGGCTACTATGCGCACACAAGTCTGTCCCCACATCAATAAGCAACGTTGAATTTAAATCCGAAAACAACCTCGTTCTCGTAAAAGGAAAGAGAAATTCACAACGGATTCCCTGCCTCGAAATGCAAACGAACACCCACAGTATCACTAGATGGCAGCCATCACATGGTCTAACAAAGGAAGCCAAGAAACCCCTTGCCTCTGACTGTGATCCTTGTAGCTAACAGCCTGATGTCTTGCTATCAAATCGCCTAGCTTCACTAGCAACATTTAAACTCCCTGCAGCATCCAGTGATCCGTTGTCAATCACAAATTCAAATTTACCCAAGGAAAAGTCTTGGAAAAGGTATGTGACCGCACCCATCATTTCAGAAGACCCCAGCCCACTGCACCACTCCCTATTGAATAAAACCTACATCTGTGATTGATTTGTTCGGTCTTACTCAATGACCAAGGCATATAGAACTCGGATTTATGCCGCCTGGGAGAAGTTACAATGATAATCTAAACGCTAACCATAATACATTACGTAAAATGTGAAAATTGTTGTCGTTTTCTAAGGTGTCGCCCTTACAGAAAAGCAACCTCAGGAGTTGTCAGTAAAATAAGTCAACGCTATGTCAATCCATACATCTGACGAAGAATAGGTCTACGGATTTGCCTGTAGTTAACATAATAATTAACACATGAGAGAGAGGGATTCCGCAGGCACGTGCACAATGACTGACATGGTCTTCGCCCTATTTTACCTGGTTAAGCAGATTAGGAAGGACTAGCCACATTTAAGCAGTAAACTGAGCAATGCGTCTACTACGATTGTAGGTAGGCTGCGACATACCTCGCGTTCTTCCCACTACACACAGAGGCTGGGCATCAGTTATCGGTAGGCCTGTTCTGGTTATTTAGAGGTGGGAGGGGTGGGGGAGTGCGGCCGAGAGCAGGGAGGCGCAGCGTTGCCCTTGCGGGAGCGAGCGCAATAATTGGTACCAGATGGCGCCGCTCGCTCCCGCAAGGGAATCGCCAAACGTGCACGCGTTGCCATTGAAAGCAATGCAACGCGTGCACGTTTTTAGGGCAAAAACTGCATTGATTCCAAGAGGTCTCTTTCCTATGCAGCGCATGCGCGCAGCTTAGGCGAGACCTACAAACCAACAATAGGGCATCTGTGAAACAGTAGATACCCATCTGAACCGAACATTGACTACAACTTTCGGGGGTCCACTGCCTGCGTATTAGATCATCTTTTCTCCGTTTCTGCACATTTGGGGGGGTTTAGTGCTCTCATAGTGTCAAGAAAGGGGGGGGAAGCCCCGTGGCGAAGGAGGAACGGGGGAAGGGTCGACAGAAAACAGGGCAGGGGGAAGGAAGTGAGCCTGAAAAGAGACAAAACGGTGCAGCAGTCTCCCACCATTTTCCTGGGGCAAGGAGAAGCTATGTCTAACTCCTCAGCATGGAGCAACCAGCCCATCCCGCTGGCCCACCTCCCTCACAGGACCGGTTCCATGTTCAAAATCCCTTCGGAGTCCGAGTCATCCGACTGCGACTCTCGGTCCGTCTCATTGCGGGTGTCCCAGGCCCCCAGTATCTCTGCCCACGGTTCTGCCAGGGGTCTACGCCTCTTCGTGACCTTGTCTTCACAGATCAAGGCCCTCTCCTCCGCTCTAGCCCAGCCGTCAACATCCTTCTCCCAGTCAACTATCAGTGGGCCCTGCGCAGTCTTCCATCTCAGAGCTATTCTCCGTTTGGCCAGCAAGAAGGCCAAGTCCACAAATCTGTGTCCCATCTTCTTGGATTTAGGCCTCGGGAAGAGTCCAGCAGGCAAATTTCCGGACTGCATGACAAATTGCAGGCCAGGACCTTATTTACCATCTCAACAACTGTGGCCCAAAATTTTTGCAACTCCTGGCAGGACCATATCATATGATCAAAATCGGCATCTAACTTTTGACATCTAGCACAGGACAAGTCATTCCTCTTATATATTACGTTTAATTGATGCGGCGTAAGGTACATTCTATGCAAAACATTGAATTGTGTGAGCTTAAATGCTGTATTCCTAGACACCTTTTTTGGACCCCTCAATATCCTTTCCGATTCTTTCTCCAACAGTTGCCTGCCCAGAGAGGCCTCCCATTTCTCCTTTATACGGGGCAAAGTAGTCCGATTCACCTCCATGATTGCCAAGTAAAGCCACTTCACTAAATGGCCCGCCGACCCAAACGTCACCAGTGCCTGAAGGGCCCCATGAGTGGCAGGTTCTTTCGTACAATTCCCCCACAATTCAGCCATCGCCCCCCTTATTTTATGATAATTTAAAAACTGGCCCGGAGGTAGGTCATGGTATTCTAGGAAATCAGCAAGTGTGAGCAGCTCACCATCCCGGTAACAGTCTCCCACAGTCAATACTCCTGCCTCTCCCAGCCACGTAGCTGGGTCGAAGTGAGGGGAGGGCCCATTCCCTTCTGCGGTATGCCCGTAAGGGGTAAGTCTGGTGAATAGGGCAGCACATCCGCCGCTCTCTTGGTGCATCTATCCCAACACGCCATTGCCACCCCGAGAAGTACATCCATGGGTTTAATCCTTCGGCTAGGGATAAGCATTCTTGCGAGTAGAGTTCCCCGGAGTGTCTGAGCCGGTAGCATCAACGTCTCCAGCCCTCTTCCATCGAGCCATCTAGCCAGCCACTGGAGCTATGCTGCTAAATAATAGGCCTCAAAATCTGGGGCTCCCAGTCCCCCACTCCCCCAGGGCATTCGTAATGTTTGCAACGAGACCCTATTGCGTCGGCCATCCCACATTAAATCATGCAACAACGAGTCCAGGGTCCTAAACCAACTTCTCGGAACCACCACAAGGAGTTTGACAAAAAAATACAAAAGTCTCGGCAAGACCACCATCTTAGAAAGTGCCACTTTCTCCATCACGGGCAGCTTGAGGGAACGCCAAAATGCTATACTCGCCCGCAGAGATCTCAGGGCTCCCCCCAGGTTCCCCTCCATTAGGTCTACCTGCTGATGGGACAGTTGAATTCCCAAGTATTTAAAAGAGCTCGGGGTCCATTCCAAATTGACTGGGAGGTCCAGTAGTCTGCTACGGCCGGGTTTCAATGGAAATATGCATGTTTTTCTGGTGTTTACATGCAGTCCCGACAGCTTTGCAAATTCCAGCAGTATCTGCATCACTATCAAGATCCCACGAGGGCCATTACGTAAATAGATCAAGATGTCATCAGCATAGAGCGACACCATGTGCACAGTTCCGTCCAGCAGTACTCCAAGGTTTGCGCCCTCCTGCCGAAGACGGTCTGCCAGCGGCTCCATCGCCAAAGCAAAAAGCAGCGGCGACAGAGGGCACCCCTGCCTGGTTCCCCTATAGATAGAGTACTGGGTCGATACCGTGCCTCCCGTTCGCACCCTGGCCCTAGGGCACGCGTATAACAGACGGACCCACTTCAACCAGTCATCACCTAGCCACATCCGCTCCATGACCGCTAACAAAAAGTCCCACCGCAAGGAGTTGAACGCTTTCTCCAAGTCTACAGCCATCACTACTACGTCCGGAAACATCTCCAACTCTGGGTGGTACATCACATGATATAATCTCCGTAAGTTATTAGATGTGGAGCGAGTAGGAATGAATCCGTTGTGGTCCGTGTGTACCAAGCTCTGCATGTGCGGCAAGAGCCGGACCGCGAGCACCTTGCTGAGAATTTTTAAATCAAGGTTCAACTTGAAGAGCGGTCTAAAGTCTTTCGTGCTCGCCACTTCCTTCTTGGTCTTCGGCAAAGGGATCACCAGTGCCTCTCTAGCCGACGGAGGAAGATGACCATCTCCAAACGCCACTGCATACATCTGCACCAACCTCGGGGCTAAACTATCTACAAATGTAATATAAAATTCAGCCGGGAGGCCGTCCGGCCCCGGAGTTTTCCCCCGTGCCATGTTTTTAATAGCGAACCTAATCTCCTGTAGGGCTATCGGTGCCTTCATTGCATTTCTTGTAGCCTGATCCGGGCCGATCAAATCCAAACCCCCCCAGATACTCCACCAGAGTCTCGTTCTGTAGATCCGCTGGTTTCCCATATAGTCCTTCATAATAATCCCTAAACAGAGCATTAATGCCCTTCGGGGAGCAGATCACCTGTCCAGCAGGATCGAGGATGCTAGTGATCGAGGTCCCTCTACCCTCTGGCTTAATCAACCAGGCTAGCAACTTCCCAGCTCGGCCACCTTCCACATGTTGCCGTTTACGGTAGGCCCGGGAATCCAATGTGCGCAGCCTATCCCACATGGTGTTATAAAATGTTCCTCACGTCCGCCAGCTGTCTTCGAGTGTCAGCCCCCTCTCCAGACCCCCTATCCAGTGCCAAAATCTGGGCCTCAAGTATTTCGAGTTCCCGATTGATCGATTTCCTAACACCTACCGTCTGTCTCAGACATTGTCCCCGAATTACCACCTTAAAGGCATCCCATTCAACCAAGACGGAACTAGCCGTTCCCTGATTCTCCTCAAAGTATGCTTCTATAGCCCCGGAGAGCGTCTGCCTAAAGACATCATCTTGAAGCAAGGCGGGGTCTATGTGCCACCGGGGTATGGGGGCTCTTTCAGGCGTGGGGGCGAACCGCAGCAGAAGGGGGCTGTGATCCGATAGGGAGCGTCCCAAATATTCCACCTCACGCAACATCGGGGCCAACCTATCAGTACACAGGAATATATCCAATTTAGTATGTAGATCATAAAGGGGGGAATAGTAAGAGTATTCTCTCCTCCGAGAGTTGTGCACCCTCCAGATATCCAGCAGCTCCCACCCCGCTATCCAAGCCCTGAGTCCTTGGGCCATCACAGCCGCCGTCGTGCCCCTTAACGGGAGAGTGGACCGGTCCATCTGTAAATCGCTGATACAATTGAAGTCACCCCCCAATATCAGGTCACCCTCAGCAACCCCAGATAGTGGCTTAGAGAGGCGAGTCAGGAAAGCAACCTGGTCCTGATTAGGGGCATAAACACGACCCAGTGTCACCTCTTTATCCTTCAGCTTGCCCTTAACAATAACATACCTCCCGTCTGGGTCAAGTATCGTGCGAGAAGCCCGAAATGGTACCCCCGGCCTAATCCACACAAGTGCCCCCCTCGCAAACGCTTAGTACCCAGTCGCGTACAGTTGACCTCACCATCTGCTCCTCAATCGTGTGACCTCTGCCTCCGTAAGATGGGTCTCCTGCAACATCACTATATGCACACCTTTACGCTTAATGTAATTAAAAATACTATATCATTTTGCTGGAGAACCCATACCCCTAATATTCCAAGTTAGGAGCCTGAACTCCTCAGCCTGTCCGTGATTTCCAGCCATTACCCATGAGTAACACCCTTCCCTCCCCCCCCCCACCACTCCCCCCATCAGCATCTGCAGTGGACTCCCTAAAATAAGACAATAACCCCAACTGTGAAACTCCCCATCCCATGAGCGGACTGACAACGGTCAGCTGCCGAAACTTACAACAGACCATCTAGTCCAGTGGAAAGCCGCCTTCCAGTGGCAGTATCTTCTGGAGAGGGGTGGCAAGGAACACCAAAGTCCAGCAATTCAAAAATAGTAAACAAAGAAGAAAAAGGGGCGGGAGCCTCGTCCGGTCCCGCATGAAGTGGAGGGGCAATCTCCCTCTCACCACTCTCAACAACTGTCGTGGCCCAGTCCCAGTGAATCCTCCTGTCCGTACACCATCATTAGGCAATGTCATCGGCTGTACGCGGGGTCAGCTTCGGGAGTTCAGTGTTATTTCCGGTGTTGTCATCTGAGTTGGATGTGCGGCTCACTCTGTCTGAGGAGGTGTCTCCGCCCTGATCCTGACCTCCTGGGGACATCAACCGGGCCACAGCTGGCAGCACCTCCTCTCTTTCCTGCTGCGTCTGAGAGACGGTGGGTTTCTGCAATGCTCTCGACTTCTTAGGGCGACGCTGCCGTCCTCTAGCTCCTTGTTTCTCTCCTCTCACACTGGGCTATGATTTAGGCAGCGGTTCACCTTTCCCATACGCCTCTAGCCACGTCCAGGCGTCGTCTGGCATGCTGCAGAAGTGGGTAGTGCCATCTAATATTACTGGGAGTCTGGCCGGAAACAGCAAGGAGTACTGTAATCCCGCCTCACGAAGGGCCTTTTTAACTGCTATATAGGAGGCTCTCTGTGTCTGTACTCTAGCTGTGAAGTCCGAGGCCCCCACTGGTCTGGGAGGCCTCCCTGGAGCTGGTGCCCGTCCCGGCACTCTGTGCGCCCTCTCCAAGGCAAAGAATTGAGTCAGTGTGCCAGCTGGCATCACCTCCTGAAGCCATTTTTCCAAGAAAGAGACCATATCAGATTCCTCCATTTTCTCCGGAATCCCAACCACATGAACATTATTGCGCCTGTTCCTTCCTTCGGCATCTTCCGCTCTCCTCTCAAGCTCGGCCACTCTCAGTGTAAGGTCATCCATCCGAGCAGACCCCTGCTTCTGTTCCGGCGCTAGTGCCGTGAGGGAGGTCTCGACCTCAGTGACCCTGTCTGCCAGCTTGCGGTGTTCTGCCTGTAAGAGTCCCAGCCCTACCGACACTGCTCCGATATCCTGCTGCAATGCTGTTCTAGTGTCAGATATCGCCGCTAGTATTTTATCCAGGTGAAGGTGTAAGGATAGGTCTTTATCAGCCGTCTCCCCTTTCTCATGGTCGCTATGCTGTGGGGAGGGATCCCTGGTATTGGGCTGGGTAGCCCCATTTTTGGTTTTTGGTCGCCCCATTCTGCTCACTTGGGACCTGGTTCCAACGCCTCCCCCACAGGCAGGCAGCCTTTCCGCTCAGCAGAGCAGCCGGAGCCCAAACTACGTGTTTGTGTGTCCACTGTTCGCCTGCCCCAACAGCAATATCTCAAGACAGTCACTCCTTTCGCCACAAAACCATCAGTTGTGGGGGTTACACCATCTGCAGGCTCTGAACAGCCAGTGCTGTGCTACCAGTTGGGCGCTAGAGCCCCCCACGGCCACTGAACACCTCTCGGACCAATGGGTATCCGGCCAGGCACAACACACCAAAATCTCCTCCGCTCCTCCTCCCCACCTGCATCTCACTGCTAGTACTCCAATTCTGAGTAGCCTTGAACCGTGCTTTTATCCTGGTGTCTTTATGCTCTATGGTCGAGGTTCGGAGGCCAACCAGCCAGGTACGGCTCCCCTTTCTCCAGCCTCTTCTGCGCAATGTTACAGCGCGCCTCTGGTGTGCTCCCTACTTCGTCATGGGATACTCCAAGGCACCCAGGGCCAACAGGCGCGGTCCCCGCTTCACAAACGTCCAGCAGAGCGGTGGGGCACGCAATGAGCGATCACGGTTCTACTCCCCCAGGTCCTTCCTGCTTTCAGGGTGGGGGGCCAGCCCCTCTCCACTCGAGCCACGCTCCCAATCCACTTCACCAGGGGAGAGGGCCCAGTACAGATGCTCCTCCCGAACAGTGCCACCTCACCTCCGTCTTCCGCTGACTGCACCAGGAAGGCACCTCAGGTCAGGCCAAGAAGCTCTACCGGAGCTGGCGCCTCCTTCCTGTGCCGCTCAACTGTGTCCGCCCGCAGCACCGCCTCCTCGTCCGCTGGGTAGTGCTGTCCCCGTGTGTCTTTCCTCTCATCCCCTGAACCCCAATGGCAGGGGGAGCCTCCACAGTGGTGCACAGCCGTCCAGATCTGGCGAGGCCCTCCCGGGGGCCGTCCCCTTCCCCCACCATTTCGGAGCTTCAGGGCCTACCGTACGCTGCCCACGTGTAGCACCGCAGGAGTCCAGAGTGCGTGTCCCGCCACCGCCTGCCTCCAGCTCAGGCCACCGCGGCCGCACGATCACCGATACCCAATGCGGAGGCAGGCAACGGATTGCAGACGTCACCCGGCAGCAGCCGGTCAGGTCACATCCCTCCGGGCCTCCTCCGGGGATCCGCAGCCAGCCCACGACGTCCCAGCTTCCTCCCGTCAGTCTGGCACCAAACTCCGGTGCACCGCTCTCCGCTGTTCCTGCCCCTTCGTCTGTCCGCCGGCAGGGCTCCAGGCAGCGCAGCTCCGAGGCGCCCCAGGCCAAGTCTCACCAGGGGCTGCCTTCGTCCCGCGAGTGCTCCGGGTCATAAGGCCTGCAGCCTGCTGATCTCTCTCCGCACCGTGCGGTGGAGCTGCACGGCGTTAGTGGCCTCTTCTCCACTTCTCTGGCTGTCGGTGCGTGGTCGTGGGGAGTCCACACCTCCGGTACGCAACGGAGTCGTCCCAGAGCGGTCAAAGTCAGGATTAGTGAGGGACCGGGACAGAGCCTCGCTAATATGCGGACACCACCATTAACTCATTCCACCAATGGTTGTGATTTTATTTCATCACAATATTGAGGTGAATCAAATTATAAGGTACAATGTATTTCACATTTAAATATTTTTTGAAAGGCAGGTGCACACAGGGTGAAGTGACAGTAACTGTAAAACCAAGAACTTGATCTATCTTCTGCTCTGCCCATGCGACTTGGGTTATGTTGGCGAGACTTCTCGCGCCTTGGCGACACGCTTAACGGAACATCGTTCAGCGATACACACATCCAAACTAATTGCACCATTAGTTAAACACTACCTCGAGAAAAACCATCATCCAAATGAAATCAGATGGCATGTGCTGGAAAACATTGAGGCTATGCAAGAACCCATGAGTACAGACATACGCAAACGACGTGAAGTCTTTTGGATTTTTGTTCTAAACACGTATAAAAAAAGGATTGAATAATAAGATCCTGTGGGAGAATGCAATCAAATATAACATCTAATCCTACAGCCCACCCCAGCCTTCAGCCTGTTTCTCTTCACCTACATGTAGTGCTTCCTTTTCTGGATATATCCATCAGAGTGGCTGGTGCCAGAACTTTTTCTCCAGTCCTCGGCAATGTGTCGCATCTGTCGCGCATCCAGTTTTTCATGATATCTAGTAGCTAGTGACGATGCCTCTTCTGTGACATTATACACACAGGTTCAGCACTTCAGCCCCATAGCTGCTTTATATTTTTTCCTGTCAATAATGCCCCATACCTGCATTCTTTTTAGGAATATGTTTCCCCCACGTTCCCACTTCCAGCACGTCCCTTTATTTGATTAATAGACTCGCCCATACACTTCTCTCCACGAGTCTTTCTTGAGTACTCTTCCCCCCCGGGCTACATTGTAGTACTGTGAGATCCTGTCCCTTTAATTGGGCCGTTCCCTGTCAGGCTGACATAAGCATTGACTCTTTAAATAGTTCCACTGATCGGAACTACCTCGAGTCTCTGGACAAATCCGCTGACGACTTGACCGGACGTATCCGCCGGCGACTAGACCGGACATCTAGTAACTTTGTTGCGGCAGCTGCGCCCATTGACCCAGTCCTGCTTGGCCACGCGGCACATTGAGTAGTTCTCTGCTCCCACCATGCTGTTTTTGAGCGTTCCCCCTCCTGCCAGTTTCAGAATGGGTTTATCTTTCCGTTGGCTACCAATCTACCTGTAACGTAGCCATATCATCTCTGGCCTTCTGCGACCCAGGGTGTTGCAATTTACGCCAGCTTTTCCTACCCACGGGAGTAGTTTCACGCTAGTTATATATTGGCCAGATCATTGCTCAGCTCGCATCCTCATGTTTTGTCCCCCTCTTTTTTCATGTTTTTGTATTTTAGGGAAGAAGTATCCTTACCGGCTCGAACCCCGTAAACCAGTAAACATGAGGTTGGATGATTATTTGCTTATCTCTGTCCCCAGGGATTTGGCACGACGTATTTTAAAGTTTAACATGTAAGACATCAGGTCTCATTATACGTCCATTTCCAAGCCCATCTCTATGTTCTTGTTCAGGTGAGTCATTAATTCATCTCGACCTATGATTTCTTTATATACTCTATGGCCTCAGCCACCTCTGCATGTTTATACATTCCCTCTTGGGTTCTAGGGATTAGTTCCAGAATCGTTGATTCGGCACGACACTGCCAAGCTCCTGGCATACCTACAGGTATTGGTGATTGTAAAAAAATGACCTTACTGACACTCGTTTTCCTTTCTGCCACCCTGTATTCCCTTTCCCTGGTTGTTCATTTCAACCGTTTCATTGCTGTCTATTATAGCATTGCCTTACACACGCTTATCCTATTGAGGCAGCTTCACGAGGCCATCCCTCCCTTGGTGCCTCTTGGTCCATGTGAGGAATACTGCTCTCTTCAGTAATTATATAATAGACTATTCAACTTCCCGTCAGTTACATATGACATTTGCATGTCAAATAAGCTTTGATCTAATATTTTATTCTTCCATCCTTATATTCTTTATCTTATCTGACATTCACGACACCACTTTTTCCCTTCAATTCATTTATTGCACCGGTGGTTTTTCTGGTTAATCAGGTTCCTCCTTTAGTGTTCTGCACCTAAAATTGAAATCTCGAGAGAGAGAGATGGTTTTACTTAATGTACCTTGTACTTCATTTTGTAGATAATATTTTATTGTGGTTTCCCGACGAAGGCGGCACGCTCGCCGAAACGTGCAATCACACCAAGAACCTTCGCCACATTTCTTGCTTTTTTGTTTATTATTGACATTATTGTTTTTGCCCTAGTGTGGCTAAAAACTTGCACATATTGTCTCTATGTCTTGTGATACTCAATTGTTTGTGATGAATGTTTTTCTGTAAATTAATTGTAATCCAGATGTGTAAAACAATTTTGAAAGCTGGAAAATTACCCATAGGCATCAAATCCTTGGTAATAACCATTGATACAAATCACTGTTACTGTCTGACTGTTTACTGTACGATACTTTTTTAGCCACTTTTTAAATATTTTTTGAAAAGAATAAAAATTAATTTTTTCTATATCTGATTGGTACATTAAGTTGTTCCGTGATTAGTTCTTTGATTTAGATCTGTTTCTTATTCCTATTTGACCATATTGTTGCCTAGCGATCTTGATTTACAATAGTATCAGTGAATAATAACATGCTTTTAAATGTATGTTGTGTGCATGCGTAGTGCGTGTATGTGTGATTCTGTGTGTATGTGTCAGTATGTGTGCGTGAGGGAATGTAAAGGTCAAATGGCATGTAATGTCACTTCCGCTACCCCTGGCCTCTTGGGGAATTGACATTCATGGCTTCAAGTTGAACACGCTGAAATTTGTAACTTTGAGTCCAACTCAAAAAAAGTGAATGAAGGTATGGGAACTGAAATGGGCATTACAATCATGAGGGGCATTTGCGTCAACCCCCGTAACTATACAATGACACAGAAAAGTAACTAGGGACATCGAAGCATCATGCTTCTAATGAAAATTTCCTGGAACAAAATAAGGAGATCAGGAGGCCAAGAAATTTTGCAATGACATCCTGCTGATACCCAAAAAGGTGTGGGACTGATTATTTCAAATATAAATCGGGCTATATGGTTTCCTGGCATAAATATCTTTTCCTAAATATTGTTTAAATATTATCCCATTTGGGGTTGATTTCCAATCATTAACTCTACTGGGGTGATAGTTTAAGACACATATTTACTAAAAAATTTCAGAGCACGGTGTTACTCCAAATCTGGCAATGCCGCGCTCCGCCCTCTTTAAAACACAGAGATGTGCATATTTAGAAAAATATGGTGCACCCTTGCGTTTCCCCTAGCGCTGGCGCTATAAAAGATGCCTGGTGCCAGCGCAGACAACCTTGCACCATGTTGCAAGGGTACCTGCGCTGCAGGGGCGATTGTTTATGTGCAGGAAGGGACACTTTCCGACTCAAACAATCAATAATGCCGATTTGCTCTTTCTATGTGTGCTGATTAACTTGGACTACCATTGTTTTAATTGATTTTTGGTGTTTTATTTTACCCTAGCCTGAATGTACGACATCATTGTTTCCTGCATGGGCACGTTTCCTTGAAGATTCCTCTTGTATCTCTTTGTAGTTTTAGAGTGGGAGCTTTCATAGACTAGAACAGCCTTGCCAAGAACAGAACATGTGGGATGTGCATTTGAAAGCATGAGAGAGAGAGAAAAAAAGAGAGAGAGAGAGAGAGAGAAAAAGAGAGAGAGAGAGAGAGAGAGAGAGAGAGAGAGAGAGAGAGAGAGAGAGAGAGAGAGAGAGAGAGAGAGAGAAAGAGATGTGGAATGTACTTCTTGGTCTCGAAGTGCAGTGTTATAAGCAGTGGTGCTCAAATGTGCATTATGTTTTACATTGGGAGATGAAGTGTGTGATGCTATAGGCAGTGGTGCACAAATGTGCAATGTGTTGTACATTATGAAGTATTATGAAGTTCTTACTATTGGCTTTAACACGCCCTCATGTCATCTTGAATTCTGACTCTGTCTTGTTTAAGCTTTTGGCGCGCACAGGCCGGCCCTCAGATTAATCAAGTTGTTTAGGTTATTCACGTTCAAGGTTGTTTTGTTTTCTGCTGGATGGAGGCTTTTGTAAGCTTTGGTGTGAAGTGTGCTTGGTACCTTTCAGAGCAGAGATTGTTGTTGCCAGAGAAATTTGTGGAATGTACAGCTCTGTCTCGGAGTCAAAATACAGGGGCCTGGCCAGCTTCTGTCTTGACCTTGACACAGACCAGTACGGTCAGTTCGGTTTTCGGAACAGAAAAAAGGGGGCGAGGTTTTTAGAACCTTCGCCTCAGGTTGAGTAAAAGATATTAAAGGCGGGGATCTTGGCACCCAGACAGGAGCTCACTTGTGGGGCAGACGTTTTGTCACAAGGGAACTTGGGTCCCGATCGAGAATCCTGCGTGGCTCTCAAAGGTTTCCTCCAGCTCGAGTTGGCAAGGATGTTGCGTGAACGATCGGTGAGGTGTTTTGTTTTTGATTATTGCCGTTGTGATGCGTGAGTGTCTGTGTGTACATTCAAGTATCAAGTGGCTATAATCGTCATTGTGATGTGTGAGTGTCTGTGTGCACATTCAAGCCTCCAGTGGCTATATTCATCTGAGGTGTTTTCTTTGAGTATTGACTTTGTGATGTGTGAGTGTCTGTGTGCACATCCAAGTAATCTGATGTATTTAGTGTATATATCTTTCTGATTTCTTACAGGACATCAGCATAATCTGCTTGCGTTTCATTCCATATTATTATCTGCTTGCGTTTCATTTTATTATTGTTATCTGCTTGCATTTTCTTTCATGTATATTCCGTGCATTGCATATATACATTTATATATATATTTATATATATATATATATCCATATACATTTGAATGTTGTTCATTTGACACCTGGGAAAGCCTTTCTGTTAGAGAGCTTTGCATAAATAAAACCCCAAGCCTTATTCTGAATATAGCCTTTGATGTGTCTCCTTTTTATAAAAGTGACATTTCTTTCCAGGTGGTATTGTGTTGTTTTTATTGCTTCGTCGTGTTTGAGCCTCCCTGTGGGAGGATGGTATTCTCTATTATCTGGGAGTGGGAAGCAATACAAAGAGGCTTGTAAATTGCCCCAATATTTATGTCATATGATATTCTGACTATAGTATTCTGGTACCACACATACACAGGCCACTCAGGACTTCTGATGGGCTCATGACGATCCAGATGAAACACTGCTTCTGGCTGGCTGCTAAATGGAAATCATTCAGAAAACATGGTGGCCCAGGTACTAGGCTCATTAGGGACAAGAAAAAAAAAACTTTTAGAAATGTGAAGCTGACTTTGGCACAGGTGAGGGAGATCATTGCAATATTTTCAACCAACCTATTGGGTATTGCATCTAGAAATAAAGAGCAGCGACACCAGCAGAAACATATCTATTTTCAAATATTTCCTTCTTAGATCTTCTTAATCTAGAGGTTTAGTATCAGATATTTACAAGATCAAGGTAATGCATAGTACAGAAATTCATCGTGTCCACCAGACTAACTGGGGCACAGACCTAGGAAGAGTAAGGAATGCTTAAGGAATGGGACTTACTGTGAACTGGGAAAGTTATCACTGTCATTTGATTCCAACATAGAGTAATTCATTTGTAGATTTTGTATATGTTGTATCCTGATGTTAGTTCCATATCAGAACGTGGAGAGGTGGAATGTACAGCACTCCAATGGAGTAGGTGGCTACTGAATGGGGATGCTGTTAGAGTATGCATCAAGCTGTGAGTGAAGAAGATCCTTTTATCGTACTTGGTCTTAACAGTAGGTAAGCGCGTTACAGCTTACCCAGATTTTACTACTTTTCAACCCAGGCCTCGGTGGTCCAGGCAATGCATTGCCCCTTCCACTAGACGCAATGGCGACTGGTGACATTTGAAAGTGATGGGGCGTAAAAGTTGGGGATGAATGTTGCGCAGCAAGTGAGCCTGACCATCATATGCAGGGTTCGGGGGATTCTTCAGCACCCCCCCCCCGTAAATTTAGGAGAAAAAAATGAGCACATGGTGCATTTTAAAGCAAATTTGAGAAAGCAAGACGGTTTATAAAGCATTGTGAAAGTGTGCACTTGAAGTATTTAAACATGTTACACTTAACTATGCAACTAGTACATAAATATTACATGGTCTTTATAAGAACCTGCCTGACATTTTCTTCATACAGTCTAGTTATCACATCAACATTACCCAAAGGTGTTAGAGCGCTTTACAATAAACCGGTTTTTATTACAAGAATTACAATTTTTACACAGTTGCTATATATGATCATTACAAACGCTCAGAGAGACAGGAAGATGTTCTATAATTGCTTGCAAGTAGGATGCTACTTCTGCATCTTATTTAACTTATAAGTTAGATCGATATAACTTGTATGGTATACATATATATGTATTCTGCCACTGTATGCTGCAAATCAAGCTAGCTGCACAGCACATCTCCTAACTCCCAGGCCTGGTCACAAGAGCAGACTAGTGTGCATGATCAAAGGCAACTGGGTCCCACAGGGATTTCCTTCCCCAAAGATTATTCTCCAGCAGAGCAGACTACAGACAACAGACTACAGACCGAGGCCATCTGATCTGTTAACAAACAGGCCCCCTGTGTTTTCGTTTACGTCCTGACACAATGGCTTGAATTTATTGCATTCATTTGGGAAAGGCGGAAGATCCTGCTTTTAGTAAGTCAGTTTTATTATTAAAGCTGCAGCCATTTGCAAGGCCATAAACACAGGGCTCAGGATGGGCTGCAAAACTATGTTTGGTGAAGGAAATCACAGGCGTCTTGCCTATGATGTGCACACCCGATGACAGTCCATTGTGAATTTTATATATTTAATTTCTTCATTTGTGCAAGAAGCAGATCACAAAAATCAAATAAACCGCAGTTTATTAGCATTAGGAATAAATATGGAAAAGTTAACAGGTCATTCCTCTTTTGAAAAACTTTTAAACTTTAGTAATTATGACACAGATATTGTTTGTGGGCTTAGGGATGAGTGGTTCTACCTATGTTCTATGCTGGATCGGATCGTTTACACGGTCGCTTTTGGCAATTTATTTTAAGAATTGTAAAAACATGGTGACAGAACATCTAGCTTGGCAGGCCATCTAAAAGAGACAAGTATTGGCCGCCGCCAAGTCTCTTCAACCCCCCGAAGCGGAGTTTATTGTTCATGTTTTAAGAACTTTTTACGAAATGCATTTGTTTATGTATATGCAAATTTTAGTGGTATGTTTGTATGTGTACAAGGGAGACTATGGCAAGACAGAGGACTGAACAAGCACTTCAATACCATCGGATCGTACAAAAAAAATTAAAAAGCAGCAGTGAAGAGGGAGGTAGTGGGGGGACGGGTCAAGCAGGGAAGCAGAAGAAGATAGGGAGATGGACAAGCAACGATGGGAGAGGGCAGGAGGAAGCAACACTGATGCCGCCTTTGAAATGCAACCCTGACATGTTCAGATAGTGGAGGATGCCAACCCCCCGGTCCTGCTCCACATTTGGCAGGAGGACAGGAGGAAAATTAGTTAGATTGGGAGGTGTGCCTACATTCAACCAGCACAACCACTAAGGTGGGGCAGGTGATGTGCACACTACTTTTCAAATTCCTCCATCTTGAGATGGCAGGAATTAACCTATCAGGGCTAGGGTAGTGCCCCTTTCCACAGGAAGTGATCACTTAGAGGTTGTACAAGACATAATTTATTGTTACAAATAAATGCACTTTACATAAAATACTCACTCATACCTGCTTCATTCATATCCACATGCACACAACACATCCACAAATTTAAAAATCACAATATTCGAAAGACAAACAATAATAATCAGAGATAGCTTATGAATTTTTACAGGAGCTAATCAATCTTTCTCCATGTATGTTAGAACACTTCAAAATATTTTGACTACTTCAACATTGGGTGAGACAATGATTAAAAATCCAAAGGTTTTGCAATGGGACTGCAGAAACAAACAAGCAGCGTGGCACCGACTCAGATGGTTTCTACGCACGTTTCGGCACCAAAAGTGCCTTCGTCAGGAAGAGCCACAACCTTAGAAACTTGATATCCTGAGATGAGCAGGAATCTATGAAATGCGATGTGGAGAGTTAGTCCTTTGTCCAAGAACGTAACGCATTAAGCGTCTGCTCTCGACTGGTGGCTGTCAGAGAATGATCTGGAAAATAGTGCCCAAAAACTACCGCCAGGGTAAGTCACAACCAGAGAGGGGACAGCGGAGAAAACATTAAGACTACAGGATGTAGGGATTACGTTAAATACAATCTAGCTCTTTACACTTAGAGGGTGCAGACACCCTAAAGGTAAGTAGCCCATTCGCTACTACATGTCATCCCTTAAACACCCCTAAATTTAGTATTTAAGTGGCATCCCTGGACCCTGAACTTAAATTTGACAGATGCAAAGAAGACACGAACAAAGAAGAGCTGCTGACCCGAGAACCGAAGACCTGCTGCAGAACTTTGGAGCGAAACCCTGCCTCCTGCTCCCAGGGCTCAACCTTCGTGGTGTGCTGTCTCGTCCTGCAAATGTGAGGCCTCTAAGAACCCCACAGCACCTCCAGCCCTTCGCCAATCACCAGAGAACTCCCTTGGGGTAGAGGAGCTACTCCCCTGCAGTCAGCAGGCACCAAACCCGCAGAGTCTGGTTTACTGACTTGTTGCTCCCCGGCATCTCCAACGCAGCATCCAAGCGAAAAGAGGCACATCAGCTCCAGAGGGTCAGATCTGTCTGTCCAATGAGTGTGAAGATACCAGGACCTACCAGAGCCATGCTGCACCAACACCCGGGGTACCAGACCCCCTGCCACCTGCACTGGGACGAAGAGTTCAATCCGGACTCCAACTGCCCAGGAAGAAAGCACCCATCGAGGGACGTCAAGACCCCTGAGACCCACTTCGTGAGTGGCCAAGCTGTCCCAGAATTGTCCATGCAATCTGCCTGCCCCTGACCGCGAAGACATCTTGACCCATGCTGCCCGGCTGACCTATCTGCTCTGCACCCAGCCCGCCCAGCCTGGATACCGATGAACCAGCTGTGTTCTCATGGTCCAGAGGCCCTAGTGACCTGCTCCCTCGAGTGGGACCCTTTGCATTACCTTTAAGTCCCCTTGTGCAGTGTGTTTTCCGATTTCCCCCTTCTCCATAGCACATGCACGCAGTGACCTCAGCACCCTGCACTTGGCCGAATCCGGACTGCTCTTGACAATCTGCTGGTGGAACATTGGACCTGGTCTTGCTACATACCTAAATCCAGAAGGTGAACCTCGAGATCTAACGGTATGATTTTATATGCATTTTCCTATTTTCTCCCATAGACTTCTATGGTGCGTAATTGCGCACAAGAGTGTGTTATTTTGCGAACTTTGAAAATTCATATCTTAAAAAGTACTTACCTTAGAACGAAGTTCTTGATCTGAAAAATAATTTAAAAATCGATGGTATTTTTACAAATTGGTCTTGGATTTATTCTTCAGTGTGTGTTTCATTTATTGTCTCTGTAAGTACAACAAATGCTTAGTACTACCCTCTGATAAGCCTAACTACTCGCCCACACTCCCACAAATAGAGCTTCAGTATGATCTACTTTTGCCTCTGTATACCAACCTGGGATCCACTGGACTCTATGCAGTGTGCACTTTGTTTTAGTGCGCTATATAGAGAGCCAGCTGCCTACACACTTCATCTTTGTCGTAGCAGTTTGAGGTTGGACAGGGTGGGGGGTATGCCTCCATGCTCTTCCTTTCTTGCCTACCTGTTTGTGTATTTGTAAAGTTATGTGTATTTGTAAAGTGCACTGTCACCCACAAGGGTATCCTAGCACTGACCAGGTGTGCGTTCCCAGCCCTGCCCAGGGTAGGTTGGTTAATTGAAAAGCCAGGACTTCTATGTCTTTTAGAATTCAAGAAGCGAGGAGGAGGCTCTGATGTGCAGTGGGAGGTTGTACGCTTTACGAGCAATGTAAGAGAATGCCATTCCTCCTGCTCTGGTTCTGTGTTGCCTGGGATGTGTGCGAGTAGACGTCCTGAGGAGCTGAGGTGTTTGGTGGAAGGAGATGCAACTGTTCAGGTAGGTCAGGATTAAGTTGTGTAGTGCCCTGAAAGTGTGTGTGAGGAGTTTGAAATGAGCGTCTTTGTCTACCGAGACCCAGTGGAGCTCCTTGAAGTATGGTGTGATGTAAGTTCTGTGTGGGGGAAGGAAGAAGAGTCTGGCTGCTAAGATCTGGATGGTTTGCATTCCTTTGGCGAGTAGCTTGGTTATCCCAGAGTAGGGGGTGTTCCCGTAGTCCCACTTGCTGGTGACTAGAGCATGAGTAACGGTTTTTCAGGTGTTGCTTGGGAGACATTTGAAGATCTTCCTCACTATTTTCAGGGTGTGGAAACAGGCTGTAGTGACGGTGTTGACCTGTGCAGTAATGTCCAGTTTAGTGTCGATGATTGATTCCGAGGTTCCTGGCATCGATCCTGGGTGTAGGTGTGGGTCTTATTTTGGAGGCCCACGGCGTGGTGTTGTTACCGAAGATCGCTACTTCTGTCTTGTTAGCGTTGAGCTTGAGATAGTTGGCTTTCATCCAGTTTGCAACTTTGGTCAAGCAGGCAGTGAACTTGTTTATTGTGTTGAGGGTCTTGTCTGAGAGGGAGAGTATGAGTTGCGTGTCATCGGCGTTGGAGAGGATGTTGTTGTCACATGCATTAATGACATAAGACAGAGGGATCTTGTATGCATTGAAGAGAGTTGGGCTCAGCGATGACCTGTGAGCCACTATGCTGATGAGTTTGCAGGCTTACGCGGTGAAAGGTGTCAGGCTGACAGCTTGTTTTCTATCCATTCATTCTATCTATCAAGGAGCAGCAGATCCAGGGGAAAGCAGGTACTTGAATGCCAATCTCTTGTAGGTGCCTGATGGGGATGGGGCGGGAGACCGTGTCAAATGCTGCAGAGAGGTCCAGGAGAATGAGGGCTGCTGTGTCCCCCCTGTCAAGGATAATGTGGATGTAGTCTGTGGCAGTGATGAGTGCTGTTTCTGTACTGCAGTTAGGCCTGAATGAGGACTGCTTGGAGTTGATTAGCTGGTAGTTCGAGGGTGGTTTTGTTACAGAAGAATTCTGAGAGCTTGTTGCAAATGTCTTGCAAGGGGGTGATGTTGCTGGAAGGGGCAGGAGGCGTGGTGAAATCCTTGATGAAGGAGAAGATTTCCTTGCTGCTGTTTGTGCCAGCGCCAATGTGGTCTGCAAGAGCTGTGCTGTTGATGTTCCATATCTGCTGATGGTAGCATCTTTGGGTGGATTTGAGGGTGTCTTTATCTGTGGTGTCTTGACGTCTACAATTTTATGCTTGTATGGCCCCCACATGGCCAGCTATGGAATGGGATAGGAGTCATGGAGGACCCATACAAAATATGACCCTCCTCTTACAGATTACCTGTGCAACAGAGCTTCCCGTCTTCCTTTCCTTGAAAACCACTTGTAGAAAAACCATCCTGTTTTTCTGCTGCCCTCACCCATCTCCTTGAGGTATTGCTCACTCTTGTACTCCGCCCTCCTCCCTCACCCTCACCTCCTGAACTTAGTATGCTCTTTCGCCTTCCCTCCCTGAGAGAAGGAAGCAGCAGGCACCATGTTCAGGAGCTCCAGTGCTCCACCACATGAAACAATAGCCTAGGACAGCAAAGATCTGTTGTCCCCTGTAGATTTGTGAAGCCCTACGAGAAGCATAGGTTGTGGGTGGTAATGCCATGCCTGCATTGCCATCCACCATTCTCTCAGGTCTGTGGAATCTCTGGCAAGTGACAGACCAGTACCTGATGCTTCCCCTGTGCCTCAGGAGAGCTGTTGGAGGTGGGGCAAAATATGGGAAGAAACTATTTTACTGGTGGCTAGGGGTGTGAAAAGCGATTTATCATTGTTATGATGTCATAGGAGTGAATAACTGGGAACTGGTTCATCACTACAAGCCAATATCTTCTTAATGCACCCATTCAAAGCTTCAACCTTTATGTGCCGGATACATAAAAGATTTGCATAATGGAAAACGTTTTACCTGCAGGGGCCTTTGGTCTGGCCACCGGCCCCTACAGCAGGGGTCATCTGGTGTTGCGACCTTCCAGTCAGGTAACTTGGGACCTAACCACAAGTTCGGTTCTTTGGGCAAAGGTGTCTTTGAGTTGTCAACTTTGGTGACTTCTGAAAAGTAAAATGATGATGAGCGGGTTAGAAAAGCTCAATCATGAAGGATATAACAGATCATCTTAACATTGTAAGGAATGGGAACAGCGTGGCAACTACATACAAGTCCGTAAAAGGCTTCCCCATTAAAAGCTACTTAGCACGTCAACAGGGCTGCAAGTATGGTTTTGAATTGTCTTTTTTTTTTACTTCTGACTTTTGGATGTTAAACCATGGTTAGTATCTATGTAACCTTTGCTGCACAGTCATCTAAATTAAAAAATGTATCTTTCACCTTAAATTCTTTCACATTAGAGTCCCTCCTTGATCTCACTGACCTGGTTGTAGTACCAGCAGGAAGCGTGGGCAATGTCCATTACACCCGGTCTGTCTCTTCTGGGGGTAACAGGCTGATTATAATAAACAGAAGCCTAAATCCAGGCACAAGGCCTTCCATAATTCATAAACGCCTGGAATATATGTATAAACTCCAGTCTTCAATGTATTTATTACTGTCCAGTAGTAAAACCACTAGACAACTGTACTATGAAAACTACATAACTAATTTACTGTAAGAACGTATTACAGCTAAGTAATTTCAAAATGTGGGATGCCAGAGCCAGCAGGCAGAGTGAAAGGCAGGTCATGGGCCAGATGTATAACTTCTGTTTACATAATCAACATGCTTTTCAGCTCTTTTGCGCTATATTTCCTTGAAATGATATGTTTATATTTTGAATGGCTAAAGTTTATTACATAGAACAAGGAATCTGAAAATGATACCACACATTCTGAACTACAACCGTGTTTGAAAGTAATGTACATTTCATTGCTTATAACATATTTTGCAACATATTACTAGCTCCATTGGTATGTTTAATTTCGTATTACAGACTCAGCATCTATTCTACATGCCCACAGCAGCACTTCAATCTGTTCCCATATCCAGGAGGCAGGTTGAAGGAGAAGTATTGATGAACACAGCAGACCTTACAACAAAATATGTACCAGTAGAAACTGCACAGTGCACTGTTGGACAAATGAGGCATCTATTTCTTTGTGTTAGGCAATGAGCATGAAGTAGCCAATTGAATAGGTGCAAATTAAACAATTAACTTCAAGACTGGCAAGATGGACCAGGGGATAAACATCCCCGCCTCCATAAAGGCTGCAATGGACGGTTTTAAATACCTGAGTATCCATGTAAAGCTGGACCCAGGGGGTCCCAGCTGGTGACCCTACACAGTGACATGGCTGGATGGTGGAAGCCCCCATTTGAACCTTGGCAGAGCGACCATACTCAAGATGATCATCGTCCCAATACTCCTGTATGAATACTCCATTCCTGATCCCGGAATCCTTCTTCACCTGACTTGAGAAATAGGTCCACCGCCTCCTCTGGCATGTAGTGGCTCCACTCTTAGCGCTGGGAACCCTCTACCAATCGCTCTCCCATACCTCAGGGCGTACTATTGGGTCTCTCAAATTCAGGTGAATAATGACTGGGTGTATGCCCTGAGGGAGGACCCGGCAGACCGTCTGTATAAGTGCTCCATGGTCGAGCCTGTTTGGGGGCACGATGTCCATGATGGGAAGGCCGATCTGGCCCCGGCGTGGGTAGCTCTCATCACGTTGGACAGAGGAGGACCCATGTGGGATGTAGGGGGAAAGTCACAAAGGTACGCTCTACGGTAGGGCACTGTGTTAAAGGAGCTCAACAGACTGCAGGTCTTCACCAGCTGGGATCTTATTGGCATTTCCTACCTTGGGGGTATTGTGGAAGATAGGATTATCAAATCTTTTGAACGATTGTGCTTGACTCGTCACCTTTTGACAGCCACCTATTGGGAGGCCCGGGGGGGGGAGGTGGTCTCCACGAATATAAAGTGATCATTAACAACATTCTCAATGTTCTTGGGAGTCTCAGGCGGCAATGGGGGCACAATGTGGGTAACATAGAAGATGTGGACATGCCCTGATTTGCCCTTGTGAAGTTGCTATCAGGCCATGCTTCCATCTAATCCAACTGAACAAGATCCCATACAAGATATACATTGCCAGGGACAGACTCCACAAGATAGGGAAAATCCCTACGACTGATTGCTTGAGATCTCGTGAAGCCAATGGGTCCTTCTGCTACACGCCTTGAGAGTGCCCAGAGATTCAGATATGCTGGGAGAGTATACTGAGGGAACTGGGGGACATACTAGAGGATAACATCTCATGCCATCCCTAGTTTGTTCTCTTGGGAGTCCTCGGGGACTTTGATCTGCCCTGTAGGAATCTTGTGTTTTGCTCATTGGGCCTAGAGAGTGCGAAGAGGGACATAGCCCAGGTTTGGGGTGCACTCACTGTGCCTACCAAGGCCCAATGGGTTGTTGATATGAATGTATGCATGGGGCAGAAAAGGTGGTGCACACAGCCAGAGGGTACCCTTTAAAATTCAACAAGGTGTGGAGTCTGTGGAGGTCCATTGGACCAGATGGTTTACACTTGTCTCCGCGACAAGACAAAATAACTTGCCAGGTGGGACTGTCCCAGTGGCCAAGGTGGTGGTTCCCCTCCCCCTGATCCCAGGGTGCATTGCGGTGGTGCTCCCAAGCCCTGCCTAACCCTATTCAGCGAGAGGACTCCTGTTAGTATGTAGTGGTGTCATGTTCTATGCTCATTGTGTATGTTTGTGCTACAAAATGTGTTAATAAAAACATTAAACAATTAACAGTATGTAACTTTGGAGATGTGGGATTCAGAGTCATGCCTTATGATTCAAGCAGGCTAGTATGGTGACAGAATATCATTGTCTAAATATCACTTCACAAAAATATTGCCTCATTGGAGGTAATAATAGGACCTCTACACCCATTAGAACTATGTTTTTGTAGATATTTAGGCTCCAACATTTATGTTAGGTGATGTTTTGGTTAACGATATTCTGACATATAACCTTTAAGCTTACGTGATCAAACCTTTCCTTCTTATGCACTGGGCTAGGCAATACAGCAATAGCAGTATTTATAACGGAAGTGTCTATTGAGTATCTAGCAAATGTACAAAATCTCAGCTATTTACCCAGCGGCTGGAAAAATAGTACATAATCTCTGCTGTTTAGCCGGCCTAATACTAAATAGTAGAGATGATGTACAATTTGACCAATGCCAGATATATAGTGCGAATGAGATCTTTATTTAGTCAGCCATAAAGGAAAAAGGGACTCCAGGCAATGGAAGTGTGGTGGCCATCTTGTAATGGGGATACAACATGTGTGAATCTTTTGAAAGTAAGTGCATTTACAAATGTACAATGATTTGTAAAAAAGGTAAGTGCATGAATGAATTAAGCCAAGCTGTTTACAGATGAAAAAAACATCAAATCAACTTTGAATTAAAAAATTTATGTTATTTTACTATTCAAATAAAATGTAGAAATCAAACAGAAGCTTCAGGATATGACACACTGATACTTTGTGCTTCAGTCAGAGAGCATTTGCTGTCATCAAAGAATACTATAGCATCCATGCCAACATTTTAGAAAAGGAAAGCGGGAGATTTTAAAACAATTATGGGAAGAATGCATTTTCTCCTATTCACTTCTATTGAGGGCGAGGCCTTAATTGGGTCTATTGATATGTATGGGACTGGCAAGTGTGCTTAGTAGAAAAACAAAAATATTTTTCTTTCTTACCCATCAGGAGCATGGATAATGCGCTACAGCAGGCAGAGAGAGAGTGAGACAAACATGTTGTGCACTGACCTGCGGGAGCAGGTTACTGGCAGAGCATACTCTGAGTAACACAAGACCAGTCTCTGTTGGCAGAAGCCCATCGAAGAATCAGGTTTTTGCATGTAGGAATCGGGAGTCGGGTGACTAGCCTTGAAACCGGCAGTCTCATGCCTGAATCGGGAGGGTTGGCATTTATGCTGTAGAGTATGGGTTTAAAGCTTGTCACATAAATGTTTTATTCACTCATGAGAAAACATTGCTTTTTTAAATATTCATGATGCTCCTCTTGATGATTTTTGAGGGCTGTGTTCTTTTTGGGCTTCTTATGGAAGGCATTGTGCTAGCTTTAGTCGTTTAAAGGGGATTATGCTTGCTTAGTATTTAGAATCTGGCAACACGAAGCAGTCAACAAGCTGCAGGAAACAGGGAATGCAGACAGATGGGTGGTATCTAGGACCCAGAGGGAGGGACACAGGCAGTAGGTAATTGGTGTTTGGGGGCACAGTGCTTTGGGGCACTTGCAGGAGGTAACTTGAGTGAGACACAGTAATGGAGCCTCTTTGGAATCGTAAAGTGAAAGCCGGGGACAGTTAACTAATGCATCTGTGTAATTCACAGGAAGAGTTCATCTGTTGCCTGTGAATAAACACACTTTTTACATACTATTCACCAAGCAGAGTAGGTTTAGGGCATTTATGCTTATTGGTTCCATGTCATGACTCATGAGTGGCCCCTTCAGCGACACTGAGATTTAAGTCACCTGCGCAATGCATTTTGGGAATGGTAGTTTTGATTTTTAACATTTGAAGCAGTGGTTTAAGTGGGGAAACTCAGGTCTCTACTGAGCCCTCATTTCTGTACTTGACAGTGCTGTCTCAGTAAAAGAAATCTGGAAGCCAAAAAATATACAATCTGTGTGACAGCCTTGGAGGCTGTACCTGACTGAAGTCATTGTGGAGGGGGGCTGGGGAAGGAAGCAGTAGGAGGAGGCGGAGGAGAATTAAAAGTAAGATAATAAGGGTCAGGAGGTGGACCACCAGGAGGGCTAGGATGACCAAAGCCAGGAGGACCAGGCCCAGGGAGACCTAGTCTGAGAGGACCAGGGTTACCAATGCCAGAGGGTACCAGAAACAAATAGACAATGAGGAACAGGACAATGAAAAACAGCAGTACGGGGACCAGGACCAGGGTGAAAAGGATCAGGAGGGGCAGGAGAATGTGGAACAGAGGGATCTGGAGCCAGTGAACAAGGGCCAGAAGAAACAGAAAGACCAGAGGTAGAAGGAACAATAGGCCCTGCACCATAACGACAAGAAGGGATGTGAGGGCCTGTGCACACCGACTAGGACCAGAGGGATGAGGACGACCAAGTCTAGGCATAGCAGACCCACATAGATAGACCAAAGAGGACCAGTACCAGGAGACCAATAAAAAAAAGAGCCAGAGACAGGAGGGCCAAGACCAGAGACATCAGATCCAGGAGGACCAAGGGGCCAAAAGCAAAAGGACCAGGATGACTACAACCAGAAAAGACCAGGGCTAGCAGGACCTGAGGACCCTATATTGGGTTATAAAAGACGAGGAAGTCTAGGCCCAGTAGGACCAGGATCAGAAGGTCCAGGAGTGTCAGACTCAGAGGGTTCCTAAACCAAGATGACAAGAACTACATGTACCAGGGTGACCTGAAACATAGGAACTAGATGGACCAGTGCCAGAGGGATAAGGAATACCAGGCCCAATAGGACCATTACTAGGAGAACCATGATAGAGGGGCCCATGGTCAGATGGACGAGAACAAGTTGGAATAGGCAAACCAGGTGACCATGGAGACCAGTAGGAGTAGGATGGGGCAGGAGGACTGGCGAGTAGGAGGGATATGGAAACCAAGGCAAGTGGAACTAGCACCAGAAGACCAGATACATGAGGATCAGACAAAGGAGTACCAGAAATAAGACCAGGACTACATGGACCAAGGTGATCAGGATCAGAAGAATTAGGAACAGGCAAACAAGGAGACTCTGTAAAACAAGGGAGCAGGGCCTTGAGGACTGATGGATGAGAATTAGGGTGAGACGATTGGAAAGGCCCAGGACCAGGAGCCTGTGAAACAGGAGACTCAGGATCCAAATGACTAGGGCCAGGAGTACAAGGGAATGACGACCAGTCAAATCAGAACCAGGGAGTATAAAGCCAAGAAGTTCTTAGACTAGCATGAACCAGAGGTCAAGGAACATCAGAACTAGGAAAGGCTAGGATGATCTGTAACATGACAAGTTATTACAGAGTCATGTGGGGAAGTAGCAGGAGGACGAGGGCCAGGAGGATCAGGAACAGATTGAAGAGGACTATAAAGATCAGGACCTGAAGGGCAATGGTCAGTTTGTCCAGGATACTAGGATAAGCAAGACAGCAATTAGGGAGATTGAGAGGGGTAGTACCAAGGGGACCTAAAAAAGCAGAGCAAGAGGCCTAGTAAACTAAAAGGATTGTAACCAGGAGGACTAGAAACAGAGCTAAGAGGGTCATGAAGAACAGGAGCTAGGAGACCAGGGCTCGGATTTTCAAGTGAGGCAGAGCAAACATTACAAGTAGCAGGACCAGGATGAGGAGGATCTGATGTAAGAAGGTCAGCCAGCATCTGGAAGACTATTTGGAATGGACAGTGGTGGGCAGGAGGACAAAAATGACAAGGCTCAGGAGGACCCGAACAAGAAGAACCTGGATCTAGAGGAACTGGCTCAAAGGTTGAAGTGCCAGTAGGAGTAAATGGACAAGGAACAGATCCAGGTAAACAAGGACAACCAGGAGGACAAAAACTAAAAACTAAGAGTGCCAGGACACGAGAAGCAAGATGGACCAGACTAAGAGGATGACTGTGAGGAGAACCAGGACAAGGAGACTAGGACTAAGAGGACCACAAAGTAACAGGGCCAAATGGGCCAAGACTAGGGGAACCAGGAAGGGCCATGATGGCCAAAAGGCATAGTTTATAACAAGCACAATAGGACCAGGATGACCAGGACCAAGGAGACGTAGGGTAAGATAGCAGGTGGGTCAGTTCCAGGAGAACCCAAACTATGTGGAACCAGACCAAGAGGATCAGGGACAATGGGCACAGAACCTCAACAAGGACAAGCACTATGAAAAACAAGAATAGCATGACGCTGGCCAGGAATGTCAGGTAGTTGGGACCTGGTACATAGGCAGCCGGAGTCAGAAGGAAACGTTTTTAGAGGACCAGGAAACAAAGGAATAAGGGCACCAGGAAGATCAGATCAGAACCTTGAGGACCAGGGTGAGGAGGAAAAGGAGGATCAGGACCAGAGACACCAGAACTAGGTTGATTACAGCCTGAAGGTTCAGGCCACAGGGATAGGAAAAGGATGGCCAGGAAGATGAGCAGCACGATGGCCAGGCTTAGGAGGGCCAGATAAAAAAGGACCATGATGAGTTTGTGTATCAGCATGAGGACAAGCAGCAGGAGGACCAGGACCAAGAGGATCAGAACCAGATCCAGGAAGACAAGATCCAGGCCAATAGTATCGGGGGCCAGAATAAGCAACAGTGACAAAGAGATCAGTCCCAACCAAGAATACCATAGGACCAGATCCACGAGGACTAGAGCAAGGAGGATTAGAAGGATCAGCACCAATAGGACCATGAACAGGTCTAGGAGTGCCAGGGGGACCATAGGACCAGGGCCCGGAGTACCAAATGGATTAGAAATACCAGAACCTGGGAGTAGCAGGACCAGGTGAGAAAGATCTAGAGAACTAGAAAGACCAAAGGGATTGGTCCTGGATGTCCAGGAGGGTCAGGATTAACATGTCGAGGCTCAGAACGATCCAAACAAAGAGAAACAGGACCAAGAAGTCTCAGACCATTGGGTGAAGTGCCAAAAGGACCATGATGACAAGGCATAGGGCCAGGAGGGAAAGGATGAGTCAAAGCAGGAAGTCAAGAGCTACGAAGGAAAGGCCAAAATTAGCAAGGACACAGAAGGACAGGTAGACCGTGGGGACCAGCAGGACCAGGAACTGATGTACTGGGAATCAGTTGAGCAGGGTGAGAAGGATCAGAAGGACCAGGTTAAATGGACAAGGGTCAAGAGGACCAGGAAACAAAAGAAAGAGTTAGGAGAAGGGGGCCTGAAAGTACCAGGGTCACCAGAAGGACCAGAACCAAGGAGGATTAAGCATACAAAGACCCAAACAAGTCTAGTGGTTACAAAACCAGGAAGAGAACATGGACTGTGATGACCAGGAACAGGAAGACCATTGGTATGCAAACCAGATTGACAGTGAGGAACACTAGAACAGGACCTGAAGAATAAAAACAAGATGGTCAGGCAACCAGAGGCAACAGGACAAGAGCTAAGAAGACCAGGGCAATGAAGACCAATGGGACCACAACCAAGGGGAAAATGAAGCTCAGTTCACAGAGGCCCAGGAGTATCAGGACCTGGCATACGAGGACAAGCAGGACCAGGATGAAGAGGAAAATGAGGACTAGGGCAAGGAAGGCTAGGATGACAGGAGCCATGATGACCAAGCTGGGTGGCCAAGAGCTGCTATGAACAGGATGACCTGAACAAGAAGGATCAAGACAGAGTGGACACATTAGTCCTGGATAAGATGGTTCTATGTTACCAAGAAACAACATTTCAATTTCTCTGTTTAGCTTTTACAATGTTTTAGACTGATTTATTTAATTGAACTGAACCAGAATCATTAATTCCAGAATGCCCTGATTTGCTGTAGAATAATAGTTGGTCACATAACATGCCATTTGGGGAGCACAAGACAGCTCCATTAAGAGACTCTGAAGTCTCTATGTCTTAGCCCACGGTGTAATGGAGTGGCATTCTGTGCCATGTCTGTCAAAGTAACTTGGAAACATTCAAATATTTAGGACCTATAGAGTTATAAGTTAGTGCCTGCATCTAAGTCAGTTTTAGCACAGAGTGCCTCATGTCGCAAAATCACAAGGTTTGTGACTACTAAAGTACTTATCATTATGTACAAAACCCTTTTTGTGAGTTGGAAATTTCTTTACATTATTAAAAGGACTTTTGCAACTGCTTCCGTATTGTAAATTGGAGGCTTCATGAAAGGGGTTTCCTCTCTCTATTTTCCAATTTGGAAAGGAACTTATTGATAGTTTGTGACTGCAATTGCTGTTGCAAACCATTGATGATCTAACAACCCCTGAGTTGGGGTGGCAGCTAATTTGCAAAGGGGACGGGGTTCCCTAAGGACAGGATGTTGGCAGCCTCAGGAGGAGAGAAGTCTACCAAAAGGATAAGTTACTTACCTGTAATCCTAGTTCTCTTCCAGGGGTATCCTCATCAAAGTCATAAGCACTGAATATTCCCGCCCACGTGCGGGGACCCCGGAAATATAAAAATTATATATGGAAATCACATATATACAGCTCTACATATATGCATATACATATATCATTTTTTCTCATACCAATGCAGCTCTCAATAGGAGGCTAAACAATGTAATTACACACATAAAAAACTACATTTGCCAATATATAAAAACACCAGAGGACAATTAGTACTTGAACTCTGTTTTTAATGAGCAAAATACTCAAAGAGTAAAAACTGCAAAATAAGTAGACATTGTTAGCCTACAGGCTGCATTGTAAACCAATAGCATAGACAATGAAAGCATTTTCAACAAAAACTGGCACCGTGCCTTTAAGGCAGCCATGACCCCTAGCTTCCCATCATGCCTCAGGGGTGACAGTTAGGTCAGTTGTTCTTTGCATAACCCTGAAGGTCAGGGCACAAAGATATCCTTTAACACTTTAGAAATCCCTCATTTACCTGGGGAGGCGGGTGGGTTGCTTATGACTTTGATGAGGATACCCCTGGAAGAGAACTAGGATTACAGGTAAGTAACTTATCCTTCTCTTCCAGGGGATCCTCATCAATAGTCATAAGCACTGAATAGAATAGCAAGCCCATCAACCACCTGCAGGTAAATGAGAGTAAAGTGACCCAACAAAAAACATAACAGCCGAAATCAGCTGTTGAACAGATTCCTCAAGGAGGCCTGGCCTACTTGGGTGTCTGCTCTGGTGTCTGATTCCAGACAGTAGTGCCTCGTAAATGTATGGACGGACCTCCAAGTTGCCGCCTTACAGATTTCAGACATGGGCACATTCTGAAGAAAAGCAGTAGTAGCTGCCTTTCCTCTAGTAGAATGCGCTCTGGGAGTAAACCCCAGGAGCTTCTGCGCTAATTGATAAGCAAGCTTGATACATGAAACTATCCATCTGGAGATGGAGCGCTTTGAAGCTGCGGAACCCAGATCTGATCGACCCATAGTTAACAAATAGTTGATCAGATTTTCTTATAGATTTGGACCGATCCAGATAGAATTTTAAAACCCTTTTGAGGTCCAGAGAATGCAAAGCCCTCTCAGCTGGAGTGGAGGGATTGGGAAAAAAGGTGGGTAGAGAGATGGTCTGATTCACATGAAAATCTGACACCACCTTTGGAAGGAAAGAGGGGTGCGTCCTCAACACAACCCTGTTAAGATGGAAGACTGTATAGGGTTCTTTAGAGCAGAGAGCCTGTATTTCACTCACTCTGCGAGCTGACGTGATCGCTACCAAGAAAGCCGCCTTCCAAGAAAGATGTTGTAAGGTTGCTTTGTGTATGGGTTCAAAAGGCGGACCCATCAATTTTGATAGCACCAGGTTAAGCTCCCAGGGTGGTGAAAGAGGCCGTACCAGAGGGTAGACCTTCTTTAAACCCTGCAAAAATCCTTAACAGCCTGTAACTGGAAGAAGGAAGGTTGGGAAGGTGAACGCCTATATGCAGTTATAGCTGCTAAATGCACCTTAATGGAAGAAAACTTCAAACCTGCTTTCGCCAGATAAAGTAGGTAAGGAAGGATGACCTCTTCCTGACCTTTGATTGGGTTACAATTGTTCTGCATACACCACATGTAAAACCGTTTCCACTTGCATGCATACGAATGCCTCGTGGACGGTCTTCTTGCTTCCTTCAAGATGGACATGCAGTCCTGCGGTAGTCCTAAGTGGCCATACTGGAGGACCTCAGGAGCCATGCCGCCAAGTTCAGTGAGGGAAGGTTGGGATGATGAATCCTCCCGTTCATCTTGGACAGCAGGTCCGGTCTGCACGGCAGCCTCTTGTGAGGACACTCTGATAGGTGCAGAAGGTCCGGGTACCACCATTGTCTCGGCCAGTCCGGGGCAATTAGTATCATCCTCGTGCACGAATGGGACAGCTTGGTCACCACCTTCGGGATCAGCGGAAGGGGTGGAAAGGCGTACACAAATGCCCCTGACCAGTCTATCAAAAGGGCATTCCCTTTCGATCCTGGTCGGTAGAACCGTGAGGCGAAGTCTCGGCATTTGGCATTTTCGTCGTCCGCGAAGAGGTCGATGGTGGGACGACCCCATGTCTGGAAGATGTCTTCGACGACCTCGTCGTTGAGCACCCAGTCTTCTCTGTCTTCGAAGTGACGGCTGAGTGCATCCGCTCTCACGTTCTGTTCTCCTGGCAGGTGGACTGCTGTGACTGCCAGATTCCGAGCCAAGAGCCAATGCCAGAGTGCTTGAGCTTCCAGGGAAAGTGTGCGTGAGCGAGTTTCCCCCTGTTTGTTCAGGTAGTACATGGTGGTGGTGTTGTCCGTCTGTACTAACACTGATGTTGCCTGAATCGAGGGAGGAAAGCTTTGAGGGGCTAGGTGTACTGCTCTCAGCTCTAGCATGTTGATGTGATAGGATCGCTCCTTTGGAGACCGCAGCCCTTGAGTCTGGAGAGAACCCATGTGGGCTCCCCAACCCTGCAGCGAGGCGTCCGTGATCAGTGTCTGAGCAGGCGGAGGTTGATGGAAAGGAACTCCGACTTGCAAATTTTGTTTTCTCATCCACCAAGGTATGGAAGCTCGAGCCGCGTTTGACGGACTTATTTTTCGTCCCAACGAGCGGTCTGCTGGTCCCACTTGTCCTCCAGATCCTGCTGAAGAGGACGCATTCGTAGTCTGGCATTGGGAACCAGGAAGATGCAGGATGCCATCGACCCTAGCAGGGAGGCAATCCGACGCACAGGTAGTTTTCTGTTGCGCAGAACCAGCTGGCATTTCTGTATGAGGGAACACTGTCTCTCCTCCGAAGGAAACACTTTTCCTACCGTGGAGTCTAGTAGAGCTCCTAAAAATGTATTTTCTGTGTTGGCTGTGAAGTTGATTTGACGAAATTCACATGCAGGCCCAGCCGGTGACACAGCTCGAGACAGCTCAAGAAATGAATCCTCACACTGTCTGGGGAAGGACCTTTCAACAGCCAGTCGTCCAAGTACGGGTATACGAAGACGCCCTGCGGCGCAGTGCGGCTGCCACCACCGCCATGCACTTCGTGAACACTCTGGGGGCTGACTTCAACCCGAAGGGTAGAACCTTGAACTGGTAATGAGCGGATCCCACTAGGAATCGCAGGTACTGTCTGTGATACTGATTGATCGGAACGTGAAAATATGCATCTTGCAGATCCAGCGAGCACATCCAATCCCCCTGTCTGAGATGTGGATATATTTGATGGAGAGCCAACATGCGAAACTTTTCCTTTTTATGGATAGGTTGAGTGACCGCAAGTCCAGAATGGGTCTGTACTCTGCTTTTTGGCCTTTTTTCTTCACCAAAAAATATCTTGAGTAAACCCCTTTTCCTCTTTGAGATACTGGCACCCTCTCGATGGCTGACTTTCTGAGAAGGGTGGCAACCTCTTTCTGCAAGAGTTTTAACTGGTGACACGACGGAGGAACTGGAGGGATTGATGGTGGGCGATGTTGAAAACGTAGAGAGTACCCATTCTGCAACGTGGCTAGTACCCACCGATCCTTTGTGATAGCTCGCCACTCTTCGAGATGATCTGCGATACTTCCCCACTGGAGTGGTGAACGGCGACAGGGAAGTGAGTGTTCATTGTTTCGACTGCGTCTTGGCGGAATTGTTGCCTTGTTGCTGGTTTCTTCCTCCTCTGGAGGAGCGTCTGCCCGATACTGCGTTTTTGCTGGCCTTGCTGATCCTGATTTTTCTGCCAATGAGGGTTTGAACCCTCTGTTGGGAGGATCGTCTATTGTAAGGACGGAATCTCTTACGGAATTCCTTTCTTTTCTCCAGGCCCACCGCTTTAAGCGTGTCCAGTTCCGTTTTCATCCGCGTCATCTCTTCATCCGTGTGAGTCCCGAACAAAGAGGAACCAGAGAACGGAAGATTGAGGATGCGTGACTGCGCTTCTGGCCTGAGTGCTGTAAGACGTAGCCATGATGTTCTCCTTGCGCATACCCCATGAGCATAAGCATGTGCCGAAAGGGTAGCTCCATCCGCCGCAGCACTGATGACCTGGTTAGACACCTGACTGCCCTCTGTTAAGATTTCTTCAAAATCTTTACGGTCTTCCTGTGGCAACTTTTCAGTGAATCTCTGTAGTGAGTCCCACAGAGATCTGTCGTAGCGGCCCAGGAGTGCCGCTGCATTGGAGACCTTCAACATGGAGGCCGAAGTGCCACAAACCTTCCTTCCCCAGGAATCCTGCACCTTGCTCTCCTTGTCTGGTGGGACAGTAGAGGAGGATGCCACCGCATGAGTCTTCTTTGCCGCCGCAATTACGACTGAATCCGGAGGAGGGTCAGCCCTGAGGAAGAGCGGATCGTCCTCTGGTGAACGGTACTTTTTAAGATCCTCGCTGGGGCGGTCTTAACACTCGCTGGCGTGAGAAAGATATCCATCACTGGCTCTATGATGCCTGGTACCAAGGGAAGCAGAGGTTTAGTTGCTGCTCTTTGGTGTAGAGTCTCAAAATCACCGAGGACTTGCTTTGACGAGTTGGCATAGGGATACCCAGCTTTACCGCTCCTCTGCCAAGAATGTCCTGAAAAGTGTAGATGTCAGTCCACCGGAGAGACCCTCGACGGTGGACTGTTCGTCAAAGTAGGCGAATAGTCTCTATGGGATGTATGAGTGGAAGAAGAGGACGGAGTAGGCGATCTGTGTGCTCTCCTCCTGCTTCTTGATCTAGACCTCCTCCTGTGTGAGTGCGCCGGTGTGCGGCTGCGAGCTCTTGTTCTTGAAAGAGATCGCTCTTTATCCTGAGTTAAACGAGCCAACGGGGATCTGTTCTGATGGCTCGAGTAATTCCTGTCCGTAGCCCAGTGATGTAGAGGCCTGTGCCATCGTGGCGATAAATGGATGGAAGGCGATCTGTGGCTCTCTCTTTCCTTAGGAGACTGAGCAGGAGGTGTGAAGCTCAGCTCTTCATGCCTTGTTGGAGAATCTTGGTGTCCCCTGACACTGGGCTGTTGGACGTCGAGATAACCACCTCCGGGGATCTGGACGAACCTGAAGGTGACGAAGACAGGCTCACTGGAGGTGAGGTGTTCCCAGAAGGGCGCTTTGACGTTGACCTGGAGCGTCTAAGCGTCGACTGCCCTCTCAACGGAGACGTATGTCTCGACGTTGACTTTCTTCTCTTAGAAAGTGGACTTCTCGGTGACGAACGTCTCTCCAACACTGGTGCAGTGTCCTGCTTTGACACTCCCTGCACCCTTTCAGGAGATTGCTGTGTCGACGTCGACCGGCGTTGGACTGCCGGTGACGGAGGTCTTGGTCTCGACGCCGAAAATCCACTCGGCGGAGTCATCCGCCTCGACGGCGTGGAATGATGGATCTGCTTCGACGCCGAAGGAGGTGTCCTGTGTCTCGACGCCGAAGATCGTTGCTTTGATCCCGGCGGAGATCTGTGTCTCGACGTCGATCGCCGATGAGGAGGCGACGACGGAGAGATGCGCCGACGTCGATCGCCGCTGACGAGACGGGGAGATGTGCTTCGACGTCGATCGCCGTTGATGAGGCGACGACGGAGCGCTGTGCCTCGACGCCGATCGCACCTGCGACGACGGAGCGCTGTGCCTCGATGTCGATCGCGCCTGCGACGACGGAGCGCTGTGCCTCGACGTCGTACGCCCACCCGGCGCCGACGGAGACCTGTCTCTCGACGTTGAGCGCCGCCTGGTTGACGTCAACGGAGGACCTGTTACCTTCGTCGACGAAGATTTCGTAGTCGAATGATGATGCGCCGGCATCACCAAAGTCTTCAACGCCGATTTCTTCGTCGCCGATTTCTTCGACGTCGATGCCGACGCCGACGGAGAACAGGTCGGGACTTTTCCTCTCGACGTCGACCGAGTTTTCCTCTTCTTCTGCCTCACAGGAGACCTACCTCTTTCAGAGAGGCCATAGAGACGGATCCTGTCCCTCTCCTTGATAGTCCTTCTTGATAACTTCTTACAATGCTGGCAGATGTCAGAAGAGTGGGACTCAGGGAGGCAGAGAATACACACAGGATGTGTATCTGTTCTGGCCTTCTTCTTGCCACATGACGGGCAAGGATCGAATAAAGAAGGCATTTCCAAAAAATAAACCTTTTCTGAAACACAGAAAAGGTGCTACTTGCACTCTAGGACCAAAAGACGTCGAGTGAAAGTAGAAAAAACTAGATCTTTATAGATATTTTTTGACAGAAAGTCAAAAAAGCAAGAGCTGAAAATACAGGGTCCTGACTGAAGGAGCCGGAAAGAACAACTGACCTAACTGTCACCCCTGAGGCATGATGGGAAGCTAGGGGTCATGGCTGCCTTAAAGGCACGGTGCCAGTTTTTGTTGAAAATGCTTTCATTTTCTATGCTATTGGTTTACAATGCAGCCTGTAGGCTAACAATGTCTACTTATTTTGCAGTTTTTACTCTTTGAGTATTTTGCTCATTAAAAAACAGAGTTCAAGTACTAATTGTCCTCTGGTGTTTTTATATATTGGCAAATGTAGTTTTTTATGTGTGTAATTACATTGTTTAGCCTCCTATTGAGAGCTGCATTGGTATGAGAAAAAATGATATATGTATATGCATATATGTAGAGCTGTATATATGTGATTTCCATATATAATTTTTATATTTCCGGGGTCCCCGCACGTGGGCGGGAATATTCAGTGCTTATGACTATTGATGAGGATCCCCTGGAAGAGAACCAATTTTTTTTATACCAACACTAGTTCCTTTAATGAACATGGGCTGCTTTGGAAAAGAACTGTACATTTTGATATGCAGTCATAGATGGTGTGCTGTCCCTTGCTTTGAGTGATTACAGCCAATCACAGAGGGTCGCAAATTGTTAATCGCCTAATGAATAATATTTAGGCAGGTCGTTCTGCAACCCCTTGCCATTCAGTATTTTGTAAACCGACCAAACAGTACATAGGTCGGTTTGCAAAATATTATCCCATTTGCACGAAGTATGTGGTGATTTTTCAACCACTTTTTGCGAATGACCTAATACATCAGGGCCCTAACTTTCATAAGGAGATCGTGTTCACTCCTTGTTTTCAGTTCTACCTGGTGTAAGTACCTGTTCAAATCTGCATAAGGCATAAAACAAAATTTAAGCTGTTAAGACAGCAGCCATTGAATAGTAAAGTTCTTCTGATATGTGCACAGCTACTGGCTAAGTTGTGCATACTGTCATCTATTTATCTAGCCACCGGGTGAATAATGAAGTTTCTTTTATTTGGAAGACCACCGGCAATACAGTACATCAGTTATGCGATTTATCCAGCTGAATATTGAAATTTCTTTGCTACGTGGCAGGCTACTGGTAAGATAATATATAATTTCTACTATTTAACCAGCGGCCACATAAACACTTAAGCTTACTTGCTGTTTGCCTGGCTGCTGACCTAATTGTACATGTCTGCTGTTATGCCAGCAGCTGTATAATGAGTGAAGTATTTTTGTTTGCTTGACTGCTGGCCAAATAATGCAAAACCTCTGCTATTTAGTCAGTGGCAGGGCAAATAGTGAAGTTTCCTTGTTATTTGCACGGCCACCAGGCGGACAATGCAAATCTCTACTATTTAACCAGTAGCTGGGTAAATAGTGACGTTTGGCTGCTATTTGCACAGCTGCCAGACGAACAACGCAGAATCTCTACTAGTCAGCCAGCAGCCGGATAAATAATTATGTTTTTCTGCTATTTGCATGGAAGCCAGCTGTCAGTGCAGAACATCTACCATTCAGCCTGTTAAATGGTGAAGGTTTTCTGATATTTACATGGCTGTCAGCTAAACAGCGCAGAATCTCTATTATTTAGTCAGTGGCTGGGTAAATTACGAAGTTTCCCTGCTATTTTGAAATGCCGATGGCCAAATAGTAAACAATTTCTACTATTTAGTCAATGGCCGAGTAAATAGCAGAAAAAATTCACTATTTATCCGGCTGCCGGGTAAATAGCAGCTACCAATATGTTGTAGTAGCTGCAGTTTTGATTCAGTATTGAAGCTTTTATTTTCTTTCACATCGTGACACTGCCCTGTAAAAATGCCTGTGAAGGGTAAGGAGCAGGTCACTCAGGTTAAGGGAAAGCTACGAAACATTACACAGCCTTTGTGTTTCCAAAATCAGAGGGTGCTGAGGAAGAGGAAAACTCTAGCCAGCCGTTGCACAATGGGCCTGTTTTCTAATTTCACACACATATATAATTTGTTTACACTTATTTTCATGTTTGGGGACAATGAAAATGTGATCAGTCTACTTTTGAGCTATTATTTTTTTTTTTTTAAATAACTTTATCGGCATATAGAGACATAGCATAGACAACGTATATCAGAAGGAGTCCATCTGTAGGCTTCCATCGTCCCTCCCTCCCTGTCCATGCATATGTGAATAATCCACATCATACTACTTATTTAGAAACCATGGAGGTATCCAGGGAGGAGAGAAACAAAGGGCAAAAACCATAAAATGTTCTCACATATAGGGTTTAGAGCATACATTCATAGCCAGAAGAGCATATAGTCAACTGCAACCAGAATCTAGCTATACAGTAGAGAAAACACTTTGCATGATCTACTAAACTCCAAGCTGATATATAACAATTTAGTCCCCCTTCCCCTCCTTAACCTGCTTTCATGTTAGGCCTGCAAATCAAAGATGGGAACAAAACATTGTAAGCAATTCCTGGTTATCCTCGGATTTCCATAGCCATCTTCCACATCTATTTGTCCACTTTCCTAATTCCGGGGCGCAAGCCCCTCAACTGCACCCTCGGATGGAGGCAGTGCCTCCAGTTCCTGCAACTCAGGCAGCATAGATGACCAGGCCATCAGGTTGTCTTCAAGTTTTTCATCTCTTCGTACATGCCGCATCCGCACTTCCTCCGCAGTCGCCCACTCACAGACATCCCGCTGCCTCGCCGTATAGGTGGGAAGCATCGGACTAAGCCATGTAATGGCAATATGCCACTTCTCCAACACGAGGCTCAAAAGGACAAACTTCCTACTAATTTATTTTTCGCTGGGGATTATTGAGCTATTATTTATGCTACAGGTATGTGAAAGTTAAATCTTTCTTTCCTTTGTTAAGCGCATAGCCGCCAAAAACCGATCAATTGTCCACGCTTTCAACAATATGTAATGTGGTATGATACACAAAAGTTGAAGTGCTCTGCGCAAGTCAACAGCAACTGAACACATTTAACTTCCTAGTTCAGACGCTGGTCTTCTAATACTAATGCAATCAATCAATCAATCAATCACGGCATTTATAGAGCGCGCTACTCACCCGGGAGGGTCTCAAGGCGCTGGGGGAGGGGGTAAGTTACTGCTCGAACAGCCAGGTCTTGAGCTGCTTCCTGAAGGCGAGATGGTCCTGGGTTCGCCGAAGGTGAGTGGGGAGGGAGTTCCAGGTCTTGGCCGCCAGGTAGGAGAAGGATCTTCCTCCGGCGGTGGTTCTGCGGATGCGTGGTACGGTGGCGAGGGCGTGGCTGGTTGATCGTAGCTGGCGTGTGGGCGTGTAGAAGGACATGCGGTCGTTGAGGTACTTTGGGCCCAGGTCGTGGAGGGCCTTGTGTGCGTGGGTGAGGAGTCTGAACGTGATTCTCTTGCTGACGGGGAGCCAGTGCAGGTCTTTCAGGTGTACGGTGATGTGGCTGTGTCGGGGGATGTCCAGGATGAGTCGTGCGGAGGCGTTCTGGATGCGCTGGAGTCTCTTTTGAAGTTTGGCTGTGGTTCCGGCGTAGAGGGTGTTCCCATAGTCCAGTCGGCTGGTGACGAGTGCCTGGGTGACGGTCTTCCTGGTTTCAGTGGGGATCCATCTGAAGATCTTGCGGAGCATGCGCAGGGTGTTGAAGCATGAAGATGAGACGGCGTTGACTTGTCTGGTCATCGATAGGGAGGAGTCCAGGATAAAGCCCAGGTTGCGTGCGTGGTCCGTTGGCTTGGGTGCGGTGCCCAGGGCCGGGGGCCACCAGGAGTCGTCCCAGGCGGAGGGTGATGAGCCCAGGATGAGGACTTCCGTCTTGTCTGAGTTCAGTTTAAGGCGGCTGTTCCTCATCCAGTCGGCGACGTCTCTCATCCCGTCGTGCAGGTTGGCTCTGGCGGTGGTGGGGTCGTTGGTGAGGGAGAGGATCAGCTGGGTGTCGTCGGCGTAGGAGATGATGTTGAGGTTGTGTCGGCGTGCGATGGCTGCGAGGGGGCTCATGTAGACGTTGAAGAGGGTCGGGCTGAGTGAGGATCCTTGTGGAACGCCGCAGATGACTTCGGTGGCTTCGGATCTGAACGGGAGAGGCGGACTCTCTGGGTTCTTCCGGCGAGGAACGAGATGATCCATTCCAGTGCTTTCTCTCGGATTCCGATGTTGCTGAGGCGCTTCACTAGGGTGCGGTGGCAGACGGTGTCGAACGCCGCGGAGAGGTCCAGGAGGATGAGGGCAGCTGTTTCCCCGTTGTCGGTTAGGGTTCTGATGTCGTCGGTGGCTGCGATAGTTTCCTCCAGTTGGAGATAAAGCACCACTATACAAAGTAAACAAAGATTGGCAGCCATCTTTGAATCTATTTTGTTATATTTTATGAAACACCCTTCAAACATGATTGGCAAGACTGCACCAGCATCCACGGTGGCCATCTGTGAATGGCGTTTCTTATACTTTAAGAAATCCATTCAAAGATACACCCACATCTGCAGCGGGCATCTTTTAATTACTTTCTTAAAACATAAGAAACTCCCTTTAAAGACAGCCACTGCAGATCACATATATCTTTGAATTAATTTTGTTATAGTTTAAGAAACCCTATTCCAAGTTGTCTACCTCACGTATCTAGTCATCTGTGGCAGCCATCTTTAGATGCAATTTCTTCATATATAATAAAACAGATTTAAAGTTACCCACCATTCATGTGTGCGCATGTGCACACATGTTCGTCCATCTTGCAATGGGTAAAAAATCATTTTAGGATGGCAGCCCGCAGACAGAGTGGCAGGCCATGCTGAAACATAAGGGGATTGGGAGGGCAAGTGGCAGAAGTAAGGTTAAAAAAAAAAAAAAAGAGGGGCATTGGGCGAGGAAGGAGGATGACTTAGTTAAGAGCTGAGGTTGAAGAAAGTAGGCAGAGAGAAAATAGGGTCTCATATGCATCGCAATTCAAGATCTGACATCAGCAGTGGAAGGGTACATATCATCCAGTCAAAACTTGGTGAGACCTTAATGTTCCTGGGCGAGACAAACACAAGAACAGGGAGGGGAGCCATGATCAAATCAGAGGAGAAGTGAGATAGACAAGGAAGCCATGAAGTCATGCATAAGTGGCCACACAAAGCCATTTCTATGTATTGTATTATTCACAATAGGTTTTCAAAGACAGACAGCTAAAGCTGCAGAAAGTAACAGAGGGTGAAATCTAATAAGGATGTTGCAAGCAGGGCTAGCCAAATTTCTATATTGTTTGGTTACATGATTGAGAATAATGGCACAAAACCACAATTTGTGTGGGATCAATATCCGCATCTATTTGGCTAAAAAGAAGGCAAACTATAATTTTGCAGCAATCCATCAATCACTGCAGAATTACTGGCCACCCAGGAGGCGTGGGCAGCTCACAAAGTTCACTTAAGGGCCGTACTGAGTCACTGCAGCAGCCAAAACAAAATGGGTCTAGGACATGGCCATATTCTGATTGCCTGCAAAGGTGGCCAACCAGACTGGTGAAAGAATAGAAATCTGATTGGTCGCCTTTTAATCAACCAGAATAGGACCATTCTGACTGCCAGCTAGCAACCAATCTCAATCATTGTAGGCAGTCCACAGGTCCTTGGACTCTGTTTTGCAGTCAAGAAAGGAATACATTTTCCAAACCCAGGCAAATTTCAGTATTTGGGTAAGGAATGCAACTTTCCTAAGTGTGCCTGGGTTTTAGCAGATTATCAAAACTCACTTTAGTTCTCCAGGTGGTGAAAATTGGATTTGACCTGAATCATTTTCTGTGAATTTTTTGTACTACAGTAAACAGCAAGTCACTTTGGAGTTATGAAATGAAATGAAATGAATTTGTACTTGTAAAGCGCACTGCTACCCTGAGGCATCCTGGCGCTGAACGCATACCGCTGTGGAACCCTTCCTGGCTTTTCCCTGTGAAATGTCCACTCCTGGGCACCCCCAAGTTGAAGCCAGGCATCCCAGCGCTGGTGGGGCCGTTGTGGAGATTAAGCAAGCTATTGCCCAGAGTTGCAGAGTGGGACCCATGATTAGAATAGGCACCGAGGCGAGAATTATCAGGTCCGAGGAAGTTGAGCCCAAGACCCGCCGAGGCGGGAATTGAACCCTGGTCCCGGGCCAGATCTCTGCATCAGGGTCTGCCGCTCTAACCATTGAGCCACACTTCTCCACTGTGATATATAAATATACTGTGGTGTGTTCCTTTATATGCTCCCAGTTTAGTATGGGGTCCTAATTTCCATTTGGTCACCAAAAGTGTAAATCGTGCATTTCTGCCAACCTATCACGATTCATAAGGTATGTGTGTGACTTGTGTTTAAAGCCATGGCAGTGCCAAGGTGTTGCTGGGCCCAGATAGTCAAATTACATTTTTGTGGGGAAATATGCTGCATCCCAGCATCTATTTCTTATGTCAGAATGACTGAGGTCTCAGGATACGAGTAAATCCTTAAAGGATTCTAGAAAGTGTGCACTCTGTTGCTCATGTTACCCTGTGGTACGAAATTATAAATATGAATTTAGATTTATGAACCTCTGCCCCGTAAGTATTTTGGTCTTTGCTACATACAATGACGATAAGTGTCTATTCTGTGGGCTGTGTCAGGCAAGAAAACCAATACAAAAAACGATGGCTAAACAATTTGAGAAAACCTATTGACCAACCATATTTGTAATGCACTTGCAGTAATTTGGTTATAGGCGGCAAAAGGCCACCCTCTCAGTGGATTGTTCCACAAACTCGGTGCTTTGAAGAAGAGTCACATGAACTGATTAGCCAACACACCCAGTGCTCGATTTGTATAAAAATAAAACATAAATGGAAATAAATGTTTTAATGGGAATTTCCCCTCTCTGTATACAGGTGTGTTCCCCTGCCCTGAGCTGCCCACTGCATGTGTATCTGGTATTGACTTATTTTGGCCCGTGTGTCACAATGATCTAAGCATGTTCACCGAAGCCTGGGCCTGTCCCTGACATCTTTTGTCTAAAGAGCTAGGAATTGTTGAAGATGTCATCCACGACAAGGGCAACCTGGCATTTATGGGGTTTCAAGAGCCCCTTGCGGCAGCACAGGACAACAACCCTCTACCCAGAAGTCCTAAGCATGTTCCGTTCAAGATTTCGAAGCTTTATTCGGCATTTGTGTCATCAAAGTTCATACAATTAAAAAGAAGCCCACACAAATAACACAATCAATATATAATATCACAGTAAAAATGCATAAAACCATATAGACATAAATACATCATGATAATCGTTAAAAGTTATACGGCAGTATAAAATTGTCCACAAAACTCCTCCATTAAAATAATTACTTCTACCCTAGACAGTGCTGGGTAATGCGTTGTTTTTTTAAAAAGTATTTTGCCTTATCTTCCACATAGTCAACAAATATTGTGAGACCGCAAAGGCTACACACTGGGAGGTGTCACTATTTAAAATTATGAGAGCCTCTTTATACTGTTCCGTGGGCCAGCGTGGGTCTGGCCACTGTGTTCCCTCTCACAGGGGTGTTGAGGTAACTCCCCCTCTGAACTCCTGTCCCGATAGTCACAACCGTGACGTAGGGACGTAGGGGTTTATTTAGCGTGGCTCGGCACGTTGCAAGTCAGTTAATAAAAGTTAATGAAGCAGTAAACGCGACTCCCTGTCGTGATTCCCGACATTAATAGTGGAGCCTACTGACATCCGTTGTTCCCAATCGGGCAACACAACAAACTGGCGACGAGCGGGTGGACCCCGCGACCTACCCTGGTGCGGTGCCTGGTACGGAGGAAGGCCGTCGCTGCTGGTGCGTGGTACGCCCTACCGGTGCTTCAGGGAGCCATCTGGCGGTGCAGCGCGGGGATGTGAGCGTGCCTGTGCTCCATCCCGAGGTTTCAGCCGTGTAGAGAGGCGCGTCCGTGGGCAGAGGCATGGTGTGCGGCCCCCGGCCTCGGAGTCGAATCGTCGTGCTCGCCGGCTGGCCCAGCCCGGAGTGAAGGGGGCGTGGCTGAGTCTCCCGATCGGGGAGGAGGCGGCCTGTGAGTCCGCTCCTGTGTGCGATGACCTGCCAAGCGCAAGGGAGCTCTCTCTCTGCACGTGGAGGCTGCCTGGGGCGCTCTGGTCATCGCGAGCGCCCGGGCTGCTGTGTGATTGCCGACAGAACAGGGGAAGACCTGTGAGGGACTGCCTGACAACACAGCAAACGAAAGTTTAAACAAAACAAAAAAAAAAAAGGAAAAGCTGGAGAGATTGTTGCAGCAGCGCCGCGGAGGACGTCCTGTGATTCCAGGTCCCGTGCTCCTACAGGAGGCACAGATCCCCAAAAGGTGCAAGACTCCCACAGAAGGCACCGCTGTACAAGGAGGCAGGTGAAGCACAAGGTGTGAGAGGAAGAGGGCATACCCAGCTGCACGCTGCTGTTTGCACCAGGGGGTGGAATAGAACGCGCACACTGAGGGTGGCATCCGGACACCTGCGCCATGTCTGCAATTCCCCGGTGGAGCCTTTCCTGCTCGATGCCCAGGCAACCAAGTAGAAGGACTGGGTCGAGCCCCAGGAAACGTACTTCGCCGCCATCAACCTGGAGGAGGAGAAACGACGTCCTATGCTGTTACACTAAGGGGGGCGGCGATTCACAAGTTGGGGATGTCGGTGGTTGAGGCGAGGCCTCAGCATACAAATGCCACGCTGAAAGCTGCGCTTACAGCTCATTTTGAACCTCTAGCGAACCCCAACTATGAACGTTTCCTGCTGCATCAAGCCCGGCAGCTACCAGAGGAGTCAGTTGACACATTTTACGCGCGACTAAGAGACCCGACGTGCACGTTGCCCGATGCAGCGGATGAGATCAGGGCTCAGTTTATTCAAGGCTGCTCATCTACGAAGCTACGTGAGAGCATTCTGCAAGTTCCTGGATGCCGATGGCAGACATGCTCACCATGGGCAGGTCAAAAGAACTATCTATGGTCCGGGCCGCTCATATGGAGGCAGCGCTTCAACAGGTTGTAAAGGTGGAACCGGTGCACACGGTCACTGCGACAGCCCCCGACAGAAGAAAACAGGAACAAAACAACATCTGACCCAAAAACCTGCTATAACTGCGGTGGTCTTTATCCTCACAAGGGTCCGTGTCCGGCACAGGGGAAGAGGTGTTCGAATTGTCACAGGACGAATGATTTTGCAAAATTCTGTCTCTCTTCCACGACGCATAAGAACCCTCGACCGAAGCCCATCCGCCAGGTATACACCGGTGATAGTCCAGCAGAGGAAGGAGACATGGACGATGACGAGGTGGAAGGAGCGGTTCACGTCATCTATGCCCTGCAGCCGGGGGCACGTAAGCACATTTCCAAGTGTGGCATGCTGGTGGATGGCCACCAGGTGCAAGCCCCGATTGACACGGGGGCGTCTATCAATATAATGGCCCGGTCTATGATGCTCACGTTACTCGTCCAACCGGTCCTAAGCCACACCACCACAAAAGTCTACGCCTATGGGTCTACTGATCCCCCTGTCGCTAGCAGGCGTGTTCACCGACGAAATTGCGCATGGGTTCAGGTCAACACGGGCCAAGGTCTACGTCACGGAGGGAGGCCAGGGCATGTTGCTGAGCTGCCAGACAGCAGAACGTCTTCAGTTGGTCGCTTTTGCGCTCAACATGCACCAAGAAAGTGTGGAGGGTTTGGTGGCCCAGTTTGCACCACTCTTGGAGGGCATAGGTTGTTTGAAGGACCGGATGATCAAGCTCCACATTGACGGGTCAATCGAGCCAGTGGCGTTACGACACAGAAGGGTGGCGTTCCACCTTCGGCCAAAAGTGGAGGAGGAACTGGTCAAACTGGAACAGGCTGGTATCATCGAGAAGGTGGAGGGCCCGACCCCCTGGGTGTCTCCCATAGTCGTGGCCCGCAAGCCTAAGCAGCCAGGAGAGGTTCGGATCATGCGCTTACCCAACCTTGCCATAAAGCATGAACAACACCTTACCCCAACAGTGGATGATATCGTGGCCGAGGTCAGTGGATCAAAATGGTTCTCAAAGATGGATTTGTGTGCCAGGTACCAGCAGTTAATGCTGGACCCAGCATCCAGGGTGATCACCACTTTTTCTACTCATGTGGGACTCAGGAGGTATAAGCGCCTCAGTTTTGGGATTTCAAGTGCTGCGGACGTCTTCCAGGATACCATCAGGGGAGTACTGTCCGGTCTCGAAGGGGTGTTTAATGTTAGTGACGATATTCTTGTTCACGCTCCCACCCTGGAGGAACATTTCACCCGCCTGAAAGCCGTGTTTCAAAGATTGCTGGACAATGGACTGACGCTCCATAAAGAAAAGTGCGACTTTCTAAAAAACAAATTATCTTTTTTCGGCTACCGCTTCTCGCAGGAAGGGGTGTCACCTGACCCCCTCAAGGTCCAGGATATACAAACAGCTCCTGCCCCCACCAACGCCACTGGAGTGAGAAGCTTCATGGGAATGGTAAATTATTGTGGTCGGTTTATCCGCAACCTTAGATCTTACGGCGCCTCTGAGGGAGTTAATAAAGTCCAACACGGCCTGGAACTGGGGACCTGAACAGGAGGCTGCTTTTCAGGCCACGAAGAAGGCCCTTTCAGTTGACACAACGCTCGTGTATTTTGACCCAGCAAAAGAATCTGAGCTGTCGGTGGATGCCAGTCCAACCGGACTAGGAGCAGTTCTCTCTCAACGCCACAGCAATGGGGAATGGGCCCCAGTGGCTTATGCCAGCCGAGCACTAACGGCCACGGAACAGAGATATTCCCAAATTGAAAAGGAGGCCATTGCTATCCACTGGGGTTGCCACCATTTTCATTTATACCTGTATGGTCACCCTTTCACCGTGCACACGGACCACAAGCCTCTCATTCCTTTGTTCATGGGATCGGCCTCTAAGCCACCACCTCGTATCTAGAAATGGATCCTGCAGCTACAGGACTATCACTTCACGGTGGTTTTCCGCCCAGGAACTCAGAACCCGGCAGACTATCTGTCGAGACATGCCCGTCCCGCCACCCATGGGGAGGCACTGGATGCAGAGGAAGTGGAAGAGTATGTCCGCATGGTGGTCGAAAGGTCAAGGCCCCTTCCCATCACTCTGGAGGAAATCAAGTAAGCCACAGAAAGAGATGAGTGCCTCCAGCTCTATGTTTCGGCCGTGAAGTCAGGAAAATGGAATACCCTGCTGGACAAGACGAGTTATCGCAGAGGGAAGGCGAGGTCAACGCTGTTGTCGTTACACAATGTGAGGAGCGAGTTGGTCATGTCCCCTGAAGGGTGCTTGATGAGAGGACCGAGGTTGGTGGTTCCCGGATGTCTGCAACAGAGGGTAGTGGATCTGGCGCACCTAGTTCATCAGGGAGTCGTCAAACGAAGTCCAGACTAAGGTGCAAGGTGTGGTTTCCCAATCTGGATGCCCTCGTGGAACAAACCGTGCGTCGTGCCCGCTTTGTCAAGCTACAGGGCCTGCTGACTCTCCTGCGCCCATAGTTACCGAGGCCATTCCACCTTTTCCCTGGCATCGTGCAAGTGCTGACTTTGGGAGCCTCCCGGATGGTCGCCATATGCTGGTGGTCATTGACGATTTTTCGAAGTATCCGGAAGTAGAGATTTTGGAGTCCACCACGGCCAGCCAGACCATTCCGCGATTTGAAAAGATTATGGCAACTCATGGGTTGTTTAAATAACTGAGGACGGACAATGGCCCTCCTTTCTCAAGCCAAGAATTTGCGGAGTACCTACAATCCAGGGGAGTCCGTCACCGGAAAATCACACCTCTATGACCTCAAGCCAATGGAGAGGCCGAGCGCTTTATGCGCACTCTTAACAAGGCTATCCGGATCACAGTGGCGAACAGACAGGAAATGGATTGCGCCATCTATGGTTTCCTACAGGAGTATCGGATGACCCCTCACTCTACCACTCAAGTGAGCCCCATGTCGTTGTGCATGAACCAGCCCGTGGGAGATGTGATTCCGCACCCGGAAGTGGTGTCGGACAAGCAAAAGCAGGTGGCGGAGAAACTAAAGCAACACCACAGGCGGAATGAACAAGTGTCCAGAAGGCGTGGAGCAAGACAGAGCCACTTGAAAGTCAGAGATGCGGTGATGGTGCGAAACCGATATCCGCACAGAAAAGTTCAGTCTGCCTTTTGAACTTGAGCCCTGGACAGTCAAAAAGGTGCAGGGAACCAGGATCACCGTGGTGAGGGGCGGAGCGACACTAACCCGTAATGTATCTTTTTTCAAGGCTTACCAGAGTCCGGGAGACAGTCGAGAAGGATGTCGGGGGATCCCGAGTGGTCCAGAGCTGGTGCCCAGCGATGAACTTGAGGGGAATAACCGGCCTGACAATCTTGAGTGTCCGAGCGAGAGGCGGCTGCCGTCTGTGAATGGCGATACCAGTCGGCCGGAAGGGTCGCAACATGAAGCGGCGGAGAGAGACCAGTCGTCTGGCCCGGACAAATCCCAGGGGCTGAGGAAGGCGCCCGAAGAGGAGGGGCAGGGAGGTACCTGCTGCAGCCCTGTCCAGCCCGATCATCTAGTTGGAAGGACTTTGTAACGTATTGAACATTTTATTTTTGTTTAGTTGAACTCTGTGCTGATCTTGGTGTGGTGTTTCTGTTTTGCTACTGCCAAATGCCCATTTTACTTTAATTTTTCGTTTTGGTTTTATTTTTGTTGGTTTGGGAGGAGTGCTACGTAGACCAGCGTGGGTCTGGCCACTGTGTTCCCTCTCACAGGGGTGTTGAGGTAACTCCCCCTCTGAACTCCTGTCCCGATAGTCACGACCGTGACGTAGGGACGTAGGCGTTTATTTAGCGTGGCTCGGCACGTTGCGAGTCAGTTAATAAAAGTTAATGAAGCAGTAAACGCAAGTCTGTGTCGTGATTCCCAACATTAATAGTGGGGCCTACTGACATCCATTGTTCCCAATCAGGGAACATAACATATACGACCTTATTCCATAATTTCGGCATAGTGGGCAAATGTACAGTCTTCTAGCACCTTGGTACACTGGACAGAAAAATAAAACGTGCTCACGTGCTTCAGTTGTTTCTAAACAAGCAGCACAGAGCTGGGAGTGGGGCTTCACTATTATCCCCCCCCCCTAATTGATTTTGAAAGAAAAAAGGGGGAGGGACCCATATCTAAACTGTAGATAACATTTCCTAGCAGGTGCTGGCTCATTTTCATCCAAAAGATTCTCGCACTTGTAGCTATCTTTCAGTTGGAGAAATGCCAAGGTCGGTGATCCTACATTAGTCCGACTAAGTTGCAGGCTCATCTTGTATCACCATTATGCGTTCTTGAACTGAATCTTCGAAATTTCACTAGTCTCTGAGGAGCATCCCAAAGCTGACAATCCAATATTGGAAAGAGTAACTCTTAGATACTTTAGCCATGGGATATCATCTGAGCCTACACTGCATTGGATCTCCAACATCCCCACCTGGTAAGATGTCAACTCAGAGGTAGACCAGGGTCTCTGCCAATATAATAAAGGCCTTAAGCCGAGAACATCTGGTATTTTTTTTGGCCCATATTTAGCTTTAGTGGCAGCAATGGGAAGGGCTGTTAATTCTCTCAGAAAGCGATTTTCCACCAGGCCAAGGGTAGAGACATCCCTATGTCCCCAGAGCTCAGCGCCGTACAGAGCTGAGCCTAGCGCTTGAAGACTATAGATTTGGAGGGCAGGGGCAATGGGGCGAAAGGACGAAGCCTTATGTAACTTTGAAATACCCCCTGATGTTTGCTCTAACCTAAGCCTGCACCTTATTATATGCGGTTGCCAATTAAAGTGTTCAGTAAGGGTGACTCTCAAGTACTCAAAAGATTGAACACGTTCCTGGAAGGACCCTCTAAGAGTAGGGTTGGGGGCGAGTGGTATTACAATGGTTAATAACCATGTATTTAGTTTTGGTGACATTCAAATCGAATCCTGCCAGGCTGCAGAAGATGTAAAATCTCTCCAAAATCCTTTGGAGCCCCATGGGGGATTTTGAGATGAGAAGTGTATCATCAGCAAACATCAGTGCCGGGGCTCTGATGTTTGTAAGGATCGGGCATCAGGACCACCCTATTCTACGAAAATTGCTAAATATTATATAAAAAGCGATAAAAGGGTTGGCGAAGGACACACCCTTGTCTCACCCCCCCTATTAATAGGGAAGGGCTGAGTTAATTCTCCCATCTGGCCACATCTTACTTGAGCAAAATTGCCTTCATGCAAGTGTTTAATTATATTCAATACATAGCGCGCAACCCCTAACTCAGTCAAAAATTGCCACAACTTCATACTGAAATCAAATCAAAAGCTGAGTGAGGTCAACAAATACCACAGGTAACCTTCCCCGCCCCAGTAAAACATTTTGCCAATAAAGAAGCTGAAACCGAAGGACCTGATTTAAAGTGCTTATCTGTTCCCTAAACCCTGCCTGCAAGGGGGACAAGACCTGTGTGGCAAACATCCACTCTTGAAGCCCATTTAAAACAACTCTTGCAAATATTTTTTGAGTGCAGTCAATTAAGCTTATAGGCCTATGATTAGCCGAAAGGTCCAGAGATCCCTTCGTAAGAATGGGAATGATCTCGACCCCTGCCCATGTAGAGGGAATGGGGCACCTCTCGTTATGGCACTAAAGACAAGGGCAAGATTTGTTCCATTCAAATTATGAGAAAATGGAACAACAACAATGATTTCTCATAAAAAACAAATAATTTGTTGTGTTGGAATGTATCCCATCAAGTGAATGCAGATTACATCTTACATTCTTCCCTCTCCTGGCTCCCTCAAAGAATTAGCCAAACTAGATGTGGCCTAACTGGTTAGAGCGGTCTACCTCGAAGCTGAAGAACCAGGGTTCGAGTTTCGACAAGGATGCTCAACATCCTGTGCTTCTGCGCACTTAGGGGCATATGTACAAGCCCCCATCGCCACCACAACGTAACTTTTTACGACTTTGTGGTGGCGATAGGGGCATTGCCTTATTTACAAAGCAGCGTTAAGCCACTTAACGCTGCCTCGTAAATAAGGCCTCCTTTCACGCTATCCTTAGCGTGAAAGGGGTGGGCAGTGGGTGTTGCGGTGGGCGTTCCACCGCAACACCCATTGATTTTGACGCTGCCCCCTATTTACAAGGGCAGCGTAAATAGGAGGCAGCACCAAAATTAAGACCAGGAAAAATATGGTCTTAAGTTGGCGAAACTAGGAGAAATGCATTATTTCTCCTCGTTTTTTGCTTTGGCAGCACACATGGAAAAAGCTAAATGCCTTGGATTGTTTATGTACAGAAAGGTCCCCTTTCCTGTACATGAACAATCTTTTAAAAAAAAAAAACATTTTGTGACTTCCATGTGTGCTGCATTAGGCAGCACACACAGAAGTGACAAAATGGCAGTTAAAGATTGTTTATATACAGGAAGTTCCCCCTTCCTGTACATAAACAATCTTTCCCCTGCACTATGGTGCAAGGGTGCCTGCGTTGGCGCTACACTGCTAAGTGTAGCGCCAGCACAGGTGAAACGCTCGTTGTAAATATGGTGCAGCCCTGCGTTTCTGAAGTGGCGGAGTGAGGCGTTAAGCTATGACGGCTAATGCCTCACTCTGCCACTTCCTTGAACATATGCCCCTTAATCTCCCCGTGCCTAACAAAATTAATGTGTCCATCTGTAGCGTAAGTGGTGTTTACATGAGCACCAGTTACGCTCTGACACCTCCCGGTCAAGTTCGCGCTATATACAACTTAAAAAAGAAATGGCTGCAGAACAGTTTCTCCATCACAGCCAGAAAAATCCACAGCTGTTGCCTTAGCCCATTGAGCTATACATCCTTGCGTTGTCAGCCCTGGTATTTTAGCCCAATGCTGGACCTAAAGTGAGAGCACAGCTCCAAACCAGGGGGCGTGGAATAGGCCGACGTGGGGAAATGTACAGCAGTAGCAGGCAACCGCTCGGCCCCCTCCTGCCCCTTTGGAGTCCAAAGCCCTGCCCTTGTCATTTCCACTGTGCCTCTCTTGGTCCAGAGCCTGTCACGCAGAGACTTTTCCCTGCCCTCCTTCCTTAACACCACACGGTTCTTTATCAAAAGTCTACTGACAGCCTTGACAGGTTCCTTCCACCATAATTGTACGCCTGGCAGAAACGCAGGTTTTTTGCGAGGCTTTTTCAGAAGAGCTCACAGCGGGTACTCATCACTCTAAAAGCAAAGAGCCCAATTCACAAAGATATTTTTACTTGTATACCTAAGTTTATAACCAAAAATGCCTCCATTTATAAATGCCAGAAATTCACAAAATGAATCCTGGTCGGTGTAAGAGCATTTACTGCTTAAAATTTCTCAGTAGTAAATCCCACAGCACGGGTGTGGCAGTAGGCATTGTAAGGTGTTGTTAGCCTTGTAAATTTGAGGACAACCATAGACTGGTGTGTTTGTGGGCATTGCCAAACTACGATTCAATTGGTGAGACATGTAACACCCTTTCCAAATTGGGAGCAGACACGGATCACAGCCAGTTTTAGAGGGGGTATAAGAAATGGCTTTCTACATGGAGAAAAATAGTGTCCCTGCAGAGAAAATACAATAAAATACATTTGTGCATTTGCATCATAGCCTCCATTTCCACTGTGCACGAACACGATTCTATGTTATGTAGGATTACTCACAGCTGAAATATGAGCTGATGTCCCATGTTCATTCACAGTGGTGCACCTGCAAAACTGTTACCAATGCTTCTTTTTACGCCTACTACTTGTAGTGTTTGTGAACAGGGAAACGCACAAAAGTATGCTGTAGTGGAGAAGTAAATCCCTCCATGTATTTTATGTTTTTTGGGGGGAAATTGGACCCAAATCATGTAGTAATGTAAACCGCGGAGCTGCTGCACTGAGCCTTCAATGATCATGGGATGACCCAGGGAGGTTTGTAAAGACATCCCTCTGCAACCAAGGAACCCAGGAGGCTAAACACTGGCAGCGTTTCAGTGTCATTTATTCAAACTGAATAAAAAGTGCATCTTAAAAGGAGGCCTCTGATTTCACCTCGGGTGATTAATGCATCCGCGATTTATGTTGTTTTGGGGAGTTTCCTTGCCAATCCACGGAGACAAAGATGAGATTAATAACAACATTAGGTGTCTAAAAATGTTAAAATAATCGCACACATTCTTTTTTCATCCAGAAATTTCAGTCCTGACACCATCTCGTGCTGGGTATCTTGAAGCAATTTGGTACTTTTCTAAATGCATACTGATTGTAGGTGCAACAAAGGTATACTAACACACCCAGTTTTTAAATACACTGGGTGCGCAAACTCAATTTTGAAGTTGTCCTTAGAAACCGTGTGACACTACTACATATATGTGACTTCCAATGCCATAAATTCTGGGCATGCCGATCCCTACTTGGGTGTTGTTCCAGGACATACTGTCTGACATTTATTTGATTGAGGGAATTTCTGCCCCAATCCTTTGGTGTCTCCATTATAGATAATTTGTTTGACAGCAAGTCTATTTAGTGTCATAAGTATTTGTGCGATAGCCTGGTTTTTACATGTGAAATTTCCTGTGCATACGCTTGTACGCCCAACACCCACACCGCCTGAACACTATTATTTTACCCTTTCACCGTTAGATGAAAAACATAGATTCTCCTATAAGAATAATTCCTTCATTCGAATGTTGCATTATACTCATGGTATTACTAATATTTCCAATTGTTGGGTCTGTGGATTGTTACCTGTACATCAGGGTGCAGGGGGAACCCCTCTCATACCACTCCCATTCTCCCATAACGGCTCCTGTACGGCTTGGTTTGGAGTCTTATGGGCAACACATGTTAGTAAGATTTTTACCTTCGATGTAGGAGGCCTTAATAAGGAGCTAAACATGGCATGCTATCCAGATGAGGATGGTAACCCGCAGGCAAAAAGGATCAGATCTAGAAGTAGAAGAATATGGTGGTCAAAATGAACCTCGCACTAAGTATGTTTTTACTCCACGGAAAATAAGAACGAAATCGGAGCTAGGGTTGCCGGTTATAACAGTAACAGAAGTACGAGCCCCTCTCTGTGTACAGAGTATAGGTCCTATTCCTGTAGGGAAAAGCAACTGCAGTACTGTTTTGAAGCTGACAAGTCCCAATCACAGTAGTTTTTAGCATCCCACAATACATATTTTATTTGTGGAAATAAGGGTTATTTCTACCTACCACAAGGGTGGTCAGGAATATGTTATGCATCTTTCCTCCTCCCTCCTGTTTATTTTGCCACGGCTTCTTATCACAAAACTTGATTATTGCCTCGCAATCCTTTTCTAGCTAGGACTAGGAGAATGATGGATGTTAAGGCTATAAATCAGACTGACACCTCATTGCAAGAATATGTTGACGTGAACTTAGGTATCTTTTTCTTTGTTGGTCCACCGCTCAATAGTAGGAACAAACGAAGACTCACTAGGGTAGTTGAGGCAGTAGTTAATCAAACTACGACAGCTCTTGGTAACATTACCGAGGAACTCCAGGCGACGAGGCTCGTAGCTTTACAGAACCGTATGGTTCTAGATGTTATCCTTGCGGATCGCGGAGGTGCATGCCGAATTATAGGCGCCAGTTGTTGCGTTTATATACCTGACAACGCACCTTCCGTTTATCAGGCCATCTCCAAGTTACATAAGATAGCGACTGAAATACACCAAGACACTGGAACATGGACCTGGTCTAGTTGGTTCTGGGGCATTGTTATGTCATGGGGATGGAAATTACTTATTATAGTGGCCTGTATAGTAGGCGCTATTCTAGGTTGCTGCCTTTGCATTCAGTGTATGCCTATTATATGCCCCCTCTGTACTTCTCTATGCATGTCCTGTATCCCTAAGAAAGTGAATATTCATGGTGTTAATAAGCAGCTTATGCTTCAGCAACAAAATAGATGATTTTATGAAAATAGATATAAGAAGCTTGAACGATGAAGATAGAGCACCCTCAGCTGTTACAGTATAACACTGACTCGGTTTATTATTCTTTGATGTTTTATGTGTCTGGAATGTATTTTCAATTAGACAAAATGTATTTAGCAGAGGCTAAAAGGAGGGACTGTTAAACGGTAAAAAAATGTATTCTGTTAACTTAGCCTCCGCTTTCAGCCATTTTGTCTACCAGCCCCCATTTTGTGTTTCTGTGGGGACTTTTTGCAAAGTCAGAAGTTACATGTTCACTGAAAGCTGGTTGTGCTGATAATACTTACGTGCCAGAGTAGAGGCCCTGCCCTGCCGAAAGGTCCGAGCATGCAGATGTTCCTATCTACAAGCCCACCAATGCCTGTGCCCACCCCTGCCTGTCTATGAAAGTGACGCGGGAGGGGGTTTATCAGGATTCAACAGTTCAGCATGTAAGCATTATGTAACAATGACAAAGGGGTTGTGTAAGCATTATGTAACAATGACAAAGGGGTTTTAGTGCTTGTCTTACTGTACCAAATTTGTATAAATACCAGGTTTGAAACCATGCTAGTCAGTTCCCTCTCAGACACTTGCAGTGTCTGTATGACGGAGCCCGCTCATGAGATGTAATAAACTTGTGTTTTGTTCCACTCCAGTGTCGATCCTCATTTTGTGAACCCGTAGACTAAGGGTGTCCCTGCACCAGTGAGACAGATAAAACATCTCACTTCTACAATTGGGGCCGGCAACGTGGGGCCCCATTGATGACCGCGGCTGGACCAGAATGAGGTTGTTTCGACAGGACAGAAACACTGAGGGGGCCCCCGCAAACGGAGACTTGTTCTCGCGGCCAAGGTGATTTTCAGCTGATCGACCTGACCTTCGTGGCGGCTGTGTGTCTCAACTGGGGCTCTTCGGTTGGCATTTTGGAGGTGATCTATTGATCTGAGGATCGGCAGGTGGGAGTTGGAGAATTACGATCAGGTAGGATCGAAATGGTTGTCTTTTTTGTTTTTGTTTAATAAAGCATTTGCAAATGTTTTAGACCGGTAATGTGAGAAAATGTTCTCGTTTCTTGGTATAAGAGTCTCTTAACGATACTGTTAAGAAGAAATTGGTAAACATGCCTGTTTTTAGTAAACTTTGTGCACTGTGTTGTTGTTGTTGCAACAAGAATAGAATATTGGAAGAAAGACAGCCAGCACCTATAGAAGGAACCCCTAATTATGAAATGTACATTAAACACAGTATTTCTTCCATACTGTTTAGCGCATTATGGAACAAATATATGAAGGCAGATAGTAATTTACAGTGGCCACTTAATGGTACCTTTGATTTGAATAAATTGCAATATGTAGAAGAACAGCTTTTTAAAAGAAAGAGTAGACAGAGTATGTTTGATGCATTAGGATTATGGAAAAAACAAATTAAACAAAGGCAAATTAAAGAAGAGAAGGAGAGGAAGAAAATTGAAGTACAGACAATTTTACAGAAAATAAAAGAGATAAGATTAAAAGAACAAGAGGAAAATGTAGAAATTGAAGATAGACGAGTTAAACTTCACATGCAAAAGACATATGTGGCTAAAGATGGGAAGGTTAATCAGGGTTTAGATGATGACGATTCGGAACTTGAAGACTTACTCGGTCAACCATCCCCGCCTCCTTATGCGCCGAATCCTAATGGGAATAATGTGGCTTCAACAGCACCTCCTCTGCCACTCCAGGTACCACAACTGTATCCCCCATTACCTACTGCTTCTGCCGCCACTTCTGTACTAGACAGTAAGGTTACTACCCCTGTACTTACAACTAAAAATAAAACACGGCGTCATAGATCTGCCCTTACAGAAAATGATAAAGCAATATTAATGACTCGGGCACATGATTGGGATCGGGATAATGATACACGTGAGGATGAGGTCTTCGCGTCCCTGTCTCAATACTCACAAATGATTCAACAATATATTGTAGGGGAAATGGCCAATGTGATGATAGAGGACTGGAGATCTATTGTTAATGAGGAGGCCCCTAGAGTTTTAAGTAGAATATGGAAAAGGTCGAACGAAGGTACGTTAACTGCCTTTCCCTTACAACAAGCGGTAACGGATATTTTTTCTCATAAACGTGAGCTCAAGAGGCTTATGTTAGCTTCAACGAAAATCCTCCCCATGCGAGAAGCGGCCCGGTGTTTCAGCCAGCTAGAGGAGATGGTCAGGGTGTTAATGCGGCCCGGTTTCAGTTCCAATGGATCTATTCCCCTTGGAAACGATCGGACGTGTTGACCCTTAAAGCTTCTTTACCTGATCCTAGAAAGAATCCTAGTGCATTTTATGAAGCACTGGATGCTGCATTGACTTCTTGTGTGATGACTTTGGCAGATATGGACATGTTTTTTGGACTTATATTGCCCCCCGATCTTTGGAGTATGGTCCGTAAGCAGGACCATGTGATCTTTGGAGGCACTTGGGTACAGCTGGAAGCAGCTGATGTTGATAGGAAACCAGGGGAGAAACCACCACAGGTTATATTAGATCTACCAAATCATATAGTTACTTATATAAAGGAAGTAGTTCCTCCAAAGAAAATATCATGGGCAAAATTGGAGGCTTGTAAACAGAAGAAAGATGAGTCAGTTTCCGATTTTTCCACCAGGTTTGAGGGGATTTTTCATGATTATAGTGGGCAAGATACAGCTTCGGACACAGGTAAACATTTATTTGTAGACAAATGTGTAGCAAACTTGTTACCAGATATCTCACAGAAGTTACGAGTGGCTGAGAGTACATGGGCTACTTCCACTCCGCCTAAAATTTTGGATATGGCCCAGTATTATGAAGGCCAAATTAATGATGAACGAGATAAGAAAGAAAGTAAAAATAAGGAATTGAAAACTAAAATATTGTTTCAGCAGGTCTATGGATCACGGAGAGGTAGAGGTCGAGGGGTTTTCCAGACTGACCCCCTGAGGAGGTTTAGGCAAGATCCCCCGACGTCTGAACCATTAGGGCAAAACCAATGTGCGTATTGTAAACAAGAAGGACATCGGCGATCTGACTGTCCAGTACTTCATCAGCAAGGTAGAGGAATGGGGAGGAGAATAACAAGGGGTCCATTGCAACGGCCCTCTGTTAGTGATAGACGGAATTACTTTGATAATACTGCCCGACAAAAAAATTATTATGCGGACGATTTTAGTACCTCAGACGCCACGGCATGTCTTTTAACTAGGACAGCGTAGGACGAGGGGAGGGATCAGTTTCTATACCGGTAGATCAGAAAGGCCCATTTGTTACTGCTGAAATATTGGGGACCATGCAGCAATTCCTGGTAGATACTGGGGCTACACGGAGTGCACTTTCCCAACAACGGATCCCTGGGACTCCCTCGTCTGGCTATAATAATGTATCTGTAGGCTTTGCTGGCAAGCCGATTCTTAGTCCCGTGTCTAAACCCCTGGATCTTACTATTGGTCCGTTTACTGCCAACATGCCATTTCTGCTTGCGCAAAATTGTCCCGATAATCTGCTGGGACTAGACTTACTCAAACATTTTCATGCGCGTATTTATTGTTCACCGGATGGTGTATACATTACGTTTGGTAAGCCTAGTCGTGATATTCAGTATGTTCTTAAAGAATTGCCACCTGAATTATCCACTGTACCGCCTTCTGTGTGGGCAGAGGGTGATACTGATGTGGGTTTACTATCTAATGAACCGGTACACATACAGGTTAAACAGAATGCTATTTTGCCTCGAATACCACAGTATAAGATATCGCAGGAAGGCGAAAGTGCATTAGTTCAAATCATAGAAGAACTCATTCAAAAAGGGGTAGTGGAAGAAACAGATAGCAATATTTGTAATAGCCCTATTCTACCAGTTTTGAAACGTTCCACCTCTGATAATATGAAAGACAAGGTTTATAGGTTCGTTATTGACCTACGAGAAATAAATAAAATAGTAATACCTCAGTTTCCTGTAGTTCCAGACATTACTACATTGTTAACAATGATCCCGCCAACAGCATGTGTTTTTTCCGTCATCGACCTTAAAAACGCATTCTTTTCTATTCCCATTGCACCATCCAGTAGATATTTGTTCGGGTTCTCTATTAAGGGCCGGTCCTTTCAGTTCTGTCGTGCTCCTCAAGGCTATCCAGAAAGCCAGAGCATTTATAGTCAAGCCCTTAAATGACAACTCGATGCCTTACAGTTACCTTCAGGCACTTCTTTGTTGCAGTATGTGGACGATTTCCTAATTGCAGCCGATAACACAGAACTTTGTATTACGGCCACATTGATGTTATTGAATCACCTTGCTAAATTGGGCCACAAAGTATCTAAGAATAAGTTACAGTTTTGTCGACCAGAGGTTACCGATTTAGGTCACCTCTTGTCGAAGGAGGGAAGGACGTTGACTAAAGACAGAATCAAAGCCATCATACACACACATATTCCACAAACACAAAAGGACGTTAGGGCATTGATTGGTATAACATCCTATTGTCGTCATTGGATCCCCAATTTTTCCCTCATTATCAAACCTCTCCTTGCCCTTACGACTAAGAATACCCCATCTCCTTTACCTTGGTCTTTTGAGTGTCAGAATGCATACCAACAGCTCCGAGCAGCACTATGCTCTGCCCCTGTGCTGGGAACACCTGATGACACAAAAACATTTTTTCTTTATGTACACGAACGAAAAGGTTGTGCGTTATCTGTCCTGACAGCCACATGGGGACAAACAACTCCCATGTGCATACTTTTCTGCAGTTCTGGACCCTGTGGCCAGGGCACTCCCTGGTTGTCTGAAGGCTGTGGCAGCAACTGCCATTGCAATCAGACAATCAGCAGGCCTTGTACTGGACCATAAATTGACGTTTTTCGTCCCCCGCTCAGTTGATGTATTGTTGAATCAAACTAAGACACAACATTTGACGAGTGCTCGTCTTACCGGGTACGAACTCACTTTATTAGCACCACATATTACACTCAAACGATTTCTGACTTTGAATCCAGCTACTCTGTTGCCATTGCCATCTGAGCAACCTAGTGACATACACGACTGCATTTTTACCACAGAAGAACAAACCAAGGGCAGAGTGGACCTTACTGATATTCCTCTGTCTGATGCCCAGGGCGACTTGTATGTAGATGGGTCTTGTTTTAAGTTACCTGATGGCACTACTACTGCAGCTTACGCTATCACTACGCTGCAAACAATTGTGGAGACAGCTCGAATCCCTTACAAGTCCGCACAAGCTGCTGAACTTATTGCACTCCTGAGAGCTTGTGAGCTTAGTCAAGGACTGTCCGTGAATATCTATACAGACAGTCAGTATGCTTTTGGAGTTGCACATAACTTCGGACGCTTATGGCAGGAAAGGTTCTTGACGTCCCATGGTTCGAAAATACAACATGGGGAATTAGTTCAGAATGTGTTGACTGCATTAACGTTACCAAAGCGGGTGGCTATTGTTAAGTGTAGTGCACACCCGAAAGTAGTGGATGATGTAGGTAGGGGCAATGCTGTCCATCAATTGTTCTTTTTGCATTTGTCACCCGAGTGGGACGGGTATGCCCAGACGTGGGTCCCGTGCTCTCCATGCCACTGGAGTCAAGCTATCCTGGCTGATGAGGGCTGAAAGCCCGAAACCGGTCCTAGGATGCTTGTTTCCAGTCCAGGGAGGACCTGGCCTGGCAGTTCGGGCTGGACTGTTCCCATTGGGCGCAGGGTCAAGACTGATTTGCATATGGCTGGGTCCAAACTGGAATGGAATGGTGAGCAAAAAAACGATGGATTTAGGCCCAGATCTCTGTACTGGGGTGAATGTATGTCATTGTTCTGCATTCTGTCCATCAATTGTTCTTTTTGCATTTGTCACCCCGAGTGGGACGGGTATGCCCAGACGTGGGTCCCGTGCTCTCCATGCCACTGGAGTCAAGCTATCCTGGCTGATGAGGGCTGAAAGCCAGAAACCGGTCCTAGGATGCTTGTTTCCAGTCCAGGGAGGACCTGGCCTGGCAGTTCGGGCTGGACTGTTCCCATTGGGCGCAGGAGTCAAGACTGATTTGCATATGGCTGGGTCCAAACTGGAATGGCAAGGTGAGCAAAAAACGATGGATTTAGGCCCAGATCTCTGTACTGGGGTGAATGTATGACATTGTTCTGCATTCTGTCCATCAATTGTTCTTTTTGCATTTGTCACCCCGAGTGGGACGGGTATGCCCAGACGTGGGTCCTGTGCTCTCCATGCCACTGGAGTCAAGCTATCCTGGCTGATGAGGGCTGAAAGCCCAAAACCGGTCCTAGGATGCTTGTTTCCAGTCCAGGGAGGACCTGGCCTGGCAGTTCGGGCTGGACTGTTCCCATTGGGCGCAGGGTCAAGACTGATTTGCATATGGCTGGGTCCAAACTGGAATGGCATGGTGAGCAAAAAAACGATGGATTTAGGCCCAGATCTCTGTACTGGGGTGAATGTATGACATTGTTCTGCATTCTGTCCATCAATTGTTCTTTTTGCAATGCTTTTGCAGACAGCACAGCAAAAGAGACAGCATGTAGTCAAGAACGAAAAATGTATGTGATGTACTCCACTGCAGAAAAAATAGCAAATGTAAATGAAGAGATTAGAGAGATCCAACAGATGGCAACAAAGGAGGAAATAGAACAATGGGAAAAGACAGGAATACTGGACAGTGAAAATTGTTGGAGAAAAGGGCCAGATGGGGACAGGTGGAAATTGCCCAGTTCTTATGTACTACCGTTTGTCACTATGGCACATGGCCCAGCACATGTCAGTGCCAAGAGTATTACCACACAACTAGAGCAAGTATGGGTGCATCCAGATATAAGAAAAACAGCTGAACACCATGTTAGACATTGTATGATTTGTTTGCAACATAACCCGGGGAAGGGAGTAGCTACCCCAAAAGGAGGGTTCTCTCCGCCTAGTGCACCATTTGAAGTCCTACAGATGGATTTTATAGAATTGGAAAGGTGCAATAATCTGAAATATGCCTTGGTTATAGTATGTGCCTTTAGTAAATGGGTGGAGGCGTATCCTACGAAAGATAATACTGCACTCACCACAGCTAAAATTCTTTTGAAAGAATATTTCCCAAGGTTTGGGATTTGTAGAATTTTATGGAGTGATAATGGACCCCATTTTATTGCACAAGTTATTAAATTGATTACTGAGAGTTTGGGTATACGTCAGAAGTTGCATGCTGCTAAGCATCCACAATCTGCCGGCTTGGTGGAGCGCTACAACGAAACTCTGAAACTTAAATTAGCTAAGGTACAGGCCTCGACAGGGCTTAAATGGCCTGATGCTTTGCCATTAGCCCTTATGTCTACACGTGCAGTGGCACATAGCAAGTCTGGCTTCACACCATATGAGGTGGTTTTTGGGAGATCAATGAATGTATGGGGTCCCCCACGTCCCAAGAGAATGAGAGATCTTGAGTACCCTATTCTGTTAGATTACATGAAGGAACTTACAGACAATCTTTCTTTGATTCACCAACAGGTGCATGACTCACTTCCTGACAATTCTGAAGGTCCTGGGCATTTGTTACAACCTGGTGACTGGGTCGTGACTAAGAACTTCCAGCGTTCAAAGAACTTGGAACCTCGCTGGAAGGGGCCTGAACAGGTCCTATTGGCCACGCGGACGGCAGTCCAGGTTACGAACAGAAGAAATTGGATCCACGGCTCGCACTGCAAAAAAGTGCCAGCAGATCCGATTCAGATTACGGAAACTGAGAACGCAGGCATTGCGCACAACATTCTCAGTAACGAAGAAAAGACGGACCACTATTTTCCCACACCTGAAGAACTACTTTTTACGGATCCAACAGTAGCTGGAAGAGAGAGGTACAATCTGAGACCTCGTGCTACCAACTGAACAAAAACTTTGAGAAAAGGGGTGCGGCGAGTCTGGTCCGGTTAGAGGGCCTACTTGGCAGGAGACTCTGTGTTACAGAAGCGGCCGAACTAGGTTTGGTGGGGTTTGTGGCTTGGATATCCTGAATCCGTGGAAGAACCCCGATTTCCAAACTACGATCAGATTTTATGGCAAAATCCGTCCTGCAGTATCTGAATGGAGAGAATTAAAGGATTCACAGTGCAGAAAACCACTGATACTATTCGTGTTTTCATTACAGTACTTTGCCCAGGACTGGAAGTAGAGTCAGAACTTTTCACTTCTTGGCCAAGGAATCCGGTTAGAAGCAAGATAGCCATTGTTTGCCTTGGCCCACTGCTTCAGTTCCCCGATTTTTCCCCGACTGGATTTTATAGGGGACCCGAGTTGCTTCCTTTGAAAATGGCAATATATCTAAAGATCCTTCAGGCTGTTGCAGATGAACTTGTGGATGATCTTTCTTGAGTACTTGCTATATTGACTTTTTTATTTGCTATAGTTATCTTCGAACTGCAAGTTCCAGCAATTTTGTTTGACTTTTGGCTTGGAGTCTGTTGAGGTGAAATTGTTGTTTGATTGTCCTAAACGCTTGTTTTCTTTCTAAAATCTCCCCCACTGACTGATATATGCATTGGACATGAACTATAAACATTCTGAAAAAGAACATTTATGAATTAGAGTTGGCAACGTTGTAAGAGACAATACAGTTAAAGACATTGTTGATTTTTGTGGATGTCAAATATGGAGGAAGAACGCCCGGATATTCAACATCCTACGTCGAGAGAGACCAAGCATAAATGGACATTAATTTGTTTGACAGCAAGTCTATTTAGTGTCATAAGTATTTGTGCGATAGCCTGGTTTTTACATGTGAAATTTCCTGTGCATACGCTTGTACGCCCAACACCCACACCGCCTGAACACTATTATTTTACCCTTTCACCGTTGGATGAAAAACATAGATTCTCCTATAAGAATAATTCCTTCATTCGAATGTTGCATTATACTCATGGTATTACTAATATTTCCAATTGTTGGGTCTGTGGATTGTTACCTGTACATCAGGGTGCAGGGGGAACCCCTCTCATACCACTCCCATTCTCCCATAACGGCTCCTGTACGGCTTGGTTTGGAGTCTTATGGGCAGCACGTTAGTAAGATTTTTACCTTCGATGTAGGAGGCCTTAATAAGGAGCTAAACATGGCATGCTATCCAGATGAGGATGGTAACCCGCAGGCAAAAAGGATCAGATCTAGAAGTAGAAGAATATGGTGGTCAAAATGAACCTCGCACTAAGTATGTTTTTACTCCACGGAAAATAAGAACGAAATCGGAGCTAGGGTTGCCGGTTATAACAGTAACAGAAGTACGAGCCCCTCTCTGTGTACAGAGTATAGGTCCTATTCCTGTAGGGAAAAGCAACTGCAGTACTGTTTTGAAGCTGACAAGTCCCAATCACAGTAGTTTTTTAGCATCCCACAATACATATTTTATTTGTGGAAATAAGGGTTATTTCTACCTACCACAAGGGTGGTCAGGAATATGTTATGCATCTTTCCTCCTCCCTCCTGTTTATTTTGCCCCGGCTTCTTATCACAAAACTTGATTATTGCCTCGCAATCCTTTTCTAGCTAGGACTAGGAGAATGATAGATGTTAAGGCTATAGATCAGACTGACACCTCATTGCAAGAATATGTTGACGTGAACTTAGGTATCTTTTTCTTTGTTGGTCCACCGCTCAATAGTAGGAACAAACGAAGACTCACTAGGATAGTTGAGGCAGTAGTTAATCAGACTACGACAGCTCTTGGTAACATTACCGAGGAACTCCAGGCGACGAGGCTCGTAGCTTTACAGAACCGTATGGTTCTAGATGTTATCCTTGCGGATCGCGGAGGTGCATGCCGAATTATAGGCGCCAGTTGTTGCGTTTATATACCTGACAACGCACCTTCCGTTTATCAGGCCATCTCCAAGTTACATAAGATAGCGACTGAAATACACCAGGACACTGGAACATGGACCTGGTCTAGTTGGTTCTGGGGCATTGTTATGTCATGGGGATGGAAATTACTTATTATAGTGGCCTGTATAGTAGGCGCTATTCTAGGTTGCTGCCTTTGCATTCAGTGTATGCCTATTATATGCCCCCTCTGTACTTCTCTATGCATGTCCTGTATCCCTAAGAAAGTGAATATTCATGGTGTTAATAAGCAGCTTAGGCTTCAGCAACAAAATAGATGATTTTATGAAAATAGAAACAAGAAGCTTGAACGATGAAGATAGAGCACCCTCAGCTGTTACAGTATAACACTGACTCGGTTTATTATTCTTTGATGTTTTCTGTATTCGCAAACTTTTATGTGTCTGGAATGTATTTTCAATTAGACAAAATGTATTTAGCAGAGGCTAAAAGGAGGGACTGTTAAACGGTAAAAAAAATGTATTCTGTTAACTTAGCCTCCGCTTTCAGCCATTTTGTCTACCAGCCCCCATTTTGTGTTTCTGTGGGGACTTTTTGCAAAGTCAGAAGTTACATGTTCACTGAAAGCTGGTTGTGCTGATAATACTTACGTGCCAGAGTAGAGGCCCTGTCCTGCCGAAAGGCCAGAGCATGTAGATGTTCCTATCTACAAGCCCACCAATGCCTGTGCCCACCCCTGCCTATCTATGAAAGTGACGCGGGAGGGGGTTTATCAGGATTCAACAGTTCAGCATGTAAGCATTATGTAACAATGACAAAGGGGTTGTGTAAGCATTATGTAACAATGACAAAGGGGTTTTAGTGCTTGTCTTACTGTACCAAATTTGTATAAATACCAGGTTTGAAACCATGCTAGTCAGTTCCCTCACAGACACTTGCAGTGTCTGTATGACGGAGCCCGCTCATGAGATGTAATAAACTTGTGTTTTGTTCCACTCCAGTGTCGATCCTCATTTTGTGAACCCGTAGACTAAGGGTGTCCCTGCACCAGTGAGACAGATAAAACATCTCACTTCTACATCCCTGTGTCTTCCCCCAACAACACCTCCCACAGCTTATTATTGCCAGTGATCTCGCCACTTCCCTCCCGTCGCTGCTTTATGGTCGCCCGCTCTTAAGTCTCGTGTTTATGGTTTAAACAAAGCAGCCTCAGGGCTGCTCTCTGTGCTGGCTCAGTAACATAATCTGTAACAGACTGCCTCAGCTCGCACATGCCGGGTTCTGCTTCTACCGTCCAGGCACATGGAGCATCATCATCTCAGAGGGCAGAAAACGCACCACGCACCAGTGAGCCTCAGCAGTCCGAGGTAGCCCACCTCTCTGTGCACCTTAATACGCAAACAGCTCTCGGCCATTACTCAGGGACTTTTTATAAAACAACAATAGGCTTCCCCTAAAAACCGTGGACACATTAAAAAAATATGTTTAAGAATACATGGATGGGATAACTTGGTAAAGTCCTCGAAAACTTGGGGGCAGTGCTTAGTGGAAGGGGCATACAATGTTTCTGCCTGTCTGTGCCCCGGATGTCTGCCCCTCCATCTGATGCTTCCCTGTCCCCTGAAACAATATTTCAAACTCACTGTGTTCCCCTCAAACTCACTCTCGCTGTCTCATGCGCAGTCCCTTTAAACCCTTTGTCCGTCCCTCCACCCCAAAACTCTGCCTGTCTCTCTCTTCTAAAGTTTCTCATCTTCCTCAACCCCAAACTCTGTCTGTCTGTTTATTAAACTCTCTCTCTCAAATGCACGCCCACCGCCTATCCTCCTACCTAAAACTTTGTCTCTTTCTTCTAGTTTCTCCTCTCCCTCATTCCCAACTCTGTGTTTATCTCTTTTAAACTGACTCTTCTCTTCCTAACTCTGTTTGTCTCTATCTATGTTATTCCATTGCCCCCCACTTACTGTCCTTCTGCAGAACTCTCTCCTCTCCCTCTGTCACACTGCCCCAAACACTGTGCTTAAAGTCTACCCAAACTGTGTTAGCTTTTTATTCACAGCAGCTGGTCTCCCCATTTCACGCCCCTACCCTTAATGTGATGAATCGATAAGTACGTATAAAGTCCCAAAGGCGAGACCGAATGCATTGCAAATGCTTGTTATTCACTGTATATCACTCTCACTGAGCCGTCTTTCTTTAGGAGCACCTTGTATAGATATTACATTATACTGTGTGAATTGATCAATATATTCATTAATGAGATCTGTATAAATAAATGCACTAAACGCATAACTGAAATGTACACATTTGAGTAGTTTTTCCTCCTTTTCCGAATATAACACTATTGCTGTGGTAGTCAAGGTCTACACTACCCCCCAGAGGGACCACTTTATTGTTTAGTAATTGTCCAGCCCAGGTCCCTGGGTTACTGGGCTGTCCCCATCTTCTATTTAGGTTAGAATAATGGCACGGAGTTATGACTTTGTCGAACCGTAAGCCGGTATTGTTAGACAAAGTCAAGGCACTTGTGTTAAAATGGCATTAATTTAGGAGGGCCATGGCCGTGGTGCTAATGGCAGTCAAGTACACCTTTATGGGTCAAAGCCCTGGGTAATCAGCATGGGTAAGCATCGCGTTAGAATTCAGGCCGCTGATTGCCTTCTTGATGGGACAGGGTGATCCCATCTCATGTATATATTGTAAATAATGTCTGTACCTAGAGCATAGAAACATGCTATAGGAATGGTTTGTGGTCTGCATGTCAGAGCCATGTAACCAACTACAAAACACAAATATATTCCACAGTCAGTCTATGACAGTATGGTTTTCCAATGCTTAATGTACAGTGTTCTGAAATCTGGAGGGGTAGAGTCTGTGCTGTATAGATCAATTCATAAATAAAAAATAAATAAGGGCAAGGGGGAATATGCGTCAAAGACGGTCAACCTGCTCAAAGTGGCGGAAGACTAAAGACTGATGGAGATGATAGCTGCTGATGAAGCCATCTGAAGTTTCTAATTAATGTAAGTTTTTTAGCTTAGTTCTGCCAATTCAGATCCTATTCTATTATTATTATACCATCTTTTAAGGTTATAAATCCCATAGGCATAATGACTATATCAGCTATCACAATGTTTTTAAAGACACAGAGGTACAAATTATACTTTCAGTTTTCTTTATTGGAAGCGGCAACAAATCTTAACATCCTAGAAGAAACTGATTTCCTAGCAAAGACAGGAAAAGACAACCAATAGCCACAGATTGTGGCCCATCAATTGTAGTGCATGGCAAGTTTCTTACATTGTAGCTGTGCCTACCACATCCCTCTGTCTGTGATGCAGGAAGAACTGATGACTATGTAAACCCACTCTACTTACAAATGTTACTGTTCAGGAGAAAGTAATCTGGTATTGTAAACTCCTGATAATAATCCTGTGGTGATTATATTTGTAAGACACGCTCTATGAAAAAGAAATAAAGTAAGAAGGAGGCTGAGTAAAGAAGTGAAGGGATAATATTTGTGCTTGTCTCTTTAATAAATCATAATTCTTACTTTACAAAAATTAGGAAAGTTGTGATTGTATACAAAATCCGAAGGCTCGATTTGTTTTTTATCTCCACTTTGGGATGCTGTATCGAATTAAACCAGGGGTCGTCTACTCAATTCTTACTAATGTGGGCGTAAAGAAAAGAAAAACATCAGAAAATAGAAAAAGGCATTGGTCTGAAAAAAACCAAAAGTAACGGAGACAAAATCGACTTCAACTCTTGCAAGTAGCTTCTCACACTTCCCTTGCACAGTTATAGATTAGTGGTAAAGTAGAGCTTAGCAGTTGCTGATTTAATCAACTAACAATCTGGATCTCTTCTTTTTGACAGAAAGCTGGCTGAAGAAATCCTCACGAACGGTACTAAACCTGCTTTCCGCTGGAAATACTTCATCATACACATGGAGAGAATGGAAAAAATTGGTGGCACATCCAATAATACAAAACTCAAACAAATTTGAGAGAATAAAGAAAGAAGTGAATTTTTCACTTTCCAATGTCTCTCAAAATGAAAACAATCATCGCCCACGCCTGTCAGACTCCATCTCATCCACCATCCACCCAGAAGGAACAAAATCTTTATTAAACAACTGACCAAACACATCAAGGACTCTTTAATAATCTTGAGTAACAACATTTGCAAAGAAGATTTAAATTTGCACTATGGGGATATTAAAGATGCTGCAACATCACTCCTACCACCATTCCTAATTGATAACCATCTCACCCTAAGCTTTGTTTTCCCCACACACCAGGGACGGTATTACAGAAGGTGTCTCGGGGGCGCTAAGGGCATTTGTGCCCACTTTGCGCGCCCCAGGGGGACTTTGGTTTTACAAAAGGGGCCACAGAAACTTTTACAGCCTCTTCTGTAATACTGATGGCGCTGGCGCACTTAAATGCCACCGCTACCTTCAGAGGGCGTTCCCTCATTTGCATGGGGGCGTGGGCCATGCGAATGAGGGAATCCCTTTGCCTCTGCCCCGGGCCCTATTACAGACGCAGGCACAAGGCAAAGATACTCTCAGGAGGCGCACTGACAGTGCGCCACCTGTAAGGTGGTGCACTGCCAGTGCCCCTCGGAGAGCAGCCCTCTGGAGGGGGAAAGTGGGTACCATGGACCCCCCCAGACAGCCCCTTGCAGGAAGGTGCAGCCACTCACTGCACCCGCCCGCAAGGGGATCTCTAATCCCCCTTAAAAGTGCAGATGGGTTGCCACCTGCACAGTGAAACACAGAGCGGCTTCTTCAAGTATTCAAGTATTCACTTGAATACACTGCCCCCTACAGCACAGGTTTGCGGCTGCCCTGGGGGCAGCGCATTCTATGTACGAGGGCGCACTTTCTCTGTTTGCGCCCAGCGCACCAGGTGTAAACAGGGAAAGTGCGCCCTAATACATAATATGGCCCCAGAAGGTTTCACTCAGGATCTCAAAATGTAAATGAAAGGGAAATATCAACCGATACACCCATCCCAGTCCCTTCTCTCTCAGCTCCTCGAAATCATCCACAACTGTTCAAGCAAAGAGACCCAAATAATAGATTGAAGATCTGAGGATCTTTAATCAAGACGAGGCTAGCATCGGAAGTAGCTCAAGCATTACAACCATTCCCAGGGAGCAGAGATCAATAGTTAATAGTTCAGTACCATGACAACATGAGAGGAAATATGGGCAAGAATGCCCCATAAATAATAAAAAGGCAAAAATTAAAAAGATAAGTTCAAAGAGCTAACCTAAGTCAGAAAACCGCTTACAGCATTTGAACAAATCAGTCATCAAAAACAATCCCGGGAGAACCTGGAACAACGTTTTAATGAAGGAAGCACATTTTTGGAAAAACTTATTTCTAAAGTCAAATCCAATTAATTAAAAAAGAATATCGATAAAAAGGCCTAAAAAAGCTTTTCAAGATAGGTAAAGAATGCACACTTCCAAAACCAGATGTATCATCCACCTTTTCCAAAGAAGTGTGTGAGTTCTCCACTTTCTTTGCTGAAAAAGAGAAGGTTGAACTCTCCCTTACTCATCGCCAGAAGTTCCAGCAATGTAAAACCATTTAACTAAAACGATTAACTTGGATCTCCTTCAGAGATGTATACCTAACAAAAGTACAAATAACTATTACACTCACCCCATTTCCTTAATACAAATTCCAGAATGCTTCTCAAGGAAGTTAGCCTTTCTGATTTGAGTAGCACATACTTAGTCTAATGAACTGTCCCAGAGTGTTTATAAATGGATTAGGTCTTGCTTTCAATAAAACAAAAGTAGGGGCTGACCCCAGGACCTGGACAATGTTTGCCTGGTCTCAACTCTCCGCTTCCTGGCTCTAGAGAGCTGTGTGGAGACCAAACTTAAACAGTTTGAGGAAATTACCTCACGGGTGAACTCAGTCAGGCTTCAGATCAAACTGTAGCACTGAAACTGCTTTTATAAAAATTGTTGATGATGCTTTTCACGTCTCAGACAAGGGAATAGGGGCTCCTACCTCCTCATCCTTCTTGGCCTGTGAGCAGCTTTTGACATGCTTAACTACCATTCTCATAAAAATTCTCAAAAGTAAAGTGGGAATCCATGGCACAGTCCTCAACTGGTGCACCACTGCTCTGAACAATCGGTGCAAACTCATAAGAAGGATTAATTAGTTATACAACCCTGTCATGATCCAACAAGCAGTGCTCCAAGGTTTCTCCCACTCCATTTAACCTCTGCATGGAGCCTTTAGCTTTCTCTGTCAGGCTTACTAACATCTAGCATATATTGTATGCTGGTTGTAGAATCTTCCCGGCCTGGGTACCCGCTAATGAACACGCCACACACAGAGCTTAGTATTACATGTCTTTATTCTGCTGCGTGTAATTGCGAACTCAACCTTCTAAAACAAAGTTTCATGGCAATGCGCTCCGACACCCACGTCATAGCTCTACGGAGTCTGTTAGGAGCCAAAAATGTTCTGCCATAAAATATTGCAGGATGCTACACCGGTGACACAACTATATTTGAAGGCAAGTCTTATCCCCAGATGGTGTAGAATTCTTGGCCAAAGTTCATGGCAACATTCAAAACTGAATGTTAAACCACCACTTAAAACAATCACTTAAAACCGAGTTCTCCTATTATCACCACCTAAATCCTGAAAGCCAATCCACACTTGGCTGAACACTAAACTGTAACCCTGCAGTCATGTAGTCAGTCAAATCTTGCGACATCATATTGGGAAAACAACCTTCGCCTTCAAGTTCAACTCTAAGGTTTAGGCTGCTCAACTGCAAATACGACTCCTACACGGTATTAAACCTTTTAGTCCTCCATCACACAAAAAGCTGTATTTCTGGAAACCCCTAGATACCTTGCACAAAAAATAACTATCTAAAGTTGACAACACATCCTCCAATGGAAGAGCAATCATGCAGAAATCTCCAGGAGGTACCAGAGTTGAAAAAGGAAAAGTCACTTAAGCAGTACTTCTCAGGATGTGTCAAGGGGGCAGTTGAAAAAAAGAGTGGAAAATTCAATTCCATTTTAAGCATGAAAGAACATTTTCAAGAGACAAGTTATGCTATCTACAATGTTGTGAGACAGGAAGTAACATTACTGGTTTCCTGCCAAAACTGTCTTCACTTAATGGAGTGTGCGTGCAGTGGGCACACCGCTGGCACACCAAAAGCAAGCCTGTCTGTCCTAGTTGAAGGCTTAGTGCCAGGACTCCTGGTTCTCTTCTCACCCATCTCTACGCCTTTGCTACTTCACTGCTGCCATGCCTCCCCGCCCAACACTGAAGGTGCATTCTCCTGTGCCACCTGCAATTTCACATGCCCTCTCACGCATCCACCTCATTCCCCCAACAAACCTCACACACCCAACACACTTAGCCACACACACCCATCCCCCACTACATCACACCACTCCCTGTAGTGCATACTCTTCAACACTTGGTCTCTCACCAAACATGCCACCGAAATTTGGAATAGCTACATGACCGTTCACCGGACCTGCTCTTCCTGACCAAAACCTGGCTGATTTCCTCGTTAGCTCCTGTCACAACAATCACCCCCGGTTACAAGAAGGCAAGACAGGACAGGAAAAACAGAACCGGACGCAGAATCTCAGTCACCTTCAAAGAGTCCGTCCACTGCTCTACCACGTTGGAAAGCATCACAAGCAACATGGAGCACTTGACCTTCAAACTCCTCATCACAACCAACTATACCCCGAGCCACACCCTCATCTACCACCCTTCCAGACCACACACCAACTTCGGAACCATTATCGTGGACTTTGCCGCCCCCTGATCCTTAACTCCAGCACCTTCATCCCCTTTGGCAACTGTAAGTACCACCTGGAGAACCTCACCGATCACAACACAACCAACCTGCTCGAGGACCTGTCCCACTTCTGACACACCCAGCGAGTGAAAGGCCCCACACATGCCACCAGACACCTACTGGCCTCCTCCTTCACCAGCTTCTGAAATATCACAGTAGACAAAATCACACCGATCACCTGGTCCAATTACACCCTCATCAACTTCAGCATACTGATCTCACACCACCACAGAAATGCCATCACCAAATTTTTATGACAGAACTAGAACAAGATCTCAGAAGCATACTGGTCTTCCAAACTCCCACACCACCAGCACAACATCGACACAACAACCTCCCTGAATCCATCCCCTACTTTAATGCCTGGATCACTGCCTGCTCAGACACTCTGGTTCTTCTCAAAGCCAACAAAGCCACTAAAACAAGCCCAAAAGCATGCTGGTACACAGAAGAGCTCAGGCTCACTGAACACCACTGCAAGCAACTTGAATGTAAATGGAGGCAAAGCCAGAATGATACCTTGAAGTGCACCTACAAATCCCCTCTCAGATTCTACCATCAGCAAGTCAGAGCCACTACACTGATCCTGACAACTCAATCATCACAGCCACCTACCCGGATGCTATAAACATGCCACAGTACTCCCGCTTTTCAAGATACCTTCAGGTGATCCAAAGACCCTAGCTAATTACTGGCCTAACTCCCTGCTACCTTACCCGTTAAAAGTCATGGAAAAGATAATAAACAAATGCCTAGCAACCCCCCTTACTGACACTCACATCCTTGACACCACAGCGCCATGAAACCGTTTGGTGTACGTGCGCTTAATAAGTGATTTTAACATAACATAACCACTCAATCTTGATTCAGGCCCAACCACAGAACAGAGACCACCCTCATCCCCGCCATGAACGACATGCAGATGATCATAGACAACGGAGACACAGCGGCCCTCATCCTATTGGATTTTCCACGAGCCTTTGGCGCAGTCTCCCACCCATTGTTATCCAACAACTGCACGAAGCAGGTAACGAAGGTACCATACTTCACTGGATTTGCTCCTTCCTGACAGGCCGCACCCTGTTGGTCAGCCTGGCCCCCTTCACCTCGGAGGTCGTCAATGTCATCTGCGGAGTTCCACAAGGATCCTCACTCAAGCCCACTCCGTTAAACTCTTACATGACTTCACTCACCACTATCATCTTTGCCCACGGAATCAACATCATATCCTATGCTTACGACACTCAGCTCATATTCTCCCGCTCCGATAGACACTAAACACCCTGGTCCAGTTTCTCCTCCTGCATGACCAAAGTCACCAGATGAATGAAAACCATCTGCCACAAGCTCAACACGGACAAGTTGGAAGGAGTAATCTTCTGCAAAGCCACCTCACTCTGGGACTCCACCTTGTGGTCTGCCAAACTTGGACCCACACCCCTACTGGCAACCCATGCAAGGAACATGACAATAGTAATCGGCAGCCAACTCACCTTGAAAGGCCAAGTGAAAGCAGTCTCAGTCTCCAGCTTCAGCGCAATCAAGATGCTTATGGCGATCTTCAAATTTAACCATGCCAACAAGAGGTCTGAATAAAACTTTTGTTCCTACATAGCCAGGTATTTTTACCTCTAGATAAGACCCTCCCACTCTTACACCACCCAACTCTTCATAGTATTTGACTAAAAGTGCTCCCACGTCTCTGTTGGTCGCAACACGGCCCGTTGCGCAGCGGGACGGGAAGAACCTGATGATGAAGAATGCCACCAAGGGAAATCTTGGTGGGTGAGGGTTATTTTAAGTAAACACAGGAGGCAGAGTCCTTTGGTCTCCCCTTTCTTGATTTGTATTGCCAATGTTGAACACCCATCTGCAAAAACGAACGCTACATTGGCCAGCCCGTCATGATGACGTATGCATGCATGTGTCACCACGCATGTGCACGTATGCGTTGACACTGTACCAGCCATTGTTTGTGCTTTTAATTTACAATGCAATGATGGCAGACATCCATCCAGGACCAGCAAATTAAAATATAAAAGTGTATGAAAGTGCATTAGCAAGTTGAGAAACGTATGACCTGGTTGCAAATTGCAGCTGCTGAGCCTTCGGGAAAGAGGGGTGGAGAAGCAACGGAATGTCAATAGAGCAATAAGGAGCAGCAGGGGAGAAGCACATAAGATCAGGGGTGTTACAAATGAAGATAAGCTAAAGACAGCTGAACAGGATAGGAGAGGGTTGGTGTGTGGGGAAGCCACTGATGAACTGAGTGTGCAACACACAGAACACAGTGATGTGAGCTGGGAGCAGCACACATGGGAGAGAGCATGAAAACACATGCACTCCCATGCTATGTTGAATAGAAAAGTAAAAAGTAGTTCATTGAATGTAAGCAGTAGTTTGTCCCTCCAGTGAAGGGACAACCACACGAAGAGGGAGGAAAGCCATTTAATAGGAAGCAAGAAAGCAAATAAGGATGAAAAAAAAGCCAAACAATCATAAGGCATAAGATAACCCAAAGCCCACGATACGCATCGACAATGTACACAATAGGTCTTTCGACAACAGTTAGAGCCGTCTATAGGCGAGACCTAAGGATGATGGGGGCGTAGGGAGATGAATCTGTTAACAAAATAATGTCCATAACAAGCGAAATACTCGAGTCTGCATCTCATTCATAGAGAGTAATCAATGACAGGCACAAATAACCAGCTCTTAAAACCATCAAAGCTAAAAACAGTGCTACCATTAAAAAGATTAGCCCTCAGTGTGAGTTAAGTCAAAAGTGTTGCAAAGAAGCCTGCAGGGGCTTGCAAGCAGCAGCAAAGAGGAAGCAATTTGTGTCCCAGGTACTCTTAATTGACATCCTTGGGTTCAACAAATTAAAAGTCAACATGTATGTGTTACCTTTGGGCTTCGGTTTCGGGCGGTTGTCTGGTAGTATGTTCCATGGTTTTCGTGGAGGCGCGTTAACTTTTTCCAGGATGCTGTCAATGGCCTCCTTTGACATTTTTGACTGACCACATGATTGTGCCAAATAGATCTGTTGAGCAAGCACGGATGATGCATTTTTGTCCACGGGCTTCTGTAAAAAACAGGTTATAAATTATGGGATTCCTTTAGTAACATTGATAATTACTTATAAAAATCTGCTACTATTGATTACATTGGCAAGAAATTTAGAAGTGGGGTATCCAAGTGTGTAAAGGACAAGCAGGATTTATTTTTTTGGGCATTCTTTGTATGTATTTTATCTAGATTGTTGCAAAAAACAGGGTGAACAGTGTAGCTTCAAGGTGATGGCAAATACCGCAACACATATACATGTAATTTACACATAAAAACATATATAAGGTAAGAGGCACTATCCACTATGTATCTTACAGGCAATAATCTGCAATAATCCTATTATAGTTAATGAGAATGGACTGAAGTGCCTTTTTAATATATATTTAAAACTATTGCGAGAGGCAAGGGCATCAATTTGTGCAAGTTATTAATCGAGAAATTTGTTACGTTTAGCAGCCTAACTTAGTCGGTCACCCCTCAGAAATGAATATTTTGGGATCTGTCGCAGGGAGTGATACTCTTTGGCTGTTGAATCTGAAAACAATTAGACAGATAGCGTAGACACAAGTCCAGGGCAGACTTCCAGGCGACAAAACCACTCTCATTTTGATTACATGTCTCTTTTTTAGCCATTATTGGTCAGTCGGGTCGACTCTCTGGACCTATAGTGATATATTCAAATGAATGCACTGCATGCAGCTGTACTTTGGGTCTAGCCAGCGCTATATAAAACTCTTCAAATAAAATAAATAAATAAAATTAATCAATAGAACGCGGTAGACAAAAGTCAAGATAGGACCACATTCATATAGATTGAAAGGTGGGTAACTTGCTGCCTAGAATACCGCTGACATTTGTGACTCAAGTGTAATGTCAGAGTAAAAAATTTATGTATGTTGAGTAAAGTTACATGGCTCTAAACAGGGGCTGATTACCAGAAGGGACTATGGCTTTTACTCCATCAGAGCGACGGAGTAACAGAAATCCAAATTTAGCGATGTCTGCAGCCTCAGCTGACCTCTCTTACATTGGGGGGTCCACCATCACAACGGTTCCTGTCAATGCATTGAAAGTGTGCCGGGCAACTCCATCAAGATGAAGGTGCTATCGGGCACACTTCCAATTTTTTTTTTTTAATTTTCAAAAACAAAATCCGATAGCCGGATTTTCTTTTTTGAAATAAAAATAAATGCAATGACCCCCTCGCCATGGGAGTTTTCTCCCATGGCGAGGGGGTCATTAAAGTGTTTTTAGTTTCACTTACTTCCACATTTTAGATAGTTTTGTGTGAAGGAAAAACTGGTAGTATGTCCACCCACTCTAAATAAGGTGGGTGGACAATCTGCCAAAACTCCAACAGGGCATACACTGTTGGGCCATCGGAGGAGTATGTCAGCAGTGGAAACAGACTAGCCTCCATCCCCGACATACTTAAGTTCCAACCGATACCAAAATGAGGTGGCAAAACTTCAGTTTGGCAGAGAGGGTACGCCGTCGTCATTGGGATGGAGTACCCTCTCTGCCAAACTCTAAATCAGGCTTTTCGAGAGGGCTTTTGGTCAGTGCCTTGCTCATGATAGGATAGCATTGTTGTCTGTCTCAGTTATCTGCTTTGATTGGCTTGTCTCCCAATTATTTTGAGTGCTCCACCCAGGAGCAATCTGTTTCACAATATTCCAATGCAATAAGTTGCATCTTCCCACTATATACTTGCACAGACTTTTTTAATTTGTATATTTAGTACTCCATGGTAGTGTATCTGTTTTCTTGCTCTTCCTCTTGCTTTTTTCTCTGCCTCCTCCACCCGTCCCAAGTTTCATTCCTTTCCTCCCGTGCCCCATCCAGCTCCTTATATTATATTTTTGAAATGTTATTTATTTGTTTATTTTACAAGGGCCTGTCAGCTGTAAAGTGGTGTCAGCCACTCACTTCTCTTTTTTACACTTCGCTTAATTCAAAAAGCATTGCCAAAGAGGGCCAGAGCTGGGAACCAAAAGCAGCTCTGGCAAAAATGCTCAAAACAGCCCGCTTCTTTCATCTCCTTGTGCTATCTCTCTCTGTCCAGCAAAACATTCTATCCCTATTCTTCTCTCCATCTCTTCTCCCTCCTTGATCACTTTCTCTCTACCTTCCTGGCCCTCCCTGACAGTCACCAGAGAAGTGGTCCTGGGCTTTCAAAACCAGCCTCCAAAGGCTCCTGCCCACCTGACTAATACCTGGTGGAATAAAAGGCCTGCCTGGCCCTGTTGCCAAAAGTAGTAGCTCAACCTTTAGAAGTCAAGACCTATTGGCTTTGCCATGCCTGTAATTACATGGTGTTGTAGCTAAACAAGCAAATTATTTTACAAATTGTGTTCAACTTTAGCATTTTTTATTTCAATTGGCAGCAGTGGCATAATACAAAATGGCAGGGTTCACTGGCGCAAGGTGGTGAGGTGCTGCAGAACTTCCAGCCACTTACGATGTAACTGTCCAAATGCGTTCACCTACAACGGATTATGGCCTTTCGATTGAAGCTAAGACTTCATATGGATTACCATATGCCAGATCATATGTGGAAAAGCAAACATATGCCAATCTTTCATGGAACTTCCTTGAGGATATTAATACACACAAGGAGTAGACATTGAGGATCCATTAGTGGGCACAGTCTTGGTGTAAAGAAATGTTTATATGGTTTCTCATCGTAGATCATGTTGTATGGGTGAGTAGAAGATAATTATATAAGAGGTACCGGTTTATTATATTAGTTTAAAAAAAAATGTATTTACTCTGTTTATTTCGGCCCAGTGAATCCATAAAAAACACAATATAAACAGTCATAAAAAGCACCACTGTAACAGTTAGATAAAATATATAGTGCCATTAGTCACATACATAGTGGCAGATGAAAAAGTTAATGCTCTAACTTAAAACAACTAGTCCACACTCAGGCTCATTAAAGATACTAGCATAAAAAGTCCACAGAATCCTTCAAGTGAACCATAGAATACATAATGCCACTGCCATTACTAATTAAAAGAAAGTTAATATAGTAACTAAAGGGAGCTAGATTACATTTTAAAAAAGAAATCTTCAGGCTTATTAAGCACATTAAGAAGCAAAATCCACAAAATCCTTCAATTCATAAAATCCCATTTAAATTGATAAAAACAGCAGCAACAATCCATTAAGAGTGAGGTAAAGTGCAAGTGCAAAGAGACACGACAAAGCTATACAAGGGGCGAGCTGATTAACAACGACTGCTAAGAAGGTATCTCTGCTTACTACGGGTAGTGTGGTTGCAAATAGGCCAAGCAGCAAGTAGAAATTTTGTCACCAATAACAATCAATTCTCTCGTATCAGTGCATAGTATATGTAAAGAAGGGATGAATTGGGTGAATCCAAAGAGCTTACAGGTAGGTATAAGCCATTTTTTTACAAGGACGTGCATAGGCGGGACAGAAAAAAGCAAAGCGATGCAAGGTTTCATCGACTCTGGTGCAGGAGCGGCACTTTTTTATATCAATTTGCCAGTTTCTGTAAGTGCAAACTTGGCAGATTTAAAAATGCTACACAAAGGGGTCTTGCCTCAAATTGAGAATGGACCCGCTGCCGTCTAGGGCCATGACCGTACCGCTCAGCAGACATGGACTACTTGTACCGGACAAACCATGCACTTCACATTCCCCAGTGGCAGAACCGGGATTGGAAGTAAACAGCTCACCCATCAGGGCTATTTTGTTTCCCCGCTCTCACCCAGCTGGCATCACTGAATGATAGTGAGGAAAACGTTTCCTTGCAGCCAGATGTGCCACAGGACTTCAGGTTGCAGGAAAAGAACTGGAGAGAGGCATAACTTCAACCCAACTCACAACAACTTTATAGTTGTGGATGACAAAGTTTCCAATTAATTGGACAAAGCTTAAAATTCACACACACTTAGTTGGAGATTCCTTTTCCTTAGATTGTTAGACATGATAGAAAAAATCTAAGACAGAACATCTGCATGGAGACTTTGTGTTATGACAAACAGACACGTGTGAGTAGCAGCCCTGCAAAGTTGGAATCAATCAATCAGGGATTTGTGAAGCGCACTACTCACCGGTGAGAGTCTCAAGGCGTTGGGGGGGGGGGAGAAATCAGACAGCTCCACACTTTCTTTGTGAAGGGCAACGTTCCCTGATATCGCCTGATTACTTGTTCAAAGTTTAAAATCACATTACCTTAGTTGGAGGTCTCCTAAGGTTAGATACATAGAGATGATTTGAGAGAGAGTGCCTCCAGGGAGACTTTGTGCCAAGACAAATAGACAGATGTGAGTAGCAGCCCTGACACAGGTACTCATAGCTTGCCAATTGAAGAAAGCAGAGGAAAACAGCTGTAAGGAAGCAGAAGCTAGTGAGAGTAAGATAACAAAGGGCCAGCAGAACCACAAGAACTGGACCAGGATCCATCAGCTTCTTCGGTGTAGAGCGCAATTGTAACAACAGGATAGAACTGCCAACTCTTTTTATAGGCAGCCAGAGAAACAGAGATTATTTGCGAGTCTGGAGTTTGCACATTCAGTTCACTTCACTTGAGCAAGTGTGAAGGTCGGGAAACTACTTTCCCGCTCATACGCACGTCCAATATGGTCAGAAAGGAAGAAAACTACGTCTTGGCCATCAATGACATTAGCCATGTGTAATTGTGCCGGAGTAACCGACATTGCTTCAAGGATGAACCCAACAGATTTGCGTGACAGTTCTCCACATCTCTAAAAGACTCTTGCTTAAATCGGCAAGGTTGACATGAGTCACTTCTCAGGTAAGGTCCGATTTCAGAGATGTCTTTGGGGTTTTGATATTTTTACATCCTTAGCAGTCATGCCCTTCATCGCATTAGAAAAGTGAATCTTAAACAGTAATCAATACCAAGGAAGTCGATGTACTAACAAGTAACTATTGACAGGGAGAAAGGCTAAGATGCAATTTGAGTACACATAAAATATATACAAACTGTTATCGGCTAGGTGAACCTGGTTAGGTAAAAGCCCCACGCTGCACAATCCTGTGGTTAAATTCCCATCCTTCAGAGGTGTGTGCACCCTACTGGTTCAATAACACACTGTTGAGTGCAATTTTCAGTACCTTCCACAACTGCCTACCCCAGAAGTACTAATACAATGTACAATAAGTGATTCAAAAACATTTTGATTTACAAATAACATTAAATAGAGACAAATAACCATAACATATCCACTTGAACTCCAATTATCTTACAGAGCATTATTCTAAATCATGTGGACAAGGAAGAGGTGATGAGACTAACTGTTTAGCTATTGCTCTGCAGAATGAATCAAGGATTTCTTCCCAACACTTCTTGACATTACAAACCTTGTGAATGCATCCATCCAGGGGACTGGCACTGGAATCCCTGAAGGATGCCATCAGTATTTTCCTAAAAAACACAGCAGATCCAAAGGATCTTACCAACTATCACATTCCAAACCTTTTGCATCAAAGAAAGAAACAGAGAACAGACTCTTCTTTGAGCACATGGAAAAATATTATTTTTACGCTACAATCAGTTCATGTTTCAATCCAAAGAGAGGAACAGAGATCTTGCTGGCAAGCGAAATTAAAATCTGATCTTTACTGCAGATGAGAACAATGATGCAGCATTGATACTTGTGATCTCTTGCCAGCCTCTGGCATATGGGTTTCAAAACATTGTTTGAAAGACTGAAAGAATGGAAGGCATCTCAGGAAACAACCATAAACTACATTCAAAATGATCAAAAAATTCCTCCACATTCGCAGGCACCGCATTGGAATTGGGACAGTAGAATCTTTCAAGGTCACCGAGAAAGTACCTCAGTTTGCACAGGTTTATTTCAATTCCAGGAGTACTCTGAGCATACGCAGATTCCCCTCTGCCTAGGTAATAAATGTGGCAGCCAGGCCCACATCGTAAGGTGTGCGAACGCTCTCTCTAATGGGAAAATGGAGAATTACCTCTGCCTGAATGCTGCTTAAATGGAGATCTTGTCTGGCCCATTTGAGTGCCCTATATCCTTTAGACCCACCTCAAACCCAACACTAAAATCAAAAAGCCTGGAGATCATTTTCAATTCAAATATTGCCGTGTTCCTCCACATTTTTGCTCCTCAAGATCCTACTGTAGTTAGGACCATAACTTACACATGGTTAGAATCCTAATACCCATTTAGTTGCATTATTGCAACCTAATGTACATCAGCCTTCCCAATAACTCACAGAGGGACTACGAAAAGTGCAAGACCTTAGTTTTGAGCCAATGATATGCTACCATAATTGACTCCTGAAAAAGAAGGCTTGGCTTAAAATCAAAGTGTTCTGCATCATACACAAGATCTTCTTCAGTTAGCACTTATGTTACCTGCAAACCTCTGGCTGGCCAGGAACATACAATCCACTAAACAAAATTCAGAAGTCCAAGCATGGAGGTAGATCCTTAGGAGCACTGGCGCAAAGCTCAGGCATGGTCTATTTCCAACGCTATTAGACAAAGGTTAGAGCAAGGGGTTTACTACAGCCAAGTAAAGCAGGTCACTTGCAAGTTAGCATGAACGTTTTTGTAACAAAAGCTGGTTTAAATAAAATAATGATATGTTTCTGTATAACACTTCTCTAATGCCTTTTCTCTGACATACAGGAGGGGTGTTCTCATGTAGTATCAAGGAACAAAAACCTGATTAATTAATGTCAAGATTATTTATCTCAATGTATGTCTAAAGCTCTACCTCAAAAAACATGTTGAAAATTTGCTAAAACTATGATATTCATGGGACCTTGTGCTTTTCAGAAGCTTGTTGGAAGATTTGTGGACAGGATCCTTGATAACATGCATGGAGTATCATATATCACTCAACTACCAACAAACCCAAATTGAGAGATGAAGAGAAAATCAAACCAAAAAATAAGTTGATATTACTTGTAATTACAGTCAGGTGACAGTGGTACTGAGAGCTGCACTCACAAATGAACCCAATCTTGAGGTGATACAAAAAAGAACAAATTTAAAGTAATCTTACTTGAATGCGGGGAGCTGGGACCTTATGACCAGAAGGGTTAATAATTTGTAGTAGAAGTATGCAACATGTAGTACATGTACACACCACATCTCAAGATACTATGTTTAATGAAAACAAGGTATCACAACTTTGTACAATAATATACAGTTTGATGAGTAACTTAGAATGTAAAAAAGCAAGTACAGTTGGTTGGTATGGTCTTTTGGGGAAAACAGTATGAAAATGAAACCAATGAACTTCCAAAAATTCAGTTGTAGTGATCCATGGAAAATAAGTGCTTACCACAACAACTACTTTTTAGAAAATAAAATCACATCTTTGTATATTTCTTTGGACTGTGCTTTGTTACATTATAAGTTACTTATCGAACTACATACTATTCTATGGGGTGGTGCTAACTTCGTTTAATTAATTACTTATTTTACTGTCAAACTGAATATTTATTATTTATTGCAGTGAGTGATTGACCATGACATCACCTGTTGTAGAATATAATAAGAAAATAGATGAACAGTCTGTGAATTAGAAACCATCAAATGTTATCATTTTCCTACCTCTTACTTCAGATGGATAGGTATTAGGGAAGCCTAGTGGTAGAATCCATCCTCCTTACAATAAAACTTCATGTCCATGAGTGTTGTAAAATGTCTTCATACAATCTTAGAGAAGACCCATATTGAAGCAGCAGGTTTTGTGGCGAACTTATAAACAAAGACACGATAAGCACCTAACATTCAGGGGGTGAAAGTCCATCATCTCGCTGAGCATGCAAGCTGGCCCATTTATCCAGTTCAGAGTGACTGTCAGTTTCTTCCTCAAGGGCTTTTGGTATCAACTGCAGAACTGCCTGGCCTGGTCCCATCTGCACCATCTCCAGCACGCTAGAACTGTAGACTGTGAAGCGTTGGTATGGGCTGGGCAGCTGGCTGTAGGGGAGGTGGATGCAAGAGGTTGGGATGCTGGTCCCTATCGTCTACCAGAGCATTCCATGGTCTTTTGGGGGAGCAGCCTTTGGAGGTATTGTGCACGGCCTCAGGCACCATTCTGGTATCTCCAAAGTCTGAAAAACAGGAACAGTGCCATACATCAATATGTGTCTTCGGTGCATGAGAGGTTGTTTGTAGACTGTGTCCCTCATAGATCCATGTCCCTGCCTTGACATGTCTTGGAATGGAGCACACGCCCATCACGCATGCAGGGCTGACTCGCGGAGAAGGACATCTTCACCGTTCAGGCCCTAGCGAGTCACACGCCAACAGGTCATATAAAAGACTGACACGCAGAGATATGTAGCCCTAAGCTTTATATTGCTTTTCAGTACTTCTGGTCAATCTCCATGCTCAGGGTAGCAGACTTTGGTAGTCTGAGAAACTGGCTATAATTCCATTGTTTTCCTCTTTGAGCAAAATTATGTGTCCTGGGCAAACCACAATAAGGTCCTATCCCTCAGTTTCACTATTTATAAACATTAAGAGTGCCTAACGATAGGATTGGCACCAATATGAACCGCTATGTGAAAAAAAAAACATTACTATTCACTTGCAAGTGTCCAGATGTAGAGCATAGTGATGCAGAATATATCAAGCACATAGATACTCTCTGGTGTAAGAGTAGGTGCTATATAAAATGATAAATAAATAACTACAAGCCTTTTCCCTCTGTTATGCAGAACCATCAGGGAGCCAGACATGTGCATAAAGTGCAGTACATGAAGTACATCGTTCAGTTTACTGGGCCAACTAGCTAAAATTTACACAAGCCAACCTGTGTAGTCGTCACTCAAAGTGAGTGAACACAGAACCGGAATTCACAAACAAGACGTGCCAAAAATCCTTTTGAAGTTGCCCAAAGTATTGCACTTCATCGATAGATTGGAAAGTTTCTCTTCAGTTCACCGTTGTTCAGCTGGCATGGCCCGCAAGTGTATGTGTGCGCCAAGGGGGGCCACCCTGGCCCAGAGGCACTGGTGCAGTAACCGTAACTCTGCACCTTCTGACCCATCACATGCCAAGACTACTATTGATGGACAGTTACTTGAGGCCGGTTGGTGTAATGAGCACAGTGGTGGGTGGACAAAATATCGAAAACAGAAATATCGTCGGACAGAATATCGTGTCAAAAATATCGAGGACAAGAATAGAATATCGTGAAGGTCATTTTCTATGGGTAAGTAAAGTTTTACTATATATAACTCCACATATATGTACTTTGACGATATATATATCTTCAAGGTAAGTAGATCTGGAGTTAAGAATAGTAAATTAATACCCATCTATTTGCACTTACCTACTCGATATTCTTGTCCCCATGGCGCACACATACACTTGCGGGCCATGCCAGCTGAACAACAGTGAACTGAAGAGAAACTTTCCAATCTATCGATTGGTGCCATACATGCTGTTTTCACTTCCTGCCACATACGACTTACAGAGGAGCGGAAATGAACAGCACCCACTGAATGTGCAGCTTATGTTCAATTACATACAAAGTGGCACAACATCTGGGCAGCATTCGTGTCCCACCACTTTTTACACACAGACGCTGCACTTTTTTTTTTTTATAAATCATTTTTATTGGCATTTTCAAAAAGAGTTAACAGTACAGTAGTATCTATTGCGAATGTAGCTTAACATCCATTACATCTTGCCATGGAGTACACTAACCTCTGAATACATATCTCATCAGGTATTGTCGAGCAGGATCTCATTGTTCTAGAACGGTAGGTGAGGCTAGATTTGAGTCCATGCATGGTAGAATAGGCCGTACCTTCGGTAAGGCGATCGCCCTCGAATTCAGCTCTGTATTGTAAATGTTTCTATATGCCAGCCAATGCTTTAAACTGGAGAACTGGGGTGTTATAACTGGGGGTACACCGTGTCTAATGTGTAATCATCTGAGAAGGGCCGTCTAATTACCACTGTCTGGCTAGGTCTCGGGTCGCGCCTGCGCGAAAGGGGAAACATCTGAAACATCCTAGGGAGAATGTTGCGCCTGCCGTCTGGCACCGGTCCGGGCCCGTCCAGCACCTGCTCTCTAGATTGGCCCTCCTGAGAGTCGGGGGGCGTGGTTGTGTGGCGGGGGAGCGATTTCCCTGGGACCCGGACTCGTCCGAGATTTCTTGTGCGAAGGAGTGAAGTAGCATTGCCCACAACATGGAGATAGGGTGTTTGTGAGTTCCCTTAACTTCTTCTGACCGAAGTACCTCCTCCTCCGCTGCACCCCATTTTTTGACTGCTCCCACCCATGCCGCTAGTGGAGGTCCCCCCGGCGCCTTCCAATGCATTGCTATGCATCTTTTAGCTAGAAGGAGCGCCAGGGACGCAAAGCGCATTTTCCCCTTGCAGTTCTTGTGTCGTTTGCTTATGCAGAGTGCACAGGCCTCCCAAGTGTGGATATCTGATAGCCCCGTGACTGAGCGAAGCGTGGTGTGGATCGTGACCCAGTAAGTATGGAGTGTTGGACATTCCCAAAACATGTGATGAAAGGAGGCGCCGGGTTCAGGGCATCTGGGGCACACGAAAGACCCATCTGGGTAGTATTGCTGGAGCTTCTCGGGAGTAAGGTATGCGCGATGCAGTATGTGCAGTTGTATGTTTTTGAAGCGGTAGTTGCGGGATACCTTTTTTGGGAACTCCAGGGCGCGGGTCCACTCTTTGTCATGGAGCGGCCTGCGGAATTCAGCTTCCCATTTCTCCCGAAGGGGCGCTAGAGTAATCGGGTTAAGGGCTCGTAACACTTTATAGATCCAGGTAACCAGATGTCGCCCCGGTCCCATCTGTAGCAGTGTATGCAGCACCGGGTGCGTGGGAGGTTCAGTGTCTATCGTGCGCTATGCCTTGCGGCAGTCTTCAAGAAACTGCCGATGCAGGAGGAATTGCCCCCTGGGGAGTTCCCATTCTGTCACCAAGTCCGCGAATGTCTGCAGCTGCCCATTGGGGTAAAGTGATCCTACCTCCGTCACTGCATGGTCCGTCCATGGTCTGAATACCCGTTCTGTATAGTGTGCCCGGCCTCTAGGGAATCCCACCAGCGGCAGGGCAGGAGAATACAGGGGCGCTGTGCGGTTCAGTCGATGCACGCGAGTCAAGCAAGCGCGCGCTACTGTCAGCTGGAGGGGCCTGTCCCGGAGCGGCGCCGCTCCTGGCAACAACATGCGTCGTATGGTCGGTGTCTGGACCCGTCCCGCGACTGTAGTCAGTTCCCCCACAGCCCGGTCCGCCGTCCAACGGAATACCCATTGCAGCTGGGCGGCAAGGAAATACGCCTCAAAAGAGGGAGCTCCCAACCCCCCCATATCCAGCGGTAGCTGCAGTTAGGCCAGTGCTATCCGTCGACGTCCTGACCCCCAGAGAAGGGTCCCGAGGAGTGAGTCTAGCTCTTGGAAAAAGGAGCGCGGGGGGACTACTGGGAGATTGGCAAAGTAGTATAGGCGCCTCGGGACAGGGATCACCTTGGCCACTGCGATTTTGCCGGTGACAGCCAAAGGGAGTTTTCCAGAAATGCACAGAGGACCTGACACCCGCCATTGCCCTGCGGTAATTCCCGTCGTAGAGATCCTGTGGCGTATGGCATAAGCGGACGCCCAGGTACCGTACTGCCTGAGAACTCCAGGAGAGGTCGATGTCACCCAGACGCAGCGGACGGAGAGGAAGATCCTTCACAAGGGGGTAAATCGTAGATTTGGACCAATTAACTTTCAAGCCCGCTACCGCCTCGAACTCCCTTAGGACGCATAATATGGGGGCAAGGTCTACCTCAACGTCCCGAATATAGATGAGCACATCGTCCGCATAGAGGGATACGGCATGGATGGCGTCAGCAATTGGCATGCCCCACTCTTCACCCTCTCTGCGAAGGTGGACCGCCAGAGGCTCCATCGCCATGGCGAAGAGCAAGGGGGATAGCGGGCACCCCTGGCGAGTGCCCCTGGTCACCGGGAAAGAGGGGGATATCAGTGGCCCTAGTCGCACCCTGGAGGTGGGCGTGAAGTAGATCAGCTTGGTGTACGCCAGTAGGCGAGGCCCCACTCCCATGTATTTCAGAACCTGGAACAGATATGGCCATAGTAGGGTATCAAAGGCTTTTTCCAGGACCAGACACGCCGCTCGAGGGAAGCGGTCGCGGATCTGATCCTGCACATTAAACAGGCGCCGTATATTGTAGGAGGTATTCCTGCCGGGTACAAATCCATTTTGATCTGGGTGGATCAATTTTGGGATGATAGTGTCATATCTATCAGCAAGGATTTTCCCGAAAATGTTATAGTCAGCGGGCAATAGGGCTATGGGCCGATAGGAGCCCAGTTGCTGCGGATCCCTGTCCGGTTTGGGGAGGGAGACTATGACCGACTCACACATGGACTGTGGCAGGGTACCAACGTCTAGGGCCGCCTGGAATAGTTTCACCAGCTGGGGGACCAACTGCGTTGCGAACGTGCGGAAAAACTCCTGCGGTAGGCCATCTAAGCCCGGCGCCTTGCACGTGGCCAACGCCTGCATTGCCTCCCGGACCTCAGTAGCATCTATGGGTGTATCTAATTCTCGACAGACATTACGGTCCATGCGGGCCAAAGGATACCGGCGCAGGAATCTGGCTAGGCGTTCAGTGTCTGGTGGAGCGGGATCCGCATAGAGTTGCGCATAATGTTTCTGAAAGGCATCCAAGATGGAAACCTGCGAGCGGAGAAGAGTGTTCTGGTCCAACCGAATAGTCGTGATTGGCGGGGAGGTAGCCTCTTGTTCCACCAACCATGCTAATAATGCGCCCGCTCTGTCTCCTTCCCTGTGTGCTCGAACCGCATGCGCCCTGAAATTATATCTGCGGAGGTCAGCGAGCGCCTCCGCGTACACGGTCTTGGCGGCTGCTATCTGAACCAGTGTAGCTTTCTGGTCAGCCGCTTGTGTGAGCGTGGCGAGCTTCAGCTCCGTGTCATGGATACGGCGCTCAAAACATGGCGTACCCCTGTGATGTGTTGAATGCATGTGCCCCGTATAACAACTTTAAACGCGTTCCATTCTGCTGCGCGGGTAGTGGCCGTGTCAGTGTTTTCCCGAAAATAGTGCCGTATATGTTCTGATTGGGTTTGCCTGAAGGTCGGGTCGTCCAGGCAGTCTTTAGGGAGGCGCCAGGTAGGGACCGGGGGTCTAGGCGGGCGCCAATTGAGTATGAGTGTGTGTGCATCGTGGTCTGAAAGGACCCTACCCAGATAGTCAGAATCCAAACACAGCAGGCAAGATAGAGGGAGAACAAAGGAAACTATCTAGCCGGACATTAAGATCATGAGGTATAGAGTGGAATGAGTAGAGCCTGGTGGTTGGATATTTTGAACGCCAGGCATCCGTGAGCGACCAGTGCGCCGCCCATGCTGCAAAGCGCTTGGCTTGGGTAGTGATGGGGGAAACCGGGTGGGGAGGATGGGATCTGTCTAGATCCGTGTTCTGCACACAATTGTAATTCCCTCCCAGGATCCAGGGGGTTTGGATGTAGGAGCTTAACGGTATGGAGAGTGTGTCCCAAAAGTTACCCTGGTCTACATTAGGCGCATAAACGCTCCCCAACAGGACCGATTGACCATCCAGTAGGCCTTGCAGTAGGGCATACCGCCCGTCTGGGTCAATGGTTCTAGATAGTTCCTGGAACGGGACACCTGGGCGTACCCATATAAGGGTTCCTCGCGCTTAGGCGGAGTAGGTAGTGGCACACAGGATCCCCGCCATCGCTTACGCAACTTGGCGAGCTCTCCCATGCTGAGGTGGGTCTCCTGCAATAGCGCTATCTGCGCTTTCTGTCGCTTTATATAGGCATATACCGAGTACCTTTTACGCGCTGTATGCATGCTGCGGACATTAAGTGTGAGAATAGTAATATTGCCTTTATGTGCCATTATGATATGCGGGGGTTGTTGTAGAAGGAGAGAAGAGCCAGACCCAACGACCAAGCGCGTCCATTAGCCCTCCCCTCCAGCACCTGCGCTGTCCGAGTGTAAGCACGACCCATTGATGGTGTGGATAAGGTGACACGGTGTGAAGCGGTAGGGTGTCATAGGGGACAATAACTGGGGTGGGGAAACTTCCCCAATGTTGGGGACCTAACAACATTGGCGATACGTCCAAACTGACTCTCATGCAAGAAGAGAGCCGGAACAATCTGTGGGGATGGCGGTCCGTGCCCACGAGGTGTCTTACCGTGAGGGCCTTTATACAGGAATTACGCGCTAGCTGGTCTATAGTGTGAGCAGGCAGGTGTGGTGCCAGTGGCGCGCGGGTCCAACTATCAAGCATGGAATCCCATGGTCAGTTTACAGGATCGGACCCACCCCACTCCTCCCCCCCCGCCTGTCCAACAAGATATAGCTACCGTGGGCCGTATCATATCAGATCATCAGCAGTCTGTGGGGTGACCAGGGGCGGGGTCACAGAGTCCACTCTGGAACTCGCCTCTTCACTATCGTCGTCCGCCTCAGATAGGAAGAGATGTGGAGTGCGTTCAATGTCTGCCACCTGGGAGGGAGGCCGAAGAGACGCAGCAGCTTTCAGAGCTCCCCGCCGTTCCTGCACAATTTGTTCCATGTCGGGTGATCCCAGGGTGCCAGGTATCTTCAAGCTGTCCCCTTGCTTGCCACGCCGCTGCGAGCGTCGCCGTCTGGAGCCGGACATTTTCGGGCGTTGATCGCGGGTATCTGCTGCTGTACGGCGATGCGCGCAATGTTGATCCGCCCAGTCATGTGCCTCCTCAGCCGTCATGAAGAATAGGGCAATACCATTGTGTAGAATTTTGAGCCGAGCCGGGAATAGCAATGAATATTGCATGTTCTCTGCCCGCAGGCGGCGCTTCACCTCGAGAACGATGATCTTTGCCGCTGGACGGCCCGGGAATAGTCGGGGAACAGCATGATCTGATTGTTCTCTATGCGTAGGGGGCCAGCCTGCCGGGCTGCTTGGAGGACTGCATCCCGGTCGCGGAAGTGGAGGAATTTGGCCAACAGTGGTCACGGAGGGGAACCTGGCGGGGGCCGACGCGCAGGAACTCGGTGAGCTCTTTCTATAGAAAAGAACGCCGTTCGGCCGGCCTCGGGAGTGAAGGAGCCAGTCCATTGTTCCATATATCCCACTGGGTCAGCCCCCTCAATGTCCTCCGGAAGCCCAAGCACACGGATGTTACATCGCCTTGACCGGCCTTCCAAATCGTCAATGCGCTCCTCCATAGTGGACACGCGGTCTAAGAGAGTCTGCAATGTTTCCTGATGCGTTGTGACTGAAGGTTGTATAGTGGCGACTATTTTCTCACCTTCCGAGACTTTATCCGCCAGTTTGCGGTGGTCATTGCGGAGGAGACTGATGTCAGTTTTCAGGGTGCCCAATCTTTCCTCCATGGAGACTCTGGTGTGTTCAATAGCCGCCAGAACCTTGTCCAGTTTTTCCGAAAGGGACTGATCAGGTGCCATATCAGGTGCGCTAGTGGGTGCAGATTTGGTACACGTGGAAGCGTCTGAGGCGGCCCCTTGCACCGCCGAGCCCGTGGCGGCCTGCAATCTTCCCATCTTGCCGGTTGAAATGATGCACACTGCGTGGAGCGTTGTGTGGGCTTGCGCCCGCTGTAGCTGTGCCACTGGACGAGGTGATATGCTATGTGTAGGCCAGGCGTCCCATCAGGAGAAGCGCTGTAACTTGTGCTGGGAAGATGTCGCCAAGCGTAATGCACAATGGGGACGGCCGAGGAATCTGACCGGAGCCCACTTCAGTCGGTCTAGTATTGCTGTTTCCGCCCGCAGGTTAGTTCGGCACAGACTGTACGGCGAAGGGCGTGCGGTACAAGGGGGGTCAGTCATCCAGGCTGCGTGCCGTCGCGTCTGGCTGTGTCTGCTTGATCCAAGACCAAGTGGATGGGCGAAGTAGCAATGCCACCATGGGCGATGGTCACGATGCAGCTCTCGTATTAGGTTCTCAGGGGGCGAAGTGTCCAGGCCCCACGCTCAACCTGGGTCGATGGGCTTGCCGGACGGCACCAGTCGGTCCACCGAAGATCAGGCGCGTCTCAGAGTTGCAGCTGTTATCTGGGGGAGGCCACCCCCTGCCGCGTGCTGCTGTGGGAGAAGGTCCTCTGCACTGCTCTCCGCCCCGTTCAGTAGAGCCCGCCGTCTGACCTGCTGCCAGGTCCAAGAAAATGGCGGGCGGCCGCCATCTTGAAGTCAGGCATCATGGCCAACGGCCGCTTCGGTGTCACTGAGGCCACAATCTCTGGGTCTGATGGCCTCCCCCCCGCCTGCTGACCTCGCCAGGTAAGCGACGGAGCCGTCGTCCTGGTGGGTGCTATCCGTCACCACCTACCACGGTGCGGAGTATCACCGTGCCCCCCGGGTCGGGAGCAGGGAACAGAACCCGGGCGTCAAGGCACCGCCAAGCTGTTGAGTTTGGGGCCCCCGGTCTCGAGGGAGCCTCCGCACCGCTGTCCAGCCGCAAGGGCCCCCAGGCAGCCGATGGTTCTGTGCCTGGAGCGGGCAAGGGGCCAGGCTGTTGCGGGAGAAATGGCGGGGCCCCGAGCCAGGGGCAAGTGTCTTTGCGCCGATTTCCCACCTCGTACCGATGCACGGCTGCACAGCGGCTAATGTTGCAAGCCTGGGATGTGGCCTGAGTATCTCGCCGTCACCACCATCGGCCCCGGGTGTCTCCGTGGGCAGTGTGCTATTTACCGCAGCAACTCCGCAGGGTGGTGGGAGCCCACCCACTGGGGCTCGGGTGCCTGACGGAGACGGGCGCCATTTTGCTCTCAGAGCTGCCTCCCGTACCGGGGTCCAAATCACCTCGTTTCACTTGCAGGAGTGGGGTTTAAGGCTCCCCATCCGGTTCCTGCGTTCCGGTGCCGGTGGATGTCATTGGCAGCCAGCAGATCGCGCTGGAACGGGCGAGTTGCTTGCCCTGTCACGGAGCCTCAGCAGATTGCGTCCGCCATCGTAGCCTGCTTGGCCACGCCCCACACAGACGCTGCACTTGTGATGAGCTGGGAGCTGGTTGGCTCCTTAGTAAGGGTACACGTTACCTTGGCATTATAGTCTGTTACTTCGCATTACTGACCAATCGTCTGTCCCCAAACACGTGACGGTCACATGCCATTGATAGGTGGAGTCTCACCCCCCAAACACCCAACACCATAACACAGAGGCAATGCAGACTCACCTGTGAAGATTGCAAGGCAAGGTGTGTCATGGTGCACCCATTTTGCTGTATCAAATACATATTTGAGGTCGCTCAACAAACCTTGGAAAAACACTGCAGCATGTCACAGCCATGTGGTTCAAGATAATAGAACTGTCTGCCAAACTCCTATTTGGAACTTATTCCATTACGTTGTCGCAGAGGATGACTCAGGCGATTAGAACTATCCACCAACCTCACAGGGCAGGATAAGGACAGGGCAAGGGAGAGCAGGGCCACGAGAAATAAGGTGGCAACATCAATTTTCAAGGTGATTTGATGAAGATGTTACATCAGTGGCGAGGTCTCAGAGTGTCTGTCTCCCATCCTCACCGTGCACTGTAGGACATCTTCCATGCCAGGCTCTCTCGCGGCTTCATCGGTGCTAAAATCCCTCACAGTCCCCAATGACTTCCAAGTGACTCCTGCTAAAACAACCACCACACAACAAGCGATTGTGCTGCAGCAGACACCTGCAGGGCACATTGGAAGGTGCTTTGGGCAACTAAGTACATATTGCACTGCTCCATTCATGCACACCATGTACAATACCATTGAGAATGTACAGTAAGTATCAGAAAATTGTCAATCATCGCTGTAGAACTATTATGGCAATAAAATGGTAGATTGTGTCCACCTCAAAGTATTTCAACTGAAATTGATTCAGGCGAATATCTAATAGGCAACAATCATGGATAATAATCGTGTGTTAGAGATATTGTGTAAAATCACACAAACTATAAGTATACAAAGAAGTTTGTCTATGGTAGGTATATTCAACCTTCTTCCCCGGGCATCAGTGAAATCGATCTGTTAAACCCATGGACACAAATGTCTGCTTCCCTTGATACCTTTAAGAGGATTTGGGAGATTCAATGTGGTAAGCATCCATCTTGAAAGCCAAAGTCTAAATGAAAGGTCCTTGGATCTCTGCAGAAGAGAAGGCTAAATAAACTTCAGAGACACAATAAATTCTACTGTGACTAGTAGTATGACTAGAGAATAAACATAACCCAATTTATACAACCTACTCAGACCAACAACCCGCAAACAACTGAGGAGGATATAGGAATTGCAACAGCAAAACAATATGTCTGGCATTCCTTGACACTTCACATTCAAGAAACTCCGACACTAAAACTCAACACAAGTACTGTACTAGAACACAAAACTGATCACAATACTGGAGCACACCAGAAGCACAAAAGATGAAGCAGCATCACCTACGTCTAGTAGCAATAACCCCACTTTATAATGCAAAGGACCAAGGGGTTTAAGATGAAACTCTGATCCAGCATTATATGGTCTCAATAATTGGTAACGATGTACACAAAATGAATTATTTCATACCTGCAATATGTAGCATACTAGAAGGCCAGAGAGACTCTGTCAATCCCACAAGAACAGCAGTAACCTATGCCATAAGGTCAGTACTAGTACATTTTTCTTGCTCATTCTACCTCAAGAGTACAACGAGGGTTGAGGACACAAAATTAAACTGTTGTAAAAAACAGTAGGGTAGAGTGGACTTTGAACCCTCGTATACAACTAAAGGAGGTCATTGTTATGTGTAAAGCACACCATCACTTGCGAGGGTATCCTGGTGCTGAGCAGGTGAATGTGCCTAGCCCTGCCTATGGTAGGTTGGTTAATTGAAAAGCCAGGTCTTCAGCTTCTTAAAGAATTCAAGAAGAGAGACGGAGGCTCTGATTTGGAGAGGGAAGGCGCTCCACGCTTTAGGCACAATGTAAGAGACTGCCTGTACTCTTGATCTTGTTTTGTATATGCGTGGGATGTGTGCGAGTAGGTGTCCTGAGGAGCGGAGGTGTCTGGGTTGTGGGTGGAAGGAGATGGGACTGTTCAGGTAGGTGAGGAGTTTGAATTTAGCCTGTTTGTGTATAGGGAGCCAGTGTTTTTCCCTGAGGTGTGTGTGATGCAGGGTTTGTGTGGGAGGTTGAGGATAAATCTGGCTGCCCAGTTCTGGATGGTTTGTAGTGTTCTACTGAGTTGCTTGGTGATCCAGTCATAGAGGGTGTTTCCATAGTCCAACTTACTGGTGACTAGGGCATGAGTGACAGTTTTTGTAGTGTTGCTTGGGACCCATTTGAATATATTCCTCAGTGTCTTCAGGGTGTGGAAACAGAATGCAGTGACAGGGGTGACTTTTGTGGTCATGTCCAGTTTGCTGTTGATGATTACTCCGAGGTTCCTGGCATGGGTTTTGGGAGTGTGCGTGGGTCCGAGTACGGCCGGCCACCAGTTGGATTCCCATGGTGAGTTTTTCTTGCCAAAGATCACTACATCGGTCTTCTCGGTATTGAGTTTGAGACAGTTAGCTTTCGTCCAGTTAGCAACTTCGTTCATGTAGGCGGTGAACTTGTTTCTTGTGTTGGGGGTCTTGTCCGAGAGGGATAGTATGAGTTGTGTGTCTTCTGCATAGGAGAGGATGTTGTGTGCACGAATGATGTTCAGGGTGGGGCTATGCGATTAGCCTTGAGGCACTCCGCAGGTGAATTTACAGTCAATGAAAGCTTTCTGGATACCAGATCAAAACTACACATCATATCAGGTCTGTCATTGGCACTTACAGCTAATTATTTCTTGCACACGGAGGAGCTTTTACCCCAGTGTTACACATTTTGAATCTACTTGTATATATCCAGCTACCAATCCGTTTTCCCAATAGATTCAAATGTGCAAAAAGACAACAGATGATACACCCATGATCTTGCTGGCCACCTATGGCCAATTATTTATTCTTAGATCAGGCTTGACAATGCAGCTGTCTGCAAGATTTATTGATACAATTTCTTTAAAATGCACATAGAATGGACTTCGACTCCTCCCAGAGGAGTAGTTTCTCTAACTTCTCATGCTATTGGCTGTTTGATGTACCAATCAACCCCATACAGAGTGCTTCATTGCAATGCACGGGAGACTATTCATATCTCAAAAGTGTACTGAATAAGTAATTATACATTAAAATATTATTCTCATGCATGCAATTCTTTTTTGTTTATTTTTTTCACTGCAGCAGGCTTTTAAAAACATTTTAGGCACTAATTTTGAGCAGGTCACAATACATGCACACATATATGCTTACACATATGCATAAGGGTGCACAATCCAGCTACTCCAATGAAAACAAGCATTGGCAAAGCCAATGGGTATCGCTGTACAAGAGTTATTTGCTTTGGCAATGTGGTTTGCCATGTTGTACACCACTGTGGCTGCTTTTCAGCATGGCTAAATGTTAGTGACGTGGAGTGCCCTAGAGGGGGTTAGGGGGAGCAGAGTGTCAGACTGGATTTGTTGGAGTAGAGTGAAGTAGGGGGGAGTAGGGTTCAGTGGCAGAGAGTGTCAGAGTGGAGTGGCATAGAGTGGAGTGGCGTAGAGTGGAGTGGCGTAGAGTGGAGTGGCGTAGAGTGGAGTGGCGTAGAGTGGCGTAGAGTGGAGTGGTGTAGAGTGGTGTAGAGTGGAGTGGTGTAGAGTGGAGTGGGGTGGAGTGGGTTGAAGGTGATGGAGGAAGTGGGGTGGATTGGATTGGGGTAGAGTGGGTTAGATTGAGTGGAGTGGGGTGGGGTGGATTGAAAAGGGGAGAGTTGGAATAAATTGGGGTAGATTGGAGTGGGGTGGATTAGATTGGTTCAGGGTGGGGTGATTGGTTAGAGTAGGGTGGTTCGGAGTGGGATGAATCAGAGTGGGGTGGATTGGACTGGATGGGAGGGGGTGGTTTGGATTGGAGTGGGGTGGATTGGGGAAGAGTGGGGGTGGACTGGAGTAGAGTGGGGTGGATTGGATTGCAGTGGAGTGGAGTGGGTGGATTGGAGTGGTGTGGACTGAATTGGAGTGGTGTGGAATGAAATGGGGTGCAGTAGGGTGGGGGTGAATTGAATTGGGTTGGGGTGGACTGAAGTGGATTGGAGTGGGGTGGGTTGGAGTGGGCTGGAGTGGGGTGGGGTGGATTGGAGTTGATTGGATTGCAGTGGGTGGATTGAATTGAGGTGGATTGGATTAGGGTGGGCTGAACTGAATTGGGGTGGGGTAGAGTGGGGTGGATTGGGGTAGATTGGATTTGGCTGGATTGGGGTGGAATGGGGTGGGGTGAGGTGGATTGGAATTGAGTGGGATGGATTGGATTGGGGTGAGTTGGATTGTTTTGGGTAGGATTGGGGCAGATTGAAGAGGTGCAGATTGTTTTGGATTGGAGTGGGGTGGATTGTTTTGGGTAGGAGTGGGGCAGATTGAAGAGGTGCAGATTGTTTTGGACTGGAGTGGGGCAGATTGTTTTGGATTGGAGTGGGGCAGATTATTTTGGATTGGAGTGGGGCAGATTGTTTTGGATTGGAGTGGGTGGATTGGATTAGAGTGGGGTGGATTACAGAGGTAGTGAGGTGGATTGGATTGGGATGAGGTGATAGGATTGGAGTGGGGTAGATTTGATTGTGGTGAACTGGATTGGTGTGGGTGGAGTGGGGTAGAATGTGGTGAATTGGAGTGGGGTGAATTGGGATGGAGTGGGTGGATTGGGGTGAGGTGGATTGGAGTGGGGTGAATTAGAGTGGGGCAGAATTGAGTGAGGCAGATTGGAGTGGGGGCATTGGAGTTTGCCAGATTGGTTTGGATTGAGTGGGGCAGGTTAGAGTGGAGCAAACTGTTTTGAAAAGGGGTGGAGTGGAGCAGACTGGAGTAGGGCAGATTGTTTTGGATTGGAGTGGGTCTGATTGGAGTGGGATGGATTAGAGTGGGACAGACTGTTTTGGATCAGAGTGGGGCAGACTGTTTTGGATCAGAGTGGGGCAGACTGTTTTGGATCAGAGTGGGGCAGACTGTTTTGGATCAGAGTGGGGCAGACTGTTTTAGATTGGAGTGGGTGCAGATTGGAGTGGGTGCAGATTGGAGTAGGGCAGATTGGAGTAGGGCAGATTGTTTTGGATTGGAGTGGGGTGGTTTTGAGTGGGCAGATTGTTTTGGATTGGAGTGGGGCAATTGTTTTGGATTGGAGCAGATTGTTTTGGATTGGAGTGGGGCAGATTGGAGTGGGATGGATTAGAGTGGGGCAGATTGTATTGGAGTGGGGTGGATTTGAGTGGGCAGATTGTTTTGTTTTGGATTGGAGCAGATTGGAGTGGGATGGATTAGAGTGGGGCAGATTGTTTTGGATTGGAGTGGGGTGGATTTGAGAGGGCAGATTGTTTTGTATTGGAGTGGGGCAGATTGTTTTGTATTGGAGTGGGGCAGATTGTTTTGTATTGGAGTGGGGAAGATTGTTTTGTATTGGAGTTGGGCAGATTGTTTTATATTGGAGTGGGGCAGATTGTTTTGGATTGGAGTGGGGCAGATTGTTTTGGATTGGAGTGGGTGCAGATTGGAGTAGGGCAGATTGGAGTAGGGCAGATTTGAGTAGGGCAGCTTGTTTTGGATTGGAGTGGGGTGGTTGTCGAGTGGGCAGATTGTTTTGGATTGGGGCAATTGTTTTGGATTGGAGTGGGGCAGATTGTTTTGGATTAGACTGGGGCAGATTGTTTTGGATTAGAGTGGGGCAGATTGTTTTGGATTGGAGTGGGGTGGATTGGAGCGGCGCAGATTGTTTTGGATTGGAGCGGCGCAGATTGTTTTGGATTGGAGCGGGGCAGATTGTTTTGGATTGGAGCGGGGCAGATTGTTTTGGATTGGAGCGGGGCAGATTGGAGAGCGGAAGATTGAAGTGAGGCAGATTGTTTTGGATTGAAGTGGAGAAGATTATTTTGGTTTGCAGTGGGGCAGACTGGAGTGAGGTGAGTTGGGAGGAATGGAGTGTGATGGATTGGAGTGTATTGGATTGGGGTTAGTGGTTTGGATTGGAGTGGTTTGGATTGGTCTGGGGTGGATTTGATTGAGGGGGAATGATTGGTGTGAGATGAGGTGGGGTGGATAGGAGTGGGGCGGATTGGGGAGTACTGCACGATTGTGTGTTAAAGCATCATTTCAGAAATTATACATAAGAAAGAAACAATGTCGCTTTGCAGTAACATAATCCTCACCTTTTGAGAACAGCGCCCACAATCAAACACAAAAGAAAACATGAGTGCAAAGTGAGAAAAGCAGACTTGGCAAAAAGGTAACAATAGAAATTAAATCTTTGCAATTTTGTTTGTCTTGCTGGTCATGTTTTTTGCCAGTCACACGCCTTCTGTGTGCAGGGCACTAAAAGTAAAAAAAAAAAAAAATAGTACCTCAATCACGTCAGGAGCAGCGGACGGGCACTGATTAAGTTGAATCAATCAGTGCTTGGTCCCTGCTCCACAAAGAGGAACAGAAATTATGTTAGGCTAGCCTTAATGAATTACGAGGCTGTAAAGAAGAGTGTCATGCAAGCCAACAAATGGTAAGCAACGGGCAGGCTCCAAGGTCTTTTCTGTACAAAAGTGTCTCGTAAGCAAGACGCATGCGCTAAGACATGCTTTTGCAGGCTCTGCCCTAACAAACGTTGGCAAAACAATATGTCTGGCTTTAATGGGGTGACAAGAAGATACTGGCATGCACAAATGCTTAAGTAAGCTTGTACAGATCACATACCACTAAAAACACCTTCTTGTGATATCCAGTTGTAAATTATCATTAAATCCATGATGCATGCAAAAGCATCCACAATTGAACATCAGAACTCATAGAGATCTAGATGGCTCTTTGGGGCATATTTACAAAAAAGTTACGGAGCGCAGCATTAGCCTTCTTGGCTTATGGCCGTGCTTCGCCACTTCTGAAATGCAGGGCTGCACCGTATTTACAACAATACTGAGCAGGCCTGCATTTCTCCCAGTGCTGACACTAATTTCAGAAGCCTAGCACCAACGCAGGCACCATAGTGCAAGGGTGCCTGCATTGTAGGGAATTATTGTTTATGTGCAGGAAGGTGTTCCTTCCTGCACATAGACACTCTTAAATGGCGATTTGTAACTTCTACGTGTGCTGCTTTGTGCAGCACACATAGAAGTTGCAACTCGTCATTTTTAAAATGATTGTTTATGTGCAGGAAGTTGTACACCTTCCTGCACATAAACTAATCATGCATGGCGTTTTGCTGTTTTTATGTGTGCTGCACAATGCAGCACACAGAAAAACAGCAAAAACGAGAAGAAATAAAGCATTTCTCCTTGTTGTGCTCTGTTAAGACCAATTTTTCCCTGGTCTTTTTTTTGGCGCTGCCCCATATTTACGCCACTCTTGTAAGTATGGGGCAGCGTCAAAATCAATGGGAGTTACGGCGGAACGCACACCACAACACCCATAACCCACCCCTTTCACGCTAAGTATAGCGTGAAAGGGTGCCTTATTGACAAGGCAGAGTTAAGCCACGTTAAGTGGCTTAATGCTGCCTTGTAAATAAGGCGAAGCCCGAATCGCCACCACAACATTAAAAAAGTTACGTTCTAGTGGCGATAAGGTCTTGTAAAATATGCCCCTTTGTTGCTTTGGCTTCCAAATGTTTACATATTAGAGGGCAAACAGTGTATTGAAGAGGTCATCCACAGCAGAGAAAAGAACTGTTCTCTACCAAGTCCTGCATCACTAGCAATATGCATTCCAGAATGTTCCTTCGGATGATGTCTGCTTGGGTTTTGAGACCTACTGTGACATAATTCATCAACTGGCCCCTTTAGAGACATTATTAAAAGAGTCCCTGGCAACCATTTCAGAAACAATGGCAATATTAACCACAGATACTGCCAAAGAACCGCTGACCAGGAACCAAAGAACAGGCCACACAGATTGGAGCACTCAAGGGGCTGTTTCACTGGCATGGTCTTTGTTAACACAGAATCCCAGAAACTATACAAATTAGTGAGTACCCTGAGAAGGTCCAAAGCAGCGTGGTTTGCACCGGGTAATGTGGTTAGAGGTGAAGGGAGCCTAGAGAGGAGTGTTGACGTACAGAGGGCAGGAAGCACTGTGGTGGGGAATCAAGAGGAGTCATCTGGTGCATCAAGTCAGGAGTATTCTGCAGGAGAGGGGCCATAGTGGAGAGGTGTGGTGCAGCGGCCAGGGCAGCTGACTTCAGAGCACAGGGCTCACGGTTCGATCCCCGGCTCCGGCTCAGCTCGGCTCCGGCGGCAGCTCAGCTCAGCACCATGTGACTCTGGACAATAGCTCACTTAATTTCCACGACGGCCCCCAGCGCCTTGAGACCCGTAAGGGTGAGTAGTTCGCGCTTTACAAATACTGATTTACATTTTTTATTTTACAGTGTCCTAGCTCTTAACCTGTCAATCTTACAAAGTGGGTCCTCTGACTCCCTAAGGTAGGCACTTCTTGATTTTTCCATTTAAATGGCCTTCACTTAATGAATATTTTGTAGAGTCACAGGTTGACAGTTATCCATTTTTATTCAAAGTTGGAAATAGACTGTCGATTCACCTTTCTGTTTCCAGATACTACCATTGCGCTGCCCGGGGTGGGTCTCTTCCACAGGTTTGCCCCCATTCACCATCTCTTTCACGTGATGCATGCCATAGGCCGCAGCTGAGCGCCTTGGTCACAGGTTGGTAAAGCAACAGCGCCATTGTGAAGCAGGGAGCTAAAGCAGGGCAGGCAGGGTAGACACCGACCTTGAATAGGGTGGGGGAAGGGAAACCCTTCTGCCTGCTAATGCCTATCGCACTAGAGCCTGCCTGAGGCTGCAGGCACCAGTATTTGGTAAATGCAAGCTAAAGGGAGCAAAGTTGAGCAAATGCCTGCGCGTGACGTGCACGACACGGTAAACACAAGCCCTATGGCACAGCCATGAACAGGCACTGATTGGCTGGTCTACACTGTAGATTCACAAGTCCTCTGTTCCTGAAGAAACTGACCATGGTGGAACTAATGGCCTAGTCTGCGGGACTCAGTGCTCCAGGCTGAGTGCAATGCAGTCTGCACAGCTACATGTGGAGCAAGATCCATCCAACTGCTAATGGTAGGCCCCGGCCGTGTCTGTGGGTCTCTGAAGTGAGATTTGGGCGGCCATTTTAGCCTGGCCCATTCATTAGCATGGGGCTTGAGGCGCCACTGTGGGTCCTATGCCCACGATGATGTCCTTGCTTATATTACAACCTCGCCAGCCATTGGGGCTGCAGCTGGTGTTGACACAGAGCGCCTGCTTGCCCACCGAGGGGGATGGTAAGTGGTTGCTGGAGAAGTCCTCCTTTTCTCTCCATACTCACCAGTTCTTTGCATGGATTCAACATGACCAGGCAGTATGCCATCACTCGCCATGCTTGATTCTCCATTAACAAATGGCTGCCCTGCAAGCTCATATAAAATGTGACCACACTTCAAACTCAGCAATGGCTGAAGGAGGCTGTCCCCCACGCTTCTCCATGCATACTGCCTGTGGCTCATACAGAATGTGAATGCCAACTTAAGCATGCGGTGACAGAGAAGGGCTGACCCAAAGCCCCCCCCCATGTTATTATTTGGTATTTTGTGTTAATGTGTTTTGTTGTACTTACATTACAGTGTATAGTAAGTGGCATCATTTGTATTTGCTTCTACATTCCAATCCCTGTGTCACCTAGGTTCTATAAGTTCTACTGGAACCTGTGAAATATAGGCTGGTCTGGAGGAGAGACAGGAAGTTTATCTTGGAGCTGAGCTGTGGTGTTTCAAATGATAAAAAAATCCTACTTAAAGACTTGGATTCAAGGATTTTACTTTACAAATTTGGCAACAAGCACCATGGAACCCATTTTGTCTACTACTAATCTGCAATTTTTTTCCCACTGGATTGATATTTCAAGCGGCGTGTACAGCGCAGTTTTCAGGATTCCGTTTCTGTTTTGGTTTGTTCTATTTTTCCGTAAGGATATTTAATTTTCTGTCCCTCGTATTGTGTTTGGGGATAACTAGATCCAAGGAATACAGTTTTGCAACGCTTAAGTAATTCCGTTGTTACCTGCCAGCATTATTCGAATCTGCATCTTTCGAAGGAGCTGCCCTCTTCGCGTTCGAGCTCACAACACAACACAGCGAAGTGAAGAAGTCTCAGCCCGTGCTTCCGTCCGCGCGATGCGGTGTCTGTTCTGGATGTCGTAGCGCGCGGTGACGTTCTGCCTTACGCTTGAAGCCTTCCGTACTTGCGACTGAGGTCACTGCATCAGGTTCAAAGTTGCGTGCTTATGTTACGCACATATGTGCCGCAATATTGTTTTGGTGCGGGGGCACGGTTTCCTGGGTGGCCAGGAAGCTCCGACGTAGTCTTGCTGTGGAAGTGTTCTCTTCGATTTTGTGGCAGTAAGTTGCTAATTCACTCGTCCATTATTTTGAGTTATTTTGTTTATGTTTACGTATAGGGCAGCGGACAAGTCCGTTAGGTGAAGAAGGGACACTGCACCTTTGGAATTGTTTTTGTGTATGATTTTGCCCAAGCCATTCACGTGAACTAGTCCTTTTCTAAGGTGAAGAAAGGACACTGCTAAGTCATGCGTTTCTTATCATTTTGTTCGCACAGTGTTTACATCTCTGAATTACCTTATTGATTTGACATTTTACGTGACATTTTGTTGTTCTTTGAAGCATGCCATAATGGCCACGCAAAACAACCCCCACAAGCTTTTTGGCCTGCAGTAGGCAACCCTTGTGTGAAATGGGTGGAATGAAAAACTTATTTTTGGAATTTCTTGGACATCATTGATGAGAATGGGAAGATGAAGCCAGAAAGGAAGAAGAAGATTTTTCTGCATTCTGTGGGTCTTGGGGGTGGTGGGTATTAAAGGTCTATGAACAAATGACAAAGTCTATTGGTGGGGGTGATTCTAATGTGCTTGTTGATATTTTACAGGACTTTGATAATCATTTTCCGCCAAAGGTATGCTTGGGTATTTTGATATTCAAATTTTTTCAAAGAAAGCAGGACTCCGGGGATACTGTGGACGAATATGTGGCCGCGTTGAGGAGATTAGCTTCTGATTGATTGTAGTTTTGACCATCTTCAGGAACAACTCGTCTGGGATCAGGTGGTCATGCATACCGTTGACCCTGCGATTCAGGAATGTTTATGGATTAATGGAGATGCTGATCTTAAGGATATTTTAGCCATAGTGAGAAAGGCAGAGCTTTCGAGTCGTAGTGCGAAGGCTCTGAAAGCAGAGTCCCGAGAGGTTGTTGAGGACGTAGTTGGTAAGGTAAAATATTTAGCAAGGTTAAGAAGGATAGTGCAAAAGTGCATGAACCTTTGGGTGGTGTTAAGGTATTCGACTATCCTAAAAAGGATGGTTTTAGATCCTGTCTTGCAACAGTGGGTCTCATTGAGCCTCGAGCAAAGTTTGTCCTGCACTTAAGCAGAAATGTTCAGTGTGTGGTGTCGCTGGACATTTTGCCAAGGTGTGCAAGAGGAAAAAAGGATTTAAGGTGAAGTGTTTGGAGGAACCTAGTTCTAGTGAAGATGAAGATTACGTAAAAAAATCATGCGTTGTAACATTGCTGATGAGCCAACATGATATGTTTGCCTTAAATATCAAAGATGACGTGTGTGAGGAAAATAAGAAACCTATTTGCTTGATGATGATTGGTGGGGTTAATGTGCACGTGTATGCTGACTCTGGTTCCCCTTTCACTATCATAAATGAAGAGGTATGGAACTCCAATTTCGTACCTAAACTATGAAGAGTGCTACTAGAACCAGATATCAATCCGGAAGGTTTTTCAGGTGAGAAGATATAAGATTTAGTAGGTTGCTGCACCTTGGTGTTCAAATTTAAGAATAGGGAATGTAAATTGTATGTTGTGAAGAAGGGTCCATCTGTGTTAGGCTGGAAGGACCAAGGTAATTTGCACATCATTTTAGACCCGGTGTTGATTGAGGATGAAAGAGAAACGGTAGCTAGTGAGATGTTAAAAAAATTTCCTCAAGTGTTCAATGGGGAAATAGGTGTGTTGAAAGGTTTTGAACATGGTATCGTGTTAAAAAAGGATGCGTGTCCTAAGGTACATAAGGCCAGGAACATTCCTATTTGTCTTATGGATGAAGTGGAGAAAGAATTGGACAAATTAGTCCAAGCTAATATTATTAAACCCATTGAATCCTCAGAGTGGATTTCACCAGTTGTGGTCACGAGACGGAGCAATGGGAAAATTAGGCTGTGCATTGACTTACGCCATCTGAACAACAATATTGTGGTTGATAAGTTTTCCTGTCATTTCATTTCAGAAATGCTTGCAATGGTTATAGATGATAAATGGTTCTCCGCCATTGATTTATTTGCTGTGTACCATCAAATTAAGTTGATGGAGGAAAGCAAAACTTATACTGCTTTTATCACTCCCATGGGGTGTTTTCAGTATAGAAGATTGCCTCTTGGTTTGGCATCATCCGCTGCAATTTTCCAGAGGTTAATGTATCAACTTTTTGGTAAACATCTCAAAGTCAAATGCTTTCAGGATGATATCCTTATTTTTGGGAGGGATAGGCAGGAACACAATATTGCCTTTATTGAAGTGTTGAGTGTTTTAGAAGAAAACGGATTTACCGTTGAACATGCAAAATGCAAATTTGCTGTACATTCTGTAACTTATTTGGGTCATGTCCTGTGTAGTGAAGGGGTTACCACCAAACCAAAATTGGTGGAGGCTGTTTTAAAAGCACCACATCCTTCTAATAAGGGCAAACTTATATCGTTTTTTGGAGCTAGTGGAATTTTACGCGAAATTTGTTAAAGGTTTTTCTAGAAGAGTGTTCAACATCAGGCAAATCTTGAAGAACAAAACAAAATTTGTGTGGTCAGAAAAGTGCAGGGAGGAATTTGTGGATATTAAGGAGGCTATTGCAAATGCTCCTTTGTTGAAGGGTTTTGACCCAGTTCTTGAGAATGTGGTGACTATGGATGCTAGTAATAAAGGATTGGGAGGTGTTTTGTCTCAATTGGATGGGGAAGGCAAAGAATGTATTATTTGCATATGCATCACATGCCTAATCCCCCACAGAAGAGGAGTTCTCAGTGATTGACAAGAAGACCCTTGCATGTTTATGGGCTTTAGAGCATTTCCGATCATTTGTCTTTGCAAAAGAGTGTACAGTGCGTAGCGGTCACAAGCCATTGGTTAAATTACTAACTATGGAAGGACTTTTTAACGCATCTGCTAGAATAGCGAGAATATCAATGCTCTTGCAGGATTTCAATTATAAGGTGGTGTATGTGCCTGGAAGAAGCAACGTGTTAGTGGACTTTTTTACTCGCATGCCCACAGAGATGCAGGAGTATGATAATAATGAATGGGAAGATCTACAAATCACACTGATTAATGATCATGGTGCTCCAAGAATTGAAAGAGTTATGGGTGAAGGAGTGTTCAGAGGAAAAAATTCTTCAACAACTCATCGAGTGGATTGAACGTGGTTGGCCTCAGCAGGCAGGTGTGGGTAAAGTTTTGAGGTGTTTTTGGGAGGTCAGGAGTAAAGTTGTCAGTGAGTCAGGGTACTGTGCTTAGGGGCGAGAGAGTCATTCCTCCATCCAAACTCAGAGAATGTGTGGTGAAAATGTGCCATGAGGGCCATTTTGGCATTGTGAAAACCAAACAAAGAGCAACAAAGTGGTACTGGTGGCCTGGGATATGTGTGCAGAGAGGTTGTGAGGAATTGTTTGTGGTGTGCTAACTCAGATAAGTCATTGAGGACTTTAAGGCCTGATATATGTGAATCAATTGTGCCTAAAAAACCGTGGCATACTTTTGCTGTTCTAGAAGTTCTACTGGAACCTGGGACATGCAGGCTGGTGTGGATGAGAGACAGGACGTTTATCTTGAAGCTGTGCTGTGGTGTTTCAACTGATAATAAATCCTACTTAAAGACTTGGATTCCAGGATTTAACTTTACACTCCATCTGTTGTTAGTTTTATTTTATTATTAACAAAAACTTTACAGGCACAAATAAAGCTGTATATATGCCAGAGCATTTTCTTTTTCTTGTAGAAATTATTTAAAATAATTTAATTTAATTTGATTGACTCGGGGCCCAAAGAATATTTAATTCCTTGGTTCAAAGTAATGGTCAGGGGATTTAGTTATGGGGCAATGTAGTGTCAGGTGATGTGATGTTATGCTAGGGCTTTGTAAGGAATTGATACAGTAGGACTACACCCACCCAAACATTACCGTGATAAATGTGACATACCAACAATCTTACTTTCTCCGCTTCAAGATAACATCTAGGCAGTAATTGTAGCTCCAGTTTCTCCTCTGGAATACCCCCATAGTAACATGCACGACGTCTTAATGCACTATTCAGTATACAGTAGGCATCGAACTATGAGAAAGGGTCTGTATTGTGGCTCCAGGCTGGAACTCCTTTATGGATCAATTAATTTTAAAAGGCCCAATACAGTAGCAAGCGATGTTGCCAAGCTACATCTGGGCTCAGTAACCAGGAAGCACCTGCCAAAGGCACAAATTCCCTAGTACATAATTCTCATGGCTATGTCATGGCACAGGAGAAATGATGTTTGTCACCTCTTCTGGCACATGACCTTTAAAAGGAATTGTTGTGTAGTGGGCTACATTTAGGTTTTGGCTGCAGACAGCTGTGGTTGTCTGTTGGCAGGCCTATTGTTTCTAATAGATACGTATACTTAAAGTGGGTTTTGGGATAGCCCCTTGGTCATGATTGGATAACTTTGTCTTTTTCAGGTGTCTTCTTCAGATCCGATGACTCTCCTCCCCATTCTTGTGTAATAATAATAATTCCTATTTGTAAAGCGCAGACATATCACCCTTGAGGGTTTCAAGGCACTGGGGTGCATCGGGGAGATTAAGTGAGCTATTTCCCAGAGTCACATGATGCTGAGCTGAGCTGCTGCTGGCACCGGGATCAAACCGTGAGCCCCGCTCTCCAGAGTCAGCCGCTCTGGCCGCTGTGCCACACCTCACCCTGTGTGCCAGAAGCACTTTAGTATCACAATGTTCTGATTGGTTACGTTGTATTCTTCCACTGATTAGCTGATAGTTCTGTTCCATTATATTGAATTTAGCATTCCTTGAGAGGGCATGTGTTTTCTTGCTCTCTCTCCCCCACTTGTGCAGTTGCCTGCCACTCTTGCATGCTCTCTTCTTACTCTCCCCACTACCGCCCCCTGATACTCCCTATGTAGCTCCTCATCCTGCTCCAGTCTTCAAAACTTTTTTATTATTATTATTATTAATATTACCTAATTGCCATTGGGCCTCTTGCTATCTTTTTTTGAGCTTTTGTACACTTTTTTTTGCTTTCAACTTACCAGTCTAACATGACGGTCAACCATTGCTAGACCAGTAACTTAAAAATAGCCACCATGTGTTACTTCACGCTTCCCAATCACCGCATGTCGATGTGGATGGTTCTCCGCTTTGTTTTTGGCACACTTGCTTTTAGTACAATACGTTATGTGGCACAAAGTAGTTCATAAGTTGTAACTTCGGATGACACATAAATGCCCTGTTCTGAAACCTAACAATGTTTGTGAGCTCTCTAGCAGGCCCCTAAAGTATTTGATTCTTTCTAGCACTTTTCTTCTCGCTCGCAAAAATATAGAGTCCGATTCACAGAGGTAAACTTAGATGTTTGGTCTAAACTTAGACCAACGTCTACGTTTACGACTTTGGGAATACGCAAAGGGCATTTACGAGTACTATCTTGATGTCCGCACTTGGGAGGAGATCCGGCCCGAGTGCAGACTTAAAGATAGTACTCGTAATTGCCAGTTGTGAATTCTCAAATCCGTAAACTTAGAGGTTTAAGTTTAGATCAAGCGTCTAAGTTTACCTTTGTGAATCGGACCCAAAGACCTGTGTCCACATTTTTTAAATAAATATTATTCAGAATGAACTTTTTAGTCATATTAAAATAACATAATGTAGGTGAGAAGTAGCACCTACAAATGCCCCAGCAGATGACCTACGAGCTCATAATATTAATGCGTTCTGTTACTAAGCAGCATGCTGCAAATCTTCTTGTTCACCCCAGTGAGAAATATCATGCAAATAATGGCACTCTTGATCAACTGGAAAATGGAGTTCCAACGTAGGTCCAGGAGGGCTGCATGCATGCCACATTTCAAGCTTCTGTATGACCAATGAGAGCTGGTCCGTGAGAGCTGGATCTAGGCCAAATAACCAGATTTTATGCACATGTAAATTATTCCCAATTTGAACTATTGTCCTGTATTCTAATTGTATGCAAATTTATTCTCAAGTGAAAATCATGAAAATGTGGCCTGGATCCAACCCTACCAGACCACTGTGTGACACCTGTTAACCAGACACTGAAATTAGAATTCCAGACGTTATGCAGAACATTTCCACAGCAAACATCTAGTTGGTGGAAAGCAGTGCTGTACCCTCTACATGCACCACAGAACATCCACACCAGATGGTCAAAGCACCAGTGATGAACTCTTCTCTCAGGTCCACATTTTCTCCACTGCTTTGCAAGTATGCTTTTTATTGTACCATGGTGTTTTGCCTAGGGAAAGGGGAAATTTCTCAATTTTCTTGATGTTGGAACAGTCCTGATGCCCATTTCTACGGCAAGATAATGTTAAAGCACCAACAGTTAGTGCCAAATTACAGTTAAATTAAAGAGTGCTCAGCATACGTCTAGGAGGCCTTATTACATGCCTGATTTCCAAGGCATTCACATAAAATAAATTCACATATAATACATTTAAATGTAAATCTTTTATAGTAAATCGCTATCCTCAAGATCTGAGATGTATCTGGAGTTCCTGGCACATGTTGAACAGCCTTGCCCATCTCTTAGTATGTTGGTAGGAGAAGGGCAACAAAAGGCCACTTTCCCTCTTTGACCTCCTTTCAAATGCAGGTCAACTCTAGAGGACCACTGATGCAGATAACCACAGGTACAACTCTAATCAAATGGTGCCTGTGTTTTACACTGCTCCTTAACTGTTCCATAAAACTGCTCCAGTTAATACCCTGCCGTGATCCCAAGGCAGATGGATAGCCAGTGGAATTTACCTAAATATATATTCTTCACATCTCAAGAAGTACAATTCGTAGTCCAGGGAAAGACCTAAACAAGAATTGTTAAAGCCACCTAAATCTATGATCTCCCAGCAGGATATCTCATTATTGTCACAGATAATTAGCTAATTGGGTGGACACCGCTGTCCAATCCCTTTACTTAAGAGAATAGCATGTGAAGTATTCAATAGGAAATGACAAAGGAGACAATGAAAACTCCAAGACGACCATAAGACCCTCCTTCTCAAATGCATGTTTGTGGTTGAGACACATTCCACAGTCATTCTACATTTCTGACCCAATACTTTGATAAATCTGTAGGTAGATTAGAATCTTTGGAAATCTTAACACTTACTTTGTCCTGTATCTTTGGTTTCCATACCCTAGGGGGTGGAGGCGGCGGTCTGTAGTCATCCTGGTAGGTGGTGAGTCCCTTCTCGTAAACAACTTTGGGGATACCGAACACAGACATTTTTGTTAGTTTGGTGTTGGCTCACCGCTCCTTCTTCTCAGACTCCGATTACAGGGCACAGGGGATCAGACATAACTAACTACGGGCGGGGTCAACGAGGAACGACAGGAGCACCTTGTAGGATGGAGGGAGGAAAACGGTACTGGAAAGGATGTTTCATAGGGGCAGGTATGAAAGGCAAGCAGTCACATTAGCATGGTGAGCAGCAAGTGAGGACAGGGAATGTAGCACAGAGGCTTTATTGGGAAGCTTTTCCTGTGATGTCACAGGTGATGTCACAGTCAGCTGGATCAGCCATAGTTGTGGTGGATTATTAAAGGCAGCAGGTGTGAAGAGAACTTGAATAAACATTCAGATTCATTATGTGGCCTTACATGACAGAGGATGAGTGAGGCCTTGGTAGAAAAGTGCAGTTAGAGATATATTTTTGCTGGATTCTGAAGAAAGACGGCCAGCCTTAGAGTCCTAGTGTTGCGTTCTGCATCATTTGATTTGGTTATTTATTTGGAATTAGTTAAAATAATCTATGGGCCCCATTAATGAAAAAGTAGTAAATCTACTGGATGCAAATTTACTACTTTTTAGAATTTCCAAAATGTCCAGAAATGTGCCCCAAAAGCTGCATGAGGCGCATATCATGCATACGTCTGAGAATGTTATGTGACTATTCTCAAAGGCTCCTATTATTATAGCAGAGGGGCATGGACACCCCTGTGCAAATGCACACTTTTTCTTTTTTTTCTTTGTTTAGGCAGCCCTTTACCTACACCCTCACCAAATGTGGAGGGAGAATTATTCAAGCCCTTGGAATGCCCACTTCCCACTTGATGAGTGGGATTTATGAGTGCGTATTTTTCTGCACTTGTGCCACAGTAACCCATACTCATAAATTAATTTACACTGGCCATTAATCCCTTTGCAAATTAGGTAAATTTGGTTGAAAACTTATGTTTATGACTGAATTGACCTTTGTGAATTGGGCCCTGTGTATTTATTTATTTTTGCAAGGAAGTGAAAACAGCTGCAGAGAGCTGCATGAAGATCCCAAGTTATTGCTTTCTTGGATCTTCCTTGAGTCTCTGGTTCTGTTGGTCTAGATCTGATTGGAATATCACCATGTATGGGTTGTGACCTTTCCAAAACCCCTCACAGACTGAAAGGGCAATAACGGTATGGCGATAACGCATAAGGAAACATGTCATAGACCATTGTGTACCAAGTCAATATTAGACATCTATCTGGTAGGCTGTGCATGGGAACGATGGGGACTGTGTGGGCCTGGGCATCCGGCACCTGGAGGACCTATAGTGGTCTTCAATCCTGAGCATGTCACATTGTAGCCTCATATGAGCAGGTGCGTGATCCAGATTGTTAAGCCCCCACATGTATATCTATAGGTTTCCCTTAATCTGTTTGGGCAGAGGATGATTCAGTGTCATGTGGGTGGGGGGTCTCAGAGGTCTGGACTGTGGAGAGATGCTGAGCCACAGATTGCCTTGTAGTGCAGTAAGTATGTTTCTCTCTTGAATGGAAGCCAGTGGAGGGTCTTCAAAGCAGGTCTGATAGGGATGTGATGTGAGGAGATGAGTTGGTGCGGTTCTTCACTCTTTGGAGATGACAACCTCACTCTGCCTATTCAACTGAAGGGAAGTAGTAATGGAGCCAGAGAGCCTGGGGAAGCTGGTCTCTGGTAGGGTATGACGAGGGAAGATGAAGGGACAGTTGGTTTGTGCGTGCTCTGAATGTCTCTACCTGGTTTTGTCATTCAAGTCAGTGATAGGTACAGAGAACATGCAGTGGCTGACATAGGCTACCATTTCTTCGTTTTGGGGCTGCTACCCATTATGCTTGATATTCCTAAAATCAATTGTTGTGATTTAACTGTTGCCATTCCTTTTCCTTAGCTACATCTTCTCTATTGCTCAGCCAGGATGAGTGCTGGAGTGCTTGGTGATGAATGGAATCCGGAATGCTTGGTGGTGTCTTAGAATGCCGGGGTGCCTGGTTATGTGCTGAGTGTTAGTTGGTGTGTGCAGGCTGAGCAGCAGGGAGGCTGCTCCTGGTGGGGCTATCTGTTATCATCTACCTACTTACCTGGAACGTACCTTGTAACTAGTTATTAGGTGCAAGGAGGGAGAGGGTATGCAGAGTTACTTTTCATGCTGAGTGTGTTGCAATTTGGATTTTCTTCATCCATACTGTTTCTTTTTAGTGTCGTCGTCTATGCTGTTTAGTATGCCATCATTAATTTCTTTCCTGTGTGTATAATGCCATATGTGTGTGGGGTCTAGTGCGTGGCATTGTTATGAAGAATCTTATTGAATTACGGGTCATGTACCCTGTGCTGTTGTGTTACCTGGGGGTGTATTGAAGGGTCATGTACCCTGTGCAGTTGTTTTACCTGGGGTGTGTTGAAGGGTCGTGTACCCTGTGCATTTGTTTTACCTAGGTTTGTGTTGAGGGGTCATGTACCCTGTACTGTTGTGTTACCTGGGTGTGTATTGAAGGGTCGTGTACCCTGTGTTGTTGTTTTACCTAGCAGTGCGTTGAGGTTCATGTACCCTGTCTTGTGATTTACCTAGGGGGGGCATTGAGGGGTCGTGTACCCTGTACTTTTGTCTTGCCTAGGGGTGCATTGAGGGGTAGTGTACCCTGTACTATTGTTTTACCTAGGTGTGCGTTGAGGGGTTGTGTACCCTGTTCTGTTCTTTTACATAGGGGTGCATTGAAGGGTCGTGTACCCTGTGCTGTGTTTTACCTGAGACTTTTTGTTCTGTCAGGTGTGCTATGTGTGGTGTGCAGAAGGGGGTGAGTGATGAGGGAGTTATTGTGTCCTCCATTCTCCCCAGCCCTGCATAATATTACAGTGGTGTAATGTCAATGTATTTGGCATTTAGTTCTTTCAAATTGCAATTGCTATTTGTATATTGTATATTTCTCGTTAGTATTGATGTTATCAAATGGTGTGTACTTCCATTGTACATTGTTGTGAAATTATTATTAATTGTTTTCCCTAAGGGAAGGAGATGTGTTGTAAGTAATGTTGCTTTACATCCTTTCCCTTAGCTACCTGTTCCCTCCTGCTCAGCCAGTATGAATGTGATGTGTGTGTGTGGAATGTTAGAATGCCTGATGAGGTAGTGGAATGCTGGAGTGTCTAGTGGAGTGGAGAAAGAGACAGTTGGAGTGTGTGGGGAGGGGATCTTGCCCGTGTTAGTTCCAGACTGTTGGACTTGGCATCCTTGGTGTGGTTTTCCCCCTACCTTTTTGCCGTCCATCCTGCTATTTTGCTGACTTTACTTTTGCTGGCTTTAGGACTCTGCACACTTTACCACTGCTAACCAGTGAAAAAGTGCATGTGCTCTCTCCTTAAAACATGGTAGAATTGGCTTGTATCCAATTGGAATATTTAATTTACTTATACGTCCCTAGTAAAGTGGCACTACCTGTGCCCAGGGCCTGTAAAATAAATGCTACTAGTGGGCCTGCAGCACTGATTGGGCCACTCACTTAAGTAGCACTTTAAACATGTCTTATGTCTGCCATTGCAGCCTGTGTGTGCAGTTTTAAATATCTATTTTGACCAGGCAAAATACACCTTTTGCCAGACCCAAACCCTTCTTTTTAATACAAATGTCATCCTTAGGGTAGGCCCTGGGCAGCCCATAGGGCAAGGTGCAGTGTATTTGAAAGTAGGTCATGTACTTTTTAGTTGTACATGTCCTGGTAGCGAAAAACACTGAAATTCGTTTTTCACTACTGCAAGGCCTGCCTCTCCCATAGGATAACATTGGAGTTACCTTATTTAATTTCATAAGTGATTATATCCAAATGGGAGCAGGTAACCAGTTCATGTTGGGTGTCTTTGGAACTGTAATGAAAAAATTCCCTCTCATGGTGAAGTCGGATTGCAAATTATAATTTTGAAAATGCCACTTTTAGAAAGTTGCCATTGTCCTGCCTTATCCATTTAGTGTCTGCAACCTGTTCCTGGGTCATATGACTGGGTGTAGCTGACAGCTGGGTTTTGTGTAGTCTTCCTAGACAGCTACACACAATAGAGAGCTTAGGTGTGCCTGGATCGGCCATCTCTGGCAGGATGGGAGGGCAGACCTGGGCACAGCCCTACTTATACTTGAATAGGTTGTGTCCTGCCTCCACACAAAGGGCTGAATACCGCCTGTAGTTTGTCTGGAGCCAGGACTGGAAAGGCAGGAAGCCTGTGGACTTCAAAGGGAATCCTCTAGAAGCTTCCCCACTTCAAAGGAAGGCCCAGTTTTTAATATTTGAATCCCAGACACCAGCTCTTCAGTACACTTCTGGACCTTTGGATACTCTGCCAGGAAGAAGGGCTGCTGTGCTGCTGAAAGGAGTACCACTTTGCTGGATGCTGCTCTGATGGGCTGTTGCCATGCTGTGCTGACCTGCTGACCTTTTACCTGGGTGAGGAGGACTGGACCTGGATATGTTGAACCCAGGACCCCAGAGTGACTGCAAGGGCAAGTTGGGACCGAAGGCTCTAACCACTTTTAACCCAGCTCCTGGATTCTTCCATCTGTGAGTACAACTCTGCCATATGGTGCCACCCCAGTCCTGTACCCTTGGAAGTGGGCCTCAAGGTGCTCTGCCAGCCCACCTGAGGATCCAGTAGAACCAATGCATCTCATGTGCTGCGTGGCGCAAGCATAAGCAGAACCTATGCATCGCCTCTGCTGCGAGGACTCCACCACCACGCAGCCCACATCGGAACTGTCGCTATGTGAAGCTTCCAAGATGCAGGCCCTCGAATCACAAATCTCTCTTGTCAACGGCAGCCTTGAAGACGAGGCAGCTTCTCTCATCGCAGCCTCGCAGCTCTTCGGAACCGATGCAACGCTTCAACTGCGCGACGCATACTCAGTGCTGGTTTTCACATCGCAAGCCTTCATTGATGGGATCCTCAACGTTGATGCAAGTTTTCGCATTGCAGAATCATAGCTCCTCGGAACCGAAGCATTCTCTCAGCTGCACAACGCATCCTTGACGCGAGACCTTCCAAAGCTCCGTAACCGGCATTTAAGGCACTCTTGTTCAGTGGGCCTCTGCTCTGTGCCAAGATACTAGAGCGTTTGTTTGTGCCTCACCCTGACCAGGATTGTGGTTGCTGCTTGAGTAGGGTTTCATCCCCCTTAACCAGTAACCCAATTTCTTATACGGACAAGCAAAAGAAATGCTCATGTCCCCTAGGAAGTATAGTTTGCTGTAGTTTATTGTGGTCACTGTCACAGAATGAGTTAATTCGTCCTTGAAACTCCCAATTTATTGGAGGTGGTCTGTATATTAAAGGGAGTGATAGAGAGACTGTAAGAGAAGGGAGCAGCTCAAAAGCAATGGTTGACATTTATCCATGGTAAAATCTTTTGTACTTGTTCTTACAGTTTTTTTAAAAGCCTGCAAACGTATTTTTTGTCTTCTTAGAACAAATTACACTATACTCATGGGAACAGCCTCATGACTGGCTGATGAGGCATCTTCTCTGAGTCAGGATTCAGATGTGAAAGCAGGTTTGATCAGCGGCACTGGAGGCATTTTAAAGTGGTGGAGCGTTAGACCAATTAACAAATTCTGACACGCAAGCAAGCTGAACTTTTTTCCAAAGTGAGTAGGTGGAAAGGTTCTTCCCCCAAGAATGTTTTTAAGAATTTGTGTTAATGGTGCATTTTCCAGCACAATTTCTATCTTAAATTGACCACAGGCCTCTGGTATGTGGGAGTGGATTGGACAGGCTGAAGCGTTTTAGCTGCTTCTAAAATGCTTGTCTAAGGATGGGGCGCTGATTGCAATTTGGCTCTTAGGGGTGCAAATGGCATACTGGCCGAGCTGGTGAACAACAACAAGAACAACATCACTAGTAACATTTTCTATGGTGGTTACTGGCGATCAAGGTCACACATGCACTGCACTACATGTTGCATCCAGTTCCTGTGACTTCACAGGCTGCTTCCTGCAGCTCTCCCTCCACACTATAACCTTCTTTATGATGTTCTGGGTGTCAGGAAGCAAGCCATATACCTCAATGCCTTGGCCAGCACTGCATTTTCACCCTGAAAAGGCGAGTTACCATCAGCCCCCTCCACTACTCAGACACACATTTTAGGAACAGCTAAAGCACCTAAGCCTGGTCCAATACATTGTCCCCAGACTATAGGTTTTAAGAGGGGTAGCTGCACAAAATGTGCAAAAAGATGCAGGGGCCTATTCACAAACTGCCTTTTGTAGTATGTTATTAGTACTACAATAATACTATTAACATACTACAAAATGCAATTCACAAACCTACTTGTGGAGGTCTCTGCCTCTTCTATCTTTTATGTGGAGAGATCTAAGCCCCTACTGCGTAGATCTCCACACACTTAGATATATGTTTTAGTATTAAAAGTTGGAGGGAAGGGGGAGTGGCTGGAAAATGGGAAATACTTACTCCTAAAGTGGAGGGGCTAAGGGAGAATTAAGGAGGGGCTACGGGTGGCATTAGGAATGGGTTTGTGGAGGGACATTCACCCACCCAGAAAAGAGTAAGACCATTGCTATTCACAAACCGCACGTCTGTAGTTACTGCAGCAAAATGGACCCGAAACAGTAGTAAATTGCTCTAGTTCAGAGCTACAGTAAGTCCAGCACCACCCATGGCCACTCACAGGTACTCCAGCACCATCCCAGAGAAAATAATGTAGGAATTGACTTATAATTAAACCGCCTAGGAAATAATATTAAAGTATTTTATTTTAACTATTTAAAAACATATATAATTTTAGTTTAACATTGAAAAATAACATTTTAGAAAACAATATTTTATAACCTTTTTTTAAATTAAAAAATAAATGTTACTTATACCTTTACAAAAATTCTTTGAATTCAATGTGATACACTTCGTTTTTTTGTTTTTTTTAAACTTTGTTTATTGCCATTTTCAGTAATACATTACAGGCAGAAGTTGAGTTGCACGTTGTGCCATAACGTCTTACATTAAAACATTAGACATTCTTTTTCCAATACATCGTATGTCTATGGCATGGCTTTTGGCATGTTAATGAACTACTGTATCTTAACTTTTTACACACATATACTATGGTTCAGTGGCACCATTCAGCGTGTTGCACGGGGCCGTCTTTTACTATGTCCTAGCGCAGAGGCCTTATTCAGGGATCGCATATCGGTGATTCTGGATATCGGTAAGTTGTCGAGTAGTTATCTCTCCTCCCTTTCATTTCCAATTCGTTGTAGGTAATACTTGAAGGGTTCCCATATGTCTATGGGCCTGGAGCTGAGTGGGGGTAATTCCGCATATATGCTGTTTTGCTCCTGACAATACGTCATATCTTTAATCCATTCCTTAAATTTAGGGGCCCTCCCTCTTCACCATCTGCACGCTACCCTGCGTTTCGCCATGAGCAGTCCTAGCGAAATCAATCGTTTGACCAGCTCCTCAATCTTATTTGTGTAGCCTAATAGCCCCATTACCGGAGTCAGATCAATTTGTGCCTCTGCTATGTCATTTAAGGCCTTCCCCACTTCCTCCCAATATTTGGCTATAGCAGTACATGACCGGCCAAATAGATAAAATCGGCTCCCTCCTGCCCACATCTATCACATTTGTCATTTTCCCACAAATTAAATCTATACATTCTTGCATGTGAATAGTACATTCTGTGCAGAAATTTAAAATGTATAATTCTCAGTCTGCTGCTTGCTGTAATTCTTTCTGTTTGCTGACAGCAGTATGACCATATCTCATGTTCTAGTAGAAATCCCAATTCCAGTTCCCAGCCCGCTCTTGCCCGCCTTGAGTCCTCAACCCGCAGCCCAATAGTGGCTTTATATATGCGTGACACTGCATGGGACGGCCTGTTAGTTTGCAATAACAGGTGTAGCGGTAGCAAAGTGGGTGGTTCCTCAGGGTACATTGGCGTGGCTGCTTTGACATCTTGTCTAAGCCTAATGTATAGAAACTGGTCCATTGCGGTAGGAGTCTTCCCCCCAAAAAAGACATCCTCACGTTTGAACTTCCCTTCTTCGTACATATCTCCCCATGTGTGCATCCCGTATTTTAAGAGCATACAACTCCATATTCCCTCATGCGTGACCTGCGGAGGGCCTGCTGGTGTGTGAGTGGGAGTGACAGAGAGTATATCATATGGGTTTGTGATTTCTTAGCCATATTTTTCCACGCGGAGTTGGTACATGTGACCGTTGAGTGCTTGCCTCCCGCTGCCTGACTGTTTGTTCCCAGAAACCCGGCTAGGGGAATGGGCGATATATAGCCTTGCTCAACCGCTAGGTGTGTCATGAATGGTGGGGGCTTAAACCAATAAATAGCATAGTGGGCTTGCACGCTTAGGTAATAGAGCTCAGGATCCGGTGCCTCAAATCCTCCCTGAGCGAAGGGCAACGTAAGCGTACTCCATTTTATACGAGGCTGTTTGCCCCCCCATGCTAGTCTAATTCATTGACTTTTTAGTCTTACAAAGAAAGGACGTCCCGGCGGATACGGAATATTTATGAATAAATACAAGAATTTGGGCAATATCACTATCTTCATTAACGCAATGCGGCCAGCCAGCGATAGAGGCATTGCAATCCATCTGGTGATTGCCTCCTCAACTGAGTTGAGGACTCTGCCGTAGTTGGCTCTCATCAACTCTTCCCTATCTTTTGTAATGTTGATACCCAAATATCTAAGCTCTGTGTCACACCATTGCAGCGGATATTCCAGTGGGTTATTTGGGGTGTTTTGGGTGTGAGGGAAAATCTGGGATGTCTCTCAGTTTATTGTTATACCTGAATATGCGCCGAATTTAATGATTTCGCGAATAATGCCATTAAGGCCTGTTTCTGGGTTTCGCACATAAAGTGTGATATCGTCCGCATATAGCGAAACTAGCACTGGTCTAGTTGGGTAGTCCAGCGCATGTGTTTTGTGATATCGTCGAAGAGTGGCCGCCAAGGGCTCTATTGCAAGCGCAAATAGTAGGGGCGAAAGAGGACAGCCCTATCTCGTTCCCCTGGTTATTTCAAAGGCTGCGGTGTGTACCCCGTTAATTAGTAACTTAGCCTTTGGCTTGTGGTATAACAGCTTCACCCATGCTAGATATCCTGGCGGAAACCCCATGTGTGTCAGTACAGACAATAGATATTCCCACTCGAGAGAATCAAATGCTTTTGTTGCATCCAAGAAGACTGCCACCGCATTTTCATCGGGATCTATATCTTGGATAATAAAGAATAGTGTGCGCAAGTTATGAGATGTGGCTCTACCCGGCACAAATCCTGCTTGGTCCGGGCGGATTAATTTCTCCATTAACAAGCTCAATCTGTTAGCCAGAACCTTGGCTAGTATCTTAGCATCACAATTGATAAGGGATAGTGGTCTGTATGAGTCTGTTTGATTGAGCGCCTTGCCTGGTTTCAGAAGCAAGACTATGAGGGCTTCTCGCATCGATTTAGGCAATATTCCCAATTGTGCTGCGTCTTCATACATTTGTTTCAGGAAGGGGACCAGAATGTCTATGTATGTTTTATAAAACTCGGCCATAAGGCCATCAGGGCCTGGGGCCTTGCCATTACCCATCTGCATTATGGCTACTCAATTCGATTTTTAAAGGAAGCCTATTTTGCAAAACCATCACATTTATTACTATAAGCTCAGAATTAATAGCAGTGAAAGCTCCAGCAGTGTTAGTAGCTGGATGATCTACCAATGTGTGCAGCTTTCTGAACTTTAATTAATTAAGAACTATACCACCAGAAGGAATCTTAGCGCAAAACATAGCACCTACTACTTGTGAAGCACTACTTTTAGCTCTTCCATTAATGACTATCCCTTTAATATGTATGCCATCTGCATTATACACCTTAGCAAACACTACAGCTAATTAACAGCTGCTAATCCAGTTAACTGGAAGTTGGAAATAAGCATTCCTTCAGCATACGCAAGAAACTCCCCTAATGGTGGGTTACTTTCCTGTTAAAACTCAACTTCCTTAAGCGTATATGCCCAATCACAATCGCTCCACCCCACAAATTCTGGATTTTGATCAGTTTTTTCTCTCTTACAATACAACAATTCCCTTTCTTCTTCTAATCCAAATTTAGGGGCATATTCACAAAAGAATGGTGGAGTGCGGTGTTACGCTTCAATTGGTAATGCTGCGCTCTAATATTCTGAAAAAGATGCTTAGTACTGGTGAATGATGTATAACAACTATGTACATAGAACATTGATATACTGGAGATGGGAACAGGGAGGGATGGTGGGGGGGAAGACTTAAAAGTTGGGTTTGGCATGATCCATGTAGGCATCAAGAGATGTATAGTAGGCACATGAGACATTATGAAACGGATCAATGAGCCGGAAGATGGCTTTTTCCCATGTTGGTTTTTCCTTAAATTTTGAGATGAGCTTTCCCAATGTGGAATTTTGTTTTTCTATTGTACATCATCACAAATGGGGAGGCTGGGGGAGAAAAACTTTTGACACAGGATATTTGCTTGTCCCGGATGACTATGTGATTCAGACCTGCCAATAAAGTTACTTAAAAAAAAATATTTTGAAAATGCAGGGATGCGCCGTATTTACAATAATACGGCGCACCCCTCTGTTTCCGCTGGTGCTAATTTTAGCTGCCTGCGTTGCAGGGAATGATTGTTCTTCTGTAGGAAGGTGGCCCTTCCTGTATATGAACAATCACTAATGGCGATTTGTAACTTCTATGTGTGCTGCAGAATGCAACTCGTCAAAATTTTATGATTGTTTATGAGCAGGAAGGGACACCTTCCTGCACGTGAACAATCACAAAATGGCGATTTGCTCTTTCTATGTGTGCTGCAGAATGCATAGAAACAGCAAAAACGAGGAGAAATTAATAATTAATAATTTCTCATCGTTGTGCTAGTTTAAGACCAGGATTTCCCTGGTCTTATTTTTGGCGCTGCCCCATATTTACGACAGCCTTTTAATTCGGGGGCAGCGTCAAAAAGCAATGGGTGTTGCAGCTGAACGCCCACTGCATCACCCATCGCCAGCCCCTTTCATGCTAAGTGCTGCGTGAATAGGGGCAATATTTAGAAGGCGGCGTTAAGCCACGCTAAGTGGCTTAACGCGGCCTTGTAAATAAGGCGAAGGGGTTATCGCCACCAGAATGTCAAAAAAAGTGACGTTCTGGTGGCGATGACCCCTTGTAAATATGCCCCACAGTTTTTGATGTACTCCTAAATCCTTCACTGTTTTTTCTTCCTTCTTCCAACCATTCTTTTCCTTATTCCTTTTATCTTCCCTCACTTAATTCTGCTATCAAATCCTTCTCATCCCTGCTCAGTTTCCATAAAGCATTAGAATTAAGCATGTTAGTAGGCTTAATTTGTGTGATAGGTCTCATATAAGGAAGCATTCGAACAACAGACTCAGCTCCTACTCCAAAATTCAAAACGGTAATCATAGGTAAATAATCTATGAACAAATTATAGTTTGAGAAATAATACTGTGTCCATCATGATAGAAGAAATTAATAAATGTAGTACAAATCAAAGCATAGGTCAACAGCAAATGATGGTATTTCCCAGCAGCTGCCTTCATGCGGGTAAATATATGCAAATATACCCATCCTTCACATTCATAAACTTAGAATCCTTGTTTAATAGCTGAAAAACACATTTTCTGCATGATTTCCCTCCCAACCATCTCTATGTAATATCTTCATGTTAAATCTATGTTGTTCCTCTTAATAGGACACATCAGGTTTCGTTTTGGTTTAAGCGTGCTTGACAGATGAGTTAAAGACTCACTAGACTAAACATCAGTATAACTAAGGCAATTCCTGGTACTGTTATTAGCACTCTATAACTTTTTGATGTATTCCACACCATTGTTTCTCTCAAGTCAGATCGAAAAGAAAAATGAAAAATTGACTAGTTGGTTCTACTGTGCAAATCAGCAACATTTCCACTTTGCCTCAGTGTAATTCTGTTAGTTCAGCTGGTTTCAACCCTGAACCCTACAACCTACAACTGGATACACTAAAGGGAGAAACCCTACCCTTCTACTGGAGCCTGAGGCCTAATATTTTCACAGGATACTCAGGACATAGACCCTAAATCTCCAGCATCTGGACATATGTCACTTGAATTCAGTCAAGCAAAAATATCAATCAGTCTTCATGGGGGCTCTCATATGAGTCTCAGTATTGTGTTCTCAGATCAGGCTTGCCTTCAGCAAAGTAAGCCTACTCAGGAGCGGAGTACCTTCGACTGGGCATCCATTATTGTTATGATATTCTGACTACTGGTTGTTCACTGTCACTTTGTTCAATTTACTTTGTTTCTTCTCTGATTGTTTCTGAGATGCATTCCTCTGACACCACAGCTCTCAGTTTCTCACCACTTTTTGGTTACTTCTCTCGTCTCTGAGACGACCAAAGTACTTGCCCCTTCTTTGAGCTTGGGGTGTGCACATTCAGTTTCAGCTGCTTGATTTATTACTCTTGTTACATTCAGCACAGGTTCTGCAGTTGTCTTGACTTGACTTTGAGACACTTGCACCCAATCTTCTCCTCCCTCTGGACGTTCGTTCTGTGCTTGATTTTGATTTGGCAAATCAGTGGTCATTGTCACCACTCCTTCACCAGTTTGTCTCACTCTCTTGGTATAGGAGGCATGGATCCAGTACGGGAGGCCCTCAGATTTCACTGCAGTATTTGTCAGAAGGATGACCTGGAAAGGGCCTTGCCAGCAGGGCTTCAGGCAGGATGTTCTGATATGTTTCTTCAACAGAACTCAGTCCCCTGGACCTAGGTAATGGCACTGTTCCTGTATTGGAAGCGGGGTCACCAAATTGACCTGGTAAGAGACAGAACATCAGGCAATCCTTTGTAGTGCTCAAGAATCATATCATCTGTTTTATTCACAAGCACAGCTGCTGGCAGGGCAGCAAGTTTCATAGCTTTCCCCATCAGAATTTTGTGGGGGGAGAGTCCAGTCCCTTCAATCAGGAGTGCTTCGGAGGCTCATCAGAACCAGGAAGGCGCATCAGGCCATTTCAAGGAAGGGAACACACATACCTTGACTAGTCAAGACTTCAGTGTCCTGTTCACCTGCTCCACAGTCCAAGACGCCCCTGGCCTGTAACTACAATGAATCTTCTGTGCTACCTACAGAAATCTTGTACAGCTACTTTTTGAATTGCATACCCAAAGTCCAAAATGCAAGACAACGTTCCCAGGGTCAGTGAAGAAACACTGGTTCACGACTGTGACGCACAAACGTTTCTTAGCCACTGCACTGTATATTAACACTGGCTGCTTAAACAGTGCTGCGCTGGTCCTGCTGCCTATATCACATCTTTTTGAGGCAGAATGGATGAGACAGGGGTGTGGGAGCAGGTAAGCCCCTGAAAACGTGGCAAAAGCTGGGGTCCACTATGAACAGATGTCTGTGAAATCCAAGCAAAGGCAGCCAGCCAGCCACAAGGCACCAGCCGCGGCTCATGCAGGTACTAGCGGTGGGGCTGTGGGGGCTGGGTGGGGTAGGGCTGGTTTGGACAGACGACAAGGGAAAATTATTTATTTATTTAATTTTCCCTCATCTGTTGAATCCCCCTCCTCCCACCCGGCCCCACTGATCTTACCTGCACGAGCCGCGGCTGCAAGGCACTAGCACCACAGTTTCTGTCATTTCAGTGAACATTGCTTGTGCTGTAGAAGTGATCACAGTGAGCAGTGGGGCTGCAGGAGGTTCACTCCCTTTCAAGCTTCAAACCCCTTAGTGAGTGGTTGGATTCCTTGATTGCATTCGGCTTCTTTACCCCAGCTGTGGTTCTCATATGTCAGTGTGTGCCCAGTTGCACTGGGGTGCTAACAAGGAGCTGCACTCGAAAGGCAGTCTCTGCATTCTTCTATATTGTCTCATTAACCTTTAACAGCCTCCAAGACAAAGGAAAGAAAATTACAAACTGAAACCTCCTCTGCGTGTTAAAGTATACAAATCGTTGTAATCATCTTCAAAAACTGTGAGTGCCTGTTCCAAGTCCAAAATTAAATGTAAACCCTGGTGCTACTAAGTGAGCCCATCTCATGTGGACCCCTTCAGCCAGCTTTTTCTGCTAACTAAAATTTACTTGCAGGTACTTGTAGTTTTTTTTCATAATAATTGTGTGCTTAAAACACTCAGCATGCAAGTTGTGGTGCTGTTATGTAAACAAACACATAGCCGACTAAAACTATCAACCATGGCATTGAGCCAATTGGCAGCTATGAAACACTACTAACTCATTTTGTGCAGTGCACTGTTCTATGTGCATCATGCTTAAAAACAACTGTATAGTATAATATACATGTACAGAGAACTTTTGTATTCAGGGTAACTGCAGAGGAATAGTGCGACACCCAAAGGGCAATTTCAAGACAAGTATTTACTGGGCAAATTCATAAAATAAACATCTTCACCCCTTTCTATTTTCTCTCACTTCCTGTACCCCAATCAAATCTCTTCATTCCCTTGCCTATCATTCTACCCAAATCTTTTGCTCTCTCTTTCTCTGGTTCACTAATTGGCTTTCATTTCTCTCTCACACAGTCTTCTCTTCTCATCTTCCTCTTGCTCCATCTTCATCTCCCTTGCCCCTCTTGTCTTACTCTTGCTTTCCTCAAACTGCATGTTATCACATTGGATTCTAGCTCTCCACTACCCAATCCTACACTTTCTCTTGCCTCTCATTTTATCCCTTTCTCATTGCTGTCCTTTATCTGTTTGTGACAGACATCTGTCCATCTTCCAGGATGAGAGAGATATAACATTAACATAACATGTATTTGTACAGCGCACGTTCACCCGTAGGCATCTTGGAGCTGAATAACAGATGTTTATTGTTGCCCAACTCAATGGTACTCATTTTATCGACCTCTGAAGGATGAAAGGCTGAGTGGACCTGCCGGGATTTTAACCTGTGACCATAGGTCAAACACAGACCCCTACAGTGGGGGCATTAGTCCACTAAGCAACCAGACTCGGCTTTAAGGATAGAGCAAGCACTTCACATGAATATAGCAGTACTGGACCATAGTTATCACTATTTAACACTCCAAACATTCAATAGTTTTTGTTCTGTTAATACCGATTTTAGGTGTGCTGTTCCTCCCTCCCATTGTATTCTTGGATGAAATAAACCAAGCCACCACAAGCAGAACAGTCGGCGTTGAAATTATATGTTCAATGCTGACATTCATTAGCTATAAATGCTTTTAAAGTCTCTTCTTTTAGCCTTAAAGTAGCATATACATTGTACAAATGAATCATTCTTACAAGCAGAAGATGACGAAGCAACCTCTATGTTGATGCCAGTTTAAAAACAAAATCTTGAATGAACACCCCGTCCTCAAACCTATGATCTTGCGCATCGTGGCTCGTTGCTATGCTCGCCCACTCGGAGCCAGGACAAAGATGCAAGAGACCAGTCTTTTTCTGCATGCACTAAAAAATAATTAGAGGGAACATTGGTCACGACTGTGCACATTTAAGTGCTGACAAGTAACACACCTGTGACACAAACTCTGCAAAGACACATAAATGGGGATTGAACCAAAAGGTATTGAAGAGATTGACCACAGCATCTCTTCCTATATGGCTAGTACTGTTGAAATCCCTTGCCATTGGGGACGACATGTTATCCGAAAGGACTGGCCTCCCATCTTTCAAAACCCAAACCTCATCCTGATTCTTCACATATCCTGATCTGACCCACTTTTCTTTCTCAATTTCTTGAGATTTATCTTGTAATGCTTCAACTCTTCCCAAGTGTCAGTAACATTCAGATTCACATCAGTCTGATTAAATGTACAGGAGTAAAGAGCGCAGTACCTTGCAACTTCATCCGCATAATGGTTTCCGGCAGTCACAAATTCCCATCTGCTCCTTTGTGCTGCACATTTTACAACAGCTACTTCTTTAGGCAATTGCACTGCATCCAACAAATCCATAGCATAATTCCCATTGCGAATAGGGGAGCCAGAGGAAGTCATGAAACCCCTCTGGGACCACAACTGACCGAAATCATGGACCACGCCAAAACTGTATTATCAGTATATAGATGGTGACTCTCAACCTCTTAGAGACACAACACGCTTAAGTAAGAGCAATCAGCCTCCTGTGCGTACATTACATTCAGTGGTCGTTCCTCCATTAGGGTGAAAGAGCTCCCCCCCCCCCTGCTGCGAGGGCAGCAAACGTGAAAAATAAAATGGAAATTCTATTAATTATTACCATTTTATTTTTTACTGCTCCCAGCCCGAGCTGTGTGCGAGGGCGGGGCAAGGCCATTGCTGCTGATTGGCAGCAGGGGAGGAGTAGTTGCCACCAGTCTTGCGACGGTTAGGCAGACGTGCACTTTAAACCTCTTTAACTTGAGCTGTGTTAGACAGCTGGGTGGAGGGCAGACGCTAGCCTCCAGTGCCAAAAGGACCGCAGAGCCAGCCTGCTCAGTCTAATCCTTGCGCTTCTTTCATGCTGGTTAATACTATCAGCCGCATGAGAGCAGTGTCTGGATTGGTAGAGGGGAGTTGATTCTGGGACTCACGCTTGGACTGCAGAAGAGAAGAGCATCAAGAACGCCCTGGTAAGAGGTAAACATTTTTGGGGACTCTTCCAAGGAAACATCTTGAATGTCACGTCTTGGCTTGTACACAATTCCGTAACATCTAGACAGTCAGGGCCATCCCCATCATTACCTACATCATTCATTGGGCGTGGCAAAAGGTTTTATTTCACTCGCCAGCCGGGACGGAATTACAACCGGCAGAGAGCCCTTCAGATCTGCAAGTATTGCCAGAAGCCCTGAAGAAGTCGTGGCGCACATCCCCAGACGAAACACGTGTTGGCTGGTCAACTGTTCGGATTAATATAAACACGACCACACTGTTTATGACTTCATTTGTATGTTACATGTACCTTTTAATTCTGTGAGGACTGCATACTAATGTTCAATTAAGCTTTGAAATTTTAGCGTGTGCCCAGGCTTGCCATAATCATATGTTGACCTCAGGGTCTTTTTCTTTTTGAGGGCTTAGGGGTTCTCCCTCACCTGTTTGCACCGCTTCACTTGTATCTGACAAACTTTACGCACACTTGATTGGCGCCATTTCCTGCCACACACTAGAAACCCCTCTCTTTCGCATTTGCAAATATCAATATAGTCATGATGAGTCGGCCTGAAGGCCCTGGGGGATGTTACTGTGTGTGCTTTGGTGTTTCATGACTCGGCAGCCTATGGCCCCAGGAGATAATTACCACGCCAAGACCATTGTCAAGCCTATGGGGCAATGAGTTCCATGAACAGCCAGGGAGGCATTGAGGCATGTGATGGATCCTGCATGCCCCCACACACAAGGTACAGGAGAAGTGGGAACACAAGGAGGTCAGGGTCATGACACCTTGTTCTAGTATGGATTCAATCACAAGAGTAATTCCAGCCACCGCCTCATGTGTGAGGTTGTATTGGGGCATTCGGGATACTTTGCATTAGGTTTTATGGTAATTCACACTTGGTCAACATTCTTAAACAGACCAATGTCTTTGTATATAAAAATCCAGACTTCCTCTTTTACTGATTCTCTTAGTTTGGGAAGTAAGTCTTCTCTTGTTAGCACTGGTAATACCCAAAATGCTGCTTCTTGTGATTTCAATTTGAAGTCTACATCCTCATCATGTGTCTGGAGTTCTACACCGTCTGGTGTCCAATAGATCAGACAATTTAATTTGTAGGGTAAATCCGTGCCTAATAGATTGACTGGACTTTGACTCAAAATAAAAAACGATGATCTCCTTCATGAAACTGAATTTGTATTCTATTAGTTTGAAGTACCTAAACCTTGAACTTGTTTTCCTGAAAGAGGTAGGTTTAGAACTTCTACCATTCTAACATTAGGGCAGGAATGATACGTAGTGGGCATCCACCTCTCCATCTACATATGGCCACTCTGCTAAACCGTAGAACTACGTCAAGCATACATTCCTCCTCACCTCTTTGGCACCGTCATTGTGATTGATCAGGGTCCAGTCCAATGAGTCTTTTGAAACCAGAAGCTGAGTTTATCAGCACTCCTGAAAGGATTCTGTTGAACCTCTGGGTTAAGATTTGAATTATACCTTGGGTTGGCCATGTTTTGTTGCATCATTAGGGCTTGGGGCATATTAGCAATATATGACTTTGAACTTGCATTTTCTGCATTGGCATTGCATTCATATTTGCTATTTGATCATCATTTTCCATTCAAATTGTATTCAATCTACATTCTTGTTTCCAGTGGCTCACATTGACACAGAAAGTGGATGAAAGACACAAAAAGAGGTGTCCTGGCAGACCACATCGTAGCAAGCTCCAACCACATCAAGGAACTCTTCAGCATCGTTAGAGAGTTTGCCTGCCATAGGCCACCGAGAACTCGATCCCCTCTTCCCAGTAACTCTGCGACAACTTGGCAGACTACTTCCACAACAAGATATCCACCATCTACAGTAATTTCAAACCCCAACCCACCGACCTCCACAACCGCCCCTCACCAACTGACGCCACCCACAACCACCCGCTCACCGCATGGGAACAGCTCACCACTCAGAACACCGCAGCCATCATGAACTCCATCCACTTCAGAGCACCCACGGATCCCTGCCCCACCACGTCTTCAACCTCGGGAGCAGGGAGATCAGCTGCAAACTCGCCTCCATTCTCAACTCATCCATCACTGTGGCCACCTTCTCAGACAGATGGAAACATGCAGAAGTCGGACCCCTCCTCAAGAAACCCTCCGCCGTCCCCAGTGAGCTCAAGAGCTACCACCCCATCTCTCTGCTCCCCTTCCCCGCCAAAGTCCTCGAGAAGGCCATCAATCACCAACTCACTGAACACCTGGAAAGAAAGAACTTGCTCGACACCTCCCAATCCGTGTCAACCACAACCCTGAGACAGGCCTCATCGCTGCCACTGATGACATCAGAACCCTCCTCGACCGGGAAGTAACAGCGGCCCTGATCCTCCGCGACCTCTCAGCAGCGTTCGATACCTTATCTCACCAAGCACTCAACAAAAGACTCCACCACACGAGATCCAGGGAGACGCCCTCAAATGGATTGCGTCCTTCCTCATAGAATGAGCCCAGAGAATCCGCCTACCTCCCTTCACCTCGGAACCCAAGAGCATCATCTGCGGCGTCCCTCAAGGTTTATCCCTCAGCCCCACACTGTTCAACACCTACATGATGCCCCTGGCCAACATCGCCAGAACCCATGGCCTCAGCATCATATCCTATGCAGACGACACCCAGCTCATCCTCTCGCTCACAGAAGACCCCTCCACCGCTAGGACCAACTTTCCCAACTGCATGACGAGAGACGCCAACTGGATAAAAACCAACAGCCTGAAGCCCAACATGGTCAAGACGGAAGTGCTGATTTTTGGGAACAACTCCTCCCGGTGGAATGACACCTGGAGGCCCTCCAAACTTGGACCCACACTGACAGACCACGCCCCCAACCTTGGCTTCAGATCTTCAGATGACTCCCTGCTGACACCAGGAAAACTGTCACTTAAGCCCTAGTCACCAGCCAGCTGGACTACGGCAAGACACTCTACGCAGGGATTACCACCCAACTCCTGAAGAGACTCCAGACGATACAGAACTCAGCAGCCAGACTCATCGTTGACCTCCCCAGATGGAACCACATCACCCCCACCTCAGTAACCTCCTCTGGCTCCCCATCCAGAAAAGATGCCAATTCAAGATGCTAAAACACTCCTTCAAGGCCCTCCTTGACCATGGGCCAGCATACATCAACCAACTCCTGAACTTTCACACACCTTCAGACACCTGCGCTCTGCCTCCCTCGCCCTCGCACACATTCCCCGCATCTGCCAAAGCGACAGTGGAGGAGGATCTTTCTCCTACCTCGCCGCCAAGTCCTGGAATGACCTTCCCCTCCACCTCCGAACAACTTTCTTGCTCCTGGAATTAAGAAAGGGACTCAAGACCTGGCTCTTCGACTGATCCCAGCAAGAACCTAGTGCATGGATAACCTTGTGAGTGATTAGCTCTACAAATCCAAGTTGATTGATTGATTAACCTTATTACACATATGACAAGCAGTAGTCTAGCAGCTTCCCTACTCAAGAATGAAAGCTCCTTGTCGTTGTACCCATCTATGAATATTAACTAAAGATTTCCCTTTGCGAGTTCCTCAAATTCTACATTTAATCCTAAAACATGAAATTCTCTAGGAGGTATCCCCCTTACTTAAACTGTCAACCCTCGGCAACAATAATGCCCACATTTTTTGGGGGGGGGGCGGTACCCCTCCTGTACGAGATTGTGCTTCCAAATCTATAGTACCACCAGCATCAGATGTACTAGGGGCTGAGGCGATGACAGATGCCCTAGGGTGGTGATGATAGTAGTAATAGTGTCTCTAAATAGCGGGTCTCAAGCAACTACGGGTCAACCTCTGATCAACAGGGGCACTTTCATTTGTACCTGCATTTGTTACCCCTCCTACAGCTCCTATTTGGGCCGTTGGTTCCCTACAAACCGATGAACTGTATTATAGAGAGGTGGTTGGAAAGTTAACAAATCATCCAAAAATTCATCATTCGAGTCATTGTACCTCTCATCCCCTCTCTTGCCACCCTCACCTCCCTCCCTTGATTTCTTTCTTTCTGTTCTTCCCCTTGTTATCATAGGGTGCATCTCCATTCCCTCAATTACATTTTCTCTCCATCCCTGTTGCTATGCATACCACTTTTCTCCATCCAACTGTAGACCTTATTCCTTGCTTGAATCTGATATTTGTCCTTCTCTTTGGCATGCGCAACTCGCTCCCATGCATTCCAAGCCTCATATGGGGCAGGTCTTAGCGGGGTCTTCATCTCATACAACACTCGCATTAGGTTCTCGATTATATAGTGAATGTGCCTTGTAGGGGAAATTGCAAGCACCCTTCATTTCCCTTTCTCTTATTCCATTGTTTGATCCAAATACAAGTGTGTAACCCGACACGGGTAGGCATATGATGTCCAGATGTGCCCTAAGGAGGGGCCTCCTCCCCCTCATGGACAGATATTGTCACATCATTTAACAACATAGTTCTTATTTTCTTAAATAATTTCATCTTTGTTCCTTGCAAAACACAACATGGAGTTTGTAAACTCCAAATTGAAATAACAAGCAGCTCCCAACTAATTACAATGTAATACTAAACTACACAAGCATCCAATCCTAGTGCAACATCACTAAACTGACCACAGCAGCGTGACACCCAATGATGTAACAACCAATCCAAGTGTGACACACTTGCTGGCAAACTAATCTTAGAGCGACAACTAATGATGTAACTCGCAGCTCCTCACCACCGCTCTCACTCTACACCTGTCAGCTTTGCATAAGCAAAATATAAAAATCAAAATAAAACAATAACTCTTCTCTGTTCCACGAAAAGTTGAAATCACTTTAGAAATATGGGTAATAGTACCCTCTGGCAAGTTAGGGACACTACTACTGCTACTATTACAAGCAACAGTCGAACTTTGTATCTTTTTGGACTAACACACAGACTGTGTTGGAATATCTCAACACTGCATCTCCCATTTGTTTTGGAGATACCTTTCTGGATCGCCTTTCAGACCAGCGACCGTTACTTTGACCATCAAGCCTTGAAAAAGTCACCGTCGTGACGAAACACGTGTCGGCTGTTGCTTGTACCATCTGATAGAAATACATAAACATCATCTGAACAACATTGGAGTTTGTAGTGGGGAACATTTCTTTGTCTTATACAGACTGCATCACAAATATGTGTATTTGACTGTTTTTAGATTGTTTACGGGAGTGCGTTGGTCTCTAGTTTTTCTGTGGATCATGAGAGCCATCGCTCAAGTGGGTTTTGCATTTTGGTAGTAGGATGCAATTGTACCTAACAGCACCCTGAAGAATACAAATGAATCTAGTCTTTACTTAATTTGCACATGACGAAAGAGGTGCGATCAGTTCCCCATCACTACCCTGTTCTGTAGGTTTAGCAATTAGTCCATTATTGCCAATGTGCCTGAAGGGGTCCCTCCTCACACATAAACATTCTCGCACCAAACCCATGCACATGTGCACTACCCAGCAAAGCTGCCTGTCTGTGAGCCACACTGTCAAGGCAAGTGACAGTGCATGATGAAATGCATGCCTGCACCATAAACATGTTAACATGGTGCAGGCCACGGTCACTAAAGTGGCTGAGTGTGGAGTTCATCCTTAAAGGAGCAGGTCACACTCTGTCACTTCCTCGTGTTCATACAACCCCTGATGTAAGAAAGACATCTGCTGGCCAACAATACACAAGTATCCCAACTGTGACCAAGACCCATATTTCATCAAGTTTGCAACATCTCACCATTGGAAATGCACATAAGTGAAAGGGTCACTGGGTGAAAGGGATAAGGGGCAGTAAAGCCAAAGCTGTACCATACCTGCAGCTCAACATGCATCCATTAAGATGTCATCACTCACTTTGACTTAACAAAATGAACAAGTATCTACACTGTGTGTATCATGGCAAATCAAGCATACCTCCCTGCCCATATCATGTGGCACATCACATCAACCCAGATCACAACAGTGGGATAGCCCTAATCATGGCACAACAACAATTATGATGCATTGCCAACAGCAAGGTGTGGCACCATGCAATCCACCCCTCCAAAAAAGAGCAATCTTGAAAAAGTATCAGGGTGTACTGAGTAGGGGTGACTCTCCCACAATGCAGTGCACAGACACATACATCTGAGCTAATCAACATTGACAACAATGTGGTACAAACTGCATCACTGTCACTAATGAACAGAGGACACAACTGGTGCTGCATGTGTGTAGAAATTGGTCACTCACATTTGGCATGCTTGTAAACTGTGAGATGATAATGTACAACTATAACGTCACATCCGTGATGTTGTACAATTAATCACTATCCGGCATGTAATAGGCATCTCCTCCTAAACATTCTGAATGGACATTGTCATGCAGTCTGCTTGTAAACTTATCCAATGCATGATCATACTTGAAACACACATACAACTGCATCTCCCCTTTACATTGCAGAGGGAGAAACATCACCTCCTGTACAGCAGCCTGTCCCACTCTTCAATGATGAAGAGGAAGACCTCGCAACCATCAACCAGGACACCCTCCAACAGCTGCTCGACTCAATTAGCACCCCATCTCTGGAAGCAGGGCCATCCAGCAGCGTTGTGGAAACCCCACCCCCTGCACAAACCACCCAGCAGCAAGCACCTACCACCACAGCTGTCTCCCAGGACCCTGAGGACTCACTTCTGGAATTTCAACGTTGTGCGGTAGAGGTCCAGCAGGAGATGGCTGGTCAGGTGCGGGTGGGGTTTGACAGCCTGGCGGCCAAATTAGATGGGGTACATTGGTGTCTCAGTCCCATTCAGGACCACCTACAGACCATCACAGACACCCACAGTCCGCTCCATGCCCTCCAGTATTCCATGGCTGACATCGCTCGAGTACTGACTCCGAGACAAGAACAACTGTCCAGTCACAGTGGCTTCAGCGATGTCACCAAGGAGTTGCATCACATGCGAATGATCATGGAGAACATGGAGCGGATGCAAGCCTCACAAATGGCTGCCACGTCTGCACACCACAGAGACGTTGCTGGAATCTTTCATGCCCTGCAGCTGCTCATCACAGCAGTGCTGCCTCAAGGTTTGGCACAGATGAATGCTGATGCTGCTTCAACATCCACATCTCAGCCCCCTGATGTGTCAGTGCCTCACAGTGCCACAGCCAATCTACCACCACGCACACAGGAGGCACATGACACATCAGAGGATGAAGATGTGGATGAATCTGCATTATTGCAAAGAAGAAAGCGGTAGCATTCATCTATGTCAAATGGACTGTTTCTCCTTGGATCTGTGCTTAGCATCATGCCCCGGAACATCAGCTTCCACTGTCCCCAGATTCACTCTGCGACACTCACCTTGGACCTCGATATGGACTGCCATAATTTGTGTTGTTCCCAATGACACTGCAATCAGCCTGCTGACTGAACTCTGCCTCTTACTCTGGACATGTTACCCCCAAAGGACTCTGTCTGGCCCTCCACTGGGCATCTATGGAATGTGGGGGTTGTTTGACCAAGTACTGGGCCAGTCTCCACCAAAGTCAATGCACGTGCAAATAAAAATATTTAAGTCACACAGATGTGTGTTGCCTATGACCATTCAAGTATAGAAGTCTTAAAAAAATGTTGGGCCAGTGAATCCATCAAAACGTACACCGAGGGACATATGATAAATGTTCATGTTTAACTGTGTCCCAGATAGGGCAATGAGATGACCGGGTATGTGTGAACTAGCCGTGCCCTCAATGCTCAAATACAACATTCCTGCAAGATTCCAACATTGCCCTACATACATAATGGGAATAGGCATGTGCGGAAATATGTCCAAGTCAGTCGCATGCCACAAGTAGTGTCTCCATTTAGCATTGCTAACAAGTCTCACTTGGCAGATCTACTCACACTCAGCTTGGTGCACAAAGCTTGTTGTGACGGGGGTCATTGCATGTCACATTCCAAGATAGAGCACACCACATATTCACATAGATGAATATTCGTAATGGCACATATCACCAACCCGCTATTGGAACCACAATGTCTATTTCAGTGAAGTTGTGTTGGCAATAGGGACTTATCCTAAAGTGCAAGTCCTCAGTCAGCCACTTCCAGTGGCTTAACAATGCCTTGGAAATAAGGAACCCTCTCATGCTGTGCTCTCTGTGAAAAGAGAGGGCAGTGTGTCCAGGGATGTGTAGTGCACTGCAATTAGCATATAGTCAGATGCTGTTCCACCATTTCAAGGGTGGCATCACTATGAGACAATGCCAAAAGTAACACCTAGGAAAAGTGGGTATGACACTGGCACTACAGGGAGCAATGCTAGATTTCCCCTCCTGTTTTCTGCAGAACTGTGTTATGCCTTGTGCTGTGCACATTTGATCCGCAAAATGACAACATTCTGCAGGGCAGGAAGGGGAGCCTCCCTGCACAGGAACATCCAATTTCTGTAATGCTGACACACTTGTACTACGCAGCAAGTGTGCCTATGTCTGTGCATGGTAGATGGACTCTGCTCCAGGCTCATGTGAAATGCAGGTTGGGGCCGTAATCTGGGGAACACGGCGCATACATCCATCTTCATGATGCATAAGAGTTGCAATGTCAATGTCTGCTCAAGGCCATGTTCCTACATTGTGTTGTCAATGGTCAACAATGTGCTGACCAACTCTGTGAGTCACACATGTTCAACTTCACAAAAGAGTGTCCCTAGCCTAGGCCTTAACTCCTACTTGCCCGACTGTATTCCATGCAAGTTTCCTGTGCTGAAATCAAATGGATCCTGACACTATCCGTCCAGCTAAGTAACATGTCATGACCACAAGTACACATTCAAATGATTGTTCTGTGATTGAATACGTTTTTATACAAGGTAAAAAGCACCACTCCACCAAATCACTTCTGACATAAGTGCAACTAGAATTCAAAACCAGTAAACATTTGTTATCAATTAACTAAATTAACTACCCTAAACTAACACTAATCACTACTACAACTAACCGAATCTTAACTAACTGGAACTAAGTGAATGCTAATCTAAACTATCTACCGTAATTAATCCTAAACACGCAACATCGTATCCAAGACATCAACCCCCCTGCCACCCTTAAAACACATCAGAAGACAGGACAAATACATCTTAGCTTAACATAAACTAATTACACAGTTACCCTACACAAATATATTTTTTGGGGGTATTTTTTTATATATAACAACAAATACATCAACCCCCACCCAAAGGAAAAGGAAACGTATCCCCAAATACTACAAGAGAATAAAAATCTAAATCTATGTTAAAATCTTACACTACCTATTCCTACACTACAACTACACTACCTAACACTTAAAAAACTTGCTTAGCACTAACCATTAATATGAAAAAACAGTGGGGGAACGGAGAAAAGGGGGTTGGGTTACTATTGTTCAGAGTCAAAATGGGAGACCCAGGGCAGCCTTAATGTCCTGCAGGTGGGTGGTGTGCTCCGCCATTTCCCGTTCAATTTGTGCCAGTCTAACGTTCATGTCCATCATGCAGCGACGGTCCCTCATCGTAAATCCAGCTACTTGTGTTGGTGCTGCCGATGGCATTGTCCCTTGTCCGTGTGGCTGTGAGGGGGCACCAGATTCTGTGCAAGATCCAGACGCAGCAGCTTGTCTGTGTGGTGTCTCGGGGTGATGTGTTGATCTCTGTCCATGTCCGGACCCACACCTGTTGCCAGAAGGGCCCGGTATGGCCTGTGTGTCCCTCTGCATCCGGTGGAGTACTACATCGGGCACAGACATCCACCTCCCAGCTGCCCAGTCAGCTCGGTGCCTCCTCGCCATGTTGCGATAGCCCTTGGCCACCCAGCGTATATGCAGATATCGGTCTTTCCTGACCTGAAACGTGTGGGCCTCCTCTGGCGACATGTTGTCTGTAAAATAAGAGCAATGACAATATGTGAGTCCTGATGACTATGTCAATGTTCTCCATTTAACTCTGAAACACAAGGTCACTCTAACAAAAGATTGTGAAGTTCGAAAGTGACATGGACAATGCAATGTTGATTTAAGGATCAGTTACAACTTGATGGTGACACTGACATAACAGTGCATGGCATGTGACATGTAGTGTCACAACACAATGAGACTGTCCGTGTCAAATGATGGTGCCGTCACATACCCTGACTGAGGGGGACATGTACAAGGAATTGGAGGAGAGAGGCATTAGCCATCCGGGTGTAGCGCCTCGCTCCTCCACTTCTGTAACACAGGGCTGCACCATATGTACAATAATGTGGTGCAGCCCTTCGTGTCCCCCAGCGATGGCGTGAAGTTTATCAACTCAGCGCCAACACAGGCACCCTTGCACAAGAGTGCAAGGGTGTCTGTGTGCAGAGGAGGATTGTTTATGTGTAGGAAGGTGTCCCTTCTTGCACATGAACAATCCTGGAAAAGCCCTACTGTCACTTTCATTTGTGCTGCATCAAGCAGCACACATGGAAGCGTCAAAATCACATTTTTCATTTTATTTGTACATGCACAGGAAGGGACACCTTCCTGCACAGAATCAAACTATGCAATTGGTCTTTTTCCATGTGTGCTGCACAAGGCAGCACACATGGAAAACAACGTTAGGTGGCTGAACACTGACTTGTACATGAGGCGCAGCCCCTCTCGCCACCACAACTTTACAATAGGTGACGTAGTGGTAGCGAGAGGGGCTTGTACATTTGCCCCTGAGTCTACCAGGGGAATGACCCCAGGGAGACAGCTTGACAACACCATTGCAGTGCCAAAACATAGCAATTAGATACATAGGGACATCTTTGCTAGGTGGTTGGAGAGCGTGCCATTGGTATCCTTGGCTTAAACCTACGCCCTGCTACTTCTGGAAAGCTGGTATGCAGCATACCTACAATAGTACAGTGCAGACCTGTGTTTGACCCTGCACAACCTGAAAAACAATACCTCCTTGTGCATAATCTGGCCCACTTGCACAGTCATCTCAGTCAAGGATGTACACGCATTCCATGTCTGGTCATACTCCTCACCAACACTACTCACATGTCTCCTCTCCTGTCTGTACGCTCTGTAATCCACATGCATGTGCTGTAGTGACAGAACCCATTGATATTTCTTGCATGGGTATCACTGACTGGGGATGTGCAAAGTTACATCCTGAAGACATATGCATTGCTCCATCTTCACTTATTGATTAGTTCACACTTCACACTTCCACGAAACATCATCACACTGGAGGCAAGGTACATGTGATACACACCCATACTGCATACTACTACGTACAGGATTTTAGCCAGATATTAATCACATCTCACAATGACAATATTTAATGGGTGAACTCACCAGTGGCTTGTGGGTCCCTGAAGGCGTTGATGTCCCCCTGTGTGATCAGTGGTCTGCCAGCTGTGAGACATGAAAAGAAACGTGTGTTGGTATCAGACGTATATTCACATGTGTCCTATTCATCATCCGATTCATCAACATCAATGACAATGCTCTGTAACTGTACTGTTGCAGTTCAGGTTGCATCCATGATTGTGTCTACTTTGCCTGTTATTCCCACAAGACATGATTTTTTTTTTTTTTTTGAGAACAGATTTTATTCAATTATCTGCAGGTACATAAGAACAATACTTTGATGATTGGGCATACACAACATACTGCTGACATTGAGCGCAGAGACCTGTGGTTGATAAATGTCCAGCATCAGTTGCAGTTTATCAGCGGTCGTGGTCCACGTACCAACTGTCCCCAACATACCCCACACAATGGAGCAGTGCCCCAGCGGGCATTTGCTACGCCCCTCTAGTAGGGGTACTCCATCTCCACAGCCCATCCCAGTGCCGCATCACAAATACCACTGTAAACAATGAAAGATCAAGGAACATCACCCCTCCCCCCTGATAGAACTCCCCCCTCCCCCACCCTCCCAGGCATGTCGCTCTGTCCTCCCCACCGCAGCAGAAAGTAACCAAGCGCGGAAGGCATCAAGTACTATGAGTCCGATAAGCAGAGGTCCAATGAGGGGAAGCCACCACGCCCTAAGCGCCTCCAATCTCCCAGTTCGTGCGTCAAGGCAGGACACCAGTTCTACTTGCACGGGCTGCGTCACTCACTCGGGGGGGGGGGGTGCATCATCGTCAGGCGGGGTCTTAAGCAACTCTACTAGCGCCACCCATGCTCTCGCCTCTTCTAACATCTTGTCATTGTCCCGTCTCTGGGCCAATTGTAACCTAAGGATCCCGTCATAGTCTGCCCACTTGATAAATTCCCTCAGCCATCGTGGAACACTAGGGGCACCCGTCGCCTTCCAATGACTGGTAATCTCCCTCTTGGCCAATATTAAACCCAAGTCAATGAATTTACTAGTGACTTTATTTCGGGCAGTGTGGGGGAACCAATGTAACAAGCAATATCCCAGCGTCTGCTGAACGTCTCTGTCCGTTACAGCTTTCAAGGTATGCGATACCCCCCTCCAGAACCCGTCTAGCCGTGGGCAATCCCAGAACATATGCAAAAAGTCGGCGTTGTCAAGTGTACATCGTGGACAGGTTGACCGTGCTCCAAAATACTCGTGTATCTTGTGTGGCGTGAGGTAGGCCCTATGGAGAACAAAAAAGTGGATAAGTTGGAAGCGCGCATTTCTGGAGCTTTTCCATGCCCTCTCCACTATTGCCTCCCATGGTTTCTCCCCAATGGGCAACCCAAGGTCTGTCTCCCACTTAAGCCGCAAGCTCTCCACGGGGCGTCTCGTCTCCTGGGTAAGGCGCCTATAGAGGCAGGTGACCGCCTTAAACGTCCCAGCTGCTGACACCACATACTGGCACGGCAGGGAAACCGGTGGTTCTACCATCCCTGTCCGCCAGTGCTTGCGGATAGCTGCCGTCAGAGCCGCGTGTAAAAGGAAGTCTCTTCTAGGCAGGTCAGAACGCTCGATCAAGTCATTAAAAGGTATCAGGGTGTCAGCCTCGTAAAGGTCCCCAATCGTGGAGATCCCCACTTCTACCCAGTCCCTGCCAGTCTCCCCCATGAGGTAGGGCCTCGCAAACCAACAGTGGAATCTCAGGTGCATAAGGGGGTCCCCGCTGGGCTCTCCTGCTAACCCGGCTCCAACACTGACGCATCGCCCATAAGTCCCCCGGAGTTTCTCTTTCACTCAAAGGGAGCGCAATAACACCCGAGAAAGCTGCCGCAGATCTGGATCCGTGCCTTCCCGGACCTCCTCAGCGCGAAGCCTCCCAGCCATCCATTTCGTGAACCACTGCAGTTGTGCTGCATGGTAGTAGGCCTCAAAATCAGGCACTGCAAAGCCCCCCTCTCGCCTGGGTCGCATCATGGTGGCAAGCGCCACCCTGCGTCTCCCAGAGCCCCATAAAAACCCCGTAATCATGGTATTAAGTTGGGTAAAAAAAAATCGCGGAATCCAGAGCGGTAAGGAGCCAAAATAATAGAGCAAGTGCGGCACTGTGACCATCTTTAGAAGCGCCACCCGCCCTGCCACCGAAAGCGGCAGAGATCCCCAAAACTCGAAGTTACTCTTGGTGGATCGTATTGCCCGTGCAACATTGCCTTCTAGTAGATCGGCAGCCGCATGATAGACCCGGACCCACAGATAAGGCAGGCACCTACTCTCCCACGCGACATCTAAGCCATCCGGCGGGTGGTCTCTGCCACCCAAGACAGGAAATAGTCGCGTCTTGTTCCAGTTAACCCGGAGCCCCGCCTCCCTTCCCAGTCGGGAGAGCAGGTTTCTGGCACCCTGCAAATCAGCCTCCGAATCGGCAAGAAACATCAGGAGATCATCAGCATATAATGCAATAAATTGGGGTTGGCCCCCCCCGATCCAGACCTCGATAATACTGTCCCGAGCGCGCATGCACCGCCAGGGGCTCCATCGCCAGCGCGAACAGGAGGGGAGACAGCGGGCAACCCTGCCTCGTTCCCCTGTCCACAGTGCAGGCCGCCGAAATCACACCACCCGTGCGCACTCTGGCAGTAGAGTTCTTGTACAAGATCGCCGTCCAGGCCACAAACCCCTCCCCCAGCCCAAAGGCCCTTAAGACTCTAAAAAGGTATGGCCATTCCAGACTGTCGAAGGCCTTCTCAATGTCAATCGACAGAATGCACGCCTCGCCATCAGCGAGAGTGGAAGCGTCCAGCAGTCGGATCAGTCGCCGTATATTCATGGCCGTATTCCGGGACGGAATAAACCCCGCTTGATCAATGTGCACAAGCGCTGTCATGTGGGTCAGCAGGCGACTAGCTAAGATGCGGCTCAGTATTTTGTAGTCTAGGTTTAGCATGGCAAGGGGGCGATATGCAGTACGGTCCCAGGCAGGTTTGTCTGGCTTTAGGAGCGGCACTATCACTGCTTCCCTTGTGGACGCAGGCAAGCACCCAACCCGTTTCGAGGCATTATACAGGGTCATCAGCCGAGGAGCCAAAACATCCAGATATGCGGCATAAAATTCAACCGGGAGCCCGTCGGTGCCCGGGGTTTTATTTCTGGCCATGTGTTTGACGGCGACCCTGATCTCACCAAGGTCAACATCTCGGCCCAGAGCCCCCGCTGTCTCCGCATCAAGCTGTGGGAGTTCAATGTCCTCCAAGAATCCCTCATCCGCCAGGGCCATCGGGTCTAAGTGGCTCTGATAGAGAGTAGCATAGTAGCTCAAGAACTGTGTATTAATATCTTGCTGCCCGTAATAAGTCGCACCATCCCCCCCTCGCAGCTCTAGGATCGGCGTCCCCCTTCGCGCTGGGTTAGCTAGCCAGGCTTATAATGCCCCCGATTTATCCCTCTCCGCATGTGCCCGGGTCTCATAGGCCCTACGATCGAAGCATCGCAGCCGTTCCACCTGTATCGCCAGCGCCTCCCTAGCCTCTAACAACTCTTCTTGTTTGTCTACCTTTCCCGGTCTATCCTTTTCCACGTCCCGGAGCCGGTTTTCCGCTTTCTGCACATCAGCCAGGAGGACCTTCCGAACGCCCACTGCCTCACCAATGCAACGACCCCTGATGACAACTTTAAAGGCATTCCATTCAACGTGGGGACTGGTGGGCGTGTCGGTGTTGGCCTGGAAATATTCTTCGATGGCAGTACCTATGGAAGTCCTAAAGACCGGGTCCTCTAAGACCTCCGGCCTGAGGCGCCAACTGGGAATCGTGGGTCTGACCCTCATCCAATTCAATCCTACCAGTAATGGGTTATGATCAGATATCGTCCTAGATAGGTATTCACTAGACGTAATCCCCACATGGACGTCCGGGGAGCAGAGGATAGCGTCCAACCTAACATGGAGCTCGTGTAGAGCCGAGAAATAAGAGTAATCTCTCTGCGTCGGGTGGTGGGCCCTCCAAGTGTCTGTCAACTCCCAATGTCGTTGCCAATCCCTATGGGCTTCTGCAACTCTATGTGTTGGGGCATCAGGAAGCGGTGGGTGTGATCTGTCCAGGGAGACGTCCGCTATGCTATTGAAGTCTCCCCCCAGGAGCACCAGTCCAGTCAGGGCCTGCGCCAGCGTCCGCGAGAGCCGGACCAGAAATGCAGGCTGGTCCACGTTGGGGGCATAAATACTCCCTATAGTGATGTCCCGGCCATCCAAGCGCCCCATCACCACCACGAACCTGCCCTCTGGGTCTATGATTTGCCTAACACATTGAAAAGGGACTCCTGCCCGCACCCAAACCAGGGTCCCCCGAGCAAAGGCAGAGTATGTGGTGTGGAAAACCTGCCCTCTCCAGCGGCGTTGTAGCGCTACCCCTTCCTGACGTGTGAGGTGGGTCTCTTGTAGTAATGCAATTTGTACCCCCCTTCTGGTTAAATAGGCATGGATTTTGTGTCGGCGGTTCATGGTGTCAATCCCCCTAACATTCCAGGTCATACACTTAAAACCTACGGCGGAACCCATAAGAGAATCTCCAATCCTTCCCGGTGCAGCGTTCTCGCAGCGACATGCCTGCCCCAGAACCCATTCCCCCCTAACATAACAGCACCCCAACTCCCACTCCCCAGGACAGGTCTACACAAACAGGTCCCCATCCAAACTAAGGCACTCAAACAGTAAGACATGAAGGTGGCAGAGCGTGTCCTACCAATGGCGTCCCCAGAACCCCCCCGCCCTCCCCCCCACAATCATGACACACTCAGTAAGTCCCAATGGTGCAGTGGCGCCCCCAACAGTTCGCAGCTCGGGGCTCCAGAAACAGAGGGAGCAGTCAGCAACAAGCACGCTGCAACACATACGACCTGTCAGCCGGTCAGTCAATAACGCCATCTGCGGTCTGCGGTGTAACCTCTGGAAGTTCATTGTCCGAAGGTCCGTGGGCAGTGCCAGAGCTCGAGCTCCCAGAGCTGAGTCGTGTATGTTCTGTGGTGCTGCTGGTCGGACTCACAGCCCCCCGACTAATTTCCACCACCGCCCACACCGCCTCATCCCGCACCTGACGTCGTCCAGCAGGCGAGGGGACCCTCCGGGGTGGCGAAGGAGACTGTCGGCGAGGCGAGCCTCGTCGCGGAGAGCGCATCACCCCGCTGCTCCGTAGTTCAAGCCAATCCCAAGCCTCCCGTGGAGAAAGGAAGAAGTGTGTCTCCGCATCCGCAGACACCCGGAGTCGGGCCGGGAACAGCACGGCGTACGGAAGTTGAAGTTGGCGTAACTTTCGCTTGACAGCCAGGAATGAGGATCGTTGCCGCTGTACCTCTCGAGTATAATCCGGAAAGATCATCACCCTACTGTTTCCGATCTGCAGACCCCGGTGCTCACGAGCGCGTTGTAAGAGGTAGTCTCGGTCCCTATAATGTAGCAGCCGGACCACCAGTGGCCGAGGCGGGGCGCCTGGTTTGGGGGGCCTGGCCGGGACCCTATGGGCACGCTCCAGGGCATAGAAAGGAGAGAGGCCTTCCGGGGCCACTTCTGTCCTCAACCATGTTTCCAGGAACTGGACAGCATCCGCCCCCTCCTCTCGCTCCGGCACTCCTACTATGCGCAGGTTATTTCTTCTCGAGCGCCCTTCACTGTCCTCCGCCCTCACCTCTAGCCGCTGGACCCTGGATTCCACCGCCCTCAAGGCCTGCTGCAACGTGGTGACCGTGTCCGGGACATCCTTCAGGGCAGTTTCATGGGCAATGACTCGCTCCTTGAGCTTACGGTGATCATCCTTCAAGAGGGTGAGATCCGTCCCGATGGCGTCGATCTTCGTCTCCAGTGCCTCCCTCGAGGAAGTGATAGCCTGTAGGATATCAGCCAGGGTGGGGTCCCCCAACAAGCTCCTCCGGTCGTCTTCGTGACGCACCCTCCTCGTCGTCCGTGTGGGGCTCATGCTCGTCCATTCGCAGGACCTCAAACCCCTTCTTTTTAGACACTCTCCCCATCCTACGACTGGTCAGGAGGGAGGGGCAGCAGGGCCCAGCAGCAGCTCCAGCAGGGTCAGACCCCTAGACAGGGGACCCCCGGGTCACCCAACACCCGGTTCAGCACCTGCGGCCCTCAAATGTCCGTGTTCGCCCTCTCAAGCGCCCAGGCGCACCTCCGCAGGCAGTTGATGGTGGAATCCCCTGTTCCCAGGAGAAGAGTCGGTAGAGATCTGAGGAGTCCCCAGGCGGGCCGTTCCAGGGCACAGTAGGACAACCAATGGCCCCCTCCGGGGCCCGCCACAGCGTCCGCCGTAGACACCCAAGACCAGGGACAAGTACGGACTTGCCAATCAGTCAGCACTGCAGGGACGTCCCCACCCGTCCCTCCGCTCCACCCCACAAGACATGATAATGCAGAGTTTGGCAACACTAGATAATCCTGCTTGCACATTTTGCACACACTACTTGTGTGACACATTCCCAAGGCCCTGTTTCTCCCAACAACATCATGTTCTCCATGGTCTGTAGACAATAGCATCGCTGCAGATCGCACAAGGGTGTCACAACTATTGATGGTGTATGACACTCTGGAGATGTCTTATTTTAAATGAACAATTTTTCCTATCTCATCAAACGTTACACAAAACCTTGGCACAAGGCCAGCATACATAGGAGGCAGCGCCAAAAGTTAAGGTCAGGGAAAACCTGATCCTAACTTTGCAAAACGAGGAGAAATGCATTATTTCTCACCCTTTTTGCTTTTTCCATGTGTGCTGCCTTGTGCAGCACACATGGTTAAAGCAAAATGCCTTGGATTGTTTATGTACAGGAAGGTCACCCTTCCTGTACATGAACAATCTTTGCCCTGCACGCAGACACCCTTGCACTATGGTGCAAGGGTGCCTGGGTTGGCACTACACTGCTAAGTGTCGCGCCAGCGCAGGGGGAAACGCAAGCCTGCACCATATGCTTGTAAATATGGTGCAGCCTTGCGTTTCTGAAGTGGCAAAGTTAGGCATGATGGCTAACGCCTCACTCCGCCACTTTCTTGAACATATACCCCATTGTGTTACAGACTGCAATTTTGATTTGTTACTAAAGTGTTCATTTAACAATTTTGAGGTTGTACTTACCACCTTGTAGGCCAATGAGGACTCCCAGGTGGTCCAAAATGTCACCCTCACGGCCCACGCAATCCTGCCATCGGTGCTTCCATTGTCGGACAGTCTTGTCCACACCGAAGACCCGCAGCATCTGACTCCTCACATGCTCCCACCTTACCTTCCACACGCGTACGGCATTTCCCTGCATGATCCGACCCCCACTCTCAACCATCAAGGGCAGGTAGTACTTAACTAGCCAGAGGAAGCCCCCCAATGCCCCCTCCGACATCAATCAATCAATCATGTCACTTATAAAGCGCACTACATACCCGCGAGGGTCTCAAGGCGCTGGGGGAAGATGGGGGTGGTGCTGCTACTGATCGAAGAGCCAGGTCTTGAGGAGTCTTCTGAAGGCCAGTAGGTCTTGGGTCTGCCGAAGGTTGGTGGGGAGGGTGTTCCAGGTCTTGGCGGCGAGGTGGGAGAAGGATCTGCCGCCGGAGGTCGTTTTCCGGATGCGGGGGACTGTGGCGAGGGCGAGGCTGGTGGAGCGGAGCTGGCGGGTGGGGGTGTAGAAGCTGAGTCGTCTGTTGAGGTAGGCTGGTCCGGAGTTGTGGAGTGCTTTGTGTGCGTGGGTGAGGAGCTTGAAGGTTATCCTCTTGTTGACAGGGAGCCAGTGCAGGTCTCTCAGGTGGGGTGTGATGTGGCTGCGTCGGGGGATGTCGAGGATAAGACGTGCAGAGGCGTTCTGGATGCGTTGCAGCCGTCTCAGGAGCTTAGCCGTCGTTCCTGCGTAGAGGGCGTTTCCGTAGTCCAGCCTGCTGGTGACGAGGGCCTGGGTGACTGTTTTTCTTGTTTCGGTGGGGATCCACTTGAAGATCCTGCGGAGCATTCGGAGGGTGTTGAAGCAGGATGAGGAAACGGCGTTGACCTGCTTAGTCATGGAGAGGGTGGGGTCGAGGATGACCCCTAGGTTGCGTGCGTGGTCGGTGGGTGTCGGGGCTGTTCCCAGTGATGTTGGCCACCAGGAGTCGTCCCATGCTGAAGGGTTGGAACCAAGGATGAGGACCTCCGTCTTGTCCGAGTTCAGCTTCAGGCGGCTGGTACTCATCCATTCGGCGACGGCCTTCATTCCTTCATGGAGGTGGGCTTTGGCGGTGTGAGGGTCTTTGGTGAGGGAGAGGATCAGCTGGGTGTCGTCGGCGTAGGAGATGATGTCAGTGTTGGAGGTGTTTGGAGTTGTGTGCTGGTGATTTTGGATTTTGAGTTGTGTCCTGTGAACTGTCCCTAGTGTCTCTGTGAAGTCCTGTGTACTTGTCCATACGTGTTTTTTGCGTCTTGTACTAAATCTTGTCAGGTGTTTGTCCAAGGGGTAATTTACATTATTAATAGTTGTTGGGGTATATATTTGGGCTTTATTTTTGTAGGAGTGGGTTTAGGTGTGTTCTGGGAGATGGTGTGACATCCTGCCCTCCCTACCCACACCCACCATCTCCCAGAACACACCTAAACCCACTCCTACAAAAATAAAGCCCAAATATATACCCCAACAACTATTAATAATGTAAATTACCCCTTGGACAAACACCTGGCAAGATTTAGTACAAGACGCAAAACACGTATGGACAAGTACACAGGACTTCACAGAGACACTAGGGACAGTTCACAGGACACAACTCAAAATCCAAAATCACCAGCACACAACTCCAAACACCTCCAACACTCCCCACAGTCACCAGCTGTGTGCTCAAAAGAGAAAGTGAAAGTGCACAGTACTCCTACAGTCCACTGGATGCATGCTGACATCACTTCCTGTGTGTTTGCGGCCCGTTTTTTGACTATGCGGTGAGATTCTGCACGTAAATTGGCTTTAGCGGTAATATTCCGTGTTGTTACATGTATTTAGCGATTATTTTCCATAGCGGTTATGAAAAAATTATCGCGTTTGCGTTAAGGCAGACTAAATTTTGACGCTAAGTGCAAGTTGTTCCTCAGATGAACAGGATTTGATGAAATTTCATCTCTGAGCCCAAAACACACCCTAAAATTCATATCTGACCCCAAAATACACCCTAAAATTCATCTTTGACCCCAAAACACACCCTAAAATTAATCTTTGACCCCAAAACGCACCCTAAAATTTATATCTGACCCCAAAACCCACCCTAAAATTCATCTTTTTAAAAAAAAACTCTTTTTATTGAAGACAAGGTTATACAGTGTAAACAGTTTACAAACATAGGTGCCCAGGGGCGTTTCACTGGCATAAATTCTTACAGCAGGCCTGGGTTCATAGCATCTCACAGACAATTATATATTTGACAAACTTGTGGTTATAGTACCCCGGATCATGTCTCTGTCTAGACTGCGGGGGCTCACAAATTCCTCCTCTATACTCATTCCATTTTTCCCAAATTTGTGTCCATTTATTGGGACACCCTCTGGATTCATACACTGTCCTCTCCGTCATCATGCACCAGTCCATGTCTTTTTCCCATGCTGTCAGTGACGGTGGTTCCTGCGCCCTCCATAGTCTTGCAATGTTTCGTTTAGCAATTGTCATTCCAAGTGTCACCCATATTCTCTCTTTACTATTTAAGTCAGTAGGGCCCCATATGTTCAAGAAACACAACTTTATACTATAATCAATCTTATTGCCCTCACTTTCTCCATACACTTCGTCAAGTCAGACCAATACTTCTGGATACCCGTACATTCCCAGACTATATGCACGAAGGTGCCCTCTTGCCCACATCTCCTCTTGCACACTGCTTCAGTGCTGTAGCCCATCTTTACCAACATCGGACCCGCAAGGTATATTCTGTGTAGTATTTTCAGTTGTATGAGCCTAAGCCTAGAGGAGATAGCAGTATCTCTGGGGAAGCTAGTGCCTCAAGCCATTCCTCATCCTCCAGTCCCGCTACATCATGTTCCCATCTAGCTCTGAGTCGGAGGAGAGGGTCAGACATGTTATTGATAAGTTTCTTGTATATCAGCGAAATGGACTTCTCCGGGATATAGCCGTCTAAGACCCTGTCCTCTAACGGGGAGGATTCTGGTGGCGTCTCTCCTTTGTTATCGCCGCTTGCAGGGCGTGCCTGATCTGTAGGTATCTAAAGTGTTCAGTGCTAGCGAGGTCGTACTCCACTTGCAGGTGGGCAAATGAGACTACCCCTCCCGCCCTCCATAGATCTCCAACCTTGGAAATGCCTATTAAATCCCACCGGTCGAAACCCTTGGTGTGTCTTAAATTGCCAAGTAGCTCTATGTCCCAAAGTGGGGTGGCCAGTGTGATCTTACCCTCCCAGCCTCCTCCTGGCTGTCCGCCACACTTGGACCGCATGCTCCAAAATACTTGTGTATCTTGTGTGGCGTGAGGTAGGCCCTATGGAGAACAAAAAAGTGGATAAGTTGGAAGCGCGCATTTCTGGAGCTTTTCCATGCCCTCTCCACTATTGCCTCCCATGGTTTCTCCCCAATGGGCAACCCAAGGTCTGTCTCCCACTTAAGCCGCAAGCTCTCCACGGGGCGTCTCGTCTCCTGGGTAAGGCGCCTATAGAGGCAGGTGACCGCCTTAAACGTCCCAGCCGCTGACACCACATACTGGCACGGCAGGGAAACCGGTGGTTCTACCATCCCTGTCCGCCAGTGCTTGCGGATAGCTGCTGTCAGAGCTGCGTGTAAAAGGAAGTCTCTTCTAGGCAGGTCAGAACGCTCGATCAAGTCATTAAAAGGTAGCAGGGTGTCAGCCTCGTATAGGTCCCCAATCGTGGAGATCCCCACTTCTACCCAGGCCCGCAGTCCCTGCCAGTCTCCCCCATGAGGTAGGGCCTCGCAAACCAACAGTGGAATCTCAGGTGCATAAGGGGGTCCCCGCTGGGCTCTCCTGCTAACCCGGCTCCAACACTGACGCATCGCCCATAAGTCCCCCGGAGTCTCTCTTTCACTCAAAGGGAGCCGCAATAACACCCGAGAAAGCTGCTGCAGATCTGGATCCGTGCCTTCCCGGACCTCCTCAGCGCGAAGCCTCCCAGCCATCCATTTCGTGAACCACTGCAGTTGTGCTGCATGGTAGTAGGCCTCAAAATCAGGCACTGCAAAGCCCCCCTCTCGCCTGGGTCGCATCATGGTGGCAAGCGCCACCCTGCGTCTCCCAGAGCCCCATAAAAACCCCGTAATCATGGTATTAAGTTGGGTAAAAAAAAATCGCGGAATCCAGAGCGGTAAGGAGCCAAAATAATAGAGCAAGTGCGGCACTGTGACCATCTTTAGAAGCGCCACCCGCGCTGCCACCGAAAGCGGCAGAGATCCCCAAAACTCGAAGTTACTCTTGGTGGATCGTATTGCCCGTGCAACATTGCCTTCTAGTAGATCGGCAGCCGCATGATAGACCCGGATCCCCAGATAAGGCAGGCACCTACTCTCCCACGCGACATCTAAGCCATCCGGCGGGTGGTCTCTGCCACCCAAGACAGGAAATAGTCGCGTCTTGTTCCAGTTAACCCGGAGCCCCGCCTCCCTTCCCAGTCGGGAGAGCAGGTTTCTGGCACCCTGCAAATCAGCCTCCGAATCGGCAAGAAACATCAGGAGATCATCAGCATATAATGCAATAAATTGGGGTTGGCCCCCCCGATCCAGACCTCGATAATACTGTCCCGAGCGCGCATGCACCGCCAGGGGCTCCATCGCCAGCGCGAAGAGGAGGGGAGACAGCGGGCAACCCTGCCTCGTTCCCCTGTCCACAGCGCAGGCCGCCGAAATCACACCACCCGTGCGCACTCTGGCAGTAGAGTTCTTGTACAAGATCGCCGTCCAGGCCACAAACCCCTCCCCCAGCCCAAAGGCCCTTAAGACTCTAAAAAGGTATGGCCATTCCAGACTGTCGAAGGCCTTCTCATTGTCAATCGACAGAATGCACGCCTCGCCATCAGCGAGAGTGGAAGCGTCCAGCAGTCGGATCAGTCGCCGTATATTCATGGCCGTATTCCGGGACGGAATAAACCCCGCTTGATCAATGTGCACAAGCGCCGTCATGTGGGTCAGCAGGCGACTAGCTAAAATGCGGCTCAGTATTTTGTAGTCTAGGTTTAGCATGGCAAGGGGGCGATATGCAGTACGGTCCCAGGCAGGTTTGTCTGGCTTTAGGAGCGGCACTATCACTGCTTCCCTTGTGGACGCAGGCAAGCACCCAACCCGTTTCGAGGCATTATACAGGGTCATCAGCCGAGGAGCCAAAACATCCAGATATGCGGCATAAAATTCAACCGGGAGCCCGTCGGTGCCCGGGGTTTTATTTCTGGCCATGTGTTTGACGGCGACCCTGATCTCACCAAGGTCAACATCTCGGCCCAGAGCCCCCGCTGTCTCCGCATCAAGCTGTGGGAGTTCAATGTCCTCCAAGAATCCCTCATCCGCCAGGGCCATCGGGTCTAAGTGGCTCTGATAGAGAGTTGCATAGTAGCTCAAGAACTGTGTATTAATATCTTGCTGCCCGTAATAAGTCGCACCATCCCCCCCTCGCAGTTCTAGGATCGGCGTCCCCCTTCGCGCTGGGTTAGCTAGCCAGGCTAATAATGCCCCCGATTTATCCCTCTCTGCATGTGCCCGGGTCTCATAGGCCCTACGATCGAAGCATCGCAGCCGTTCCACCTGTATCGCCAGCGCCTCCCTAGCCTCTAACAACTCTTCTTGTTTGTCTACCCTTCCCGGTCTATCCTTTTCCACGTCCCGGAGCCGGTTTTCCGCTTTCTGCACATCAGCCAGGAGGACCTTCCGAACGCCCACTGCCTCACCAATGCAACGACCCCTGATGACAACTTTAAAGGCATCCCATTCAACGTGGGGACTGGTGGCCGTGTCGGTGTTGGCCTGGAAATATTCTTCGATGGCAGTACCTATGGAAGTCCTAAAGACCGGGTCCTCTAAGACCTCCGGCCTGAGGCGCCAACTGGGAATCGTGGGTCTGACCCTCATCCAATTCAATCCTACCAGTAATGGGTTATGATCAGATATCGTCCTAGATAGGTATTCACTAGACGTAATCCCCACATGGACGTCCGGGGAGCAGAGGATAGCGTCCAACCTAACATGGAGCTCGTGTTAAGCCGAGAAATAAGAGTAATCTCTCTGCGTCGGGTGGTGGGCCCTCCAAGTGTCTGTCAACTCCCTATGTTGTTGCCAATCCCTATGGGCTTCTGCAACTCTATGTGTTGGGGCATCAGGAAGCGGTGGGTGTTATCTGTCCAGGGAGACGTCCGCTATGCTATTGAAGTCTCCCCCCAGGAGCACCAGTCCAGTTAGGGCCTGCGCCAGCGTCCGCGAGAGCCGGACCAGAAATGCAGGCTGGTCCACGTTGGGGGCATAAATACTCCCTATAGTGATGTCCCGGCCATCCAAGCGCCCCATCACCACCACGAACCTGCCCTCTGGGTCTATGATTTGCATAACACATTGAAAAGGGACTCCTGCCCGCACCCAAACCAGGGTCCCCCGAGCAAAGGCAGAGTATGTGGTGTGGAAAACCTGCCCTCTTCAGCGGCGTTGTAGCGCTACCCCTTCCTGACGTGTGAGGTGGGTCTCTTGTAGTAATGCAATTTGTACCCCCCTTCTGGTTAAATAGGCATGGATTTTGTGTCGGCGGTTCATGGTGTGCATCCCCCTAACATTCCAGGTCATACACTTAAAACCTACGGCGGAACCCATAAGAGAATCTCCAATCCTTCCCGGTGCAGCGTTCTCGCAGCGACATGCCTGCCCCAGAACCCATTCCCCCCTAACATAACAGCACCCCAACTCCCACTCCCCAGGACAGGTCTACACAAACAGGTCCCCATCCAAACTAAGGCACTCAAACAGTAAGACATGAAGGTGGCAGAGCGTGTCCTACCAATGGCGTCCCCAGAACCCCCCCGCCCTCCCTCCCCACAATCATGACACACTCAGTAAGTCCCAATGGTGCAGTGGCGCCCCCAACAGTTCGCAGCTCGGAGCTCCAGAAACAGAGGGAGCAGTCAGCAACAAGCACGCTGCAACACATACGACCTGTCAGCCGGTCAGTCAATAACGCCATCTGCGGTCTGCGGTGTAACCTCTGGAAGTTCATTGTCCGAAGGTCCGTGGGCAGTGCCAGAGCTCGAGCTCCCAGAGCTGAGTTGTGTATGTTCTGTGGTGCTGCTGGTCGGACTCACAGCCCCCCGACTGATTTCCACCACCGCCCGCACCGCCTCATCCCGCTCCTGACGTCGTCCAGCAGGCGAGGGGACCCTCCGGGGTGGCGAAGTCGAAGGAGAAGGAGACTGTCGGCGAGGCGAGCCTCGTCGCGGAGAGCGCGTCACCCCGCTGCTCCGTAGTTCAAGCCAATCCCAAGCCTCCCGTGGAGAAAGGAAGAAGTGTGTCTCCGCATCCGCAGACACCCGGAGTCGGGCCGGGAACAGCACGGCGTACGGAAGTTGAAGTTGGCGTAACTTTCGCTTGACAGCCAGGAATGAGGATCGTTGCCGCTGTACCTCTCGAGTATAATCCGGAAAGATCATCACCCTACTGTTTCCGATCTGCAGACCCCGGTGCTCACGAGCGCGTTGTAAGAGGTAGTCTCGGTCCCTATAATGTAGCAGCCGGACCACCAGTGGCCGAGGCGGGGCGCCTGGTTTGGGGGCCTGGCCGGGACCCTATGGGCACGCTCCAGGGCATAGAAAGGAGAGAGGCCTTCCGGGGCCACTTCTGTCCTCAACCATGTTTCCAGGAACTGGACAGCATCCGCCCCCTCCTCTCGCTCCGGCACTCCTACTATGCGCAGGTTATTTCTTCTCGAGCGCCCTTCACTGTCCTCCGCCCTCACCTCTAGCCGCTGGACCCTGGATTCCACCGCCCTCAAGGCCTGCTGCAACGTGGTGACCGTGTCCGGGACATCCTTCAGGGCAGTTTCATGGGCAATGACTCGCTCCTTGAGCTTACGGTGATCATCCTTCAAGAGGGTGAGATCCGTCCCGATGGCGTCGATCTTCGTCTCCAGTGCCTCCCTCGAGGAAGTGATAGCCTGTAGGATATCAGCCAGGGTGGGGTCCCCCAACAAGCCCTCCGGTCGTCTTCGTGACGCACCCTCCTCGTCGTCCGTGTGGGGCTCATGCTCGTCCATTCGCAGGACCTCAAACCCCTTCTTTTTAGACACTCTCCCCATCCTACGACTGGTCAGGAGGGAGGGGCAGCAGGGCCCAGCAGCAGCTCCAGCAGGGTCAGACCCCTAGACAGGGGACCCCCGGGTCACCCAACACCCGGTTCAGCACCTGCGGCCCTCAAATGTCCGTGTTCGCCCTCTCAAGCGCCCAGGCGCACCTCCGCAGGCAGTTGATGGTGGAATCCCCTGTTCCCAGGAGAAGAGTCGGTAGAGATCTGAGGAGTCCCCAGGCGGGCCGCTCCAGGGCACAGTAGGACAACCAATGGCCCCCTCCGGGGCCCGCCACAGCGTCCGCCGTAGACACCCAAGACCAGGGACAAGTACGGACTTGCCAATCAGTCAGCACTGCAGGGACGTCCCCACCCGTCCCTCCGCTCCACCCCACAAGACATGATAATGCAGAGTTTGGCAACACTAGATAATCCTGCTTGCACATTTTGCACACACTACTTGTGTGACACATTCCCAAGGCCCTGTTTCTCCCAACAACATCATGTTCTCCATGGTCTGTAGACAATAGCATCGCTGCAGATCGCACAAGGGTGTCACAACTATTGATGGTGTATGACACTCTGGAGATGTCTTATTTTAAATGAACAATTTTTCCTATCTCATCAAACGTTACACAAAACCTTGGCACAAGGCCAGCATACATAGGAGGCAGCGCCAAAAGTTAAGGTCAGGGAAAACCTGATCCTAACTTTGCAAAACGAGGAGAAATGCATTATTTCTCATCCTTTTTGCTTTTTCCATGTGTGCTGCCTTGTGCAGCACACATGGTTAAAGCAAAATGCCTTGGATTGTTTATGTACAGGAAGGTCACCCTTCCTGTACATGAACAATCTTTGCCCTGCACGCAGACACCCTTGCACTATGGTGCAAGGGTGCCTGAGTTGGCACTACACTGCTAAGTGTCGCGCCAGCGCAGGGGGAAACGCAAGCCTGCACCATATGCTTGTAAATATGGTGTAGCCTTGCGTTTCTGAAGTGGCAAAGTTAGGCATGATGGCTAACGCCTCACTCCGCCACTTTCTTGAACATATACCCCATTATGTTACAGACTGCATTTTTGATTTGTTACTAAAGTGTTCATTTAACAATTTTGAGGTTGTACTTACCACCTTGTAGGCCAATGAGGACTCCCAGGTGGTCCAAAATGTCACCCTCACGGCCCACGCAATCCTGCCATCGGTGCTTCCATTGTCGGACAGTCTTGTCCACACCGAAGACCCGCAGCATCTGACTCCTCACATGCTCCCACCTTATCTTCCACATGCGTACGGCATTTCCCTGCATGATCCGACCCCCACTCTCAACCATCAAAGGCAGGTAGTACTTAACTAGCCAGAGGAAGCCCCCCAATGCCCCCTCCGACATCCTGCCCTCCCTACCCACACCCACCATCTCCCAGAACACACCTAAACCCACTCCTACAAAAATAAAGCCCAAATATATACCCCAACAACTATTAATAATGTAAATTACCCCTTGGACAAACACCTGACAAGATTTAGTACAAGACGCAAAAAACACGTATGGACAAGTACACAGGACTTCACAGAGACACTAGGGACAGTTCACAGGACACATCTCAAAATCCAAAATCACCAGCACACAACTCCAAACACCTCCAACACTCCCCACAGTCACCAGCTGTGTGCTCAAAAGAGAAAGTGAAAGTGCACAGTACTCCTACAGTCCACTGGATGCATGCTGACATCACTTCCTGTGTGTTTGCGGCCCGTTTTTTGACTATGCGGTGAGATTCTGCACGTAAATTGGCTTTAGCGGTAATATTCCGTGTTGTTACATGTATTTAGCGATTATTTTCCATAGCGGTTATGAAAAAATTATCGCGTTTGCGTTAAGGCAGCCAAAATTTTGACGCTAAGTACAAGTTGTTCCTCAGATGAACAGGATTTGATGAAATTTCATCTCTGAGCCCAAAACACACCCTAAAATTCATATCTGACCCCAAAATACACCCTAAAATTCATCTTTGACCCCAAAACACACCCTAAAATTAATCTTTGACCCCAAAACGCACCCTAAAATTTATATCTGGCCCCAAAACCCAAACTAAAATTCATCTTTTTTAAAAAAAAACTCTTTTTATTGAAGACAAGGTTATACAGTGTAAACAGTTTACAAACATTGGTGCCCAGGGGCGTTTCACTGGCATAAATTCTTACAGCAGGCCTGGGTTCATAGCATCTCACAGACAATTATATATTTGACAAACTTGTGGTTATACTACCCCGGATCATGTCTCTGTCTAGACTGCGGGGGCTCACAAATTCCTCCTCTATACTCATTCCATTTTTCCCAAATTTGTGTCCATTTATTGGGACACCCTCTGGATTCATACACTGTCCTCTCCGTCATCATGCACCAGTCCATGTCTTTTTCCCATGCTGTCAGTGACGGTGGTTCCTGCGCCCTCCACAGTCTTGCAATGTTTCGTTTAGCAATTGTCATTCCAAGTGTCACCCATATTCTCTCTTTACTATTTAAGTCAGTAGGGCCCCATATGTTCAAGAGACACAACTTTATACTATAATCAATCTTATTGCCCTCACTTCCTCCATACACTTCGTCAAGTCAGACCAATACTTCTGGATACCCGTACATTCCCAGACTATATGCACGAAGGTGCCCTCTTGCCCACATCTCCTCTTGCACACTGCTTCGGTGCTGTAGCCCATCTTTACCAACATCGGACCCGCAAGGTATATTCTGTGTAGTATTTTCAGTTGTATGAGCCTAAGCCTAGAGGAGATAGCAGTATCTCTGGGGGAAGCTAGTGCCTCAAGCCATTCCTCATCCTCCAGTCCCGCTACATCATGTTCCCATCTAGCTCTGAGTCGGAGGAGAGGGTCAGACATGTTATTGATAAGTTTCTTGTATATCAGCGAAATGGACTTCGCCGGGATATAGCCGTCTAAGACCCTGTCCTCTAACGGGGAGGATTCTGGTGGCGTCTCTCCCTTTGTTATCGCCGCTTGCAGGGCGTGCCTGATCTGTAGGTATCTAAAGTGTTCAGTGCTAGCGAGGTCGTACTCCACTTGCAGGTGGGCAAATGAGACTACCCCTCCCGCCCTCCATAGATCTCCAACCTTGGAAATGCCTATTAAATCCCACCGGTCGAAACCCTTGGTGTGTCTTAAATTGCCAAGTAGCTCTATGTCCCAAAGTGGGGTGGCCAGTGTGATCTTACCCTCCCAGCCTCCTCCTGGCTGTCCGCCACACTTGGACCACATGCCCCATGGACCCTGACAGTTTCAGTTTAGTGGGGGTAGCATAAAGTACCCCTGTGAAGCCTCCCCCTGGAAATAGCCATCTATCCATATGGCATCCAGGGTCCCCCTGTGGCCTATAAGTGCACTGATTAATGTCAGTAAGTTGTGCCGCCCAGTAATATCTCTTGATATCTGGGAGGCCGATTCCCCCATCATACCACCCTCGTGTGAGCTTCTGAATAGATATTCTGGGTGGTTTTCCCTCCCACAAAAGCTCTCTTTGGTGCTTTCAATAGATTTAAAGTATTCTGCTCCTACTGGGCACGGCGTATTTTGCAGAACATATAAAAAGCGTGGTTGGGAGCTCATTTTGAATAGTGCTGCATGCCCCAGTAGGGACAGCGGGAGTGATTTCCAATGCAAGACATCACTTCTAAGTCTTTGCAGCGGGGGCAAGAGGTTGCGTTCGTAAAAGTGAGCTGGATCTTTAGAGACATGGATCCCCAGATACTTGGACCCTGTTGCTGCTTCAGTAATAGTGAAAACCCTGGGTAAGGAAGGCAATTTACCACTGAGAACATAAATGACTGATTTGGACCAGTTAATACTATATCCAGAAAATCTCCCAAATACTATAAAAATATGCATTACTCTATTCAGGGAGGCTGCGGGCGATGCCATATACAACAATATATCGTCGGCATATAGGGAAATACGGTCCTCCCAGTCTTCGGCCCACTTGAGCCCTCTGATAATAGGGTCTTTCCGTATCCACATTGCCAGTGGCTCTAACATGAGAGCGAAGAGCAGCTGGGAAAGGGGACAACCCTGTCTGGTACCCCTCCCAAGTGTAAATATTGGGGACTTTCGGTTACTAAAATTAATCTTTGACCCTGAAACACACCCTAAAATTAATCTTTGACCCCCAAAACACACCCTAAAATTCATATCTGACCCTCAAAACACATACCCACCCTAAAACTTGCAATTCACCATTACTAACCGCACAATGTTTAACTTTCACTTGTCAGATATATGAACTTATGCAAAGAATAAACATGCACACAAGGTTTTGGTGTAGTGATATTTTATTGCACAAACTATGCTTATGTGCATTTTCAAAAGAAAAGAAAAAAAGGGATGTCATATTTTGACGTACTTATGTGAAGACATTATTTATAATTCGTTCCCTCCGTGCTGTTCCTGCAGCAGAAGCTGTGGTGTGTGCAACATCTGCCTTGTCTTCCTGGTGATCCTCAGGATTGTCCGGTTCCCATTTGTGCGGACCCATATGTTGTGCAAGATGCAACATGCCAGGATTATTTTGCACACTAGTTCTGAGCTGTACAGCAGTCTGCCGCCTGATATGTCGAGGCACCGGAACCTTGACTTAAGCACGCCAAATGTCCTTTCGACAATGGACCTGGTGTGTCCAAGGGCAACATTGTACTGTCTCTGTGCCTGTGTGTCCGTGGCTCTGAGGGGTGTCATCAGCCATGGAGAGCGTGCATATCCTTGATCACCTGTGACGTATAATGGAGAGATGTGTCCATTAGTATTTGTGCCTGGTGTGTTTGCAGAGTTTCTATTTTGGGGTGTGTGATTTGTGCTACTTTGGAAATTCAGGTTTGTCATGTGTAGCTTCAGAAAATTGACCAGCATCAATGCAAATTAAATTGCCTATACTTGACAGCCTACACATCACCATGGTGGCATTGTCTGGATCCTGTGTATTGCCTCCATGTTGTGACTGTCAGGATGTATGTTTAACTCGTAAATAGATTACAGTTTGTTTACAGGCCCGTTGCACATACTGATCCTCTCGTGCACATATTTAATGGGGTACACCATTGGCACATGTGCCTGCTGACACATCCCCCTTAAGTTTTTGACGATTACTATTTTGGGACATCATCTATATGCCTCATTGTGAGTGATTGTGCTGAGGGTAGCTGTAAGAGAGATTCCTTGTCTGCTAAACATTGAAGTAATTGTGGGCTAATTACATCCACCTTGCCCCAAAGGTGGGTCAGTGTTTGATTGACAGTGGCACTGCTACCTGGTGCAATGTACTCACTGGGACATGTGATGACAATGTACATATGCATTGATGTCCTTGTGCATGAATTGACTTTGACTCTGCATGTATGCATGTTTGAGTAATACCCATCTATATTTCAGTGTGTGTCAGTTAACATTCGACACACATTGTTATTTCAGCTTTTGTGCATCATATTGCTGAACCTCACCAGGGTAGTCATATGCATGTTATACTTGGCTAAGGTAGAAGAGCCCCTCACCTAAGCCGCAAGGGTAGAGAGGTATTCCCGGGTGTGGATACGTTCTCCCAAATGAAATACTATTCACCAGAGGTATCCCATCCAGTGTAATGAAAGCTAGGCACTGAGCTCTCGTGGCGTCAGCCGCTCAAATGCAGGGAAGGACGCAATTCCTTTTTGTTAAATAACCCTCACACACTCTAGTGGTGTCATGCTTCATCATCGGATTCACCCTGACTCCTAAAGGTCAGGGTGGGCTCAACCATATCTCTGGGTGCACTTAAGAGAGATAGGCCAGGGGGTCTGAAGATTACAAATCCTCCTCCGTCTCCAGGTATCCCTTTGATGACTGAGTCGCAGGGGATGTGAGAAAGAAAATGAACGGGTGTCGTCAGGAGATGATGGTCCTCATTCCATGCCAACATGTTTCACCCCTATTGGGTGTCCCACATGGGTCCTGAGTTTTCTTCATGACGAAATGGGCTTACCTCCCTGGGTCTTCAGTGGGGGTGTTTCCCTATCTTGTTCTCAATTGAGGGCGCAGACAGCTGAACTCTCGTGAAAAGGTGGAAGGTATGCTTTTCTCCCATCCAGTTCTGTAGTGTTTTCTGTGCGCCCTATTCAGGTGGATTTAATGTGTCTCAAGGGACTGCGGTTAGTATGGGTAGCCTTGTGTTCACACTTTCCTCATAGGTCCTGACCCTCCATCACACCTACTTGGTTCCCACCTCTCCCAGTATTTGAAAATGTGTGACGGAGGGGCAGGACCTTTGAGGGTAGTTTGTCTACAAGGCTACCCCCACTAACCACAGTCCCTTGGGTTCTTGTGTATGGTAGGTGGACCTGTTACAAGGCATGTTGTATTACATTTGCTACATGTGCATTATCACATTTTTGAGCTACAAGATTGGGGACTTGAGGTGTGTGGTGTGTTCAGTTAGTACTTACCAACAAGCAGTCCATTCCCATATGTGCCATTCTCAAACCGCTGATTGATGATGGACTGTCGGAAGATATAGGAGTCATGCACACTCCCTGGAAACTTAGCAACAACATTGGTGAACAAGCCCCGGTGGTCCACAATTGCCTGCCTGTTCATGGAGTGTGTGTGCTTCCTGTTCCGGTAGATGTGTGCAGTGTCCACAGGAGGAACAAGCAGAACATGGGTACAGTCAATTGCCCCCAACACATGTGGGAATCCAGCAATGGCATAGAAGCCTTGCTTGGTGTCAAGTTGTTCTTGCGCAGTGTTGGGGAAGCGTAGGTGCTGTGGCGTCAGGCTTATAATGGTATCCAAGACAGTTGGGAGGAACCTTGAAAAGGATGACTGGGAGACTCCAGCAACTCTGGCAGTAGTTGGTTGGAAGGTAGCAGAGGCCAACATGTGCAGCACTGCTAGTAGCTTTGTCTGCGGAGGGATGTTGGTGCTACGCTGTGATGGTGCCTGCAGCCTGGGGGCTATCTGGGTCAGTATGCGGAGGATGGAGCTCCTTTTAAGCCTGTAGTGGGCTATCACATCCTCTGGCGTGAGGTCTCTCAGGGTGGTGCGTTGGCAATAGACCCGCTGTCTTCTTTGGCGCTGTCTCTTTGGTGGTCTTGGAGGCGGTGGCAGTGGTTGTTGTGGTGGTCTTCTTGGGGCTCCGAGCTGCAAGAGTAGTACCTCCATTGCATCAGTAGGTTAGCAAATGAGGCTCTGGGGTAGTCTCCCTTATGTACTGTTTTTTATCACCATTTTAAAGACGGAAGGAAACAGAATTGTGCATGGTTGTGACTGCATGCACGACAAAATTAAAGCCAAGCGTATTAGTTGTGGCGCATGCACACACATGCAGAAGCAACCAGCACATAGCCAGACCTACGAGTTAAGACCTACAGATATATTTGCACACAAGGACAATACAAAAATGGGCACACCCAACAGAGGCACATATGTGGTTCAAGCACATGTTCTGTAAATGTGAAGATGTGCTGCAAATTTTGGTATCTAGAATTTTGCTTTTTTGTCACAAAATTTGCTATCCCATGCTGTAAAATCCTAATGTCTGAAAGCTTGTCTTGAACCCAAGATCCCAGAAGTGCCTCCAAGAGTCATTTGGCTGTCCGCTTGTTTGAGCTACCAAGACACAACAAGCTGCCTAGCTGACCAGTCCCAACTGGACCTGCCTGAGCCCTACTGCTGGCCTTTGCTGGAGTGAGTCCTGATTCCCAAGAGGTGCCACCATGTCCTAGACCCTTGGCTGGCAGCAGAGTGTACTCTTCGTGAAGAAAAGGTGTTGGTACAGAAGTTTTGAGATCCTCACGACCGCGAAGTGACCTCTGTGCAGCTAGAATCGACCACCAGCGATGACCGCCAATGTGAAGCTCGAGCTGGACCTGCTCTTCACGCTGCAGCGAACGTCTGTGACAACCACCAACACAAGATCTGCACTTCTCGCGAACAGCGACAGCCCAAACAACTCTTTGCAGTACAGCAGCCACGTTCAGATCGCCCAACCTGCTCCTCAGTCCAACAACAACCTCTTCACCGCCCCATCAACATGAACAGTAACTCCTTGCGCTAACTTGAGAAGTTAACTCTTCAGAGGAATGAACCTGGTTCTTGTATACGATCCGCAGTCCATCACGGTTGGCCTGAATTTGTGACTTTCCCCTGATCCAGCGTGACCAGTTAACCTCATGTGGCACTTTGTCTTTTTTGGCAATCATAACATAACTATTCAAAGCCCGTAAACTAATACATGCAACAAGTTATACAACTGAATTAATTTATCCTTGAATTGCCATACAATAGACATGTACCACAGAGACTGTCAGTTTGTGATTATATAAAGTATTTTAATACAAATTCATTCAAATTGCAAACATACTTACATCAGAAGCAAAAGAAGTCTTTTTGTCAACTTGCTACAAGAGCCCCCAAGCCAACGGCTTACTACTCTTGGACCAATACAGTCTAGAAAGTTAAAAACAAGGTCTCTGTTGTATACTTGTAAAGGTATTCTCCATGATAAATGAAATCAAGGAATTGATGTGTATGATCAATGACTGTATCTCTAATGCACATATACAAGGTGTTGACTAGAGGATCAAATTACACAGCAAATGGACAAGATTGATATGCTTAATGTTCTTCTTTTTCTATTCATCCACGATATGAGTTTTTGGTCTTGGTGAAGGTGGAATACATACCAGGATTTGTTCACTGAAACGTGCATCAACATTTTTAATTGTCTGCTGTTGTCTGGCTTGATATGAGAGACTGATTTCTTTTGAATCTTCTACTTGTTTCTAGGACTGGTAGTACACAACAGAGACCTTGTTTTTAGCTCGAGCATCATCCTGCAAGAGCTGCTGTAATCACTCCATACGGAGTATAATCCCGCCTTCTGCTCCAATTGGTTCACTCCTGCGTCGCTCGTATTTCGGGGCTCCTTATTGGTAGGCTCCTGATACTTCACTTCCAGTTTTTTAGTTCAGGAGCACCGGCCAACTACAGGTATCTTACACTGTAGTTGCTTATGGGTTCCTGTTGGGAACTACTTGTCTACAATTGGTGCTAGTGTTACTATCTACATGGGCGCCGCACATCGTTTTTTAGCACGGCGCCCCTCTCATAATTCTTTTGCACATGCATAAAAGGTTCAGGTGCGCCATGCTTTATATTTACCCCGGCGCCTACTTTTATGTTTTTTGTTTTATTACCATGCCACCCACATAGATTCGGCCGCCGTACTTTTTATGTTTGTACGGGCAGCCGCCGCTGCATCAGAACACCACCAGCGTCGCAGCTGCTGGGCGTGCCGTGCAGACTCGACCCGCCGTACTCCCAGCTACGGCTCTAACATCCTGGGATCCACAAACAGTTCGCCCGACATTAACGCACATATTGCTAAATCCAAAACTTGCAGCGATTGTAAACAGTAGAGCTGCATACCCAGGAGCTCAGAGGAGGGCACATGGAATAACTAACACGGCAGAGCTCACTAACACAGCTAGCGCACTTACCTGTCTTAGTCACTGCATGCCTCAGTGTAGTCCCACGCACCGGCAGACCCTTAGCCTACATTTGGCAGTGCCTCTCCGACAGTGCCGCTGTTTTCATTCCCTCAGGGGTGCTACTTAGCCTCCTGCTGAATCGCGTGTAGTCCGCTCCAGTGCCTTACTCTCCTGGCTGCCATATGCAGTCAGCTGCCCCGTATCTCGCACCGTTCACGTGGTGTCAGAGTCCAACGTGCGTAACTACCCAGACCGGGGTCAATAACCAGACCTGTGCGGTATTGGCTTTGTCATTGTATTTATTCTTTTATTCATATTTAATTCCTGTGTGTTGTTTATTTTTTAAAACCTAATTATTTGTTGAACGCATCATTTAAAACATATGATGTTTTTAGGCTTTGTCAATATTTGGGTCATAGCATATATAATGTATCCGAAGTGTTTTGTTTAGTTTCATCACATATGGTGGGCAAATCACGTGTTTTCGATTGACTAACCAGCACCTTTTAAACGCGCCTGTCATGTTTGTTTTGAACTAATTACATTTCAGCAATAGACTACGTTCCGTTTATCCGAACTCGGTGAGCAAATTGTGTGCTTTTACTTTGTTAGTTAACAAGAGAAGATGGTGTAGACACAAGTTGTTTTTTGTCACGGAGCAGGATTACAGATGTGGGTGCATTTCTCTTACATAGTTTGTTTTATTTCGGGAACATTTACTTACGTCATGCTGTAAGGTACGTCTTGTTTTTTTTTTTTGCCACTTCTTCGCCTCAATGCTTTTGCAATATTTCTAAAAGCAACTTGCAGGTTCGTTGTGCTAGTGCAGTGTAGTACCCTTTAGGTATTGGCTGTCTTTTCATAGATGTATTTGTCCATAGCAAACTCAAATGGAGAGCCATCAAGCTTTACAACAATGTACAGTCTGTTTTTCACATTGAACACAGGTTTAAAAAATCTTGTACTAGAAGGTGCTCACAGATCAGATCTCTGACTTGCAGTGTCAGTCAATCTATGGCCCTAGACCTTACCCCTCTCATAGGGGCACCGTTGTTTTTTTACCGATGATTTCAGTGCTGGTATGGTGCACACTGAAAGGTCTACTGTACAGGTTTGTTTGCAGAGACTGTTGTATTTATAAATAAAAAGCCAAATATTTTTCTGCGCACAACTTGATTTTAAATTGAATCACACTCATTCGGTTGAGCTTTTATTGTATTGCAATTTGGGACAAACTGCACACCCTTCTCTCCCCTAACCCCCACCACATACTCAAATGCCTTGCTTTACCCTACCTATGTTTATTTTGTCAAATAAGTCTTCGTCAATGAGCTAAAGTCTTTGTATAGCACAACTGCCATACCCCATGCACTCACTAGGCACAAAGTGTACACACATACAGTCTCGGAAGCCCAGTCCTTCCACCCCGGCAAAAAAAAAAAAAAAAAGAAGAACCATTAGCATTTACAACTTTTAGAGATGCGAGACCTATGGCATTGCAAATGCTTGTTACCTTTCTTGACTGTATTGGCCCAAAAGTAGTAGGACTTTGATGGGGCACTGTTGCAAGTTTACAAAAATACTTTTTTTGCATTTGATTTATGTATTTTTATAATTTGAAATTCTTTTGATTAAAATCATTTATGTAATCACAAACTGACAGTCTCTGCAGTACTTGTCTATTGTATGGCAATTCGAAGATAAATTAATTCAGTTGTATAACTTCTTGCTTGTTGTATTAATATATGGGCTTTCAAAAGTTATGTAAAGTTTAAGTGGTTGAGTGGGCACTCTTTTACCCTTACACTTCCCACATCCTGTCTTTTTTTGACTGCTATTTTCAACTAAAACTTTAAAAACTCACATCTCTGATTCTACAGAATGGATTTTTGTCATTTTGGTGTCATTTTAATCATATATACATCACTGAAAAAACCAAAGGTTACAGTGAGGTTAACATTTTTCAAACACAAAACCATACAAATTCAGCAGTTACAGTTCGAGTTATCTGAAGAAACTATAACTCGTGCCCTAAGATAACTATAACTCGCCATTATTGGCCCTACGGACCGCATCCCCCGGGGCTATCAAATTATTAATTGGGGATAAGGGCCACATGGCCCCCCTCCCCGTGCCTATTTGGCCCCATGGACCCCATCTCCCAGGGCCTGGCCATATTAAGAATGGGGAGGGAGCACGCAGCCCTACTCCCCGGGCCAATATTGGCCCCGGGGACCCAATCCCCCAGGGCCTATCAAATTAATAATTAGGGATGGGGGCCACATGGCCCCCCCTCCCCTGGCCGATTTTGGCCCAGGGTACCTCATCTCCCGGGGGCCGACATTATCAAGGGAGGGGGGCACGCAGTCCCTCTCCCTGGGCCGGCATTGGCCCTGGGCATCCCATCCCCTGGGGCCCACCCAGTATACTCTGGGTGCCTTGGAGCCCACCCAGGGAACCCACTAAATATTTGAAAGGGGGGGCATGTTGCCCCACTACCAAGGCCAATATTGGCCCCGGGGACCATATCCCCTGGGGCCTATTTAATTATAAATGTGGGAGGGGGACTGCGCGGCCACCCTCCCATGGCTGATTTTGGCCCTGGGGACTCCATCCCCGAGGCCAGGCCAATGAAAAATAGAAGGGGGTGGGGCAGTGCACCACCCCCTCTCTGGGCTGATTTCGGCCCCGGGAACCCCATCCCCCAAGGCCCAACCAATTACTGAAAGTGGAGGAGGCGTCCCCCTCATTAGACCGATGTCGTCCCAGGGACACCATCCCCCAGCCGCTTACTGAAAGGGGAGGGGTCCCTGAGGTTCTGACAGTTCAAGATGCAGAAGTGTCTGATTTCAGGGGGTCAGAGTCCCAGTAGTTACACCCAAAAGTGCCTTTGATATAGGAGGTGGCTTCAAAGCAGCTCTCTGAAGAGCACAAGGACCCCTTTCAACCCAGTCCTGTCTTCCAGGCTATCTGTGGGGCGTGCGGGGTTAGGGGGATAAATCAGTGCTTTGTGTGTGGAAAGGACACTACCTATTGACAGGAAGACCCATCAGAATGCAGATGAGTGCTCAGAATGCAGATGAGCCTCACCTTCCTGTGTTTGTGGTTGTCTAGAGGGAATGTACAAAGTGTAGCTGTCATCCACCCCAGACGAGTATTGGGGACAGGCTGTCGGGCACATAGGGCAGTAAGTGCAGAGAAATGTCCACTTTATAAAAGAGGCATTTCTAAAACAGTAATGTTAAATCTAACTCCACCAGTAAGGAGGATTTATCATTACCATTCCAAAGATATGAAACATGAAAAAGCTACCCCTCTCTGATCAAGAATTACAGCTTAAAAGTGCATAAAGGAATTCCCAATGCTGGCCTATGAGAAGGGTAGGCCTCACAGTAGTGAAAAACAAAATAGGCTGTTTGACTACCAGGACATGGCAAACGTAGAAGTACATCTCCTACCTTTTACTTACAAGGCCTTAAGGCCTACCTTAGGGGTGACTTATATGTAATAAAACGGGGGGTTTAAGGCTAGTCAAGTAGTTTTAAATGCCAAGTCAAAGTGGCAGTAAACTGCACACACAGGCACTGCAGTGGCAGGCCTGAGAAAGGTTTGAAAGGCTACTTATGTGGGTGGGACAATCAGTGCTTCAGGACCACTAGTAGCATTTAGATTACACGCCCTGTGTATATGTTATACCACTTTACAAGGGACTTTCTAGTGAATCAAATATGTCAATCAGGTATACACCAATATCACAATGTTTAGGGGAGAAGCACATGCACTTTAGCACTGGTCAGCAGTTGTAAAGTGTTCAGAGTCCTAACGCAAACAAAAAGAATCAGCAAAAACAGGAGGTAAAAGGCAAAAAGTCTGGGGGAAGACCACTCTAAGGATGACGGGTCTAATAATGTGTCTTACTCTCGCAGAGCGAGATAGGCATTCAGTCATTCTCCTTATGCCTCTCACTGGCAATGGGGATATGGGCTAATGCAGTGGGGTCCAGGGATGATATCTGTGCTACACTAATTAATCACTAGGTACCCCTAACCCTGATGCATCCCCATCATTAAAAAAGCTAGGCCGTCCTAAGGAAGAGGGCTGGAGATTACTTGATGGATGATAGAAAGGGCTGCCTCACCCCTGTCTAGAAGTGACATCTAACTTAATTATGACAATCTTCGGAGTGAAGCAGCCGGTTGCTAATGCGAAGGAGACAGGTAAGAGCTGCCGCCAGTTACCTCATCCACCCACTTTGTTATTGCACTATTAGTTGGTGCAAGCATGTTATACACTTGCTGCTCCCTTCTATATTTCTATCGCTCCATGTCAGCAGCTGAGGAGGAAGACCACTCCTAGCTGGTTAGAGACAGTGAGGTCAACTCCCATGCCATGCTCTTTGAGACTCCTGAAGGTGGTCCAGGATGTGGTGCACACTCCAGACTCAAACTCAATCAGTCAAGCAACTGGCAGCTCAATCGACAAACCAATTGCAGCCATTCATAAGGTATACTGAAATCCTGTTCTCCTCCAGGCAGCGGGTACCCAACCCCTAGACAATGTCCCACAGCAGTGCTACCTTTAAATTTAACAAAAAGAGTTGCACCGAACAAACCACATTTAGTCCGTTGTATTCTTTTTATTTTTTTTCTATTTTTTATTAAAGACAAGGTCATACAGGTAAAACAGTGTACAAACATAGGTGCCTGAGATTCATCCGCTGGTACAACTCCAACCAAAGACATAGGTAAATATCCAATTACAAACGGTTTACATTCGATCAAAGTGAGACTATTCTACCCCGACTCCTGCCTTCTTCTAGACAGCGGAGGATCACAGATCCCTCCCCTATACCCATTCCAGTTGTCCCATATTTGTGTCCATTTGTTGGGGCATCCTCTGGATTCGTACACTGTTCTCTCAGTTAACATGCAATAGTCTGTCATTTTCCCATACTATCAATGACGGTGGTTCCTGCGCCCTCCACAATCTTGCGATATTCCTTTTAGCAATCATCATTCCCAGCATCACCCATATTCTCTCTTTAGTGTTTAAATCTGTAGGGCCCCAAATATTCAAGAGACACAACTTTATGTTGCAATCAATCTTATTGCCCATTACTTCCTCCATGCTTTTCGTTAAGTCAGCCCAATACTCTTGGATAACCGGACATTCCCAGAGCATATGTACAAAAGTGCCCTCTTGCCCACATCTCCTTGTGTATCCTGCGTCAGTCCTATAACCCATCTTTACCAGCGTCAGTCCTGCAAGATATATTCTATGGAGTATCTTGAGCTGTACAAGCCTAAGCCTGGAGGAAATGGCTGTTTCTCTGGGAGAGGCGAGTGCCTCGAGCCATTCCTCATCGTCCAGTCCCGCTACGTCATAATCCCTTATTTCTTTATTTTGATATCAACATAAGCTAAATAAAAGCGGTCCCTTGTAGTGGAGAACAGTTCTCTTCCAGATAGCGCGAAGGAAGGGCTCGGACCGCGTATCACGGGGGCACACTTTAATACTTGGAGCACTTCTATACCACCAGAAGTACATCTTCCTAGGATCCTATTCTCAACGATTCTTTTTGCAATCTCCCGTACAAGGTGAGAAAATGGAGGGGGGGCGTGGCTAGCCAGCCAACATGGCGGACGTGAGTCCGTGAAGCGCAAGCCGTTGATCCCCCAGCCCTAGTAATTTCTCCTGATATATCAGTCATCCACGTACCTGCTGGCCGGAACCGGGTAGCGGAAGAGTTGCCGCACCTAATGAGCTGGGCCCCGAGTCTCCCTGGCCTCCTGGCAACGTGTCCGTGATTAACGCGGCCCTGACTGCAGTGAGTCCGCGCGCGGCTTCCCCAGATCCTAAAATGGCTGCCGACAACTAGTTGGAGGATTCGGCGGCAGAGGAGGCCTTCAGTCTGAGCCGGACCCATACGGGCTGAGAGGTGACACTGCTGAGCTCGTCGGAGTGCTTGTGTTGGTGCGGGCCCCCCCCCCCGGAGGGGTGGGACTGCAGCGGTGTGCGATTTGCGGCCCCGCCTGACTCCCGGCGCAGCTTGGAGCCGAAGGAACCGGAGAGGCGAGGGGGGGTCGCTCACGCCATCTGACGCCGGCCCGCTGGGGAAAAAAAGGTACGTCCTAACAGCCGGTGGGCCCCCGGCGAAGACACCGGGATTGACAAAGCGTGGAGGGTTCTCCCCCCCCCCTGCAGAGTAGGGTGTTCCCCGACCTCACGGTGTTGTGTGGAGAAGGAGGTGTGTGGGGGGGACGCTGCCGTCAGGTTATCCCAGACAGTGGAGGCGCCATATTCGTGGAGGCCCTCGCCGGCTGGCACAGTCCCTTGGACAGCGAGGCCCGGGCGGAGGCAGAAGCGGCGGGCACTGGTGCCACCAATAATACACCACACCCAAGACATCTCTCGTGGCCCAGTCTCACCTATGCACCGCTGAAGAAGTGGGAAGCGTGCAACCCGGGTGAGGCGGAGTGGTGGTGAGCGGCTGGCAGAGACCCACGAGTAGACCTGATACGCCCCGGAACCGAGGTAGGGCTCCGCGCACTGCTTGGTGACGTCAGCAACACTGGGTGGTGGACAGAAGATGACAGCACCCGCGGACAGTGTCCCAGATCCCTCTATTAGAAGCACCCAGCTGCGACCCGACACCTGAGTCAGCCACAGTGGACACGAAGGCACTAGCTAGTGCCTGGACACTCCGACGCGGAGGGAACCCCGTGGGTACACTACACCCAAGAGGAAGTTGACTGACGGCCGCTGTTGACGTGGAGGCGGCCACTATAGAGAGATTGTAAGGTGGACTGGGAGACACCTACCTGCCCGCCTGAGACCCGGCGGCTGGGGGGACGTCCATCCCCCGGGAGCCTGACACTACCCGCACCGACTGCTAGCGGTGCGGCCTGACGGGGCCGCAGTCGGACGTACAGTGTATCTGTGATCCGCCACCTTGCCCCGCTGGACAGTTTGAGACGGAGTACACACCTAGCCCTATCAGTCGCCCTCTGAGTTCTGACTACAAGCAGCGGGGAGCGGCCGCTCTGTTCGGCCCCCCCAGACTTTAGTCCACGTGCAAAGTTCACGGGGGTGGACTCCACCGCCGGTGCTGGCATACCGTTCCCGCTGGTCTCCACCCGCGAATGCCCACGGCGCAACAGTTGGTTATGGGCCGGATGAGAGCCAAGACACAGCAGGGGCCCTTACGCGGAAGTGCCTTGGATCCTACGAGCACGAGTACTGGAGGGGCGACAGATCCTGCGACCATGGCTCTAGCAGCAAAAATGGACTCTGTGCTTGCAGCAGTAGAAAGGATAGGCGAAGTACTGGAACACACCAGAACCTCCTTGGAAACCAGGATCGACAAAGTCACCTTGGACTTCACCCTGCTCCATGCAGACCACCGTAAGCTGACGGATAAAGTTACAGTGCAAAGCCAAATGTTAAACGAGTTGCAACCTGTCACGCAAGGCCACACGGCAGCGCTGCAAGACCTGATAGATCGGGTCCACGACCTGGAAGACAAGGCAGATGATGCGGAGGGCCGCTCCCGCCGCAATAACGTCCGCGTGGTGGGCCTGCCAGAAGGCGAAGAAGGAAGGCACCCAGAGCAGTTCACGGAGCGCTGGCTGCGCGACCTCCTGCCCCAGGGAGCACTGTCACAACAATTCGTGGTCGAAAGAGCCCACCGCATCCCGGCGCAGAAACCCCAGCCAGGAGCCAGACCTCGGCCGTTCATCTTTAAACTGCTTAACTACAGGGACAGGGATGCGGTTCTTCGTGAAACACGCAAGATGGAAGGTCTTAAAGTGAGCGGAAGCCCAGTTATGCTTTTCCCAGACTACACAGCTCGGGTGCAGAGACGGAGGAGCAACTACACTGCGGTGAAACGGCAGCTCCGCGCCTTAGAATTACCTTACTCGTTGCTGTTTCCGGCCAGGCTGCGCATTGTTGTAAAAGAAGGGACCCGCTTCTTTGACTCACCAGAAGAGGCGTGGGACTGGCTGGAGGAGTCGGGGTTGTGGTCGGGTCTGCGACCTTCGAACTCTGGGGGTGACAGCACAATGGGCAGAAGAACCCGAAGACGTCGGCGACGGGGGATATGGAAGAACATCCAGCCTGGAATAAGCGCCCCAAGCCCGGAAAACATTCAAAGGGAAAGGCTGCAAGCTCTAGAAGCAGTCACCACCATCGGCTCCTCACGCCCTCAGGAGCGTTCGGACTCCCACGAATGCACCACCTTGGTAGCCAGCGGCCCCTCCTCGCCATCCACGGAAGTTTCGGAAGATCTCGGTGGTAGCCAGTGCCAGTGGTAACCCCGCAAACGGCGGATGACATTATCTGATCGAACACTATTGTGCGAGCCATCTACCTGGACAGCTCACGCAAGTAACCTACTGCCTGATAACTTCTCTGTTTCAGTTGTAGTTACGGGGTAGGGTAAACCTACTGTACTGGATGCACTGGGTGGCTTCTGTGGTGCCGGGGTAGCAATAGCGTTCCCACTACTGGTCGGGTTCCGTACTTTATCCCATGGGGGCGTGGGTGGGAGGGGGAGAAATGGCACACCCACCCAACGCACCGGTTCAATTCACAATCTGCTGGGCCCACGCGAAGACACTAGTGAACACTTGGATGACATATTACACGGGTAGGAGCAAGGGGGACGGCCACAATAGGATATTGCTAGTGCGCACACCCCAACAGGCACCCCACTGTCCTAGTTCACGCTACTTCCTGGTTAGTGGTTTGGACGGCCATTGAGAAATGACCGCCCCAGATGTTACACAGTTTTCTGGTTTCCTAGTTATGTTTTCAGTTGCAGCACACCGACCTGACATGACCTGTCCTTGTTCCCGCGCCACCCAGGCGCGCCCCGGCCTCACCACTGCATCTATTTATCCAAAATGGCGCGAACTGATATAATCACGTGGAACATACGCGGCATGTACACACCCGCGCGCCGCTACTCCATATTTGCATATCTTCAAAGACACTCCGCTGCAATCGCCCTCCTGCAGGAAACACACATGACACAGTCGGAATTAGACAGACTGCGTAGGCGCTGGAGGGGTCAACTATCTGGCACGACATACTCAGCACACGCGCGGGGTACACTAATTTGGGTGAGGGCGGGCACCCCGTTCAAGTGTACGGGCACCGTGATAGATCCTGCAGGCAGGTACACCCTGGCACGTGGGACACTTAATGGTCAACAAATCCTGCTGGGCTCCATTTACGCTCCGAACACTGACCAACCTGCATATCTAGCACAATTGTCCACAACGCTGGCCCCTTATGCCGGACTCCCTGGCTGTTGGGCGGTGACTTCAATTCGGTGTTAGACGTGCATCTGGATAGATCCTTCCCACCCCTCCGTACGACTCCGGCGACCTCCAACGCGCAAGCTCTTGCAGACTGGCTATCACACTGGGCGCTATCGGATTTGTGGCGGGGTCTACACCCTAATGATCGTATCTACTCTTATTACTCTGCAGTACACGACCTTCACGTGCGGCTGGACAGGGTGGTGGGCTCTCAGCGCTAACCTCGTTGATAGAGGATGCGGAATATTTAGGGCGGACACACTCTGATCATAATCCCCTGAGGCTACGGCTGAACTGGGAGCCCGATCGCCCTCCGGTCCCTACTTGGCGTCTCCAATCAGCTGCACTAGAGGATCAGGAATTCCGTGCATCTCTGCAGTTGGCAATCTCGGAATATTTCGAACTAAATGAAGGGACGGCGAGTAATACGTCCGTGGAATGGGATGCCCATAAAACGGCTATTAGGGGTCATTGCCTCGGTGCCACGTGGAATATACGCAAAAACCTGGCGCTGTCACTTACCCGTCTTGAATCGCAATTACTTCAATTCGAAAGGGAGGGCGAAGGCGGTGGCCGTCATTCAGCTCGTCTGATGGATCTTCGGACGAAACATGCGGAACTTATGGAACGCCTGCGTTGCCATAATTATGTAGCCCATACGGCTCGCACTCACGCCAAAGCTGACAGGGCGGGTCGTTTGTTAGTCTGGCTACTCACGCAGGAGTGTAAGCACACCCCAATCGGGGCGATACGCACAACTGAGGGGGCTCTAGTATATACGCAACGCGAGATCCACAAAGCAATGACTGACCATTATGCACGCCTGTACCGTTCCGCAGGGCAATGTTCTGGCTCCGAACTAGATAGATTTTTTGAGACTATCCGCCTACCCACGGTACCAGAAATCAACCATGAGACACTAGACGGTCCCCTCACTTTGGAGGAAATCGGGGAGGCGATTGGCTCCATGGCGTCGGGGAAAGCGCCGGGACCGGATGGCCTGCCCGCTGAATACTATAAGACCTACCGTGAATCCCTAGTGCCTAAACTGTATGCCCTTTACTCCACAGCCCTTGACGAGTGCACTCTGCCCCTTTCAATGCGCGAGGCCTATCTGGTGTCCTTACCTAAGCCGCACAGGGACCCAGAGGATTTGGGCTCCTACCGTCCCCTGGCACTCCTCAATGTGGACTACAAAATATTCGCCAAGGTGTTGGCAGAGCGCCTGGCGCCGGTGGTGCCTGAGTTGGTCCACAGTGACCAGAATGGCTTTGTGCCTAAACGTAGCACTTCGTTGAACCTGCGGAGGTTCTTCAGGGTGGCGTCGGACAGTATACGGGAGTGGCCTAGAGCGGGCTGTCTAGTGCTGGACCTGGAAAAAGCCTTTGATTGTCTGGAGTGGAGCTACCTCGCGGCAGTACTGTTGCGTTACGGGCTGGGCCTGGGGTTTCTCCAGATGGTTGACCTACTATACAAAAACCCTACAGTGAGGGTCAAGGCGGGGCCATACATCTCTGACGCCATTCCAATTCGCAGAGGCACCAGGCAGGGGTGCCCGCTTTCGCCCCTCCTGTTTGCATTAGCAATCGAGCCCCTGGCAGCGACAATCCGCGCGACGCTGGGAGATGGAATCCCCCTGGGGGATGCGACACATCAGGTATCACTGTATGCGGACGACCTGTTGATTTACGTGCGCGATGTAAACAACATTCCAGCCCGGTTGGCGCAAGTGTTGCGCGACTTCGCCGCACTTTCGGGCCTCAGGGTAAATGCCAGCAAGTCCTGTCTATATGCGTTCAGCATTGACACCCAGGATCCGAGATATACCCTGGATGGTACACAAGTGCAGTGGAAAGCAGACACTTTCCGCTACCTAGGAATTCAGATATATCGCCAACCGGCGGATCTCATTGAGGGTAATCTGGGCCGTGCCGTAACAGCAATTAAGTCCCAAATGCGATTCTGGAGCACGCTCCCGCTGACAGTCACGGGCAGGGTGGCATTATCTAAAATGGTGATCCTTCCCCGACTCCTATACCACTTTGCCAACCTGCCGGTTTACATCCCGGCGGCCTTCTTCACCGCGCTCACTCGGTCGCTTCGGGACTTTCTCTGGGGCAATTCACGTCACAGGGTAGCGCTGTCCAAGCTGTACTTGCCAACCGACCAGGGAGGCCTGGCTGCGCCGTGCTTCGAGCATTACTACCTGGCAGCGCAATTACAATGGATAGCCCGCTGGCTAGCCGACAGGGGCCGTGACGACACCGCGTCCGCGACCCCTCCCCGCTCGCTGGTTGAAATCACTAAAATCTTTCATCCCGCCGCAAAAACTCGCACGCCAATGCCGCTACTCATGATGGTGGCCTATAAATGTTACCGCCGCAGTCTATACATTGCTAGAAATACGATCCCCTACGCTCCGGCCATACCACTAGAGGGCTCTCCCAGCGGACCAGGCACGCTCACATCCATTGCGCTTGCAGAGTGGCACGAAGCGGACATACAGACCCTAGGAGACTTATATCGCGACGGCATTCTCAAGACGTATGAATCCCTAGTTGAAGAGTCGGGACTGCCCCCCGGGCAATTCCTTCGTCATCGTTCACTGATTGCATCTTTGACATCTAGTTGGGGAGACATGAAGGACGAGCCCAGCCAACACCATACCATACAGTACCTTCATGTTATGGGGCAAGGTAGGCACTTAATTCGGTGGTTTGCGGCATCCCTACGTACACACGCGGCGGCAAGTCTGGAACCGCTACGCCGCAAATGGGAGGTGGATTCGGCGCGGCCACTGGAGAATAAAGAATGGGGTAAGATATTACAAAGTCCAACACGTATCCCACGCAATATGAGATTCCGCCAAATACAGCTGTTTATACTCCACAGAGCATACCTCACGCCGAAGCGATCAACAGGTACTTCCACCGCACAGACACGGTCTGCCCCCGTTGCGCGGAGTTGGGAGCTGGGTTAATACACATGTTGTGGAGCTGCCATAAACTCCACCCCTACTGGGCGGCGGTGCACGAGGCGCTGCACACATGCACGGGCCGCATTATACCCTTTGAATGGCCTGTCTACCTGCTGCACCTCTTTCACAGAACACCATCCACAAAAGTCTCCTCCCGCTTTCTCGACCTGGGAATGGTGGTGGCCAAACGACTACTTACTAAACGGTGGAAGGCGCCGGATCCGCCACACAAGCGGGCATGGAAGTATTCACTCCTGGCGTGGGCTAAGGCAGAGGGAATAGCTATACTGAGGGAAGAAACGCTGGGACTCCGAAGGACGCCTATGGCGTCAGGCTGGGAAAGTCTACTACAGTCTCTGACGCGGTCTGGGGGTGACAACACAGAGGGCGTCCTGAACATAATGGAGGCACCCGAGGGGGGAGTGATGAGTAAAACCACCAATGCTCAGGAGCAGCGCCACGCAGACACCAAGGTACCATCTGACGCTCAAGAGGTGTAGTGTTGAGTTCTATGCCTGTGGGGGTCTGTCCATGGGACGCCTGGGGTCTGAGAGAGGTGGGAACAATGGGAACAGGAAGTGGAATGAACATCCTAAAGTCGGACTATGCTGCTGTTATCGGTTGATGGGGATTTATCGAATTTTCGCCTCCCCCTGTTTATTAATGTTTTAGTTTTAACATCTGTGTAGGCATGTATCCTGTGATTTCTGCGTAGACTCTGTACACCATGCCACGATACCATACCACCAACGCCTGTTGTAATGTACTCTGTTTAGGTTCCACTAGTTCCTATGCTAGCGATGTCCTTGATATGTATAACAGATTATCACTGATCCACGATTACGCTTAATTACTTTGGCCAAATGCTTCAAGGTATGGTTATTGTTACATGATAAATGTTGCCTGTCTTCAAGATGTATACTTTGCAAAAATAATAATAAAAACAGATTTAAACAACAAGGTGAGAAAATGGAATTAATTGGAGCACCACTCCACTACACGGGACTGCTTTTACTTTCCGACCCAGGAACATACGAAATATGAGCATTATGCCGCTAAAGCCCTGATGAAGTTCCAACGGTTTGTGTGTTTGAGGACCAAAACGCGTTGGCTGTTTTTATGAGCTTATGCTGATATCAAAATAAAGAAAGAAAATAAAGAAAATACAACAGACTAAATGTGCTTTGTTCGGTGCACCTCCTTTTGTTAAATTTGTTGTAAGAATCTGTAACCAGTGGCACCAGAAGGTGACAGGTGCTGGAGTATTGTGCACGACCATTTCCAATAAGACAGCAGTAAGAGAGTGAAGTGCTATCCGTCAGGTTCGTCACCTTGAATCGCGTTTTTGTCTGAAAGCAGTGCTACCTATGGTGCAAGCCACAGACATGCAGAGCTCTCCTTCCCATGAGCAGGAATGCCTCTAGCCTGACACATCAACCATACTCACACCCTCTCATTTGGATGCACAAGATTCATCCCGTAAAGACTGGTTGTAGAAAGGAAAAGAGTACTTAGGCTGAAGACCCCCCAATCTCGCCCTACAATAGGCCTAGGATTCTCCCTGCCGGACCCCCAGTAGGCAGGGAGGATGCATTTAGGTGCCTAAGGCTGAAAAATGGAGGTTGTCAGTGATACTTGTAGTGAGTAGGATCTCTACAAAACATTGCAGCCGCTTTATAAAGATATCATTGAGTTCCTTAAAAATTAAACACAAATTGTTTTCTGTGACTTACTATCCAGTAAGAGCTCTTTTCACTGATTCCTCCTCTCTTTGGTCACTCACAGATAATACCTCTGATGATCGTAAATTTTCCAGGCATTTAAGATTTGAGTTTTGATGAGACCTGTATGCATCCAAGACCATTCAATTTATTACGTTCTTAATTTACATAGAATTTGCTGCTCTCTAACGGTGATCATTTCTGATAATTATTCACTGGCACTTCTATCTCTTCTGACCCACTGTGTCTGATCTCGCTCTCTCTCAATTGGCACCTCCAGGCCCTCCCTGCTTGGCCTGTACCATAAACACGTTTTACGTAGGGTCCCGCAGACTCCTGTGATCCTTGGCCGCTCCCTGTCGGATCTATCCTTGATAAACCCCCGTAATAGGGCGTACAAGTAAAGGGAGGAGTGATAACGTCCCTGTATGGACCAGTTAGAACCTCTGACCTGAACCCTGAGCTTGGTACCCCCTTATAAAATGCACACAATATCCAATATTTGCCTAGGGCTGGTCTGTCTCCCCCTGGCTGCACAGCACTCCATTGCTTCCTGGCTAGGTGTGTGCTATTGAAATATCTATATAGACATACATTTTCAGATACCATTGTTGCAGGGAGAGTTATCAATGATGCTAGTCATGGCAGGAAGCTTGGCTACCAAAATGATTTTTTTACACAAGAGACAAGTGCAGCATCATTACATTAGGGAGTTATGAAGGTGAAGGTGCAGCTATATTGATAAGGTACGCTGTGCTAGAATGAATTGCCCTGGATGGTGCTGTCGTTGGTGCAGTGCTTGCCCCAGAGTTGCGGTGAGACCTGGTGGAGAGGCCGAGCACAAGTATCTATCTGCAGACCATGGAGAATGGCATTGTGATAGCTTGAGATAAATGGAGCATGGACAATGGAAGGTGATAGAGGTAAATGAATCAGGGACAATAGCTTTGTCAATAAGAGGTACATTCATCATAGACAATGGTCTTGTGGTAGACAAAGTAAGCATGACTGAGTGATTTACATATCTGTCGTTGATTACTGGGATATGAATATTTTCATATCATGAATCGGAATTGGTGCTCCACATGTCTGACGGTTTCTCTGTTTTACTGTGAGCTTTTTTTTTTATCACAAATTTATTGAGAAATCGAAGGCTGCTTTTCTAAATGCTGGAGTGGCTGTCTAGTGATTACTACGTGAGCTTCTTTTTTCAAGACTCTGTAAAGATCTGTTGAGGGCATGTGTGGAGCTGTCGTGGTTTGGTCGGGTGTGTGTGTTAGGCTCTTCAAGGGACTTTGGGCCATATGTACGAAAGCATTTAGCATTTCTTAACTGACCGAATCGCTATTTCGGGCCGTTAAGAAATGCTAAATGGCCTTTCCATATGTACAAAGGGCGTTTGGGAATCGCATCATGCGATTTCTCCCCAGTACAAATCACATTTTGCGATGCACAAATAGGAAATCGCAAATGAGGATTTCCTATTTGCAATTTCCTAAGCATATGTACGTAGCATTTCCCAAATGCGAAATGGGCATTTAGGAAATGCTATTACTATTGACTCGAAGTCGATGGTAACCATGTGCAATTTAAAAAAAGCACTCCAAATGCCTTTGTTAAAGTGATATACAGCACACACATGCCCCCAGGGCTGTGTGCGCTTTAGATGTGCACCACTTTTTTCAGGGTGCATCAAGGGGGGCCTTAGGCCCATTGTCACCCTTGCTTTAGCATTTCTTAATTTGCGATTTCTGAATAGGAAATCGCTAATTAGGAAATGCAAAACCATTCGTACTTATGGACCTTTAGGCTCATAGAAACAAAAGGTTCGGTATTTCCTAAATAGCGATTCCTTCTCTGTAGGAATCGCTATTAGGAAATCGCGGTTTTTGCACATTCCATTTTGCATTTCCTAAATAGCGATTTCTTAGGATTTGCTATTTAGGAAATATAAAATTAGAATTTCGTACATCTGGCCCATATGTGCGATCAGCGGCGGCCGGCTCAGGTAAGTGCGGTGAGGCGGGGCAGGTCACGGCAGGGGGAAAGGTGACGGATGACGTAATAGGTATCATTTATTTATTTAATTATACCTATTCCGTCGTTCGTCGGCTCCCCCCCTGCCGCGCCCAGCCCCGCTCCACCGCGCTTACCTGAGCCGGCTGCCGCTGTGTGCGATGTGTAAGAGTATGCCGGGTGGGGCTATGAGTAGATGCTGATTACTGTTTAATTTCACCCCCTTTCTGCATAGGTGGCGTTGTTAAATTGATGAAGATTTTACTTTGCCCTCCTTGTAGCATTAAACATTGAGTAGCAGTGAGATATTTTATTCTAGGGTAATTTACAGTCACCCAGAAAGAACATGGAGTGACGGAAACAAGCTGTTATCCAGTATTGGATCTTTCATAGATTCACATGCTTTAATCATCCCCGGAGTCGAGGTGGGAGTCTCACGGTATAATAAAATAAATATATAGAACAGTAGTAAAACATATTACAATAGGCTATAATGGACTGTACAGTCACTGTAGTAGCCAGTCCTTATCATTTTGTAAAAAGACCAAAGTTGAAACACAGCCAATCAGGCTCTAGCACCCTCTAGAACACTCCACAGAGAGGCAAGTCCCTCAGATTTTCTACTGCGCATCGTGTGACAGGGAGTCTCCCTGAGCTCTGCTCAGTTTTTTGCTACTTCTTTGGATTTCGTGAGTACAGAATGTCGGATACTTCTAAGAAAGGTTTATTCTTGCCTTGTGGCTCTTGTGGTAAAAAGAGACTACATTTTGAAGATCCCCCACAAGGAGTGTATTTATTGCCTTTACTCTGCTCATAAAGTCAAGGACTGTAGGATTTGCAGGACCTTTTCAGCTAAAACCTTAAAAGACAGGGAAGGCAGATTTCTTATTTGGCTGGAGAGGCTAAAATCTAAATCCTCTGTGGTGTCGGAGGATGAAGGCAGTGGTAGTTCTCAAGCGTCAGTCCAGCTGGCTAAGAAAAGGGACAGATCTGAGGAATTTCCTGAGAGACTTGGAAAGTCATCTAAAAAGTCCCAACATGAGACTATCCACTCTACCTCTAAAAAAGGGAAGCTGACATTCTCTTCTGAGGGAAAATCTGGAGGAAAAAACTACCTCTAAAACGCCTCAGAAAGCTGCCTTCAAACAGCCTAAAATTCAGTCAGAGTCTTCCTCGTCGTCGAAAAAGGCATCGTCGACGATAAAACCACCACCTTCGTCGACGCTTACTTCATCGAAGGAGCTATCGGCGAAGTCTGTACCATCGTCGACGAAAATCTCTTCGCCGTCGGCGAAGGCACTGTCGACGGTACCACGACAACGACAGTCTCTCACCTGTCGACGTCTCTCCCGCCGACGACACCATCGGCGTCGACTGTCCCTCCCTCGTCGACGCCTCCTCTGTCGACGATGACCACTGCATCGACGACGACATCATCGTCGACGATGGTTCTTCCGTTGACGGCCTCAACGATGACTACATCAACGTTGACGACGGTCATGTCAACTTCAACGATATCTGATTTACCGTCGACAGTCATCTCGTCGACGCTTATACGGAGAAGGCCTACTTCCTTGCAATTGACACCTGTATTGTCATCCAGGTTCGCGTCCACGGTCCCGTCGACGAGAGGTTTTTTCCAAGACCCTTCATATGTATCTCCTTTACCTCCTAGCCATTTTTTGGAGGAATCTGAAGATGATGGGCTGTTGAGTCCAGCTCGCAGCCCCTCTCAACTTCAAGTACCAAGAAGAGGACGATGAGGAGGACTATTATGAACATTATCAAAGAGCCCCTATGCAAAGGCCTCACGTTTTGCTGCCTCGTCAAGAACCTATGGTTCAAATGCCTGTGGCACTGGTGCAGGACTTGACAGCTATGCTGCAGGACTACCATACTCATTTTCCTACTGCAGCAGGTTCTGGTCACAGACAACCCTCTCCTCCGCCTGCTCTGCATTCAGCAGGCCCCTCCATTACGGAAACTCAAGATATTTTGCCTGCGCCACAAGATACAGGAGCGCAAGATGACGACGACGATACAGTCACTGAGGAAGGTGAACTCCCTAAGACACCTACTACCATCGATGAGTGGGAGGATTACTTAATCCCAACACCGTCCCCTCCGGCTCCTTAGACAACTGATTCACCTCCGGAGGACATTGGAGGTTTTCATGCCATCATGGAAAGGGCGGCAAACCGTTTCCACCTTCCCATGCTTGTTAAGCTGTCCGACTGCTTTTTATATGATTTTAAGGACCAGAACAGGAAATCGGTCCGCGCTATTCCAATCATTGACCATATTTGGGAAGAGGGTGTTAAAATTATGAAAAATCCTTTCTCTGTGCCTGCAATTCTTCCTAGAATTGACAAAAAGTATAGGGCCCCTGAATGCCTGTCCGGCCATCCTAGGCCAGGTTCCGTGATTTCCCAAGCTGCACAGTGCAGATCTAGAAATCCTTCAGCGCCAATCCCTGCACCACCTTATAAGGATGGAAGGAGACTAGATAATATAGGGAAAAGATTCACCACCATGGCAGGTGCTTCTGCGCGTGCTGCGAACTCCTTGGCAATTCTGGGAAGGTGCGACCGCCAAATGTGGTCTGATGTTGCTCCGTACCTCGAAATTTTGTCGGATGACAAGAAACAGGAGGCGAGAAAAATACTCCTTGAAGGAAAGAGGGCAGCATCCGATATAATAGACATTCCATTTTTTAATGCCTATTTATTTCTTGGGATATAAGGTGATCCATTATATTCAGTAGACCCATAAGAAAGATAAACCTCTACGTGTTGATTTATAAACAGTAACACAAGATACAAAATTATTTCTGTCATTGGTCTATTTGTACACTGTATACTTGAATACCACGTATAGTATGAAACTCTGTCAATGAGAAATAAATAGGAGTTTTTCTTTTGCATAAGTGATTTTCTCAAATTGTCTTTTTCCTGTGAGGAGTTATACAGAATTTTGGATCAGGAGCTATGTTTTACCATACATGAATGGAAATGTGTAATTTAATGAGTGCCGAGGTACAACTATTGTGTATAGCTTTTGTCAACTGGCTGGGGCAGCAGTTCTCCATCGACAGGGATGGCTCAAGTCTACCACCTTTCGTCCTATGGTACAGAGCAAGATACTTGATATGCCATTCGATGGGGATGCGCTGTTTGGCAAACACATCAACGATGCCTTACAGGAAATTAAAAAGGACACGGACACAGCCAAAGCCTTGGGTACTCTTCAGTACCGAAAGACACCCTTTCGAGGCGCCTGTGGCAGAGGATCTTATTCCTTTCGTGGTACCTACCAAAGATATCAACCCCAGAATTACCAAAATAGATATGTCTATCAACAGCAACAAACCTACAGAGCCCCCCCCGCTGCTGCTTACTTCAGACAGCAAAACAGGAGAAAATAGCCCCAGCAGGCCAGAGATAATGCTAGGAAGCTGTGACACTTCTCCAGCACCTGCAACAATTCGGTCACGCTTCACCCCCAGGACTCCGAATATTTCTCTACATTTCGACCAATGGAAGAAAGTAACCTCAGACAAATGGGTACTGGACATAGTCAGATTTGGGCATACCCTAGAATTTGTAAAGACCCCTACGCCCCATCCACCTCTAAAGAAACCCCCACCTCATCTTACTCTCCTGAAAGAAGCCAGAATTATGCTCCAGAAGGGAGCTATAGAGAGAGTCCCCCACTTCCAAGTGGGAAAAGGTTTTTACTCCCGTTTCTTTCTGGTCAAGAAAAGGTCGGGAGAGTGGAGGCCAATTCTAGATTTAAGGAGATTAAACAAATTTCTGCTAAAAAAGTCCTTCCGAATGGTTACTCTTCAGGAGATTCTGCAGCTCCTCGATCAAGGCTGTTTTCATGACAACACTAGATCTGCAGGATGCATACTTTCACATCCCTATCCATCCCAAACATCGAAAGTTTTTCCTTTTTACTGTGGCAGGTGCGCATTTTCAATTCAAGGTTCTCCTTTTTGGTCTGTGGTCAGCTCCAAGAGTTTTTACGAAATGTCTGGCGCCAGTCGCTGCTCATCTCAGGCTGCAGGGCCTGCAGCTGTTCCCTTACCTAGACGACTGGCTAATAAAAGCACCGTCCTTTCGACAAGCCTCAAAAGCAACGCTAACTTGCCTTCAGATGTTTCAATCCCTGGGTCTAGCTCTCAACTTCCAAAAGTCAGTTTTACATCCTTCTCAAAGGACGCAATTTCTGGGGGCAGTTTTGGACACTATCCAAGACAAGGCATTCTTGTCCACAGAAAGACAATCACACCTAATTTCACTAGGAACAAGGTTAAGAAGAAGAAAGCTCGCTTCTGTAAGGATGATAAAATCTCTTCCTCGGGGGCGTGGCCGGGCAAGATGGCCGGACGGACGTAGCTCGTCTCGGCTCCCGGTCCGCGCTGTAGTCTCGTGCCTCGATCGCAACCTATGCCACCTGAAAATCGACCTTGACGGCACAGGTGGCCACCGGAAAGCAGTGGGCACATAATGCTACCTTGAGGCGGAGGCACACCTCATGTGGCGCCTGGTTGCGGGGCTCAACACGAATGAGGCCGGAGAGCGACAAAATGGCGGCCCTCGTTCCAGAGGGGGCTGCGGATCTCCATTAACGGCAGCTCTGGAGATAGACTTGCGACGGCCGGTGCTCGAAGGTGAACACTACGGAGCCCGGTGACGACTGCGATGTAAATACACCGGAGATGTGGTGCGGTACCGGCGCTGGTGGCTGCGGTGACGTGGGAGGCTCCGATGGGCTGGGAGACGAAGCGTTATGTAGCAGGTACGTGGCGGACACGGTCTGTCGAGCGGAGCTACCCTCGACCATCCCTGACGCGGCTGTGGCTCCCGGAGGTGTGATGTTGGGCACCGTTGACTGATGTTGGGCACCGCGGACTGCTGACTCCCTTCTAGCGCCGAGGCCCCTGCTCTGCCTGACCCTAAGATGGCGGCCCTGGGCGAGCGCCGATAACTGAGAGGGACTTTCCCCCATCACTGCTGCTCCCACCTCGATTCAGGGACCTGAGGCGGGCGCTCCCGCAACCCCACTGAGAGCCACGAGGGCAGCGCGGGCCGTTTCCTGCGTGGAGAGGGGTGGCACAGGTCCCCACACGCCCTGAGGGAGAGCGCCGCATTTTGGGCCTGGACTACAAGGGTCACCATCCACCCACTACTGGTGGGACGCATCAGCAGACCGGCAATCCCAGCCACATACCCTCCTAGGGGGACATCACGAGTCGCCAGGTACGCCACCCCTTTACCACGGCTGCCACAGAACGTGGGACCGGCCCCCTATGCCACCAAAGAAGCCGTCGTGCAAGGCCACGAACAGGGTGTCAGATTTCTTCCCACCAGCAGACAAGAGCCAGCCCTCGAGTAGTGACGGGGTGCGAGGCACCATGGCTCTCACTAAAGAGGATCTCTTGGCAACTTTGAGGGAATTCAAGGCGGAATTGAGGGTGGAATTGGGGCAGGACCTCAAGGCATCAATAGACCAACTAAGCTGACCTCACCGGCAGGCTCGCTTCTCTGCAGCAAGATGTTGACTCTGTCGGCACTAGGGTCCTAGACCTGGAAACCCAAACCCAGGATATTGATAAGCACACAGCTGCCATGCGGAAGACATTCATACCCTCCAAGAGCAATGGCACCAAGCGCAATTAAAGGCGGAGGATTTAGAAAATAGGGCCCGGAGAGAGAACCTTCGACTCCGTGACCTGGAGGAGGGGAGCGGAGGGGACAGATCTGGAGGCATTTCTGGAGGGGCTGTTTGCCGAGGTTCTGAGTCCAACCACCCTAAAGATAAAGCTCGACAGGGTTCACCGCGTTGGAGGCCAGCCGACTGGAGACAAGAAAAGACCGAGAGATGTGCTGGCGAAATTTCATTCCTATAAAGTTAAGGAAGCAGTACTACTCGCAGCCAGGAAAAAAGGTACGGTCTCTTTCTAAGGCCACTCATGCACCATCTTTCAGGACCTAGCACCGGCCACGTTGGCCAGGAGACAGGCGTTTAGGCCCATCACGCTGAAACTGAGGGCGGATCAGGTTCGCTATCGCTGGACATATCCATTTGGGCTGGCGTTCGAATATAAAAACAAGCCACGGCACATTTCAGACCTGCGGGAAGGATTGGATCTTCTGGGCCTCCCCTCCGAGGATACTGACGAGGCAGGACACAAAGCACGAGATCCGACGGGGGCCAGCCCTCAGACGAGCTCATGGACCGCAGGCCGGAGGAGAAATCGTAGGTGAGGTCTGGTGGCCTGCAATTTCCTATTTAGAAGGGGTCTTGCTCCAGGAACGGACCCCCCAGAACAAACCGAACACCACGGGCCATAACGGGGACGAGAACTAAGGCCCTATGGAGGGGAGGCCACTCCTACTGAACCCTGCCACGTTGATCACATGGACCCTCCTAACAATAATGCCAAGACACTGTGGAGGCCGGGAGCAGCGGCAAGCGCCACCCTCTGTCGCTGGAGCGAGTGGGGGTGGGAGTGCGAGGACAGGCCTCGATGTGGACTCGAGCCGGGACCTGAAGCCAGACCCCAAGGACAATCTGTACTATAACCGAGTCCAGAACAGACCTCGGGATACCTGGGGGACCGGCGACTACGGTAGGCTGCCCAAGGACGAAATGACCAGGGCCGAACTTGATACGTAAATGCCATGGTATAGGCACATAACATAGTTTCTGGATAAGTACGGGGCGGGCGCGGATGGGGACCTCGGTCCCTCAGCTCCCCCCAACATGTTTAATGGGGTGCTTCACCCCAATGTCGGAGATCTGTCATCAATCCGACGTCTGTTCATGAGGGTAACGTTGTTTTTTTTGTTTGTTGGGAAGGGGGGGACGGGTGGAAAGGGGGGACGGGTGGGAGGGAGACTGGTGGTGGTTTTTTTAATGCAACTACACACCAAATATGTGCCACGGGTTCGTCTCTATACAGGGTAGCTACCTCAGGTCCAGGCGCGGCAAGAGCTGCGGTGCAGGGGACATGAAGGATATCCAACGGTTTTCTAGAGGGCGGAGTGGGGATGCAAGGAACCGATGGTAATTACAATAGGATCCTGGAATGTAAAGGGCCTTAATTCACCACAGAAACGCCAGAAGGTCTGGAAATACATCACTCATCATCATTTAGATATTGTGGCGCTGCAGGAGACACATCTTTCACGCGCAGAGGAGACTCGCTTTCGCCACCCTCAATACCCCTGATCTATAGAGCCTCTGCGCTTACTAAACACCGGGGGACGGCGCTTCTTTTCCATACCTCTACGACATTTCAACCTACTGCCACTAAATCAGACAAAGAGGGCCGCTGGGTAATGGTCAAAGGCATACTGAAGGGAAAACTTTGCACTTTCATTTCGGCCTACGCACCGAACACGGGTCAAACACCCTTCCTGCAGCTACTTTTGGGGAAAATACAGGGATTTGCGGAGGGGCACGACACTTCTCCTAGGCGATTTCAACTTAACTTGGCAAGCAGAACTTGACAGCACACACCCCCACAGACACGAATCCAGCGGCTTTACCAGGGAGGTTAGACAACAGATTCACGATATGGGCCTTAGGGACACATGGAGGACTCTTTATCCCCAGTTGAGGGATTACACCTTCTACTCGCACGTGCACCGCACGTACTCTAGACTCGATTACATATTCATCAGCCAACACTTAGTGGGGTCTCTGCGGGAGGCGAAGATCTTTCCGTTTTCAATATCAGACCATAGCCTGGTCTCGATATGTCTCTCCTGGAGCCCGCAGGGGCTGTGCACGGAACTCAGAGACACGATCAAGGATTTTTTTGCCCAGAACGCGATTTTAGACACCTCAGAGTTCAATACTTGGGATGCCTTTAAAGCAGTCTTTCGAGGGCGCTGCATCGCGCTTAACTCCGCGCTGAACAAAAGAAGGACTCAAGAAAGGATAGAATTAGAGGCGGCGCTCTCACTGGCAGAAGCTTCCCATAAAACACAACCCACTAGGGACTCCCTACGCACACTCACCACACTGCGAGGAAAACTTAGGGCCATTTATAACAATAGGGCAGAACACACCCTTCTGAAGCTTTGCCAGATATCTTACTCCCAGGGGAACAAGATTGGTAGACATCTGGCCCGCCAACTGAAAGAAAAGAGAGAACGGGAATACATAGGAGGCATACTGCTGGAGGGAGGAGGGCTGACCAATAGAGACATTGATAAAGCAGACACCTTTGGTGCCTTCTACCGAACCCTGTATACAGGGGAACGGCGCGACATAGAAGTGCAAAATGAATACTTGCGAGCCCTGACACTCCCCCAAGTTACAGCTGAATGGAATGACACGCTCACGGCCCCCATAACCTCGGAGGAAGTGGCCCTCGCTATTAAAGCTCTCAAACCGCACAAAGCCCCAGGCCCGGATGGCTATACAGCTCAATTCTATAAAACTTTTGCTCCCGACATTTTGCCTCACCTGACCCATCTATTTAACACCATGGCCGAGACGGGGACGGTCCCACCCACGATGGCGGAGGCGGTGATAACAGTCATTCCGAAACAGGGGAAACACCCGCAGAAATGCGCCTCATATCGCCCTATAGCTCTCCTCAACCTGGATGCCAAATTATACTCATCCATTCTCGCGGCAAGGCTGAATGACTTGATGCCGGACCTCATTCATCCAGACCAGTCTGGGTTCATCAAAGGACGCCAAACTCATGATAACACCAGACGTATCATCCACCTAATCGAAAAAGCTAATAAGAAACAGATCCCGGCGGTACTGGTAGGCCTTGACGCCGAGAAGGCGTCCGATAGGGTGGACTGGGCCTTCCTTTTCGCTGCCCTTACTCATTTTGGGTTCGACGACAAATTTATCACCATGGTCCGGGCCAACTATACTCAACCCCGCTCGAGAGTTCAGGTGAACGGGGTGCTGTCGCCTTCCTTCTCTCTCACTAGAGGCACCCGTCAGGGGTGTCCTCTCTCGCCACTACTGTTTGCCCTTAGTATCGAGCCCCTGGCTGTGGCGGTCCGGGCATCACCGGAAATACGAGGTATCCCCTTCAGTGGAGAATCACACAAGATATCGCTATTTGCGGACGATGTGCTCCTGTCCCTTGCAGAGCCAGCCACTTCTCTCCCTGCACTCCAAGTAGAGCTCAGGCGCTTCGAAACAGTTGCGGGGTTTAAAATTAATATGGAGAAATCCTCCATACTTAACCTCACGATCCCAGCGGCTGAGGTGGAGATGCTACGACCATGCACCTCATTACAATGGACGACCCGCCCCCTTCAATATCTGGGGGTCCAGTTAACATCACGAGTGGAAGAGCTGTACAAAGCCAATTACCCATCCGCCCTCCTGCGACTCCAGATGGATATTGCACGATGGAAACCGCTTTTCATATCCTGGCTTGGCCGCATACACGCAATTAAAATTACGGTGCTCCCTAAGCTTCTCTACCTATTTCAGGCGCTTCCCATTGAGTTAGACACAGACCTACTCCCCAAAATAAAATCAATGGTGTTGACGCTTATCTGGCAAGGGGGGCGAGCGCGGTTTTCCTATGCAATCCTGAGGCGGCCGAGGAAAGAGGGGGGGGTGGGCCTCCCAGATTTCGGATTATACTATAAAGCAGCCCAACTGAGGGTGGTCACCGAATGGGCCAAAAGGGAATCAGAGAAGCATTGGCTTCATATGGACAGGGCTGTCGCTGGTCGGTCGATTTGGGATCTCATCTGGCGCCACAAGACCGATAGACCAAAAACACCTACCTTAGCACCCCCACCCGGACCACCCTGAAGGCATGGGACTCTGTCTCACACAACACCCAGTGGACCACATTTCCGTCCCCTTACACGCCAATCCACTACAACCCGGCATTTCCCCCGGCCATGGGGGAAGGGCTCTTTGATCAATGGCGGGAGGGAGGGTGCAGGGCACTGACTCACCTATTTCACAATTATGACATCCTCACCTTTGACAACTGCAAGAGGGACTACGGGGTGGAACACATTGAACACTTTCACTACCTTCAATTGAAGCACTGGGCGCTTACGCCTTCCGTCTACGAGGCCGCCACTAGACCACTTACGAAATTTGAAAGCTATGTACAAAAAGTAGATTCTATGAAGGGGTGATTTCCTATTTGTATTCCTATCTTCTAACCTCTCTGCACACTCCACGCCCCCGCCATATGAGCATGTGGGAGGGTATTTCGCAGCGCAACATTTCCGATAACGAATGGGAGGGCCTATGGTCTGACATTGCGAAATTTAATCATTCCACGGAATTACGCGAGGCCCATCTCAAAACCATGATGGACTGGTACCTTTACCCTGCCAAGCTTAAAAAGATATTCCCTGGCTCGTCAGACAGGTGCTGGAGGGGGTGGGCTACTAGGGAGACTTCCAGCACATTTGGTGGGACTGCCCTGGGATAAGACCCTTCTGGGAGAAATTCTTGCACAAATCAAAGATATACTAGGTTATCCCATACCGACCACTATGACAGAAGTCCTCCTGGGTTTGCGTGATCCATCACTTAAGCACCAAACCAAGGCTGATAAGGCCATCATGTGGACATGTATTGTGGCCGCGAAAGTGGCGATCGCGGCCGCCTGGAAGAAAAAGAGGCACCTGCAATTTCACTGTGGCACTCCAGACTATGGAAACTCCTAAGTTTAGAACGGATGGCTGACATCTTTAGAGATGATTACAAAAACTTTGAATACAGATGGGGCCCTGGTTTGCTTTCCTCACGAAGGGGTTACCGTCGGCGGTATGTCCTCCCTCCCTTAGAGCAATGCACTTATTTCAAGTATAACAAGACCTGAGAATGACATGTCGGCTGGGACGCACTAACTAGGCAGCCACCACCAGTAAGGGGATGGGTGGGGAAGGGAAGGAGGGGGCTGTTTTTGTTTATGTTTTAGTTAATTCAATAATCCCCTTGGGGATCTTGAACTCTTGGTAGAGGCTACCTCCCCCGCTGGGAGGTTTGAGAATGCGGCTGTCACAAAAGAAAGACAGATGAGTGAAGGCCTTACTAGGACGCAATATGAGTTTAGCTAGCCATGTCATGAGAAAACTGTATCTTCTTATTAGGTTCTTGTGTGATTGGGGCTAGGCACCGGTAGAGTGTGGTGTCTCTCACTCTTCTGTCTTCTGCATGAGCACGATACAAACCTCTTCATGCTGTACCATTATTGACTGACGTTGTAACAAAATGATTAAATGCTAATAAAAAACACGTTTGAAAAAAAAAAATCTCTTCCTCGGAATGTTGTCCTCTGCAATACTATTGGTACCTCATTCTCGTCTCAGGATGAGACCGATACAAGCAGAACTAGACAAGCAATGGCTTCAGGTAACCGGATCGTTCAACGCCCTGGTAAAGATAACTCCGGTCATGTGAACAGCTCTGCTTTGGTGGCAGCGCTCCAGCAATCTCTCGACAGGGCTAACTTTCCTTTCTCGAACACCAGAGTTCGTCCTCACTACAGATGCTTCTCTCGAAGGATGGGGGGCTCACCTTCAAGATCTCCGCATAAGGCGGAAATGGTCCAAAGCACTGTCAAAGATGCACATCAACTTTCTGGAGCTTCGGGCCATATTTCTAGCCTTACAGGCTTTCCTCCCAAGACTTCAGGGATCCTCCATCCTCATAAGGACAGACAATACCACATGCATGCATTACCTAAACAAGCAAAAAGGAACGCGCTCTCACATCGTATCTCAGGAAGCTCAAGAGATATGGAAATGGCTTCTCTCTCACCACATATCTATAAAAGTGGTACATCTGCCTGGGATAAACAGCAGTCTAGCAGACACCTTAAGCTGAACTTCGAATTCTTGCCACGAGTGGGAACTAGACCAGACAATCCTGGAATACATTTTCCAGATGTAGGACAAGCCCAACTTGGACCTCTTTGCTTCTGAGACAAATCGGAAATGCCAATTCTATGCCAGCTGGAAACAAGAAAAAGGCTCTTGGGGAAACGCTTTTATGATGAGATGGACGGGGATCTCCGCCTACGCTTTCCCCCCCTTTCCGTTACTCCCGAGACTTCTCAGGAAGCTGAAGATGGAGCCATGCCGGATAGTATATTTTTTGCCCCACGTTGGCCGTGTCAGCACTGGTTCACAGAGCTTCTCCTACTCTCGGAATGCAGACGTCCCAGTATCGCCAACACTGCTGACATTGAGCAAGGGCCAGATTCTTAATCCGCATCCAGCCCCGCTGCAACTACATGCCTGGCTCCTGAACTCTCTGAATTCAAGGAATTAGATTTGCCTCAGGACTGTAGAGATATACTTGCTAAAGCTAGAGCACCATCCACGATTAAGACCTACTATCTTACGTGGAAACGTTTTTGTTCTTGGTGCCTCAATAATAATGAACATCCTCTTGACTGTTCTCCAGACAGAATTCTTCCTGATCTGCTTTCACTGGCTAAATCTGGCCTTATGTTCACGTCTATCAAGTTACATCTGGCCGCCATCTCCACTTACAGGCGTTCTTTTGGTGGCCCATCTCTTTGCTCTAGCCGATTGGTCAAGCAGTTTATGAAAGGTCTCTTCAGAGTTTTTCCTCCTATTAGAGCTCCTCCTCCTGAAAGGAGACTTAATCTGGTTCTAGCGCAGCTCATGAAGCATCCCTTAGAACAAATTCACAGAGCAGAGCTAAAATATATCTCCTGGAAGATTGCTTTTTTGTTGGATCTTACTTCCGCTAGGAGAGTCGGCGAAATACAGGCATTTACTATTAAACAACCATATCTTCGCTTTACCAATTACTACGTTCTCCTCAGAACTAATCCAACCTTTATTCCTAAGATTCCATCGTCTTTCCATCTTAATCAGCCTATTATCCTGCGTACATTCTTTCCCAGCCCTATTTCCCCGGCTGAGAAGGCTCTTCACACTCTGGATGTAAAGAGATGTCTAAAATGTTATCTGTCACATACTAAGTCCATCCGAAAGTCAGATCAACTGTTTGTGTCATATGGTGGACAAAACCCAGGTACAGCAGGGACTAAGGCAACAATTGCAAGGTGGATTGCATCAGCTATTCAATTTTGGCACTCTAAAGCAGGAAGTCCTCTTTCTGTCAAACCTAAAGCTCATTCCACAAGAGCAGTGTCATCATCAGCAGCGCTTTTTGCTGGAGTGCCATTGGATAAAATCTGCTGTGCTGCAACTTGGAAAAATGTACATACATTTACACTGCATTACTGCTTGGATTTGGCTACAGAAGCAGAATCAGCTGTAGGACAAGCAGTTTGCGTAACCTTTTCCAATAAGGTAAGCCTCTGTTTGGAGGTGATTATTTATTAAATGCTAATTCAAGGTATGTGTTTCACATGTTAATGCTGTCTTTCTCCTCATGCATAGTGCTTTTTTCATATTATGTTGCATATGTTGCATATATATATATGTTGATGCATATCTTTTTACGAGGTACCTAAATGTCATTCGTATGATACCCACCATCTGCTAAAATAATTCTATATTTTAACTGCTAGCTATTCTGAGTCAAGCATGCATAGCTGCCAAGGTTTCAGATTACTTATGAGTGACATTTTCATAATGTCAGTGTAATTATGAGTGACATTCAACCACTATGAGTGACACTAACTCGCGAGCAAAAATAAAGCAATGAAGACAGGGGAAAAATAAGTATCAGAAATGACACCCATTTGAGCAACGAGAAACTCGAAGAGATCTTAAAACTGCTGCAAATCACCAGAAACATAGCTGCCAAGTTTGCAAACTGCTTAAGTGTGACATCTTGGTGGTGTCAGTGTGCATATGAGCAGGGCCACTGGAATTATGTGATTGTGCTGGTATTTTCGCATAATTGTAGACTTGCCGCATTTGCCACATAATCCATCACCTGCTGCATAATCTGCAGATTTAAAAAAAACTTTGTTTCTAGCTCAAACGGTTCAAAAGTTAGTAAAAACACAACGACATGTGTTGCCGAGCAGTGGAAGGCCCTTTGCAAAGGTTGACTGGTCAACTTTATGTAGTTTATTGCTATAGTTGGGTGTTAAGCTGGTGCTAATAAAAACGGTTCAAAAGTTAGTAAAAACACAACGACATGTGTTGCCGAGCAGTGGACGGCCCTTTGCAAAGGTTGACTGGTCAACTTTATGTAGTTTATTGCTATAGTTGGGTGTTAAGCTGGTGCTAATGAAACGCAACAAATGCCCAAACACTACATAAAAATGCAAATACTTTTAGGGAATGTAAGATAAAGTCAAAATAGTTTTAAGGGTTTGGATTTTTCTTATAATGCGTCACTCTAGGTACTGTACCGCTGTGAAACAAAGGTAAAAAAAATTGCCAGGCCCGAATTGATGCATGTTTACTTCTCTGTCACACCGACCCCAATGATGTGCGGGGAAAGTGGCTCTCTGTCACACCGACCCCAATGCTGTGCGGTAAAAGTGGCATGGGGCTGTCTCAAATGTGGGAGTGGCTCTATTACCTTGAGACAACCAAGATCTCTTGTTTTTGCCCACGGTAACAGGTTTACACAGCAGCTTCAGAGCAGGGTGGCAGGTCCCGGCAGAGGCCATCTGTCTGAGATCTGATCCAGAGATAGCGCTGTGTATAACCCTGCCACAAACATACACACACAGCCTACGGAGCACGAGGCAGCATGAAAAATGATTACGGAGTTTAAACAATAAATGTAACAAATGTATAATTATGGAGTGCAACATTCAGTAAAACGTGGCATTATTGCTAAATCAAGTTACCTAGAGGCAGAGGGCTGCTGGTGGATTCACTTTCGTTCTGGAGCTGCTATCAAACATGACGGTCACAGCCTTTGACCTGCTCTCTCTCCAGAATCCAGAGGGCGCGGAGGAGGGGACACCCAACCCCACTCTCATGTCACTGACCACGTAGGATAAATTAACTGCAGTGACGACGGATCCTCCACGTGAGGCTGGCGGGTGAGCTTGGAGCTTAATAGTTTGTGATTGAGGAAGACCCGTCTAACACAATAAAGCAGCCTGAGAAATGAAACCGTGGCACACGTGAATCTCTGAGGGGCGGGGCGGTGCGTCGGAGCACAATTTGTTTTTGCCGCGCAGCGCCGAAACAAAGTTTCTGACTGAAGTCTTAAACTTTGCAGGGGTCACCATGGCAACCAGTGAGTGCCTCAGCAACAGAATATTAAGCTGTAAATAGCGAAGGAATTGCCCACGCAGGTGGCTTTTATTTGGTGATGGAGCACCTCATGATCTCCCAGTGTATCAGGGAGCTTTGTAAATGCGTGACTAATGCATTTGAGTGCGGTGATGCGGCCACCAGCACTGATGCGTGGTACTTGGCAGGGCTGAGCATGTGAATCTATGAAAGATCCAATACTGGATACGAAAACAAGTTACTTACCTGTAACTCCAGTTATCCAGTATTGGTATTTTTCATAGATTCCCATGCGACCCACCCTCCTCCCAGGAGAGGCTTCCCTTATTGCTTTTAATACTTGCTATCACTTGTGCTCGAAAATCTGAGGGACTTGCCTCTCTGTGGAGTGTTCTAGAGGGTGCTAGAGCCTGATTGGCTGTGTTTCAACTTTGGTTCTTTTTACAAAATGACAAGGACTGGCTACTAGAGTGACCGTACAGTCCATTATAGCCTATTGTAATATGTTTTACTACTGTTATATATTTTATTATACCGTGAGACTCCCACCTCGACGGCAGGGATGATTCAAGCATGTGAATCTATGAAAGATACCAATACTGGATAGCTGAAGTTACAGGTAAGTAACTCGTTTTCTTATCTTTCACGATACAAACTTGAGAATTTAAGTGTTTATGCCTGGTTTATAGAGTTGAGCGCTAAAATTAGTTTTCTACCATAGTGATATCTTGGGAATCATTTTCTTTTATACAGAATTGTCGCAGACACAGGTTCCCAAGATCAGTCTAAAGACTGAAATGGAGTCTGGCACAGAGATAAGGAAAACCCAGGCAGCGAAGGGAATAAAGGAGCCATCCAGTGTAGGGACAAAAAATATTTCTCTTGATCCAATCCCATACCACGAGTAATCCCCAACAATATGCTTTGCAGAACGGTGCTTTGTTTGATGACGTCTGGTTGGGTTTTCAGATATACCGTGACATCAATCACCAGATGGACCCTTTAAAGACAATCACAATTCTGGATGGAGACAAGTCATAATGCTCCACTGTGATCTTGGAGTCTTCAGTCTAAACCTCTAATGACGTAACTCCAAACAGAGCTGCTGGGTAGGCTTGGATGAAGGCACAAGCTTGTTCCATTGGTCCAAGCAGAAATGCATGTTTTTTACCACCATGCGAACACATCCCAGCTGGACTCGAGAGAAAAGGATGCTGCTTTAGTTAACAAGGAGTTTACATCTTAAGAATCCATAAAAACCTTTGTACATTCACCTGGAGTATGGTTAAATGACCATGTGGAGAAGCATATGCTCTGCAGGTTGGTTCATATACCATTATCGCTGACACTTTGTCAAGTCTTTTTTGTATAACTGTGAATCAATCAGCTTGGTGGAGAACTTTTATGAACATAAGACATTTACATTTTCAAAGAAGTCTCACATTTCAAAGGCCCTGCTAGGTTTAGTAGATATATGATGATGCTGGTAGATCAGGGTGTGAGGAGGGTCCTGGTAAAACTGTGTTCCACCTGATGCTTTTATCCGATCCAATCCTCATATTTTACATTCTTGAAAGTACTGTCCTGCCTGAGAATGCCTTTTGATCACGCCAGAGTGCGTTTTTGGTTGGTCATCAGCCCTCACGTAAGCTTCCCAGTTTACTTTATCTTCGGTTTCATAATCAGTGCAACAAACCTGCTGCACATTTGGCCATAACGCTGAAATAGAGAATATTAAATATATTTGTCAAAAGAAAGTCTGACATCTGTGCGAGATCTTAAATAAATATGTAGTGCTTGTGGACATTTTATCCTCCCAAGATATGTTGCATCCCCCCCCTAAACTCAATAACGTTACCCTGCCATACCCTGATGGGTGGGCACCACCTGACCCGATGCCCAAGTGGTGAGCCGAGTTCCTCAAAGTAAGGTAGGCATATTATTACTCCAAATATTCTAAAACTGAAGTTATAGAAAAGTAAACTTTTCTAGATTACTGATAAGAATCCTATTTCGTTATCCTGATCTAGGTACACATTCTCTTCATAGAGTGTTTCATGAATAAACAAACCCTGCTCCACAGTGTGGGATTTTAAAGTTAGAACTGGTGTGGGTTATGTGGAGTGTGTTGGGTCTACCCATTACTCTAGTAGTATCACGGTGGACAGTTTGCCTCACAAGCGTGCACACAGAGGTCAATCAGTGCTGCAGACGATGTGGCAATCTGGGATTTCCAAGATGGTCCTTGGAGTGCCGTTCAGGACCCACATTCAGGAGGCTGACTGATATCACCAGGAAGGGCACAAATTACTTTAGTTTCACAGACTATCACTCTTTGAGCTAGAGACTGACTGGACCATACGAAAAGACCTAAATGTTTGGGGCACATTCAATGAAATGTAAAGCGAACACAGGTGGCCAGCTCACAGATATACATGCAAGTGAGAAAATTTCCTTTTGCCAAATAGGCCAGCTAGCCTTTACTTAGTCCTGAGTCCTGAATCCTGGTTCAATACTTAACTACATTGTGCAATGATGAGCAGTTCTCCATGTGCATTCAAAGAATTGCCACTGTGATGATAACCTCAAATAGATGTTGACGTGTAACAACCAAGTAGTGAAACTGTGAAATCGAGGATGTGAGTTAAGAGGGCATCCATCAAATCTAATTACAGTTCATATATGCATCTCAGCTCATCAGAAGCACCAGTGAAATATTCAGACTCAAAGAGAGCATCAAATAGAGTTGTAAAGTAAACACATTCTTTTTTAAGTGTAAAAACCTACCAGAACTGTGAAAAGATTGGAAATTGTAGAACAACTATTCATGAGTAAAAATAGTAGAACTCAGTTTCTGTTAGTTCTCTGCCTCTTAACATATGTACATGGGTGAAAAGACCAGCATTTAGCACATTGACAGCTCTCTGTCCTAGTGTTACAGTGTCTGACTTCCTTACACTTGTAGCAATACTTTGCCACTCACTTTAGCTTTCTGTTGCTTCTTTCGCCCAGTAACTTAACTGATAACATGTAGGTGACTCTGTTCTTATGCTTTTGTATGTTTTCAAATTTGTCATTAACAAATTAAGTTTGCTTGTTTAGCTTTCTGTGTTTGTAGACAATGATTAAAATATGCATTCAGTCCCCTTGCTGACGGATATTTTATGCTAAGAGAATGCCAGGTAAATGTTTTCCATGTCTTGTTTAGTAGTGAGTTTCATGACAGATATCCAAATCATTACAACGCCATAAAAACGGAGTAAAGGTGCTGTACAAATGCTGGTAGCAGTCCAAAATAACATAACATACTATAACATAATATAGCATTGTCAGTGTTTTTGTTTGGCTTAGATAGCCACTACGAATGTGCACGTATTCAAGGCAGCCATCTTTGAGTGAGTTTTAATATAACAAATGCATTAAAAGATGGTTGTTGCGGATGGTCCTAGTAAGGACAAATACAAGAAGAGAGAGGAACATCATTTAATTAGGCGCTGGAAAGTAGGATATGCTAGAAAGCCATCCAATAATGAGCATTGGGTTAAATCAAAACCCACTCTAAGTATATGTAATGTATTGGAAACAATAGGTCTTGCCAACAGACAGAGAGCTGTCTGCAGCTGAAACCTAAAAAAGGGTCAGTGTCTTAATCTTACAACTATGTGTGCCACAGCATGATACATTATAATGGAATAATTATTTTTTGTGCTAGCAGAAAATGTGAGCTGCTTGGAAAATCCTGGCACAGGCCCCACTCTTGTAATGCTAAGGACATGTGGCCTAATTTATATGTTGGTGGAAAGAGGAACTCTGTCGCAATGGCAACAGAGTACCCTATCTGCCAACATAATGGTCCGCCCTCCTGATTTAAATGCAGGCAGACCTTTGGTGTAATGACAGCAGAGAGTACTCTGTCTCTGCAGTGGTTACACCCCTGCAATGACCCGATGGAGTAAGGGCCTTAGGAGGTTGACCTGTACATCTGCCCACCTAATTTAGATAGGTGGACATACAGGTCTGTTTTCACAGTTCGTCACTGCCAGGAAATCCCTGGCAGTAAGGGGCAGTGAAACATGCAAACTGCCTCCTCACCATGGGAGGTAACTCCCAGAAGAAGGGAGAAAATAAAAAAATTGAACTTCACCGTACAGCTCCGTCATGTTTGATGGAGACATATGGCAATGTTACAATACATTGGCAGGAACCACCTAGATGGTGGTTCCTGTCAATGCTTGAAATGTGCACCGGCCCGACGGACATTTCACAATTTGGTCGTCGAGACCTCTGCCAGCACGATGAAGTAATTTACTCCTTCGCCCTGGTGGTGAATGGCCCAACCGCCAACTTTTAAATCGCCCCATAGTTTCCAAATAATGGCACTAAACCGTCAGTAAAAAAATAAAAGACAATCTAGATGAAGAACATAAAGTTTTGACATCCATAACATTAGCTCCTAAAAAATGCCTGCATGCATCACATACTCATTTCAGAAATGAGCGCAATGCAGTTTACATGTATCAGATTCTTTTTTTAATATATACATCACAAGTCTTGATTCTTTGTAAATTGGTAGAGGGATGTATGACACTGCAAGACAAAATGGACTGTTTGGACTGATGTTCAGAATGTTAAAAAGTAACACATGGTTATAAATGACAAAATAATGAAAAAAATAGGCAAGGCCTTTTTTAGGTCGAGCCTGGGCAGCGCCTAGGCTGCTCTGCGAGCCATGCTGTATTGGAGTATGTACTTCAAGCCCCGCCCACTCTCCGCCCATATTTTTCATTGGCTTGTGTCATTGACCTTAGTAAATGCAGGCTTCTGATTCGTGAATAGGCTTGTTAGTCCCTCCTTAGTACCGCCTGGTCTGATTTTGTAACCTCCCATGGCGTCACCCCCTGTTACGTGTGTTGTTCCTCGGTAGGCTTTAATTACAAGACTCCGAGCACTCTTTTGTTAAATGCTTTTCACCTGCCTGCTTTTGCAGGCAGGACACACTCTCTCGTCAGGCTTTATTTTTTTTATTTTCATAGCACAGCACGCCATAGTGGCGGCCGTGCCTTTGGTATACTTGCTGCGCGGGCATGTTTTTTTTTACTATTTCGTAACTTTTGTTTGTAAAAGCGCCCCATGCCACGCTTTCACGTTAATGGAGGCCATGCCCCTTTCTTGAAACGAGTGGAGTCCAAGGAAAGAGGCACGGCTGCCATTAAAGTGAAAGCACGGCATGGGGTGGTTTTGCAAACAACCATTTGTAATGCAATAGGTCTCGAATTTTCGAGAGTTTAGTAATTACAAGACCTATTGCATTGCAAATGCTTGTGTTGACACTGACATCTACTTCTGCGCATTGTCCGTGTCATACGTTGCGAATGATAGGGTTTTCTCACTCTTTCTCATTTAAAAGGTGGGCCTGGTTGGCTGCTAAGTGGGATTGAGTACGCAGCGGATATGGCGCCTATGTCGGTGAAATGGGGAAGCAGCACCTTGTTTTCAGGGCTTGCCGGAGGCTGTGTTCTATGCTGCTGAGTCTGGGGTATGCTGTGTGTGAGCCGACAGCTGCTGCCCTCTATCACTAGATCCCTCTACGGGTTCTGCAAGCCTGCGTCTTTCTTTCCCGGGTGAGTGTGCTTCTTGGCCAGGTTCTGGAGCTGTTTGCACTCGCGGGCCTTCAGCTGCGCTTCTTTTGTGTCGATGCCGGCTGGCAGTTGCTGTGCTGGTTTCACTCCGCAGAGCCGTGACTCGGCACTTCTTCCTGGTCCACAGCAACTGTCTTTTTGAGGCTTCGGACCGTGGTCATTTTGTGTACCAGCCCCCCTCACTACCCACTGTTCACCCACTTTGGAGAAGCTCCGCCTCTTACCCTGTGTCCTGCACATGGTACCCCGTTCTTCCCAGGCCCCATTTAAACTTTTTCTCTGAGCAGTTTATATATTTTTTGTATTGTCTATTTTGTGACAAGTCCTTTTCTGCTTCATAAAGCTATGTCCATACCAACTTGCCTTCCCAGACCCATATAACGTATTGCTAGAGAATGACAGTTTGTACTCTGAGACCACGTACTCCTTTGGATACACCCTCATCCAAGACTGAAGATAGGGTATGCTCCAGTCCCGCACTTTCAAAACACTGCTTTCTGGCTCGGAAGCGATGGCAGGCAGTCTAGGCTATTTTAACCTTTCGTTAACTACCAGCAGAACAGACTTGCGCCTCTCCATTATTAGGCCTAACAACAAAGCTATGACCTGCCATGGCACAGTCTTCTGTCATCCTTCCAAAATCTCGTGCTGGGACGCCACAACCACTGGCCTCATTCAAACGTAACAAGAAAGTGAGTGCATGCCGCAAAACGACTAGAAAGGCACTGTTTTTTTTTTTTTTTAACAATACACAAAGGTATACTTATTTACACCTAATTCCATTCGTCCTCTCACCTCATTCATTCTATTTCCACTTTCGTACAGTCCCATCATCCTAAACAAGTATTTGCAATGCAATAGGTCTCGCATTTACGCGAGTTTGAGCTACTGGCATTGCAAATGACAATGCCTTTTATTTATGTGTTGGTTTTTAAAACATAAATAAAAGGCATTGTCATTTAAAATGCCAATAGCTTAAACTCTTGCAAATGCGAGACCTATTGCATTGCAAATGCTTGTTTTAACAGGAATGGGACTGGACCTGGACAGTACATAAACCCTTTGCAAACAATAAGTGGCTAAGTCAGTAGGTCTGCCTTGGCTGTGTCTTTTATATGGCATTATTGATTGCTTTATAAACTTAGAAAAATAATGAAATTGTGATTTGGATTTAAAATAAAATAAAAAAAATCAAATAAACATTAAAAATTAGCAACATATTACCTACTGGCGGTCCCCGGTAGGTAGTTATAGTTAGGACTTAGTTTCCATAGGAAAAGTGTTTTTTGACTTTCCTATATCTTTGGCGTCGTTTGACAAATCTTCACGAAAATTTCCCAAAAAAGGATCCCGGCGATTCTTGCTGTGCATGGAAAGTTTTGGGGCGATCCGTCAAGCGAGGGCTGAGAAAAAGGGGGATCAAAAAACATGCATTTCCCATGTTAATTCCCATAGGAACTTTAGATATGGCTACATCCCGAACTCCTGAATGGAATGACACCAATTTTGCCAGAAAGGTAGATATTGTTCCAGGGAAGCGCCTTTTGCAATTTAGTGTAAATCCGTTCAGTAGTTGCTGAGTTATTAAAAGACATTTTCAGTTGTATATATAGTGACGCGGAGGATCCACAACCCCTCCCATGCTCATGCTGATTTCTGATTGGCTGCCAACACTTCAAACCAGGACGTGTTGGCAGTCATCAACGGACTTGGGACAAAAAACATTAAAAAATAAGAAGGGCGGAGGGTAGGCATACCCTGACCCCCTGCCAAGGCAAAAAAACTTCTTTTTTTTTTTAAAAACCCCGGCGAGAGTAACGCTGGAGCTGTGGCTCCCACCGAAAAATGTTGAAAAAGAGAAAGGTGGACTACCGCGCTTCTTTATTATTAAGCCCCTGGGATTGCCACCACCCCGGGGATCATGCATAAGTAATGGGTGTGGGGGTCTCGCAGACCCCCCTTGCCCCAGGGACTGCTTCCTTCCCGGTGCTATTGCTAAAATTAATGCAGGGGCCCGTACGGACCTCAACCTCCCTGGGGCTAATGGGAAAGAAATTGGGGGGGCCTTGCGGACTTCCCCGGGGACCACCACCTTCCCGGGGCTATTACATTTGCAATAGGGGGGCTCAAGGACCCCCTCGGGCCCTGGGTACCACAACCTCTATGGGGGCACATTCTATTTTAAAAATGGGAGGGGGGCCATGCAGCCTCCTCCCTGGCCGTTCTCAGCCCCGGGGACCACCACTTCCTCGGGGCAGGCCCTAATACAAACAAGGGGGGCAGTGCAGCCCCCCTTCCTGGATAGACCACGAAAAGACTCTACCTATATCAATTTAAAGAGTACTATACGTCACCTATTTTCATTGACCACTCTTGCTATACCATCGTAATCATTGACAACATTCAAAATAATGTAGTCATTGCTTGATTTATTATTTTTTGGCTTTTCTGTGCAAATACATTAATACATTCATGATAACACATCGTGACTAAAAAGATTTAGAAAAATTCATCAGATCCCATTAGACACCTCTCATTCGTCAGCATACAATCGCTTTCATACCTAGAACATACTCATGCGAAACCACAAATACATACATCACATATATACCAAAGCAGCATAATACACACCACGTCCCCTCACACTACATGTCCGTGTACAAAAACAGTTATCTCAAATGGGGAATACAATAGTTAAAAAATATATTTTTTTTTATTTAACCATTAGTTTGGTGTCATAACAGAAAAAAACTTTATAAATTGACTATATTCAGGCAAAAACACAATTTCCAAATCAAGAAAGATTTTTTTGACATAATAGATCAGTTTTCAAAATGAATAAAAGAGGGGACTGATTCAAGCGCCGACGCGCTGCGTTCGGTGGAACCCTTTTCCTTTTGGGGTATCACCTTCCTCAGGGCGCATATAAGGAATTTACAATAAAAGAGGCAATGGGACCTGTCAAATAAAAATAGAAATTACATAATATCTTCACAATGCATTTTTTAATGAAACAATATGATAATCCAAGCTTAAATACAAATTGAATAGTAAATAAATTACAATGGAAAGCAATAGCACAGAGGGTCAAAATAGTACAGTATTACAAAAAAGTCATCTAGATCTAAGGAGACAAATGCATATGAGAAATGCAGAGAAAAATATATATACAAGTGAGAAATACGGATAATGAGAAAAAGAATTTATCATTGGGAAATCTCAGATACAGACCTGTAATGCTCAACTAAGAGAATGCTGATATAACTGAAATTCTCCTGAATGTATTAATGTATTTGCACAGAAAAGCCAAAAAATAATAAATCAAGCAATGACTACATTATTTTGAATGTTGTCAATGATTACGATGGTATAGCAAGAGTGGTCAATGAAAATAGGTGACGTATAGCACTCTTTAAATTGATATAGGTAGAGTCTTTTCGTGGTATATTTTGGCTGTCTTTTCCCCTGCTCCTCTGCCTACATTTAACGTCAGGGGTCCCCTTGTATTTATTGGTAGTCCCCCTCCTGGAGTCATAGATGGCCCTGGGGACTGCTACCCCCCCGGGCTGGCTCCTGCCATGTCCCTGGGTGCCCACCCCGGGACATAGCTGTTTGCTGTAGCTTGGCGAGAACTTCAACACTCCCGCCAAGCTACAACAGACACTTCGCTTCCAGCAAGCAAGAGCTCAGAAATGCTCTTGCTGGCTGGAAGCGGGACATTCGTCTGTTTCCCTGCACGCCACCAGTCGAACAGGGAAACAGAAAAATTGCTTTCAAACACAGGGAGCTGCATGTTTAGCAGTTCCCTGTGTCTGAAAGCAATATCGGCTCCTGCAGAAGGCGGGAAGCCGGCAGGGACTGTGGGCGCCTTCAGGCTTCCCCGCGGTCCCAATACAGACTGGGTGCCCTGGGGCACCCAGAACAAATGGGCAGGCCCCAGGGGATCAGGTCCCCGGGGCTAAATTCGGCCCTGGGAGGGGAGCGGCCCAGTCCCCCTCCCCCATCTATAAATGTCTGGACCCTGGGGAATGGAGTCACTGGGGTCTAAATTGGCCTAGGGAGGGGGGCCACATGGGGAGTTTAGGAGGAATTCCGTTTTGAGGGCATTTAGCTTGAGATGGTTGGAGGTCAGCCAGTACTGGGTTTTGTGAAGAGTTGTGTTGAGTGACCTGATATCATCAGGGGAAGAGATTTTCAGGTTCAATTGGGTGTCGTCAGCATACATGTGATAGTGGATGTTAGAAGCTTTGAGAATTTCAGTTAAAGGCTCCATGAACCGGTTGAAGAGCATGGGTGAGAGCGAGGGCCCCTGCGGGACCCCTAGTGTGATCGGAGTGGAATTGGAAAGGGACTGATTGACATTAATTCTTTGCGTTCTCTTGTGGAGAAATGAGGTGAACCAGTTTAACACTGGCAGTCCCATCCTGCATTCCAGTAGGTCAAGGAGGTTGTCATGTATGACTATATCAACGAGACGAGAAGTTGAGGAGGATTAGAAGGCAGGATTCGTTCTGATGCAGCATTTTTAGTGCAGCATCAACTATGTGAGTAAGGGCCGTTTCAGTGCTGTGACCCTGACGGAAACCAGATTGGAACTGATCTAGTATCTGAAATTGATCTATGTGGTTACATAGTTGGACAGGGACATATTTCTCGAGGAGCTTCGCCAGAGTTGGATAGTTAGTGATTGGACGGAAATTATTTCGGTCTTTGTGATCCGCAGTGGTTTTTTTGTGAATGGGAGTAACCTGCCCTGACTATAGGTAATCCGGAATCACACCTTGCAGTAGGGAGGCATTTACTATCTTGGCCCTGAGTGGGAGTATAGACATCTCATTGAAGAAGGTTGAAGGTAGAGGATCAGTGAAGTTGCTTAGGTTTCAGTGCTGTAAGAATATTGAATGTGGAGATTTTGTAAAAGGTTCTGAATTGGCTCCAGGAAGCCCTGTTTTTGGTGGGGTGCCCTAGAGGAGGAATAGGCTGAGGGGGAAGGGGAGAGGTGGGGTTGATAAGGGGTAAGAGTGTAAGTTGGTTTATTGCTGTTCGGAGATCAGTTTCAATCTTATTCATCTTTTCAAGGAAGAAGGAGGCAAAATCCTCACAGTTAGGCTGCGGATTGGGCACCGTTGGAGAAAGAGTGGGAAGAATATTGGATTGGAGTTTAATTAATTCAAATAGTTTTTTGGGCGATTTCTGACTTTATCTAGTTGGCTTCTGAAGTTCGCTTTCGCATTTCTGATGCATTTATTATAAGAGCTCAATCTCAGGAGCTTAAGGTGTTCAGATTGCATCTATCAGAATTTAAACTACCGTTAAATCATGGTTTGGAGTCTTTGGTAGATATTCTTTTTAGTTGTAAGGGGGCAATTGCATCTAGAATGTTCAGCATGGAATTGTTGTAATGCTCAGTGAGGTCATGGACCTCGGACCTGTCAATAGGAGGAGGCAGGGTCTTATTGATAAGTGTTATCATTTCATTCACTCATATGTCATATGTAACCATTATAAGTATAAGTATTGCAATGTTCATTGTCAAACAAATATTTTAAATAATGCATTGCAATTCAACCAAAAACGTGTGTGTCAGTCTTTTTTCACTTGGTTTAGGCCACATTATTAAGACTAACCACTAGAGATGTCTGCACTCCAGAGCCCAAGAGCAAAACCTCCATCTCTAGGAGTACTTTGAAAATGAGTGAAACCTACTAAACCTAAAACCTCTTAAACCTATTGAATTAAACATTCCTGGGGGGCAGCTGCACTTCCTGCAGCCCCCTACAACACTTTTCTTGGCAGGGCATCAGGTGGCTACCCTTTCTAACTGGTCATTCTTCCACTGTTGTCACCTGCCACGGTCTTCTCCCTTGTCTCTCTGTTTTGCTGGGGTTTTTAAGTGGTAGTGGGAAGTTCTAGATGCCAGGCACCCCTGGCCAACCTATAATGCCACATCATACCTCTACCCCGTCTCAACACTCTTGCACAGCATTCTGGAAAAATCCAACATAGCGCAGTGAAGTTTATCCCACCAAGGGCTCCTTTGAGGGCCTTAGCTCTGACACTAGCTGACATTACTACCAGATCTCTTCCCACCAAACCTTCAAAGGTGATCCCCTACTGTGTTAGCTCCAGATGCCTGGGTTTCCTCCTTTGTTCAGTGGGCTTGGGCCTGGTCAGTGTGACAAGCTAATTATCAGATGCAGATTGTCCTTCCCATCCTTTCCTTCCTAAGAACTGAACCAATCATTGATAATTGCTCCTTCTGTGTGGGGAGGTCTGTGTTCCCTCTGCTGGGAAGCAGAGTAATTTACTTGGCCCAACAAGAGGGACAAAGGCCTGGAATCCGATTATGAGCTGAGCCAGAAAAATATGACAGTTTCCATAAGATGATGATTTAGTGTGTTGGCAACTGCAAAATCAAACTTGGCATGCATGATTTACCCTCAAATTATATCTTGCTGGGCTGTGCAGGCCTAAGTGGGGTGAAACTGCACTGCATCTATACGTATAATACAGTCAAAGCACTATAGAGTTTCCTGTAAACTCTACTGACCTATCTATGAATGCCCACTAATATTATAAGGCCTACTCTAGGCCAGCACCAATCCTTGTGGAGCCCCTGTTGCGCCAGGCTACCTGTGCACAATTACTGGGCTGCACATGATCAAAACTGCACACAGGCGCACGTGTGTACACGTGTTCAAATGTTGACATGTAACCAACCCAGTCCCCTTACCCTAGCTTCTCTGTAGCAGCCTCATCTTAAAAGGTGACATTGGCATTAAACATGCTTAGTCTAATTACTGTGAATTTACTGTGAAGGAGACTCTGGTAGTGAGAATCACCCAAAGTAAACGTCCAAAAACCGGGTAGTTACAAGCGAAAATTGCTGGTGGACTAAATGGGAGGAACCCATGTGCAACACATACTGAAACTCTTATAAGACAGAAGTTATAGGTGTTGAAGTCTGCATTTAGAAAATACAAGAACAGAGCTATAGCACGTCCTTGGACATGTATCTCACATGCATTAGAGTACTGGGTTTTGACTCAGTCATGCTTAACGTAAGGATGGATTTGATTTAAGAAAATATACAGAGCTCTTACACTGCACTGCGAATCATCGGTCGAACTCATTTATATGTGTGTATTTATTCCAAAATTGTAAAGAGCTGTACATATAGGAACAGTAACTATTTTTGGTAAGAAGGTCTCTGGGCTTGGGTTGTACTTCCTGACTAGAGGCCTCAGCTGTACAGCGATGCAAATGCTGCTGTTTCTCTGATGGTGTTATGGGCAGGTACCAGTCCCTGCAAATGGACCGCAGTCTGTCGTCCCCATCAGAGCCTGACTATCAGGATGAAGCATATCTTTTTGAGACTCTGCCGATCATTAACTAATATTACTATATTGCAATAGTGTGCTGTGCTGCTCGGTGTACGCACTCTTCTACTTAGAATCAGTAACTGCAGAACGCCTAGTTTATTAGTTATATTTGTCAGTTAGAAGTGCTGTATTTATGTATGTATGTGATTGCTTTGCAAAGAACATCTTCAGCAGATTGTTGTCTTGTAAGCAGAAACCACTCTTTGTGGAAAAACAAGTGTATCTTATGAATAATATGAAAAACTACACAGGTGAATCATCATAGTCTGTGTATCCTCCCAAGACTGCAGAAGATAAAAAGAAACCAACTGTGAAAAGTGAGTGTTGAAGAACTATCTGGAAGGAAAGAGATACACAAGACATAAGTTGCTTGCAAGGCGGATGCCCAAACAAGAGGCATCACTACACACACACCCCTGAATGAAGCATCTTGTGTGGGTTTATATCTTCAATGAAAACCTGGCACTGGAATCAACTGTCTGTATCATCTCTTCTCTGCAGTCAGAGCAGAGCGCATCAAGAGCTCCTCCCAGCAGATGATTGCTGATCATTGCACATCCCTGTAAAAGCCAGAGAACTTTGCATCTTTTATCCACTCTATTCTTAATTAATGCGCACATTTCTTTTTCCTTTTACATGTTTTTTTTTTATTTCACCACACACGCACAGAGGAGTAGTTCTGAACTCTCTCAGCAAGTCTAGTTGCAGTTGATTTATGTGGCATAGAAGCCACCTAAAAGCTCTGTACATGTCTGTTGCCGCCTCCATAATCCACAAATATTACAATGTCTCGCTTTCTCAGTGATTCAGAAGTAAGGGCCTGATTTAGATCTCGGTGGATGGAATACTCCATCACACACATGATGGATATCCCGTTCGCCGTATTACGATCTCCATAGGATAGAATGGGATCATAATACGGCGGACGGGATATCCATCACATTCCTGACGGAGTATTCCCCTCCACCAAGATCTAAATCTGGCCCTAAGTCTGGGCTCAATTCATGGCCATTGTTTTCTCTTCTTTCACCGTACGCTGTCCTGTTCTCTTTCCTTATGATACTGTCTAGCTCTCTCCAGTTTGCCTGAGCTGAAACAACAAGCAGGATCCCCAGAGGTAAACAGGAAGGAGGTGGGGTCAAGGGAAGGAGGGGATTTGCCCCAAATGTCTTAGTTGTGCACTGCTAGTTCTCCACATAGACACGTTCACAACATCCACATTCATGCTAAGTATGTGCTTTAGATGCATAACTGCTGCAGTTTCTGGCTGCCAATCTCCACATCCCTTCATCGGGGACCACAAACGATTTTTGATGGCGCATCATAGATGTGAATTATATCTGCTCCAAAATGGCAAAGTTTGATGTTAGTGCCAGAGAAGAACTGTGGGTGTGTTTTTGAGTTTCAGGTGTAATGGTGCTTGTTCCATTATGGAAAACATATTGTATTCAATTCATATTTCGTACATACAGAAAGAGGCTTCAGGCCAGCTTCCTTCTGCCATTTTAGTGTCACCTACTTTGCTTTGGCTACTTGGACTTGTCCTTATGCCTCATTTTGGAATAAAGAGGGCCAATCTTACATCTGCAAAGCATACTCACCACACCTTTAAACCTTTACGTCATCCATGAATTATATACACAAAGATGTTTTTTTATTTTTCATTGCATTAGGCATTTTTTATTTCTTTTGTGATCGCTCAAGAGAGAAGCATCAAACGCCTTGTCCTGACTAGGAGACAAGACTCTCCGTGAAACGTCCTTCCTCCCTTTGTCCGGGTCTGGAGCTACTCGAGGCTGCTGCTGGCAGCTGCTGCCGCTGATCTAATGCCTTGAAAGCTGCAATTGCAAACCGCTGACAGATGTCCTCACAAGACAATACAATGTTGCTGGAAACCTGAATTGGCCTTCAGATGTTCTCACAGGAGAGTACAGTGGAGGTGGAAAGCTGCAGTTGCACTATACTACTGACAGATGTCCTCACAGGGGAGTACGATGTAGCTGGAAAGCTGCAGTTGCACTTTACTGCTGACAGACGTCCTCACAGGAGAGAACAGTGCAGGTGGAAAGCTGCGGTTGCACTATACAGCTGACAGACGTCCTCACAGAAGAGAACAGTGGCGTTGGATAGCTGCAGTTGCACTATACTGCTGAGAGATGTCCTCACAGGAGAGTAAAGCCGAGGTGGAGGTGAAAAGCTGTGGTTGCACTATACTGCTGGCAGATGTCCTCACAGGAGAGTACAGTGGATGTGGGAAGCTGCAGTTGCACTATACTGCTGACAGACGTCCTCACAGGAGAGTACAGTGGAGGTGGGAATCTGCAGTTGCACTATACTGCTGACAGATGTCCTCACAGAAGAGTAAAGTGGAGATGGAAAGCTGCAGTTCCACTATACTACTGGCAGACGTCCTCACAGGAGAGAACAGTAAAGGTGGAAAGCTGCAGTTGCAATATACAGCTGACAGACGTCCTCACAGGAGAGTACAGTGGAGGTCGTAAGCTGTAGTTCCACTACACTGCTGAGAGATGTCCTCACAGGAGAGTATAGCAGAGGTGGGAAGCTGCAGTTGCACTATACAGCCTGCAGATTTCCTCACAGGAGAGTACAGCGGAGGTGGAAAGCTGCAGTTGCACTATACTGCTGACAGATGTCCTCACAGGAGAGTACAGCGGATGTGGAAAGCTGCAGTCGCACTATACTGCTGACAGACGTCCTCACAGGAGAGTACAGCGGAGGTGGAAGGCTGCAGTTGCACTATACAGCCTCCAGATGTCCTCACAGGAGAGTACAGCAGAGGTGGGAAGCTGCAGTTGCACTATACTGCTGACAGACGTCCTCCAGGAGTACAATGGAGCTGGAAAACTGAAGCTTCATCATACTGACAACAGATGTCCTCAATGGAGAGTACAAGGGCCTTTCAAGCTCTCACAAGATGGTACAATGGAATTGGAAAGCTGCAGTTGCACAATACTACTAACAGATGTCCTCGCAAGAGATGTAGGACTGCAGTTGCACTGAAAGGCTGCCGAATGTCCTCACATGAGATTACAATTTTACCAGGAGGGGTGGGGGTAGAATTGCACTAAACAGTCTCTTTCCCTATAAAGATTTTTTAAGTTTGGCAATCAAAAGTGCTATTTCTACCCTTGCATAGCTCACACGTTAGGTGCCTAAATATCAGCAGATCACTTCATGTCCACTGGAACACAATGTTCCAGACCAGTGCTTCCATTTAACACACCGATGTAATCTGTGAGTTATAATCCCGTGGAACCTCAAGTTCTACTTTATGTGTACTTAAATTTCTTTTATAAATTAACAAAATGTATACCAAAAGTACAATAATCATATTGAACTGAAACTGCACTTCACCTTTAAAATTAGCATGATTAAAATGAAAAATAATCTGCATAACTGTTTTTTATAAAGACATACGAGACTGAAACATGGTGGTCCTGGTAGCTTAGAGTCTTATGGTAAATTTTCGATTGTGAAATTCAAGCAATTGGTTGATAAATGCTTCCTCTCATGCTCCACTCAACATGCTTTAGTGTAAGGCAGGAATGAGTTCAACGTGTTGGTACGCACCGTACACAGCTGTATACCTGTCATTAAATTCTTAACCCATATTATACGCCTTGTGAAATCAGTTGGTGTTTTAAGCAGACGCTGATTGCAGCCCATTGAGGCTTGTTATATTTAGTGAGGCTGTTGTGCTGGGAGACACCTACAGGGTAGTTGAGAATATTAAAGGAAATGTGGGAAAAAACTCTATTTTGTGTAAGATTTGAAAGCATTTTATAACAGAATAATGCCAAAGGGAAGCAGGAGGCGGCTTAAAAATCAGAGGGTGGCAGCTCTCTGCAGCGCTTCCTCAGGATCACAGCGATTACGCCTCCTAGGTCGCTACTTAATGGTTCATTCAGTTCGGCTTTTCCTTGCATTGTTACATGTAATCTTTAAGTAATAACTGAATACACAGGAGTATCAGTACCAGAATTAAAACAAAAGAAGTCTGGCCTTCTCGTACGACTCATGCAGAGGCTTCAGAAAGGTGTCCCCAGGGATAAGCCCTCAGCCCGACACTGTTCAACATCTACATGGCCCCGTTCGCACGCATCGCCCAACAGCACAACCTCAACATAATCTCCTACGCCGACGACACTCAACTGATCCTTTCCCTCACCAAGGACCCCCTCACCGCCAAATCCAACCTCCACGAAGGAATGAAGGCCGTCACCGATTGGATGAAGAGCAGCCGACTAAAGCTGAACACGGACAAGATGGAGGTCCTCATCCTCGGCTCCAACCCTTCAGCCTGGGACGACTCCTGGTGGCCTACGACACTGGGGGCAGCCCCGACACCCACCGACCACGCACGCAACATGGGAGTCATCCTCGACTCAACGCTCTCCATGGCCAAGCAAGTCAACGTAGTCTCCTCCTCCTGCTTCAACACCCTCCGCATGCTCCGCAAGATCTACAGGTGGATCCCGACAGATACAAGAAGAACAGTCACCCAGGCCCTCGTCAGTAGCAGACTCGACTATGGAAACGCCCTACGCGGGAGCCCTGGCCAAGCACATCAAACGACTGCAACGCATTCAAAACGCCTCAGCACGCCTGATCCTCAACGTACCATGCCACAGCCACATCACCCCCCACCTGAGAAACCTGCACTGGCTCCCCGTCGACAGGAGAATCTCCTTTAAACTCCTCATCCACGCACACAAGGCACTCCACAAGACCGGCCCAGCCTACCTCAACAGACGGCTCTTCTTCTACGTCCCCAACCGCCAGCTCCGCTCCGCCGACCTCTCCCTCGCCACCGTCCCCGCATCCGAAGAACCACCTCCGGCGGCAGATCCTTCTCCCACCTCGCCGCCAAGACCTGGAACACCCTTCCACTCAGCCTACGACAGACCCAAGACCTGCTGACCTTCAGGAGGCTACTCAAGACCTGGCTGTTCGACCAGTAGCGGCACCCCCCCCTTTTTCCCTTTTTTCTTCCCCAGCGCCTTGAGACCCTCGCGGGTAAGTAGTGCGCTCTACAAATTCCGTGATTGATTGATTGATTGATTGAATTACGCAATCTCTGTCGTTAACCCCACAGCACGTGACGCTTTGCACCCACGTCTCCCACGCCTGTAACATACCTTTTTTTAATGTTTGGGGCACTTTACACTTAAGCCTTCATAACTTTTTTGTCCACAAAAGGTATACAAGCCAAACGTGTCCTTTATTGTCAACATGTTGCAAATTTAATGGAGGAAAGTGTTGTGTAATATGTTTTTTTTAACTAAAAATGGTGTCAACAAAAAGTTTGTTGTACTAAGATCGCCATCTTTCAAGCTTCAGGAACAGGCAGATTTGTAAAAAAGAATTACCACAGTTTGCAATTTTCTAATTGGTAGTCCATTTTCTCTCTTTCAACCACCTCTGAGTTTGTGGTGGGAACAGGTATGAAACCCGCGGGTGAACTCAACAGCTATAGATTACTAAAAACTAGACAACATTCTGAATTCAGAAAGGAGTCATCTGTGTGATCACTCATGCTTTTCCACAACACAAGGAATTGTTAAATTAAAAAAACTAATGTTAACCAATAGGGAAAAAGGGAAGAGCTGACAAACGTTATTATTTGTAATTTGTGCCTCACTACCCGAGTTTTCACAAATAATATACTGTTACATCAGCCAGGCCCTTTTGGTCGCAGGGATATATAGCGTTTGTTGATTGTCCAAATACACACAATACCCAGAGCCAACAACTGAGCTGAATTGTGTACCAACTATGCTTCAATTCATATGGTAAAATCAAATGAATGAAAAATGTAAGTGAAGGAAACCTATGTATGCATTTTTTTTAGAAGTGTGCAAAATATTGTGTTTAGGAGTAGTAGTGAGTTGTACAATTCCGTATTTATAATTACCCAAAATATCGTGATTCCGATGGCATTTTGCAAAATGTGTTCTCTCTATCACACTGGCTTACATTTGGATGCTAAAAATGAAGAGAAATTCAATTGCTAATAAAAAAAATGTTCTACTATTGTGTGTTCCCACATTTCTCTCAATAAAAACTGTGCCCCCATTTGTGTGCATGAGCCTATTGCCCGTGACAGGAAAGGCCCCAAAAGGGAACATGGGGAAATACAAATTTTCACCATCAAATTTGACTCATTTTGGCAATGTGGATAGCAATTGTACTTGTGCCGAGGCAGGACAGCTAACTAGGGAACTGTACTAATCCCAGACAGTTCTGAAAACTGTTCATACTGGGAGTCCATGGAGGTGTGACTCGCAGGTATTCCGCAGTTGTCTTACCCAAAATTACTTGAAAACCTCAAATCTTTGGCTAAATCACACATTTTCCTCACCTTACTGTAAGGAAAGTTCCGGAATCTGTGAGGATTCATAAAATGTTCACCACCCACAGTTCCCACATTTCTCCCAATAAAAACTGTACCACGCTTGTATGGCTAGGCCTAGTGCCTGTGACAGGAAAGGCCGCAAAACACAATGTGAAGACATAAAAGTTTCACTATCAAAATCAACCCATTTTGGCAATGTGGGTAGCATCAGTATATGGTGCCGGGCTAAGCCGCCAGGCAGGGAAACTTCAGAACACGGACATTCTTTAAAGCTAGATAAGCAGGGAAGCCCAGGATGGTGTGACTTGTGTGGATCCCTCAAATGCAAAAAGAACAATTGATGGACAGAATGTTGAACAATGTCAAACATTCACCCCAGTACAGAAATCTGGGCCTAAACCCATTGTTTTTCTGCTCCCCATGCCATTCGAGTTCAAACCCAGCCATATGAAAATCAGTCTTGACCCTGCTTCCTCTGGGAACAGTCCAGCTGGAACTGCAAGGCCAGGTCCTCCCTGGACCGGAAACAAGCATCCTGGGACCGGTTTCAGGGTTTCACCCCTAATCAGCATTTGCTAGAGAGAATTTCAGGATTGCTACTATTCTTAATTTTTTAATTAATTTATTTTTATAGTTTTCAGTGCAAAACAAAAGACATACAACTGAAGAAAAAGAAAGCATGAGAGTGACTCGGAATAGATCACATGTGTTTTTTGATGCATTCGTACTTAATAACATATCTCTAAGATACAAGAAGCTTCTTACATAAGGTACTGTCATTAATTCATGCAGCGCCTCAAGTTGTGGAAATGTGTAATATTTTACGTTCGCTTAAGCTACAGTAATTTTGGCTGTGGCATCCATTTTGTTAGCTATGTAATTCTTCCGTCTTCACTGTTGCTTGCCCTTCTATTCTGCTTGTGTCATCAACTCTAGTTAACTCCTTCTGTACTGAGCTAAAAGCAATGTGCTGAACAAAGGCCTGTAACTGCTAGAATGCACCTGGCTAAAGATATAACTGTCAACTGTTTTCTACTGTTGTAAGCAGTTCTGATCTCACTCCCACTTTGCTGACTAAGTGATCTCCCATCTGCCCATGTTTGTAGGTAGTTATTTCTGTGTATGCTTGTACCTCCTATTTGTAACTACATGTTTACTCTGCAACAAACTCTGTGTATAAGGCCTGTGCTCTGTGACTTCAGGGTGCCACCTCCTGCAACACTTGAGAGTGTTGTTGGACGTGGTTCCACTCATAAGAAGTTAATAAAATTGTTATTTTGAATTCCAGCTTCAGTGTTGATCTCTATTTTGTTGGTTTTTGAACCCGTGGACAAAAGGGTGACCCTGCACCAGTGTACCCCTAAAAAGGTACATTTCCACAATTGGCGCCCGACTCGTGGGGCCCCATTGGAGACGCGGCCGTCTGAAGGAGTGGTCTTGATGGAAAATTGAAATCTTACTGAGGAAGCGTACTGCACGAGGAGACCTTTGTCTTTGCAGGCCGACGTGAATTTTCCGGTTTTCCCGATTTGACCCTTCAGGTGATGGCTGGTCTCAACTGGGGTTCTCTTTGGCGAATTTTTTGCAGTGACCATTAGGTCGACCAGAGATCAGCAGGTGGGAGTTGAAGACTTCTGTTTGGTAAGGTCACTGAAGTGGCACTTTTGATTTCCTTGGCCAAGATTTTGGTTTGGTATTTTATTCATTTTTTGCAAAAAGTGAAGGCAGGTAATGTGGGGATTTTTCTCCTTATGATATTTGTTTGAATGGGTAATATTTTACATATATACTTGGAAAAACATGCCTGCACTTAGTAAAATTCGTAAGTGGTGATACGGAGCGCTCTTGAGTGTTCCGCCAGGCCAATTGGTAATTCGGTCTCTTCTTGCAAAGGCCTGGGGGTTTTACCCTATCTTGTTTGGGGTGGGTCTGCGGACCCCTGTAATAGGCATGCCTTCTGTAATAAGTATGATGTGGTAAAGACACAGAGTGTTTGCGAACACTCTGCCAGACCAACTGGTAATTCGGCGTATTTTGGAAAAGGTCTGGGGCTAGAGCCTGTCTTCTTGAACATGGAACAGTCTTTGGGCTGTTTACTTGTCTTGGTGCAGTCTCTGGACTGCTTTTGAGAGCTCTTTTGTTCGTAAATATGATTTACAATTGGTTTGGTTTGAGTGCAGTATGTGGGCTGCCTTTTGTTTTTGTCCTGGTGTTGATTTGTGGTTTAATTGTGTGTTTGAGTGTCTATGAGGTTTGTGGACTGACACCAGTGGTGATGCTTGTGAAGTACTTGTTTGAGTGAGTAACGATTGTGCTCTTTGTGTAAAGATGGCTTGCCTCAGCAAGCTGTGTTATGAGTGTGTGGCCCCTTCTTGAAAATGTCTGGAATGAGCTCAATTTGGTTTGTTGTCGTCATTGTGTTCTGCAGATGCCATTGGAAGAATTGCACTTTAAATTTCGAAGAATTAATAAATAATAATACATAAATAAAAATATGGTTTGATCAGAAATACTAGTAACAATGTACATTCTTTTTGACATAGGAAAAGTGCAACTTTTGAAAAATGTAAAGAAGAATGCGCGTTTAAATTAAACAGTGCTGTTTATCTCTGTGCTTAAAAAGACACATTTTAAAAGTGCATGTAGGAATGTGCTCTCCCCCTCTATGAAAAAGAAGGGGAGAGAGACCAGAGCGGACGAAGGAGGGTTTGTTTCTGGCAGGCTTGCTCTGGCACTTCGACCTTGGAAGACATTCCGAAGGAGGGGGCCAGAGCGTAGAGAGAGAGGAGGCTCTGCTTATTATTTTTGGCAAAAGACCAGGCAGGTTCTATGAAGCCATAAGAGAGAAGGAGGGGCAGCAGCGTCTGTGGGCCATGTGCAGCTCCTGACACAGAGAGTAGCTCTGCCATGCATACAGAATAATGGTTTCAATTTAAGGTTGCTGTGCCAGGGTCAGATGAAGAGGCAATAAAATAAAGTTTGCATTAATGCGCCATCATGTTAAACAGCACAATAGCTAAAGGAATTGGTAGTTGGTCATTGGATTAATGTTTTCTAGTTAGCTCAATGTGCTTGTACAGCAAAATTTACAAAGTGGTACAGTCCAATAGTATTGGACATGGCCTCCTTGGTGTGGTTTCCCCTAGCTATTTACCTCCTACAAGTCTGTTTGTGCCCAGCTGCCAAAGGGGGTGAGTATTGTCGACAGGAGGTCACCTGCTTAGGTTACCTACTGTCGAAGGGGGGTAGGAGACTAGCTCCTGGGCAAATTAAGGGTAAGCAAAATTAAGTAACACACTGTGTTTTTTGGTTTTTGTGCTTGGTATATGTATTATTGTGTCTTTTTTTCTTGGTTTATGTGCCTATTATGTGCATTATTGTGAGTTATTCTGCGTGGAAAGTACGCAGGGCAGCTTGTTGTTGTGTACTCTCTCTCTCTCTCTCTCTCTCGCCTGCCTGAGCTGTCTAGGAACGGCCATGAGACAATCGGTTGGGCTCGTTTTAGTCATTGATTTCAGAGAATGCTGTGAATATGTTCTTGAATAAATAAAGACAAAGCACCTCACCAGTGCACGTCTAATTGGCTATTAAGTAATACTGTTTGAACAAATTGTTAGAATTAACAAAATGAATAAATAAATACGCCATGTTACTGCCCCTCCTTTCTGTAAACTGATGAAATTGGAATTGGATAAGGATGAAAGGATGGGTAGAATAGACTGATGTTCCCTTATTTGACCTTTAAGGGGAACTATATGTTGGTGGTTTTTGTTCCAAATTCCCAGGTGGTAACACCATTATTGTTTACGTTATTGCAGCACTACATAAGTCGCAGAGGCATCACGAGTCCCTTATCAGTTAGTCTATGTAATCGAGCTGACAGCCCTTGCTAGAGCTGGTGAATAGGTTTCTCCCCTGAATATGATATTGCATGGCCCGGATCGTGAAAAGTATGATGCATATGGTTCACAATACTAGGAAAGATGCCCATATGCCCTTAGCACACATTTTTAAGAACAAAATGTTCTTTGCTTGTTTTCTTGTCTGCCACGAACAAGTTCTGCTGGAAAATTCATGTACCTACTAGGTTATGTTTAATTGATCAGTTATTCATGTAATATGGATCTCTGTTACATTAACAGTTTTAGAGTTTCCCGCTACACCTATAATATGAGAGCATGGTCATAAGCGCAAAACATGGTTGTTCTTATGCAAGAAAAATAATTTTAGAGGTGTCTGCAGTTTTGCACAATAGTGAAGGTTCACAAAGTAGAAGCTGTATTGTGATTTCTATGACTTATTAAGTACAAGTTTGTTAAAAGAATAGTTGTTTTGAAATTCCTTTTTTTTTAGGTTCTTCAGATGAATAATATAGGGGCGTTTCTGAAATTGAATATCCTCTTTTGTCTAAAGATTTCCGTTCTGTTTACTAACAGATATCTGCTGCCCTACAACCATTGCCAGAGGGGCCAGGATATCAGATCCAACCAGGGGACTAAGCGCAAGTCTAATTTGGAGCCGAGGTGAAGGGACCCAACACAGGTGTTGCTGGACACTATAACAGCGGTGAAGGTGGAAGGCCGGAAGAAACGTGTACCCCTACCACTGTCGGATAATTCTTGGGTGAAAGACGGGGTCACAAATCAGGACGGAGAGCTGATTCCTTGCTTTGTTCCTTTATTTTGATGCCTGGCTAAGAGAGGCACAGACCGATAACAAGAGCAAGGAGGTTTTGCCTGAGGGGACCCCCTCTGAAACAAGGGTTGCTTCAGATACTCCAGTATCTGTGCATCAGGCCTCTGAGTCCCGGTCCCCAAGTGAATGCAAGTCTGCACCTTTGCTGATAAGGAGGTGCCTGGGCACACTAGGTACAATCTGCGGCCCCGACGAAAGAGCAGTGCGCCAGCAGGGCAACACAGGAGTTAGGGAAGGACTAGAGTTTAGGGTACAGGTGCTGTGTCTCTGGTGCCTGTTAGATTAGAGTGAAAAATACTGGTGCACTGCCTGAGACACTGGAAAGGATCATTGAGGGTGATTGCCCTATCCTGAAAGAAAGACTTTTTCCTTAAGCCTGGGCCGCGATTGTTTTTCTGGGTTGCAAGTTGTGCAGCTCCACCGCGGGAGAGTTAATACTTGATGAACGATAAGAGCCTGCCTGTGAGGCTCAGACGGACACAGGGAGAAGACTCCCCTCTGGCTGGTTGTACAGTGGCTTCAATTCCCCAAGTATTTTTTTTTTGTTAGCAATGTACCCCTTTGGTCGTCCCATTTTTGAGGAGGTGCAGCCCTTTGCGGCTCCTCGTCCTAATTCCCATGGCCCCTTTTGGTCCTCCTGGTCCCCCAAAACAAAGATTGTTTTTGTGACAATTATTGTACTTACTTTAATATTCGTATTTGGAATACTGTTTTTTCTGCAAGAAAAATATCTTGTGCACACTTTGATAAGTACTACTCCGCCCCCCCACCTGAACATATCATTGGTACTCTAGCCCTCATAAAGAAGAACACCGGCAAGGTCTATCAAGATAATGTTTTTATTTAGGTATTGCATCAGACATGTGCTGTTGGCTATTTCCAAACTACACAAAACAGCTACTGAGATACATCAAGACTCAGGAACATGGACTTGGACTGGATGGTTCTGGAACATATTTTCTGTATGGGGTTTGAAAATATTGTCGGCCTCATTTTTATTATTGCGATTCTCTTTACTTGCTGTTTGTGTATTCAATGTGGGCCAATGTTCTGTTCCCTCTGTATTTCTACTTGTACTACTTGTTTGCCATCAAAAACAAAGGTCCAAAATGTAAATGATCATTTAGCAATGGAACAGGAAATTAATGAGTTAATGTTAATAGACACCCATGATAATTATCGTACCCCTTTTAAAGCATAAGAAAATGTCTTCAGCTTATGCTAAAAGGGTCGTCTGTGGAAATGTGTAATATTTTACGTTAGCATAAGCTACAGTCATTTTGGCTGTGGCATCCATTTTGTTAGCTATGTAATTCTTCCGTCTTCACTGTTGCTTGCCCTTCTATTCTGCTTGTGTCATCAACTCTAGTTAACTCCTTCTGTACTGAGCTAAAAGCAATGTGCTGAGCAAAGGCCTGTAGCTGCTAGAATGCACCTGGCTAAAGATATAACTGTCAACTGTTTTCTACTGTTGTAAGCAGTTCTGATCTCCCTCCCACTTTACTGACTAAGTGATCTCCCATCTGCCCATGTTTGTAGGTAGTTATTCCTGTGTATGCTTGTACCTCCTATTTTTTAACTACATGCTTACTCTGCAACAAACTCTGTATATAAGGCCTGTGCTCTGTGACTTCAGGATGCCACCTCCTGCAACACGAGAGTGTTGTTGAACGTGGTTCCACTCATGAGAAGTTAATAAAATTGTTATTTTGAATTCCAGCTTCAGTGTTGATCTCTATTTTGTTGGTTTTTGAACCCGTGGACAAAAGGGTGACCCTGCACCAGTGTACCCCTAAAAAGGTAAATTTCCACAAAGTGATACATAATCATAGCCCCATTGACCCATTCCGTATTGAGGAGGTGGTGTAGTACCTTTGATCTCTGGTAACGTAATACTACCCCCATCCCCGTCTGACGTCTTCTCTTATACTGAAGCTGGTAGGGGCGATATCCCTCACTAGCGTTCTGTGACTCAGGTGGTGTCTCATTCGCATTATTTAGCAAGAAAGTTTGGCAGGGGCCCCAGTAGTTCCTTGGGCGGCTTCTGGGGGGTAGGAGTTGGCTATATGTATCAGCCTGAGTATTACAATACAGCATATCTGTATGCCAGTCTGCTAGTTGGGGAACCGGGCCTCTCATCCAACGTAATGCTATCCTACGTTTAGCTAGTAGGAGGCCGATGGCCACCAACGGACGCAGGGTCTTATTCACTGAGAGATCCCACCCAAGAGCGCAATTTTAGGATCAGGTTCCAGGTCTGCACTTCTAATAATCCCCAGCTCCCTGAATACTTTCTCCCAAAAAGCATAAACCCCTGGACATTGCTAGGCCAGATGCCAAAATCCTGCTCCTCCCAACCCACATCTAGAACAATCGGAGTTCTCTGCAAGACCATAACGAAACTGTCGCTCAGGGGTACAATATGCCCTATGCAAACATTTATACTGAATGAGTCGGTGTCTACCGTTAAGTGATGCTGATCTGGTGCGGGTGCAACAGTAGGACCATTCTTTGTCACTTAGGGGTGTGCCCAGATCGCGTTGCCACTCCAGCCTCACCTTTAATACTTCAGATTTACGTGTATCCTGTAGACTGTTATAGAATTTTGTGATTAGCTTTGCAGGTTCTTCAGTTTTAATTAATGTGGACAGTGCCCCCACATTTTGCGGCTCAATAAGGTCATCCAGGGCACGCCAAGTCTGCCGGGCTCTATAGTAATGAAATAGTACTGTACCCCCCACTTGTTTGTCTGGTGATTGTAATGAATCCCATGTCGCCAGCACTCCATCTTTGAAAAAATCTCCCATTGTGCATATACCTATAGTCTGTAGTGCCTTCCTAGCTCCCCCTTCTTGGCCCAGTGGAAATGCACCACTGCAGTGGCATTTCTGGTGAATATAAAAAGGCTCCCGCCTGCATGTGTAGTAGAGCTTGCCATGCTTGCACTACGACAGCTATGGAGTCAAACACTTTTAATTTCCGGGAAGCAGATTGAGTGAAAGTCTGCGGAAACGTGAGCGGGTCCCCAGCGTTTCTTTCCATATACAAGAAGGGCAAATCCTGTGGCCCGTGTACCCAATAGTGCGCAAATACACTGTTCGCAGCCCTATAGTATTTCTCCAGGTCAGGAGCCCCCAAACCACCCAGTTCATATGGGAGGGTAAGTGAAGTCCATCTTATTCTGGGTTGCTTACCAGCCCACGCAAGCCGAATTAATTGTGTGCGCCAACTTTGAAACATGTGTTTTGGTAGCGGTATGGGGATGTTCTCAAATAAAAACAAAAATCTCGGTAGTATGACCATCTTCATAATGGGGATTCTCCCTATCAGCGAGAGCGGTAGCTTTATCCAACCATCCACATTTTCTATGAGCCTCTGTGTGGCCCTACCATAGTTTTCTTGTAACACCACCGCAGGGTCCGTGTGAAATTGGACACCCAGATATCGCACCGCATCTGTGGTCCAGCACAGAGGGAACTCCATGACGGCTCCACTGTGCAGGGAGTGGGGGTAAATATAATAGACTTGTCTCAATTTATGCGCAACCCCGAGTACCCCCCGAATTGCACGACCTCTCGCAATATAGGTGACAAATGTACCTCCGGCTCACGTACGTATAATAATGTCTCATCGGCGTATGCCGAAATGTTCAGCGTATATCCGGGGAAACTCAGGCCTCTGTGTGCGTGGTACTGGCGAATTGCGCAAGCAAGGGGTTCAGCCACAATGGCATACAATAGTGGGGAAAGAGGGCAACCCTGTCTTGTCCCCCGGGTGACGCTGAATGGATCAGAGACCTCAATTCCGACCCTTACTCTGGCTGTGGGTGAATTATATAATACAGATACCAGACGGAGATACACATCTCCAACTCCCATCTTGCGCAAGACCGCAAACATAAAGTGCCACTCAACCGAATCAAACGCTTTTTCAGCGTCCAAAAAGACTGCTGCCGCTTTAATTTCTGGGTTTAGTCTCTGCACTGCACCATATAGGGTCCGCAGGTTGTGAGATAATTTACGACTGGGTACTAACCCTGCCTGTTCTGGGCGGATAATACCCGGGAGTAATAAGGCCAATCTATTGGCTAAGATTTTAGCGTACAGTTTAGCATCTACATTTAGCAGGGATAGAGGTCGATATGAGGAGCAACTGGTAGGAGATTTACCAGGTTTTAATAGCGTGACAATAACTGCTTCGCGTAAGGAGGTTGGCATAATACCTGCCTCTGCCATATCCTCAAATAACATTTTTAAATGGGGGATCAAAAGCTCTTGAAATTCTTTATAAAAGGCGACGGTAAGCCCATCTAATCCTGGGGCTTTCCCAGACGCCATCCCACTTAATGCCTCCCGTATTTCATCAGTTGTTAAAGGGGCCATCAAATGTTCCCTGTGTTCCACCGCTAGCCATGGCATCTTAATGTACGAAAGATATTCTTCTATTGCTTCGATATTAGAGGTGTTTTGAGAGGTGTATAGCTTCTTAAAGTATGTGCGGAATTGGGCAGTTATGTCTTCCGCTGTGTGTAATGTATTCCCGTCCTCGTCCCTCAGGCCTACCATAGTGTCCAATTCTCTCTTTGGCCTTAATATCCCTGGCAGCGTAGCGCCAGGTCTCTCGCATTCCCCATAGCATCGCGCTGAAGCGTATTTGCCCATGGGTTTGATTTCGTCATTGGCTGTGTCTAGGTGGTCTACCAGTTTCTGTTTTGGATCAGCAGCATCTTGTGTGTGCCCTCCTACCTCTACGATCCTTTCTAGGTGCCCAATTTACCTTTCTAGTGTGTTTAATCTACTCCGTATGGAACGCAACACACCTGCATGAGTGGACATAGCCACTCCTCTTATGTACACTTTGAATGTTTCCCACACTGTGGTAAATGAAGTCACTGATCCGATATTTTCTGAGAAGAAATTCTCTATAGCTGTGGCTAACCCTTCTTTAAAGACAGTGTCGAGTAGTGAATAAGGGGGGAACCGCCACGTAAACGCTGGAATACCTGGTGCCCCGTATCTGAGGGTCAATTGGACAGGTGAATGATCTGAAAATGTGCGTGGAAGGTGTGTGCATGCCGGCACCCTGAAGCTCAGCCCCCCAGAGATTAGCCAGTAATCTGTTCGAGTGTGAGTGTCATACACCGAAGAGTAGTGTGTATAGCCTCTCTCATCAGGGGATCTATGTCGCCATATATCTATGAGACCTTCTGTTTGCATTATATCTCGGATAGCGGTAGCGGCTGCCGTCGGTCGCCTGGGCAGGCCCTGCGATCTATCTATGTCTGGGTATAATATACAGTTAAAATCTCCACCCCAGAGCTGCGGAACTCCCCTCCATTGTGCTAACCTGTCAGCGAGTGAGGTGTAAAATTGTGGGTCGTCGTAATTAGGGCCGTATATACCTACTAGGAGGAATTGCATGTCTCCTCGGTTACACATAGCCACAACATATCTACCTTGTGGATCTTTAGGCATGCCTGTTAGTTCTACTCCAGCTTTCCTATCCACCCAGATCAATACTCCTCTTGCGTGTGATGTGAAATCTGCAGAGTAGCATAACCCTTGCAATTTACGACATACTGCCTCACTACGCTCGGGGGCAAGATGCGTCTCCTGTAGTACAGCAATTGCTACGGAGTGTCTTTTTAGGTAGGCGCCCACCCTTCTGACCTTTCTATTATCATTTAAGCCTCGAACATTCCAGGTCATAAGCTGAAGTACTTGTGTATTCTCACCCATTGTAGTCATACTATTCGGACCGTATCCGCCATTTGCTGTTTCCCTTAGCTCTGGTATCTAGTATATGTAATCTCAGTTGCAGTCTTCGTACAATACTCTCATCATGCTGTTTAAAACAATAACCCTTCCCTCCCACGCCTCGAAAACCCCCAACTATTGTGGCTGTCTGGATACCCTCCCTCCCCCCTACAACTAAGAAAACCCACCTTAACTCTAGAACCATTAAGATGAAAAGTGTGTTACACTCCGGGGCAGATGTGGCCATCATGTCCTGCTCCCAATGCCACTCTTATAGTTCTCATTGTGACGTTAGTCTCTAATGTTATCATATCTCTGAGGTGGTACAAGTAGCAACTGTAGTGTCTTGTGTACCCTCCAACACTTCAGGCAAGGCACCCCTGTTCGTTAGCAAGAGTTTTTGTTCATGTGTGGTGTGTGAACTGGCCCCCTCTGCAGAGACTGATGGCGCTCTCTAGCGGGGAGACACAAGGTACATAGTGCATGGACGATGAATTCACTACGTTACCCTTCTGCGCCTCAGTCTGTGGTTATTCTGATAATTACTCCTCTGTGCTTCATTCTTCTTGGGCTTGTGGGTTCTCCGACTGCCCTGTCGAGTGGTCCGGCGATCCCTGACATCTGCGACGTTGTTCCTTCTCGGTAATGAATCGTAGTGCAGCCTTGGGGTCAATGAATAGGTGTACCTTACCGTCGGCATTTGCCCTTAATCTGGCTGGGTATAGCATGCTGTACTCCAGGTTGAGATCGCGAAGTTTCTTCTTTGCCGGGTTAAAAAGTCATCGCGCCTCCTGCACATGCATTGTGAAATCAGGGAACAATGTTATTTCCATTCCCTCGTGGCGAAGGTTCCCCAGTTCTCTGGCTTTGCGTAACGCCGCATCCCGGTCCCTGTAATTGAGGAGCCTGGCAATGATTGGACGGGGGGCAGCGCCCGGTATTGGCTTGGGCGCCAGTGATCTGTGTGCACGCTCCACAACCAGTATCTCCGAGAAGGTGTCGCGTCCCATGAGGTGTACCAGCAGTTTTTCTACATATTGCTCCATATTGCCGACATTGGTGGATTCTGGTATGCCTAAAATCTCCTTCGGAGGTTCGAGGCTGCTGCCCGCTCCAACTGGGACCAGACTGCCTCCAACCACCGTAACCTTTCTCAGCCGTTTTTTTTTCTTCTTAATTTTTTCCCTGTTGTGCCACTATCATTGTGCCCATCTGTGTCTTGCTCTAATTCCACCACTGTTTTTATTTTCTCGTGCCTGCCTGTTCCTTTTGCCTTTCGCCGCTGCTGCCCCTGCGGCCCCTCCCTCCCAGAATTCCCCCCCCCCCCCGGAATTTCCCCCCGGAATTCCCCTGCTCCCGCCTCCCAGCCTCTCCTCCCTCCCACCTCCCCTACTTAATGGCGGCCGCTGCACGGTCGCGCAGCGGACGTGCGCAGCGGGCGCGCCACCGGCGCGCCGAAGGCATGCCAAAGGCAAGCCCATCTGCGCCCGTCCGAGACCCGACCGCGGCCCGACCGCGGCCAGCGCCAGGAACCCTGGACCTCCCACTACCCATCGCTACGACACCACCACCCTCTTCGCACTCAACCCTGGAAGACTTAGAGAATGCCAACAGGCCTCGCCGAAGAAGACCCACGGCCAGTTCTCCTGCCTCCACTGCCGCCAGACCCTCACCGCCACCCCAGTCTCCAACACCGCCGACGCCAGCACCGGCGACATCCTAAAATGCATCCTCCTCAACGTACGCTCCGTACACAAACACGCCATGGAAATCTGGAACCTACTCTACTCTCTTTCGCCCGACATCGCCTTCTTCACAGAGACCTGGACCAACGCATCCTCCGCCCCCGACATCAGCACCGCCATCCCAGACGGATACAAGATACTGAGGAAAGACCGCCCCAACCACCCAGGAGGGGGCCTCGCCATCGCCCACAAGATCACCCTCCGCCTCACCACCTCCAGCGAAACCTTCCCCTCCGCCGAACACCTGCACTTCAAGATCCAGACCACCCCCAAAGCCACACTCCGAGGAACCCTCGTCTACAGACCCCCCGTCCCCGAACACCCTTCGCCACCACCATCACCGACTTCATTGCACCCCACGCGATCGCCTCAACAAACTACATACTCATTGGAGACCTGAACTTCCACCTCGACAACCCCAGCGACCCCAACTCCACTATCCTGCGTGACAACCTCGCCAGCATCGGACTTAAACAACTCGTCAACACACCAACCCACAGAGCAGGACACACCCTCGACCCCATCTTCGCGGCAGGAAACAGCGTCCATTTCAGCCACACAACGCAGCCGCCATGGACCGACCACCACTGCGTACACTTCGCCATAAACAAACCCAAGGCACCCAAACCAGCCCCACGCCCACTGCGAAGGAACTGGAGCAAGGTTACCGACGAGCACCACACCTGGGCACCCAACGCAAACAGCGCAAACGACGCAGCCAGAGAACTCCACACCTGGATCTCCAACTGCGCAGATGAGCTCGCCCCGCTACGCAACCCCGACAGACAACGCCCCAGGAAAGCCGCCTGGTTCACAACCGCTCTCCAAGAAGCCAGACGCACCTGCAGACGCCTGGAGAAGAACTGGAGAAACACCAAGACAACCGAAAACCACACCACCTACAAGGACGCCATGACAGACTACCACAACCAGATCAGAGCCACCAAAAGGAACTTCTTCCACAACAAAATCCTGACCAACTCCAAGGAACTTTTCAGTATCATTCAAGAATTCACCAACCCATGCAGCGAAGCCACAGACATCACCCCATCCCAAGACCTCTGCGACAAGCTTGGAACCTATTTCCACCTCAAGATCAAAAACCTCTACGACAACTTCATCGACCATCCACCAGGCGCCACAGACGGCCCCCCGCCCCCAGAAACACCAGCCAGCCCACCATCTCCAACTGGACACCGATCACGGCCGAAGACACCGCCTCGACCATGAAAAGCATCCACTCGGGGGCCCCCACCGACCCCCTGCCCCCCTCACCTCGACCACCCAGCCGTGGCCGCCATCGCACCCTAACTACAACGCACCATCAACACCACCTTCAAAACAGGCACCTTCCCAGACGACTGGAAGCGCGCAGAAGTCGAGACCCCTGCTCAAGAAGCCCACAGCTGACCCCACCGACCTTAAGAACTATCGGCCCATCTCGCTCCTCCCCTTCGCAGCCAAAGTTGCAGAGAAAACAGTCAACAGGAAACTGACACGATTCATTGAAGAGAACGCCGTCCTCGACCCGTCCCAATCCGGGATTCCGAAGCAACCACAGCACAGAGACCGCCCTACTCGCCACCACAGACGACATCCGCACCCTCCTGGACCAAGGCCACTCCGCAGCCCTCATCCTACTCGACCTATCAGCGGCCTTCGACACCGTCTCCCATCGCACACTAGTCGTCAGACTACACGACGCAGGCATACAAGGAACAGCCCTGGACTGGATCCGATCATTCCTCACCGGAAGAAGCCAAAGGATCAGACTCCCACCCTTCCTCTCCGACCCCACGAAAATCACCTGCAGAGTCCCACAGGGTTCATCACTGAGCCCCACCCTCTTCAACATTTTCATGGCCCCCCTTGCAGCCATCGTCCGACAACACGGCCTTAACATCGTATCCTACGCCGACGACACCCAGCTCGTCCTCTCCCGCACCAAAGACCCCACCACTGCCAAACTCAACTTCCAGAAAGGAATGCAAGACGTCGCAGTCTGGATGACCAACAGCTGCCTGAAGCTCAACGCCGAGAAGACAGAAGTCCTCGGTACCACCCCTTCTGCATGGGACAGCACCTGGTGGCCGACCGCCCTCGGAAGCCCACCTACCCCCTCAGACCACGCCAGGAACCTCGGCATCGTACTCGACTCATCACTCTCCATGGACCGACAGGTCAACGCCGTCACCTCCAGCTGCTTCAACACACTCCGCATCTTCCACAAGATTTTCAAGTGGATCCCCCCCTGAGTCAAGGAAGACAGTCACCCACGCACTCCTCACCAGCAGACTGGACTATGGAAACGCGCTGTACTCCGGCATCAACAAGTCCGTACTCCGGAAACTCCAGACAGTACAAAACACCGCCGCCAGACTCGTCCTCGGCATCCCCCGACACGAACACATCAGCCAACACCTACGAAGTCTCCACTGGCTCCCCGTGGAGAAAAGAGTCACTTTCAAAATCCTCACTCACGCCTACAAATGCCTACACAACAACGGACCCAAATACCTCAATGACATAATCAACTTCCACGTACCCAAAAGAAACCTCCGATCTTCCAACCTCGCACTGGCCGAAACCCCGCGCATCCACAGAGCCAGAGCAGGCGGAAGATCCTTCTCTCACATTGCAGCCAAGACCTGGAACGAGCTACCGGCAGACATCAGACGCGCCCCCTCCCTGAACACCTTCAGGAAGACCCTCAAGACCTGGCTCTTCGGCTAAACAGATCTGCGGACCCCCCCCCCCCAGCGCCTTGAGACCCTCACGGGTGAGTAGCGCGCTTACAATTCCCTGATTGATTGATTGATAAAATGCGAATATTATTTCGTCTAGACCTCTCTTCGAGATCCTCAGCCTTCGCCTGCAGGGTGCGTAAAATCTTGTCTCTCTCCTTGTCAGTCTCCGCTTCCGCTCTGGTGATGTCCTCCATGTCTGAGATTCGCTGTTCCGCTACATCGAGTCTGCCGCCATGTTTATCTAGTCTTTCAGACAACCTGTCCATGCGGAACGAAAGCGCGTCTATTTTGCTATCTATTTTGGATAAGCTTTGCTGTATAGTGCGGAAAGCGTGTTTCATGTCCACCTCAGATCCAGAGTCAGGGTCATCAGGAGTGGAGTCTTGCTCTGTATTCGAGGTTTCCTTAGATCTGGGTGTTTTCCTGAGGTCAAACTGTAGCTTGGGTTGCAACTTGTCAGTTTTGCCCATGGTGCCCCTCTGCGTGCTGCAGAAGCGCTGCAATGGCGTACAAGGATTTGCCCTGCTAATTATTCCAGCTGGCACTGTCGTTCCCTGTCTTCAATATCAGAAACTGACTGCAATGTTGCTGAAAGGTCTCTGTAGGCAGTTCTACTCTGCTGTTGGCGTGCTGTTATCGGGAACCCCAAAGCGCTTGTGGCAAGTTTCACTAGATCAGCATGTGGCGCTTGATAGATCCGCAGTACACCGTTGCGTGGGTAATGAAGCTGCGCCAAGCGGGAGAGTCCAGGAAGGTTCTGCTTTGGCCTGCTCGTGAGTTCTGGGCTGGACCGTGAGCCCTCTAGGAGATTGCACTCACTAGTTCTTTTTAACGGGTGGCGGCGGACCAGAAGTGTTTTCAGATCATTTATAGCTTGTTTGTCTCTGGGTAGTTATGGGGCAACCAGTATATCCACCCTGTTCCTCTTGTGCTATTGCGCTGCAGTTGGGCACCACACTGAAATGAGGCGAGGTTTGTGCTCCCCCTCTGATGGTATGCTGGAGCAGGGTGTGCTCTGTGTAATTTAGTAGCCGGTCTCCCCCCTCTCTCGCCTCTTCCTGCGCTTTCTGGTAGTCGGCTCCGCCACTCAGATGGGGGGCAGCTGCACTGCAGCACGCGCGGCCGGACGTACCTAATTTTTCGTAGGAGCGTCTCAACCCTCGGTCACGCAGACACTCCCGGCCGGCACAAGCCGCAGGTCTCCCAGGGCTGCTGGCCTTCACCACGCTCGACCGCGCGACAGCAGGGAACGCTGCGGTTGTCCCGCAGCTATTTTACAGGGGCCGTCGCTCTCCCGGTCATCTCCTGCCAGCGTCACCTCCCTGGGCTTACCGCTATTCCCCCTGAAGCCACAGCGAGGCCTGTCGCGGGCTCGCGTAGGTCCGGGCAGCCGCACGTCGTGATTCCTAGGTACGTCTCTCTAGCGGCAGGCAGTTTGCCCGTTCCGATCCTGCCCACAAACAGCTCTCTATGAAGTGCTTCTCGTCCTCAGTGTTTTCCGACCTCGGAGGGTCGAGTTCTTTTAGCTAATTTGGAGGATATTGATGAATATTTGGTGGCGTTAGGGAGAGCTTCCCTAGATTGCGGCCATCTTTGGATCAGGCAAGCTCCGCCCCCTACTATTCTTAATTTTGTCTGAACTTTGTTTTCTAGGGAGCCAGAGTTTGTCTTCTATGACCAGCTGAAGCAAACAATGACATCACACAGGTAAAAACACCCTCCATTCAGGGAGAGGCAGACCTAGCAATATTTTTTCAGCTCTTTGATTTACCATTTGGTTGCACTGAATCATAATATATCCTGATAAACATGTGTGTCTTTATCCTTTTAAAATACTATTACTAGCTTCTCTGACTTTATCTCGATGTGACACCATCACTTTAAGTCTGTGTTACTGGTCCAGTCTTGGAGTGCATTAAGTCATTGCTCCAGGTCATGAGTGAGAAGCGATTCGATTAGCTATGTACAGGTTTGGAAGTCTGGCCTTATTTAATCATTGGTACCCTTTCCCAATTTGTGAAATGTTATCATTTCAACATCCTACAATTCTGCATGTCCCTACAGCTGAAACTGCTTGTCTGGAAGTGATACTTTCTCTGCTACTATTATGCTTCACATGCCACTTGCCATCTCTTTTTACGCTTCTTTTATATTTTATTTTACTCTTTTCCAGTTTCACATTCCATATTCTCTTCCCTTCTGGTGTTGTTCAGTAGCTGTCCATATCTTTTCAAGTTGATTTTATGTTCCTTGCTTGTGGATTATGTGTGGTGTGTAGGCTTATAATATAGTCAATTATCTTTTTCAGCCCTGTGAGTTACTACAATAATTTGGTAACAAATCCAACATGCTTTGGAGCCCATGGCCTACACAGTTCTGCTCTACAAACCTCTAGCTTCCAGTATACAATCCCCATTGTGTCGTCGCACCTTCACTAAGATTTCGGTGTCAAAAAATGTGCCCAGCTGCTGATCCCTTTGAAGAAGTTGCTCTTTTGCACCACTGAGACTGGAAATCGTCTTATGTGTTGACGTATCACTAACCAACACCAAAGGTATCGCGAGCCGCACTGTACAGCTGAAAAGCACTTGGCAAAGACGCTTGTGTGTGACGTTCTTCTGCAGCCTTTGAACTCCAAGTACTGCTCAGCAAAAGGGTAAACACGTGCACCTGTTTTGGAAGACCCTGCCTCAGTTGTGTTTATCATGGTTACTGATCAAGTCAGATATGACAATGCAGCCGCCCAGGCTGTCCATAGTGTATAACGATAATGCCAGCATCCACCAGAGGATGCTGGCATTATCATATAATCAAATTTAGCTTTTATGGTTTATACTGATATCTACAATTTCACCTTCCACTATATTCAAAACAATTGGCTGTTAACTCATTACTTTACACGTAGTTGTTACCTGCTCAGAATTCAGTGTGGAAACCAGCCACCCGCCGACAGTTTTGGACCAACCTCAGTAACCCAGCATGCAGTGGGATAAATGGTTAAAACTTTTAAAATTATATGGTGGCAATAGATAGTGACTCATTTGATCGTTTTATTGAAAGTTTTGGGAATAGAGGGACAAGAAGTATTTGTGCACCTTTATTGCCTTCACAGGGAGTAGATGCAAGAGATTATGACTGCCTTACAGAGGCATTGGACCTGTCATTCCCGCCGAATCGTGTATGGCTGCACTCAGGATTCATGCAGCTAACTGCGATTTTGGTCTCATTGCTGTCCTACATATTAGACATCAAGTCATTATTTATTGCTCAAATAAAAAATGCAAGACAGTCTTTGAGACACTACAACCTTACCCTGACCTGTTTAAAAGGATCAACATTGCCAATAGTGTAGACAGTTGCTTCTCTCAGAACTCTAATCATAGTCTTTTTCTTTGGAATTGCCAGGTTTTTCACATATTATCTGATGAGGAAAACTTATTCAGGCCATCAACACAGTGTGTAACCAAGTAACATAGACCGGGTAAGCTTTTTACTAGGTTAATGTGAGTTTAATTCAAGGTTTGTTAACAATTTTCCGTCATTTCTGTTCCTCTGTGGTTATTATTGAAAACTTTTTTTCATGGACCCATTTCGAGTTTTTTTCAAGTGATCCATTTGTTAGAAGACGATCATTAATGCTGCTCTGCTTAATCCGTTTTCACTCTCTATCAAGAGTATATTTACTGTAGATAGGTGTTCAGATTATTTGGAGGTTCTTCTTAGTCAGCTTACAGCTGGCAAAGAGGTTACTGTGGTATTTGCGTCAAAGTCAGTGACTGAGAGAGGGTTTTGCATGATTCCTGAGTGTAGAACAGTTTAAAACTTCTTTGGGGCAATACATTTTACATCAGGCAGATCACAAACTATTATTGTCTTTAATTGATTGTAATGGTACTGGGAAAGCCTCTAAATGTCCGTTTAAAATTGTGTCAGATTTGAGTAGAACTTTTCTGTCCCTTTTATACCTGGATCATTAAACATAAGAGCAGACTCCCTCTCTAGACTCTCTAAGTACAAAGGTGAATCAATTCAACAAGATTATTTAGAAGAATACGTTGTCACTTCTATCGAAGATGCTAGTTTTTAAATTTCCGGCTGACTCTAACAGCCCTCCTTCTTTGTTTATTGTTCCTCACTGCACATCAGATGCAAATGCATTTGAGTCTTCACAGTGCATATATTGAACTCCGTTGGAAAGATGCCATGACACTACATAGGGAGCAAGACCTCTGACCTCCTGGTCAGGGAACTCTGCTCTCCCCTCGCGCAGCTCCGTCGTCGCCCTCCTTCCCCCAGCACCGCTCTGGTCACAGGTAGGTGTTCGAGGCCCTCCTCCACCCGCAGGCTCCTGCCTGCGCCTCATCCCTGGTGGTCCAGTGGGAGAGCCTTGCTCTTCTGCTGGTTCGCTCTGCCAGCCTTGTCTGTCTGCCTTTGTCTGTTTGTCCCCTGTTCTTCTGCCCTGTTTGTGCACTTTCTGCCTTTTTGTGCCGGTTTGTCCATTTGTGCTTTTTTGCCTTTTGGTCTATCTGTGCTTTTTTGTCTAAATGTCTTGTTTTGTGCCTTTTTTCACTCTCCTGTTTGCTGTTTTCCCTTTCCCACCGCTGCTTCCCCCGTGGCTTCCCCCCCCCCTGCTGGTTCCCGCTCCCGCCTCCCCGCTGTGCTCCCTCCCCCATCCCCTACTTAATGGCGGCCGCTGCGTGGCCGTGTGCAGCGGGCGCGCCAAAGGCAATCCCCTCTGTGCCCGACCAGCGCCAGGGACCCTGGTTCTCCGACCTCTACCGTTACGACTCAGCCGCCCTCACGCACTCAACCCCGGAAGAAATAACTGCCAGCTGTCGACACCGAGCACCACCCACGGCCAGTTCTCCTGCCGACACTGCTGCCACACCTTCACCCACCTCCTGACCCACCCACCCACCGGACGCCAGTGCACCCAAACCCCTGAGCTGCATCCTCCTCAACGTACGCTCCCTGCACCGACACGCACTGGACATCTGGGACCTCCTCGACACCATGTCGCCAGACGTAGCCTTCCTCACAGAAACCTGACCCAACGCCACCTCCACCCCCAACATCGCTACCGCCATCCCAGACGGATACAAGATCCAGAGGAAGGACCGCCTCAACCTCCCGGGAGGAGGACTCGCCATCGTGCACAAGAACTCCCTCCGACTTACCACGTCCAACACGAGTGACTCCTCGCCCCCCATGGAACATCTCCATTTCCAGAACCAGACTAACCCCAGAACGACCCTACGTGGCACCCTCGCCTACAGACCTCCTGCACCACTAACCGCTTTCGCCACAACCATCACTGACCTCATCGTGCCCCACGCCATCGCCTCCATGGACTACGTACTACTCGGAGACCTGAATTTCCACCTCGACAGCCTCAGCGACCCCAACTCCACTGCCCTCCTGGACAACCTCGCCAACATCGGACTGAAGCAGCTCGTCACCACCCCCACCCACAAGGCGAACACACCCTCAACCCCATCTTCGCAGGAGGAAACAACATCCTCTTCAGCCACACCACCCAACCCCTCTGGACAGACCTCCACTGCGTACACTTCGCTTTCTCAAAACCCACTGCACACAAACCTACACCACGCCCCCGTGCAGGAACTGGAGCAAGGTCACCGAAGAGCACCTCAACTCCACCCTCAACCACGCTCCCCCCTCCGCCACGACCAACGTCAACTCTGCAGCCAACAAACTCCACAGATGGATCACCGGCTGCGCAAACAAGCTCACACCCCTCCTGATCTCCGACAGGCTGCGCCCCACGAAAGCTGCCTGGTTCACCACTGACCTCCAAGATTCCAGACACACTTGCAGACGTCTCGAGAAAGAATGGAGAAACACCGAAACCCCGGAAGCACGGACCAGCTACTAGAGCGCCATGACAGAACACCACCAACGCATCAGATCCACTAAAAGAAACTTCATCCGAGGACAAGATCCTTGCCAACTCCGGCAACTTGAAGGAGCTCTTCAGCATCATACAGGAATTCACCAAACCCCTCAGCGAAGCCTCAGACATCATGCCCTCCCAGGACCTCTGCAACAAACTCGGCTCCTACTTCCATTTCAAGATTAAGTCCCTCTACAACAACTTCAACGAACAGATACTTGACACCGAAGCCAGCAACGCCAGCCAGCCTACCATCTCCGCCAGGACCCCGGTCACTACAGAAGACACCGCCACGACCATGAAGAGCATTCACTCAGGAGTCTCCACAGACTCGTACCCGCCGCACATCTTCCACAGAGCCTCCGCCGCCATAGCACCCGAACTACGACGCACCATCAACTCCACATTCAAAACCGGCACATTCCCCGACGACTGGAAACGTGCAGAAGTCAAGCCCCTCCTCAAGAAGCCTGCTGCAGACCTGACAGACCTCAAAAACTACAGACCCATCTCTCTCCTCCCCTTCGCAGCCAAAGTCACTGAGAAGATCGTCAACATCCAGCTCACGAACTTCATCGAAGCCAACTCCGTCCTCGACTCATCCCAATTCGCATTCCGCAGCAACCACAGCACCGAGACCGCCCTCCTAGCCGCCACAGACAACATCCGCACTCTCCTCGACCAGGGCCACATGGCGGCTCTCATCCTACCAGACCTCTTTGCAGCTTTCGACACCGTCTCCCACCACTCACTCACCGCCAGACTCCACGACGCCGGCATACAGGGAACCGCCCTCGACTGGATCCACTCTTTCCTCTCTGGCCGAACCTAAAGAATCAGACTCCCACCCTTCCTCTCAGAACCCACGGAGATCAGCTGTGGAGTACCCCAAGGATCATCGCTCAGCGCCACGCTCTTCAACATCTACATGGCCCCCCTCACCGCCATCGTCAGACAGCATGGACTCAGCATAGTATCCTACGCCGACGACACCCTGCTCATCCTCTCCCTCACAAAGGAAACAGACACCACCAGACTCAGCTTCCAGGAAGGAATGAAAGACGTTGCATCCTGGATGAGCAGCAGCTGCTTGGAGCTCAACTCGGAGAAAACATAAGTCCTCGTCCTCTGACCCACCCCCTCCGCATTGGACAACACCTGGTGGCCCACCGCCCTCGGCAACTCCCCCACACCCACGGACCACGCCTGCAACCTGGGCATCATACTCGTCTCCTCCCTCACCATGACACGACAGATCAACGCTGTCTCCACCGCATGCTTCAACACCCTATGCATCCTCTGCAAGACCTTCAAATGGATCCTCCCCGAATCCAGAAAGACCGTCACCCACGCACTCATAACCAGCAGATTGGACTAAAGCAACGCCCTCTATGCCGGAATCAACAAATCCCTGCTCCGAAAACTCCAGACCATCCAGAACGCCACCGCCAGATTCGTCCTCAGCATCCCGCGACAAGACCACATCACCCAGCACCTACGAGACCTCCACTGGCTCCCTGTCGAGAAGAGTGTGACTGTTAAGCTACTCACTCACGCCTACAAATTCCTCCACAACACCGGACCCCAATACCTCAACGAAAGAGTCTCCTTCTACGCACCCAAGAGAAGCCTCCGGACCTCGCCCTTGCCATAACCCCTGCATCCGCAGAGCCAGAACGGGAGGAAGAGCCTACTCCTACATTGCGGCAAAGACCTGGAACGAACTCCCGCTCAGCAACAGACAGTCACCCACTCTGCACGCCTTCAGAAAGAGCCTCAAGACCTGGCTCTTTGGGTGAGACGGAGCTGCACGACGACTCCCCTCCCCTCCCCCCCCACCAGCGCCTTGAGACCCTCACGGGTAAGTAGCGCGCTTCACCATCACCTGATTGATTGAGTATGGAATGTAGCAGCTTGCCTTCTGCTTAAATTCAAAAAGTCCCATCTGACAAACATATGGCTGATTATTAAGTCATCTAAACCCATGTGATCAGTATCCAATTGTCAAAATGAATGTTTCTTGGTTGGAAATGTTTACATTTGAGAGGAAGACACTTGTTGAAACAAGTACAAATATGGAATTCAGATCCCCTCACTATGTTCAGACTACAAGACCATCTCCAAATGCTGAAAACCACACATTAATCTCTATCTTCATTGTATTGCTCGTGAGAGCCATCATGCCTTCACCTGACTGTGTACTTTAGAAAAATCAGTATGACATATCTAGACAATTTTCTATTTTCAGATTTTCTTTGACTTGCTTCTGGCCATTGTTATTGCGGCTTATCTGGGAGTTGTCCACCAAGTTATACAGGTAAGGAAATGTAAGCTGAGTGGATGCAGACATAATTCTTTTTGGCAATATAATTAGGTGCCTTGTTCTGAAGGCTGTAACATTCCCTGAGTTGTGCTTTATGATTTTAATGTAATTGTATTTATATAGCACTTACTACCCCAGACGAGGCGTTAAAGCGCTTTTCAGCAAGTAGCATGCTACTCCGGAACCTAAAGGGGATATGTCGTGGATTAGTATAGGGAAAAAAAGTTGTTAATTGGAACGGTGGACATGTGAGTCTGTTTGTTGGACTGAATACGATAAAGGAGGGATAGAGGAGGGAAGAGTTTAGAAAGGGTTATTTGGGAGATCATAGTAAAATGATTCCTGGGATGAGTCAAAGGAGGGATAGAGGAGGGAAGATCTACAAAGGGTTAATTGGGAGATCATAGTAGTAAAATGAGGTTTGGAATGAGTCAGAGTAGTGAATTGGAGAGAGTTGATGATTTTTTTTCTACAGTGGGAGTAAAGTAATAAATATATAGATACATAACATAAAAAGGTATACATGTATATGGAAAATAATAAACAGATAAAAAATTGTATTATATAAATTCCAAGATGTACATGCATGGATATATTTCTAGTGTTGCTGCACATAAAGCGAATTTATTTATTTTTATTAATTGTTTTGGTAATGTTGTGTTTTGTTTTAATACATTTTTAATTTATTTGTTTATTCATTTAAATTCATTTATTTTTATTTTACATTTTTCTCCAATATTTCAATAGTGAAGCACTTATAAATACAATTGTTATGATCAAATTTACACATTGTGATAGATAAAATAAAATAAAACAGGGACCCATAAGCATATAATCAAATAACCTATATGTAAACTATTCAGTGACCTATATACATGTTAAGCTTATATATATATATATATATATATATATATATATATATATATATTCCAAGACTCTTCAACGAAGACAACCCCCATGATCCGAGGGCATAGAAGAAAGTAGCACAGCCAGGCACCAGCAGATTGTAAGTAGTCCTTTTATTTAAATTTCATAAACACCGACAGTGCAACAAAGAGACCTACGCGTATCGGCCGGAGCCTTCAACCTATACATATATGTATATATGTGTGTATATATATATGTATACACACACACACACATAAATATAAACACACACATATAAATATAAACAGTAAGTAATATATACATTTGTTAAGCAGACCTCTAAGAATAGCTATATATTTTTTTGCCTTAAATAGTATATGCATTTGTACAAAGATATGCACATATCTAAATACATACAGATAATCAAATTATACATGTTTATATACACACGTATATGCTGAATATTTGTGTTTTAATATGGTGGTCATGTATGAAAGAGCCTACTTTTGAGTAGTCTCCTGAAGATAAGATAGTTATCTGTGGATCTTATGTTTGGGGATAATGACTTCAATAGTTTGACTGCTTGAACAGAGAAGTACCACCCATGGTTCTTTTTTCTTGTATGCTGGGGTTTTGATGCTAGGTGTCAATCTGATGAAGACATGCACTAATTCACATTGTCAAATATTTGCAGACTCCATAGATTGGCTTGGTCAATTATAAGCCTTATAGATATTGGTCCTAATCGCGTCTGTATATGGGCAGGAAGTACAAAACCTTACAAGTTGCAAAATCAGAGGGTTCACAACCACTAAAAAGTTCAAAACTATGCACTAAACTAATTTTGGCTGTGTGGCCCGTGATAGGAACGGATGAAATCTGTGACCATACAAAGTCAATATTGTCTTCACATAGTCCGTGGTTTGATCCATTGTTGTGGGCACTAGGCCCAACTACAAATGTGGGGTGCCATATCTATCAGGGGAAGTGTGGGAATCCTAGATGGTAGGAATTGTGTGGATCCCTGCAGGTTCCAGTACTTTCCCTCACAGAAATATTAAGAAAAGGTATAATCTTAGTCAAAGTTTTAGGTTTGTAGGACATTCTGGGTAAGAAAATGTAGAGGGATACACACAAGTGCTGCGGAAACAAATGATGGACGGAATGCTGAATGAATCAAACATTCTCCCCCAGTCAGGATATCTGGGTTAAATCATTGTTCTTTTGCTTACTACGCCAACCCAGGTTAGACCCAGCCATATGCCATCAGTCTTGACCCTACTCCTCATGGGAACAGTCCAGCCCGAACTGCCAAGCCGGGTCCTTCCTGGACCGGAAACAAGCATCCTGTGACCGGTTTTGGGATATATCACCTCTCATCAGTCAGGCTAGCTTGAATCCAGTGGCACAGCAAGCAAGGGACCCACGTCTGGGCTTACCCATCCCACTTAGGGTAACAAAGTGCCACGGCAACAAATGATGGACGGAATGCTGAATGAATCAAACATCCAGGATGCTTGTTTCCGGTCCAGGGAGGACCTCGTCTGGCAGTTCGGTTTGTAGAAAAGCGTTATGTGCTTTATGTGGGGTGAAAAAACCTTGGATTTTCGGTCTAGAAAGGGATCAATTACCTGATTGCAATCGCCTGCAAAAGTAAAGTTCTCTGCAGGGTATTTTATAAGTAGGCGCGAAAGTTTGGGACCAAAAAGAAGTATCTCCATTAGTAGGGGCATATATATTGAACCAAGGAGACTGGTGTCCTCCCGATCAGTAAATTGGTGAACAACCATCTGCCCTCATTATCTGAATCTTGAGATATAAGCTTAGCAGTAAGGGGGTGATTACGATGGCGAACGAACTTGAGTCTGTCCACCATCGTCACGGGAATCGGGACCGCCCGGCCATATGGCGGCAGTCCCATACATGCAATTATAATGCGACCGCCACTGTGATGGTCGCATTGTGCATGTTGTGCATTTCCCTGCAGTACGTGGCAGGCACCATGCAGTGCCTGCCACCTGGTGCAGGGAACTGTAGGGGGCACCATAGGTGCCCCCCAAGTGCACAATTGCATTGTCCCTGCACAAGGGGGGCCCTCAACGGGCCCCCAAAGTCAATCTCCGCCAACCTTTGTATGGCGGTGGAACCGCCATTCAAAGGCTGGAGGAATGCAGCATCCAAATCTGGTCGGTGGTGCCATTTTTGTGGATGCTGGCCGGGTCCGACAGGCAATCGTAACGATTGCCTGTGTCGGACCCGTGGTGGACGGGCTTTCCGTCTGACAGCACTCCGCCCGCCATCCTTATCTGGCGGGCGTAGAATGGCCACACGATGGCGGTGAACCCGCCACCAGCAGGCTGCCGGTGGCGGGTTCACCACTATCATAATCAGGCCCGAAGTGCCTTGTGACATCAGGTTATAACACCATTTCTTTTGCCATCATCAGGAGAGAAGAAAACTTCTCCTACCCAGTTCTTTTTAAGTTTTAGTGATTAAGAGATTGTAAGGTGAGACTCTTGTAATAAGGCGATGTTGACATCTAGTTTAGATAAATATGATAATACTCGTTGTCTTTTGATGGGGGATTTAAGCCTTTGACATTCCATGTAACAATTTTTAAAGACATAAAATGTGCATACAAAGTGAACAAATAAATGAACCAGCATCAATATATAGTATATGAATCATAAACCAAACTACAAGTACGAATATAATGACATTGAGAACCAAAGGGTTAACAAAGGAAAAGGAAAGAGAATAAGAGATATAGAAATGATAGTAAAATGTGATATAGAAAGAAGATTTGAGGAAAGAAAACAAGAAAGACGTAGAAAAAAGGAAGATTGATGTTTGAATTACAAAAGGAAAAAGGAACATACATAAATTCCAAAACACATAGGGAGTGGGGGGGATGAGGCCACATGGACTAGATGACACGTCCAGACTCCAAGAGGGAAGGCGGGAGGGACCGCAGCACAAACGACATGCAAAAGGGTGGATCGTATGACAAGTAGACGAGAACTGTAACCTGTAAGGAGAATAAAAATGATTATCACCTAATAATTTATATTAAACAAAAAAAGGTTTCATATTCTTAAACAGGAAAACGTGAGAAATATCAAGTATAACATTAACATAGACTTTAAGACAAGGCAAGTTACTTGATACGTGCTATAGAGATGTTCATAGTGTCCATGCTGTGAGAATTGAGGAAGCTTTTGAGTTTGAACGGATCATCATAAGTAGTTGTCTTGTTATTGTGAGTTACTTTAAATAAGCAGGGGTGGAAGAGGCCAAAACGTGCACCAATGGAGCGAAGATCTGGTCTCATTGCTAGGAACTCCCTACGTGTATCAGCGGTATCCTTTGCATAATCCTGTGAAAAGAATAGAGGATTGCCCGACCATGAGACACATTTTATGGATCTTACTGCTGATACAACCATAAGAAGATCAGTATATTCTAAAAAATACATTATGACCCCTCTCGGTTTTCTCATGTTGGAAGTAGCTCTATGTGGAGGACCCAGTCTGTGGGCGCGCTGAATGTTGAGAAGAGTGCCTTGTGGGAATTTAAGGACTGTTGATAGAAATGACTTGAAAAAGGTGATGGGGTCAGAACCTTCTGGTAAACCATATAGTCGAAGATTGTTCCTTCTGTTCCTGTTTTCAAGATTCTCGACCTGCTTCTGAAGAGACAAAACCTGGGACTGAAGAGTGTTTACCTTAAGATTGGTTGACCCTAGAGATTCAAAATTGTGTCCAGCTGTAGTGGTACTTTCTTCCATTCGTGACCACCTATCCGTTAGAATTTGTAGTTTAGAGTTTGTCTCTTCTACGAATGGACGTATAGCGCAAATCTCTTCTAAAAGAAGATCCATAGAGACAGTCGAGACTTGTTTTGGAGGGGAGGGAGGGTCTTTGTTCAAACGTTTAGTTGGTGCTTTGCTAACTGCAGAAGATGCGTTAATATTGGATAATGAGGCACCTTTAGGTAAGGAGGTGGTAGAGTCTTCCGTTGAGACAAGGTGTGTGAGAAAATTTGATAGATTTATAAGCTTGTGAGTTGAAGGTGTCAGCAAAGTTTTTGTTTATTTCAGTCTGCCCATGGGGAGGCAGTAGGAAGCAGTTTGAAAAACTTAATGTAAATGTCATCTAGTAATAATTTTAAGTAGTGGCTTGTTTGGAGTGACACTACATATACCTACATAACATGAGGAAATTCAATGAAGCCTCACAGCGTCATGACAGCACTTAACTTGAGGGGAAGTGTCACAAGATATAGTTGCGCTGCTATTTCATGAAGGAGCCAGAATTCAGCACTTAACTTGAGGGGAAGTGTCACAAGATATAGTTGCGCTGCTATTTCATGAAGGAGCCAGAATTTAGAGCAATTTTTGTTCAACACATTTATTTGTCCATCAATTGTTCCCAAAAAATGCGGTGTTTCTGCATTCCTCTCAGGTAATGGTAAGAAATATGTAAATGAGACACCATGGCTTTGAAGTGCTGTAAAATATAGTTGGGTGTCTTATTTTAAAAAGAACACGGGCAGGAGGTCAGAATAGTTTCTGTTCAAGCCGGTTAAATAACAGTGAAATGTTACCTCAGAAAGTGCAGCATTTGAGGTAATGAATAATGTTTACCACTTCGTTGCTGGGGAAAGACAAGCCAAAAATGTGATTTTCCAGTAGAAGACCACAGGAAATTGTGCAGCTTCTAAAATTCCTGAGGAAAGTGTGCACATGTTACTGTGTTTCCCTTCTGTGCATAGCTCCACTAGATGGTGGGCAGCATTTTGTCAGAGCCGCTCGCGATTTGAAACATAAAGTTGGAGGCTTACAGAGTGTTAAAATGTTAAACACTCACTGCCTCGTCATCCCCATCATTAGCGGAGCCCGCAAACCAATTTTCAGCGGCTCGCAAGCTCCTTCTACACCGTCGCTACAACCGGTCCCTGCGCTGTCCCGCGGAGAGTCAGGGAAACGCCGCCATCTTCCTTGGGCGCTAGCCACGCCCCGACCCTAATTCAAATCTTAATAAATAATGTACAAAGAGTTGATGGTAAAACAGCTAACATGGCTTTCTAATAAAAGCAGAATCTCGGGCGGGACAGGTAGCAACAGAAGCCGCACCCTCATCAGATTGGCACTCCAAACCCTTCAAGGGAGACACACTCGGAAGCAAGCCATCGACTTAGGAATATGTCACCATCCAAGAGCTGGACTGCCATCTGCCTCCTTCTATCAGGAAAGAGCTCTCATGAGGCACAATCTGCCTGCACCACATTCTAAGCCACTGTTAAATCTAGACTCCTGGAGCCAGCAGCCCCCCCTATGGATGTCAATGAGGAGAAGCCAGTAATGAAGCATGCTGCCCCTGGCTCAGCCTTTGGGGCTTCGCTTCTGTCCTTGCTACCCCAGGATCAGAGATCAGGAAGGTAGTCGCAGCAAGAGGAAGAGTACGTCAGCAATTCCATGGGCTCTGTTTACTTTATATAGTGCTGCTCCTTGCCACACCGACTGAGGATCAAACGTAGTTCTGGCAAAAATATCCAAACCAGCCCCACCCACCCCACCCCTGACTTTCCATTCATCCTCATCCACTCCCTCTCTCTCCCTTCCTCTCTCTCTCTCTCGCCTTATACCCCACTGTGCCTGCTCCTAATAACCCCTGGGAGAGGAAGGGAATGACACAGGCGGTGGCCGCTGAGCTTCAAAAAATGGCTGCACCCTCCACCCCCTTCCGGGGAGACCAGATGGGAGATATGGCCAATCCAGCCCTGTTCCTTGTCCTTCACCTAACACTCCACAACAAATGGAGGGATATAGAGGGTCCGAACATGGCATAAGGGTTTAACCCTATGACGTCATTGGGCATCAAATGGCACTTGGTCACGCTTGTTACCCCTAGCATTTTGATGCATCAATATCTGTGACTCCCTTATCCCTAGTAAGGGCTCAACCCCCCCAATACTGCCCTCGTCCCTGCATTTATGCAAATAATCTCTGAATTGTGCCACACAATACAATCTATATGAACTATTACATGTATGTACGTATGTATGTTTGTACTGCTACTTGCATAGTGCAAGCGTAGCTGGCAAGCAACAGACCACTGAACAGGGGCAAGAGCCCAAAGAAATATACAATTGCATATAGAGCAGGCGCATAAGTTCTAGTGTGTTGAAGGGTAAACGTGCAGGACAGTGAACCAGTTCTGATAGTGAAACGTATGTTGTGCTAGATCCTGGGAGTGTGGACAGAGAAGGTCTGTCTTGTATTTTTCCTCCTTGCATCTTCTTGTCGCCATTCTGGTGATGTCCTGTCTCGTTGTATGGCAGAATGTATGACGTTTCTACGCATACATTCACATCGCATGGCTTTACAACGCAGTCATTACAACGACAGCGTTGTTACCTCGCGTGCCATTACATCGCAAGTCGTATAAACGACTTGCTGTAGGGGCGCGCTGGACTTAGGAATGGTATTAATTACTATTCCTACTCCAGTTTGTGCAACAGCAGGGAAGGTGTTGGATTTAAAATCAAACACATTCCCTGGTGTTGCACGCCCCCTACAGCAAGTCGTTGATACGACTTGCAATGTAATGGCACGCGTGGTAACAACGCGGTCGTTATAACGACCGCGTTGTAAAGCCATGCGTTGTGGAAACAGCGTTGTAAACGCTGTTTCCCGGTACGGCATAGCTTGCCAGCAGTGGCTAGTTTATTGGCCAGGAATGTCAGGGTATTGTTTCTGTTGGCCTTGTAGATGATGCATATACTCTTGAATTTAATGCAGGCCCATGGGTGGAGCCAGTGTAGTTCCATCAGTTGTATGTATGAATTATTGCCTCAAATGCCCTCCCCAATAATCTACTAATCCTACCCAGATGTGTGCTGCAACCCAAATGTCTAGGCCTACCGATGTTGTAGGTTGAGACCCATAGAGAAGTTGATGCAGACCTGACATGCTGAAGCATCTGGTACATACATTTAGGTTTTGGGGTCCCAACAGATAGAGAAGAAGACGAATGCACAGTGATTGCTGGTGATGATGGAGATGTGAGAGATGTATATTGATGGACGCCCATGCTGCCAACCACAGCGTAGAGGGACGGGGCTGCTGGATGGATCACTGCAGAAAGTGCACATTTTGCATTGAAGGGCAAAATGAAGCAAACCTAACAAAATAGTTCTTCTGTTTCTGGGTCCTGGACTTCATTCCTAGGGTACCTAATCTGTCTCCGATCACCAAGGATGGAACTGGTTCCTTCAGGGCCAACTTTGTCGCTGAAAAAGAAAATAAGAGAAGAATGATCCTCTGTATCATGATGCAGATAGGTTTACAGGGGTGTGGACTTAGCAGCGGCACACAAGACTTCCCAGCTCAAGAGATGCAGTTGTGCATGTGCCATCCTCAAAGTGTGGATGATACCCAGGCTGAAGTGCTCCACCTGTCCTCTGTGCTCCATACTTACCCACAATGAGTTCTTGGTAGAACAGCTCGGACCTGAGGAAGCTCCCTTGTCCAGGTGATATGTCCTGGAAGTCACTGGTGATGTCAGAGTGACACTTAACATCAGTCAGGCTGCCCTGTGGCATTGGCATGCCCAAGGTGTACTTGTGTCTGGGACACTCTTATGGCCTTACGTAGATGTATTAACCACCCCAGGTGCTACCCTGGCTGGAAACTGGGTCCCTCCCTCCTGGAAGGCGATTGGAACCCCTCTGGAGCCCAGGAGCTATCCCTGAGCACAGGAGATGTCCCTTTAAAGTGCGAGCTGACTAATGGCCTACGACCTTCTTGGCCTTGCCTCAGCAGCAGAAGAGGCAAAGCTGAATAGTGCCCCAGCCGTCCACTGGATCATAGGGTTCCATGAATCCGGGCCGGGGCGGAGGAGTACAGGTAGGTGGAACCGGGGTGCGGTGGAAAGGGGCTGGGTATTGGTGTTCCTATCTTGGAAGATTTAGATCTCAGGGACTACTTTTAAGCAGCAGACGGTGATGAGTCAATGCTAACAGAAGTGTGTAAAATTGTGTTTTTTTCCTACAAACAGTGCATTGGATTTTTTGGGGGATGTAGCACCTGTGCCCGTTATAAAATCTCTAACCTTGTATCCTGCATAAAACAATTCACAGCATCTCTGGATTCATCAGGCCCTCGAAAAATATCAACCATAAAACTTGGATCAGCCCTGCCTACATTTCGCCCTTCACCACAATGGTTATTTAACGTCGCCACTGTAATATTTATCTGTGAAGCTCTTGTTCACCCTTTCTGGCATATTGGCATTGAATAATAGATGTTTATCGTTACCAAAGTCAATGACACTCATTTTATGTTTCGCAGAAGGATGAAAGCTTGAGTCAAGATTTGAACCAGGAACCATGAGTCAAAACATAATTTTCAGGTCGAGCCTAGAGTCAGCGCGCATGCCCTGCTCTGCGGACTTGCTGGACTGGAGTATGGAATAGAAGCCCTGCCCACTCTTTGCCCATATTTGTCATTGGCTTGTGTCATTCGTAAATGCTGGCTTCTGATTTGTAAATAGGCTTGTTAGTCCCTCCTTAGTACCGCCTTGTCTTCATTTGTAACGTCCCATGGCGATTGGCCCTTTTACTTCGGTTGTTACACGGTACGTGCTATTTAGTCTTATAAGCACTATTTTCTTTATTGAGTTTCTCTAACTGCAGGTACGACGTGCTTTGCTTACATTCAGCTTGCCATGCGCGCTTTCTCTTTTCAAGCAGCCGAGACAATAGGCCCCATACTCATATCTGATCATGCTCCTGTTTGGGTTCAATTGGATATTTTACCTCAAATTCCGCTACCCAAAAGATGGCAATTCAACAACTCCTTACTTCTGGACCCAAATTTCAACTCTTCTTTCGTTTCCTTTTTTCAAGAATTTTTCCAAATCAATCAAACCGATAACATTCCCTTTCATACTATTTGGGATACTTTTAAAGCTGCTGCACGTGATTTTATCATCAGATTTGTGTCCAGCAAATGGAAAAAATCCTGAAGACTCAATAACGAACTTCTAACTAAGATAAAAAGACTGGAGCACTCCTTTTACACCTCTAAGTCGAAGGATTGTCTGTCAGAACTTATAAAGGCTAAGATTGAGTTTAATAAGGATTCCACAGAGAACGCCTCTTTGTATCTACTGAAAACTAGTGCGAAATTTTATGGGGGCCAAAACAAATCTGGTAAATTGTTAGCTAATTACCTCAAGATTAAGCAAAACAAATTTCAAATTGAATCCATTCTCGATGCAAATCAGATATCAAAACATAAAGGCTCTGAGATTCTACAAGAGTTCGTACAATTCCATAAATCATTGTACACGCCTGAGAACACACCTACAGACACAGATATATCCCATTACATTTCTACTATACAAAAGCTTGCCAATCCCGCAGTAAACTTAAATCTCTTGGAGTCCGACATAACACAGATGGAAATGCTCAGCGCATTGAAGGTTCTCCGAAAAGATAAAGCCCCAGGTCCAGATGGACCTGGGACCAGTTGAATTTTACCTGCATTTTGCCCCAATACTTCTTCCATACTTACACACCCTTATATCCTCTTTCATTAATTCACGCACTTCCTCTGGTTCCTTTTTAGAGGCCCTAATTTGTCTCATCCCAAAAGAGGGCAAGGATTTACGCTACTGCAAAAACTACAGACCCATTTCCCTAGTTTTGACTGAAACATTTTCTCTAAGTCCTTAGCCCTTCGACTCGAATCATATCTCCCCCAACTACTCGGCAAGGAACAATCGGGTTTTGTCAAAGGGCGTTATATTACTGACAACACACGTTTCATTTTTAATATACTGCGATTTCCTTAGATGCAGAAAAAGCATTTGACAGAATCTATTGGCCTTTTATTTTCCACACACTTAAGTGGATTGGATTTGGCCCAAAAATCATTTCCTTAATCTCTTTACTTTACTCTGCACCCAAAGCGGCTATTTATACTATTGGCCTTACTTCCACATATTTTACTTTACATAGAGGAGTGCGTCAAGGCTGCCCTCTATACCCCTTTTCTTTTTAATTTGGCACTAGAACCATTTTCATCTAAAATAGGACAAAACCAATCCATAACTGGATTTATTTCTAATACCCAACAGATCAAGTTAGCAGCTTATGCAGACGATGTAGTAATGTTCCTCTCTAAACCACAACGTACACTGCCAGCATTCTTGGAAGAGGTTGACTCCTATAAAATGTTATCTGGTTACAAATTAAACGATGAGAAATGTGAAATATTGCCTTTGACCAAATACACTTTTAAGGAGGAATTCTCAATCTCTAACTTTACATGGAGCCCCAAACATATCAAGTATCTCAGCCTATGGTTCACCCCATGTATCAGAACATCAATTTCCCTAAACTTAGATAAATGCTTAGATAAATTAACTACACTTACTATGAAATGGCATCCTCTTTATCTGTCCTGGTGGGGTCGGCTAGACACCATCAAAATGATGTTATCCCCTATCATACTTAACATCATTTCCAATATTCCAGTATCCATACCAGCTAAGTCTTTTCATAAAATTAATTCCATCCTTTCCTCCTTTCTATGGAATAACTAAAAATCTAGAATGTCGATACAAAAATTGTCACGTCCAAAATCGGGGGGAGGTGTAAACTTCCCTGATTTCCCTAAATATCATAAAGCATTCCTATTAAGACAATTATCCAAATGGGTGTCTAATTCATCATCTGACTCCCCGCTTTGGATTGATCTTGAAAAATCATTCCTTTCACCTGTTTTATTTCCTGAATACCTATCCTTTACTCGTAAACAGCAAAAGATATTCACGCCAGTTATTAAACACTCCTGTAAGGTATTAAACACTGTCCTTCCTTCTATCCCGAATGATCTTGCCACCTTTCTAGCATCCACCATTTGGCACAACAAACATATACTTGTCAAAAATAAACCTGTCTACTGGGAAACATGGAGAAATAAGGGACTATTCTGGGTTCATCAGCTATTTGACCAACACACATTGCTTACATTCTCGAGGGTGCGCTCTCTTTTTCAACTACCCCTTTCCTTCCAGCACAAATTTTCAATTTTATGAAATGGAATGCTTGAAGCATTCACCTATTTTCAATCTCTAAGCTCTTCCTCCTCTTTGACTGGCTCTACATGGTATAACCTCCTCCGCACAAATCCCAAAGCCTCTAGTATTTACTCTTGCCTGACTCACTCTCCCACTGACAGAGATAAAACAAAAATAGAACTTTCCCGGGAAGCTGACTTTGATACAGAACGGCCCATCTCCCTGTGGAATAAGATATGGACAAAAATCAAAAAATCTTCTAGAGCAGCAAACACTACACAAACTCTTTTTTTCATTTATAACTGGCTCTTATTAACACCCATGACATTACACAGACTGCACGCCGAACTTCCTGACATTTGCTGGCCATGCTCCCTTGAGCATGCTGATTTAAAACATCTACTTTTTACATGTCCATATTCGTTGGGGGTATCAACTAAAGAATAGTGAACCTTTTTCTTTGAGGAGTTTTATCCAACAGGAAATTTTTGAAGGACAAATGTACACATACTCCTTTTATAATGATTTCCGTTTGGCACTGCAACATTTTAATGTGCAAGAGGATTTTGTCTTATCCTTATCTCCTATGGAATTAAAATACTTTTTAAAGATTTCTAGTGGCTTAATTAGCTATCAGAGAGATATTAGTATTTGCAGGACAAGGGCCAGACTGGAAACAATAGTTAAGAATGCTTCCCCGAGAGTTTCTCAGAAATATCTCTCGTGGAACTTAGGCCACGGAATCCGTAGATGGATTACTCTTTTCCGTATGAACCTCTTACCCTTAAATGATTTAATCGGAAATTGGTCACCTAATAGGGAAGGTGGAATTTTTTTTACCTTTTGTAATCAGGCTACTCAGAATCTTGATCATGTCCTGTTTGTATGCGCGGCGCTGATCGTATACCGATATAGGTGGCTACGTCTTATGTTTATCCAGAATGGCATTAAAAATGTTACAGCTGCTAGAGAATTTCTGCTTTGTCCAAAAAATGAAATTGTATGCACTAAACTTTTTACTTTTTTAGGGAGTTTATGAATATATTTTAAATGGTTTTATTAGACCCCGAGTATGGTTGGTTATACAATTTATTAATTTGAGCTTGTGCATTGATTTTTTCCATTTGGGGAAAATTATAAATATATGACTGTTGCTAATTCTCTGCTGTTTGCATTAACTAGGTCCCTTTTCCCACCATAAAAACGTTTTAAGGGAAATATCTTTGCTGCTTTTTTGATGCACTTTAGATAAAAATATATGATGCTGTTATGATAGGATTCCTTTCCTAATTGCAGTCAAAATTAACACGACCTGATCCTTTATTGTTCTAGTACAGGAGATAATAGTCGGATTACTGCTACCCTATTGCCATTGCAAGATGCACTTTACCTAATGACTTGTTGTTATTGTTGCAATATGAAGTACTTTATTTTACAATATGCCATCAGCTGAAATTGCTTTTTAATGTTAATCTATCTTTTGTACATGTCCTATAATCCATCAAGGAGTGATTATTTTAGCTCCCCTATATTGTTGGGTTTTATTGATGTTTAAATAATATCCTAGTGGTCATTTTGGAAATCTTTTATGCTTTGTATGACTACCTTTGTATAAATTGATATAATGGTGTAGATGGAATGGTTTTAGTGAAGTATTGTTTTAACGGCTGCTGGGTTTATGTTATGATTATCCATGTATGTTTTAAGTGGACCTCATTAGAGATCCAAATGCTTAATAAATATATATTGAACGAGAGACCCCCCACACACGCAGGCATGGCGGTACTCACTATTAGCGTGGGCTAAGGCAGAAGGAATCGCCCTCCGGCGGGAGGAAACACTGGGGCTACGACAAAAGCCCATAGCAGCCAGCTGGGAGGGACTATATCGTAGTCTGCAAAATGGGGAGGAAGACCTTACGGGGAGCCCGTCCACGTAGGAAGGGAGTGAATGATGGCCAGCACCCTGGCAGTAACCTGCCGTATTGTTCCTTACACAACTGTGATATGCGGCTTGGCTGGGGTGAGTGCTGGCGAGAAGAGGCGCAGACAGTGTGATAGTTGCTGTTGTGACGTCCCGGGGGGGAGGCATTAGGGAGGAACATTGCAAATGTGTTGGTCAATGCTGCTGTTGTTGTTGTTATCGTTATTCTTACGTTGTCTCAACTTTGCTATCTGTTTAATCGGCCGCATTGTATGAACTGAAAGGACTTTAAACAACGACATGTCGACAAAATGCCTGCACTGATCCAATAACCTCTGCCTGGACACATTGGGCCGCACATGTTGGTCCGACTCATTACTAGCTAATAGGCCCTGCAGATATCATTATCATGTAATGTACTACTCCACGCCTATAACAGAGATCTGCATATTGCGGTATAGCAGAGGGATAGATATGTACAATTGTATACCGACTGTATGTTGCCTTTCATGCCTATGTTCATTTTCACAAATACAATAAAAACAGATTCAAACAAAAAAAATATATATATATTGAATTGAATTATATGTACTCAAATTTTGGAAACAAGTCTGGACTCAGATTAACACTATTTTTCATACCACAGCCTCTTTCTCATTCAATAACATTTTCATGGGAAGCTTATCTGAAGATTGGAATATGGGTCAATCACAAGTGCAAATCATAGACTTGTTGTTAGCAGTGGCTTTTCAACAGATAACAAAGAATTGGAAGGATACATCTAGACTGTCATATTTAACCTGGTGGTCGCTGTATGTCAACCTCAGACTAGATACAACCTTTGTATATCCCCTATCTCTTGCTAAGAAACGTTTACAGCTATGGTCTCCTGTCACACTATTTTTAGGTAATAGCTCAAAAAAGTCTTTTGCTCCTATCCCCCTGCTACAAGAAGTTGTTCAGCCTGCCTAACTTCCCTTCTATTGATAATAACAATGTTTAGAATGTTATTATCTAGATTATCCTTGCTATTACATATTCCTACCATATTAAGTCTTTCTTCTTTTATCTTCTTTTATTGCGGTTTTTGACGAACCAGCTCTCAGTATTTCTTAAAATGTTTTATTTTTCTCCTCTAGACAGAATTTGATATATCAATGCTATTTCCTATGTAATCTTTAATGTTTGATTGTACGAAGTATTGATGTTTGTTCAATTTCTTCAATAAACTTACTTTTGAAACTAAAAAAGATTTGAATTAGGGTCAAGCTTTCAGGTTTAGTCTGTGAAGGACGACCAGAGGTGTGATGACAAGGTCATGCTCTTGTCGTTCTATTTTTGTTTAAGGCAGGCCACAGCATGGAAGAGGACTTCAATAGGGACAGCGTTTCCACTTGTGCAGCAAGTGCAGTGGCACCGGGGCCTACAGGCCTGAGAAGCCCACTGTTGCTGCATTTTATAATTCAAACAGCAGCCAGGGGTGGGCGGGGGGTGGAGCATTCCTTTCTTGCTCTTGGGCCATGGGCACACTGGATACACTACTGATGGAGAACCAGAAAGGAGTCCAGTAGAAAGTACCATCCACTGGTAGAGACTTGAGAAGGTGTGGTTTGAGCCTGTTAAGTCTTGACAGCTTGAATCATGATGTCTCGGTATTTTGGTTATGTGTTTGCTGAGCTTCATTTAACTGCCAATGAGGAAATCAAGGGATTTGGTAGAGCAGGAGCAGTAATGGGTACACTGATGCCTGGAAGGTCCATGATTGACTTGAGGTTGAAGTCTAAGAAGAACCTGCTATGAGAGTGCTTGAAAGACATAAATGTCACAAGGATGAAAGTCTCTGACCACATGTGCAGCTGTACCGGGCCTGTCTTTCTATTCCTTTGTCACTTGAATTCAGATGTATCTTCGAATGGTGGCAATAGGTGTCGGCCCCTGATCCAGAGGGACCCCTCAAACTACAGATCTGGACACCCATGGTGCTGGTGTGCCCTTACCTTGAAACTGGGCACATCCTCCTTTGGGCTCTGCATGAAGGGATAAAGACCATTGACTTCCTCTGCATAGACCCTAACTGGTGGGATAATTATAGCTTGTAGGGTGAAGTAGCATCATAAACACTCTTATAAATTAAGTCTAGTTGCTGGTGCTGATTGTTCCTTTCCTGATTTTATTATGAATGGAAATGTTTGCATACATTATGTGCGTAGGTGAGGCGAAAATGATTGTTAACATCAGATGTGGGACCACAGAGAACAGTTTGCGACTACTAGCAATACAATGCATCTGTCGTTAAGGTTACCATTAGCTAATAGGGATCATCTTGTAAATTTGTGAGAATGGATTTTTGCAAAATGGAGGAGGGCTGTGACCCACAGAGAACTACGGGCCTGATTCACAGAACTAACTTACGTCAAAAACGTAAAGTTAGTACTTTTTGGTATTCACAGAATACACTTACTCATTTGGTATTCACAGAATGAACTTACTCATTTCGGTATTCACAGAAGTTAGTAGTCCTAACTTTAGGACTCCTAAATGCCTTCTGTGAATACCGAAAAGTCTTAAAGTTAGGATTTTTCTCAGTTTAGTAGTAGTAAAGTTAGGACTCCTAAATGCCTTCTGTGAATACCGAAAGTCTTAAAGTTAGGATTTTTCTCAGTTTAGGAGTAGAACTTTACTACTCCTAAACTGAGAAAAATCTAACTTTAAGACTTTCGGTATTCACAGAAGGCATTTAGAAGTCCTAAAGTTAGGACTACTAACTTCTGTGAATACCGAAATGAGTAAGTTCATTCTGTGAATACCAAAATGAGAAAGTGTATTCTGTGAATACCAAAAGTACTAACTTTACGTTTTTGACGTAAGTTAGTTCTGTGAATCAGGCCCTCCAAGTGCGGCTCATTGTCCACTTCTTCCTCTCCTGTGCTTTGTCTTCAAGACATCTCGGAGGGGAATACACAAGGATTCCCTCAGAGAATAACCCTGAAGGTTATACATGGCTATCTCCACAAAAGCAACGATCACCACAGTGCATTATGGGAATATGGGAAGAGTGCAAAGGGTTCCTTTACCAGAGGATCCTGTTATGGTATATTATTTCATATTATGTGGATTTGTAGCATGCGCTTATCACCCGAGGGATGTCCAGGCGCTGGGTAGGTGAGTAGGCCAATCGTGGTCCTAGTTGAAAAGCTACCCCTCGAGTTTCTTGCAGAATTCAAGTGAGGAGGGACTCTCCTGATGTAATGTGGAAGGCCATTCCAGGATCTGGAAATGATATAGGAGAAAGAGCGTCCTCCCGTCTTTCTCCTGTGAATGCAGGGTATTTGCGCGAAGTGGAGGAATGTTGAGCGCCGTTGCCTGGTGGGCCGACGAAAGTTGAGGCGGTGGTTGAGGTAGGCAAGCCCAACGTTGTGGAGGGCTTTGTATGCATGGGTGGGCAGTTTGGATTGGCATTGCTTGTGGATAGGTAGCCAGTGTAGCTCTCTGAGGTGGGGCGTGATGTGTGCGTTGCGGGGATGTTGAGGATGAGTCTGGCCATAGCGTTCCTGGTGGTCTGGAGTCTTTGTATGAGTTGATTCATGATGCCGGTGTAGAGTGCATTTATGTAGTCTAGTCTGCTGGTTATGAGGGCATGTGTGACCGTATGTCTGGTGTCAGTGGGCAGCCAATGGAAGATCTTACAGAGTATACGCAGGATGAAGAAGTAGGAGGAGGTGACAGTGTTCACTTGTTTGGTCATTGTGAGTCTGTCGTTCATAATGATACCAAGGTTTTTGGTGTGGTTGGTGGGGGTAGGCATGGGTCCCAGCTCTGTTGAAACGAACACGACGGAACCATTTCGGACTCCATTCAAGCTGCACAGCCGTTCCCCACGTGTGAATCCAATCAATCGAATTCATATTTATGTTCAACTCTTCATTTACTCCACTTTATACTACTTTATTTTCATCTTCTTTTATCCATAATTTTCTTCAATTCATTTTGCTCATTCTGTTAATCGCCCATGTTCTCAAAAGCACACGAGAGTCAAGTGTTTCCACATGTCACGATTTATTTAAAACACACAATGCATTTCGGGACAACCCTTCATCAGAGGTATCTGAAAAAATTATTTAAGAAACATATGTGAAAGATGAATAACCATTAGTTAAACAAAGACATTAATAATACTATACACAAGCTACAGTGCTCTTATTAAATTTAAATTAATTGAGTTGTGGAACATTACTTCACTCTGCGCCGCCTATTTCTATGTCTATAATAATCGGTTAAAACATCCCTAATTGCACAAGTATAAGACCCATGTATCCAATACTGCTTCGGTGTTCATACTCGCCACTATACCCATTGATTTGGTCTCTACTCCAACAAAACTCCAAGGTTCTAAGGCGCTCTCGTAACCATACTAGCCACTTAAACCATGATTTTATTTCACAATTTGCAAAATGCTGCACTTCAATAATACGCTTACCGTGACACGTCTTCATTTGCCTTTCATTCTCGGAATTAACTGCTCTATTATATTCCCAGTCCTTTCTCACTTTTAACTCCGCTCCATTCCCCTGGGAGGGTCCATCACGTGTCATTGTGCACTCCCTAAATTGTGAACCGGAATTCTACTGTCGTGCATACCACTTGCCTCTCTGTTATGTAGATACATTTGTTATGCTGTGGATTGAGTTTCAACCATGTTTACGCAGGCGCTCATTAAATATATTGAGAATTGAGCTTCGACGAGTATTACGCAGGCGCTCATTTGAACTATTTTACTCATTGTACTCGGATTCCCAGAATCCTTTTCGAAGTTACCACCCCGAGTCTTTAACTCCCCAGCCAAGTTCATTACACATTACTGATATCCCAACAACTCATTAAACTTGAACTAATAACCATATGTAACGTAGCCGGTTTTAAACATTACATCTAAAACTGCACATATTCACAGTGTTATCACATTTATCTGGTGTGTCCATAATTTTTTCAAATTGTCCATAGCATAGTCTATGCTGTTATCTGTGGTAATCATCATACATGACAGGGAAACCCGATTCCCGTGTGATCCGTAAGATTCACCAAATGTCTGTATTCACTGTTAATCACTTGAAAGTACTCCATTTTCTTCACGGGTGCAATCCCACCATTTTTTGGACGGAAGATTCATATAAATGTGGGACAATGGTGGTGAGATGCACTCCTTGTTATGCTCCATTTATACTTTGTATTTCATGAGTTCACTAGTTTCAACGGTTGAAACTAGTGAACTCATGAAATACAAAGTATAAATACAAAGTATAAATGGAGCATAACAAGGAGTGCATCTCACCACCAACTGCTGCAGGTGCAGGTAAGCTTCGAGGTGACTCTGCTAGGTGAGTACATTCCATTTATGCGCCCCATTTTATTGTTTTGTTGATTCCCCATCCCTGACTGTGTTGCAGAGGTTGAGCACTCAGTTGGCCTGCACACTGGCTGGATCGAGATAGTCCTAGTCTAGACCATACAGCAGATAGATTCGATATCAGTGTTCCAGGCTCGAAATGTAGCTATAATAAATCTCTCCCCTCAGCGAGGACGAGCCTGGCATAGGATGGATGCCCTTGAATTTCAATCAGCATTGTTTAACTCTAAGCCAGCTGTCATTTCTGAACCCAACCTGGCCGCCTCCACCTATGCGTCATGGATTAGCACAGCAGTTGAAGAAGTAGCGCCAGAAAAATCTTTTTCTAACCAAAGAAAAACCCCTTCCAAACCATGGTTTGCCAACAAACTAAGATTACAAAAACAGCTTTGTAGGAAATTGGAAAGAAAGTGGAGAGCTAACTATAATTCCCAAGATAAAAAAAATCTAATCCTCAGCTATTGCAAACTATAAAACGCGAATAAAGGAGGAGAAGACCAAATATTTCTCCAATAAAATCATTCAATCTAAGAACTCCACTAAAGAGCTTTTCGCCACAGTTAAAAGCTTGGAGAAAGCACCAGAACCTACCCTACAAAACTGCAGCCTTGACTTCAGCAACTCACTAGCCAAATTCTTCAGGTCCAAAGTAGAAGAAGTGTATAATTAATTTAACAGCAATGTGTTAAATACTACCAATTTGGGCATAGCTATAATAACTTCCTCCTCCAACAGTCTGCTGGAGACCTTCGCTCCATTGAATCTGCGAAAGGTACAGAAATTAATTCTCGCAACTAAATCAGGCTCACCTCTTGACCCTTGTACACCTAAAATAATACATCTTGCGCCAGATACTATCAGTGAATCTCTGATTTAATGAAATCTTATGAACAGGACTTTTCCCAGTTAAGTGGAAAATAGCATCAATCCTGCCACTGATAAAGAAAGCTAGCCTGGACCCATTAGAACCCAGCAGCTATAGGCCGATCTCCAGACTGCCATTTCCATTGAAAGTCTTGGAAAGGGCCATAAATCAAGAACTTGCGTTCTTCATTAACTCTAATAAGCTCCTAGATCCTGCGCAATTCGGCTACAGGGAAGACCATAGTACTGAGACTGCCCTGATTGCAGCAATTGAAGACTTGAGACTAATTCTAGATGAGGGGGGGAAGGCAGCCTTGATCCTACTGGATCTCTTGGCGGCCTACGATACGGTTAACCATCAGATATTAATCGACTTTCTGAATTTGGAATTCAAGGTACCACCCTTAAAGTTCTAAAATCCTTCCTGTCTGACAGGAAACACCACTTGGCTCTAGGTGAATTCACCTCAGTCAGCTCTAAGCTACCATGTGGGGTCCCGCAGGGATCGTCACTGACCCCGACCTTGTTCAACCTATATGTAACCCCATTGGCTGAGCTCATCAGATCCTACGGTTTCTCAGCTCTATCCTATGCTGACGACACTCAAATTATTGTCTCAGTATCTAGTAACATCCAGGATACAACTGAACGCTTCAATATCTGTATGACCTAAAATTGTATTCCGGAAAGACGGAGATATCACTGGTAGGAAATAACACCTCATTTTGGTCACCCATTTGGTCGCCTAAGGACCTGGGTACTCTTCCCAGTACCAGTAAACAAAGTACGGAATCTAGGAATTATCATTGATAATAAGCTCACCTTTAAAGATCAGATTAATGCTTTAGAATCTTCTGTTTTTTTATCCTGAAGCTGACCAAAAGGATCCACCTGATCTCCAGAAGACAGTTGACTCTGCTTTGTCCCTATTGAAGCTTTATTATGGAAATGCCTTATTTTTAAATATTCAAAAAACTTCTGCAAACATTACAAATGCTACAAAATGCTTCGGCGCGACTACACCTGGGTATACCTAAACACCAATCGGTATCACAGGGTCTGAAAAAATTACATTGGCTTCCAGTTGAAAAAAGGATCACGTTTAAATCACTATGTATCGCTTTCAAAGCATTACACAATGTTGGTCCAGATTATTTAAAACGTTGCTTTACATGGTACACCCAATCTAGGAATTTGCGATCATCCACCGCTAAACGTTTAGTGATCCCTAGATCAAAGAGAGCCTCCTGTCGTGGAAGAAGTTTTATCGCAGGAACAGCCAAACTATGGAATTCGCTTCTTATTATGTTAAAGTCTAGTCCTAATGTATGGACTTTCAGAAAAGCTCTAAAAACCTGGCTCTTTAATATCTAATCATGACTCTTTAGCACTTTCTTCCTCCAATTTTGTAGCAGCGTCAAGACGCCAATGGCATTCGAGCTCTTTATAAAATTATAAATCAAATCAAATCTAGTGAGTGCCACTTATCCTTTTGGGCTCACACCACATTGTCCCTGCGTATCAGATTAGGGTCTGCCCAATTCTGTATCGAGTTTGGTTCCCCATAAGTCACTGAACCTGGTTCTTCTAGCTTTATGAGTGGATTTTGATACAGTGTCCCATTGTATCCTACTCCATCTACTCTGCAAAGCAGGGATGGAAGGTAATGCGCTGAATTGGTTATCATCATTACTTTTCAACCAAGCCCAAGTGGTTTCTTTACCCCCCTTTTAATGAAGCTTCATAAGCCTGAAATACTGAGTACCACAGTGTTCGGCACTCAGCCCCACCCTCTTTAATATAAATATATGCCATTCAGCTTGTGGCGCTCACCTGTGGCTTTGGATTTCTATACGTCGCCTATGCCGTTGATACCCAGCTTATCATTAGGTTGGAGAGAGATGTTCAGGACATTCAAACTAGGTTCAGACACTGCCTGATAATAATGCCAGACTGGGGGGCAGATGTACGACAGTTTTTTGCGGTCGCAAACGGGAATTCGGCCCATTTGCGACCGCAAAATTGGTCTGCCCCATGCACAAACCATATTTTGCGAGTCGGTAACCTATTACCGACTCATAAAATATGGTTTGCGACTCGCTATTAGGAAGGGGCATGCCAAGGGCGTCCCTTCCTAATAGCGAGTCTCAATGCAATATATGATTGTTTTGCGGCTGCAAAGCACACGCAGTTTACCACCTACTTGAAGTAAGTGGTAAACCACTCGCAAACGGGAAGGGGTCCCCAGGGGACCCCTTCCCCCTTTGTGAGTGTGTGCGGAAATATTTTTTAAGAGCAGGCAGTGGTCTTAGGGACCACTGCCTGCCCTTAAAAAATGAAACTGAAAAGTTTAATTTTTCTTTTTTAAATGCATCCCGTTTTCCTTTAACCCCTTCCATGCGCGGCCGATTTTCGCCCTGTGCGAGGCATTGCATTAAGCGGACGGGTTCATGACGAGCTCAGCTCGTCATGCGCACACGAGCACTGCGCAGCATGACGAGCTGAGCTCGTCATGAGCATGGAAGGGGTTAAGGAAAACAGGCTGCATTTAAAAAAAACTTCTTTATTTAAAAAGCAGTCACAGACATGGTGGTCTGCTGACCCCACCCAGCAGGCCACCATCCCTGGGAGTGCTAGCCATTTCTAATGGGGTCGCAAATTGCTCTTGCCTCATGAGGCATGCAATTTGCGACCCCATTGGGAATTGCAAACAGTGTCTGAGACACTGTTGTTCATTCAATTTTGTGAGTCACAAATTGCGAGTCGCAATTAGACGCAATTTGTGATTTGCAAAATTGAATGGTCGTACATCTGGCCCTGGGTGAATCTTTGGCAACTCGTCGATTTGGAACTCAAATTGTTGGCCAGATAAGCAGGTGCCTCCTCCTCTACCCACTCTGACTGTCAAAAACCTAGGGATTGTGTTTGACGCCAAGCTGTCCTTCCAGGAAGACATAGTTAATACACCCTCCACCTTCTTCATATTAAGAGGTCTGAGGAAAGCTTTGCCTCTTCTCCTGGATTATAGTTCTCCTGCTGGAGAACTATAATCCAAGCAACAATTTTCTCAAGATTAGATTATTGTGATTCCATTTGATAAGGCCCTCTTAAAATGTACATTCACAAACTTCGGATGGTCCAAAACCGAGTGTCACGCCTTATTCTAAGCATCACAAAGTGTGACTACATCACTCATCAGTTTGCATTTGCTCTTGGTAGAGAAAAGAAGTAACTTTAAAGCCCTGTGCTTATGCTCCAGAGCACTCCATGATGCAGGCCCGCCATATTTGAGGAACCCCGCATTAGAACATTGGGCTTGTCGGACATATTAGTAGTGCCAAGAATTAGAAAATTAATTATAGGTGGCGGCTCCTTCTCTTTCCTTACAGTCACATTGTGGAATATGCTTCACACCTATTTGCAGCAGCTACATGCCTATATACCTTTTCGGAAACATCTCAAAGCTCATCATTTTTTAGGTCTAGCCTAGACCGCGCATGGGCGGTCAGGAAAATCTGCTGTCATCCCTATATCGAGGGTAATCCTGCCTGCAGCTTGCTATTGGTTATGTTAATGTTAATGTTAAGAATAATTTGTAGAGCGCACGTACACCGATTGGTTTCATGGCGCTGTAATATGCCTTGTCCGTTACCTGAGGAGGAGTCAGTTGTAGGCTTGTGCAAATAACCAAGTTTTGAGTGACCTCCTGAATTTCAGAAGGTCAGTGCATGACCGGATCTCCAGGGGGAAGGAGTTCCACAGTCTAGGGGCGAGGGTTGCGAATCTGCAGCCTCCCAAACGTTTCCGCTTGAACGTGGGGGTAGAGCGGAGCAGGAGGTGAGCTGATCGCAGATTGCGAGAGGGGGTGTACCTGATTATCAGGTTGTTTATGAATTTGGGATTTTGACAGTGCAAGGATTTGAAGATCAAGCAACCAGTTTTAAATGCGCAGCATTGAGGGATGGGGAGCCAGTGCAATTTCCTCATAAGAGGTGTCGCCGGTTGCCACCTAGGTTGTTGAAGAATCATTCTGGCTGCCTGATTCTGGGCTATCTGCAGCCGTTTGAACAGGTATAGTGGCATGCCCAGGTAAACCGAGTTTGCATAGTCCAGGTGCGACAGAACGGTGGCTATTACAACCTGGGTCAGGGCTTCCTGCGTGAGTAAACGGCGAATCTTCCTGATCTTTCGCAGTTGAAAGAAGCATTTAGATATAACCGACCCAACCTGCGTTTTAAGTGAAAGATCACTGTTTAGAGTGAAACCGAGTGTTTTAGCCGAGGAGGAGGGAATGGACGGGGGTCCTACCTCTGTCGGCCAATAGTGTGGACCCCAGAACTTATGGCTGTCTCCTGTGAGGACTAGCTCCGTCTTGCCCAGATTTAGCTTAAGGTGGTTGTGATCCATCCACTGTTGAATGTGCAGCATGGTGGCCTGAAATTCGGTGACTGAGCTGTGTGAATTGTCGACCGTGAAAACCAGTTGCAGGTCGTCCGCGTAGTTGAAGACAGTCACCTTCCTGTCTTTGAGGGACTGAATCAAGGGAAGGATGTAGAGATTGAACAAGTGGGGGGAGAGCGAGGAGCCTTGCGGAACACCACACGCAGTTCTTCTTTTAGGGGCAGTGAATTGGCCTGAGCGAACTGCCTGGGACCGGTCCTCCAGGAACGAGCTAAGCCATCTAGCGGCTGAGCCCTGGATGCCAGCTTGCCTGACACGGTCTGCCAATATAGTGTGGTCAACCGTGTCAAAGGCGGCGGAAAGATCCAGTAGTACTAGTGCCTGAGGGGAGCTTCTGTCAGCGTTATCACGGAGAGTATCCAGGACAGCTAATATTGCAGATTCTGTGGAGTGTGCGGGGCGGAAGCCCGCCTGGTGAGAGTCGAGGTATTTTGATTCTTCCAAGAAGTTGGACAGGCATTTTGCTACATAGGCCTCTAGTACTTTCGCCAAAAATGGGAGCAGGGAGATGGGGCGGTAGTTGGACAAATTCATAGGGTCAGCTCCAGGTTTTTTCAGGAGAGGAACCACGATGGCTTCTTTAAATGCTGTTGGAACACGACCAGATGAAAGGGACTCGTTCAGCAGGGCGAGGGCTGGACCCGGGAAAGTTGAGAGGGAGTCTTTAAGTATGTGAGGTGGGCAGCAGTCCGTAGGGGATCCTGATTTGACTTTAGCCAGGAGGTCTTGAAAGGTCTCGGTACTGATGGTTGGGAAACAGCTAATCGTGCAGTTGTTGCTGCACATAACAGAGAAGGTCATGGTGGGGGGGGTGTTTAGGGATGCTATCTTTAATGGTAATGATCTTTTCGATAAAATAGTTCAGTGAGTCGCACAGATCTTGGGTAGGAGTGGCCTTGGAAAGGATTCTGTCTGGGTTGGACAACTCGTTAAGATTGAAAAAATTTCTCTGGAGCTCTTGTTAGAGTTAAGGATACATGAGGAGAAGTGGCCAGCTTTGGCCGAGAGGATGGCCTTCATATACTCTTTCCGTGCTGTAGTATACAAGAGTTTCTTGTCAGAAGAATAATTCTGTCGCCACTGCCTTTCTAGTTGGCGCAGGGCCAGTTTCTGAGATTTAAGTTCCAGAGAGAACCATCCCTGGGCGTCGGCGCGACGGGCCAATTTAACTTTTTTAAGGGGTGCATGCATATCGCTAGCCGCGAGTAGCCAGCCTGAGAGATTTGCTTCAGCTATATTGATATCGGTGTCAGGTGTCGGGGCTGTGCTAACCAAGGTGTCGAGAAATTCCCTTTTGTCGGTGGAGTTCCATTTCCTAGCCAACCCGCCAGCGACCGTGGGGGTTTTCTCAAAGGTGAGGTTACTTAACGTAAATTTTAATAGATGGTGGTCAGACCATATACAGGGGAGAGTTGTGGGTACAGGTGTTATCGGGAAGTTCGTCCAGACTTGGTCCAGAATGTGCCCTTTCAGATGAGTGGGTGAGGAAATCTGTTGGGTAAAGTTCAGGTTAGTGAGGAGATCGGTCAGCTCAGCGGACTGTGGTCCTTCGTGAGGGTCATTATACCAGTAGTTAAAGTCGCCCACGAGAAGGATTTTGGCGTGGTTGATGACAAGGTTAGCGATCTGTTCACTTAGTGATAGGGGAAATAGAGGCATCTGGTGCGGGGGCCTATAGAGTAGCACACAGATGAGAGTGTCGGAGGCAGATTCCAGCTTAATAACTATGTTCTCCACCTCTGGGAGGCATAGACAGGTCAAGGCGCTGAATTTGAGTTTAGTATTGATGATGGCTGCAACCCCCCCCCCCCCCCTGGTTTGCCGGGCGGGCGGTTGGCGTGAATAATGTAGTAGTCAGAGGGTAACACCGCCAGCATGTCAGGGGAAGAATCGAGTGTCAGCCAGGTTTCTGTCAGAAGTAGGATGTCTGGTCTGTCATTGGCCGAGTAGAGGAAGATGTCAAGCTGATGCTTGACAAGGGAGCGGGTATTAAGGTAGTAGATCGAAAGGGAGGAGGGTCTCTGATTGTCAGGGCCCTGTGGGGGCCGAGTGGAGGGGGTCAATTTCTGGATTTCGGGGAACGAGCTACGTTCTAAGAAGAATTCCTTCTCCATCATTTTGGAGAGCATTTCAGGGGGGGGGACAAGGGGGGTGGAGTGCATCTTCTTAAGGGCCTCTGAGGGGTATGTAATGAAACGGGCATAGTGGCATAGTGGCTGGGCGCAGACGGGGTTGCCTTCGGCGCGCCGCCGGCGCTCCCGCGCTGCGGCGTGCATATGACTCCGGTCCCCGCCCCCTGCTCCGCCCTCTCTCAGCGTGATAGGCTGATTCCGAAGGGAGTGAGCGGAAGCAGCTGGGAAGCCGGTGCAGCCGCCTTACGCGCCGTGGTCAATTTTAAAAAGCAAGGTAAATTCAGTAATACACAATGTTAAAACAGGTTTTAAAAGATTCTAAAATTCCTAAAAGCAGCGATTTGCGAGGCCTAGCGGTAGCTTCCAGCTAGGTAGCGGTATCAGCCTAATGTGGTTCTCCCGCGCTGCGGCCTGCATATGACTCCGGTCCCCGCCCCCTGCTCCGCCCTCTCTCAGCATGATAGGCTGATTCCGAGGGGAGTGAGCGGGAGCAGCTGGGAAGCCGGTGCAGCCGCCTTACGCGCCGTGATCAATTTTAAAAAGCAAGGTAAATTCAGTAATACACAATGTTAAAACAGGTTTTAAAAGATTCACGCCTGATTCATGGTTCACGCCTCCGTCACTCTCCTTTGCCGGCTCCTCATTGGTTGGGCTCCAGATACATCAGTTCGGTTTCTCGCTGTGGAGCACCGGCCAACTACAGTTTCATTATGCTGTGGATGTGTATCTGTTCCTTTACGAACTACTTATTTTATTTAGTGCTTGTGTAACACAGTGTGTGCGCCTATTTCTGCCTACCGCGTTTATTTCATCATCACAGCGGCCGCTTCACGGGCTGCTGCGCTATAACTTTTACTATGTGCGCCTATTTATCACTGTGGCGTTTTAATTCCTAATCTCGGCGCTGCCATGCTCTAACTTTTATTTTGCTCCACTGCCAGTCTGGACTGCTTACCCTCATTCAAAGCAATAATGCACTAATAACTTTCAATTTACAAAGCCCAGGACCGCACACGATCTTTCTTAAACTTTTATTTTCCTTCTTAGCAGGCATGCGCAGGAGGCGCGGCCTTTTCCTACTGCTGCGGGGGCCCAGTGTCGGTGCCTTGACTTCCCTGTTCTCTGCAACACTGGACAGAAAAGTGCAGGTTAGTAAAGCGCCGCCATCCTTCCGTTGGTGGAACGGGAGGGTGCAGGGTTCTTCGATGCTGACAATACCTTTTATTTTACATTGGCTGAAAACATATCATATTCCTTGATGTCTCTCTAGGTGATCTGGCACATTCCAGATACAGGGTTCATGAAAGGTGCTAAGCAAAGTGGTGGCTTGCCCAATAAAAGAAAAGCCAGGTCTCAAGCAGCCCAACTATCCTTAAAGTGGATGCACTTTGCTAAATTATTTGATGCCCCACGTCAGTATTATGGAGGACGGAGCACATGATCCACTTTCACTCCATTGCTCACCTTTAACTGTGCCGCCATCACTGTGGCTCCAATGCTCTGCCCCCCCCTCCGGCCCCCCACCCCCTCCCCGTGTGTACAGGTCGTGCTTCGGTCATTTCGTGCATGCCGTAATAAAGTTCGACCTTTTCAATTAAGTGGTACAAAAAAAATCATAATCCTGTACACTGTAATATATCATCGCGGTTGTACCCTTGTGTGCCTCACAAAGTAAACTCTATGTGAATTCGCTTGTTTTAACCCTACTAAAATGTTTTCACATTTCAAAATTAAGAGTCTATGGTGCCTTATTTATACTGGGACACGTAAAAATACTTGTAAAGTTTAAAATCGGATGGAAATAAGGTTTTTCTTTACACAACAGTTGGAAATTCTTTATCAAGCAGACGCCTTTCCTTCTACACAATCGTGTATCCCACAGTTGCATTAATGGGTTCAGGATCAACAGTCCCTCGCTTAACAGGCAGAGAAAGGTAAATACAACAAAGGTCTCTATATTTAAATAGTTAGCGGTGGGTTGCAGAAGTTGCTTGATATTAAACATCTGTTTATTTTTAAAAAGCTGCTAGAAGAAAAACAATTGAATGGCCCCTTAATTTGTCATCGTCCATCAGAACTCTTTCAACGTTATCTGGGGGTGCTACAGCACCTCATGAACAAACCTAGAGTGAGTAAAATGGAATATTTGTTTGTTCGTTACTTTTATATAGCGCGACGGTATCAGAGCGCTTTACTTTATAGACCATGGGTACTCACAAACATTTGCCCAGGGGCCACCAAGTACGGTCTGTGGTGTGACCGAGGGCCGCATTGATGGCAGCAGGGTGGCGGTAGGGGGTCTGGGTGGGTCAGGGATTGTGTAAGGAGGTCTAAAAAAATGTTAAATAAACGGGAAAGCATTTTAATTGCAGGTTAATAAATGCTTGCTCATTTATTTAACATATTTTCTGAATAATAGTGCTCAGCGACTAAACAGCAGTTCGTGCTTCTGTTCACCAAAGGGGCCGCATGTAAAGGTCAAGAGGGCTGCAAGCGGCCCCCGGGCCGTACTTTGAGTATCACTGTTATAGACGGACACATTCATTTGGCTGTACATACTAGACATTCCATTCTACCCAAATGTGCTACCTCACAATTTTTTTTTATCGTCCCGAGTTGTTGAAACTCTGCATGCTTTTGGAGTCCGTGCATGGTAACCAGTCGGCACTGCTCCCCTGTAAAGGCACATACCTGGGTAGATCAGTTAGTCTTGCTATCAATCAATCCTGCAAGAGCTTTAGGGTCAAGTGTGTATTGGCGGTCTTTAAACACCCGTGGTCACGCAGTCCTTGACCGGGCATGTCGAACTCTATTATCACAAAAATAACATGATATAAATAGCCCAAACACTAAGTGAAATTTCAAAAAATGGGGATATTAGTTGCTTACATACTTTTACACTGGATTACAAGCGCTTGATTACAGATAACAGTAAAAGGTGTTTGCCACTTAGAATAATGTTTGAAACTACCAGTTGGAATTATCGCTTAAAACTCATTCAGTGTTTTTACTTTACACGGGTTTGTGAAAGTTGACAAGAACAAGGCCTATTTCAAAAGATACCAGGTCAAATGACGTCAGAGCTGAGGTAAGTTTTGTAGGCCTGCATTTTTATTCATTTATATGTGCATTAAACTGCTAATGTGCTTAATACAAAACTAAAATAAACATCCCGTGCTAGATGGAATAGGGAATTTGCATCACTGCAAAACACACACATCTGAAGCAGATACTTGCAAAACTGCACACCACCACCACCACCACCACCTCGCTGGACAGACAACAAGCTCCTAAAAGTGCAGTCCTTCCAGAACGCTAATTATATATGCTTACAGTGCCATAAGTACAAATAGAAAACCTCTCCAATTGACCGTGCTTTTTGTTAACTGCTTAGGCCGGGTTAACCATATCACAATAGGTCATTTGAATTCTATTTTGTGATTGCTCTTTTCTGGTGGCATCAAAGGCTTGTATTTTTCAACACAAAAAGAAGTCAGTACATTTATCTTGTTTCCATGGTACCTCTTCTCACTGCGTTGTTTTTGCTGTGCTCTCTACGTGTATCTCAAGACTAGTAGGTAATCTTTAGAGTCTGACACTTGTTTAATAAGTTTAAGTTATATTGATTGTCAGTCCCCTGAGGTAGGTACTTGCAGTGGACCAATTGTAGGATTGTCATTATCAAAAGAGTGTCAGCTAATGTTTGTAGTATTCTATAAATGGATACTCTCCTCCAGGCGTAGGCTTTATAAACACTCTTTATCAGTGCGGCGGGCCCTCCTATGCATTCTCAAATTTTTAGTTCACGCAAGCAAACAACATTATTTTCAGTTTATGTTCTTCCTGCGCATAGTATTTGTTATAAATCAGCTTCTCTAAGGACTTAATGTATTGGAAAACGTTAACAATTGAATATTGTCAGTTTCAGTCTTGCAGATTAGTGTTTGGAACTACTCTTTGGAGTTATCGCTTACAACTCATACAGTGTTTTCAACTTCACAGGGGTTTGTGAAAGTTAAAGAAGATTGGAGTGGTGCACTACTTCTAAGTAAAAACAGTCCTTCAATAAGTCATTTAGTCTTGATATCTTTTCTCAGTAGATCCTTTATTTTTCATATACATCCAACAATGAAAGATATACACCAGCCAACGCGTTTCGTTCATAAGGAATGAACTTCTTCAGGGCTGTGAATTATAATATGAGACACACATAAATATATGTACAAACACACAATATATAAAATAATTGGCACAAGACTAATCAAACCAAAATGAAAGAAAAAAGGTAGAGTGAAAAAAATATCATGAAAGTGAGACATGGGAATAGAGGGTAAAAGGACTAGCGAGAGCAAGAGCGAGTAAAAACAAAATATAAAGAGAACGGACATAGAAACTAATATTGCCATGTGTGAACATTGAAAACAGTGTGACAAACAAATACTCTAATACGATGCTATATCGCTACTATATTACATTAGAACTAATTAAAAACATATCTGCACAAAAGATGAAGATTATGTGATTCTACGTGTAGTGGAGAAAGATGATCCGCCTATGTGTATATGACATGGTCGTACCCCATCATGGACACGCACTATGTGATTACAAATTATATGCTTGGTTGAGTGCCCCAGCTTAGGCACAACAGTAGATCCAGGTCCAAAAATGTACTTGGACTGGTGTCCTCAGACACTGCCCCAATCCTAGTGTATTATAAGTGTGGAAATCCTTCTTATTGTGGGTCTCTCGCCTAAGCAGGGCATGGGCCAACAAAATGGAGTATATAACGCAATCCTAGAAAAACCCACACCCACTGACCATGCGAATCCCTATGATAACCGTCACAAAAGGCACTAGGAAAATTAATCAGATAATAATTATGCTTAGAAATAAATAAGCGGTGGCATATACATACCATAAATTGCAGTAGAAAAGTAGGGGGAAGGGCAATACCAAATATCCCCTGTGAAGTGCTAGATGCAAGCTCTAACTGAATCTTGAAGTCATGTCAAACAATAGGTAAAACAGATCTGCACAAAATGATGTGTCTGTGTAGGCCTCCTTGATAAGGGCCAACAATCACACGATCTGCAAAGAAAATAAATACGTTTAAACTCTACATAAAGAAGATGTATGCACTAATATGAAACATGGAAGTATTAAAAAGACGGAGATGTGGCGAGAGTGGCGGATGCGCGCCACGGTAAGGAGTAACCACTGAAAAAAGGGGGCCGGGCTGGGGCACCATTCGGGCGCAATGAAGGACATATCAAAGGGAAAAAAACACCTTTAACAGGGAATAAAGACATGTCGGGAGCCCCGTAAGTGATCAAAAGAACTGCCGGGCTGGGGCGCCGTTCGGGCGCAATGAAGGACATATCAAAGAAAAAACACCTTTAACAGGGAATAAAGACATGTCGGGAGCCCCGTAAGTAATCAAAAGAACTGCCGGGCTGGGGCGCCGTTCGGGCGCAATGAAAGGCCATATCAAAGGAAAAATACCTTTGACAACCCGCGTTCTAGCCCGTAATGGGCCTGAGTAAAAGAAAGGAGTAAGAATTATAAAAGGGTCCCCATTCGAAATCCATGCGGCTATCAGGCGGAGGAGCCGTAATGGCGCAGTGGGTGACATTACACGTAGAAACACAAGATAAGAAAAGATTTAAAAAACGAACCCCCTTGGAGATCCATGCAACTGTCTTACAAGGGCGCCGTGGGAACAGTGAAAAATTAAAAATATAGAATAAGCAAAAAGTAAGTAAAAAGGAAGCCAAAGATGCCATAAGAGCGGCGATAGAGGGGCCGATAAAACTATGTTGGGTGAGACAGTATAGTCTCTGAGGGTAGGATCACTTAAAAGAGCGAATAATACCTGAGAAAACTGTGAGCTGCTGTCGGCTCTGAAAGTGGGTATGAAGATGCCGAAAGTAAACCCGGTAATTATATACTGGATTGTGCGGGAAGCATAATCGGCGTACGTGTCACAGGGGAGCAAGCGATAAGTATGGCCGAGCAGTAAGGGCCTATAGTGGCTAAACAGTAACTGATGCATCCATGACCAGGTTGCTTGTCTGCTGGGGTGGCAGCGTCAGTACAAGTCGGGCCTTGGCCAACAGGGTGCTGGAACAGGCAGCGTCGGAAATTGTTCCCACGGGGAAAGAGCAAACAAATGACTACACACCCGGTGTAAAAGTAGTGCGAGCCAAATCATCAGAACCAAACGTGTCTAAGGATAGAAAAAGACCCCAAAGTACCACACGTCAAAGTATAACGTGCCCTAGGATAAAAAGGGCCTAAATATAAGCACCGAGTCTAAAATACTACAGGCTACGGCTAAAACCCAGCCGTTTGTTGTCCATTGTTGTGGAACAATGCCCATGGAGGGTAAAATATATATTGGCGATACAAAAATGCAGCGAAAGATGAAACTCGATAAGGGGAAAGTAAGAATCAGAAAGAAGGTGAAAGAAAATGAAGGTGAAGGAAAATGAACAGGGCGTGGATCTATATATAAATTCAATCATTAATGTGTCGATATAAACATAATCATTAATGTCTCCAACCCACAGGGGTCGGTGGCGGGGACCTCTAGCTCAGAAAGTAGTGAAACTCATGGTCAGTGTTGTGTCCCCTCTTGACTGAATCGAGTCTACAAATCCATTTAGCCTCCGCCCTTCTCAATGACAGTTCTCTATTACCACCTCGGTTGTTAGGTGGGATGTGGTCAATGCCAAAGAAACTGAATTTAATAGGACCGGTGTGTGTTAAGCGGTAGTGTTCAGTCATGGGATACCTGTCATCCCCTTTAATAAGCGCCCTCCGATGTTCTTGAATTCTGGTTTTAAGATTGCGAACTGTGCTGCCCACATAAATAATACCACAAGGGCATTCCAATATGTAAATCACAAACTGTGTGTTGCAGTTTATGTGATGTTTGATTTTGTATGTGTGGTTAGAATTGTAACTCAGTTCTTTGCACTTATTTGATCCCAGACAACAAACATTGCAATTGGCGCAGGTGTAAAAACCCGCCGGTGGGCATGGCAGCCATGTATTAGTGGTTGCCTTGCTGGTTGTAATGTAGCTCGGACAAAGGGAGCTCTTCAGGGTCCGCCCTCTTCTAAAAATCAGTGAGGGGTGGTCATTGATAAGGGGACGTAGTGTTGGGATCTCGACCAGTAAGTGCCAATGTTTTCTAAAGGCCTTAAAGATCCGATCACTATGTACCGTGTAGTTAGTATAAAAGGCTATCCTGTCCTTCCAGTGCTCTTTATTGCGCTGTTTCTCTGCCCCTTGTGGGTGCTTATTGATGAGTGTATCTGCTCTGGGGAGGGCCAGGGCTCTTCGCTCTACTCTGTCCAATACCCTTTGGTCATATCCCCTTGTTTTGAAACGTTGTTTAATGTCAGATACGTTCTTTCTGAAGCCCTCATCTTCGCTACATATGCGTCTGGCCCTAACCATTTCCCCATAAGGGATGTTAGAAATGACTGATTTCGCATGGGCACTTTCCGCATGGAGAACGCTGTTGCAGGAGGTAGGTTTGCGATATAATGAACTGTGAACCACCCAGTCCTTCACAAAGAAAAAATATCCAAAAACTCTATGTGTTCCTGATGGTGTTGCATAGTTAATTGGACATTAAACGTGTTGTCATTAAGGTATTCAAGGTATTCATTAAGGAGTGCCTCCGTACCAGACCATAGACAGATAATATCGTCTATGTACCTCCCCCAGTATACAATATGTTTGGTCCAAGGGGAGGCATGTCTGGCCCAAGCATGTTCCTTCTCGTACCAGCCCATGAAGAGCCCCGCGTACGACGGCGCGAATCTCGAACCCATGGCGGTCCCCTGTAGTTGGTGATACCACCTTTCATCATGTTTGAAATAGTTATTGGTGAGGATCAATTCTATCATGTCCATAATCATGTTATTGTAGGCGTAATAATCCGCCCCTTCAGTGTCTAAATAATGCCGTGTGGCCTGCATACCTAAATTCTTATGGATGCATGTGTAAAGTCCCACCACGTCAAAAGTGACAAATCTGAGCTCCTCTGACCACAGGAACCCTTCAAATTTAACCAGAATCTCCTTGCTGTCTTTAATGTACGCTGGTAGGTTAATCACATGTTTCTGTAGCGATAGGTCAACGAACTCAGATAATCGCTCTGTTGGGGACCCTACTCCAGAGATGATTGGTCTACCTGGCGGAAAAAGGCCCCCTTGTGTACCTTAGGTAAAATATAGATACATGGAAAACGTGCATTCTCAACGTATAGATATCTATATTCACTCATAGTAATTAGGCACTCCTCCCTCCATTCCATAAGCCTTGCATTGATGGTAGTTTGTAATGCTTGAATGGGGTTATGTTGGATGGGTTCGTAACATTGTGGGTCACTCAGTTGTCGTGAGATTTCCCCATGTAGTCCTGTAGGTTCATGATTACCACGTTCCCTCCTTTGTCCGCCTCCCTGATTACAATATTAGTATCATTCTGTAATCCCTGTAACGCTTCTCTTTCATGGCGGGATAGATTGGGGGTGGGATGGGGCTTGTACTTGTTGGAGCTTTCGAGCTTCCTGAGCTCCTGTGAGATGAGATCGCCAAACTTCTCAATGTTGGCATGATATCCACCTGGTGGGACGAACTTGGACTTACATTTGAGACCCATGTCCCTGTTGTAATTTTCCTTAATGTCCAATTCATCTAGTATGGTCTGCATGTCAGGTGTTTCATCATACTCAATGGCCAACAATGTTTGTACTCCCCGTATGTCCCCAATTGTACGGTGTGTGGGTGAGGTGTGTAAAACATTCATGACAGGTTTAACCGGTTGCTGTGCAAAAAATTCTTTTAATTTCAGTGTTCTGAGAAATTTATACAAATCAATATGAACATCGACTAAGTCCCCATATTGAGTGGGACAGAATCCTAGTCCCTTTTTCAAAACATTACATTCATGTTCATTAAGCAGCCTGTTTGAAAGATTGATGATCTGTAGATCTGAATTCTGCACTGTCGTGATATTTAAACTAGTGACCCCCCGTGGTGGGGACCCCAGTCCGCTCTGGCATAGTATTCACTGTTTGTTCTTTTTGGGACGGAGTGACATTGCATGACTGTCTGTTCTTCCGCCCTGACCACCCTCCTCTCCTTGTTTTCTTGTGTTCTTTTTTGCCAGTTTCTCGCCTATGCGAAGTCTCTCCAGTTCCCTTTGGAAATTGGAGGTACTTGCTCCTAAAGGGATTAACGGCTGTGCTGTACTTGATGTGGTACTTTCATTTGAGGCCAGTGAACTGCTGCTAACTGATTTGGCTTCTAAGCTTACTTCCCTGACCCTTTTCCTGTCTTCATTGTTAATAGGATTATCGTATTTTCTAGCGAATGTATAGATTCTGCCATCCCGGTAATCACGGTCATCCCTTTTAATCTTTCCCATCTTTTTATCTCTAAGATATTGTTGGTATTCCTCAATGACTCTGTTAAGAATTACATAATTTTTCTCCACTAGGTCCTTACAATCCAAAGATTCTATCTGTTTTTCTATTTCATCAATTTCTGCCTGTAGTTTCTGGCCTTTCTCACTAGCATGTTTTACCAGAATTTTCATCATTGTAAATGAGGCTCCCTTGAGATTGTGCTCCCATTCTTCCAAGAGGTCCCCACTTAGGTCCTCAAATGTTGGAAAAATAAGAATTCTGAGGCCCCGGGAGATCTTGTCATTGTCCATATATTGCTGGAGGATTATGCCATCCCACCAGCGAGCCATTTCTTGTTTCTTGACTTTTTCCAATCTCAAAAAACATGACCGTAGTCCAATTTTACGTTGTTCTGTGGGTGGTGCAGCAGCCGCCGCACTAAACCCTTTCCCAAAAGGTCCTGTGCCATCTCTTCTCTTTTATCGATGAGTTTAGACATTTCTTTACGGAATACGCAGGTGTGCTGGTTGGTCCAAAAACTGTGAAAAAGTTGCAAACAACGGCGGACACAATAACCGCACTTCCTGCTACGTTCCCTTAGTGATTGAAACTATATCCTGATGAGTGTGCACACACAACTCCAGCACCTGCCGTCGGTGGGTGCCTACTGCTGGGCAGAGAGAGAAACCAAAGAAGATTGGAGTGGTGCACTACTTCTAAGTAAAAACAGTCCTTCAATAAGTCATTTAGTCTTGATATCTTTTCTCAGTAGATCCTTTATTTTTCATATACATCCAACAATGAAAGATATACACCAGCCAACGCGTTTCGTTCATAAGGAATGAACTTCTTCAGGGCTGTGAATTATAATATGAGACACACATAAATATATGTACAAACACACAATATATAAAATAATTGGCACAAGACTAATCAAACCAAAATGAAAGAAAAAAGGTAGAGTGAAAAAAATATCATGAAAGTGAGACATGGGAATAGAGGGTAAGAGGACTAGCGAGAGCAAGAGCGAGTAAAAACAAAATATAAAGAGAACAGACATAGAAACTAATATTGCCATGTGTGAACATTGAAAACAGTGTGACAAACAAATACTCTAATACGATGCTATATCGCTACTATATTACATTAGAACTAATTAAAAACATATCTGCACAAAAGATGAAGATTATGTGATTCTACGTGTAGTGGAGAAAGATGATCCGCCTATGTGTATATGACATGGTCGTACCCCATCATGGACACGCACTATGTGATTACAAATTATATGCTTGGTTGAGTGCCCCAGCTTAGGCACAACAGTAGATCCAGGTCCAAAAATGTACTTGGACTGGTGTCCTCAGACACTGCCCCAATCCTAGTGTATTATAAGTGTGGAAATCCTTCTTATTGTGGGTCTCTCGCCTAAGCAGGGCATGGGCCAACAAAATGGAGTATATAACGCAATCCTAGAAAAACCCACACCCACTGACCATGCGAATCCCTATGATAACCGTCACAAAAGGCACTAGGAAAATTAATCAGATAATAATTATGCTTAGAAATAAATAAGCGGTGGCATATACATACCATAAATTGCAGTAGAAAAGTAGGGGAAGGGCAATACCAAATATCCCCTGTGAAGTGCTAGATGCAAGCTCTAACTGAATCTTGAAGTCATGTCAAACAATAGGTAAAACAGATCTGCACAAAATGATGTGTCTGTGTAGGCCTCCTTGATAAGGGCCAACAATCACACGATCTGCAAAGAAAATAAATACGTTTAAACTCTACATAAAGAAGATGTATGCACTAATATGAAACATGGAAGTATTAAAAAGACGGAGATGTGGCGAGAGTGGCGGATGCGCGCCACGGTAAGGAGTAACCACTGAAAAAGGGGGCCGGGCTGGGGCACCATTCGGGCGCAATGAAGGACATATCAAAGGAAAAAAACACCTTTAACAGGGAATAAAGACATGTCGGGAGCCCCGTAAGTGATCAAAAGAACTGCCGGGCTGGGGCGCCGTTCGGGCGCAATGAAGGACATATCAAAGAAAAAACACCTTTAACAGGGAATAAAGACATGTCGGGAGCCCCGTAAGTAATCAAAAGAACTGCCGGGCTGGGGCGCCGTTCGGGCGCAATGAAAGGCCATATCAAAGGAAAAATACCTTTGACAACCCGCGTTCTAGCCCGTAATGGGCCTGAGTAAAAGAAAGGAGTAAGAATTATAAAAGGGTCCCCATTCGAAATCCATGCGGCTATCAGGCGGAGGAGCCGTAATGGCGCAGTGGGTGACATTACACGTAGAAACACAAGATAAGAAAAGATTTTAAAAACGAACCCCCTTGGAGATCCATGCAACTGTCTTACAAGGGCGCCGTGGGAACAGTGAAAAATTAAAAATATAGAATAAGCAAAAAGTAAGTAAAAGGAAGCCAAAGATGCCATAAGAGCGGCGATAGAGGGGCCGATAAAACTATGTTGGGTGAGACAGTATAGTCTCTGAGGGTAGGATCACTTAAAAGAGCGAATAATACCTGAGAAAGCTGTGAGCTGCCGTCGGCTCTGAAAGTGGGTATGAAGATGCCGAAAGTAAACCCGGTAATTATATACTGGATTGCGCGGGAAGCATAATCGGCGTACGTGTCACAGGGGAGCAAGCGATAAGTATGGCCGAGCAGTAAGGGCCTATAGTGGCTAAACAGTAACTGATGCATCCATGACCAGGTTGCTTGTCTGCTGGGGTGGCAGCGTCAGTACAAGTCGGGCCTTGGCCAACAGGGTGCTGGAACAGGCAGCGTCGGAAATTGTTTCCACGGGGAAAGAGCAAACAAATGACTACACACCCGGTGTAAAAGTAGTGCGAGCCAAATCATCAGAACCAAACGTGTCTAAGGATAGAAAAAGACCCCAAAGTACCACACGTCAAAGTATAACGTGCCCTAGGATAAAAGGGCCTAAATATAAGCACCGAGTCTAAAATACTACAGGCTACGGCTAAAACCCAGCCGTTTGTTGTCCATTGTTGTGGAACAATGCCCATGGAGGGTAAAATACATATTGGCGATACAAAAATGCAGCGAAAGATGAAACTCGATAAGGGGAAAGTAAGAATCAGAAAGAAGGTGAAAGAAAATGAAGGTGAAGGAAAATGAACAGGGCGTGGATCTATATATAAATTCAATCATTAATGTGTCGATATAAACATAATCATTAATGTCTCCAACCCACAGGGGTCGGTGGCGGGGACCTCTAGCTCAGAAAGTAGTGAAACTCATGGTCAGTGTTGTGTCCCCTCTTGACTGAATCGAGTCTACAAATCCATTTAGCCTCCGCCCTTCTCAATGACAGTTCTCTATTACCACCTCGGTTGTTAGGTGGGATGTGGTCAATGCCAAAGAAACTGAATTTAATAGGACCGGTGTGTGTTAAGCGGTAGTGTTCAGTCATGGGATACCTGTCATCCCCTTTAATAAGCGCCCTCCGATGTTCTTGAATTCTGGTTTTAAGATTGCGAACTGTGCTGCCCACATAAATAATACCACAAGGGCATTCCAATATGTAAATCACAAACTGTGTGTTGCAGTTTATGTGATGTTTGATTTTGTATGTGTGGTTAGAATTGTAACTCAGTTCTTTGCACTTATTTGATCCCAGACAACAAACATTGCAATTGGCGCAGGTGTAAAAACCCGCCGGTGGGCATGGCAGCCATGTATTAGTGGTTGCCTTGCTGGTTGTAATGTAGCTCGGACAAAGGGAGCTCTTCAGGGTCCGCCCTCTTCTAAAAATCAGTGAGGGGTGGTCATTGATAAGGGGACGTAGTGTTGGGATCTCGACCAGTAAGTGCCAATGTTTTCTAAAGGCCTTAAAGATCCGATCACTATGTACCGTGTAGTTAGTATAAAAGGCTATCTTGTCCTTCCAGTGCTCTTTATTGCGCTGTTTCTCTGCCCCTTGTGGGTGCTTATTGATGAGTGTATCTGCTCTGGGGAGGGCCAGGGCTCTTCGCTCTACTCTGTCCAATACCCTTTGGTCATATCCCCTTGTTTTGAAACGTTGTTTAATGTCAGATACGTTCTTTCTGAAGCCCTCATCTTCGCTACATATGCGTCTGGCCCTAACCATTTCCCCATAAGGGATGTTAGAAATGACTGATTTCGCATGGGCACTTTCCGCATGGAGAACGCTGTTGCAGGAGGTAGGTTTGCGATATAATGAACTGTGAACCACCCAGTCCTTCACAAAGAAAAAAATATCCAAAAACTCTATGTGTTCCTGATGGTGTTGCATAGTTAATTGGACATTAAACGTGTTGTCATTAAGGTATTCAAGGTATTCATTAAGGAGTGCCTCCGTACCAGACCATAGACAGATAATATCGTCTATGTACCTCCCCCAGTATACAATATGTTTGGTCCAAGGGGAGGCACGTCTGGCCCAAGCATGTTCCTTCTCGTACCAGCCCATGAAGAGCCCCGCGTACGACGGCGCGAATCTCGAACCCATGGCGGTCCCCTGTAGTTGGTGATACCACCTTTCATCATGTTTGAAATAGTTATTGGTGAGGATCAATTCTATCATGTCCATAATCATGTTATTGTAGGCGTAATAATCCGCCCCTTCAGTGTCTAAATAATGCCGTGTGGCCTGCATACCTAAATTCTTATGGATGCATGTGTAAAGTCCCACCACGTCAAAAGTGACAAATCTGAGCTCCTCTGACCACAGGAACCCTTCAAATTTAACCAGAATCTCCTTGCTGTCTTTAATGTACGCTGGTAGGTTAATCACATGTTTCTGTAGCGATAGGTCAACGAACTCAGATAATCGCTCTGTTGGGGACCCTACTCCAGAGATGATTGGTCTACCTGGCGGAAAAAGGCCCCCCTTGTGTACCTTAGGTAAAATATAGATACATGGAAAACGTGCATTCTCAAGAACAAGGCCTTTTTTAATAGATACAAGTTCAAATTACGTCGGAGGAGAGGTAGGTTTTGTAAGGCTACATTTGTAATAATTTATATGTACATTTAGCAACCAAAACACATGGGTAAAAGACATTGTCGTTTAGAACGCCTATACCTCTAACTCTTGCAAATGGTGAGGCGAGACCTATTGCATTGCACATGCTTGTCTTTTTAGTCAGTAACTCTCCTGTTACAGTTTGCTTCAGAAATACCGCTAGAGCACCCATTGAATAGCAGTGTGCTCTATAAAAGTTTCAATCAACACGCACACACCTCATCAGATCCACAACAAATTCCCCGCTTTCCTTAACTCGGTCCCATATGACTTATTCATCTATACATTCTCACCTTCGACTCTCACTCAAGATGAAGGCACAAGAACAGAACTGTAAGGTCTCCCTGTCATCTTGCTGCTATTCCTGTAAAAGATCTGGCTGTAAGATGAATCTCCAGTTTTTTGACGGACCCATATAGGCTGTCTGTGCTACTCTGTAGTGATCTGTCTTTAAAGGAATTCATTGACTCTTTGTGGGGTCTACAGGCCTCAGCCCTTACTCCCTCCCTGTTTAATATCTATGTGGCCCCACTTACAGGCTTGATCCGCTCTTGTGGCTTGAAGTCCTATGCCTATGCAGATGGTGCTTAATGAATATTGAGACTAGATGGAGATCAAACATTCCCATGTTTCCAGGTATGCGTTGCCTTGCTTTACTTTGCATCCGGTAAGCTTTCCATGGAGCATGGAAGGTCCCATTCATTCAACCATGTATTTTCACTCAAACCCAGATTTGCAAAGGCTTGTAAACCTGGATTTGCGCCAAAATGGTGCGCCTACCACAACGAGGCATGGGGAGAAATATCTTTATTTCTTTTTGTTACTTTCTGCAGCACCCGCACGTAGAAAGAGGAATAAGCCTCTAAGAGTTGTTTTTGTGCAGGAAGGTGGCGTGCCTGCACAAAAACAACTTAGTCCTTAATGCAGACACCCTTGCACCATGGCGCCAGGGTGCTGGATTAGCACTAGGTTGCCACAGTGCGCCAGCGCAGGAAAAGAATAGAAATGCTCCCTATCATTGTAAATATGAAGCATTTCTGTTCTTTTCCTTTCAAACAGCACAGTGCAGGAAGTTACCTTGCTGTGCCGTATTGCGTGAAATAATATCAACTTTTTAAGTGCAGCCATTGGCCGCACTACCTCCTCAGTGTGGGTGTCGGCCATTGGCCGACACTGGGTAGGTACTTAAAGGCCCCTCTGGTGCTTTGCACCAGAGGCAGTCCTTTATTTATTTTTTTACACCAAGCTGCTCAGGATGAGCTTACCGAGCAGCCTGATTGTTTTTATTTTTTTTACTGCAATGATGATCGGCGCGCAGGGTGCGCTGACATGATTGCAGTAAAAGTGAAAGTAAAATGAGCCGATGGGCTCGTTTTACTTTCACTGAATCAGTGCTTGAGGGCATATCTCAGCCCCGCAGCACTGATTCTCATGGGAGAGGTATCGTTCGAAAGGGAAGAATCTCCCTTTTCCAATGGTACCTCTGCCCAGTGGATCCCTGGTTGGGGATCACCACAGGAGAGAGATTACCAAGCAGGGATCCACCCACTAGATAGCAGGGGTAGGGGGAGCGGCCACTTGGGCAAGGGGTTGTTGTGCTTTCCCTTGGCAATTTATAGATTTTTGTCTTTCTGCCCGCCCGGGAGGCATATGGGGGCAATTACCCTTAATCTGCCCCCGGTGTGTGTGTGGGGGCAGAAATCCCACTATAGCCCAGAGATTTTTTAGTTATCCAAAAATATATGGATGGGGGCTGGCCAGCATGGGAATGGCCCTGCCCCACCCCAAATAAATGGGGCAACAGTCTTTCTGTCCCCCTTTGGGGCAGATTGGGATAATTATCCCAGATCTGCCCCTCTGGGGGATGGGGGGGGCAGAAAGTCCACTAGACACCACAGATTTTTTTTTTAAATATAGGGTGGGGGCTGTCCAGCATGGGCATTGCGATGCCACCACCCCCAATAAATGGGACAACATCCTTTCTGCCCTTTACGGGGGCTTTGACAACAGAGACCCCTCTGGTGCAGTGGCAGCTAGAGCTCGAGTTACTTCCGGTTAGTTGTAGGTGTTTGTCGCACCGACGAGCATGGCCAGTCAGGGTACACCCCCCTTCTTTTCCCAGATGTCATTGGTAGATGAATCACAACCCAGCACATCCCAAGCGGCAACCTAGGCGTCCTTCATGAAGATGGACCAATCAAGGGGACTAGATTGGGCTATGGGCAGTATGAAGGCCGAGGATTTTGAGAAGGTGCCACCGGACAAAAATGAGGAACCAACAGGTCTTCATTTCCTTCAGTCAGAGCTATGACCAGCGTAAACCAAGAAGGTGCAGAAAGACTCAAGGCCTGGGCTGAAGACGCAACACCACAGGGGCTTCCAAGGTGCCAACCAGGGTAGTGACCCGAAACATGCAACATGGCATCCTTCCCTAAGATAGATAAGCCACCTCCCCTCCCACGGAGGCAACAGGCCAGGAGAGTCTTGGCAAGATGGATAAGCTTATGGAAACGATGACGGGCTTATGGTGGAGTTCAAAGCAGTAGTGGAGGCCACAGTAGGTACCAGCAGCCCCAGAGTAGAGTTACAGTCAGCACAGCCACTACCTAAGTAGAAAGGGTTTGAAATTGCTTAGGTGAGCAGCACAGGCCCCCAACACCTGCCCTAGCCACATGGCCCCCTCCAGCAGCCTGCAGAAATGACCCGTCAGAACAGCAAGCAACATTCAGGACAGCCAACTACCCGACCCCGCACCCAACATTACAACTTTTACCAGCAATCTGTTTGAAACATCCGAACAGGCTGGACCCAATCATGCCACCCACCCAGTCCCTTCAGAATCCACCCAAATCTCAGCCACAAAATCATCTGCAGCAGCCATTGCCTTAAAAGATGTGGCGTGGCCACAGGAAGGGGGGACGGCATCCACACTCGGCTCCATCACCATGGCTAGCCAGACCCTGGGCCATGCTGCCATATCGGGCCAACCCACTACCACAACCCTGGCAACCATTGCCCCGTTCGTATCAGGCGGCTGCTGTTCTTTAGCTTTGCAGATACCTTGAGCTGCAAAGGAGGGTATATGGAGGTGCAAATTCATTGACATACTCACACTTTTGATGCATGGCAAGGTCAGTGCTGACACAAGGCACATGGAGAAGAAGGGCAGGCGACAGGCCTGACTGGACAAAACCATAGAAAACTGGTTGGAGGCCTTTTCCATTTTGTCAGCAGTAATCATGGAAAAATATCCAGAACAAGGACTGGCCTTATTCCAGTATAATGCACAGTGAGGCCATCAAGACTGGGGGTATTGGTTGGTTCTATTATGACAGGGAATTCAGAAAGAAGATGGCCGGCCATGTGCCCCGACTTAGGGTGGGATAAGAAAGAGGTCCAGTTGTGGGTGGAATAAATTGGAAAATTCATCCCCCCACAGAAGGATTTCTACCCCAGGACACCACACAGACTGGGTCCCTTTGAACCCTATACTCAGTCAATAAAACGAAATTCCAAACAGCCCTTTCGGAGGGGGTTAATGTGGGTGACGGGGCAAAAAGGTGCCTTCAAAGGGTCCACACCTGGCACATGCAGGCTCTTCAATGTGGGCTCTTGTGCATGGGGAAAAACATGCACGTTTGGCCATAACTGCTCAAAGTGTGGGGCCTCCCATCCAGCTTCGGCATGCAGGGGAGCACCAAAAGCCCACACAACACAGCCAATAATTGACACAGTGGCAGTTAGACTGCCCGCAGGGTGCCCCCACCCTGGCAGACTCATGCAACATCCTGACACCACTTTGTCTACATCCTTACTGGCTAAAGGCCAATCTCCCATTAAACTTCAGGTCCTATTTCAGTGGTTAAAGGCAGTACCCCAAACCCAAAGAGAGTGGCTTATTAGCAAAGGGTTTCCTGGAAGTTTTCCAGGCCCCAGAGTCAGCAGGTGTGCGAAGAACTTGAAATCCGCAATGGAACAACCTGCGGTTGTAGGTGAGAAGGTGCGCAAAGAGCTATGGTTGGGACGGAGGTGGGGAGGCTGGTCCCTTCAACTCTCGCCTCTGCCTTACTTTGTAGCATCACCATTAGGAGTGGCTCCTAGGAAAGAACCTGGCAAATTCCGCCTGATTCACCACCTGTCCTCAGTGCTTAATTTAAAATAAATAAGTCCCTGGGCCCTCGTCAGGAGGCCACTGCAGCTTGAACCACCCATTTCCCCTACAAGTGCTGCCAATCACGGTACCAACCATCACATGGCTACAGGTGTGACATTTTATTATTTTCCAGGCCCGAGAGCTATAAGAACTGCTTGGGCGGGAGGAATTCGTCATTTTAAAGTATACTGAATTAATAAACAGCTGTTGTGCAGATCTCTAAATTAGACAAAAGGCGCCACCTAAGTGCCGGTACAGACAATTAAGTACCGGTGCTGAGCACCTGAAACCACAGGCTAAAATTTAGCACTGCCTGTCCTACCCAAAAGGCGATTCAGTCAACCATTGGCTAGACAGCAAGGTCTGCTCCATTACATACAAATCATTTGACGAGGCGGTCGATATGGTGTGGCGGGCCGGTAAAGGGGCCATGATGGGCAATGAGCATATTGAGTCCACTTTTGGCCTGACAGCTTTCACCTCCTGGGTTGCTAATGGGCTGGTAGATTCTATGTTGACAAATGCGTGTCCATTGGTTGTTTTGTCTCGTGTGCCTACTTTGAAGCCTTCAGCATGTTCTTGGAGTGGTCAGTGTCAAAAGGTTGCACAACTCACTACCTAGATGACTTCCTGTTTATAGGCAATGCAGGCACACATGATTGTGAATCATTCTTTCATGCACTCCAAAAGATGGTTGAAGGTCCCACTAGTCCTGGAGCAGACCGAGGGCCCTTCGACGAGGCTGATCTTTTTAGGGAAATAATTAGACGTAGTTAGGGGTATGCCTAGACTGCCAGAGGAAAAGTTTAAAACGCTACTGTCCAACCTTGAGTTTGTTTTGGCAAAGGAAAAGGCAACTCTAGGATCATCCAAAACCTGCTGGGGAAACTAAACCTTGCAGCCAGGGTCATACTTGCTGGGAGGGTTTTCGATAGAAGGTTGGCTCGCAAGGTCAAAGGTAACTCAGAAACACCACCTAGTAAGGCTTGAGAGAAGACCTATGAATGTGGGCCCAGTTCCTGTAAACAATTTAATGGCTCCTTTATATAGAGATCGCCTTGGGTGTTTAGCATAGATTTGTCCTTATTTACAGATGCTTCTGGCAGAGAAGGCTTTGGCATAATATTAGGGAAGGAATGGTGTACACAAAAAATTGCCCAATGCCTAGCGTAAGAGGAAGGTCACAGCAAACATTACGGTGTTGGAACTGTTCCATATAGTTGCCACATTCAATCTATGGCCCCACTCTGTAGCAGATAAGAGGGTTCTCTTCTGGTCTGACAATATGGCAGTGGTGCAGGACATTAATTTGCAATGTTCTACTTTCCCCATTTTGTTGAGTCTGTTGAGAGAGCTGGCGAAGGGGTGCTTATACAGGAATGTAGAGTTCAGGGTGAGAAATTTAGTACAGGGTTGGGAATAATACAGCTGATGCTCTTTCTTGATTCCAGTGGCACAATTTCCGGGTTGCATGGCCACAAGTGAACCTCTTCGTGATGCCTTTTCTGCCCCAGCTATGGCACCTCCTGTAGTGGGCCTGCGGCTCGCAAGCTTAGATGAGCTATCGTTCACCCCAGGGACATGTCTTAGGCACAAGAATACGGCCAACACATTTGTAAGGGTGTCTGCTACCAGGATCAGCAATACATTACCATTGGCAGCAAGATTGTAGGACTTTGTAATATGGGCCAGGGACGAAGGAAAGATCAATGCTTGAGTGCCAAGGCACCTTGCTGCAGGCAATCCATCACGCAAAGCTGGATGGTCATCCGGATCCAACCAGCTGCTTCCCCCTCAGAGTGGCTTTAAAGGGCTGGGCGAGATCAAAACACAAAGAGCCGGACAGCAAAGTCCCAATCGAGTTCCACATTTTGAGGAACATGCTAAACTGGAGCCACTTACTTCAGCTATGAAACAGCCTTGTTTTCTGCAGCCATTGTATTAGCCTTCTTTGGGGCATTCAGATGTGGGGAGTTAGTTGCCAAAAGCAGCATGCAAGCCCTGTGCATTGAGGACCTTACTGTTATGGATGGTGCTCTTAAGCTAAGGGTCCGCAGATCCAAAACTGATCAGAGGGAGCATGGTAGGACCAGTTCTTTGGGTACCGTTGGGAACTCTGCATGTTGCCCACTGTCCTCGGTAAGGGCATACATGAAACTGCGGCCACCTGTTATGGGCTACTTGCTGTGCCATGCCGACGGCACTCCACTCACTCGGCACCAGTTAACCACATGATGGGTTCCTACCTGAAACTAGCTGGGCACACAGAGAAACATTATTCCACCCATTCCTTTAGAATTGGGGAAGCAACTTCAGCATTTAAAGCAGGCCTTACCCTTGACAGGACCAAAACGCTAGGCCGTTGGGAGTCTGATTGCTAGAAGCTGAATATTAGACCCTGAGAGGTGGATGCATGTGGAGGTGGTGGTTTAACCTTCCCCTTGCAACAAAGACGATCACACTCTTGGTGACTACTTGATAAATAAGATGCTTTGTTATGTGTAGGGGTGATGCATTCTATTTTTGTAAGTTTCAGATAGTTATTCTGCAATTGCACGCTTTGTAAATACGTTTGGGATTGTATATGTGTCGTGAACAATGTACAACTTTGTATGACAATCTTGTATTTCTGTTTCATAGCTACCAGAGGTTTTTGTAGAAATTTAGCGTATATGTTAAACAAGATGGGGAAGAACACCCCACTTTATTAAACAGTTATGATACGGTTGCCCTCTACTTTATTTCTTGCTAGGGGTCAGAGTTTGGTACCATCAGCCGCTCCTTCGTTACAAAGGCGGCACAACGGGCAAAGATAAGGAACTGGAACCATGGCTTTTCTAACGCTGTAATAACGTGGATGGGGTTCCCTGGCATGTGACAGGCAAAACTGCTGAACAAGTTGCGATAGAGGCTGTATCGTGAACCCATGTACCGCCGTATTTTAGTGATCCTCCTGGGTGAAAATGACTTACCCACAATAGGCCAGCGTTTCCTGGTTCAGGCTATGAAGGAGACAATGGTTGATATCAGTAGATTCTTGGCATCTTGCGAGATCATGTGGTCTGAGATCATTCAACGCTGTTTATTGCAGGGGTCCTGGTCAGAAGCTGCAATGAAGTTGTCCCGCAGATGAGTTAACAGCGCTCTGCGGAAGTTTACAGAACAAAGAGGCTGGGGTTTTATAAGGTATAGCCTGATCAATGTGCATACTAAGGGCTATATTGCAGATGAAAGAGACCACTTATCGGAAGTGGGCATGGATATATTCTTTTCGACTTGCAGAAGGCACTTAAAGCAGCAGGCTGTAGGTAAATGAGGGCAAACCAAATGGGTAAGGCAAATGGGAGGGTCCCAGAGCTGATGGTGGCTGCCTCTGTGGTTTGGAGGAGTTATGAGGCGATCCAAAGGATTTTGGTGCAGAAAGCAAGCATGGAGGGAGCGCAAAGGGGGTGCTCGTTGCCAACTCCCCAGGAGTCTTTATGGCAGGACCCCGGGATGAAATCGACAGCGCCCGTTAGTTCCATGGCATGGGCAGTTGTAAACATAAGCAACTGGGGGCTACCGTTCCGCCACTGCGCATGAGTTCTGTTTCCTGGGCTATCGAGTCCACAGTTTGGTATACAAAAAGTGTAGCGCCTGATGGTATGTAGTCCAGGCGCTCATTGGCTAATCAGGAGGGTGGTCATCATAGGTTGCATCTTTGCTGGCCGCCCTTGGATCGCCAGTAAGTTACCCATTTTGTCTTGCCGATATACGCAATATTAAACCTACAGCAAAGTTCTCTCCAAAACTAACCTGAGTGGCCTTGTTTTTTTTCTGATGTCTACATTCTATGGGTATATGCATTTCAACCAGAGCAGCATGTGTGTTGTGGGCTATGGGATATTGGCACTATGGAGCTGCCCACGTTGTGCACGTTACACTTTTAGGCAGGCAGGGGCTTAGCGCCGCATTTCCCTGCCCTATGGCGCACCCCTCACCCCCAGGACAGTCAGGGTTGGGAGGGAAACCACATTAGGAGAAGAGGGCTCACGGCTGCCACTCCTAACCCCTTGGGTAGCAGGCATCAGGGATGTGGTGGGCATCTGGGGGAGGAGGAAGCAGTCTTAAATATCTGCTACCCCATCCGCTTTATGTATGTGTTATGATGTAGCGCTTTGTGCGTTAAGCAGGCTATCTTGGACAGGATCCTTGCATCGAGAGAGAGCCAATTGAGTTGGATTAGATCTGGTGTGATGTGATCACATTTTCTTGATCTCGTGATGAGTCTGGCAGCAGAGTTCAAAGTAGCCCTCAAAGGTGCTATTTTAGCTTTGGGTAGCCCACCCAGGGTCACAATTCCATAGTCTAAAAGGGAGATGACTAGTGATTGGACAGCTAGTTTCATGTCCTCAGGCGGTAGGAAAGGTTTGACTTTCCTTAATGTGTTGAATTGGTGATTGGCTCCTCTCGTTGTTGCACTGATGTTGTCTTGCATATTTAGGCATTTGTCCAATGTAATGCCTAGGGATCTAGCAGAGTTTACAACATTCGGGATGTAATTGAGGGCCGTTAGTTGTTTGAACCAGACCTGAATAGGTGCTGAGTAATTGTGGGGGGCAATCAGGAGGAATTCTGTCTTGATTGTATTTAACATAAGGTGGTTGTGAGATAACCAGTGTTGGGTTTTGAGAAGTGCACTGTTAAGAGTTTTGATGTCATCCGGAGAAGACATTCTCATGTACAATTGGGTATTGTCTTCATTCATGTGGTAGTGTATGTTTGTGTTGTTCAGAATTTCGGTGAGAGGTTCCATGTACAAGTTGAAGAGTGTGGGAGAGAGTGCGGATCCTTGTTGTACTCCAATTGAGACTGGTTTACTGTTGGAGAGGTCATGGTTGACTTTGATTCTTTGCGTTTTATGAAGGAAGAAAGCAAACCAGTTTAAAACTGGGCCCGATAACCCCATCCTTTTTTCAAACAGGTTAATCAAGATGTCATGTTTGACCATGTCAAATGCCGAGGAGACATCAAGCAGTATAAGCAGGCACGGTTCCTTCTGGTCAAGTAGTCTTAGTGCATCATCAACAATGTGTGTTAGTGTAGTTTCCGTACTGTGACCAGATCTGAAGCCCGATTGGTATTGGTTGAGGAGCTGAAATTGTTTGATGTGCTTGCAGAGTTGAGTGTGTATGCATTTCTCAAGTAATTTGGCTAGAGTCATGATATTGGAGATATGTCGGAAGTTGTTAGGGTCAGATAAGTCAGGGTTTGGGTTCTTAAGGATGGGGGTGACTTGTCCTATCTTGAGGCAATCTGGGATCATGCGGATCTTTGATGGTCGGCTAGTTGTTGCAGGAATCGGGACCGTGAAGGTGAAGAGGCCAGGTGTTGAATCCGTGGGCGTCCGAACGGATGATTGTCTCCTGCCGTCTGTGGAGGGTGCAGCCAGGGAGATTAGACTCCCGCCCCTCCGACACCCTACGACCCGCTGTTCAGCTTGTCTTGAAGGGTTGTTTATTGCGGGTCAGACCAGGCTGCGTGAGCCCTGTATTGGCTGTCTTCGACGGCGGCATTGGGCTGCTCTGGCCATGGGGTAGGAGCCCACTGCCTTAGAGGCTGATATCCCGGCCGCGTGAGCCCCGCACTGGCTGACTCAGACGGCGGCATTTGGACTGCTTTGGTCTGATAGTGGAGCCCCCCGCTTTGAAGGTTGGATGTCCCGAGCGCTGGCAGGCTTGAGCGCATTAGGTTGTGGCAGCTGGGGAGGCTCCACTGCGGCGACTGGGGAGTGCTTTGGCATTTAATACATCTGGCGTCTCCTCCCATCATGCTCATTGCATGGTAATGTATACTGAGTGGAGCCAGGCAAGCTTTGCCGGTGTGCTGTGACTTGGTGAGGGAATCAACTGTGCAGTTCGCCCCCCCCCCCTCCCCCACATCCGGCGAGCATGGTGCAGGCTGCTGCTGTGGGAGCTGAGCCTTCTGAGTGGGTGAGACCGATTCCAGCACTGCAGGCTGGATCGTGAGCATGTGCCTGGAACTAACTGATCACTGCTGATTGTTTTGTTTACTTTGTGGGCCTCTACTGTGCTTGGGCAGAAAACAGCTCTCCATTCTGGAAATATCTTTTATCAGCCCTGACCTGGAGTCCCTGGATACAAGATGGTGGCACATGCAATTTGCTTGAAATAGAGATAAGACCATCATCATTCACCAAAGAAAAGGAGGACTCTGGGTTTGTTGACTAAGCATGAAATAAAGGTAGGACTAATCACCAGGAGGAGCGGGCATCTTATAATGGTTCCCCTGCTCTGCCATGCATTTACCTGGCTTTTTCCTTGAGCCGTCCACAGTCTTCCTGATGCCTTTTGGTCTCAACTAAATCCCTTGCCAATCATGCCTACTCTTTGTCGGAATAAAACTCACATTTTGAAACATGACGTCAGATATCTCAAGACCCAGATTCAACTTATGAACAATTTTATCTCTATACACTTTTGAGGCTGCTTCACAACAATAACCCTAGATAAACAATTCCCAGCTTATCATTCTTCTCCTCTTACGCTGTTGTTTTCCTCACCATCATGGCTCCAAATATTAAGAGCCCCAACGAGGACCTGTTGTCACGGGTGGGGCAATACGCTTATAAGATCGTGTACCCCCCTAACCTATCTAAAAACGCTACTAAGACTTTCAAACCTAATCATCTCAAACGGAACCCGGAAACGCTTGTTTTAGATGCCTGCTTTTGTACATCTAAAGGTGTCGTTGTTAACGACCTTATCTTCTTTACTAACAGGAGAGCCCAATTGAGAAGAGCCATTACGTCCATGCTCAGATCAAAACCATTAAAGAAAACACCTCACAGTTTCCGTTTATCCATTATTCCATCGCCAATCCTCAAAGCTGATCTGACCATTTCCCTATACAACAAGGGGAACATTCTTATTCAAGCATCAGACTGAAACTTAGAAACAATTTCACAAAACTCTTTATGAGGTTCAAAAATTCATTGGCTAACAATAACCCGGCTGTACTACCAAATCAAGGTCTTTCCTCAGCATTGAATCTTTACCCCCCTGCTACCAGCTCTATCACTTCCCCCACTTCTCCCTCATTTTCTCGAACTCCGCGTAACCAATTCCCTTGCAGCAATGTTGAAACTTCTGTGGGAGAACCTAGGCCTCTTATCATGACTAAAGACTGCCGGAATACCAACTTATCGAACCTGCCCTCTCCCTCTACTCATAGGACAGTGAATCTCAATGCTCACCCCCCTATAGCCATCAACAACACCCCCCTATAGTCATCTACACCACCTTCGCCGCTATGTGTGCCATGCTCAACTGACCTTCAACACAAGGTAGCCAACAAAAGTAATAATCAGACACATCTGCCTGATCCTCCTCTCGCCTCACACAATACCCCTTCCCCTAAACCACAACCGCCCATCACCTCACCTGCTGCTTACCTAGAACCGATGAGGAATCCACACCTACTACCACTGCTCACTCCTCTGAGGGATCGCACTTCCTGTCTCCCCACTTAACACCCACAGATACTTTAAGCCCTCCCTCCATTGAGGCTTAGCTGACAGACACCATTAAGGATCTTCATCTAGTTAATGAGGGCCTTCAGAATGTATTACACTTCTCTTTGAAGAAGGAGAAAATGTGGGTCCTTAATAGGACCTCGGAGTCTAATCAACCTAGGCTTCCTAAAAGGGTCAAACACTTCCGTAGAGATATCACGTCCATGGAATACTCACTGAATCCGAACTGACCATATACTAATCACCTCCCGCATAGAGTTACCGAACATTTGACTGCTGCTGACATTCACTTCCTTTTACTTTCTTACAACGCCTTTCATACTAACTCATCTCCCTCCACATTCAATATCCAAACTATTCCCACCAACCCGTTTAGAGACTCCATCGTCAATCGCAGATTAAAAAGGAAAACTTATTAACAATCCACACTTCACACATTGAAACTTATATCTTGCAAAGTTGTTTTCCAACGTTTTGTGTTGCAGGTGGAGTTATGGGGTGATCCAAAGGATTTTGGTGCAGAAAGCAACAATGGAGGGAGCACAAAGGGGGTGCTCTATGCCAACTTCCCGGGAGTCTTTGCAGAAGGACCCAGGGATGAAAGCGACTGTGCCCTGTTAGTCCCACAGGCATTTGTAAACCTGAGCAACTGGAGGCTCACCACTGTCCGTGAGTTCTCTTTCCTGGACAAGGGGATCTACAGTTTGGTATACAAAAGGTATAGCGCCTGATGGTGTATAGTCGAGGCGCTCGTTGGCTAGTCAAGTGGGCAGTCCGCATAGGTTGCTTCCTCTCTGGCCGCCCTTTGATCGCCCGTAAGTTAACCATTTTGTCTCGCCTATGTATGCAATAATAAACCTGCAGCAAAGTTCTCTCCAAAACTAATATGTGTGGCCTTCTCTTTTTTCTGATGGTCTACACTCTATGGGTATATGCATTTCAACCAGAGCAACATGTGTGTGGTGGGCTATGGGATATTGGCGCTATGACTTTCTACCTACTTCTCAGACTCTACTATCAGATGCCCAAGGTCAGGCTAGCCTATAGGGCAAACAGGCAGTGTCCGATGGGCTGGTTTCACAGATCAGTGTGTAGGCCGTTTTTGGCTGAATGTGGGCCTGTTTTATGGTCTACTGGGCCAGTCTTTACTCTTAATTTTCCTGATATTAAAACAAACATTCCATGCAGCAAGGTCAAATCCATGCAGTCTTCCATATCTTGCAAAACACGACGGGCTTCATTTACAACAAAATGAATTCACAATGTTTCGTAAACCTGGGAATGCGTCAGAATCCTACACCTCTCTTGGGGAGGTGTAATGAGGTGAAACGAGGAGAAATACTTTTATTTCTCCTCGTTTTTTAGGTCTCGCCTGAGCCAGCGCATGCGTTGCTCTGGCGAGACTTTTAGTAAGGGCTTCAGAAAATGCTACCACTGTGGCCTAGAGCTTGCGGTTACGAGCGCGGGCGCGCGCTTACGAGCAGAGGCGCCATATGGCTTTCCTCTCTCGTCATGGGTCATCAGCTTTCAAGATACGAGAGCTTTCTTGCACATTCCTGAAGTCGATAGCTTCCTTGTCATTTGCGTTACTAAGCAATCCTGGGCGGAGCCAACCGTTAAATTAAATTAATCAGGTTATTCGTGTTTACAAGCATCTCCTGAGAAACGCCGCAAAACTTTCAAACGACTCCGTAGTTTGAAAGTTTTGCCGCGTTTCTCAGGAGATGCTTGTAATCAGCTTTCAAGATAGGAGAGCTTTCTTTCACATTCCTGAAGTCGATAGCTTCCTTTTCATTTGCCTATATATCCCTACCTCTCTTCTACCCCTCTACCCCTCTACCCCACTCTCTCACAGACACTCTCTAACAGACACTCTCTCACAGACTCTCACAGACACTCTCTCACAGACTCACACTCTCTCACAGACTCTCACGGACACTCTCTCACAAACTCTCACAGACACTCTCACAAACTCTCACAGACACTCTCTCAGACTCTCACAGACACTCTCACAGTCTCTCACAGACACTCTCTCACAGACACTCTCTCACAGACACTCTCTCGACTATCACAGACACTCTCTCGACTATCACAGACACTCTCTCACAGACACTCTCTCACAGACTCTCACAGACACTCACAGACACTCTCACAGACACTCGACACTCTCTCGCAGACATATATATATATAAGGTAACAAAAATGCTTCTGGCACTTTTTTATTACAACTTTTCAGCATGCTGCACAGCAGCCACACTTCTCTACAGCACAGCTTAAACACATTGGCAAAGTCAATAGCTCTGCCTAAATACTTATAAGGCCCCAAAGGCGAGACCTATTGGCTATGCCAATAGGTCTCGCCTTTGGGACCTTATAAGTGTTTAGCCATGCAACAGTTGATGTTGTTGCACCAAGGATATTGTGCTAAATAACTAAACACTTATAAGGTCCCAAAGGCGAGACCTATTGGCTATGCCAATGCTTGTTCCTCTTTCTATGTGTGCTGCATTCTGCAGCATGCATAGCAAGAAGAAAACACCATCAATGATTGTTTTTGTGCCGGAAGGTGTCCGTTCCTGCACAAAACAATCATCCCTGGAACACAGGCACCCTTGCAACATGACGCAAGGGTGCCTGTGTTGGCGCATGGCAGCCAATTGGGAGCCAGAACAGGGGAAAGCACAGGAATGCATCATATTGTTGTTAATATGACGCATCTCTGTGCTATAAAAATTACGCAGCTCGGCACAGCAAGATGGCTTGTGGCACCACGCTGGGTCATTTTGTTGTAAATGAGGCCCCTTGTCTTTACAAATGCCCCGGCCTATTTTCTGTCCCAGTCCAACCCTCGCTATCTACCACCTAGGGGCCCAAACTTGTCTCAGTTCATGTTCTCTTCGCCCACAAACACCATTGAATGTATTTCCATAATTCAGTTGGCTCGCTCATCTTGTGCCTCCTTGACCCTTTCACATGTCAAGAGCCATGCCACCATCCAGGAGCCTGGCTCTGAATTGTGCAGGTGAGCCCCATCTTTGAGTGAACTCAGTGCAAACATGGACAGTGCAACTGATTACCATATATTGGGACATGTTTGATGCATCACTAAATACTAGAGTAGGCGCATGTGCAGGACTCAAGAGAGCACAGCACAAAGATAAAGAGCATCAGTTCAACTGCTGCTATGTGTTGCTCTTCACAAACCGCTTAAAGCCTTGAAGGCTCAGACGAGCTGCACCCTGTCTTGTTGAGGCCTACAGAGCCCTCTCTGGAGGCCAGGAGGCGGGTGGGGCCCACGGAAATAATGCTGCACTCTCAAGTGAACTCCTGCCGTATTATCGGAAGGGGCAGGGCCTTCATAGGAGCTGCACCTCTGCCCTGTGGGGGTCTCTAGGACACTTTGGGTTTCCTCCAAAAGGAAGCATATTGATGGTAAAACAGTAACCAGGGCAGCTCATCTGCTAAGGCGGAGGAGCATCTCCCTACTGAGCAGGTCAAAGAGGAAAAAATAAAATGATAATAACTCATTGTTATTATCATTTTATTTTTCCCCTTGCTCACCTGCTTAGGGGCGGGGCTGCTCTACTCACAGAGCAGTTATAAACAAAGGGTAAACCCAAGTAAGTCACTGGGACCTGGGTATATAACAGTATAGTGAGAAGTGGTCCCAGTGCACCAATTCTTAGGAACACACAAAGATTAAAACATAATTAGACAAAAATAACACTAGTACAACTATAGATTACTTGTTCAATGTTATTTAATCACATTGAACGTTGGGATGCTTGTCAATCAGCACATAATTAAGAAAACTATACACAGCAAGTGCCCCACAACTGTGGGAGAAAGGAGAGGGAAGGTTGTGTGCATCGAGTGAGGGTTATAAAGGTGTGAAAGAAAGATAGTGACATCATATTCATCACAAAATTAATTACAATAGAGATGGCTCGTTTAAGCCGCAAACGGGGATGGTGGTTTGATTACATTGCCATGATTTGAAGTACATTATCACAGTTACAAATCACTGTTGATAGAAAACTGGCATAGGACAGTAACGCAGACGACGTTTCGACCCCCAATAGAAGGTAGGCTACTTGGATCCTTACTGCGGGATCTTCCTCAGGACTAAAAGGGGCACCTGGGGGATAGATATAAGAAGTGCTTAGTATAACGTATGTGGATCTGGTTTCAAAAATAGGGAAGGGTAAAAGTGAAATTTAGAAATTACCATAAAACACCCTTGACTGGAAGTGGTAATGTTGAAGTAGGGCCCGTAGGCTCCACAGGGCAGAGAGCGGATGGTTGGCACCTGCAAAACAAGTTGAGGGCCATCAGGATATATCCCACAGTGTAGAGTACCATCAGGACTAAAATAGCGTAATTGATCCAACTTACTGTGCAAAACTGTAAATACTTTGCAAACAAAAGTGTGGTAGAATTCTATTCAAATAACCGTGGGCTGCAAGGTTCCAATATTAAGGTCGAATAAATCTAAGAAAAGGCGAAAAGAAACGGAGGACCCATTGTGAAGACATCGATATAATTCTAACAGGGAGGCCTGTATTACCAGAATAGATTAATGCATACCAAGCGTAATCGTGCGAAGTCACCTCTTCAAAATGCCAACTTGTGCTCACATTCTGAAAATACAAAAAAGAGGAAACTAGTCTTAGCCGCCATACCGAAAATGAAACAGTGGCTCACATGGCCAAAAAAAGGGATAAGTATAAGAGGGAGAGAAACGCACTCTCCAAACGCAGCGCGTTCAAACTCTTACCTACGTTGTGCCAAGTCTGTCCGTCTCCGTGAAGGGAGCTCGGAAACTGCTGTCTCTAGTTAAATAGCACGGAACACGTCGTCACCGTGCACGCGCGTACCGCTCTTATAGTTATCCCTTTTTTTGGCCATGTGAGCCCCTGTTTCATTTTTGGTATGGCGGCTAAGACTAGTTTCCTCTTCTTTGTATTTTCAGAATGTGAGCACAAGTTGGCATTTTGAAGAGGTGACCTCACACGATTACTCTTGGTATGCATTAATCTATTCTGGTAATACAGGCCTCCCTGTTAGAATTATATCGATGTCTTCACAATGGGTCCTCCGTTTCTTTTCGCCTTTTCTTAGATTTATTCGACATTAGTATTGGAACCTTGCAGTCCACGGTTATTTGAATAGAATACTATCACTCTTTTGTTTGCAAAGTATTTACAGTTTTGCACAGTAAGTTGGATCAATTACGCTATTTTAGTCCTGATGGTACTCTACACTGTGGGATATATCCTGATGGCCCTCAACTTGTTTTGCAGGTGCCAACCATCCGCTCTCTGTCATGTGGAGCTTACGGGCCCTACTTCAACATTACCACTTCCAGTCAATGGTGGTTTATGGTAATTTCAAAATTTCACTTTTACCCTTCCCTATTTTTGAAGCCAGATCCACATACGTTATACTAAGCACTTCTTATATCTATCCCCCAGGTGCCCCTTTATTTTAGTCCTGAGGAAGACCCCGCAGTAAGGATCCAAGTGGCCTACCTTCTATTGGGGGTCGAAACGTCGACTGCGTTACTGTCCTATGCCAGTTTTCTATCAACAGTGATTTGTAACTGTGATAATGTACTTCTAATCATGGCAATGTAATCAAACCACCATCCCCGCTTAAACGAGCCATCTCTATTGTAATTAATTTTGTGATGAATATGATGTCACTATCTTTCTTTTACACCTTTATAACCCTCACTCGATGCACACAACCTTCCCTCTCCTTTCTCCCACTGTTGTGGGGCACTTGCTGTGTATAGTTTTCTTAATTATGTGCTGATTGACAATCCTCCCAACGTTCAATGTGATCAAATAACATTGAACAAGTAATCTATTGTACTAGTGTTATTATTGTCTAATTATGTTTTAATCTTTGTGTGTTCCTAAGAATTGGCGCACTGGGACCACTTCTCACTATACTGCTACTCACAGAGCAGGGCAGGGGAGGTGAAGAGTAGTTGGTCCACTCCAAGTGCGCAGGACGCTTTGGCCAGCCGTCTTGGGCCGGTCAAACCGTCATGCGCACTTTGCATGTTCTCCATGCAGACTGCATTACAGCCTGAATGGAGAACATGCCCAGCCTCCCATTCTCTGGCTGAGCACCGATCCACGGCGCTCAGACCAATCACAACGCTGCATTGCAGTTTTGTGATTGGCTATCGGGAGGCTGAGCCGGGTGCTTACTGCCCTGGAAGCGGGTGAAGAGGGAAAGGAGGCTGCGGCAGACAGGTGTCTTTTTCTTTTTTTTCTTCATTCCCTCCCCACCCGGCCCCGCGACTCGCCCCCCTACCTCCATTAAATACCAGCCGCCACTGAACAGTAAGGGCCTGATTTAGATCTTGGCGGATGGGTTACTCTGTAACAACGGTGACAGATATCCAGTCCGCCGAAATAATAATTCCCATTATATCCTAAGGGATTTATATTTTGGCAGATGGGGTATCCGTCAGCGTTGTGACGAAGTAAACTAGCCGCCAAGATCTAAATCAGGCCCTTAAGTGTGTACCACCTTCTATATGGCTTATGATTAGCGCATGGCTCAAGAACTTCTTTGCCTGTGCACCTGCACCTGCAATTTGATGTTCAGTCGTTTGCATGGAGTTATGCTAATGTGCAAATGAGGGCATTTTCACTTTTCACTGCACAGGGGCTGACCTTGCGCTTGTACAACACATATTACAGAAAGCTGTGCACAAAAGTGTGCAACCTTTTCTGTAATTCTAAAGGGACCAAGGAGCATACATAACTAGTGTAAATGCCAATTTGACTCCGGAAAACCTTTTGATAATATTGGTGCAGGTACATTCACCCTCAGAACAAAGGAAGACGCTGTTTTAATTGAGAAAAGCTGGGGTTGTTGCCGGTTTTCCAGAAATGGATTCAACCTCATGAAGTAGGGTCTCTGAGAAATGTAATGAAAAAACTGGAAAGTAACTAGAATGTTGACTCATTTAACATCTCAAAAGAAAGAAGCATTGGAAAAGTCAATAGGTCTCACCTATGCAAGAGCTATTGCCTTTGGCAATGTCTTTTAGCTATGTTGTGCACCAGTGTGACTGCTGTTCAGCATGGCAAAAGTTAGTGGCGTGGAGTGGGGTGGGGAAGATTGCAGTGGGGTAAGTTGGAGTGAGGTAGATTGGGGTAGAGTGGAATCGGGTAGATTAGGGGAAAGTGGAGTGGGGTAGAGTAGAGTGGGGAAGAATGGGTAGATTGTAGTGGGGTAGATTGGGGTAGAGTGAGGTACACTGGAGCAGGGTAGATTGGGTAGACTAGTGGAGTAGAGTGGGTAGATAGAAGTGGGTTAGATTGGAGTGGGGGAGTAGGGTAGATTGGAGTGGAGAAGTGAGGTAGATTGTCATGGTAGATCGGAGTGGGCTAGACTGAATTGGGGTAGTTTTGGGGTAGAATGGGGTGAATTATGATTGACTGGGGTGAGGGGTAGATCGGAGTGGAGTGGGGTGGATTGGAGTATATTGGGGTGAAGTTGGGTAGACTGGGGAAGAGTGGAGTGGGTGGATTGGGATAGATTGGGAGTGGGGTAGGGTAGATTAGGGTAGAGTGGAGTGGGGTAGACTGGAGTAGGGTAGATTGGGTGGATTAGAGTAGGGTAAATTGGGACAGAGTGGGGTACATTGGAGTAGATTGGAGTGGGGTAGTTTGGAGTGGGGTAGATTGGGGTACAGTGGAGTTGGGTAGAGTGGTGTGGAGTAGATGGGGTAGATTGGGACGGGGCAGATTGGAGTAGGGTGGAGTGATGTAGATTAGGGTAGAGTGAGGTAGACTAGAGTACAGTAGATTGGATCAGGGTAAATTGGAGAGGGGTAGATTGGAGTAGGATAGGTTGGGTTGGAGTGGAGTGCGGTAGACGAGCGGGGTGGAGTGGGTTAGATTGGAGTGGTGTAGATGCGAGTGGAGTAGGGTAGATTTGAGTGGGGTGCATAGAAGTGAAGTGGAGTGGGGTAGATTGGGGCAGAGTGGAGTGAAGTGTGGTAGATTAGAGTATAGTGGAGTGAGGTAGATTAGATGGATTTGAGTTGGGTGGAGTGGGGTAGATGGGGTGGAGTGGAGTGGTGTAGATTGTGGTAGTTTAGAGAGGAGGTGGATAGATTGGAGTGGAGTGGGTAGTGGTGGTTCCTCCATGGAAGCGGAGGAGCGCCACCCCCTCCCCACACACCTGCCGAAAGCTGGAAAAATAAAATGGTAATGAAAGCATTGTATTACCATTTTAGTTTTCCGGCTTTCTGCCGAACGGAGAGGGCATGGTGGGGCCAGTGCGTCATTGTTGCTGATTGGCAGCAATGACGCACTGGCCCCATCAGTATGAATTGCGCATGTAGGTTTAGCGGCTACATTATTACGGCCAAACAGACATGCACAATTTAACCTATTCAACCCCGGCTGTTGGAGAGCAGGCACAGGCCTTCAGTGCTCTTCGGAGGGCTGAAGCAGCCTGCTCCAGCCAATCCAGACACTTCTCTCATGCAGCATGAGAGCTGTGTCCGGATTGGATAAGGAGCTGTAGACCTCGCGCTGGAGGAGTTGGGAGCCGGCCGGGGACACAGAGGAACTGCTTCAGGCTAAAAAGATAAGTGAAACTTTATTTATTTTCATTTAAAAATATAAATGTTTATTTGTATCTTGTTTAATTTTATTTATGTCTGCCCACCATTTTTGTGGGTCACCAACCACCACTGGGAGCGGGGTAGATTGGGGAAGAGTGGAGTGGAGTGGGGTACATTGGAGTGGGGTACATTGGAGTGGGGTACATTGGAGTGGGGTACATTGGAGTGGGGTACATTGGAGTGGAGTACATTGGAGTGGAGTACATTGGAGTGGAGTACATTGGAGTGGAGTACATTGGAGTGGAGTGGAGTACATTGGAGTGGAATGGAGTAGATTGGAGTGGAATGGAGTAGATTGGAGTGGAGTGGGGAAGATTGGAGTGGAGTGGGGTAGATTGGAGTGGAGAGGGTAGATCGGCCGGATTAGAGTAGGGTAGAATGGAGTGGGATAGGTTGGAGTGGTGTAGATTGGGGTAGAGTGGTGTAGATTGGGGTAGATTAGAGTGGGGCAGAGTGGGGATGGGATGGGAAGATTTGGGATGGGGTTGGGTAGATTGGAGTGGGGTAGGTTGGGGGTACTGTGCGATATATAGGAGTGAAGTGGAGTGGGGTAGATTGGTACAGAGTGGAGTGTGTTAGATTAGGGTAGAGTGGAGTGGGGTAAATTGGGTGGATTGGAGTTGGGTGGAGTGGAGTGGTGTAGATTACTGTAGATTTGAGTGGGGTAGATTGAAAAGGATGTGGATAGATTGGAGTGGAGATTGGAGTGGACTGGGGTAGATTGGGGAAGAGCGGAGTGGGTTGGATTGGGGTGGAGTCGGTTAGATTGGAGTGGGATAGATTTGAGTAGAGCGTGGTAGATTGGAGTGGGGTAGATTTGAGTGGAGTATTGTAGATTGGAGTATGGTAGATTGGAATGAAGTGGAGTGGGGTAAATTGGAGTAGACTGGAGTGTGGCAGATCGGGGTAGAGTGGAGTGTGGTAGACTGGAATGGAGTGGAATGGGTAGATTGGAGTGGTGTAGCTTGGAGTGGGGTAGATTGGGGTACAGTGAAGTAGATTGGGGTAGATTAGAGTCTGATAGAATGAAGTGGGGTGGGGAAAATTGAGATGGGGTGGGGCAGATTGGAGTGGTGTGGAGTGGGGGTAGATTGGGGTAGAGTAGGGTATACTGGGGTAGGGTGGTGTAGATTGGAGTGGAGTAGATTGGGGTAGATCGGAGTGGGGTACATTTGTGGTGTGGTAGATTGGAGTAGGGTAGATTGGGGTGAAGTGGGGTGGGTAGATTGGAGTGGGTTGGATTAGGGTGGAGTGGGTTAGATTGGAGTGGGGTAGATTTGAGTAGAGTGTGATAGATTGGAGTGGAGTGTTGTAGATTGGAGTGGAGGAGTGGGGTAAATTGGAGTAGAGTGGAGTGTGGTAGATCGGGATAGAGTGAAGTGGAGTGGGGTAGAGTGGGTTGATTGGAGTGGGGTAGATTGGAGTGGAGTGGTTTAGACTGGAATAGAGTGGGTTAGTTTGTGGTTGATTGGCGCGGGGGTAGACTGAGGTTGATTGGAGTGGGGTATAGTGCAGTGGAATGGGATGGATTGGAGTGGAGGGGAGATTGGAGTGGAGTGGGCTAGATTGGACTGGTGTAGATTGTGGAGGAGTGGGGTAGATTGGAATGGAGTGGGGTAAATTGGACTGGGGTAGATTGGGGAAGTGGGTTGGTTTGGAGTGGGTGGGGTAGATTATAGTGGAGTGGATTGGGTAGATTGGAGCAGAATGTAGTAGATTTAAGTGGAGTGGGGTAGACTGGGGTAGGCTAGTGCTGAGTGGAGTGGGATTGATTGGGTTACATTGAGTGGGCAGGAGTAAATTGGAGAGGAGTGGTGGGGATAGAGTGGAGTGGAATAGATTAGAGTAGAGTGAAGTGGGGTAGATTGGAGTGAAGTGGGGTAGATTGGAGTGATGTGGGGTAGATTGGGGTGGAGTGGGGTCGATTGGAGTGTTGTAGATTGGGCTAGATTGTAGTAGAGTGGAGTGGGGTAGATTGAATCGTAGTGGAGTAGAATGTGGTAGATTGGAGTTGAGTGGGCTGGATTAGAGTTAGAGTGGAGTTGGGTAGATTAGGGTAGAGTGGAGTGTACTAGAAAGGGGGTACATTGGAGTGGGGTTGGGTAGACTGGAGTGGTGTAGATTGAGGTGGAGTGAGGTGAGGTAGTTTAGAATGGGTTAGATTGGGGTGGGGTAGAATGGAGTAGGGTTGAATGGGGTGAAGTGGGCTGGTTTGGGGTAGATTGGAGTGGAGTGGGGTATACTGGAGTGGATTGGGGTCGATTGGAGCGGAGTGGGGTAGATTTTAGTGGGGTGCAGTAGATTGGTGCTGAGTGGAGTGGGTTAGATTGGAGTGGAGTGGGGTTAATTGGGTTAGATTGAGTGGAGTAAATTGGGGAGGAGTGAAGTGGGGTAGATTGGAGTGGGGTAGATTGGGGTGGAGTGTGGTAGATAGGGGTCGATTGTAGAGGAGTGGGGTAGATTGGATCATAGTGAAGTGGAGTTAGAGTGGAGTGGGGTAGATTGGGGTAGAGTGGACTGTGGTTGAATGGGGATAGATTGGAGTGGAGTGGGGTAGATTAGAGTGGGGTTGGGTAGATTTGAGTGGGGTGGAATGGCATTGATTGGATTGGAATGGAGTGGAGTAGATTGGAGTGAGGAAGATTGGATTGGAGTGCGGTAGGTAGGGGTAGATTGGAGTGGAGTGGGGTAAGTGGTGTGGAGTGGAGGGGCGTAGAGTACAGTGATGTGGCATGTCGTAGTGTCTTAGATGGAGGGGCGTAGAGTGGAGTGCCATGTCGTGGAGTGGAGTGGCGTGACGTAGAGTGGAAGAGCATAGAGTGGAGCAGAGTGTTGTAGACTGGAGTTGTAAAATGGAATGGCATAGTGTGGAGTATGCATGGTGTGGTAGAGCACTGCCATTACAGACAACACATTTTCAATTGAAATGGCCATTACATTTACCAGGCATACAGTTTTACTGCGCATAAACGATAATGTGTGGAAATGTCATCACCTTGGGTTGTTGGTTCGATTTTTTTCAAATATTTGTTCCCACCACACTTCAAAATTACAAAAGAAATGTACTTCATTCATACTTTCCTAATTCTGACATAGTCTGAAAAATATCAGCACAGTTCATATTTGTTGTGTGGTAGAAAAAATAACATCCTCTCCTCTCACATAGCTAGTCAGCAGGATTGTCACAAATTCTCTCAGATTTAAAGGCCTGTTTACAGAAAGCGAGTACTGTGAAGGATACTGTAAACAAAGGAGGGTCACGGGAGGGACGAACTCAAACTGGACAGCCTAAAACAAAAAAAGCAGCAAATAGAGAACAAGCAAATGTGAGTTACACACCACAAAGCTAATATTAAGCAATGGGCGAAATGCATTCTCAGGGAAGCTTTCAGAATCCCCACAAGAAGCTGTAAGCAAACCAGACAGCCCCGCTGTCTGGAAGGCTTCAACTTAAAAAGGCAATTCTGATAAAAAAAGAATTCTAGGTGGAGCCTTTGGCAGAACACTTAGATCGCAGAAAAAAACTGTGGCGACTCCTCTGCTACTGCGGAGCAGCGTCGCCCCACTGCTCGTTGAGCAGTGCAAAAAAATAAAAAATGATAATAACAACACGTTATTATCATTTGTTCTGTGCGACTCAAAGCCAGGTTAGGGCGGGGCGGGGCGGGGCAGGGTGGTCTCGCCGCCGTCAGAGGGAGGGGGAGATTTTTGCACTCTCTAAGTGCGCAAGACGGTTTGGTCGGCCAAACTGTCATGTGTACTTAGCATGTTCTCCACCTGGCTGTGTTGCACACCGGGTGGAGAACATGCCCAGGCTCCCAGGCACTGCCTGAGCGGCTCAACAGGCCGCTCAGACCAATCATGATGCTGCCCATGCAGCGTCGTGATTTGCTGGGTAGTCTGGGAGCCTGGGGGCTTCCGGTGCTGCCAGTGCAGAGACTGAGGACGGAGGTGAGGCAGCGGCAGCGTTGACAGGTAAGTTTGTTTATTTTTTTCATCCCTCCCGACTTACCACCCCTGTTCTGAGGCAGCCGCCACTGAAAAAAACACCTCACACATGGGTGCTGCTCACAACTGCCTTTAATTAAACTTTCTAACAGAGATTATGCACAGACTCTGATACAAACTCAGGATCTATGATGTAGTAGTTTCTCTGAGGGGGTTTGACTTCCTTAAAGGTCCCTGTGTCCCAACTTCTGCAAGAAAAGGAAAACAAATATTTCATTCTTTTATTTACACTTTTATGCATTTTGTACTTCAAATCAGACATGTCGTATAGTTTTGTGGGGCCTGGGTCAACATTCTCTATCAGGGCCCCCGAAGACCGTTTTATAAATTAAAAAACAAAAAACAAACATGCAATGAAAGAGCAAACACTGCAGATCATCCGTTGCTATCTAGTAGTATTAGCCGTGTTAGCTGCTCCATCATTCATAAACAGAACAGACTTGCTTCAAAATCTAGGAATAAACGAGCACGGTGCCCTGAAATGGGCAATAATGAAATATGACAATAATGACCCCTCTGCCCTCCCCTTCTGATGGGCCTGTTTCAGATTCTTTTTATTTTCATGCGTATCTTACATTTGTTTTGTGTTAGCCTTCAATAGCATAATAAGTTGGATTCTGGAACCTTGAGTTTGATATATACATTTACAGCTGCATTATGATTGGTTCTGTGGCATGGATCCAACAATGGTTTGGCTGCCAACAACTTGCACAAGTACCTGGGTCTCAATTGAACAATCTTCATCAAGCAGGTTCATGCTCACAGCTGGGAAATGGACATGGTTGGAGCTTTGCAAAGGGCTAGGGTGCCTTCATGTTTACGGTGGGAAGTGAAATCCCCAAACTTCATAGGGAAGAAAGAGATGGGGTTTCTGTACATGAAGAGATGTTTGCCATCTTGAGGAAAAAAAAGAAAAATACGTGCAATTGCACAGGGGGCTGCCTTTGCACAGTGAGGCATTTCACATTGTGCACAATTCCGCATTGGGGGAATGGCAACAAAAACAAAAATCACATAACTGACCGCAGCTTTTCAAATATGATACCTCTGAATTTTGTGAATGGAGAGAAGTCATAATTCTGCACCCGTGTGCAGAACTACTTTTACAGCCGCAGATTTATTATTACATTTGTTAATCTGGCACCATGTTATCAACCATATTCTAAGTTCAAACAAGAATGCTTATGCTATAGTTTCATAAGTTTATTTTTTATTTGTATTGCCATTTTAAGAAAGTATACAACCACAGTGCACAATTCATCACCCTCCCCACCACCCCCGGCTACACAAACAATGAAATTGCACCTTAATCCATTAAAAAATGCCTAAACCATGGTGCCTTACATAAAGACATAAAACACCCCAGTTTTAGATATAAATTCTTACAATCGTAGCAGCATTCCTCTAGTAAACAAAGGCAGACAAGAAGGGTTCAAAAGTGGCAAGTGCAAAATGCAAAAAAAGCTTATTCATCCTAAATTGACCCAAGGGTACCCTTCGTACCTATGTTTCCCTCTTTTTACGGGGTTATATGACATACCCAGTTGGTCAAGGGATCCCATATATCCAATCCCTTTTTCCTGGCTCGGATTCCTTTCTTAGCGTAAATGGCTCTTTCCAGATTGTGAATCGATAGCAATCGAGCCAGCCATTGCTGAAAGGAATGGGGATTAGCATCCAGCCATGCAGAGGCAATACAAAGCCTAAGATTGGCCATAGCAATCAAAATCAAGGACCCCTCCTCCTTTCTTCCAAAGGTGTCCTGTACTCCCAATAATATCACTGAGGGGGTTCAAGTTAAATTCAGGGACAAAGTATCCCTGAAATAGCCCGAAATTTCCTCCAGCAGAGGCCAAAGAACACCACAGGGGGCGAACATATGTACTAAGTCAGCCCCGTATTCAGAGCAACGGGGGCACCGGGTGCCTTTGCCTTCCCCTCATTTTGGCAATTTTATTCGGAGTATAATATAAAAAAAAACAGGTTTTATGAATCCGGGCCTGAAGATTCACAGAAAGTAAATCAGATTGTGCGTCTAAGAGGGCTTGCTGAAAGGCCTTATCAGTAATTCCTATTTTCGAATGCCATTTCCCTGAATATTTGCTCAGATCATCTGTCATCAGGCTATTAAGGATATGATAAATAGTCCCTATTCGAGGAGGGTTACTGTCGATAAGTTTCTCCATGAGTTCACTTTTACCAAAACAGGAGGGCCCTCTCTCCTTGCGCTTCTCACAAGAAGAGATGCCAACAACATACACAAAATTACCATTTTCGGAGTTTCTATTGGATTACTGACATAATTTACACAGTTTACCTTTAAGAGAAGTAATCATCATGGAAACCAAACTTTTCGTGCACATGGATGTTGACTGCCATGCAAATAATATGTATTGAAATATATGTAGTCTAGACCCATATATGTTTATTTTCGATATTGCAAAACCTGAATACATTTTACTGTTTGGGGGGAGGGGAAACAGCCCAGACTACATTATAAGGGTGTGCATTATACACACACTGTGTAAAGTCCGTACTTGTAGGGTTAATGTAAGTGTGAATTGCACAATTATATTGTTTTTCTTTTTTCACTGACTTGGAAAACATTTTTCCTTGAGAACACATCTCCCTTCCTGTGCCTCCTGCACAAATAAGGATCTTCTGTAGTTCTTTTTAAATAATTAATTCAATCATTCACCCCTACTTGAAGTAGGAATAACTTCAGAAGTGCAGCAAAAGGGATTAGCAATGTATGTGAATACTGCAAAGTATTAACTCATATGTGCAATGCCACCTCTCATGGCAGTTCCAGTTGTTAACATGCTCGCTTTCCACCACCTGGTGCCATCTGCATGGTGAAAATCTAAAGTTACTTAGGGGCATATCTACAAGGACTTAACGCCACCAGAACGTCACTTTTTAAGACGTTCGGATGGCGTTCATCGCCTTATTTACAAAGCGGCGTTAAGCCACTTGACTTGGCTTAACGCCGCCTTGTAAATATGGTCCCCTTTCACGCTACACTTAGCGTGAAAGGGGCAGGCAATGGGTGTTACGGAGGGCGTTCCAGCACAACACCCATTGATTTTGACCCTGCCCCTATTTACAAAGGTGGTGTAAATATGGGGCATGACAAAATTAAGACCAAAAAAACCTGGACTTAACACATGGCAAAACGAGGAGAAATGTTTAATTCCTCCTTGTTTTTGCTTTTTCTATGTGTGCTGCTTTGTGCACACAGAGGAACAAGCGTAAAGCATATAAACAGCACCAAAACAATTGAAGAAGAAATCAACACGACATTCAAAAAATTCAACACCAGTTTATAGAAGTAGACTGTATTCTTATAAAAATTTAGACACTCGAACAAAAAAGATCCACCGGAGAGTTCAAGCGATATAGATTTTACAAGCAATAATTAATCAAAGCAATTTCACTCACCTGTAAACAAGCCTTGGCAAAGTCAACAAATTGACACAAAAACTTTTTCAAAGAAACTTAGGTAAGTGTCAATGTGTTCGGTTAGAAGTACTTGGAGTGACCAACTCCAGCAGGGAGCTATTCAGGGCGACTAGTAAGGTCCTCAGGAACATTTACCTTCATAGAAAAAGCAGTGCTTCAGCAGTTCCAGGCACTTTATCTGTGTTGCAATGGATTCCTATGGAGTGGTCTTGATGCAAGGTTTGAAGGATGCTGAAGATGCTCTAAGGATGCTCTGAATGTGACGCGATTGACGGGGGCCTTCCTGCAGGGTTGACGCAGTCCACGAAGATGGTGTGGGAGTTCTGGTTGCAGGGTCGACGTCCTAGGAAGTCCTTTCCAGTCTGGCCGAAGTCCAATCGCGACTGGACTGCCAGTCACCCGCTTTTGCGGTCACAGGCCAATCCTTCCTGAGTCAATAACTTGCCTTCTGAGGGTCTCAGCAGCTCACCAACAGCACTCCAGGGCTCAACAAACTTGGGTGTAACCCTTTGCATCAGGTCTTAGTCCTCAGTGCTGGTCAGCAGTTGTGGTAGAAACTTGTAGACTTTGGGCTACCAACTTGCCTTTGCAGGAATCTATTGGATTGACAGGACTCTAGAGACAACTCCTCTTTCAGCAGCACACAACAGGCACTCTTCGCTAGCCACCGGGTGTAGCAGGTGCAGTCTTCGAAGGTGCAGCCTCTCGTTGCTGGTCTCTCGGTGCATCAGGGCAGTCTTTCTTTGGTCGTTTTTCCAAGTCGGTCGAGATCTAAGGTCTGGGTGCCAGGGGTAACCGCTTTATCCTCGGAAAGTGCCCTCAGTGCAGGATGCAGTTGGCAGGCAATGGACTACCAGTTTCCCTCCCACCTAGTGATCACTTCCTGTGGAGTGTGGCATCTGGCTACCCCAGGATGTACCATTCTGCCCACTCCCAAGAAGGCAAGACTCCTCTCTCAGTATTCAGACCTCACTAGCACCCCGGAGTGTGGCTTCCTCAGGGCAACACGTACCTGCAGAAACCGGTTTAGCAACTGGTTTCCCCTCTCTGCTCCCCGTGCCAGCCTGTCTACCTCAACAATGGGGCTGCTCTCCCCCCAGTGTTACACATCTGCCCTTCAAAGGCGGCTTCAACTTTGATGCCTGCCTCTTGGAGCTAACACCTAAGTGGCTTCCTTCAGGACAGAAGTGACACCTCCCTGGCCTGCAATCCCTCATTGTTCTCTTTCCTGAGAGTCATTAGCATTTCTCTACAGGACGCATAAGGCTGTCTCATAGATCAGGCTCCATGTGTGCGCGGAAGGCTCAGGAGTTTTAAAGGCAACAAAGTGGCAGCTTTGGTAAAGCTGCACTCTGCAACAAGTTACATTAATTTCATCTTGAGATACGAATCGGGCTTAATGTAACAAGTTGTTTGATACCTTGGAGAGCCCACTCTGGTCGCAACGTTAAGGAGTTAGCACAGCTGAGGGGGTCAGCGTGTAACCCTGTTCTCGCCAATTGGACGACCAATTCTTTCCACAGTACAAACAGAAGATTTGTGTGTTTTACTATCAGGACATGTAAAGTACATGTCCGGCCTGTGTCATATGTTGCACCCTGCCTTTAGGGCTCGGTAGGCCTGCCAGAGGGATGACTTACATGCATGTTAGTCGTGGCCTTGCATTGCTTTCAATGGCAAAGTCGGGCTAGAAGTGTAGGGCTGCTCTACCAGTCTGCAGTGGCAGACTGGGGGACTCATTTTACTTGGGAACCTCCAGGGTGGCACAATCAGTGCTGCAAGCCCTGGGGTACCCCTCTAATGTACATGCCCTGGGTACCATGGTACCAGTTACTAGGGATTTACAGGTAAGTTAGCCATTTCCAATTCGACAGTCAATTCGACATACACTTTAGGGTTCTGGCACTGGCACTGAGGTCTGGATAGCAGTCCTCCATGCACTCTGAGTCGAAAAACCAGCAGCATCAGTTGACAAGCTTGAGGATGATCATAGAAAAAGGCATTTCCTTATACCATGCAACTTATTTTTTCGATTGTGAAAATTGTTTTATAAACTGTGCTTCTTCCTGTTGAGTATTAGTAACACTAAAGGTTCCGCCACTCTACCAGCATATGAAAGGCAACTGTGCAGTCAATCTGGATTAGTAAGCATTGTCATATGAATCCAGTTTTCAAGATAGCCGATGTAATATGAAGCCCATGATGGGGCTCTTGCCCTGCGACATACCATTCACTGAGTGTTATGTCGCAACACAAGAGCTGTTTTATGGCCTTCGTATTAAAACTCTTGGCTTAAATGTTGGATTTATTGGTCTCGTAAGTACTTCCAGCTTTATACAGTGGGTAGACATATCTATTGTCAAAAGGAATTGATAATGTTCACCAAAAAAACCCTTAAACTACATTTCAGTTAATGAACTGCATACAGAGACTACTAACCCCCTGGGGCCAGATAAATGAAATTTCCATTGGCAAAAATTGGCTGCAAATTGTGTACCAACTTTATGCAAATGGAAAAGAATACTGCAAGCCGACCTATGTATTAATAGGTCGGATCACAAAATTCCGAATTGCAGTTGGTTGCAATCTGACCTACCTCATCAATATTTATGAAGTACGTTGCAAACAGTGACCTACTACGACTGGATGCCATCACAGGAATGTTCAGCAGACCACCATATCTGTGATTCCATTTAAATAAAGTAAACTTTTTTTTCTAAATGAAGGCTGTTTTCCTTTAAAGCTAACGGGACTGCATTTGAACGTATTTTTTTTAAAGTTTGTTAAAAAGTTAGCAGTAGTCCCATGGACCTCTGCATACACCCCAATATCCTTTTTTTTTATCTCTTCTTTTGAATATGTGACCAACCCAACTTGAGAGCATGTACCTTTTCAATGTTTTGTTACTAGATTTCGGTCGCAAAACATTGATACCTACCATAATAAATCATTATTTAGAAGGAACATCCTCAACATGCCCCTTCCAAATAGTTATTCGTTATACCTTTCTAAACTCAATTTGCAATTTGATAACATGTTGCAGAATTGCAAAATGGGGTTGGTACATTTAAAAAAGCCATTTAGTGGTCGCAAACGCTGTGATTAGGTGATTCTCAAGCTTTGCGAACGCTAAATGGCTTTACACGTCTGGCCCACAGTCATGAAACGTGCTGACGGACAGTTGATGTGAGGTGGACTTGTAACTTGTCTGAAGAATAATGGCTTTATGTTGTGATGTAACCTGAATGAAACATTTGGATAACATTCATTTGAATGTTAATTCTGATTATTATTGTCTCAAATATGAAAGGAATGGAATATAAACAGAAATGGTATAGGGCTGTTGTAAAATGTGTTCTTTGCAACTAACTAGAGCTGAGCATAGAGAAAGCAGCTATTTGAACTGCATTAAGAGAAACATATGAGAGGTTCTTGAATTGTAACACGCGTCAGTAACCTGTGTGGGTGTGCGCACTATTTCTATAGTGCCGGGACACGTTTTAATTTACCCTTTTATGAACAGTACTCATTAGACAATACAATGTAATTTCTAAATCATGCTCTGTTCATACCGATTGCTTTAAGTCTCTGGACGGCTAGTGATACTTCTAAAGTTGCCATGTTGTGCTTGCTTTCTTCGCTTCTCTCCCATCACAGAACAATAAGAGAATAGACAGGGGCCAAGAACACTGAAGATGTAAGAAGGAGAAACCAAATACACTGCATTGGGGATGGGAGAATGACATCCGGGCCTTTGGGAACCACAAAGGGAGGATGGGTGCAGGGACACACTGGATCCGGGAACACAGGCCAGGCAGAACACTATTTGGAAACCAGGTGGGATTTTAATACCCTAACTGAGTGAGACAAGGCAGCAAATTCCATACTGAAGGAAAATATGAGGTCACTCTACTAGTATATTAGCACAATACTGAGTCCAAGAACAACTACACAAGGGGTGTCAGCAGACCATGCTGCACCTCAATTACCAGCACAAACTGCAACCAACACATAGGAAAGATATCAACAAGCTCACGCTGTATTAGTTCCAGTAAAACGCCAAGTGACCGGTTTCGCTACCACCGCAGGAGTGGCTTAGGAGAAAGGTCAGAAGACCCACAACCCCACTGCAGTGCACCCACAGAGACAACTTAAACATATTTCTACCACACATGGGTTTGGAGTCTGCATGACAAACCTTCCTGGTCCAATCCACAGGGAAAACCCTACATCACACCACACTTCCTGTTTGGGTCATGGCATCCCCTCACCAGAGCCAGCCTGGTGAGGAGGAAACCACAATTCAGCTAGACCTATGCTGCTTAAAAAGATAGGATCACATCTCACCTGCTCTTATATCACTAAAGTGCACTTGCTTCCGGTTGTACAAAGGGTCGATTATAAAGCTCTATGACTAGTTCATTATACCTTACACAAGAAAGCTCCTGCATATTTTTCTAACATATTTCTCCCTTAACATCCAGCTAGATATCTAATGTAACCCCCTCAAGCACTATTTGCCGCTACTACAGCCTAGATACAAAGGGCCATATTTATGACTTTTGTGGGGAAAGGGCAGGAATGCGCCATATTTATCCAATACTGCGTATTCCTGACCTTTGCCCCTGCGGTGGCGCCGTTTTGGCACCCTAGCACCGACTCAGGCACCCTTGCACCATGCTCCTGGGGAGGCGTAAAATTTTGGCGCATTCCCAGGTTTAGAAGTCTTAGTATATCTGGGAATACGTCACAAACCATGGGAGTTGCGTGGGAACACCCACCGCAACGCCTATGGAACGCCTCCCTTGTGCACAGTAAGGCATTCCAGTGATTTGCGCTGCGTTGCCTTACTCCAGATTTTTGAAGCCATTCAAAGCCACACAAAGTGGCTTCGCGTGGCTTCAGAAATCTGGCATAGAGGTTTGCATCACACATATACCACGTTGCGTGGTGCAAGCATGATGCAAAGCTCTTATAAATATGCCACAAATTGTTTAAGGCTTCTCCCTCTGAAAGCAATTGCCTTTTGCCTTCAGTGCGAAATGAACCTAAGGAAATTCCACAAACAACTGATGACCCACCTTCTCTGCAAAGCTCTTGGTCCTGAGTCTGCCTAGGTATGTTGCCTGTTCTTTCCCTCTCCTCCTGCCTTCCTTTACCAGAAGCACCCTTCCTTTGGTTGTTCCTTTGGTTTGGGGCATCCGTCCATTGCATTACTAAAACCATAAATAAAAATAAATATTGATTATAAAAAACAAACTCCGGAGTACATTGTCTTGGTAGAAAATAAGTAAAAGTACACCCACCTCCCTGGATTTAAACGGTTCATGAGCAATGCTTCATTTGAGCAGGTGGTGGCCACCAGCGCTCATGTTTGGGTACAGGGACTTATTTTTCAACACTAGACCTTCACGCAGGGCAAGAGAGAAAAAGTAGAAAAGGGACAAATAAGGAAGAAGCAAAAGATAGGAAAGCACAAAAACAAAGGGAGAAAACAGAGAAGACAAAATAAAACCACAATAGTGAGACAAGGAGAAATAAAGTGAAGGGTGGTGGAAGAGCAGGGCATGAGGTGGAATTCAAACTAGGTTGCCTTGGTATTCGGCAGCCCCAGCGTTCACTCAGACCGGAAGTGTGACCCTGCACTTATTTATTTTTTATTTTTAAACAAATTAAGAGTTGTTACCAAACAATGCAGTATGAGTTAATGCATTACATCTGTAAATAATGTATAGTTTGGAAATGCACCCTCTGCAGTAAGCACAATCAAATACAGACCTTTGTATCTAGTTATTTGCAGGTGTTGACCTCTCAAAATTAGCATTAGTACTTGCTTCTTATTACTACAAGTCACATAAATAAAGAACTGGAGTTGTGTTTACCATCAAGAAATGTTTTCTGTGAGAGAACTAAAATCTAATTTATCGATCAGTGTCACGAGGAAAAATATTGAAAAAGTGGGTGATATTGGCGCGGCCTACGGTATTTTTCAGTATGTAAGGGCTGGGATGATCTAAAATGACCTAGCTTCCCTCTTCAAAACTTATTTTACAAAAAAAAGATGTATATTAAGAGGGTGCAAAATTTGTGGCACTGGTCATCTTCATCAACCTCTTCAATTTCAGGAAGTTGGCAAAGTATTAAAAAATATAGCTGCTAGAAAACACTGCAAAAAAGGTGGTGAATTGACTCACAAAAAAGGTTTTTGCGAAGGTGACACACTGCAATAATGTACTGAATTTCGAAAGGTTGTTGTTTTCCAGTGAAATTGTTTTTTGCGAACACCGCTAGATTAAATCATTTCCAGAAATCATCTCAAGGAATTCCGCTGCAATGACCATGTTCTCTGTAATTCCATCTAAGTTTATTCCTGCTATATAAAACATCTGAAATAAAATAAATAAAAATAAAATAAGATAAATAAAACAAATGATGGCCACACCATGGCCAGATTAGTCCAAATGCCACATTCAGAATTGATAGCAGTCCAGAAATTCGACTAGATTAATGGACCTCCTCAAGATTTAGCTAAATGAGTTAAGATTCGTCGGATCTAAAGAAAAACTACCCTGAGCTAAGGGAGCTGGTCGCTAGCTTGGTTACACTTGAGCACAGAATCTCAGAATATCCCCATGCTGATGACTTGTGGGCACTAAGCAAGCCCTTAGACTCTAGAATTGATATCAGTCGAATGTCAAAAGCAGTGGAAGCCTCTTGGTGCCAAAGCCTTGAAGATGTTGGACGCAGAGCCGTACTCAACTATCCTTTCATGTAATTGAGGAAGAGTTTCAGCTCCTGGAGCATCTTTAAAAATCCATCATTATTTCTGCTTCCTGTCAGAGGCAGAGCAGAAAAGGCATTAAGCTCCCCATTGAGCCTCACCATTATCTGGGTGTCAATGGTAATTCTATGTAAAGCAAAAGAAAATGAAGAATCTAGGTAGCCAATGGAGAGACATGAGCAGTAAAGAGAAAGGACTTAAGGAATGTCAGCTAGGGACTCAATAGGCAAGGGAGTAACAGGGTGAGGTATAAGGAGGAAGCACAACTGTTGGATGCGTGCCAGTTAGGAATAAGGACATTCACTTGAGGGTACTCACATAAGGCCAAACCATTAGATACTCAATGCATCATCACCACGGCCACATTGCCCGAAGAATTAGTTCGACACAGTATCACACCACACCCTGATCAAAAGGCTTCACAATATTTGAATCCAAGGAGTTGCCCTCAAGTGGATCGCCCCCTTCCTCACCAGTACAACCCAGAAATTCCGCCTTCCTCCCTTCATCTTGGAACCCAAGAACACCATCTGCGGCATCCCTCAAGGTTCATCCCTCAGCCTTACCCTGTTCAACACCTACATGACTCCCTTGGCCAACGTCGTCAGATCGTATGGACTGAACTTCATAATCATATCCTACGCTGATGATACTCAGCACATTCTCTCACTATCGGAAGACCCCTCCACCACACTGACAAACGTCCGCAGGTGCATGGCGATCGTCGCCGACTGGATGAGAGACAACTGCCTACAAATCAACACAGACGAGATTGAAGTGCTGATCTTCGGGAACAACACCTCACCATGAACCGACGCCTGGTGGCCCTCCAAACTAGGACCTTCACTCACTCCGACCGACCACGCCGGCAACTTTGGCATCATTCTGGACAGTAAGCTCACTATGAAAGTCAGATCAACGCAGTCTCATCCGCCTGCTTCCTCACCATCCGCATGCTCCGCAAGATTTTCAAGTGACTCCCCATAGACACCAGACGCACCGTCACACAAGCCCTGGTCACCAGCCGACTGGACAACGGCAGCGCACTTTACGTAGGAATCACCTCCCACCTCATCAAGAGACTGCAAATCATACAGAACTCAGCAGCCAGACTCACCTAGACTCATCCTAGACCTCTCGAAATGGACCCACATCACCCCCCACCTCAAGAAACTCCACTGGCTCCCCATTTCAAGATGTTGATCCACACCTTCAAAGCTCTCCACAACCAGGGACCAGCGTACATAAACCACAGACTGAACTTCCACCTTCCTTTCAGACACCTGCACTCCGCCTCCCTCTGCCTCACCCACACCCCCCGCAACTGCCGCAGTAACAGTGGAGGAAGTTCCTTCTCCTAACTCACCGCGAAGTCATGGAATGACCTCCCACTCCACTTACTTACCTCATCATCTCTGCTGGAATTCAGAAAAGGACTCAAGACTTGGCTGCTCAACTGAGTCCCCTACAGAGGTACTCTCAGCGCCTGGATACCCTTGGGTGATTAGCCGTGCTATAGAAGTCCTGATTGATTGATATTGATCTCTAACGAGCTGTGACACATCCTGCTCACCATTAACCCATCTCCCTCTGATCACGCCATCATTGACTTACTAGTCACCATCTTCTTTGAATCTTCCTTCTCCCATTACTACCCCCTTCTTGTCTAAAGGAAAACACACTACTGCCTCTCTCCCTGCATTTCTGGGCCAAATACACAACAACCTCACGTAATTACTAAAGAATACATAATTTTCCAAATTCAAAAACCATTCGGCACATTTTTGAATATCACTACCCTTTGAAGACATCCTCTCCAATATCATCAAGACCTCAACCATGGATCACACCACATATCTGTTTTCCCAAACACTGGTGAGCACACTCCTCCGTAAATGGCACAAGAACAAGGCTACAGAAAACCTTTACTCGTATAAACAAGCTCTCACCAGACTTTCCACCGCACTTGACCATGCTAAATCTGTCTACTTCCCAAGTAGTAGTGCCTAACTCATCACCTCCCTTCAGCCTCCCCCAGATGCCTGGCATACCACCCTCTTGATCTTTCTAGACAACTCTCTGTGCATGCTCTCTCTCCAAAACAGACATTGTAATCTGCTCTCTTAAAAAATCACAACTTTTAGGCACCCCCTTAGCTCACTGCTTACTCTTCTGCCTCTTTCCTCCTACATCCCTACTACTCCATGAAGGTGCACATCTACACTTCCCAACTTCATAACAGCATCCCCAACAGGGCTCTGTCAAGGTTAGCCTTAGAATTCAGGAAATGGATTACGATATACCACGTGGTGGGTTCTGATAACTTCAGTGCAGATCAGGTAGTACCTATGATATCATTCTAAGAAAAGTTTTATAACACCAAAGTTAGGTGTGGCACTTGTCTTCAAAGTGACCACACCACATTTATTTTTAGAAAGTTTTTAGCAAGCAATTCAGCTTTTATTTTTTTGCCCCGGATGATTCCTTGTCATCGTTGGCAGTGAACTTTGTTACACATCAATCCTCGACGTGCCACTGCAGTCTTGTCCATTTCTGGTAGCAGCATTGGAACAGCAAGTTGCAAGCAAGTACCGTTGCTTCGCTGATGCTATTGTCATACCATGATTATTATTATTATGCTCGAGTTGATATCCTTGGGTCTTGCTTTTGGAATTGTCTTGTGGGTACAGGACTCTTCTGACAAAGTATGGCATTGTTTGGCTCTGTTTAGCTTAAGCAATATTAAGTGAATTGCATGCCGAGTTTAATTCTTGAGTTTACCTTTCTGTTGAGGTATTAACTGTGGGTTATGTAGTAGAGAAGGATATCTGCCTTCTTACACAATTTTGAGGTCTCCAGGTTATTGCTGTGCTGGCTTGGAAAATCTTAGTATGTTTTCTCTTACCTCTTTCTTGCAAGGTAACAAATTTGGGTAAAGTAGCACATAAGGAAAATTGATTTCGCTAGCATTTTAGTCGGTAGTAGTATGCTGTCCCAATATTTACAAAACTTTGTTGGACAGTTACAGATTGTGTTACCCTCGAGCTGTATTCATTTAAGGTAGCACTGGAACATAACAGGTGATATTTTAAGAGTACATTTTTTCCTTCAGTTGCAAAGGGTTAACAATGATTTTCATTTAGGATTTGAATATGATAATCTCTTAGTCAGTTTAGTCTTAACTCCTTTGGTTGCACTTTCAAGGAAGTCTCCAAGACGCATGCCTATGACCAACATTTGAATTCTGTGGATCCACTGCAGATTCCAGAATTTTCCCTTACAGAAATGTGAGGAAAATATGTGATTTTAGTCAAAGTTTGGCTTTTGCAGGGCATTGTGGGTAAGAACATATAGTGGAGTCCATGCAACTCATACCACTCTGGACTCCCCTGGGTGTCTAGTTCTCATAAATGTCCTAATTTTTTGCTAGTTTTCATTGGGTGGCGGCACAGCCCGGCTCACATTCCATACTATCTACATTACTAAAAAGTTGTTTTTCATGCCTGAAATTCAGTGTTTACACATCGCTTTTTGGGGCCATTTGTGTTGTGGGTGATAGGCCCAGTCACACAAGTGGGGTATTGTCTCTATCAGGGGAAGTGTGGGAACACAGAATAATAGAGCATGTGTTATTACCAATTGGATTTATCTCCATTTTTGGCCTCCAAATGCAAGCCAGTGTGAAATAAAGAACAGGGCATGCAAAATGCCCTCTGAATCTCATGATACTATGAGTAACCACAAACTGGGAGGTTTACAAATACCCACTATTCCTTAACTAAGTATCTTGGGCACATTTCAATAATACATATGGTTCCTTCATACCAATTTTTCATTCATTACATTTTACCATATGAATTGCTAAATGGTCAGTACACAATGAAAAATCATTAAAAGCTTGTTTGCTGGCTCTGGGTATTGCGTTTTTTATACTAACCAACAAACTCTATCTATCTCTTAGACCAGAAAGGTCTGACAGATGTAACAGTATGTACTTTTGTAAATCGGCCATCGGGCCAAACAAAATAGAGATATGAAAGCTGTACCAATTGCTATTTTATCCTATTTATTTTCAGTTATTATTTTAAAGACGATTTTCTTTTGGGGAACCATAAGCAATGTACACAAAGGATCCCTTGCCGATTTTGTTTGGGTTATGGAAATTTATAGATGGGTTTCACACCTGCTAATACCACAAACTTCAAGTAGGTTGAAACTGCAAAAAATAGGGAGAATGAACTACCAGTTAGAACAATGCAAATACTGTGGTAAAAAATGGTTTTCTTTTACAACCCTACCTGTTTCTGAAAGCTGAAAAGATAGTGATTTCGGCACAACAATCCTTTTAATTAATTTCAGTTTTAAGGAGAAAAAACTGTTTTCTTGCACAGCACTTCTTTCACGTTTTTCAATAAAAAAAGAAAATGTTGCTATATTTTGACTACTTTTTCAGTTTCCTCAAATTAATCCAGAAACTCTGGGTATCTTTAGACTCTCCAAAATGTTGGGAAAACAACAGAATTTAGTGGGGAAAAAGTTGGGAATGGTTAAGCGCAAAGTATCCCAAACATTAAAAAAAGGTCTCAGCACTGTGGTGGGAAAAGCCTCAGAAGCTGAGGGGTTACGGGCTTTCCATGCAAGTGCCTTCCAACGTAAATATGATGAGATTTTTGTTGTTTTCTGATTATATAAACTCTGCTGTACAGTATTTCATATGCTTGTTTGTAGTTAGTGTTCCGAACAACAGCTTATTTACATTTTCGTTTATACTCTCAAAGATTTATGCAAATCCATACTCTCTATTAGTTGTTGTATGTGCCTGATGACTAATGGACCTTACAGATCTGTTTTGAAATGTTACTTGCTGATCTTATAAATAAATTAATCAATAAATAAGTACACAAATAAAAATATATGAAGAAAATATTATTCCGATAATTACAAAAAATACAACGCTGGTGACACCACTGCCAACCAAGATCCACCTTGACTACGATCACAAAAATTGATTTAGTGCTTTTCTTGCGTCTAACGACAGTCTGAGCCTGCTCAAGCAACTGGCTGTTCTCAGCTTTGCAGGAGTAGGTACCTTGAGAATTAGATAGAAATTTTGAATCCAGTAAAGTTTTATTTAGTAGAGGGTTGCCTATATTAAAATCAAAACTTATCAGACTGTGATCTGGTTCAAGGAGATATCAAGTAGATGATGGTATGGAAAGGCTACTACATACACTGCTTTCTTAAGATGTCCAGAAGTCTTCCATTATTAGAAAGCTAAGAGATATTCTAAGGTTGTCTTGTATAGTAAAGATATTGGGTCCAATTCATAAAGGCATATATACACACTCATATATTTACTACTGTACCTAGGTGTAACTCTCCACTTTATTTTGCTAGTCACCATTTCCCAAAGGAGATTTACACCTAGGGGTAGAGTTACATAGCTCCACCCCCTCAAATTAGTGAGTAGACCCTGACAGAGCAGAATTTACAATCATAAAGTTACTCCAAGTAACTTTTCACCTGTTAGCGAGATTCCCATCACTGTTGTGGAGAGGTCCCTATGGTAGAGTATATGGGAAATTTAATAAACGTAATTAGTTGAAAACAAATTACAAATATTTTAATGTATAATATAAATATAAACATTTACAGCACATACATTTATCAAATTATATGTGTATTAACTATTAAAATTATTTAAATATATTAATTTAATTAATTAATATTACTTTTAAGCAATACTTTAAAAAAATACTCACTCTCACTAACATTTTTGTTAATATTTAATATTTAGTATATGGGTGAAAGTTATGAAAGTTATGTATTTATATAGAAACATTTTCACATTTTATATTAAAAATTAGGTTTATTTTATTTGTTTGAATTATATATTATCATTTGATTAAAAAAACTTATATATCATTTTTTATCACTTAAAAATATATAGAATTTGAAATGTCTAACTAATTTAATTAATTGAACATTAGTAGCTCTGGGCTGTTAGTTTAATTCCCTGCCTCAATTGATTTCTATGGGGCTGTCCCACCACTGGGAGTACCAGTGGTGGGCCATATTTGTTGCTTGATTTACTCCATGCCTGGGTTGGACTACATTTGAGACTGTTTTGACACCTTTATGGCTGTAATAACTTTAGAAGTGTATTTTGCGAATTGCAACATGTCCCTCCCAATCCCCTCCTGAAAATTTCCCTTAACCCCTCTCTTTTAGTAGTAATTATTTCCCATTTTCCACCACTACCTCCGTACCTCTCCCACATTTACTACTAACTCAAAAACCTTTGTGTAGGAGATCTCTGCCACCATAGCGGAGATCTCTGCATAGAGAAGATAAGAGCGGTGAAAACATACCTTCCCAGCCGTTTGTTTTTTGCATTTTCTAGTAAGCGAGTAGTACTACTGTAGTACTACTTTGAGGTTCACAAAATGCAGTTTGTGAATTGGTTCCCTCCTGATGAGAGGCACACCCCCGCAAGGCATTCATAGCACATACACTCGATGCAAAATATATTGGACAACATTGAGAAAATGGCTGGTCCAGTACTTATATCGCCACCGCTGTTTCCATAATATTGAGAACATGTCCGGAGGTTTTTGAGGATAATAATTAGTGGAAACTCAATTTCCCCTATCATTACCTGAGATGTTTGTGCCATTAACAAGATATCCCAATATACTACTGCTGCAGCACCTAGTAATAACTGGAAATGCTTGTGATTCTCTGGAGTGGAAACATTTCTGGTAGGTTTATAATTCCCTGCTGAGTCTCAATAATATCTTTGGAAGAAGACTAGGGGGCTGATTACGACTTTGGCGCAGTTGTGCCGGGTCTCTGACGGCGCGGCTGCGCCAAAGCAGTGCAAAGACAGCCCGCCTAATTATGAGTTTTTTTCGTGCAGGCAGATGGTCTTTTTGCCGTTCCCATGGCTGTACCAGAAAAACAGGCACTGCAATGGGAACCGCAAAAATGTTCAAACACGGCATGGACGGTGATGTCCATGCCGTGCTGTAACTGGGGGTGCAAGCAGACAGGGGGCACATGTTGTGCCCCCCTGAATGCACCCCCATGGTGGAGGGGGCATGGGGGCCCTATAGGGCCCCCTTTGTTCCTCCACCACCAGCATTTTCATGGCAGGGTGCCCTCCATGAAATGGCTGGCATTTGGAGGAACTCATAATCTGCTCAGCTGGACTGCGCAAGTCCCGCTCAGCATGTTACATTGGGCCTCCGCCACACTACCACCATGAAACAGTGGTTCTTTGGCGCAGGCGGCGGTCTAACGATGGTACGATTTCAAAAGCGATAATCTGGCAGATAGTGGACCGCCACTGCTGCACTACCATGAGTGCGGCGGCCGGAAGACCGCCACACTTGTAATCAGCCCCTAAGAAGATCCTTAGCAGGCATGATTATGATATGAATGCCCTGAAATTTAGTTGTGCTAAAAGCAGCTAGTTCTTCACAGAAATGCCAAAGTCCTCATTAAAGGCAACCTGTGAAATTCTGGTATGTACAGTAAGTCTTGTTATGACACATAGCACAATTCCGTGTTTTTGGCTAACACCATACTCCCGCAATTTTTGCCCAGAAAATACATATAAAGCCCCATTCTACAGGATTGAACTCGGAATAGGCGATGCTGATTGCAACTGTTACATTCTGATCTCCGGGGTATTGGAGTTTAGCAGATCCAGGACTCGGTTACTTGATTTGAGGGCATTGCTGGGAGAAATATTTTCAAATTCCAAGTGTAGTAGGTTTTAAGAGATCTGGAGCAACATTAAATACTTTCTTTACTAGGATTTGGGGCAGATGACCCAAGATGACAATAGTTTTCACAATAGAATTATTTGTAATTCTTTCCAACACTATCTGTTAGTAACATAACATAATGTGGATTTTGTAAAGCACACATTCACACTGAGGTTCCCTGGCACTATAAAACAGATAGATATTGCTATCCAAATCAGTAGTGTTCATTTTAGCAACTTCAGGAGTCTGAGTGACCTACCAGGATTCAAGGCTCTAGCCAAGTGGTCAAACACAGATCCCTGCAGTGGATGCATTAGTCAACAGAGCCATGAAACCTCACTTTTATATGTAGATATAATTTATTTACAAGATTTATGTGGAAAACTTATAATAAAAATATGATGTGAATAATGATGCTTTATTGTGCTGATAAAGTAAACCATACAAACAATTAATTGAAAGCCTACTAAGGAAACATCTATGATTTCTTTACATACCTTGTATATGGAACTTTTGGTTAAATTTCAAATGTTAACTATTGTCTTAGAGAAAGAATACAGCATTTTAACTGTTCTAATGTCTTTTCAGATCCCAAGATAAGTTGAACTCAATCACTGCAGCAGAGGTTTCCAAATTTATGGACAACACATTTTTCTACTTTATCTGGGGTCTTTCTCATTCAATTTTCTGAGAATCTTCAATGTTGCACACAAGGCATTGGCAGGCAAGGGACCTCCTATTATTCGCTCCATCTTGCTCCCCTATCGTCCAAATAGGGCCTTGCGGTCGGACAGTCAACATCTGGCGGCAGTCCCGCAAATACGGAAATCAAAAAGTGGAGGACGTCTCTTTTCTTACAATGCCGCCAAGTTGTGGAACTCCCTTCCCCTCCAGGTCCGTCTGGAGGCTAACCATCTGACCTTCCGCAAACAAATCAAAACCTTATTGTTCCCCTAATGCCGCTTGTAGTTCTTGAATGTCCTGCTATTAGCGCTGGGAAGCCCGCGGGTAGCCATGCGCTTAAAAAATGCTGATTCATTATCCTAAATTTCTACAATCATGCATTTTTTTTAAGTATGTTTATTAAGTTTTCTTTGTAATTTAACAGAAAAAAGAAAACAATATGGTTAGGGCATACATATACATACCAATCATTGGGGAGAGGATGTAGCCTTACGGCTAGAGCGGTCGACCTTGAAGCTGGGGAACCGGGTTCGACTCTCGGCAACGACGCTCAACATCCTGTGATTCTGGGCAAATCACTTAATCTCCCTAGTTCGCGCTATATAAGACTCAAAAAAAAAAAAATCATGACTAAGGGGGTCATTACGATGGCGGTCGGACTTATGTCTGACCACCATCGTTGCGGGGATCGGGATCGACCGCCATGCATGCGGCGTTCCCGCACTCCAAATTAGGATGTGACCGCCACCATGGCAGTCGCATCTTGCAATTTAACATTGCTGCAGCACCCGCCGCGATGTTAAAAATGCATGTTGTGCATTTCACTGCACTACGTGGCAGGCACCACATGGTGCCTGCCACGTAGTGCAGTGAAATGTAGGGGGGTACCCAGTGCACAAACACTTCCCCCCAACAAAAGGGGGGCCCGCACCGGGCCCCCAAAACCAATCCCCACCAGCCTTTCAATGGCGGTTTACCCGCCACGGAAAGGCTGGCTGCGGCCAGCATCCTAATATGGCGGACGGTGCCTGCTAGAGTGCCGCCACCATTTTACTGAAGCTGACCTCTCCGCCAGGCAATCGTAACGATTGCCTGTGGCAGAATCCGTGGCGGGCGGTCTTTGCGCCCGCCACGGTCAGCGGTCAGATTCCCCCACCATCGTAATGTGGCGGGGGGAAAATTGCTTTCCCCCGATGTTCCTGCTTTAAACACATAGGGCCCTCATTAGGATGTCGGTCGGACCACCACCTACAGGCCGTTGGTGGCGGTCCGACCAACATCCAGCAGAGCGCTCCTACCACCGCATTATGATGAGGTCGGTCGGTCGGTCAGAGGGACTGACCGACACTTCTGACGGGCGGATCGTATTCCCTACAATAGGGGCGTGCCTGCTCAGGCACTGCCGTAGGGATTACGATGTCCCTTTCCAACAGCCTTTCCATGACGGTCCGACTGCCATGGAAAGGCTGTCGGAAAGGGACTTAGGGGGGCTTCTAGCAGGGCCCCCATCCCCCGTGGGCCACCGCTATGAGGCCTGGGGGGCACCTGTGGTGCCCCCCAAACATCCATGCCCCTAGTGCCAGGCAGCAGCACAAGGCATAATGAAAAAGCCATGATTCTGACCGCCTAAACGGTGGTCGCATCATAATGTGGTGGGTGGGACCTCTGGTGACTTGTCGGACGAACGCTCGTCCGACCACCATCGTAATCGGGCCCTTAGTTTCATTAAACCTGTCTTAGCTGAATATCAGTTTGTTTGGTAGTGTGTAGTTTCATCTTGACATACTTCAGATGATCCACCTTTTCATAGACACTCATCATTCCTCCTTTTTTGAGCACACTTAATTATGCCCTTAAGCTTTTAAAACATTGTTATGCACTTCTACAAGAAGCATATGTGATTTTTCTTATTTAATATAAGGAGCATCTCGTTCCATTCTGTTATCTGCTGCCTCATTTCTCTATGTCAATGCTGCCCTGGTCATATTTTGGACACCTGCCCATTTAATCAATTCTCACTAGGGGGGTCATTAGAATGGCGGGCGGAAGCACATCCGCGATGCTGGCGGGGGCCGAAAATGCCCTTTTCTGCACTCCAGCAGCGGTCCTCCCGCCCGCCATATTACGATGGGCAAACATAGCCCATTCTCCGTCCGCTGCGTAGCCAGGAGAACCGCCAGATTTTTGTGCCCGCCACCGCGGCGGAGTGAGCCAATAGGGACTCACCGCCGTGCGGAATGACGTTCCGTCCGCCGTACAAATCACGATGCCGCAAACAGTCCATCACACCGCAGCGGAGAATCCACCAACCCAGAGATGGCGGAAACACGACAGCGGAGCGCGAAACCAGACTCCCGGTCCCCTCTACCCGATCCGGACCGCAATGGATCCAGCTCTTCAAGCCATTCCGGTGCTGTACCTCATACACTACCAGCAAATAATGGACCGTCGCGAACAACGCCGCAGGTACGCAATGACACAACTCCGCACACAACCACAACACACAACTCCTGTGCTGATATACGGTTCCTGTCCACATCAGACACTCTGGTGGGGACAGGAACACCTCCCCAAGTGTACCCACACATGTCCCACCTGTCAGGAAATCACCCCTCCGCATCCGGGTCACCAATCAACCATGAAATCACTGCAATGTCCCGGTCACGTCACCGCAGCGGTGAAGACGCGGGAAAACATGCGCAAAATGTAGTAGGCAGGGCCGGCGCCAGGCATGGGCAGTCCACAAACATTCACAGGGCTCCACCTCCACCCTTCCCACACTACGCTTCCCACACCCAGTTGGGGCACATGCTGTGTGCTCCTCCTGTGCCCCCCCTGCACAATTCATCTCCCAGGTGTAGCCAGACCTTGCACCTCACACGCCAAAGGACCAGTGTGCCTGTCTTGGAAGGTGGGGGTGAAGAGGAACACCCTGCACAGAAGCTCAAGGGCTGGACAACCCTCCTCCTCACACCTATCTCCCACTCATGTGAAGCAAACTGAGTCTAACTATAAAATGAAGACTCACACTGCATAAGAACATCCACTGAACTGTCCACACTGCCTGTCAAGTCACTCACAAACACCCCACACTGACACACAGCCACATACACACACCATACATCAGCAGCAATGTAGGACAATCAATGGGCCAGCCAAAAGTGAAGTGGACAGTGCTGGAAAACCATGGAGCAAGCCACATAGCATCTGTACATCACATGCAAGAGAAGGAACATATCACAACACCCTTAGGTCATCAAATCGGACATGGGTGGCACAGTGAGTGAAATTAAACCAAACTGACCTCTGTGCAACAACTCAGGGACATATCAAGGCAAGCCATGCATAGTCACAGGAATAATAGGAAGTGTCTGAAGTCATACAGTGAGCAGCCACACATCTGTCTCAACTGACTTGACATGTGCACATCATCAGTACAACACACATGGCCCATTGTCACACTCCTTGACTGTCCAACACAACTAGGACCTTCACACATACCCATTCTCTACCCACCTCATACCTGCAGCACTCAACACCTGTGAGAAGCACACATAAAGGCCAACATGGTGTCCTGTGAGTTCAATGACAACCAATCACACTCCCTGTGGTGCACCCACAAACATCACACTAACACACAGGTATGCCTAAACCAATGCAGACACCAAAACAATAGCCAAACACAAAGCTCACAAACAACATACACAGAGGTACAACAAGCCCACACATGTGCAGAAAAACAGTGGGAAGGCAGTGTGACCCTAGACAGAACAGGAATACACAACATTGTCACTCAGGACCAATGCACAGACACCATACCTCAACACAAACAAGAGGTGTACCATCAAAAATCTACCATGAACACTAACTGGGATCAGTGGGACAATCAGCTAACACAGACACCTCACCACCCATGAAGTGGACAAGGTGCCATATTGTACCAGAAGCATGCACATGCACAACCCTGAAAAGTGACAGGGCAAAAATAGGGGGCCTAACCACCAATGTGCACTGAAAACAAGCCCAGCAACAAGAATCCTCCTTGCTGCATGTGACAGAGACACAAATAATGCACACCACACCTGCAACACACATCTGAATGTATCACACAGCACCAACCACTCACACACAACGTCATGCAATAGAACATCACACACACATAGCATCAGTCAGTACAAAGAGCCAACACAGGCCAAACACTGCATACATCCACAACAAAAACACAACAGATGCACAGACCAATCCATCACAATGCTGCACATCAGGGGGATGCACAACAAGCAAGTACAAGGCAACATACACTGACAACACTGCATGCACACCAAGCAGTGTGTGCACAACAACCAAATCAGTAGCACACACATCTGAGTGCCACACCATGAACTCCCACAGCACAAACATAATATCACACTCAGGAAGTGTAGCACTACCTCAGCAAACACACATACAGCTTAGCCATCACCCACAGATGCACAACTCGGGGACATCCAGGTGCAAACAACATGACCAGAGGACTGTGCTGCCCAAGCATCTGCACTGCACATGAGCAACCATGACAGCAAACAAGTACAAGGAAATAACACATAACTAATTTGCAAACTGTCCTGAGTAGCACATTGGTCCTGGACACAGAACAGCCTCACACAGCATAGTGTCACACCATGAAGTGGTGGGGAGGCTCACACACTGGCAAGCCATGGGGTGGAAGACATGAGACTGAAGTGGTGTGTACTTCAGTAGTGGAAAGGTGAGCAGTGTACAGTACACAAACACATAGAGGAGTCACTCACAATGTGTAGGCATCAGAAGCACATATGGGATGGCATGACTCCACATACCATACTGGAGCCAAAAATGGGTCAAGTGACAGCAATGCATGAGAAAACTCACAAATATTGTCAGTGTGGCTGAGCAGTTCTGTACAGTGTGCACAAACAGTAACAAGACACATGGCTGATCAACAAAACACAACACAGACTTGCCTGTCACACACTCTGCATACTCACAACTGGCCGCAACAACAAGTAGGTGTCCCCCAGGAGTGCAAGGACACAACAACACACTGCACACTGCCCAACCTACAACTCCCACATGTGCCCACAATCTGAAACACATGGCAGACTATTGAAACAAACAGGCACTCAGCTTCTGTGTCATACATGTGTGCAGTTGGCATTGCAGGGGCACACACACACATCAACACTGACAACAAAACCACCCCCACACACTTCATGACCACACAAGTGCACACATCCAAATGTACCCATGTGACTAGGAAGACAGGCCATCACAAGATGACCATACATCAACACTGCTGCTCACACATCAAGAAAGATCACACAGATATGAAGGACCCTGGCCAGCCCGCAAGTACTCCTGTGGATAGAATACACCTCTGTTCTGGAATTGCATCATAACATGACATGTGGACAATTTAGCAAACCTGACCATATGATGAGTATGATAATCGTAGATCATCACAAACACCCATCATTGCACCCTCAAACCTCAGAAGAAAGAAGAATTAAAGTGCCCTTCACCACTGCCAAACCCAGAAAAAGTAAAAGAAGCAATTGGCAATGTGAAGGTGGCATACAGAGCATTTGTCATATGCAACCATACACATACCGAAAACACTTACATTTAGCAAGGACACTGACAAAGCAGACAACAGGAGTAACTGTCTTTATTACATATCACCAAGGTAGGCATCAAAAGTAGACAACAGCAGGGCCAGTGGCCAGTTCATAGTTCAAAGTAGGTACATGTGAACATGAGAACCTGCACAGGGAATGGGCATCCAAAGTTACAAACAGCAAGGCCAGTGGCCAGTCCATAGTTCAAAGGAGGGACATGTGAACATGAGAACCTGCACCGGGAATGGGCATCCAAAGTTACAAACAGCAAGGCCAGTGGCCAGTCCATAGTGCAAAGGAGGGACATGTGAGCATGAGAACCTGCACAGGGAATGGGCATCCAAAGTTACAAACAGCAAGGCCAGTGGCCAGTCCATAGTTCAAAGGAGGGACATGTGAGCATGAGAACCTGCACAGGGAATGGGCATCCAAAGTTACAAACAGCAAGGCCAGTGGCCAGTCCATAGTTCAAAGGAGGGACATGTGAACATGAGAACCTGCACAGGGAATGGGCATCCAAAGTTACAAACAGCAAGGCCAGTGGCCAGTCCATAGTGCAAATAAGGGACATGTGAACATGAGAACCTGCACAGGGAATGGTCCCCCAAAGTGACAAACAGCAAGGCCAGTGGCCAGTCCATAGTGCAAAGGAGGGACATGAGAACCTGCACAGGGAATGGTCCCCCAAAGTGACAAACAGCAAGGCCAGTGGCCAGTCCATAGTGCAAAGGAGGGACATGTGTGCATCTGAACCTGCACAGGGAATGTGTGACACCGTACACTGGCATGGGAATCACCACAGCTCTGAGGATACAGATGGGCAGTCCAGGCACCGCTGTGGGAGAGACGGCTTTGGGAGGGGGACTTTGCCTCAGACTTGGCTGTCAGTTGAACTGGGAGGTGGCTGATTGTCGGGGACCATTGGTGGACCAGACCTGGGAGAGGGAGGAGTAGCTGAGGTAGAGGCATCAGTGGCTTTGTGAGCCGGAGGGCTGCTTGGACCGGGTGGCATGGTGGGACGGGGAGGCGGAAAAATGCTGCTGTGAAACACAGTGTGTGAGGGAGAATGTGGAGGGCTGCCTTTCCACTTCTTGGGGATTCGATACTGAAGAATTGTCTTGGTAGGAGTGTGAAGTGGGGCGGGCACAACAGCCTCACTCCCCACCAAAGGTGCTTCAGGTGCAGGTGGTGGCCCTCCCTCTGGTGATCTGCTGGGTCTGGTGGTACGCTTGGCCTGGCCTTGCCTTTTCTGCCTCCATCCCCTGTTGACCAGGTGAACCCCCCACAGTGCCCTCCTGTCCCAGCTTCACAGGGGTGTGGGTGGGAGTTGAGGTTGTGGGTGAACCTGCCTTAGAGAGCCGTTTCTGCGGACTCTTTGCAGGCACCAGCTTCACAGCAGGCACGGCAACTTTTTGCCTGTCTGTGGGAGCAGGTTTTGGGACAGAAGTGTCTTTGGATTGGACTGATTTGGATGCATGTGAGCCTGAGGCCTGCTTCTTGGCTTGATGCCCCTGAGTGTCACCCGAAGGGCTTTTGGCTTTGCGTTCCTGTGTGACTTCTTTTGTTTTTGGGGGTGGTGTCTGCGCTCTGGCCCGCTTGGAGTGCTGCTGAGTGGTGCTTTGTGTGGAGTACTTTGAGCCTGAGGGCTGTGGTGTGTGGTCACTCTCGTCAGATCTGGCCACTGGCAGGGTGGTTGCCGAAGGGACTGGAGCTGGACCCTGAGCCTGTGCCAGCTGAATGGCTGCTGTCACTGTGGAGGACAAAGACTGGACAGTCCTGTGTAGCCCACCCACGTCAGAATGAATGCCCTCCATGAAGGCAACTACCTGTGCCAACTTCTTGTCATGATCAAGGAAGGCATTCAGTAGAGTAGTCTGACCCACACACAGCTGGCGCAAAAGCTCCACCGCCTCAACACTGAGGGCAGCAGGGGAGACCGGGGCAGCGGTGCCTAGGGGGAAGGACACTCTACCCTTCTGACTGCTGCAGGCACGGGCAGCACTAGTGGAACTAGCCGGGAGGGTGGGCACTGGACGATGTGTGGTGGAAGAAGAGGCAGATTTCCCACTTCCTGTGTCCGCCAACATCGAGGAGTCACCGCTGGCGTTTGATGGCGTTGAAGTTGGTGTTTCCGGGCGTGATTCTTCAAGGGCACTCCGGTCCCCCTCAGAGGCTCTGGTCACATCAGTGTCAGTGAGCTCATGTGTTGCCGTCGAGCAAGATGCCTCATCCCCGGTGTCCGTACCCTGTCCTTCTGTGCCCTCTGTAGATGCTGCAAGAGACAGAGACGTAGGTTCAGTTTAGTGCCATACTCACAAACATCATATGCAACCAAAGCAAACAACTCGAACATGATACCCCCATGTAGCACACCACCCTGTGCGGTCTGCATGTGCAAGCCTCATGCAAAAGTCAGAAGATGCATGGAAACATGCATAGTTGGCATCAATGACCCATGTGACGTTCACACTGCCAAATAGCTGGCCCGTGCCTCCCAGTTACCTGACATCCTGATTCCTGTAAGCATACCTACGTGCCTGTAGGTGAGATAGATGTACATCTCAACATGTTGTCACAGTCACATATGGAGTCACTTTAAGGGGACAACACAGATACTGACTCCAGGATGTCCTCATACCATGGCCATGAGCTACTGATGTCCACCATGTTGTGCTTTGAAGCGCAACGACCCTTGCACATTGTCGGCAGATGTGTAGTTCTCACAATTCCCAAGTCAGACACTGCACACATCGACGTAAGCACACTCAGATGAGGAACACAGCTGTTCACTCCCCGGTGATGTCTATGACACCCATAATGCAGCAGATGGCATGAGGCCACGTCTTATCTTGCAATGTCACGGGCCATTATTTTAAATACATGAGAAAGTACATGTAGCAAAAATGCATGTCAGCTACACTCAACACAGAGGCCACTTACAAGCCATTGCATCACTCTGGAAACATCACAGAGCTCAACACTGGCGCAGGGTTGGGATACATGCAGTCACTCACACCCAAAGTCACCCTTCGCAGAATACTCACCCCCAACTTGCTGCTGATGGGCCCTCAAACGTCCAACCAGCTCTGGCTGTGTCACAGCCAAGATGCGGGCCATTAGTGGCGTCATGCTCCTGCGCGACAACCTTCCAGTCCGAGGGAGTAGCCCCAGCGTCATCTCTGCCACGTTTTTGCTCATCCGGCAGATGTCATCCCACCTCTTGTGACAGTGTGTGTGCCGTCGGTTGCAGACACCCAGAGCCCGCACTTTGCGTGCAGTGGCCCTCCATAAGGCCTTACGCTGGCAGACTTTGAGCTGCAGGCATGGGAGACAAGAAAAGGCAGTTTCAGGGACACTGCGCCATGTTCCACTGTGTTTCAGGACAGGTGCATGCAAACACTTAGCACAGCTGTACAGAAAGCTTGATCAGAGGCCATACAACATGACACGTAGTACATTTGCATCAGATAATCGGATTGAAATGCATTTAGGTATGAGGGTGGACACAGGACCTGGCCATCTCACACACATGCAGAATGGCAGCACACAAAGCAATGTGAAGAAGGTCCTCATCTGTGATGCAGTATGTGAGGGAGCAAGACATACATCATGTTGCAAATGATGTTTTGGGGAAGACTCGCTGTGTCCAACACTACACACCCCTCAATGTCCTTGGCCTGTGAGTGGCTCACTGTGTCGTGGATGTCACATCTAGGGACATGATCTTACATTCTCACACCCTTCTCACAAGGTCTGTATTGTGCAATCATCAGGCCTAAGATAGCTCATTGAGAAACAGGGTGGCAGACAACACATATATCTCACTCTGTCCATTTACTGATGGGTCCCTGTCAAATTGGGCAGTATCTGTGCAGGCCAGGGGGACTCACTCGGAGGTTAAACCTGGCCCATCTGAACAATCACATGCATGTACAATATGAGAGGTCAAACAGTGCCTACACATGCAAGTCAGTACACATTATGAAATCAATGGAAGGAGGATGTTTCAGAAGTACATCACTCTGATGTGTCATAGACGATTTTCCACCAAGAGTGTCACCCTCAGGCATTTCAATCTTGTGCATAATGCTCACATATCCATGGTGACAATATGAAAAGTGTACACACATCCTTCAGTACCCTCTGGACGAAACACATTTGTAATGTCCCAAATGAGCATGTGAAAGCGAATGGACTCTGACATCCATTAGCACAGGCAATGTTTGTTCTGACTTCCACTTTCCAAACCAGCAGTGTTACTGTATGGCTGCAAAGACACTGCATGTCCCTCCCATCCTTCAATCAGCCATGGATCTGTGGTAATAAGGCTACACACCCCATTGCCATGAAGTCAGCATGCCAGGCAGTGTATCACACAAACTTGCACCCACAGGCACATACTACAGCAGAGCAACATCATGTGAGCACTCTTTGCACTCTCCAAATTTCACTCTGAAACACTTACCATTACATCAGGAGCACCATATAGCCTCCCGTTGTGTGTAAGCACCTCGTCCACCAGGACCTCCAGCTCCTCTGTGGTGAAGGGACGGGCCCTGATGTCTCAGTTCTCGCCATCACTGGGTCCAGGAGACAGGAACAGCAGCAGTTGGGGATGAAGAATGGCAGGCAGCAGTGTCTGGATGCAGTGGAAATGTGTGGCTCTCTCACAGACATATATAGCCCCCTGGGGTTGTTTCAATGGTACTCAGCTGCTGCAATTGGTGTTCCAGGTCACCTTTTTTCAAATGCAACCAATAACCGGCCCCGCGGTGGCGGTGTACGCCTACCGCGATTTTCAAAAGTGCATTCCACTAGCGCGATTGCGGTTCCCATTGGCTGAATGGGCATGGGCATTGGCGGTGTCACACAGCGGGGCCCAGGCGGTCGCTACCGCAATCGTGCATCTTACAATTGTATCCAATGTCCGGCCCCGCGGTAGCGGAGCACGCCTACCACGATTTTCAAAAGTGCATTCCACTAGCGCGATTGCGGTTCCCATTGGCTGAATGGGCATGGGCAATGGCGGTGTCCCACCGCGGGGCCCAGGCAGTCGCTACCGCGATTTGGCATCTTTACATTGGTGCCAATGACCGTGATTGCGGTGGCGGTGCACGCTTAGGGCACATCATGCTGTAGCAATGGCAATGGCCATGGCCAGTTCTCATCATTGGACACTCCAAACTTACAATGAGTCATGCCACCAGATTGTTAAATTGAATGCTAGTGTGTCATTCTACTCACTGATGTCTACACATGCCATGTCAGTGCACTGGAGTACATGCATTGGCATGTAGTCCCTCACATGTCACTGATGATGTTGTTGTGCATGTACACAGATCTGTTGTGTGATGGACTCTCAAATATGGAAACATGTCAATGTGTGAGATGGCTAAGCAACACACAGTAATGATGGACTGACTACTTAATGTGCCTACTTCACTGTGTAGATTGCTGAACTCATGTTGATACTTGATCTTTATGCACACACTGTACTCATTGTGTCGTTCATGTGTGCCCTGTCCGACTCACGCTAGAAGGTGTGGCAGGTACAGCAGCAGAACTAGGGCTAGGGTTAGGCCTTTAATTGGAAGTAGCGATTAGGGCTTCTGTTGTTATTGGTTGCTGGACTAGGTGTGGGACTAAGAGTAGGGTTAGGCTTTCTATTGGAAGTAGGGACTAGGGCTTCCCGTCCCATTGGTTGCTTGGTCTAGGGTTGGGACTACTGGTAGGGCTAGGGCCTCTATTGGACGTAGAGATCAGGGTTTTGAACTGATTGGGTGCTTGGACTAGGGCCAAGATTGGCTGTAAGGTCCTGGTCTCCTATTGGTTCTAGATTTTTAGGGCTAGTGTTGTGATTGGATAGTGTTAGGGCTAGGGTTCCCATTGGCTGACGGGGTCACCTGATTTCTAGGGCTATAAAAGGCCAGGGTTAGGGCGTCTCAGCCCGGGCGTCGAGGACAAGGGCAGAGAGGACAAGGGCAGTTGCCTGTTTGAGCCTGTTCGAGACTGGCCAGGGCCAGGAATGCTGCCCATTTTCCCATTAAGCAACACTCAGCCCACACCATTCACATCCACAAACAGAGCAACACACTCACACCAAAGGTACACCACGCACAACACTATGCACAGATTAATGTACCAGCATGCACTACTAACCCAACCAAACCCTACTAACCCAACCAAACCACATCTATACACCCTACTATCCCAACTACCACACATATCCACCATCACCTACAAACAGTACACAACCCTATCCTGTACCACTAACCAATACACTCATCACTAACACAACGCCAATCGACACCATACATAACTACATCCCATCCAGACAACACACGCTCCCTGCTGTAATTACACCTAACATACCACCTTTTATCACTAACAAACATATAATCATCCTTCCATCATTTGTCCAACAAACACCCTCCTCTCCCTTCTACCATAATAACATCAACGATTCCTTCACTGCCGGAATATTTCCAGAAGAACTAAAAAAATCACACATACGCCCTTTACTGAAGAAAACAAACTTGGACCCGCTGAACCCTGACAACTACAGACCCATTACAAATGGACCTTTCCTGGGCAAACTGATAGAAAGAGCAGCGTTCGCCCAGATGTCACAATTCATTGAAGAGAATGACATACTTTCAGACTTCCAAACAGGATTCCGTCCGGGAAGAGGCACTGAATCTGCCCTCCTTGCCATTTGACCTGAAAAATACAGTTGACCGCAACGGAGTTGCTGCGCTATTCCTCTTGGACCTCTCGGCTGCAATTGACACGGTTGACCATGACACTCTGAAACAAAGACTCTATGAAGCCGGCATAGAGGGGAACTGCTCTAGACTGGATCGCATCCTACCTTCAAAACAGAACTAATGTCATCCATACCCCACCTTTCTCGTCCAAACCGTACTCCACAAAGCAGGGGTCCCTCAAGGTTCTATCATCTCGCCCATGCTTTTCAACATTTACATGAAGTCATTACCAGTACTGATCAATCAATTTCACCTCACGTGCTATAACTATGCAGATGACACGCAAATACTCCTTCAACTGGAATGCCCCAAAGACATTGGAAAATCACCAATTTTCAGCTGTCTCAGAGCCGTGGATCAGTGGACGACTTGGAGCCATCTCAAATTGAATACTTCAAAAACGGAAATACTCACGTGTGGCGATTGGAAACATTACAACCCGCTTGCCGCATGGCCTAATGAACTGGGATCACCACCTAAAGTATCGAAGGAAGTAAGAAACCTCGGAATGACCATGGACTCCAAGCTGTCGATGAATGCCCAAGTGGACAAACTAGCAAGATCAAGCTTTGTCACTATAAAAACGCTGCAACGAATTTTCCCTCATTTGGGATTTCCGCACAAGGTCCAAGCTACCATCTCCCTTGTTCTATCCAAACTCGATTAAGCCAATAGCCTCTACCATGGATCACCTTTAACAACCATGAAAAGACTACAACGGATTCAGAAATCGGCTGCCAGACTACTCTTGCATATCAAACCGCGAGACCTCATCTCCCCTGCCTTGAAAGCCCTGCATTGGTTACCGGTTGCCAGAAGATCCACGTTCAAGCTGCTTTGTATCACCCACAAAGCAATACATGGAACGGGACCACTCTTCATCAGGAATAAAATCACCAAACACATTCAACAGAGGAACCTCCGCTCTAAAAGAGCATCTCGCCTCAAAATCCCAAGATACAAGAAAAAAAACATGGGTGGCACATCCTTCTCTGTTCAAGCAGCCAAACTATGGAACTCTTTACCCCCAACATAAGATCCACCGACAACCACCTTACCTTCAGAAAACTACTCAAGAATTGTCTCTTCCCCACATAAGCACCATACGCAAACAGAAATTTACAGCATATCTCTCTGTATATAAGCATCTGTTTTGCTTTGTATAAACATGTAGAATAATGATGTTGTTGAGAGAAAAAAATAATAATAATAATAAATAAAAATCATCTTTGGTCTACATGTACTTACTTCCATTGTGCATCTATGTACCTTCCATGTACTTGGATCTCTGTCTCTGTTACTTTTCTCCTGAAAAAGCATATCCAATGCACTACCCTATTTCTCATCCTGTGCCTCTATCAATATCTTTAATCTACATATATTTACCTCCTTTATGTATCTATACACTTTCAATGTACTTATGGATCTATATATTTATCACTTTCTTCTAATTTAGCATTTCCAAGGCACTACCCTATTTCTCAGCCTATACTTCTCTCAATATATCTTCTAGCCCAACCTTCTGACTCATCTCAAACTTCTTTCTACTACTCTTTCCAATGCACTACCCTATCTCTCATCCTATACATTTATCAATATATCCTCTACATCCACACTCATTTATCCCAAACCCCATACCACTACTATGATCCCCAAAATAACCCTTTCTAGACTCTCTCCTACTCTAACCCTCCTTGCATCATCTGACACCTCTTTACTATACCGATCCCCTAAAACAAACCTTTCTAAACTCTTCCCTCTGACTCCTCCCCTCCAAAACTCCCTTTTACTCATCCAAAAGCCTCCTCCTACTGCTAAGACCTAAAAAAAAAAAAAAAAAAAAAAAAAATTCATTCATCTTTTATCCCTCCACTATCCTTTTCAATCAAAATTAACAGACTAACATGTTCAATTCTCAAATTCCATATTCAACTATACTAATTCACCACTAATCCTTTATGGGTTCCAGAGTAGCGTGCTACTCGCCAATAAAGCGTCTCAACACCCCATCTGGGTTACAAGCGCTATATAAATGCAAACCTTTTCCCTTTTCTACCCTCCCCAACCCTTCTCAATCCAAATAACTGACTAACATATCCACCACTAAAATTACTTTCATGTTTCACCATACTAATTCAACACTAATACTTATGAGTTCCAGAGTAGCATGCTACTTGTTCTTCAAAACCCCATCAGGGGTAGCAAGCGCTATATAAATACAAACCTCTTTCCCTCTTCTATCCCGCCACCTACTCTTCTCTACCCAAATAACTGAATAACATATCCACTACTCAAATTACTTCATATTTTACTATACTAATTTTCAACACGGAGTAGCGTGCTACTCGCCAGAAAAGCGCTTCAACACCCATCAGGGGTAACAGGTGCTATATGAATGCAAACCTTTCTTCCCCTTCTATCCCTCCGCTATCCTTCTCACTCCAAATAACTGACTAATATCCACCACTGAAATTACTTTAACCACTAATCCTTTATGGGCTTCCAGAGTAGCGTCCTTTATGGGCTTCCAGAGTAGCGTGCTTCAACACCCCATCAGGGGTAACAAGCGCTATATAAATACAAACCTTTTTTCCTCCTCTAGCCTTCTGCTATCATTCCAAATCCAAATAACTAACTAACCTATCCACCACTTAAAATGTACTTGCATGTTTCACTATACTAATTCAACACTAATCCTCTATGGGTCCCGGAGTAGCGTGCTACTCGCCGAAAAAGCGCTTTGACGCCTCGTCAGGGGTAGTAAGCGCTATATAAATGCAATTACAATACAATACAATACAATACGTAGGAGACAGTAGTGTTGGTGTTTCAGGCATGTGCTGTGTCAAGTACTCTCAGGGCTGGTGACACAAGATGTCGGAATGTCCCATTTCACATTCACATAGTCTGAATCTGTCTCGGGTGCACACAGTTTGTACATACTGATCACGTGTACAACTACTTGGGGTCAAGTTGTCTCTGCATGTGACTTGTGCTGTAAGCTGGTGTGTCAGGCCAGTCATCGTTGGCGCTGTGTCAGTCAAAATGTCAGATGTTGGACACATCTCATGGGTGAATTGAATTGACAAGTGTCCCCTTTTATCTCATGTATGAGGCGACCAAATGTGCACCGGCCATTCACCTTGCTGGCGGACATGGAGGATGTGGACATCATCCGTAAGTTCCGGTTGGATCGGCAAAACCTCCAAGACCTATGTGCTCAGTTGGAGCCCCATCTGAGGCCTCGCAGGACATATCCAACTGCTGTGTCACCAACATGTAAGGTGATGGCGGCCCTGCATTTCCTTGCAACTGGCTCGTTCCAGTACACGGTGGCCAGCGCAGGTGGGATGTCGCAGGCAATTTTCAGCATGGTGCTACGGGATGTCCTGTCCGCTATGATGGTATACAAGGACACTTACATCCATTTTCCATGGAGACAGGAATTCGCAGCTGTGAAGGCTGATTTCTATGACGTTGCCCACATCCCTAATGTTGTTGGTGCCATTGACTGCACCCATGTTGGACTTGTTCCGCCACAGGCACGGGAGCACATCTACAGGAATAGGAAGCATTCCCATTCCATTAATGTGCAGGTTGTATGCCTGGCAGATATGATCATCTCACATGTCTGTGCCAGATTCCCTGGCTCAGCCCACGACTCCTACATCCTGCGTAACAGCATCGTACCATAGATGATGGCAAATCTGCATCCTGACTGTGCGTGGCTTGTAGGTGAGTTAGCTGGTAATGAAAACTATATTTCAACTAGTGACATATGTTCCCAGGTCTTATCATCAGTAAAAACTATTAGGGGTAGTGATTCACTTTTTACATCTGAAGTATCAAAGGTTGTCAATATTAATACCATATGCCCTAACACACAAATCACCTGCATATTATGCCCCATTTCATCTGCTGACGTTAAGTCCTTAAACGTAGATACAGCTATTGCTACATCTCCTAACATCCTGGCTGCCCCATTATCACCCTCCATACCAGAAGCTGATTGCACAGTACCTATTAATGGCTAAAATATGGAGGTAAATATGATAAACAAGAGGGAAAATAAATGTCAGTTTGTGTTCTGGAACGTAGCTGGCTTAAAAACTAAGGTGACCAACCAGGTCTGGATTGACTTTGTAAGAAAATTCGACATTGTCAGTCTCCAGGAAACCTGGGCGGAGGACCCTATCCATATTAATGGGTATAAAACCATGCATACACCAGCTGTAACATCGTCCCATGGTAGCGCCAAGGGGGGACTATGTACTTATATTTCAAATTTTGTGAATATTGGGAGAATCACAATGATTGCTGATGCTTGTTATTATCAGATTATTAGCCTTTCGGTTGACAAATCTTTCTCTATGAGTTTAGTGAATTACTATAATAATGTCCCACAGGAGCTGATTGAGGGGACAATGAGGTCAATAAGTTGTTATCTGCAAAACCTACAGGAGTCCGTAAATAAGGATTTATTCATTATTTGGGGGGACTTCAATTCCGCCCTGTGTCAATATGCGGAGAAAGGAATTTGTGGTATTTCTTATGACAAAAATATGAGCTTCCCACATTTTCCGCACACTATGTATGGAGAGTTGCTAAATGATATGATGTTTTTACTTGACTTAGGCTTTGTTAATACTCTATGCACACCGTCTGCTCCCTTTTGCCCTACTTTTAACGGACGAGGTACATTTTCCACTATAGATTTTATTTTAACATCATGTAGACATTCTTCACGGGTTAAGAATTTTCTTACCCATAAGATATCCTTGAGTGATCACTTTCCTTTAAGTATGGGTGTTTTAATGCATAGTCACGAGTTTAACACGAGAGGTAGTTCTACTGACTATGTAGGCAATATCACCCTGTCTAGACAAAATGGGTATGCGATGCGCTGGGCTACACTGAACCCTGTTGAGTTTCTGAGTAAGGTCGTGCTGAATTGTAATGACATGTTTTTAGTCTGCCTGGACGAAAGAAGCACACACAAGGATATTATTGAAGGTTTCTCCGTCATTTCAAATTACATAAGGAAAGCTCTTTTTGTGAATACAAATAAAAAAGCCATTCAAAAACAAGGTGGTTTGACTCAAAATGTACAAAGGCCTATACCAAGCTTAAGTACACCCTGCACACTATAGTGAATAACTGGGATGACAGAGAGGCAAGAAAGGAGTATCAGCGTGCTTTAAAAGATAGGAGAAACGCCTTAAAAGAAGATGCTTGGCGCGCTTTACATGAAACCTCTGTAATCAGAGACTCTTCTGCCTTTTGGAATGCTGTTAATGCGCCCTTCCTGGTTGATGGAGACAAGGCAACCATAGAGATTGCTATTAGTGAGGCAGAGTGGATTGATTGAGCTCTACTCGGCGCTGTATAACAAACCACCTTCTATGACACAAGGCGATTCGCTTATTGCGAATGAGACTGATCAATTGTTAATAGACAAACACAAATACTTACACTTTGAACTTAGCGAGGTAAATACGGCCATAACTGCATGTATGGGTGGTAAGGCCCCAGGGCCTGATGGCATTCCCGTGGACCTTTTTAAATCTAATATGGCACTATGGGGTCCACTTTTAACACAGGTTTTTAACGCATGCAGTTCTAGTGGATATTTGCCAACAGTGGTATGAATCAATTTTGGTCCCCATTTTTAAAAAAGGGGACAGGGCAAACCCAGCATGTTACAGGCCAATCTTGCTGTTGGATTCTACAGTTAAAATTATAGGGCGAGTCTTATTAAATAGATTACAGGAATGGGCGGAGGATCAGTCGATTATAAGTGATTTACAATATGGCTTCCGTAAGGGCCTGGGTACAGTAGAATCAATCTTACTGTCCTGTTAAGTAAATACACTAAGGCAAAGAGGGGCAGATTATTCTTGGCATTTGCTGACTTAACGGTGGCGTTCGATTGCGTCATTCATGACAACCCGTGGAGGATTTTAGAGGGGATAGGGGTGGATACCGTTTTAATTTCTTTTTTGAGGCAGCTTTATTCGGGGGCAATGGCAAGGGTCCGCTACGGGGTCGGGGGTGAATGCACTAATCTTTTTAGTGTGAGGAGAGGAGTGAGACAAGGCTGTGTCCTTGCACCTTTCCTTTTTACGTTGTACACCAACGACTTAGGTAAAACATTGGTGCAAGAGTGCAAGGACTTAACGGCGGTTGGGAAACGACCTATTCCTGCACTTCTCTATGCGAACGATGCGGTCCTTATTGCCCGCACGCCGCTGGGACTTCAAAGGGTCGTCACTAGTTTTTCTAATTTTATGTCAGATTTGGGTCTTACCATCAATCCTTCTAAGACGTTTGTAATGAATTGTGGGGCAGGTTGCAATAAGACTAGAACTCTTTTTATTAACGAGAACAAGATTGAATGCACCAAAACTTTCTCTTATTTAGGAATTTTATTTGATCATACAGGGTCCTGGACCCAAGCAGTTAAGGCCAGGAAGTTATTGTTTATAAAGGCTCTGACTGCGTTATCAAATTTCAGATGAAAACTGGGCAGACGGCCGCCTGTAGAACTGCTACATATATACAAGGCAAAATGTGTAGCAGTCGTCTCCTATGGAGCGGGCATTTGGGGGTATGCAGACGCGAGTTCTATACAGACAGTTGAAAATTTGTTCTTCAGGTTTCTGTTGGCAGTTCCAAACAGCACCTCCACCTACATATGCCATACGGAATTAGGCATGCCGTACATAGAGGACACTATAAAAATTCAGCCAGTCCTCCTATGGCACAGGATCTGGACCTCTGACCAAACGGTGTTCAATCGCCAGATCTTAGCTGACAGCCTGGGGTTGGATGGGGTGAAGCATATTAGATGGCTGGTATATGTTAAAACTTTCTTATCGAATCTAGGCCATCAGGAATATTATAATGATCCCACTACCATGGGTAAGATATCCAGGAAAGATCTTAAAAATTGCTGCATGCATTTATTGGGTGTAATCAGAACGACAACTGAAATGAAAAAAGTAACGCTTCTAGCCCACCATTTCACCCTGACGACTTTAACAATTCAGCCATATATTAGTTTGACAATACAAGAGGGAGGTAGTGATGGTATACAAGGTAGCACGTCAATTCTATTCAATGTGAATGGATGAATCCATAATTATCTGCAAAAAAGGTTCTTAGTAATGGTGCCTCTCAAGGTGAAAACCCGACACCCCACTACCAAGGATGTCCCTACAGGGAAATTAGAAAAATCCACTGTTAAACTTAATTAATACGATTGCACCCTGGCACTCTTAATTTATATATTTTCATTCATGTATGGTAAAACATTTCTTCTAATTACAAATCAATGTAACAACTCACAGGAAAAACAATTTTAAATTCCTATTTATTTCCTATCAACAATGTTACACTCCAGCAGTGGTATGCAAAAGTACGATATACAACATGAACCAATTCCACACACAAAGATCTTAACCAAGAAGATTTGAGATTAAGATCTTTGTGTGTGGAATTGGTTCATGTTGTATATCACTACTATGCATACCACTACTGGAGTGTAACATTGTTGATAGAAATAAATAGGAATTTAAAGTTGTTTTCCTGTGAGTTGTTACATTGATTTGTAATTCGAAAAATGTTTTACCATACATGAATGAAAATATATAAATTAAGAGTGCCAGAATATAATCGTCATTAATTATATATTAATTTGACTACAGGCGATTATGATAGATTCTTATTAATGCGTTTTCGCCTGCGTATTTTACACAGATTGTTAAGCTTCCCAGAATTAAACGACTGGTCGAGAGTGCTAATCAAATGTCCGTGTGATGATGTATCTGTACAGTCGACCCTTCATTTATTATTCTTCTGTAAATTTTATTCTGCCCCGAGAAGAAGGTGGATCGTTCCTGTATTGAGACTTTTTGGTCTGAGACAATGTCGTCCAGCATTTGTGGTCCTACAATCCTTAGAATCAGAATTTGTCATTGCCTCCGTGACAGTTTTCCTAAAAAATGTTTTTAAATGTAGAAAAACTATTATGATGTGATTTTATGACAAGTATGATTATGTGCCTGGTCCCTTCTTTTCTTTTTTGTAATTATGTTATGATTGTATTTTAATAATCTTTCAGGAAATTTTTAATCATGCATGAATTGTAATGTGCTTTTATGGTTATTCTGTAAGTAACCGAATAAAGCGTGTTTGATTTGAGTCAAGTATTGTGCTGTATGTGTGACATGCTGTCCGCAGCTACAGTCATTTTACTAAATTGTTCTGTGTATCTGGCACCTAGGTGACTCTGCATATCCCAACCGGCCTTGGTTGCTGAGGCCACTGCGGAATCCCAGGACCCCGGGTGAAGTCCGCTACAATGAGGCCCATGGGAGGAAACGTTGTGTGGTGGAGCGTACTTTTGGTCTTCTCAAGTCTCGATTTCGGTGCCTGGACAGGACCGGAGGTGCACTGATGTACTCTCCCCAAAAGGTGTGTCAGATCGTAGTAGCATGCTGCATGCTCCACAACCTTGCCCTGCGCAAAGAGATCCCCCTGATCCTGGACGATGATGAGCAGCAGATGCCCCCGCCTGCAGGTGTCGACCTGTGTCAACAGCTCATCAACCGCTACTTCCCATGAAGGTGAGTGACATTGTACAACGATGCCATTGTATGCTGTTTTTGTGGTTGTAGGAAATGCCTAGGGGAGCTTTGTGACAGCTGACTGACTGACTGAGATATTTATAGAGCGCACTAATGCCGAGGCGTCTTGGCGCTGAGGTAGTAGCAATCCAACCTGAATAACAGACCTAGATATTAGAAAATAGCCATGTTTTGATCATCTTTCTAAAAAGAGTCCTGCTACTCTGCAGTCTCAAATGTGTTGGAAGTGAGTTCCACAGTTTGGCCGCTAGGTAGGAGAACCCCCTACCGCCCCATCTGGCTCTTCTTATCCTGGGAATAAGAACCAGTCCAGTGTTTGCTGACCTGAGGCATCGAGCAGGCAGATATCGCGGGAACAGGCATTGAATGTCTGCCGCCCCTCCTCCATAGAGGGCTTTATGGACTAAGCAGAGCGCTTTGAAGTCTATTCTTCGGCGGACTGGTAGCCAGTGGAGGAGTCTTAGGCTCGCGGATGTGGGGTGGTGTTTTGGTAGATCTAACAGTACTCGTGCGGCCGTGTTTTGTATGGACTGTAATTTGGAGAGCTGTCTGACTCCCAGCTGCCTGTTGTTGGCTCTGTGCTGAGGGCTGATGTTTCTGGGACAGGGTAGTTATGCACAGCTACATGATGTCTATGTCGATATCGTTGCTCACTGTAATGTGTGCAGGTTTTTTGTGTGTTTTTAAAAAAAATTTATTGATACATTTTCAATACAGGTACAGCCACAAAGGCATTACCAGTTGTTAGGCATATAGAGCATAGGCATTTCATTCAGCACATTACACCAATTACATATCACATTGCTGTCAGTACAGGCACTAGTATGATATTGATAAATCCTCTAAGAGGAAAAACAGAGCAGCACAGAGCAGAATAAGGCCATCAAATATCATTTACAGTGAGCAAATAGGAAGTAAGTGGGCTCCATATGTCGCGGGGTTTTGAAGCTCTGGGTAGTTCTTCAGCATAGCAAGTGAGCTGATCCCGGCAATATACCATGTCTTGCGGCCATTGCCTAGTTGTCGGTGCGGGTCTACCCCCCCAGCATATAGAAACTCTACGTTTAGCTATTAATAGCACCACCGCCACCAACTTCCTAATAGAGGCTTTAACATCGGCAACATTTCCCAACAGACATAATTGAGGAGTGCATGCTATGGGCACCCCCACCATTAGATGCAGAATGTGTGTGACTTGCTCCCAAAATGAGGTTACTTTCTGATAGGACCATGCTAAATGGTGGAAGTCGGCATCTGGGGCACCGCACCTTCTGCAATTGGCAGCTTCACGTAAACCATATTTATATAGCTGAGCAGGTGTATAATACATTTGATGTAGATATTTAAAATGTACCAATCTAAGATTGCCATTGGCTGTTAGCTGCCCCGTCAATCTACAGCAGTTGCTCCAGTCGTCTTCTGACAGTGGTTCAGAGAGAGTTGCATTCCACTTATCCAATGAGTTCCTCCCCATACTAGCCCCTTCCCTCTGTGAGGCACTATACAGTCATGTGACCAGCCTAGCACGCGTCTGAGTGGTGTAGAGAAGTTGCAGTGCCTCTAAGGTTGGAGGTTCTGCAGGAAATTGTGGGTATAGCGCACGCACTGCTGATCGCAGTCTCGTGTACACAAATGTTCGCATTGCAGCATTCGTCCCATCTTCAAGAAAAGTTGCTACCCCCGCAAACTGACCACCAGGAAACACGTCCCCCATGGTCGACAACCCTACCGCACTGAGAGTTTTCAGTGCGCCAGCTTCCCCGGTCACTGAGATCGCGTTATGGTGTAAGAGCGGCATATTCGGCGCATATAGCGGCAGTTTCCGCGCGCGTCTCCCCAGTTCCTGCCACGCCCTGGCCGTATTTTGTACCGTGTCTATCTCCCCTTTTTCAAAAACTGTATATTTGTTGACTATCATAGCTTTAAGCGGTATCGGATGCACTGCACCCGCTTCTACCGCTACATGGGGAATATAGGCTGGCACTTGCTGCCAATAGTAGGCATAATGCGCCTGGGCACAGAGATAATACAGCTGAAAATCTGGCGCTGTGAAACCACCCATTTCATAAGGGAGCGTTAAAGTTTCCCATTTAACTCATGGCTTTTTCCCGCCCCATGCAAGTGTAACGAGTAACAAACTAATTGTGTCGAAGAAATGGCGCGTTAGGTGCACAGGTATATTTATGAATAAATATAGGAACCGCGGAAGCACCACCATCTTCATAAGCGCTATCCTGTCAGCGAACGACATCAGCAGTTTAACCCAGCGGTTCACTTGCTCGTCGAGTCTTGTGATGGCCTTTCCATAATTAGTTTGGACGACCACCTGCGAATCTCTGTGAATCCATATCCCCAGATACTTTACCGGGTCTGTGCACCACTCTAGTGGGTAGTCCAATTCTATCTGTGGTGTACTATCTGTTAGGGGCAAGATAATTGATTTAGTCCAATTTATCCCGAGTCCGGAGTACCATTCGAATCGTATATATTCTCTGATAAGCTGGGCCAAGTGTGTCGCAGGCTCGTGCACATACAGCACCATGTCATCTGCATACATGGAGACCGCTAGGGGCCACTGATAAAAGCGCAGCGCTGCCTGTGCATAGCATTGCCGTAAAATACATGCCAGCGGTTCCAACACCAGCGCGAACAGCAAAGGCGATAGTGGGCAACCTTGCCGTGTACCTCGCTGTATATTGAAGACATCCGACGTATGCCCAATGACTCTACGCGTGCCACTGGGTCTGTATACAGCAGTTTAATCCAGTTTGTAAAAATAAAAGGCACACTCATGCGATGTAAAATGGCAAACATATATTTCCAGGAGATAGAATCGAAGGCCTTAGCGGCGTCCAGCAGGACCGCCACTGCAGGCAGAGTGGGCTCGAGCACATGCAGCACTGCAAACAACGTGCGTAAATTGTGTGACGTAGATCTAGCGGGGACAAACCCTGATTAATCAGGAAGAACCATAACTGGAAGGAGCAATTTCAATCTATTGGCCAGTACCTTCGCCAAAATGTTTACATCAGTATTTATCAAAGACAGGAGTCTATATGAATCGCACCTGTCCGGCGCCTTGTCAGGCTTTAACAAGGCGACAACCAGGGCTTCTCGCAGAGTAGGAGGGAGACTCTGAGTATCATACGCTTCCATGTACATCTCTAGAAGACGGGGGCCCAATATGTCAATGTACTCTTTATAAAACTCGGCCGGTAGGCCATCGGTGCCCGCCGCCTTCCCATTTGGTAACGCAGTAATGGCCTCGTGAATTTCTTCTAGCGTCAGTGGGTGCATTAAAAAATCTTGTTGTCTACGCGAGAGCCATACCAGTGCCACATCGTCCAGGTATTGCGCTATCTTGATTCCCCTGCCGATTTGCATACATTGTCTGGTAATATTGCGCGAACGTTTTAAGTATATTGGGCGTATCATAATGTGTAGTGTCATCCCATGTGATGGCTTTAACTATATAGTTCTTTCCCCACGGGTCTGCTATTCTGCTAGCCAGCGCTTTCCCAGGTCTGCCCCCTTCGCCATAGTACCTGGCTGTGTGCCTGCGTGACATGTGACGTATTTCCTGGTCCGCCACTTCATTATACTCTGTGATCTTCGCTTTAATGTCCGCTACTAAGGCGGGAACGGCCACATTGCCGTAATCGCTCTCCAGGACTCCCAGTTCACGCTCTAACCTACTCATAGTGCCCCGTAGGGATTTCAAAACTCCAGATTGTAGACCTATACATGTACCTCGTATGGTCACTTTAAATGCTTCCCAGAGCGTCCCCACACACTGCACCGACCCGGTGTTGTGCAAAAAATAGTCTGAAATAGCTTCACAAACTCCTTCACAGAAAACCGAATCCAGCAAAGAGGAGGATTGTAAACGCCATTGAAACTGTGAGGGAATGTGTGTAGGTAGAGATATGTTGAGTAGAATCGGGGAGTGATCCGACAAGGTTCTAGGCAAGTGTTGAACATTTAGTGCCCATGTGTTCACATCATTCGTGACCAGCCAATAGTCAATGCGGGACCAGGATTGATGTACATACGAATGACATGTGCCCTCCCTCAAGCTCGGATGTCGCAGTCGCCAAATGTCTAACAATCCCAAATTTAGCATACCATTATGTACAGATGATGCTGCTCTTTTCAACGTGGGCTCAGCTGCTGACAAACTATCTACTTCAGGTACCAACACAACATTAAAATCCCCCACACATATAATTGTCGAAGGAGGTAATTTGTATATTTTGCCCCATAGTGTTTCATAAAAGGTAGGGTCGTCGGTGTTGGGCCCATAGATGTTTACCATGAGCACCCGCCTACCGCATAGCATACCCTGCACTAGTATGTAACGCCCCAGCTCGTCCTCTTCTACATGTATGGGTTCGAAGGGACGCCTCTTTTTATCAGTATCATAACACCCCTCGCATAGGAGGAGTAAGAGGCGGCCAAGCGCACACCCGCCCATCTAGTGGCCACCGCAGAGACTGCATGCCTAGTAAGGTGTGTCTCTTGTAATAGAGCCACCTGGACGTTGTGACGAACCAGGTAGGCTAGCACTTGCCTTACTGTCTTGGGGTTATTGAGGCCTCTAACATTCCAGGTTAACCATGAGATTACATTAGTTTTTGTGCCTGCCATGCCCCGTGGTATTCCAAATTCTAAAGTGCCATCTCACATTGCCTGTCCGTGCATGTGCCAATGTCAGCCAATATTGCGTGCCCAATGCAGTTCCAAAGATATATAGTTCCCCAACAATCCCCCCCACCCACTTCAGCATCTGAACCATGCTGAGAGTCCCTTCCTGCACAACAAAACTACATCCATGCAACCGCATGTCTTAATCTAGGAAACACACCACTAGGGTGCCTTAGTGTAACAGTGAACTGATGTGGGGTTCTCCCTCTTGGGGGGTCGCCAGTAGCCGTCAGCCCCCTGCGTGGAATCAGGGGGGTCGAGGTAGTTATCAGTAAACACCTCATCCATAGGTATAGTGACTAATATTGGATTCCGAACATGGGAACATTGCAATTCACAACATTATATGCGTACATCAGAAAAGAACCAGTAACAGTTTAGACCTCACAGTCTATGCGTGATAATCATGGCAGATTGCATGCAAGTGTAGTTCTCACATCATAGCGACTATTAGCTATGTAAGACAGACAGCGTAGTATGAGGAATTAGGCATTGAGTACCAACAATCCGAGTTCAGAGTTCTACCCCATTACGCTTAACCGTATGAAGCTCACATGTTCAATCCTCTGTGTCAGCGTCAGCTCCTGCTTCTTGCGCCGTTCCTTGCCGCTCAATCTGTCGCACATACTGCATGGCGTCTTTGGATGTCGTGAAAATTCGGGCTTTGCCAGCATGATGTATGCGCAACCGCGCGGGATACAGCATTGCATATTGGATTTTCAGTGCTTGCAGTTTCTTCTTAACAGGATGGAATTCACGCCGTGCCTGCTGCACAGCCACCGTGAAGTCGGGGAACAACTCCACTTTCATACCTTGGTAGGTAGTAATCCCTTTCTCCCTGGCCAGGCGAAGCGCCGTGTCCCGGTCTCGATAGTTCAGCAGCCGGGCAATGATGGGGCGCGGGGGGGCACCCGGCACGGGCTTGGGCACCAGGGACCGATGAGCTCTCTCCACAATCAGAACACTTGAGAAATGCTCTGCCCCCAGCATATCTCTTAGTAAGGTCTCGACGTACAATTCCATGGCGCCCGTGTTGGTTGATTCTGGAACCCCTGTAATTCGCAAATTGTTCCGCGAGAGCGAGCTTCAAGGTCTTCGTTCTTCGCCTGGATCACAGCCAAGAGTTTTTCCATATTGGAGCATGATGCGCTTACAACCTCCACCTGATCTTCAGTCGTTGAGATGCATTGTTCTGCTTCTGTTATCCTTGACCCATGCTTATCGAGTTTCGCTGCCATATTATCCATTTGTAGATTAAGGTGATCAATCTTGGCGTCGATAGTCTGTAGACTCTGCTGCATGTTAAGCATCATGCGTTCCAGTTTGCTGCTAGCGCCTGCTTCCAGTTCGGGTTCCGTATCTGATGTAGCTGGAACTTGGGATTTCGTGAGCCATCGGGTCTCGAAATTCAGTTTTGCTTGCTGCTTGTCCGTCTTGCCCATGATTATGGCCATTGCTAGAGGGGCTACATCCACATTATCGCCAAGAGGTCGCCGCCGGGGCTCCGCCCGCTGCTCAGTGCCACACACAGGCAAGGAATATCTGATGCGGGCACGCTGTCACACGAGTCCGCGAGGGCCACTCTCGCATGCAACTCGCGTCCACGTAGGCGGTTGTCTGTAGAGTCTTTCTATGCTGTTACACGCCAGGCGCGGTAAGTGTGATGCTCAGTCCCCCGCACACTCAGCGCTTCAGCATCCACCGCTGTGTATCATTGACAAGTAGTTGCACAGCCGCAGTCAGCCCCCCTCTCAGCACTCAACAGAGGCAATATAAGACACGTATGGACCCCAAGCCGCACCGCACCAGTCCGACGCGGCCCTGCGCAGCAGCGTCGATCATCCAACACCAGGCGGGGTGTGCTCAGCTTCGATCGCGGCTCCGCAACAGGCCTCGTGCGCGGCGTAGCGCTGTCCCACGACTAGGCCGGGTCGCTACAGCCCCTAAGTGAGGCGCGCAGGGGCACGGAGCCCACCTCAAAGAGGTATGTTGTTGAGTACTTGCCGTAGGATGTTTGATTATTGCCGGTCCACGCACCTTGTTTGGTTCTGTGACACCGCACAGGGCAGCACCGCGGCGATCACACAGGTCGCTAAATTGGCGCGTTCAGAAGGTCGCCTTGCTGCACAGGACCTCAGCTCCAACTTCAGGATTGCGGGAACCCCTCAGAGTCATAGCGCCGCTGGGCCAGGTTTCTCGCAGCCAGGTAGTGCCACAATCGGGGGTGGAAGCCCAACAGCCGCGCCCTCAGGTTTTTAGGCGCAGCGCCGAGGCCCAGGGCCGACATCCGCCATGATAGGCCTCCTCCACCGCATCGGGTCACCTCACAACAGTCCCACGCCGCACGATCCCCACAGAGGTCAAAGCGGTGGCGGCAGAGCTGCAGCAGGCCTCGGATGCAGACTGACACAGGATCCCGACGCCAAGATCAGAATTGCGGGAACCTCAGAGAGTCCCAGCGCCGCCGGGCCAGGGACCGCGCAGGCAGGTAACAGCTCAAGCGGAGGCCCTACAGCTGCATCCGCAAGTTGTCAGGTGCAGCACTAAGGGTCCGGGCCGGCATCCACCCCGGTAGGCCTCCCTCACCGCAGTGGGATATTGTATGCCAGTCCCACGCCGCGCAACACCCAGAGAGTTCAAGGCGGCGGTGGTAAAACTGCAACAGGCTTCGGATGCAGACATGCACCGCGCCGTGCCACTTCAGGCCGCGGCGGTTCTGCACCTAAGGGCACGATCAACAGCATGGCAGTGGCGTCCAGGGTGCGGGTCGCGGCAGCAAGATCTCACCGTATTCTGGCAATGAGGCTGGGGCAGGTAGGATGCAGCACGTCTCCGCCGCGCCTCCCCGGGAAGCGAGGTCAGTGTCACCGCAGCGGGATCAGCCGCGCCCTCAGGTCTCAGCGCCGGTACGCCTCCGGGGCCGCTATTTTGCGCAGATGCAAGTTGTACTGCCAGCGGCTCGTAGAGACTCGGAATAATGGCACCGACGTTAACAAAGTGCACCCCGCACGCTGAGGTGTCGGAATCTGTTCGCGTCACCCATGGATGGTGTCGTTAATGCAGGATAATTAGCGGATTGTTCCCTCGACCAGCAGAGCAGCACTAAGGTGCGGCCATTTTGCTCCGGGCTCTCTAGCGCCCACCAATGTGTGCAGGTTTGAGTACTTTGATGACAAGTGTTGTGTAATGGGTGTGATGCCATCGCCTGACAAGTGAATGTTGTTCTCTTGTGTTTTCCTAGGTCCCTTCAGCCTCTCAATGCCTCGCAACAATAAGTGCACCTGGTACATTGTAATCTGAGTCAAGATTGTATATCCTGTGATAAACATGGAGCTGACACGAAAACATAGGTGTGCAAAGAGTGTTTATTTACAATAAGTATATGTGACAGGGAAGTGATTATTTGCAAATAGGTGGGAAGTGAATCAATGAGTTGTCAGTGATGGTAGACGAGACAATAGAGTAGTCACCACATTGATGTGGTGACACAGTCCAACAGACGCCTGCCATCAACATGGCAGTGTGGGTAAGGATAGTCAACAAAGTCAATGGGAAGGTGAAGAGAGGTGCCATCATGGCTGGCTCTTTGATTGGCATTTGGCTGGTGCTTTGCCACGTGATCCTCCCTTGTTTTTCCTCGGACGGCCCCTTGAGCGTTTAGCAGGGGGGGCCTCTGCTGCGGGCTCAGAGGTGTCTGAGGACACATCCTGTTCCAGCTCACACGTCTCTGTGGCCGCAGGTGAGGTGGTGGGACTGTCATCCTGCGGGCCACTGGAGGGAGGTTGAGCTGTCCTTTGGGCCATAGGCCTGTCCCTCAGGACACCAACAAGCTGACCCAAGAGGTCCACGATTTGGCCCATGCGCGTGTCTATGGACCTCAGCAGCAGGCGGCGCTCACGCGATTCTTCCAGAGCCTGGCCCGTGTGTCCCTGGGCTTGTTCGTATGCCCCAAGGACTCTGGCGATGTTGGCCAGGGCTTCGGTCCCAGTGTCCTGTTGATTTTGTCGCCCAGTTTCCCTCCCACCTGCCCACCTGCCCTGCTGTCCCGGACCTGTGGCATCACCACTCGACGCACCCGCTGACTCTCCCTGCCCTCCTCAGATTGTGGGGTGGTGTGGGTATCCTCTGAGGAAGGGACAGTGTTGCAGGCAGCACTGGTGGTGGTGGTGACCGCACAGGTCGTTACAGCAGTGGTCAGCGCAGTAGTTGTTGCTGAGGTGGTGGTGGTGAGGACAGTGGGGGCCTGGGACCTGCTGCGCCCTGGCAGGCCAGATGGGCCAGGTTCTGGGTCTGCATCCGAGGAACTTAGGGAGTCTGCATCCGGGCGTCCATGTTCCGGGGGAGGGGAGACTGGCTCTGCAGGTTGGTGTTGTCATCTGCAGCAGTCAATTCTTGGTCACCCGTAGAACAGAGAAGAAATGGTCATTGAAGTGCACCCCACAAGCTTGGTGTTAGATGTTTGGATGTTACATGTTATACACCACACAGTTTACATTGAGATCACTTTGTATGGCTGCATGGTACTGAGCATCATGACATGTGTAGGTACCTACATTACTTGTCCATGGTGTGACATGTCAATAGATACCATGCTCCACGTACAGATTGTGTGATTACAAGGACATGTCGTCATCTAACGACTAGCAGCACAACAACTTTATGTGAAGCATCTTTGTTGTTTGCTCTGCATGGAAGACCTTCATTCTGGGCATGTACTAGCCATTGTTGTCTCATGCATCCCTCTGTCATATCATGTTCTTTGCTTTATTTTTGAAAATGACCATGCTTGTTTTGTTTTCATATGGGCCTTGATGCTCTGCCACCATGGCACTTACACATAGCATTCACTGCTGTGCATGATTGTGCCCTGAATTACTTCTACATGTGATTTGGTGAGTCAAACTTTAATTTCTGTGACAGTTACATACGCTAAGCTGTCTGCACACTGGAAGTGGCTATTGGATCTATGCCAAGTTGGGTGGGATGTGAGGGCTGGTGTGGTCATATGGCTCCATGCTTTTTTAGAGGAATGGCAGGGTGCATGCACTGTCTACCTACCTGTTCTGTGACACAGTTGAGGGCAATTGCTGACACATGTTTCTGGGTGTGGGTGGAGTGCTCCATCCTGCTGAGCTGTGGGACAAGGGTGCCTGGTGGGATTTGTAGTGCTGGCTTTCTACCCACAAACACCCCTCCCTGTTAAGATGGCTACCTACCTGTTAGGTGGAGGTGATCAATGCAATGGCTGCCACATGCTTCTGGGTGTAGGGGAGTGCTCCATCTTGCTGAGCTGTGGGACAAGGGGGCCTGGTGGGAGTTGTAGTGCTGGCTTCCACCCACAAACACCCCTCCCGGTTAAGATGGCTACCTACCTGCTAGGTGGAGGTGATCAATGCAATGGCTGCCACGTGCTTCTGGGTGTGGGGGAGTGCTCCATCTTGCTGAGCTGTGGGACAAGGGGGCCTGGTGGGAGTTGTAGTGCTGGCTTTCCACCCACAAACACCCCTCCCTGTTAAGATGGCTACCTACCTGTTAGGTGGAGGTGATCAATGCAATGGTTGCCACATGCTTCTGGGTGTGGGGGAGTGCTCCATCTTGCTGAGCTGTGGGACAAGGGGGCCTGGTGGGAGTTGTAGTGCTGGCTTTCCACCCACAAACACCCCTCCCTGTTAAGATGGCTACCTACCTGTTAGGTGGAGGTGATCAATGCAATGGCTGCCACATGCTTCTGGGTGTGGGGGAGTGCTCCATCTTGCTGAGCTGTGGGACAAGGGGGCCTGGTGGGAGTTGTAGTGCTGGCTGTCTGTACACATGCAACCCTGGGAATGTTGCTAGCTACCTTTGGGGTGATTCAGAGGGAGTGAATGTTAGATCTGTGAGACATGTGTTGGGGAGTGTGTGGTGCACATGGATGCATTTGGGCCTAGGAGCTGTAGCTTTGTGGTTGTGCAAGACAGTACATAGCAGTGTGATGGTGGACATTTGTTGTTACTTACCAGCCTCCACTCCCCCGGGTATTCCTGTGAGACTCTCTGGATGCAGTACGGCAAGCACCTTCTCCTCCCATGCGGTGAATGTTCTTGGTGGAATGGGAGGGCCACCGCCAGTCCTCTGAGCCAGCTCACGGTTCTAGTTGTTCCTCTCTTTCACCTTTTTCTTGAGGTCATGCCACCGCTTCACGATCTTATTCTTGGTGCGTGGGACAGTCCCTACTGCATTGACCTTGCGGACTATCCTTTCCCACATTAGTTTTTTGGTGGCTAATGGTGTCTGTTGGACCATGCTTCCAAACAATTGTGGTTCTACTGTGATTACCTCATCTACCATGACTGACAACTCATTGTCAGTGAATTTGGGCATTATCTTCTGTGCCATGGTGTATGGTGTGCAAAGGGGTTGAAAGTGCAGGTGTGAGAGTGGTGGTGGTGATGTAAGTGGTGTGTGTGTGTGTTGTTGTGCTGGTGAGTTGTCTGGTGGTTTGCCTCTCCTTTGTGCTGTAGGCTTGGTTCCTTCAGTGGTGGAGTATTGCTAAGGATTGTGATCAGGGAAGGGGCTGGTTTTATACTCAGCTATGTGGGTGTGTCAAAATGGAGTATTGATGTCAGGTGTGTTGTGTGGGTTGACCTGGGATTTGTGTTTTTTTTACTTGCCATGGGGATGTGTCATTGGGGTGTATTAGGTTTTTTTGGGGGCTGAGCCAGGTTGCTGGGTACACTTGGTGGGCATGGTGTGTGGTTTTTTTGGTCGGCCACTATGTTTTTCCGGAGCGACCGCCCTTCCGCCGGGTCTCCCATTCATCACTGGTTGCGATCGCGGCGGTCGGAAACAGCGGATCGTTCCGCTGTCACCTCAATGGTATCCTAATTCCACGTGCGGTCAATCCGCTGGCCGTGCGGCGGTTTGGGCTTTTTCCGCCGCGAATCCGACCGCCGCGGACGGATTATCACCTGCTCCGCACGCTACCGGCGGTCTTTCTTGGCATCGTTCCGCCGCGGTCTGATTTTTCTGGCGGTTGATTCTAATCGGACTGCCGGTTTTCCCACGGTACATGCGGACGGTTGATTCCCGCTACCATGGCGCTCCGGGTGCTTTTCCGCCCGCCATCGTAATCAGCCCGTAGGTTGGGTTGGAGGTGCATGATCGGCTTTCCACTGTATTGCTATTTGCCGCTTGGCCAATATAAAGGCCAGATACATCATTCTTCCCACCATCTTAATTTTTCGGCTCTTTTCATCAATCCTTATAGACAGGCTCCAGGGCTACTGGCTACTTTTAGTCCTGTGAGGTTTGTAGTATAAGTAGAGACATCTTCGCAGACGGGTTCGATGATGGGGCACGACTGAAACGTATAACAGATCAACTTCATCAGCTTGACACCTGAGGTATGCATGCAACACTGTGGAGTATATTTTGTGTAGACATCTGGGTGTGAGATAATTTTGATGCAATGTATTATTTTGAATCAAGTGGAATCTAACATTTCTTGAGACCTGATAGGTCTTTTCCACCACTTATGAGAACTTCTTATCTGTTATTTCCTCCTAGTCCAGTCATAGTAGGGGTGCCATATAGTGGTCCCTAGTCCAGTCCTAGTTTCATGTTGGGGTGCCAGAAATATTCCAGCCATTTTCAGCATATCATTGTGCAAGTGGGTTATTTAATTATTTGAATGTGTGAACCCCTCCTCCTGTCCATACATTTATATCTGCCTACTCTTCCAGATTATCAAGATGGGCCTAACCCAGGGTAATAATTATGACACGTACGCTGTATTATTTTTGGCCCTTAGCATTGCCCTACCCAAACAATATCTTGCTGTGTCTATTAATTTCAGGTAGACTGTACGTCTAATGTTTTTGGATATCAAGCACTTTAGTGCCGATGTTTCCTTCATAATTACAGTCAGGTTCTTTAGTTCTGTACTGTCTGATCCAATTAACCATAGATGAACTCACTGTAATTTGGTAGCCAGTTCAACCTTGGGGACACTCATCCCGCGTTCTGACATAGGTACCTGTAGTCTATGAAGTAATGATTTATGCCTGCGCCCGCCCCCATATTAGGTCAGTTAATACACTGTTAATTTCACCAAATGTGCTCTGTGGTATTCGTATAAGAACAGTGGATCATTTTACTTTTTGCTAAAATGCCAAGCCCTGATAGGGGCAATGGCTTCCGGAAGGCTGATGAGCCTCTGATGCTGGACAACGTCCTATGGACACTACCCTACATCAAGTCCGCATCAGTTTGGTAGACGTGCTCCAAGGTAACTAGAGGTTTCCTGCTTCCATTTCAATGGTAACGCCAGAGTGAGTACAGACAAGATTTCTTGAGGTTTAGCTTAAGTCCTGACATAGTAATAGAGGGCCTGATTTCGATCTTGTCGGACGGGTTACTCCGTCACAACGGTGATGGATATCCTGTCTGCCGAAATCTAAATTCCATAGGATATAATGGAATTTATAATTCGACAGGTGAGATATCCGTCACCGTTGTGGCAGAGTAACCTGTCTGCCAAGATCTAAATCATACCCCCAGTGTTTTGAGTACCTTAGGAAAGGGTTTCCCTACATCTCTCAAGGGCAATAAGATTTCATCAGTGCAGAGGGAGAATGCATGTAACTTGTCCCTACACCTCACTCAGTGCCCTCCTTATGAACCATCGTCACCAGGAGGGGGAACAGTGGGCAGCCCTGGAGTACACCACAATCTATAGTCCATGATTCGGAGATCAATACACCAGTTGTTAACCTGGCGCTGGGAAAATAAGTATAACACGCAAACCCAGTTTAGCAGGACCTCACCAAGTCCCCATCTTTTATATGACTGTGAACAAAAAGTCCAAATGTAGATTGTCAACTCCTTTGTCCATGTCAATCAACATCACTTTTGGAAGACGTTTGTCTGGTATACAACCATCATGACATGGATTAGTCAACTAACACCAGTATTTCTTGTTGCAACGAGGCCCGATTAATCAGGATGGATTACATCAGGTAATAATGGGGCAACTGGCGATGAGAGGCTACCTGTCCACCCACTTTTGTGCTCCTGCTCTCCAGTGCCTTGCCTGCCACGCTCCCGCTTGTGGCCCTGGAGCGTTTTCCTGCTGCTCCGACAGCAGGAAAAGTTAACTCTGGTAGGACTTATGTACAATACTGTCAAGATCCGTAAAGATCGTTACAGGGGTTTTGAGTACAGGCTCCCAAATAAATCCACCAATCTTCACCAAAAGAGATCTGTAGACTGAGAAAAGAATAAACCCAAATCTATGTGATCTCTGAAGGAAAATGGGAAGTAGGGAGGTGAGAGAGAAGAACAACTGGAGATCCTGGGCTTCATCTCTAGGATGTTTGAAATAAATCTCACCACTCACATAGGAAGAGGAAGCAGCTGTAGTAATGCTGACACAGGTAGAACAGCATATGTGTCTAGTAATGCAATGACACACAAAGTGAGAAAATATATATGTGCTATTATTATGGTTACTGACAAAGACCATTGACACATAAAGGCTCCCCTGATGCTCTCATTGGAAATGCTGGTAATGAACACAGGAAGTATCTGGAAATCTTCCAGAGCTCGGGAGCACCACAGGAAGTTATTGATGTAATCATGGCTGCTAGATGGAGAAATACTGATGAGATGGCCCGCCAATGACACATAAACCAGTCATCCCAAAAAGAGAGACACAAGAGAAGATGGGAGAGAAAAACAAAGGTATAGGAATTGCTAAACTGTGTATAAACTGATCGAACAGGAACCAAAAACCTAATCAGTTGCAGTTCAACATGTTCCTGCTCCTCTGCCTATTAAATTGTTCTGAAGGCACCATTTCCATTTCCTAAGTGGTTCATTGTTTCTACCTGACCTGGAAGGCCCTACCCTTCTGTCTCAGCTCCAGCCACTACTGTACGGTCTTCCACAGGCTTCATGTACCATATCTCAGTCATACCTTCATTGTTTACGTATGATGAACAATCATACGCTTCCTGGCTAGTTTTTGCCCTTATCCGGTTAAGACAAATGCATAGAGATTTCGAACAAAACCACTCTGTACTCGGAGCAGGAGTACTGGGAGAAAGTCAGAGGATATGTGACCACATGTATTCTGTCTTTGAAGTTATTTTATTTGTGTATTTACTATAGTATTTGGTTCTTATTTATCACTGTATGAACACTCATGGACAGTGAGGACTTTGCATAGCAGTAAAAAGAATTGGGATACTTGTTTATGTGTCTCATTGCTTCATTACTTGTGTTCTGAAATTTTCAAAAATTTCCATCTATTGATGATTTTTTAATTCTGTAAAGGAACTGATTTCTTATCACATTAAACCGTTGTTGCTTGTCTAGCATATGCCCCGGGTTCTAGGTATTATAAAGGGCAGCCCCTGTTTCTTAATTGCAGGCCAGATAAATTACATAGAGGGATGGATAGCGGGATTTAAACTTTGCAATGCTCATTTTGTTACTGGAAAATGGAGCTTTCAACATCATTCCTTTTCAACTGCAGTTAATAATCGGCACTCACAAGACTCAGCACTGGGTTTGTTAAATTCAACATCCTTAGTTCTGTCACGTCTTATGGTTTCCTTTGAATTGGACATACACTTAATTTGCACTGACTTACCTTACCAAGATTACCTCATCTCATCTTCTGGGAATTTCTAAAAACCTAAACTGTTCACACAATCATATGATTAAGCATCAAAATCCAAAGTCACAACATCAAGTCAAGGTGAACATCCACAACCCTGTTGGAAGGTATTGAGCTAATCTCCTTCCCAGTTATTTACCTATTAAGGTCCCACATCACCTTCATGACTAACAGATCTACATCTGTGTATTGAGACATCTCTCAGTGAACTCATTGTTGACAACTGGTGGAACCTCCGGACCATACTTACATCACATCTCAAATGGATACCCAACAATGCAAAATATTTGGAGGAATATCCCTCCATGTACAGGGGTAATCTCTATGAACCATTCTGCCACTGAAGGTTAGTCTAGAATATTCTCAAATTCACGAGGTTTCTAAAAAAAACACTTCTCCGTTCAGGAAAATGGATCAGCCAATCCCATGTGCTAGCTCGTATACATCCTCCTTTTATTTGATCATCTGCTTTACTGATCAGATTCCTAATACTGACAATCACCTCCTCCATTCCTCCTGGCTAAACTCATCGAGGCCTTCCAATTTTCCTTGGCATCTTACGCAGATGACACGCAGATCATAGTGTCTCTTGCCAAAAACAAGATTGATTCTGGGGACTACTTTAGGGAATGTATGCGGGAAGTAATAGCGCGCTGGGAGGAAATCAACTTATTGATTTTAAACTTGTGTATTCTGTGCTTTTAAGGAAAGGAAACTCTATTTTAGAACTTACTTGTATTGCATCAGCTCGTGTCTGCACACTGCACTTTAACTTTGTAAACTCTGCTATCCCCGGTCCACATCGGCTTTTGTGTTCCTGCGTGTGTGGAGGGACGCAGCTCCTCCCCCTTCCCTCGTTACTTCCGGAATCGGGTCACAGTATATAAATCACATGCCTGCCCAGTCGCGCAGAGACAGATAATAGCGCGCTGGGAGGAAATCAACTTATTGATTTTAAACTTGTGTATTCTGTGTTTTTAAGGAAAGGAAACTCAGTTTTAAAACTTACTTGTATTGCATCAGCTCGTGTCTGCACACTGCACTTTAACTTTGTAAACTCTGGGTCCACCTCCGCTTTTGCGTGCCGCTTGTGTGGAGGGACGCAGCTCCTCCCCCTGCCCTCGTTACTTCCAGGTGGGGTCACAGTATATAAATCACATGCCTACCCGGTCGCGCAGCGGACGTGCGCAGTGGGCGCGCCGCTGGCACGCCAAAGGCGCACCAAAGGCAAGCCTGTCTGCGCCCGTCCGCGCACGACCGGGACCAGGGGCCACGAGCCCTGGTTCGGGTGAGCAGCACAGATTGGTCTATCCACCAAGCCAATTAATGGCCTACCGCTCCCCCCCCCCCTCCCATGATTGCACATTACTACAACCAGGCAACAGGGAAGAAATTTGCCCACGCTGTGATTTCTCACTCGACAATACCCAGAGACCCTCAACCACTTCAAAGGGCAACACAAACAATAATAAACTTGCTGCACCAACCATAAAGGCTTTCTCTTTCCTCAGCACAAACTGCCGCTCTCTCCCGAAGCACAAAACCGACATCTTCAAAATTCCGGTCAATGACCAACCAGACGCCTTATTCCTCACGGAAACATGGCTGCATGAGAGTTCTGGCCCAGATGTTGCTGCCGCTCTGCCCCCCAACTACGCTATAGTTAGGAAGGACAGGGGCAACAAAATAGGTGGGGGCATAGCTATAATTTTTAAAAAGGATTTTCAGTGTAAACTCGAGCCTCTAACATTCACAAATTGTGAAGCAGCACTATTCAAACTGGCCCTAACCCCAAACATCACCCTCTCTGGTATACTCGTGTACCGTCCCCCCAGGCCCTCTGCCCCATGGGCCTCTTCCTTCCCCAGCGTAATAGCCCCCCTACTCATGAGCTCTGCCAACTTTTCAATTCTGGGCAATCTAAACCTACATCTGGACGACCCAACATGCAAAATCAGTACAAATTTCATCTCAGATCTGGCAGGCTTAAACATAAACTTACATAATTTTGGCCCCACACATGAGGCAGGCCACCTACTAGATCCTATCCTCTCCAACTTACCTAGCATTAGGTGTTTCCCTGCGCTCCCCCTATGCTGGTCGGACCACTTTATCACCAGGTTCAGTCTGGTTCCCCCCTGATAATTCTGTGTTCATCACTTCTACCCTAAGGACACTAACTAGAGACTGGAAAAAACTAGACTTGATTGTCTTAAATAAAATCTTGTGCTCTAACATGCCCATTTCTAAACATAGGGTGAACATGCTTTCTGACACTGTGCAAAAATGGCTCCTCACTGCTATAGACACCTGTCTTCCTCTTTCCAAAAAAGGGTCAATAACCATCGCCCCCAGCACCCTGGTTTACTGACACTCTAAAAATAGAAAAAGCCAAATGCAAAGCGCTGGAACGTAGATGGAGAAGGAATTATACTCCTGAATCTAAAACTATCTATAAAAAGGCCAAAAAAGCATACCACAGCCTCTGCAAATCAGCCCGTGCTGAATATGTTTCAACAACTATCTCTGATGCCCTGAATTGCTCCAAAACCCTTTTCAGTATGGTAAAGGAGCTCGCTGGTTCTGCCACCCTAGCTAGGCCCCCCCCCCTCAATAAACGACAATGTGAGGATCTAGCGACCTTTTTCGTTCAGAAAGTCGAAAAAATCTATTTGGATATTGGGAGTTCGCGATGCGACAACTCCTCTCTCTTGCAACCTGCTAGCTCCTTACTAACAGCTTCTACACCCCCCATAGGGGCCTCTATCCATCCTGACCAGGGCACGCTACCTTGCGCACACTCTAATAGCCTGGACACCTGGCTCCTACTCAATGCAGCCTCCTTTAAAAGACTCCTAGATGGTGTCAAATCTGGATCACCCAAGGACCCCCTGCCTATCCCTGTGCTCAAGCAACTTGAGCCTCCATCTCTGCTCGCCATCATGGACCTTTTAAATGCATCCCTTCAAGAAGCCACAGTTCCACCAGACTGGAAACACGCCATGGTGATCCCCCTCCTAAAAAAGGCCAACGCCGACCCCGACTTACCCTCCAATTATCGGCCTATTTCTTTACTACCGGCTTTTTCCAAGATCTTGGAGAAACACATCCACTCTCAACTTTCTAATTTTGTCGAAACTAATAAACTCCTTCACCCATCACAATCTGGCTTCAGAGCTGGCTTCTCTACAGAAACAACGTTACTAGGGGTAACGGAACGGCTACGGCAACATCTGGACTTTGGAGATACGGTCGCCCTCATTTTACTAGACCTGAGTGCGGCATTTGACACAGTATCTCACACCATACTGATAAAAACGTTAAGATCTTTAGGCATCGGTGGCTCAGCCTTGAACTGGCTGATTTCGTTTCTCGCCAACCGTACTTTTCAAATCTTTTCCCCATCATCCTGCTCCGACATCCATTCCTCACCCTACGGGGTACCCCAGGGCTCCATCCTTAGCCCCCTACTCTTTAACCTATATGTGAGACCCTTAGCCGATGTCACGGAAGAGGTTGGGTTGTCTCTGTTTTCCTATGCGGATGACTCCCAAATCATCTTTTCTCTCTCCATGGAGAGCGCGGCCGGGCCATCCTTCCTTCAGCTTGGCCTGGGTAAAATTGCATCATGGATGCAGGCTAATTACCTTAAGCTCAACGGAGAGAAGACTGAGGTCCTGATCCTTGGCAGAAATAAAGATCTCTGGGGCCCACAACATTGGCCCAGTGAAATGGGAACACTTCCTCGACCCTCCAGTCAAGTCCGCAACCTAGGTGTCATCATTGACGACTCGCTTACTATGCACCATCAAGCAGTCAAGGTAACCTCCACTTGCTTTACCATCCTGAAGTGGCTGAAAAAGATCATCTGGATGTTGCCCGAGTCTACTCAAAGAACAGTAGTCCAGGCTCTTATCACCTCGAGACTAGACTACGGAAACGTTCTCTACCTCAGATCCAACAAGGAAGTGACTCGCAGACTGCAGATGGTGCAGAACTCTGCGGCAAGACTACTCTGCAGGGTCCCTAGAGCTACCTCTGTCTCAAGTCATCTGCGGGACCTTCACTGGCTCAGGGTGGAGAACAGAATCAAGTTCAAAGCCCTAAGCTACATGTTCAAAATCAAAAATAGAACTGCCCCTCAATATCTGCAGTCTCTGGTCAGCCCCTACGTACCATCCCGGTGCCTTCGCTCTTCCACTCAAGAGAAATTTTCTGTGCCAAGAATTAAATTATCTCGGATGGGAGGCAGATCGTTCGCATATCTCGGCCCCTTACTATGGAATGCACTTCCCACAGCCATCCGGAACGAAACGGTCTACACACTTTTTCGCAAATCCCTTAAGACTTGGCTTTTCAACCAGTAACCAAACAAGCTGCTATACATCCTTCTGATCTGCTCCGGCGCCGGGAAACCCTTTTTGGGTAGCTGTTGCGCCTTACAAATTTAATAAATAATAATAATAAAGTAAACGAATGGATGAGTAATAACTCTTTGAAACTGAACTCCTCCAAAACTGAGTTTTTTTTGTTTGGAAATAACCTCACATTCTGGTCACACTCTTGGTGGCCAGCGGAACTGGGAGCACTTCCTGCCCCAGTTCCAAAGGCGAAAAACCTGGGGGTTTTGATTGATAAAGATCTGAAGTTGCAGGATCAAATCTCTAAGGTCACTTCGGCCTCTTACCACTCTCTGAGACTTATAAAACAAATTGAGAAATATATTGCCCTTCGAACTCCTGAAAACTGTGGTAATCTCATTGGTTCTGACAAGGATTGACTATTGCAATAGCTACAAACTTTGCAGAATGCATCGGCACACTTTCTCCTAAAGGTGTCTAGATTTGAATCAGCCACGGGAGCCATTAGGGCACTACACTGGCTTCCGGTAAAGCAACGGATACGTTTAAAGCCCTATGCACAGCTTTCAGGACCCTACATGGGAATGGACCAGTGTACTTCAGAGAGCATTTTAGATGGTACACTCCGAGCAGGACCCTTCGCTCGAGCTCAGCAAAAAATCTGGTAGTTGTCCCTTTTAGGAAAGCCACTTGAGGGGGAAGAAGATTCTTCAGATCGACTGCCTTGCTATGGAATTCCTTGCCAGGGAAACTCAAAACGTCCACCTGTTTACAAGACTTTAGTAAATCTCTAAAAACTGGCTCTTTGTTTCAAACTAGGAAACTTCTAGGTTTCATCACTTGTATGGTCTGCATAGCGCCTAGATGCCTCCGGGCATTAGCTTGCACTTAATAAATATTTTTCATTCATTCATTCCAAGCTTCCCATGGTTCTGCTGGTTCTCATTCAATACTCCATCACTGTAGTCATGCAAAAATGGCAAGGGATTTCACCACCAGATACCACCCTGAAGCTGGCTTATTGACTGGCTGAAGCTGGCTTATTGACTAGTTCCTCTACCACCCTGATCATTATCCATTCTCCAGCTTGTGTATCGTAAAGTCCTTGATGCTCTGAGGCTAATGCATGGTGGAATGCAGTGCTTTACTAGACCCCCAAATAAAATTCAATATAACAGTATCTTTCAGGAGTAGACTCACTTGTATGCATAGCCCTACGAACAGGTCACACTGTGGAATGTGAGTGGATATAAAACACCAAAATAAAAAATACAGCAAGTATAGAAATAATATATTAACATAGACCGCCACAAATGTGGCATTAGTTTGGGCACTTACACAGGTGAAGTATTTGATGTGACGAGTTTAGAGAATTACTGTGCCTAAGGTATGGATGACCCAGCAGCATTAAGGATGTATCAAGGACTGTGTGAATTGAATTTATGCAAAGGTAAATTGGGAAATCAGCCCTACTTTACGCAACAAAATTTAGCAACGATGAATAATTTTAATTAGCATGGCTGTAAGTACAGTAACGTGAACAATAAGCCATGTTATTCATATCAATTACCTCAGCGATATTCAGTCACTAATTCTAAATTTATGCACTTTATAAACCATTTTTGAGGTACTAGTCTTCATCAAGCTCCAAACACACAACTTCTGACTTCTTTTTTTTATTTTATTTTTATTTCAAAGTATTTTATTGTTTTTCAAGAAGAACAGACAGAGAATAATACTGTACCAGGGTTAGCATAAGATATCTGTGCGGTAAACATATCACATATAATAGTGTAAGGTGAGGTTATTACGCCTATAAGAGTATCAAGGGCCTAACCCTAATGAACAATAATCGAGGAAGAGAGACAGGCAGAAAGAAAAGAAAAGAGGAAAGAAGAAAGAGAAGGAGCCAGGAGAGATCAAGGGCTAGTCTAGCGATATCTTTTACTTACAGCTTCTGAACAAATGTTGGCACCCGAACAATCCGAACTTTTGCAGGCCTAACGTATAGCAGTTTAGTGCGATAAGTAGCAATTAGATACAGAAAATACGCATGATACATCATTCAAGATACAAGATCTATGCAAATGGCCTGCAGTAGAGTCTATGGAGGTTTGTAGGAGTCAAGGTAAGTGTCCAAAGAGTTCCACATCAACCTGGATGAAGGCTTCCACAGAGAATTTTGTAGTGCGATGTTATCTGCCCCCCTGAGGTGAGTGATCCAGTTTATCCAGCCTTTGTATGAAGTCTTACTTGTGTTCTTCCAGTTGGGAAGGACCATTTTCACCGCCGACGTTAGTAGTAGGTCGAGTAGAGCTTTGTCCGAGTCAGATCTTACCTCCGCATGCAAGAAAGCCATAGGTAAGGTGGTTAATTCCTTGACCAGAGAGCATTTAAATATACCAGTTAGGAAGGCAAAAAATCTTTCCCAGAAGGGTTTGACCAGTGAACACTGAAAGATTAGGTGGGCCAAGTTCCCCGTTTCTTGATTACAGTTCCAGCATGTTGCGTCCTCTCGAAGACCTACAGAAAAGAGTCGGTCAGGAGTCCAAAATACATTGTGCAGTAGCCAGTATTTGGTTTGGGAGAGGACCGGGGAGATCTTATTGCGTGAGACAGAACTCCATAGTGCGGGCCATATCTGTTCGTTTAGTGGGCCTGAAGATTGCTGCCCCCAAAAAGTAATATTTTTATTATTAAGTTTGGTGGTCTTTGGGCGGAGGAGTTTATAGATCTGGGAGACTTGGTGGCCTATCTTGTTAATGTTTGTCACAAACAGTGATCTTGATGGTTGGACGGTGGATAGTTTAGTTTTAGAAAGGGCCGCTCTTATTTTCAAGAAGTTGTAGAACTCAATGTTGGCTAGGCTATATCTCGATTGGAGATCTGAAAATATAACTGGGTATGAGGCGTTTTCCAGTTGGTAGGGAAAAAGGATACCTTTTTTAATCCATGTGTCTAGGGAAAGGCTTTTCCCTTTATACAATATTTTGCTATTGAACCAGAGTGATTCCAATTTAGATCCTTTGATACTATTCTCGAGATTCTTATCAACCCTAAGAAGGGCTATTTTCGTATTTTTAAAGATAGACTTGGAGGTATGTGGGTAAAATCTATGTGTTGTAAGGAGAGCAAGGGGGTTCAAGTTGTTGAGGATAGCCCTCTCCACCTCTAGCCACACCGGGGTGTAGCCGGCAGGTGGAGAGATCCAATATGAGCCTTGTTTTGCCAGGAAGGCCAGCTGGTATAATCTGAAATCAGCTAGGTTTACCCCGCCTAGGGTTTTGTCCAGCCTCAGCTTTTTGATACTGATCCGTGCTTTCTTCCCGCTCCAGAGGAATTTAGTAATAAGAATTTCTAACGTGTGGTGGAAATCATCTGTGAGGAGAAGTGGGAGCATACTAATGAGGTAATTAACCATCGGAGTGATCATCATTTTAATAGTTTCGACTCTGCCCCACCATGTGATAAATTTTGGTGACCAAGAGTCCAGAAGTTTCTTTATCTTTTCTAACATTACTTTCTCATTCTGGTGTAGCGTTTCCATTAAATTACTACCGAATTCAATGCCCAAATATTTGATATATCCTGTTTGCCATGTTAGCCCTGAGTCTCCCAAGATATCCTTCGTACAGTGGACATTTAATGGTTTGAGTTCTGATTTATCTCTGTTAAGTTTATATCCTGAGTAGCAGGAATATTCCGTGATTGTGTCCATCAATGCTGCAATTGATGTTTCCGGTTCAGTTATTATTAAAATATCGTCTGCATATGCGGCTAATTTTATTTGGATGCCATTGATATCCATCCACTTAATGTTCGAATTCAGTTTGATATCCTGGATGAGTGGTTCTAATGCCAGTAGGAATAGAGATGGGGATAGTGGGCAGCCCTGTCTAGTACCCTATTGCAGAGGGAAAGGTTCCGAGAGTGAGCCATTAACGACAATACGGGCTGATGGTTTCCCGTAGAGGGCCATAACCATGCGAATGTAATCTTCCCCTAAATTGAAAGAGTGCATACAGCGTTCCAGAAAAGCCCAAGAGACCCTGTCAAAGGCCTTCTCTGCGTCTAGTGTGATAGCTACGGATGGCTCCGATTTAACCGGGGCCTTTTCTAACGGGTGTTATCGTTAGACATACGCGTTTTTAAGAAACCAACCTGTGAGCTACATATTAGTTAGTTTTGGAAGGGCATAGTTAAGTCTGACGGCTAGAATCTTGGCATAGATCTTGCAGTCTACGTTAATGAGGGATATTGGTCTATAGTTTTTCGGTGCTAGGTGATCCTTCCCTTCCTTCGGGATGACTATTATGTTGGCTTCCGACATTGTGTTTGATATGGTCCCTTTAGATGCGGTATGGTTAAAAAGTTGTTTCATGGTTGGCCTTAGTTGGTTTAGGAAAGTCTTGTAAAACAGGGCAGTAAAACCATCCGGTCCTGGGGCTTTGTTGTCTTTTAATGATTTAACTGCCTTTTCAATTTCTGTGTCACTGATTTCCTGTCCTAACCTAATTGTATCTTCTCTGGTTAGTTGCGGGAGGTTGAGTCTGTTGAGATATTTGGTACACTCCTCTAGATTGAGATCCTGATCGTTTTTGTAGAGTTCCTGATAAAATGCTTTAAAGGTCTTAAGGATGTCTTTTTGTTTGGTATGTGTTTGGTTGTTCGAATCTTTAATGGACGATATGATAGACTGGTTCTGCTTGTGTTTGAGATAAGAGGCGAGGAGTTTTCCTGCTTTATTAGCTTCACATAGGTTAAGGGCTTTATATTTGTTAACCCATAGGCCTGCCCTCTCACTTAAAATTTTATTGTATTCGTATTTCTTTTGTGTTAGCAGTGCAAAGATCTTACTGTCGTGTAAAGATGTCGCGTGAGAGTGTTCTAGGTTTTTGATCTCCTGTTCGAGCTGGGTTAATGTCAGATTTGTACTTTTGTTCATTTTTGCCTTAATTTCGATTATTGTACCCCTAATGGTAGCTTTGAGCGCATCCCAGAGTATATTAGTGCTGGTTTGAGGGTTGTCGTTGTGTTTGAGGTAGTCCAGATTAGCGTCTACAATCTTTTTTTAATCTAAGGGATCAGAGAGTACCTCATTGTTAAATCGCCATCTTTTAGGTACGGAATCGTTATGGCACCCTTGCAGTTTTAGACTAATGCACGAATGGTCGGACACTAGCTTTGGGGCTAAATCAGTATGTTCAATTAGGCGTGTGTGGGAGCCGGCAATGAGGATGTAGTCTATCCTGGTGTAGGAGTTGTGAGGGTTAGAGTAGAAGGTGTAGTGTCTGGATGTTGGAGGCGCCACGCATCCTTAAGGTTAAATTTGGAGCAGATATTTTGGAGCGCCTCATGTGAGTTCGTGGGGTGGTAATGACAGGTAGATTGTCTATCCGTTATAGGGTCTAGAGGGATATTAAAGTCCCCTGCTACCACAACGAGGTCGTCCTGGGGGAAACCTTCTAAGGTGTTGGAGACCTCAGACCAGAAGTTCGGGTCGTCCGCGTTAGGGCCGTATGTGTTTGCGACATGTATTAGGTCCTCCCCCTTTCTCAGATGTGTGACCAAGAGTCTACCCTCGTTATCGTGAGCCTGGGATTCTATTGAGATATTGGATTTTTTTTAAACTAATGTTATTAATGAAATGAAATGAAAAGGGGATTTGTAGAGCGCATGGTTACCCTGGAGCATCCCAGCGCTAAGTGGTATAAGAGAGGTCTGTCTGACGGTTAGGGGAATAGCCATGTCTTCAGCAGCTTCCGGAAGCCAAGATGGTTTGATTCCCTTCGGAGATGGAGAGGGAGGGAGTTCCATAATTTGGAGGCATTATAGGAAAATAGCCTGCCACCACTTCTAGCTCTCTTAATTCTTGGCATTTTGGCTAGGTGGAGGGAGTCAGATCGAAGATTTCTAGAAGCTTTGTACGGATGGATCAAATTTTTGAGAATGGGAGGTCCATTCCCCTTCAAAGACTTGTGGGTCACACAGAGGGCCTTAAAGTTGATCCCTTCCTGCACCGGAAGCTAGTGCAGCGCGCGCAGCGCGGGCTTGGCCGAGCAGTGACGATTAGTACCAGTGAGTAGTCTGGCTGCCGAGTTTTGGACGGTCTGAAGTCTTGTAATCACTGCTTTGGGGGCCCCAAGATATAGGGCATTACCAAAGTCGATCCTGGATAGGATCAGGGCTTGGATCAGGAGTTTTTTGGCTAGAAATGGAAGTACCGGGAGGATTTTTCGGATCGATTTAAGCATGCCATAGCAGACGGCAACCGTCTTCCTGGCTTGAGTTTTAAAGGACAGATCTTGGTCCAGCCATATGCCTAGACTTTTTATTTCGGGCTTTGAGTCCGGAGCAGTACCCATGCAGGCTGGCCAGATAGCATTCAGGTTAGTACCAGGGTGGTTGCCCAGAAGCATTATTTCAGTTTTTTCGCCGTTGAGTTTGAGATGGGAGAGACCCCCCGTTTTTTTTTATCGGCAGGGGAACAGGCCATTTGTGATATCCAGTTACCTCTGAGGAACTTGGCGTCTTCTATGGACAGCTTTGTCTCTTGCAAGAGAATGATATCGCCTTTAGTTTTCGCTAGATAGTCCAGAATTTTCAGGCGTTTAACTGGGTGGTTAAGACCTTTAACGTTTAGGGAAACTATATTGAGGTCCGTTGCCAGGGTAAGTGTATTATTGCGGGCCATCGGCTGAGGGGTTATGTAGTAGATACAGCAAGTCTAAAAATCTAGAAGCACTGGTCAAAGCCCTGAGAGGAAAAGATGCCAGAAGTTGGACACAGGCCCCCCCAACAGGGAACAATACAAAAGCATTATCCAGGTACATTGTTTTCCATCTAAACCACTTTTTCGGATGCTCTTTTGTGCCATTTCTCACTAGTTTTCTAAGCTTAAAAGAGTGCCAACCCCCGATTAAGGAAGAGATAGAGGTGAAAAGTGAAAAAGAAACTAGAAGACAGAGAAAGTAGAGTCTGAGAAACCCCAGAGTAAATATCCAGTCCTTACAGAGAGCCTTTTGCAACCTCTGAGGATCCTCCCCCCACCCACACTCCCCCCTCCCTCCCCTCCCTCCCATCCCTGAAAACCTAGAATGTAGGAGGTGCGACGGCAGGATTGTCATTCCGTCTCTCGGAGATTAGTTAATTATACAAGTTTAGATAGTAATCTCCCTATGTCTATGCACGATTTTGACTACAGCAAGGCACTAAGAGGATAGCAAGTCTACCCCCACGAGTCTACAGATATGAGACATTCTAATGTACAGTGTATATAAAAATAGCTTGAGTGTACAGCCTGTGATCGATACGAGTATAAGTACTTAAAGTTAGAAGTAATGACACCTTCACTTGTAGTGATGCCAGAGTGATAACACGAGGTAGATAACACGAGGTAGATAGTGGTTTGAAACACTTAGCCTGTCCGATGATGGCCCGGGTTCCTACTTCATCCCGTGTTCAGGTCTGGAGAGGATCTCCTTTTGTTAGTGAAGGATTGAGAAGCTTCCATTTCCTGAGTGGTTGGGCCTTCCAAGAATGCTGCAAGGTCCTTAGGATCGTTGAAAAAGTGGTGTCCTCCGCCATCGATTATCCTGAATTTGGAGGGGCCAACGAATGAGAACTGGATGTTTTTACTTCTGAGTTTGTCGCGCAAGGCGAGAAATCCCTTTCTGGTGTCGACAGTCGGTTTAGAGTAGTCTTGTGTGAAGATGATCTTATGGCCGTTCCAGACGATTTGGTGGTTTTTACGTGCATGGTTAATTATGGCTTCTGTGTGTTGTGATCTCAGTGGTTTGCAAATGATAGGCCTGGCAATTTGCCTTGACGTGGTTTTGTAGGAGGGCACTCCGTGCGCACGGTCAAGTTCAAACTGGCGGTCGAACTTCAAGTTGGTGAGCTTTGGAATCAAATCCTCCAGGAAGGCTAAGCACGAGCCTGCTGAATCTTCTGAACCCTCCGGGACACCAAGAATTTGAATGTTGTTACGCCGATTACGGTCTTCAAGTTCCGCTGTTTGTTTTTGTATTATTGAGGTAATTTTTGTTAAGGCCTTTCTCTCTTGACTTTCCTTCTGGGAAAGATCTTCTACATCACTAATTCTTTGCTCGGCTGCTGATAGCCTATTGTTAACTGTGTTTAGGTCCGCTCTGACGGCCGCTATTTCAAGTTGGATGGCGTCAGTGGTTTGTTTTGTCGATTTAGCTAAGTCATGGACATCCGCCAGTTTTTTTAGGATCATGTCCAGGGTGCTGTTGATGTCCGGTTTCATCTTAAGTGGGGAGTCTGAGGGTATTGGGTCAGCCTTGCTTCTTTTTTGTTGGTGTAGCTTGGATTCCTTTTCGGCCATGGTTTTGCGGGACACCTTGAGAGATTCCTGGGTGGTTGTTGTGCGTCTAGTGGACCTTCTGTTAGTCTCCCTCCAGCTGGTGTCTCGTGGGCAGCGTAGCTCCCGTATTCTGGCTTGCTTCTTCTGACACGGGAGTGTTAGATTGATTGTGGGCAGCAGGTGATTGGTTGATGCACCTTTGGTCTTGATACACTATCGCTCTTGGTGACCTGACTCTGCCAGTGTCGTATTATGCGCGGGGTTGAGTGAGTAAGTATGTCTTTAATTCCCCGTTGTTATTGGGTGTGTGCGAAACCTCCTCCGCACTGGATAGAAGAGCGCCTTGCTTCTTGCACTTAACAGCTGCACAGTTGTGCCCTTGTATATATATATTTTATATTTTTCCCATTCATCTATCACCACAAAACAGCCCGGGTTCGTTGTTGGGAGGCCTTCCCCCTCAGCTTGGCTTGATCAAACCCCCATCCAAATCCACTGCGATTGCCAGTATCCCCTTGGCTTGATCTAATGTGGCTGGGCTACAGGAACATGAGAGTTGTTTATTAGCAATTGGCAAACAGCAACTATTGACACTAGTTCCCTCCACTTAGGCTACCGGGGCTATCAGGGAGGTTTTGGTCGCCATGTTGGGAGTCAGGCAGTTCGTGCCGACTCGATATCTAAATGCCCGGCTAGCGACGTTTTCGAGTGCTGAGTTGTGTGCTTACAGGTCTCCGGAATCACAAATGGTTGGGAGTCAGACTGCCCCTAAATACCGCCGTTGGTTGTGCCAGCGTAATGGGAGTTTTTCAGGCCTCACTTAGGATTCGTTTACCGGGCGCCATCTTGTAGAGGCTAGCTTGCCGGTTATGCGCTGTTATTCTTGAAGTTACAGCAGAGTGGTCATTGATTATGTCTCTCGCGTCGCCCACCCCGCTTACAGGCTCGGCTGGAGTGTGTTTTACATTAACATCCGCAACTTCCGCAACTTCCACAGATCGCTTCCATGCAGATCTTTTCTGCCCGTTGTTTATACAGCGCCCACCATTTTGTGTTCCGCTCGCGGTATCGGGAGGGATCAGGCTGGAAATTAGCGAATAGTGGACAGAAGATTTTATTTATTGCGCTTACTGAGAAAAAAAGTCTTGCGACTGGCACAGGGCGTTTTGGCTACGTTGGAGCTCCACCATCGCGCTGGTCCCACTACGCTGCAGCTGAGCCAGACATGATTTAGCAACAATCGATCGGTCTGCAGCCAAATGCGCTAATTACGTATAGCGTACCTCAAGGCCGGCTCTTATTTTCGCAGATGCGTCGGTTTGTAGGTTGTTTGTCCTTGTCTTCATTTGGTTTCAGTTTCGGTTTCTGCGCGCGCCAGTCGCCATTTTATGTCTCGTGTCTCGGCTCCCTTACCGAGACATAAGGTCGAATTTCTTCCTCGCTGGGGCACCGGGGATCATCATGCGGGTGTCCACACTGGCAGGGAACGTTCCGATGTCCAGAACCCCAATTGTTGAGTTCTTCTCGTTCGTTTTCGTGTCGGGAGATCTCAGTTTTTGCTCCGATCCGACGGAGTGACAGGATCAGGCAGCCATTAGCTCTGCCGTCCAAGCCACGCCCCCCTCAACTTGTGACTTCTTAAGACTAATTATTAAGTTATGAGAATCAGCTTAATTGCATCAAGTTGCCACAACAGGATGATAGATGTTGCACAGATAATTAAGGTATCAGAACTTCAACCAAATTTGGAGAAATCAAACCAATCTAATTTTCTGTAAAGCAGCAGGCAAATCTGTGCTATATGCAGAAAACAACAGGGTCAAGAATGTCACTGGCCACTGGAACAGGTTTTGTGCATTTATGAGATGCCCCTATAAAGATCTATATCCAGAGCTATCAGAAGAAGAAAGCAGCAGGACCTCTTAGCCCCACACCCTTTTGGGGGGCCCTTTGTCCTGTTACATGTATTTACCTCATAAAAAGCAGACCTGACATAGACTTTTTGATGCAGAAAAGGTCAACACAACTAGGTGTTGCCAAATACTGTGCTTTCCGTTTCCCCAGCGTACGATTCTATAATTACGAGCTGCTCTTTGGTTTGCAAAGCAAAGAGAGGCCCAAAAACTGTTTGCCCCAGACTCACAAAAACATCTGACATGCCTGCCTGTGTCCAGTAGTCTGTACGCAGTTCTCTGATAATTTTAAGCAAATTGGAGGTTTTCGCCCATTTTATTATGTCTTCACTTATTATATATTCATTTATTTATTTTAACGGTTTTATATAGCGCTAGCTGGACCCTGAGTTATCAGAGCGCTTTACAAACTCAAGAGTAAGGTAATCATCAAGGGTACAAGAATTACATAAAATATAAAACAAGGGAAATAATTTTACAGAGGAGCACGCAATAAAGTAGACATTGAAGCAAATGTAAGGTCATTAAGGATGAAAATAACTGAAATGTGGTCCAGTCAAAAACAAATTGAGGGCAAAGGGGGGAGGGACATGATAAGCAAAAGAAGGGTGAACACAGAGAATGAACATAGCCAACAGAGCAACAGAGGTATGAACTGAACACGTGAACCTAGTTGAACCAGATTCAGTTTGATTCATGAGCTCCAGTATTTCTTGAGGAGATGGTGTTTCAGGTCTTTTTTTAAGCCAGGGAAGGAGGGGTTGCAGCGAACGTCCCTAGGGAGGGAGTTCCAAATGCCTTGAGCATTACCTGAAAAAGAGCGAGTCTGGGTAATTTTCCTTTTTAGTTTTGGTGGCACGAGAAGAAGAGCGGTGGAGCATCTCAAAGGTCTGGACCTTCCAGCTTTAATGAGTTTGTTGTCTAAATAGTCGGAGGAATGAGAATGAAGTGCTTTGTGTGTGATGCAGGCAGTGTTGTAGATGCATCTTCCTTCGATGGGAAGCCAGTTTAAGGACTTGAGGGCCGGCATGATGTGGTCATACTGCTTGAAGTCCCTAATAAGCCGAGCCGCCATGTTAAGTACTGATCTGAGGGGGGCGAGGTGAGTTTTCGGGGTCCCTGTGAGGATAGCATTCCCGTAATCAAGTTTAGTGAGGACTAGAGATTGCCCGACCCTTTTAAAATTATTCAATGGAATGAAAGGTTTGATTTTTTTTTTAGGTGTTTAAGTGTGTAAAGCGCTCCTTTGGCTGAGTTATTGATATGATCCTTCAGTGTCAAATTTTTGTCCAGGGTGAATCCTGTGGACTTTGCCGAGTTGGATAGAATGAACTAACAGTTTAGGGCCTTTAGGTCACTGATCCAGCCTTGGATTGGAAGGTGGTCACTTTTGGGGGAGAATAGAATGACCTCTGTTTTGTTGGGGTTTAATTTTAGATGGTTGGAGTAAATCCAGAATTGAATCTTACTCAAAGTACTGTTAAGATGTAGGATGTCTCTGTGTGATTTGATATTATAGTAGAGGTGCGTGTCATCTGCATAGAAGTGATATTTGATTACTGCTTGTTTCAGGATGAGAGTAAGGGGTTCCATAAAGAGGTTGAAAAGAGAGTGGGAGAGTATTGAGCCCTGGGGGACACCAAGAGAGACAGGTGTGGGTTTCGAGAGGCAAGAATTGATTTTGATTTGTTGTGTTCGATGTTGGAGGTAAGAAGAGAACCATTTTAAAACTGTGCCATTGAAACCGGAGCGTAACTTCAGCGATTCTAATATAGATGCGTGGTTGACTGTATCGAAAGCCGCTGAAAGGTCCAGTAGGATGAGAAGGCAGGCATCTCCATTCTCTAAGGCTCGATGAATGTCATCTGCAATGTTGAGCATGGCGGTTTCTGTGCTACAGCCTTTCCTAAAACTGGATTGGAAGGAGTCAAGTAGGTTGTATTCGTTTGTGTCTGTCGAGTTGTTGTAAGACGCATTTCTCCATGGTTTTTGCTAAGAACGGGAGGTTAGAGATAGGTCGGAGGTTGTTGAGATCATTAGGGTCAGCCTTGGGGTTTTTGAGAATAGGTGTGATTTGACTAAGGGGTCGATTCCGATCTCGGTCGGTAGGGCTCCGAATCGGATTCGGCTTTACCGGATCCGAGTCGGAGGCTTTGTTTCCGACCGATTCGTACAGTTGTCCGAGCGAGCAAGTACGATGCGAGTGAACGCGAAATCGCCGACCGACTCGTTTCCGGGTCCGAACCGCTCCGTCCGACTCGTTCGCACTCGATTTGTGGCGCGCAATGGAGACATTTTACGACCGAGCCAATACGATGCACGATCCGGACAGCCGAATCGAGTCGGAGCCTTCGACACGAAAAAGCTCCCGGACGCGGACTTCGGGGGTCTGTGCCGGACCCCCCTTCACCCGTAGCCGTACGAGTCAGACACAGGAGGGGCCCATGGGTCCCCCCTATACATGCGTGTACGGTGCGGATGGCACCAACGCGTACCCACTACAGGGGGCCCCCTTGTGCGCAACGTACCCATTGAGTCAATGGGAGCCCATGTACACGTCGTACGACCGGCTCCCATTGACTTCAATGGGAGTCCGACCGAACCGAGTCCGGCAGCATACGGCCGCATCGTACTCGTTCGGTCGGACTGCAGGGGTCCGGCTCGGTCGGAAAACAATCCGGATCGGTCAGAGAGCTTTCCGACCCAGATCGGAATCGGCCCCTAAGTTGGAGGGAATCCGGTACACATCCAGTGGCAAGGGAGGTATTAAGAATGGTAAATACTCTTAATATCGAATTTTTAATATCGATATACAATAATATCGAGTTTTGTATATCGATGATACAAAAATATCTATGTTAAATATATCGATGGTAAAAATATCGGTTTTTTTTGGGGGATTAATTATTGAAGTAGTAAATATTGATGTAAAAATATTGTTTGTAAAAATATAGTTTATAAGTATTGTTAAAAATGTCGAAATTAAAATATCTTGTTTAAAATATCGTTTGTTAAAAATATCGTTATTTATTTTATTTAATTATTAAAAATAGTTGTTGATAATATTATAATAGTAGTAGTAAATATGTAAGGAAAAAAATTGTAATATAATTTTTAGGAGCGGGATGTTGGGTTATTAGGGGATAAGGGTGGGGAATGTTTAAAAAAAATTATAAATAAATTGTAAATATTTTAGAATTTTATAAAATTTTACTAAGAAATTTTGTTTTAGGAGTGGGATGTTGGATTATTAGGGGATAAGGGTGGGGAGTGTTTTAAAAATATTGATTTTAAATTTTAAATATTGTAGATTTTTTTAAATTTAATTTTGAAATTTTGTTTTTGTAGCGGGATGTTGGGTTAATAGGGGATAAGTTTGGGAAGTGTTTTAGAAATTTTCATTTTAAATTGTACATATTTTCGATTTTTTTTAAATTTAAATATTCAATTTTGATTTAGGAGCGGGATGTTGGGTTATTAGGGGATAAGGGTGGGGAGTTTTTTAAAAAATTTGAAATTTAATTTGTAAATTTTTTATAAATATATTAAATTTCTTTATGAAATTTAGAATTATGAGCGGGAATTTTGTTTTGTAGGGGATAATGTTGGGAGGTGTTTAAAAAAATTATTTAGAATTTAAAAAAAAAAAAAATTTAAAAAAAATTTATTTATGAGAATTTTATTTTATGAGTGGTGTGTTGTGTTTTGAGGGGATGAGGGTGGGGAGTGTTTTAATAATAAATTTTTGAAAATTATTAAAAAGAAAAAATCTGTTAATTTTTGTACATTTTTAGTGGGATGTTCAGTTTTTAGGGTATATGGGTAGGTAGTTTATTTTTAAAATTAAAAAAAAATCATTACTAAAATTTGAAAAATGAAAATATTATTAAATGTTGTTTTAGCAGTGTGATGTAGGACTTTTGGGGATAAGGGTGGGGAGTATTTTAAAAATTAAATTTAAAATTTGTTAAAAATTTGTAAATAATTTTTTAGATTTTTTTTATTATTTATGAGTAAATTGTTCATTATTTAGGCTAAAATTGGTAGGTATTGGTTTTAATTTTTTTACAATTTTTAAAATAAATTTGAACCTTTGATTATTTGTAAATGATTTTTTTATAAAGGTGTGTGAGGGAGGATTTGTAGGAGATAAGAGTTGGTTATTTTTTAAGAAATATTTGAAGTATTAATTTTAAAACTTTTAAATGATTTAATGGAAATAATTATATTAATATTAAAATAGAACACTAATTTTATAATTTCGGTGTCCGGCACCTTCCCTGACTTAACACTAACTGGAGTGAGAATAGTAAATTTTATAAGTTTAGTGTCCAGCACCTTCCTTGAATTAAAACTAACTGGAGTGGGAATAGTAAATTATATAACATTTGTTCAGCACCTTCCCTGAATTAACACTAACTGGAGTGGGAATAGTAATGTATATAGCTTCAGTGTCCAGCACCTTCCATGACTTTACACTAACTGGAGTTGGAATAGTAATTTTTATAAGTTGAGTGTCCAGCACCTTTCCTGACTTAATACTAACTGGAGTTGCAATAGTAAATTTTATAAGTTTAGTGCCCAGCACCTTCCCTGACTTAATACTAACTGGAGTGGGAATAGTAAATTATATCATTTCTGTGTCCAGCACCTTCCCTGACTTTACACTAACTGGAGTTGGAATAGTCATTTTTAAAGGTTAGTGTCCAGCACCTTCCTTGACTTAATACTAACTGGAGTGGGAATATTAAAGTATATAGCTTTTGTGTCCAACACCTTCCCTGACTTAACAGTAAGTGTAGTGGGAATAGTTTTTTTATAAGTTTAGGGTTCAGCACCTTCCCTTACTTAAAACTTACTGGAGTGGGAATAGTAAATTATATATTTTCTGTGTCCAGCACTTTCTCTGACTTAACACTAACTGGAGTGGGAATAGTAATTTTTATAAGTTTAGTGTCCAGCACCTTCCCTGACTTACAAGTAATTGGAGTGGGAATAGTAAATTATATAACTTCTGTGTCCAGCACCTTCCATGACTTAATCCTAACTGGAGTGGGAATAGTAAATTCTATAGATTTACTCTCCAGCACCTTCCCTGAATTAACACTAACTGGAGTGGGAATAGTAATTGATATAGCTTCAGTGTCCAGCACCTTTCCTGACTTTACACTATCTGGAGTTGGAATATTAATTTTTTTAAGTTTAGTGTCCAGCACCTTCCCTGACTTAATAGTAACTGGAGTGGGAATAGTACATTATATAGTTTTATTGTCCAGCACCTTCCCTGACTTAACACTAACTGGAGTGGGAATAGTAATTTTTATAAGTTTAGTATCCAGCGCCTTCCCTGACTTAACACTAATTGAAGTGGGAATAGTAATTTTTTAAAGTTTAGTGTCCAGCACCTTCCCTGACTTAAAACTAACTGGAGTGGGAATAGTAAATTATATATCTTCAGTGTCCAGCATCTTTCCTTATTTTATAGTAAGTGGATTGGGAGTTGTGAAATATATTAGTTTAGTGTCCAGTATCTTATGTGAGTTATTAGGTAAAATTGTATACATTGCATGGAAATATACATTTTTATAAAATATTTAATAAGAGTAATGAAATAGAAGAAAAAAGCAACAATTGTGATTTTTTAAATGATGTTTATTTTTTAATAAGAAAATATTTAGGGGCCCATTACGATGACTGGCGGATGCACCTCCGCGATGCTGGCGGTGGGAGAAAACGCTGTTTTCCGCCCGCGTGCAGCGGTGCACACGTCTGCCATATTACAATGGTCAAACACAGCCCATTTTCCGACCTCCGCGGTGCGACGTGAACCGCCATCAAAACGCGCCCGCCACCGCTGCGGAGTTAACCAATCGAGAGCCACCGCCGTGCGGAATGACGTCCCTCCCGCCGTACAAATTAGGATGCGCCAAACAGCCAGGCACACCGCAGCGGAGAAACCGGCCAATCTGAGCAGGCGGAAGCACCACAGCCGAGCCAAAAGTGAATACCGGAGCCGACCGCCATGGACCTGGCACTACACGTCTTCCCGGCGCTGTACATGATACACCTCCAGCAAGCCATGGACCGTGGCGGACGCCGCCGCAGGTACGCGATCACACAACTCTGCACACAAACACAACCCACAACTCCATGGCTGATGTAAGGTTCCTGTCCCCACCAGACACCCTGGTGGGGACAGGAACACAACCACAGGTGTAGCCACACATGGCCTACCTGCCACTAGTCCACCCCTCCTCATCCAGGTCACCATGTCCGCGATCTTGAAATAATGTTCAGGTCACGTGACTGCAGCGGTGAATCCGCGTTAAAAAATGCGCACAATGTAGTAGGCAGGGCCAGCGCAAGGCATGGGCAGTGCACAAAGTACACAGGGCAACACCTCCACACACTAAGCCCACCCACAACATGAAGGGACATGCCATGTGACCCTCCTGTGCTCCCATATGCCCAATAACCAGCCAGGTGAACACACACACTGCACCACACAACAAACAACTAGGGAGACAGCCTCATCAGGTGTGGCTGCAGAGTAACACACAGCGTAGAAGCACAGGGCCAGGGGAACCCACACACCACAACAACACCACACTCATGACAAGTAAACTGAGTCCAAGCACAAAACAAACACACACAGATAATGAACAAACACTCTAATGGACACACAGCCTGCCAAGTCACACAGACATACCCCACACTGACACACAGCAACAAACACAGACCACAGCTAGCAGCAATGGAGGACAACAAATCGGAAACCTAAAGTGAGGTGCACACAAATGGAATGGCAAGGAGCTGAACACCAAGCATGTGTACATCACATGCAAGGGAAGGAACATATAACAACAACCCCAGCCCAACAAATCACACATGGCAGTCACAGTGAGTGAAGTCAAACCACAGTCACCTCACTGCAACAACTCAGGGAGACAGCAAGGCAACCCATATATAGGCACAGGGATTAAAGGAAGGGTATGAAGTCTAACACTGATCAACCACACATCTGTATCCAAATACATCACAGGAGTATGTCAGCAGCACTACACACAGGGCCCATTGCAACACTCCATGACTGTCAAACACAAGTATGAACCTCCACACAACCCCCACACCCATCACACTTGCAGCACACAACATCAGTGACAAACACACAGAAGCTTGCCAATAACGTCCAGTCAATACGCTGACAACCCTGAGGGGTATCCACAAACATCACACACACACAGGGATGGCAGAACCACTGGACGCACAAAAACAACAGTCAAACACAGAACACAATCAAAACACACACACAGAACTACTACAATAACAGACAAGACCTGTGCAGTTAAACAGTGGAAATTTATTTTATTTATTTATTTATAAAGTTTTATAAAGCGCAAACAAGATCCTGAGGGATAACAGAGCGCTTTACAATAGGATGGAAGAGAGGACATGAATGCAATAACGAGCATCAATTGGGAAACAGAAAATAATACAATAAACGGGTGTAAGCGAACAACGAAGGGGGGTAATAATATGCAGTAATGTAATATCGAACTCCAATTGGGAAAAAGAAGATAGTGCAATAACCAGATGTAAGCGAGCAACGAAGGGGGTTAATAATATGCAGTAATGGGGTGCCGTATCAAATGGAAGTACAATGATAATAGGAACAAAGTCAACGATCAAGTGGGCCTAGTCCTCTTAAGGAAAGAATTTACTCATTAGGAATCTTTTGGCTTCCAATTTGAATGCCGTCGTCGAGGAGAGTCTGCGTACTTCCGGTGGAAGAGAGTTCCATATCTTTGGGGCAGCTCCGGAGAAGGCACGGTGACAAGTTCTCTTTTTGCTAAGGATGAGTGGTTTCAAGAGGAAAGTAGTGGCGCTTCTAGATGCTCTCCCCCCACAGGATAGTTCAAGTTTTTGCGCCAGGTACCTGGGAGTATTGAAGTGAAGGGCTTTGTGCGCCAGAACTGCAATTTTTAACTGAATTCGTGCTTCATATGGTAGCCAATTGAGAGATTTTAGTACTGGGGATATGTGCTCATTTCTTTTGGAGCCAGTGACCAGTCTAGACGCGGTGTTCAGTGAGGCCCTTAGGGAAGCCAAGGCGTATTTGGGAAGGCCACAGAGGGTAGCACTGCCATAGTCTAGTCTCGGCAGGACAAGCGCTTGGACCACCTGCTTGAAATAATTTTGTGGTAGGAAAGGTTTGATATTTCTAAGAGTCCTCATCAAATGGTTGGCTCCCTTACATACATTGTTGATATGACTTTTCATATTCAGGTGCTTGTCCACGGTGACTCCGAGAGATTTGGCTGAGTCTATGATGATCGGAGTGCAGTTGAAAGCGGTGAGGTGAGTCAGCCAGAGATTTAGGTTGGGGATGTGGTTCGGTGGGGAGATGAGCAGGAATTCCGTTTTGGAGGTGTTGAGCAGGAGATGGTTCTTGGTTAACCAATTTTGCGTGGACGTTAGGATAGTGTTGAGTGAGATGATGTTTTCCAGGGATGAGATTTTCAAATAGAGTTGTGTATCATCAGCATACATGTGGAAGAGAATGTTCGTGGAATTTAGAGAGTTAGCTAGAGGTTCCAAGAAAAGGTTGAAGAGGATAGGAGAAAGGGCGGACCCTTGGGGGACCCCCATAATTACTGGAGAGGGCTGGGAAAGAGAGTGATTTGCCTTGACTCTTTGTGATCTGTGATGAAGGAAGGATGAGAACCATTGCAGCACCAGATCCGAGAAACCCATTCTGTTTTGCAGGATTGATAGGAGGTTGTCATGATTGACCGTGTTGAATGCTGAGGAAAGGTCAAGGAGGATCAGGAAAAAGGAATTGTTTTGGTCAAGCATTTTCAGAATGTCATCCATAACGTGTGTGAGCGCCGATTCGGTGCTATGCCCCTTCCGAAAACTGGATTGATGCTGGTCTAAGAGTTGGTAATTCTCTATGTGAGCACAGAGTTGGGATAGTACACATTTTTCTAGGAGTTTCGCTAGGGTGGGGATGTTGGAAATGGGGCGGAAGTTGTTGAGATCAGATTTGTCAGTGTTGGTTTTTTTTGTATAGGTGATACCTGGGCTGCTTTTAGGCAATCAGGGATCATGCCCTGTGATAAGGAGGCGTTAACAATCCTTGTCCAGGTGGGGATGAGTGCATCCTTAATCTCTTTGAAGATGGCCGGAGGCAGCGGGTCACCGAAGTGGTTGGAAGGGTTGATTGTCTGAAGAATTATGTGGATGTCTTTTTTCACTGAATGGGGTAAAGGTGCCCCCTGACGCATTATTCTTGGTGTTCTTGAAGGTCGAGTTGCATTTTTCAAAGTAATCAAGGGGTGAGGCGGCACTAGTGGGGGGTAATAGAGTCTTCTTAGAGGTAAGGTCAGTGGAGATGAGTCTTGACTTCTCCGTGAAGAAAGCATCAAAATCTTCGCAGGAGGGTGGGTTGCCACCCGGGTCCGAGAGGTTTGGACCTGTGACTGATTGCTGTTTGACCAATTCGAAAAGTTTCTTGGGGCGGTTTGCCGCTTGGTCTAGTTGTTGTCTGAAATAGTCAGCCTTAGCTCTCTTGATTTGTTTATTGTAGAGGCTCCTGGCGTCTCTAAGGAGTTTTAGCTGGTCCGGTGAGGGTTTGGATCGCCAGGAGCGCTCGGCTGCCCTAAGGTTGCGGCGTTCCGAGTTTAGGTTTTCATTATACCATGGTTTGGAAATTTTTGATGATGCATTTTTGAGTTGGAGTGGTGCAATGTCATCCATGATGTTGGTGATGGTTGAATTGTAGGCGTCAGTGAGTGATTGCACCTCGACCAAGTCAGCTTGGGAGGAAAGGTCAGATCTACAGTGGGCAACTAGATTGTCATGGTTTATTGATCTGAGGTCCCTTTTCCACATCTTTGATTTCGGTGGTTGAGCCTTCTTCATCACCACCTCCCTGTTAATATAAAAGAGGATGCTGTGGTGGTCAGACCAATCACACGGGGTTATCGAGTCTAAGGTGATGGTCTGTTCTTTTGAGATGATGAGGTCGAGTTGCTCCTTTAATGTGAGTTGGTTGGTCACAGTGTTGGGTCAATTCTTGATCATTTAGAAATTATTTAAGGCAAGATACCGCGGGGTCGTTGGGGTTAGACCAGTGCAGGTTGAAATCACCAAGGAAGATTTGTGAAATGGCTGAGTCGACATTGCTAGAGATGATTTCCATTAATTGCTCAATGAAGGGGAGATTGTCTCCCGGGGGGTGGTAAAAGGTGTGTAATTTGCAAATCGGTAGGTTGTTACTTGAGATGCTGAGGCAAAGGTATTCACAGGAGGAAGGGGAAGAGGACTTCAAGTGAGAAATTGAGTCTGTTCCTGTGAATACATGCTAGGCCCCCACCCAACTTCAGAGCTCTGTCTAGCCTGATTATATCATGAGTGGGAGGAACTAGGAGGTCTAAGCTAGGAGTGGAAGCGGGATTAAGCCAAGTTTCGGTGAGGATGATAACATCTAAGTCATTGTGTTGGATGAGGTCGAAGATATCTGAGGCATGTTTACTGGCTGATCTGAAGTTTAGTAGTATACATTTGAGACGTAATGGGTTAGGGGGGGAAAGAGACTGGGAGACCTTCACCCTGGTGAGGTTGTCAGTGTTGCTGCATCTCAGACTGCGGGGAGCTTCTCTATTCGGGTTGGAAAGGATGGAAAGTATTTGCCTTGGCGGAGTCATGCTAGATTTGGACCATGTAGAGCCAGAGTTGTGACGGTCATGGAGATCAGTGGACGCCGGGTGGGTCTCACTTCTTCTGGGGCTGGGTGGGGAATTTGGAGAGGAAAAAGGTTTCGAAATGCAGGGGGCTAACGACTGACCCCTGTGCTCACAGTCGCAAGTGGAGCCTCTGGGCCAATTTGTGGAGGAGAGGAGAGAGCTGAGCATGGGGAAAAGATCATTTGAGAGGGTTTTCAGGCCGTGTAACTCCGAAGTGAGAAGGAGCAGCTGTAGAGATATATCATCTAGGCGCGCCGCCAAGTCTGAGTGTTGGGTGAGGGGTGGAGGGTGTGAAGGAAGGGCTAATGGTGACGGGGAGACTTGGTGAAAGCCTGTGGGGTCCGCGGTGGTGGTGGGTAATTCCTGGGTAGGAAGCTGATCAATAAGTACTAGAGGACCATTTAAAGGTGAGGTTGGAGCCTTATCAAGGGGGGTGAGATCATTTGGCTGCGGGTTGGGTGCAATCAAAAACGTACTGCATGGGATTGAGTGTTCCTGCTCAGAGGAAGGCAATTTTTCATTTGGTATTAGCGAACTATTTGATGATGAAGTAGGAGCATTAGAAAGGGGGGTGAGATCCTTGAGCAGATGGTTTGGTGCAGTCAAGTCCGGAGCGACCTTGGGATTCAACGAAACCTCGTTTTTGGGTGGCGGGAAGATGGTGGAGGCTGTTGAGGGGGGAGTACTGGGTAAACCCAGCGAAGAGGTGGTGGTTGCATAGGGGACAGTGGAGTTGCTGTCTACCGCTTTTTTGAGAGTGAGGTGTATATTGGCCATCTTAACTAGGTTGTCATTAGAGGCTTGTATTAGGTTGATCCCATTATTGTAGAGGGTGATAGTGGTGGTGGCTTTGAGGGAGGGCGAGGGAGACGTTGTTAGTTTGAGACCATGTGGGGTTTTCTTAGATCCTGTTATTTACAGCATAGAGTAGAGCACAGATCGCCAGCAGGCCCATTTTCTGGTATAGAAGATGAGGTCATTAACCAGAGTACCTTTGTTTGTGCAGTAGTAGGGGTCAGAGATTAGAGTTTCTGGTCTAGCTTTGAGTATCCGATGTTTATGCTTTTTTGCCGCGTTTTTGGAGAGGTTAGTTGGGTAATTGATGATGAAGGCGTTGAGACCATTGGGATCGGGGCTTATCTCCATTTTGAACCGGAATCCTAGTGAGGAAGGGATCTCAGAGAGGGGAATATGGTGGAGAGAGGACGCGGCTTCAGTCTTAGGTCTCTCGGAGGAAAGAGGTGAGGGGGCGGGATGGCAACACGTTTGGAGGCGCAGAGATCTTGCAGTGCCACCTAGTTAAGTCATTAGAGTGTTGAAATGCACCTCATGAAATACAGGCATATCATCACGACCAGTGTTTATACCTGAGAATACAGCTGAAAGCATCCGGGAGGGTCCAGTTTTTAAAGACATTTAAAGACATTAGAGTAGTGGAATGCTCCTCATGAAATGTATGAGTAGCATCCAGACCAGAGTTTATACCTGAGAATAAAGCTGAATGCACCCAGGAAGATCCAATTTTAAAGCGGCCGTTGGTTCAAGGGCTTCAGCAGTCGATTTGGGCTTGATGTGGAAAAACCCAATAGTGAGGGAATCAGTTGTGTGATGTAGTGATTCCACAAGCGATAGCACGGCTGTTTACAATCCTGTAATGAAACTCTCAATATAACTGACAAGGATAAGGAAAATCGCCACCATTTTAAAGTCAGGCACTGCAGGGCGATCATAATGTCTTTATACCCCCGCCATTTTAGGGTCAGGCAGTGATTGGCATGGGAGTCGTATGGCAACTGAAAATGACACAGAATACAAATCTACAACTCTAAGGTTGAGAAAAATACTGCCTCCCAAAAACGCTAGTATATCACCTTGTATGACGGATGCTACATTACAGGAACATTACAGGAGCAGTGTGTCCCGCATTATTTAGAGCGCCGCCATTTTGGGTTCAGGCTACCCTTCAACGCTCATAGTAATCATTAATTGGCTAAACGCGGAGAGAAATACCTGGCGCATCAAAGTAACGGAGATGGAGGGGCCGGATTCCTCGATCATCGCGCATTTACCCTAGCCGTGTTCCATGGAGTCCCGAGTGACTCTGGCAGGGAGAGAATCGCCGCTGAACTACACTGGTTACAGGGGAGGTCGCCCTGAGTGGTGATTGCATCCGGTGGTTACCGCTAGTTCCCCGCGGTCTCGCTTCCGCAGGTACGGGCAATCTCTTGGGAATCCGCAACGGGCAGCCAGACTCCGGCCGGAATGGGACAAAGCCGAAGGGGGGGAACAGCACAGAAGGGAATTTGCACCGGAGGTCAAAAGACGCCGGAGAACAGTAACAGGCAAACCGGGCAGGACTGGCAAGGCTAGGACGAAGCCAGACAAAAGCTGGTGGACGAATGGCACTGGTGACCACTGTCTGGGGTGGCAGTGATAGAGGCAGCAATTCAATGGGAGCATAGACACAACAGGAGTACACAACCTCATTAGTCAGGAAAAATGCACAGACAACATACCACAACACATATAAGAAGTGCATCCACACAAAACAATAATGGAGACAAACATGGAGAAATGGGCCTACAATGACACACAGACAGACATACCACACCACCCATCAACTCAAAATGGTATCATAGTGTACCACATGCCTGCACATGCACAAGAATGACAAGAGACACATCAAATATGAGAGGAGAAAACACCAAGATGCACCTAAAACAAGCACGGGAACTACAATAGACCTCAGTTCATGTGACAGACACACAAGTAAGGCACACCACAATGGCAACACACATCTGAATCAAACACAACAACAAAACACACACACTGACAGGCAAATAGAACACCACACACAGAGCAACTGTCAACTGCATGAGACAACACAACACAAACACTGCACACAGCCACATCAGACACAACACATGCACATGCAAAGATACCAGTATGCTACAACAGCTAAACATCGGGGTGCACACCAGGCAAGGACAAGGCAACATACACTCACAGCACTGCATGCACACCAAGCAGTGTGTGCACAACAGACATACCAGTTACAAACAGAGATGAGTGACACAACATGAACACACACAACAACAATCTAAACATCACACAGACAACAACACACCCAGGAAGTTAAACAGTCCACAGCAAACACACCTACATCTAAGCCAACACACACAGATGCACAAGTCTGGGACACCAAAGTTGAAACAACATGATCAGAGGAAACAAGACATTGGCAATGTTGAAGTGGCATATAGAGCATGTGTCAAAGTAAACCATACCCACACAGTAACCCTTCATTTAGCAAGGACACTGACAAGGCAGACAACAGGAGTAATTATTTTTTTATTTACATTTTACACAGTTATGCAGCACAATTTAGACAAGAGCAAGGCCAGTGGCCAGTCCAAAGTGCAGATGAGGTACATGAGATCCTGCACAGGCAAGGGGCAAACAGCAGTGAACAGCAAAGCCAGTGACCAGTCCAAAGTGCAGATGAGGTACATGAGATCCTGCACAGGCAAGGGGCAAACAGCAGTGAACAGCAAGGCCAGTGACCAGTCCAAAGTGCAGATGAGGTACATGAGATCCTGCACAGGCAAGGGGCAAACAGCAGTGAACAGCAAGGCCAGTGACCAGTCCAAAGTGCAGATGAGGTACATGAGGTCCTGCACAGGCAAGGGGCAAACAGCAGTGAACATCAAGGCCAGTGGCCAGTCCAAAGTGCAGATGAGGTACATGAGATCCTGCACAGGCAAGGGGCAAACGGCAGTGAACAGCAAGGCCAGTGACCAGTCCAAAGTGCAGATGAGGTACATGAGATCCTGCACAGGCAAGGGGCAAACGGCAGTGAACAGCAAGGCCAGTGACCAGTCCAAAGTGCAGATGAGGTACATGAGAAGCTGCACAGGCAAGTCTAGAACATCAGTCAACAACAAGGCCAGTGGCCAGGACACAGTGCAGGTGAGGTACATGAGAAGCTGCACAGGCAAGTCTAGAACAACAGTCAACAACAAGGCCAAGGGCCAGTAAAAAGTGCAGAGTGAGTACATGATATCCAGCACTGGGAATGGGTGGTACTGTACCCTGCCATGGTCAGCAACACACTCAGGGTGTCAAAAATGGGCAGTCCATGGCAACACTGTGGGAGAGACGTGTGTGAGGGGGACTAACACTCAGACTTGGCTGGCAGTATGACTGGGAGGTGGCTGTCTGTCGGGGCCAGTTGTGGTACTGGCTCGGGGAGAGATAGGCCCAGCTGGGGTAGAGCCATCAGTGGTCTGGGAAGCCTGAGGGCTGCTAGGTCCAGGTGTGGTAGAGCCATCAGTGGTGTGTGAAGCCTGAGGGCTGCTAGGACCAGGTGGGGTGGTGGCACGTGGAGGTGGACTCATGCTTGCATGAGACCCAGTGTGTGTGGGAGAATCTGGAGGGGTGCCCTTCCGCTTCTTGGGGATTTGATATGGCTTCCCTGTCCTGGGAATAATGCCAAGTGGGGTGTATACAACAGGCACACTCATCACAAAAGCAGGATCATGTGCAGATGCTGGTCCCCCCTCTGGGGACGTGCTGGATTCTGCGGGACGCTTGGCCCCGGATTGCCTCTGCATCACCTGTTTACCAGGTGTCCCCCCTACAGTGGCCTCCTTTCCCTGCTTCACAGGGCTCTGGATGGGAGTTGATGTTGTGGGTGAACTTTCCTTGGAGCTCTTCTTACGTGTACTCTTAGCAGGCACCTGTTTGTCACTGGGCACGGAAACTGCGTGCTTGTCTATGCGAGACACTTTTGGAACAGGTGAGTCCTTGGCTGGGGATGCCTCTGAGGCATGTGAGCCTGAGGCCTGCTTCTTGCCATCCTTACCCTGGGTGTGGCCTGAAGGGCTTTTGCCCCTGCGCTCTGGTGTGGGTTTACCTTTCTGTGGGGATGGTGTCTGCGCCCTGGACTGCTTGGGCTGCTGCTGCCGTGTGCTGCGTGTGCTGTATCTTTCCCTTGATGTCTGGGGTGTGTGGTCACTATCATCAGATGTGGCCACTGGCAGGGTGGTGGGCCTAGGGACTGGAGCAGGACTACGGGATTGGGCAAGTTGAATGGCTGCTGTCACTGCAGAGGACAGAGACTGTACAGTCCGGTGTAGCCCACCCACGTCGGAATGAACGCTCTCCATGTAAGCCACCACCTGTGCCAATTTTTTGTCATGGTCCAGGAAGGCATTGAGGAGAGCTGTCTGACCCACACACAGCTGGCGCAAAAGGTCCACAGACTCAGCACTGATGGCAGCAGGGGGGACAGGGGCAGGGGCAGCGGTGCCTGGGATGAAGGACACTCTTCCCTTTTTTGTTGTGCGAACACGGGCAGCAACAGTGGGAGTAGCAGGGAGGGTGGGCACTGAACGCTGTGTGGTGGACGAGGAGGCAGAGTCCCCGTTTCCTGTGGCCGAAAAGATAGATGTGTCACCGCCGTCGTTAGATGACGTAGAGGTCTGCGTCTCTGGCTGTGATGCGCTGTGACATCCGTGTCACTATGCTGGTGTGCAGCAGTTGTGCTTGATGCCTCACCACTGGTGTCCGTCCCCTGTCTTTCCGTGCCCATGTGAGATGCTGCATGAGAGAGAGAGACAGGTAGGATCAGTACATTGGCATCAAGATTACAAATATCTGCAAGGAAAGCATCACTAATGATGAACAATCATCCATGTTGGACAACACCATGGGCAGTAACATTGTGCAACCTAAATCCAAACATCGAAATTACTGTGGCATAATGCAAACTTGGCATTATTCACCCATGTGATGAACACACAGCCAATTAGCCTGTTGGTGGCTCCGTCTAACCAGACACACATATCCCTCTGTGCACACCTGGGGCCCTGAGGGGGTAAAAGATTCTACTCACAACATGTTGCCACTGTCACATCTTGAGCCAGCAGAAGTGTCCAACACAGAGACAGACTCCAACATATACGCCCACAATGGCCATGAGCACATGCCATCCACCATGTCGTATCTTGGGGTACAACTACAGTTGCACATTGGTGTTAGATGTGTAGTCAGCACAAATCTGACGTCAGGCAATGCACACATTGATGATGGCACACTCAGATTATGCACTCTGCCGGACCCTGACATGGGATGTCCGTGACTACCCCAATGAAGATGATACCAAAAGGCCACAACTACAAATGTGAAGTCAAGGGCCATTACACCAATGACATGGGAAGGTACATGTAGGGGGAATGCATGCCAACTGCACCCAACACCGCGGCCACTTACACGCCATTGCATCACACTAGCAACATCACAGCCCTGCACTGGACCAGGCTTGGAGCACATGCAGCCAAACAACACCCAAAGTCACACTCACAGAACACTCACCACCAGCTTGCTGCTGATGCCCCTTCAGACGTGCATCCAGTTCAGGCTGCGTCACAGCTAAAATGCGTGCCATTAGTGGTGTCATGCTGCGCCGCGCCAACCTGCCGGCCCGAGGGATCAGCCCAAGTGTCATCTCGGCCACGTTCCTGCTCAGCCGGCAGATGTCATCCCACCTCTTGTGACAGTGGGAGCGCCATCGGTTGGAGACACCCAGAGCGCGCACCTTGCATGCAATGGCCCTCCACACGGCCTTGCGCTGGTTGACTTTGAGCTGCAGACATGGAAGACAAGAGGGTGCAATAATCAGTGTAACCTACCACCATTTCCCAGGGCAGGAGCATGACACTGACTCATCCCAACTTCAGCCATAACTTTTGCAGAGACAATAAATCTGCGACATTCAAACATCATCATGTGGCAAACACACATTAATGCATGCAGGTATGAGGGTGGACACAGTACATGCCCATCTCATAGCCATGCAGGATGCCAGCAGAGAGCAAAATGTGTATGCTGACCACATCTACTGCACATTTTTGCGAATACCAAGACATGCAGGACATTACTACATATGTTGCTGTGAATACTCACTGTGCCCAACACTGCGCAGCCCTCAAAGCACTTGCCCTTAAACAGCCACACTGTGTCATGGAGGTCACATTGAGGGACATGACCTCACAAACGCAAACCCTCATCACAAGGCCTGTTGTGTGCAATCTACTTGTCTGTAATGGCTCATTGATGGAGAGTCAAGAGGAAAAGCACAGTTTGGACACTACATTCAGTGTTGTGTCACTGTCGGATTGGGCGGTGAATGTGCAGGCCAGTTGGGGCCACACAGAGGTCCAAAATGGGACATCTGATATTTTAAATGGAGGGACTATTTGGAAACACAAACAGTGCCAACACATGCGAGTATGTGCACATGCTGGTGGTGATGGAAGGGTCTGGGCACAAGAATGTTGAAATGTACAGTGTCATAGGTGAATGACCAACAAGAGTGTCACCCTGGGGGATTGAGGTCCTGAGCATAGTGCAGAACTAGAGATGATGCACATATTGAGTCAGAAACAATTCCCTCACTACCCTCTGGACAACAACCCTAGCTAAGGCCACAGATGGGCCTGTGAAGGACATCAGGGACACACACAGACATTCAGACTGGCAATCACTGTCCTGACTCCTAAATTGAGAAGTTGCAGCCTCACTGTATGTCTGACAAGACATTACATTTCCCTCACATCTGGATGTGCAGGCAGGGAAACGTGTTGAATAGGCTAAACACACCTTCCCCCTGGAAACAGCATGCTAGGCAGTGCATGACCCAACCCCACACTCTCACGCACATACTGCAGCAGATCAACTTCATGTGTGCCCCCCCTGCACTCTCACTCACACTCTGAGATACTTACCACGACATTAGGCGCACCATATAGCCTTGGATACTGGGTGAGCACCACCAGGACCTCCAGCTCACCGGTGGTGAAGGGAATGGCACAGATCTTCTCAGTCCTCGACATCACTGTGGGCAGGAGACAGCAGCAGCGGCAGTTGGTGTTGAGGGGTCTCAGGCAGCAGTCCCTGGAGGCAGCAGCAGGTGAGGGGTCTCAGGCAGCAGTCCCTGGAGGCAGCAGCAGGTGAGGGGTCTCAGGCAGCAGTCCCTGGAGGCAGCAGCAGGTGAGGGGTCTCAGGCAGCAGTCCCTGGAGGCAGCAGCAGGTGAGGGGTCTCAGGCAGCAGGCTCAGTGAGCTGTGGAAATGTGTGGCTCTCTCACACACATATATAGCCCCCAGGGCTCATTTCTGTGGTTCTAAGCTGCTGCAATTGGTGTTCCAGGTCTGCCTCATTCAAGTACATCCAATGACCGGCCCCGCGGTGGTGGAGCACGCCTACCGCGATTTTCAAACTTGCATCAGGCTACCGCGATTGCGCTTCCCATTGGCTGGAAGGGCATGGTCCATGACGGTGACACACCGCAGGGGACAGGCGTGCGGTACCGCGGTGGTGCATCTTTCAAGTGCATCCAATGACCGGCCCGCGGTGGCGGAGCATGCCTACCGCGATTTTCAAACTTGCATCAGGCTACCGCGATTGTGCTTCCCATTGGCTGGAAGGGCATGGTCCATGGCGGTGACACACCGCAGGGGACAGGCGTGCGGTCCCGCGGTGGTGCATCTTTCAAGTGCATCCAATGACCGGCCCTCGGTGGCGGAGCACGCCTACCGCGATTTTCAAACTTGCATCAGGCTACCGCGATTGCGCTTCCCATTGGCTGTCAATGCATGGGCCATGGCGGTGACACACCGCTGGTGCAAGGCGGTAGCTACCGCGATTCCGGGCACATGCATTGCTATGAGTGACCGGGAACTGGGTGTTGGAGCATGCCAACCGCCATTAGCCATGTGTGTATGCCTAGCAATCCCGCTATGGTGTCTTGGGCCATGGCGGTGACACACCGCTGGTGCCAGGCGGTAGCTACCGCGATTCCGGGCACATGCATTGCTATGAGTGACCGGGAACTGGGTGTTGGAGCATGCCAACCGCCATTAGCCATGTGTGTATGCCTAGCAATCCCGCTATGGTGTCTTGGACCATGGCGGTGACACACCGCTGGTGCCAGGCGGTAGCTACCGCGATATGGGTGGCATACATTGCTATGAGTGACCGTGATTTGTGTGGCGGGACATGCCAACCGCCATTTGATCATGTGTATATGCCTATCACTACGGTGAGTGTGTCTTGGGCCATTGGCAGTGACACACCGCTGGTGCCTGGCGCTCGCTACGGCGAGGGTGCAGCATGACATTGTTGACTATGGGCGTGATAGTGTTGTTTGAGCACGTTTAAGGCACCAATGGACACATCGTGCTGTGTCAATGTCATGGGTCATATCTGTACTTCGAACAGTGGTCACTTACAAAATATCATGGCACTGGATGTAATTTAAATGGGCTATAGTTAGTAATGACAGCCTTAACTTCATATCTAACACCAAATGCCACACTGAAAGAACTAATGGGGCACATTACTTCTACACAATGTCATATCTGAGCCCACATTTACACACATTTTCATATCTGTCAACAAAATTTAGCCCCAATTTCATGTCACCATATTTTGGCCCCAATTTCATATCTGACCCCCAAATTTATCCCCAATTTCATATATGTCACCACATTTTAGCCCCAATTTCATATCCGACACCAAAAACTTACCCCCAATTTCATATCTGATCCCAATATTTAGACACATATTCATATCTCACACAATATGTCACAATACATTACATGATTTTACAAACATTTCAGCATTATTTTCATTACTCACCACATATGTCACACTGTTGTCTGTTTGGTAACACCTATTACAGCCTTCATGTAATGTTATTGTTTACAATAGCAAATCCAACAGTGTATGTCCACATGGACATGTGTGTGCTCTACATACTCAAGGATGTTAATTACATCACCGGCACACTTGGCATTCTGTACATCCTTATTATTTTTCACTTGTATCTATGCCTTTGGGTATGTTTTGTCTCCATATCTGCCAAAGGTTATCACCATTAGTTGTGTCATTGTGTCTGGTATGTGCTCATGTTGTTCGGCCTGTCATATGTGATTTTGTTACATGTATATTTCCACATTTGTGAGTATGTTGATAGTGGATTTGATGTGTGTGGTGTGTTACGTTGGTACTCACCAAGGACAGGTGCATTGACCTTGTTCACATAAAGATTGTTGGCTTGGATGATGGAGTGTAGCCAAAAGTGGTGATGGTGCTCACTGACTGGTAACTTTGATATGGCATCTGTGAACAGTAGACGGTGTGCCACAATTGGCTGCACATTGATGTGATGCGTGTGCTTTCATTTGCAGTAATTGTGTGCAGTGTTGGCAGGGTGCACAAGTAGGACACGTGTGCAGTGATTTTAAACCAACACGAGTGGATAAGCCTGCTATGGCGTAGTAGCCTTTCTGGGGCACAAGCTGTTCCTGCGCAGTGTGGGTGAACTGAAGGTGCTGTTGAATCAAGCTAATGATGGCATCCAAGACAGGTGAGATATACCTTGATAGGGCTGGCTGTGACACTCATCCAACTCTAACTTTTGTTGTTTTGAAGGTACCAGAGGCCAACAAGTGATGCACAGCCAGCATCTTTGTCTGCGGAGGGATGTTGATAGTCCGCTGTGTTGGTCCTGACAGCCTGTGGGGAATGTGGCTCTGGATGCTTTTGATGTTTGTCCTTTAGTACCTGTGTTGTGCAATGACATCCGCTGGTGTTATGTGTATGAGGCTGTTGTGTTTTTGTTATGTACTCAGTATATTCATGCGCTGACTTGTAGGTATACTGGTGTGGGTTTGTCATGGTGGTGTTGTAGGTTGTTTTTGTGGCACTGTTGTGTCTCCAAGCAGCTGGATGATTGGCTCCATGGCAACTGTTGTACTTCAGTTGTGTGTTTGGGCAGTGCTACCTTCATACTGCATGTCATAGTGCAACTTAAGTGCAGATTAACGTTTGTCTGCAGTCCTTTTGGATCACGTACCTTAGCCACTTTTTGTGTGCCACATTGACAATCTGTCTGCTAGTTGATGATATTGTGCAGTGGTGTCATTGTGTCTTGATCCACGGCGACACAGAATCTGCAAATGCTTTTCATTATTAGTCATTGACTGACTTTGAATTGTGATTACCAGCATGTATGGCATGTCTACTGATGACAGTGGATATTAGCACAGGCTTGTGAATATGTATTGAATGTCTCTAAACTTGTGTAGATTTGAAGTGGCTCAAATTCCATAATGAGTCCTTCAGAACTAGACAAATTGTGTCATTGATGTGTCCCCTGTCATGATTGCACAAGAATGTGTGGCAGGTACAGCAGCCACTTGGAAGCCAGCAGTGTTTCTGTTTCACACATGTCCTGTATCATATACTGTCAGGGCTGTTTACACAAGAGTTTGAAATGTGACTATTAGCATTCACAGAGACAGTTTCCATGTTGGTTGTTCTCACTGTGCGAATACTGAACAAGTGTACAACAATGTTTTCTCAAGGTGTCACAACATTTGACTTGCACTGTATGCTGCATTGTGATGCCAGTCAATGTTTGCGCTGTGTCAATCAAAAGCTTCGGATTTGTGCACATCTCATGTTCTGTTGCAATGACGTGTCCCCTTTCATCTCACCTAGGAGGAGACCTAATGTGTATCGTCCAGTCACCCTGCTGGCTAACATTGAGGATGATGACATAATACGCAGATTCCGTCTGGACCGCACAAACATCCAAGACCTGTGTGCCATGTTGGAGCCACACCTGCGGGCTGGCAGGACATACCTAACAGCATTGACAACTGAATCGAAGGTGATGGCGGCACTGCATTTCCTGGCTAGTGGGTCATTCCAGGAGACGGTGGGCATTGCAGGGGGGATGTCTCAGCCCACCTTCAGCATGGTGCTACGGGATTTCCTGTCGGCCATGATGCAATACAAAGACCGATACATAAGTTTTCCAAGGAGGGCGGCTTTGGCGGATGTGAAGGCGGATTTTTATGCCCTTGGTCACATCCCTAATGTTGTAGGTGCTATTGACTGCACACATGTTGGCCTGGTTCCACCACAGGCACGGGAACACATATATAGGAATCGTAAACATTCACATTCCATCAATGTGCAGGTGGTGTGCCAGGCCGATATGATCATATCGCATGTCTGTGCCAAGTTTCCCAGCTCTGCACATGATTCCTACATCATGCGCAACAACATTGTTCCCCAGCTGATGGCCAATCTACTTCCGGAGCGGGCATGGATTGTGGGTGAGTGGGCAGAGTCAAGTTGTGTGCTGTGTGTGCCATGCTGTCCTCTGCCACAGTTGTATCACTTGATCTGTATGTGTTTTTCACACCTAGGTGACTCAGCATATCCCACAGACCTTGGTTGCTGAGCCCACTACGCAATCCTAGGACACCGTCTGAAGTCCGCTACAACAATGCCCATGGGAGAACACGTCGGGTGGTGGAGCAAACCTTTGGTCTCCTAAACTTGAGATTTCGCTGCCTGGACAGGACAGGAGGGGCACTCATGTACTCACCCAAAAAGGTGTGTCAGATAGTGGTAGCATGCTGCATGCTGCACAACCTGGCCTTACGGAGAGAAATCCCCCATATCCTGGAGGATGATGACCAGCCGAGGCCCCCACCTGCAAGCCCACAAATGTCCGGTGACGAGGATAGTGGAGAGGAGGAAGGTGTCGACCAGCGTCAGCAGCTCATCAACCGCTACTTCACTTGAAGGTGAGTGACAATGTACAACTGGTCCATTGTCTGTTGATGTAGTTGTTTGCGTAAAGGTCTATGTGATCTTTGTGACTGCATCCTGTTGTTGACTCAGTCCTGGCTGCCTATGTGTTGGGTACATGGTAGTTTGGCACAGCTAAAGGATGTCTATGTTGGTACTGTTGCACATTGTAATGTGTGCATATTGGAGTACGTTGATGACATGTGTTGTGTGATGGCTGTGATGCCACCACCTGACTAGTGACTTTTGTTCTGTTGTGTTTTGCTAGGTCCCTTCTGCCTCTCCTTGCCTACAGAGAATCCATGCTCCTGTGACATTGTAACCATGGTAAACATTGCACATACTGTGATAAACATGGAGCAGACACAACTACATTGGTGCGTAATTGTTGTTTATTTTCAATGGGTATATGTGAGAGGGAAGTGGAAATTTACATAAGTGTGAATGGTGAATCAATGAGTTGGCAGTGATGGTAGATGAGACAATCGAGTAGGCACCACATTAATGTGGTGACACAGTCCAACAGACGGATGCCATTACCATGGCAGTGTGGCTAAGGACAGTGTACAAAGTCAATGGCAGGGTGAAGAGTGTTGCCATCATGGCTGGCTCTTTGACTGGCGTTTGGCAGGTGCTTTGCCACGGGTGAGTCCCAAGTTTTTCTTTGGACGGCCCCTTCTTCTTTTGGCAGGGGGGGCATCGTCTGCTGGGACAGTGGGGTCTGAGGAGTCACCCCTCTCCGTGCCCGCAGGGGTGGATGATGAACTGTCATCCTGCGTGGCAACGGGGGGAGGTGGAGGTGTGGTATGTGGCACTGGCCTGTCCCTCTGTACCGCCACGTACTGGCCCATGAGGTCCACTATTTGTCCCATACAGTTGTCCATGGACCTCAGCAGACGTTGGAGCTCCAGGGCATCTTCGTGGACCTGGCCCATTTGTGCCTGTGTGTATTCATAGGCACCAACAACTCTGGTGATGTTAGCCAGGGCTTCGGTCACAGTGTCCTGTGGTGTTGGAGTCCCACTTGTCCTCCCACCTACCCTGCTATCACTGACCTGTTGCCTCACCATTCTAGGCACACACCTACTCTCCCTGCCCTCTGCAGTTGTTGGTGTGGGCTGGGCATCCTCTGGGGCAGGGTGATTGTTGCAGGCAGCAGTGGTAGTGGTGGTGGTGGTGGCGGCACAGGTTCCAGCAGGGGTCAGCGTTGATGTTGTTGCTGAGGGTGGGGGGGCAGTGGGGTCATGTGACCGGTTGCGCCCTGGCACACCAGATGGGTCGGCTTGGAGCTCCTCATCCAAAGAATCCAGGGACTCCGCATCAGAGTGTCCATGTTCCGGGGGAGGAGACTGGCTCTGCAGGTTGAGGTTGTCGTCCTCTGCAGTCAGTTGTTGGTCACCTGTGGAACAGAGGGTACATAGTCATTGACTTACACCCATCAGGCTTGCTGTGTTTGATGTCTCTTATTTACATGTAATGCAACACACAGTTACATATTTCATAAATTGTATGTCTGCGCAGTGATGTGCGTCATGACATGATGTGGAGGTACATACATCTTTTCCATGGTGTGACAAGTCATTGGATACCATGCCCCACGTGAAGCTCTTAGTATTTGACTGAAAGGTTGTCATCTGACAACTGGCTGCTATACAACTTGATGTGATGCATCTTTGCTGATTACTCTTCCTGGCAGATGTTACATATGCACATGTACTAGCCATTGTACCATTGTTATCTCATGCAAACCTTTGTAATGTTCTGGGCTTGGATTTCATTGTTCAACAGACCATGCCTGTTTATTGTTACTATGGTCCTTGATGCTCAGCACCCATGGAATTTACAGATAGCATTCGGTGCAGTGCATATATGGCCCCTGATTTGCTTACACATGGGTTTAGTTGAGTCACAGTTCTGTTTCTGTCACAGTTACATACGCTTAGCTGTCTGCATACTATCAATTGCTATTTTATTGGGGTGTATTTTGTTGTGATGTGAGGCCTTGTGTTGTCATTAGCTCAATGCTTTTGTTGAGGAATGGTGGGGTGCATGCACTGTCTGCTTACCTGTCCAGTTGTCATTTTTAGGTGGACTTTCTGACACATGCTTCTGGGTGGGGGGAGTGCTCCTCCTTCTGAGAGGTGTGACAGGGGTGGCTGGTGGGAGTTGGAGTGAGGGTGAAGCACACAATGGCTGAGACATGCTTCTGGGTTGGGGGAGTAGTCCATCCTGCTCAGCTGTGGGACAAGGGGGCCTGGTGGGAGTTGTAGTGCAGGCCTCCCTATTCCAGACACACCTCCATGGAAAGATGGCTACCTACCTGTTAGGTGAGGGTGAAGCACACAATGGCTGAGACATGCTTCTGGGTTGGGGGAGTAGTCCATCCTGCTCAGCTGTGGGACAAGGGGGCCTGGTGGGAGTTGTAGTGCAGGCCTCCCTATTCCAAACACACTTCCCTGGAAAGATGGCTACCTACCTGTTAGGTGATGGTGAAGCACACAATGGCTGCCACATGGTTCTGGGTGGGGGGAGTAGTCCATCCTGCTCAGCTGTGGGACAAGGGAGCCTGGTGGGAGTTGTAGTGCAGGCCTCCCTATTCCAAACACACCTCCCTGGAAAGATGGCTACCTACCTGTTAGGTGAGGGTGAAGCACACACTGGCTGCCACATGGTTCTGGGTGGGAGGAGTAGTCCATCCTGCTCAGCTGTGGGACAAGGGAGCCTGGTGGGAGTTGTAGTGCAGGCCTCCCTATTCCAAACACACCTCCCTGGAAAGATGGCTACCTACCTGTTAGGTGAGGGTGAAGCACACAATGGCTGCCACATGGTTCTGGGTGGGGGGAGTAGTCCATCCTGCTCAGCTGTGGGACAAGGGGGCCTGGTGGGAGTTGTAGTGCAGGCCTCCATATTCCAAACACACCTCCCTGGAAAGATGGCTACCTACCTGTTAGGTGAGGGTGAAGCACACAATGGCTGCCACATGGTTCTGGGTGGGAGGGAGTGCTCCATCCTGCTGAGGGATGGGGCAGGGTGTGCCAGGTGGGAGTTGTAGTGCAGGCCTCCCTATTCCAAACACACCTCCCTGGAAAGATGGCTACCTACCTGTTAGGTGAGGGTGAAGCACACACTGGCTGCCACATGGTTCTGGGTGGGAGGGAGTGCTCCATCCTGCTGAGGGATGGGGCAGGGTGTGCCTGGTGGGAGTTGTTGTGCAGGCCTCCCTATTCCAAACACACCTCCCTGGAAAGATGGCTACCTACCTGTTAGGTGAGGGTGAAGCACACAATGGCTGCCACATGGTTCTGGGTGGGAGGGAGTGCTCCATCCTGCTGAGGGATGGGGCAGGGTGTGCCTGGTAGGAGTTGTAGTGCAGGCCTCCCTATTCCAAACACACCTCCCTGGAAAGATGGCTACCTACCTGTTAGGTGAGGGTGAAGCACACAATGGCTGAGACATGCTTCTGGGTGGGGGGCAGTGCTCCTCCTTCTGAGAGGTGGGAGAGGGGTGGCTGGTGGGAGTTGTAGTGCTGCTTGCCTGGACACATACAACACAGTTGATGTTGTGTACCTTTGTGATGATTCAGATGGGGTGAATGTTAAATCAGTGAGACCTGTGTTTTGTATTGGGGTGCAGATGAATGTACTTGTGCCTCAGAGTTGTAGCTTTGTAGTTGTACAAGACAGTACATGGCAGTTTCATGGTATACATTAGTTGGTACTTACCAGCCTCCACTCCGCCGGGTATTCCTTCAAGACTCTCTGGATGCAGTATGGCAAGCACCTTCTCCTCCCACGCAGAGAATGGTTTTGGTGGAATGGGAGGGCCTCCACCAGTCGCATCAGCCAGCTCACGGTTCTTGGCCCTCTTCTTCTTGACAACACTCTTCAGGTCATGCCACCGCCTCTGGATTTCCTGCTTGTTGCGGGGCACGTTCCCTACTGCATTGACCTTGTCCACTATCCTTACCCACATGTTTGTTCTTGTGGCTAATGGTGTCTGTTGGACCATGCTACCAAAGAGTTGTGGTTCTACTCTAATTATCTCATCTACCATTACTGTCAACTCAGTGTCTGTGAATTTTGGCATTTTATGTGGTGCCATGGTGTGTGCTGTGCTGATGTTTTGGGGTGCAGTTGTGAGGGTGGTGTGGGTGGTGTAGGTGGTGTGTGTTGTGGTGGTGGTGTGATGTGTGCAGGTTTGGCTCTCCTTAGTGCTCTGGTGTTGTTTTTTTCTGTTGAGTCGTTTTGCAAAGGATTGTGGTCAGGGAAGGGGCTGGTTTTATGCTCAGCTATGTGGGTGTGTCAAGATGGTGTAATGCTGTCAGGTGTGCTGTGTGGGTTGTCCTGTGATTTGTATATTTGAATTTGCCATGGGGGTGTGTCATTGGGATGTTTCAGGTTATTTTGGGGGCAGGGCTAGTTGCCTGTGTGCATTTGGTGACCTTATTGTGTGTTTCTTTCCTTGGCCGCCATTTTGTTGACGGAGCATCCGCAGCGATGGCTATGCTGCATGCCTTCCGCCGTATCTCACATTTATTACTGTTAGCGACCGCGGCGGTCGGATACAGTGGAACGTACCGCTGTGACATCGGGGATATCATTGGCGGTCACTCCGCGTGCCTGGCGGCGGTTTTGTGTGTTAACGCTGGGAAACCGACGGTCGCGGTTGGATTTTCCCCATCTCCGCCGTCTACGGGCGATTTTTCGATGCCTCCTTCCACCACGGTTGGAATATTTTGGCGGTTGATCCTAATAGGGTCGGCGGTGTTTCCGCAGTACCTGCGGACGGTGATTTTCCGCTACCATGGAGGTTGGATTTTTTTCCGCCAGTCATCGTAATGACCCTCTTAGAGTAGATTTTTTTTTTTTATTAAGGTTATATTATATAAGTAAGGACAATATACAAAATTAAAACATAGTTTATTTTGAGGGAAATAACATATTTTGGATATGTTTATTCACATACATTACATTTTTGAAAAAATATTTTTTTAACATTTTGATATTGTAGAAAATAGGTAAGTATATTTTGTAACAGCAAACATTTTTTACAATTTTTATTATGCTATTTTTGTAACATACAGTATTTTTGATACATTTGTTTACAATTTTGTTATTGCATTTTTAACATTGACTAAATGTTTGGCTTGTAAGTTAAATAATATCACATTATACATATTTTGCAAAACAACTTATGGTATTAGAATGTATTATATATTTTTGTACATGTAATATATATTTTTAAGTAATATTATTAATATTTGAAATATTAATTATATTAATTAATACATTGTAAATTTTATAAACAATTATGAATTACAACAGGTAAGTTTTAAAGAAACATGTTATACATTTTTTAGTATTTTTACAAAAGTATTTTATATAATACAAATTAATAAGTAATTGTAATAATTATTAATATGTTTTAAATTAATTATTATTATAATTGTACAATGCAGAAAAAATATTAATTTATTTTTAACATATTTTGGTAATATTGTAACATTTTTTAAAATATATAAGTTGTACATTTGTCACTGTATGGTATGTTTACTAATTATTTTCTATGTATATAATTATTTAGGTAGCCATTTTAGTTTTACAGGTACTATTTTGTAACTGTAACTGTTGTTTTGGGTTATTTCACAAGGGGAGAAGCTCGCGGTTAGATGCTGCGTCGCGTGGAGGAAGGTAAGTGTAATTTTCTTTAATTAAACTATGGGCCCGATTCTGATGCGGGTTGGAAAAGCTTCCCGACCGATGGCCTGATTCTGATGCGGTTAGGAAGGCCTCCTAACGGCATTTGCTCCTTCCAAATCGGATCGGGAACGTGTCTTCCCGACCGAGGGCCCAATTCTGATGCGGTTAGGAACAAATGTTCCCATTGAAGTCAATGGGAGTTCAACCAAATCGTATCTGGAAACATCCGGATGCATCCTACTCTGCCGGTTGGACTTTCCCGATCCGAGTGGGTCGGAAACCATTTCCCAACCGATTCGGTCGGGAAGCTTTTCCAACCCGCATCAGAATCGGGCCCTATGTTTTAAGTTGTATTTGCATGTAGTTATGTGGTAGGTAGTATGTGTAGTGTTAGGTGGTTGTGTTTTTGGTATATTTCAGGTGTTTGGTATGTTTTAGCGAGATGTCGTGAATTTGATTTTGAGGCCTAGTGGAGAGAGGGTAGGATATGTATAGAGATATGTGAAAATGGTAGTTGAAGTGTTTATAGATATGATGTATTCTAGTGTATGTGTATGTTTGTGTGGGTGGGTATGTTTATTTTCATTTTTACAGGTATCGGTATCGGAATCGCGTTTTGCAGAAGATAGCGTTTTTTTTTATTAAGAAGTGTGTTTAGTATTTTATACTAATATTTATTTAACACTTTCTTAATTTTTCGGTTGTTCCTGGAGCGTTTCTTTTAAAAAAATATTTTCGGTTTTTTATGGTTTATCCCTTTGGATTTTTCGAGCCTGGATTTATAATTGGGAACAGTTGTATTTTTGAATTTTTTGGGGGTTATTTTCCACTTTTATTTGGATGAAGGAGATACCTGGATGGATTACTGGTATTTGGATTACGTTCTCTTCAGCTACAAAAACGTAAGTAATTTATTTAATAATTGTGGGAGGGTAATGTTAAGTATAATATGTTATAATTGTTGTATTTTTTGTAAAATATAATTAATATGTCAATATATATTTGTATTATTTGTTTATATATATATATGACAAATTATTTATATTTTGCAAAGTGAGGAAAGTTTATATGTACAGTTGCAGTTTGTGTAATGTAAAAAATCATTTTTACATTATTTTAGATTAGTAATTTAAAGTATCGTTTTTGCTATTAGTGAAAGGTATTCTAGGCCTCTTGTAGTTGGGTATATTGTTACCTGACCTTGTAGTAAGTTGTAAATTTTTTTTGTTTGCTTAGTTAGTTTAGGGCCTATTTGGGTCACAGATTGTTCCATTCTAAGAGGGTCATTGCGATGGCGGGCGGACAAAGTCCGCCCGCCACCGCAACGGCAAACGGGACCGCCCGCAAGAGGTGCGGCAGTCCCGCCATGTGTATTAGGATGCCACCACCACGGTGGCATCCCGTATTGTTCACATTGCGGCGGGCGGTGCTGTCAGCAGCACCCGCCGCAATGTGAAGAACGCATGTTGTGCATTTGAATGCACAACGTGACAGGCACCGCGCGGTGCCTGCCACCTTGTGCATTCAAATGTAGGGGGGTACCATATGTGCACCCCCCACGACCGTGGGGGCCCCCAACGGGCCCACAGAAGCAAAGACCACATGCCTTTCCATGGCGGCAACACTGCCATGGAAAGGCTGCTTTCCACCACCATCCTGATATGGTTGGCGGTGTCTTGCAGACACCGCCACCATGTTAGAGCCCTTTTCTGCCCGGTCGACGAGTCGACCGGCGGAAAAGCGGCGGACGGTCTTTCCATCCGCCTGGGTCCCCACTGCCATCGTAATATGGCGGGGTGAAATGTTATGCGGGCGTACGGAAATGGCGGGCGGATCGCCACCGCCATACGGGCGGTGGCGATCCGCCCGCTATTATAATGACCCCCTAAGTTCCTGATAACTTTGTTCTTTTTGGAGGGCTTGGAGTAGTTTATGTAGGGTAGGTATTCCTCTCCCTGTTGTTGATTGGAAGGCATTATGCCATTCTTCAACAGCATTGTTGGTTTTGGCTTCTTTGTTTAGTGTACTCAAGTACACATTCCACCATGGAATGTGGAATTTGGGTAGTCTTCTGTGGCCTGATCTGTGAAGTCTTCCCACCCAGGTATCTTCGAAGTAATCTAACAGTGGGCTTAGTTTTTCTTCATGTGTTTTATAGTAGGGGCTGTCTATGAGGAGGTTATAGCGTTCTGCTACGTCAGTTACTGGGACATAGGCCAGTGCTATTAATTTTTTTACTTGGTAGGCAAAACTGCTGTTAGTTGCATATTCTACACTATGGGGCCGATTCCGATTCAGGCCGGAAATCTCTCCGACCGAGCCGGATCCGGAGAGATTTCCGACCGAATCGGACCCTAGCAGTCCGACCGAACGAGTACGATGCGTTCGTATGCTATCGGACTCGATTCGGTCGGACTCCCATTGAAGTCAATGGGAGCCGGTCGTACAACGCGTATGCGGGCTCCCATTGACTCAATGGGTGCGAGGCGAACAAGGGCGCCCCCTACAGCGGGTACGCGTCGAACCGGGTCGCGCCGTACATGCACAGGTAGGGGGGACCCATGGGTCCCCCTGTGTGCGACTCGCGTGGCTACACGTACAGGGTGGTCCGACACGGACCCCCAAAGTGCGGCTCCAACTGCTCTTTCGAGCCGGGCGGCGCGAGTCGGTCGGACTGCTCGCGGCGCGCATTGTACTTACCCGGCCGGGGAACGTATCCATTGCGCGGTGCGAGTCGGTCAGAGCGGTTGGGTCCCGCGAACGAGTCGGTCGGCGATTTCGCGTACGCTCGCATCGTACTCGCTCGCCCGGACGCACGTCCGACTCGGTCGGGAAACAGGGCTCCGAATCGGATCCGGTAATGCCGAATCCGATTCGGAGCCCTACCGGCTGAGATCGGAATCGGCCCCTTAGGGTTGACTTTTGCAGATGTCTCTATAGACACTGAGTAAAGTGGTAGTAGCAACCTTGGATTGCTGTATGTGGGTAGGTTTTTAGTATACTATTAATCATGGCTTGCTCAAAATCAATGATAATTTTTGAGGGAAATAGTTATTGGTTTTATCTTTTACTTCGTTTAGAATTTCTAAGTAGGTAGTTTTGTTGTTTATTGGGAAGTAGGGTTTAGATGAATGGAATATTCGTATTTTGAAAAAAAACATGTATTGTGTACATTTGGTAAAATGGTTTTGGACAAATTTTGAATGTTCAATCCATCATCCAGTTGTGACATTGCTGTAATTTAATTAAATTGTTTGCAGTAGCAAACATGATTATTCTTTTTGTGGGCATTTATTGTCAAATAGTATAAATGGTTCATTACTGTGTGTTATAGTTAGTTCAGGGGGAATTTCTACCTCCTGAAAAGTTTTAGGTGCAGGTGGAGTTTTTGTAGTGGCTTTCTTTTGTCTAGCTATGGTTCTTTTTAAACAATGAATAGAGGGTAATTGGCTAGATGCATGGTGGGTTATTCTTAGTAACTGCTGTTTTAGGATTTCGGTGGTAGGTCTATCTGTGCTAGTGCTAGCTTCTTTTATTGTATCTAGAGCATCTCTTACTTCAATCTCAGTTACATTTGGGGGTGATTATGTTCTTTTACATTTACAACAGTTGTTTCCTGTGTAATAGCTCTTCCAAAGCATTTATATGAATAATATTTACTGCATTTCCAAAATACTTTTAAACCGGTTTGTTTTTCTTGTGTGTATACATAACCCATATAACACAATAACATTTTTCCTTTTTGCGACGTAATAAATTGTGCGCCTTCAGTCATGGTGGTGTTTTTAGTTCTAAGGGAAATATTTATAAAAATTAATTGAAATAATCAAGTCTATTTTTTAGAGAAATACATATACATTTGTTTGCATATACTTACAATGTTGCTTTTGATGTTTGCAGAAATTTTCTTGAATATTTTCCAACTTCAGTTGTTGTTTTCTTGATGATGTATCGGTTGGGGGAAAAATGTAATATTAATATTTTTGTTCTAATGTTTTGTAGGTGATGGGGACATTCTGGCTAAGTGTTTTTTGGCTGGGGATTTTAGGGAGACTTTTAGTTTAATTTTGTAATATACTTACTTTTTTTATGTTTAATGTTGATGAAGTCGAAGTAGTTTTTGGTTCTTTTTGAAGGTATCTGTAGAGGAGATATAAGTTTAAGAAAAATATATTAGTGTATTATATATTTAGATATTTTTTGGTGAAGAGTATAGGTAGTTTGCAATTTTATAAGCAGTTTTACTTACTTGGTGCAGTAGCAAAGATGTTTTCTGTAATGGGAATCTGCGTTCTGGAAGTAATCCGGCAGAGTCTCCTCTTCTTTTTCGTGTAGAGTTGTAGTGTATATTAAAGGTAAAATTTTGTTGTTTATATAGTGTTTGTGTAATTGATAGAGTAATTTCATTGGTGTATGTTATTAGTGTGAGGTTTTTATTCGTTGTTGTTGGTTACTTTTTTCTTTTTTGGCAGTTGTATTCCATATATGGAAAACGCTAATTAAGAAGTTTTTAGTGTTAAATATTTTTTTTTTTCAGATTTGTGTGGTTTTATATATTTAAAATTGAATATAATGTTAAATTTGTATGTGTTACTGTTAATATTATTGTTTATAAGGCATATATAAATATTATGTGTTGTGTTTAATATTTTTATATATTTATGTGTTATAATTATATTTTTATATAGTTTGTAAATGTGTCGGGAGCTTTTATATTGTGAAAATATAATTTTGGTGTGAAGATATGTAGGTATGTTTAATTTTTTACAAGTTGATATTTGTATAAAATCGATAATTTAGGTGTCTATATTTTTATATTCGATATTTAAGACTTTATGTATGTTTTTAAAGCAATGTCGATAAATTTTTTTACGATATTTGGGTTTTCGATAATGTTGTGAACGATATTTATTGTAGTCGATAATGTTGTTTCGATATTAGTGTTATTTAATAAATAAATATTGTTTGTCGATATTAGTGTAATCGATAATTTGGCGCTGATATTTTTGCATGTCGATATAGTTGTCGTCGATATTATGTCAGTGATCCATTAATAATTATTGTCCAACACGGGGCGATAATGTGGTTTAGGTTATGTACTATTTTAGCAGGAAGAGGATCTTTGGGGTGTGGAGACGGCTTTAATTTCTCGATTATATTAAAGACTTCCAGTTCAGTCATGGGTTTGACATTTGACCAACTGGCGCTGTTTTTCAATTGTGTGTTGGAAGGGTTGTCGTCCGTACCAATCGGTGTTGATTGATTATAGGAAAGTTCGGGTGGTCGGGCTGATGTAGAGGCAGGAGGGTTGGTGAGAATGGTTAAGGGAAGTGAAAGGGAGGTGACTTGAAGGAAGGATTGATCAATTTTAGCGATTTTATCCGTGAAGAAGTTGGCAATTTCATCACATCTTTCTTTGGAGGCTATTATTTTGTGTGGGGCAGAAGAGGTTTGTCGTTTGACTATGTTAAATAGCTCTCTGGGCCTGTTCTTTGCACGGTCCAGTTGGATACGAAAGAAGGAGGCTTTTTCTCAGAAAATGTGCTTCTTATAGGCTAGCCTAGCAGCTCTGAGGCGAGTTAGCTGTAATGATGAGGGGTTTTGTTTCCATGTCCTTTCAGCTAGTCTGAGTTGTCTTCTTTCATTGTTGAGATCAGAGTTAAACCATGATTTCGATTGAGTTGATCTTTGTTATTTAAGTTTGAGAGGTGCCACTTGGTCGAGAACTTCTGTTACCGCCTTGTTGAAGTGGTCAGTGAGCTCACTTGCGTTTTGAGAGTGCAGGAGACGTTGAAGTTGTTCACTAATCTTAGATTCAAGTTCCGTTGAATGGACATGATTGAGGTTTCTGGTCCACAGCTTAGGTTTGTTAGTAGAGTCCGCGTGAGGTTTAGCGATGTTCTTGATGTTGAAGAGTATGAGATGGTGGTCAGACCAGTCAACGGGGACGATGTCATTAAGGGAGATCAGTTCATTACTTGTGATAATTGCGTCTAGGGTAGCGCCTTTGATGTGGGTTGGTTTATTGCAGAGTTGCTTTAGATCATTAATCTCAAGAAGGTTCGTGAGGCACTTGACTGTGGAGCCTTCTGTGTTGTTCCAATGAATGTTAAAATCTCCCAAAAACACGTCCTTCGAGTCGGACAGGGAGAACTGAGTAAGTAAATCAGAGAAATCTTCTGTGAAGAGTGGGCGATCTCCAGGTGGGTGAAAGATAGTGTGTAGTTTGATGGGTGGAGAGCCTTTGTTGTTAAGTTCAACGCCGAAATATTCAAAGGTCGAGTATTCGGCATTCTTTAGCATGGAAAGTTGGATTTCTGCTTTGTGGATTAAGGCTAGACCTCCACCTGTTCTTTCAGTCATGTCATGTCTAATGATGGAGTACCCAGGAGGAATAAGTAGGTCAAGAATGACTATTGAGTGGTCATTGAGCCAAGATTCTGTAAGGAGAGCAATGTCAATTCCCTCACTAAGAATGGTTTCAGCGATCTCCGTAGCATGTTGTGCTGCCGATCTACAACTGACGAGCATGCAAGAAAGAGGGCAGGGATTATCCTTAGCAGATTTGAGGGTATTGATGGTGGTGTATTGTGCAAGAGGTCTGGGCGAGTTAGGAATTACGTGGATTCTATTTAAGCCCACAATAACTGGGATTGTGGAGGTGGGAAAATTTGCTGCCGTCTGGTTCTTAGGGAGGTAGGAATCACTGATAGCATTCGCTTCCAGAGCTGAGAGAGGGCAGTGTGCACGGTGCAGCCTGTGGGCCCGCTGGTGAAGGGGAATGGTAGGCCAAGGCAGGTATTGCAGGGAATTCAAGTAACCTGTAGGTGAAGTTTCATAAGTGTGAGAGTGGGCAAGGATGTTCTGGTTTAAGAAATCCTGTCTAAGGTGCGCTAAGTCAGTCGTGAGAGAGTTGAGTTTACGATTCATTCTGTTCAGAATCTATGTGAGAGATTTGGAGGAGCTTCCCGCATTGAGGGTGTGGGGAGGTGCCGTGAGATCTGCGTACAAGGGAGAGGGGATCACTGCATTAAGGGGGTGGTCCGTGTCGTTAGGACTAGAATTGAAGATAATCTGAGTGGGATGCTTAGGGACTGCCTTGTGAAGGGGTGGAGTGTCGGCTGAGTAATTAGTCGATGATGTTCTCGGGGTAGGGGCCACATCGCAAAGACAGCTGTGGGTCTCATTCGTTGCTGAGAGATTGGCCGTATTGAGAGGGTTGTAGTGGATCTCATTAGTTGCTGAGTGATAGGACGTCAAGGTGGGAGCAGGAGCTGACCATCTAGCAGACAATTTTATACGGTGAGTGTTGAAGGGGGAATCACGGTTGTTAGTTGTGACTGGGTGAACCCGAGCGTTGGTGAGAGTGGGGGAATAAGCTGCCCATTCTGAGTGAAGGGGGCAAGGAGCTCTACGCTATAGGGGTGATCCGTAACAAAGGCCTTGGTATTGTTCCTCTTCTGAGTGGGTTTAACAGTATTCCCCAGAGGAGAAGTTCAATTCAAAAACACAATTTTGGTGCTTAAAGCAGGACTGGAAGAAACATCAATAGGAATTAAATTAAAACTCATTACACAGAGTTGCTCTTCAAAATTAATTCCAAAATCTGTTGATTTTGAAGAGATTATAGAAAAGGTGAAGTTCATAATACCACTGATATCTTTCTCAAATGTTGCCTTCACAAAATAACTGGAATTTAATATCCATTGAGGAAGAATAGAATTTAGGGGCCGATTACGATGGCGGTCGGTGGTAGTACCGCGGTGCCGGCGGTGCGGAAAAATGCCTTTTACCGCCCGCCAGCAGCGGTCCTCACGGCCGCCATATTATGAAGGGCAAATATGCCCCATTTCCCGACCTCCGCGGTGCAACGCCGACCGCCATGAAATTGCGCCCGCCACCGCGCCGGTGGGAGCCAATGGAGACTCACCGCCGTGCGGAATGACGTCCCGTCCGCTCAACAAATTACGATGCGCCAAACAACCCGTCGAACCGCAGGGAGAAACCGCCCTTCCAGACACGGCGGAATCTCGACAGCGGAGCGTGAAGCGAGACTTCCGGAGCCCTCCACCCGGAGCCGAACGCCATGGATCCAGCACTACACGTCCTCCCGGTGCTGTACGTGATACATCACCAGGCCAACATCGCCCGCCGCGGACGCCGCCGCAGGTACGTAAACAAAACACAATACAACACAAAACAGAACACAAATTCCACGGGCTGAAACAGGGCACCTGGCCACACCAGACACACTGGTGTGGACAGGAACACATCCATCAGTGTACCCACACATGTCTCAGCTGGCACCAATTCACACCCTACATCAAGCCCACCAAAGTACCGCGAACATAATGTAATGTGTTGCTGACGACACCGCAGCGGTGAGCATGCGGGAAATCCATCGCACAAAGCAGAATGCATGTACAGCAACGGACAGGCCAGAAAGACCACAGGCCACCACCACCACCCACCACCCACAGCTCCGCCGCACACAGCAAGAAACATGCCAATCCCCCCTGTGCACCCCCATGTCCAACACCAAGCGAGCTAAATCCACACCCAGCAGCACACAACTAACACCTAGGGAGACAGACACAGCAGCATTTGGTGTAGATCAACACACAGCACAGAGGCACAGGCCCAGGGCAACACACACACACACCACACCACCACATACATGGCAAGAAAGCAGAATACAAGCACAAAATGAACATACACACAAGGAACATACAGACTACTAGACACACACCCTGCCAACTCACACAGACATACTCCACACCGACACACAGCCACATACACAGACTACATGCCACCAGCAATGGAGCACAACATAGAGGAAAGCAAAAATGATGTGCACACAAATGGGAGGGCAAGGAGACAACCAACAACCAGGTGAACAGACACATGCAGGACAAGGAACCCAGAACAACATCCACACCCCATCCAAGCACATGGCTGGCACAGTGAGTGAAGTCAAACAACAGTCACCTCAGTGCAACAACTCAGGGAGACAGCAAGGTAACCCATGTATAGGGACAGGGATGAAAGGAAGGACCTCAAGTCAAACAGTGAACAGCAAGTACACATGAGTATCACACAGGGCACATTGGCACACTCAATGACTGCCAAACACAAGTAGGAGTCCCCAAACATACCCCCTCATATCTGCAGCACACAATCCCAATGCCAGACACACAGAAGGGCCTACATAATGTCCAGACAAGACACAGACAAACAATCAAACCCCCTGGGGGCATCCACAAACATCACACACACACAGGGATTTCAGTACCAACGTCTGCACCAAAACAAAAATGGCAAACACAATTCAAAACAGAAACACGTACAGAACCACAAAAATAACACACAGCACCTGTGCAGCCAAACTAGGGGAAGGCAATGGGAGCACACACACAACAGGAGTGCACCACCTCATCAGTCAGGAAAAATGCATGGGCTACATACCACAACACAGACAAGAAGTGCACCATCACAGAACAACACAGACACATCAAACACACAACAGATGCACAAAACCACAAAACACATAGCAAACACAGCAGTACATCAGGGGATGTACACTAGGACAGCACAAGGCAACATACACCCACAGCACTGAATGCACAACAAGCAGTGTGTGCACACAAACACACAACAGTCCCACACAGCCATGAGTCACACGCCAGTAACACACACATCAACACACACGACAAAGCCACAACCAACACACCGTACAACCCTTGACCACCCAAATGCACACCATGTAAGTAACCGTTGTGACTAGGATGACTGCCCATCACAACATGACTACACATCTACACTGCTAGGCATACATGAAAGCAAGAACGCACATACATGTTGAGCCTGGTCAGCCTGCCTGCAATCCCGTGTATATGACCCCTCTATGTGTTTGCAGTGCCCACATACCAGGATGCAGTAACACATAGCCAACAGCAACAAGGAAGGAACATGAGTCTGGTATGTCACCGAAAACAACATCAATGAGCCCACAAGTATCCGAGTCATGAAGAACTGAAGTCCCCGTCACCCCTGTAAAATAAATCATAAGTCAAACAAGCCAGTGGCACAGTTGAAGTGGCACAGTAAATGTGAGACATACAGAAAAAGCCTTATTCAGTAAGGACAATGACACAACTGACAACATGAGCAACTGTTTTTATTCACAAATAGCACTGATAGGAAACAATATCAGACAGGACCAAGGCACAAGATGCAGAGCCTGAACATGAGAAGCTGCACAGGCAGGGGGCAAACTGCAAGGCCAGTGGCCAGTCCAAGGTGCAGACAGAGACAATGAGAAGCTGCACAGGCAGGGGGCAAACTGCAAGGCCAGTGGCCAGTCCAAGGTGCTGACAGAGTCAATGAGAAGCTGCACAGGCAGGGGGCAAACTGCAAGGCCAGTGGCCAGTCCAAGGTGCAGACAGAGACAATGAGAAGCTGCACAGGCAGGGGGCAAACTGCAAGGCCAGTGGCCAGTCCAAGGTGGTGACAGAGTCAATGAGAAGCTGCACAGGCAGGGGGCAAACTGCAAGGCCAGTGGCCAGTCCAAGGTGCTGACAGAGTCAATGAGAAGCTACACAGGCAGGGGGCAAACTGCAAGGCCAGTGGGCAGTCCAAGGTGCAGACAGAGACAATGAGAAGCTGCACAGGCAGGGGGCAAACTGCAAGGCCAGTGGCCAGTCCAAGGTGCTGACAGAGTCAATGAGAAGCTGCACAGGCAGGGTGCAAACTGCAAGGCCAGTGGCCAGTCCAAGGTGCTGACAGAGACAATGAGAAGCTGCACAGGGAATGTGTGTCACCAAACTCCGCCATGGTCAGCAACACAGTCTGGTGTGACACGATGGGCAGCACAGGTACCGGTGTGGGAGAGACAGGTCTGTGACATTGATCAACATTCAGAGCTGGCTGTCAGTCTGACTGGGAACTGACTGTGTGTCGGGCACATTTGGACCACTTGACTGGGGAGTGAGACGCCCAGCTGAGGAAGAGCTATCAGTGGCCTTGGACGCTGGAGGGCTGCTTGGACCAGGTGGTGTAGTGGCACGTGGAGGTGGACTCAGGCCGACGTGGGACACAGTGTGGGAGGGAGACAGTGGAGGGGTGCCTTTCCACTTCTTGGGGATTCTAAATGGCTTGCCTGTCTTCGTATCAATGGGAAGTGGTGTGGACACAAACGGCACACTCAGCACCAAGGCTGCCGCAGGTGCACACGCTGGACCTCCCTTTGGGGATGTGCTGGATCCAGAAGGATGCTTAGCCTGGCATTGCCTCTGCCCCTCCATCCCCTCTTTACCCTGTGTGCCCCCTACAGTGCCCTCCTGTCCCTGCTTCACTGGACTTGGAATGGGAGTAGAGGTAGTTGGTGAAACAGCCTTGGATACCTTACTATGTGTAGCCTTGCCAGGCCCCACCTTCACAGTGGGCATGGAGAGTGTCTGCATGCCTTTGCGAGACGTTTTTGGGACCACAGAGTCTGTGGCCGGGGATTGCTCTGAGGCTTGTGACCCTGAGTACTTCCTCCTTGAATCATGTGCCTTTGCAACGCCTGACGGGCTCTTCCCTTTGCGCTCTGGGGTTGTTTTTCTCTTTGTAGGGGAAGGTGTCTGTGACCTTGACCGCTTGGGCTGCTGCTGCTGTGTGCTACGTGTGCAGTATCGTGAGGTTGAGGTGTGTGAAGCGTGGTCACCGTCGTCAGACGTCGCCACTGGCATGGGGGTGGACAAAGGGACTGGAATTGGACTACGAGATTGAGCCAGTTGAAGTGCAGCCGCCATTGTGGAGGACATTGTCTGGACAGTGCGGTGCAGCACACCCACGTCTGAATGGATGCCCTCCATGAAAGCTAACACCTGTGCCAATTTGCGGTCGTGGTCTGACAATGCATTGAGGAGCCCTGTCTGCCCCACACACAGCTGGCGCATAAGGTCCACACACTCTGCACTGATGGCAGCAGGGGGCACAGGGGCAGGGGCAGCGGTGCCTGGAATGAAGGACACCCTTCCCCTCTTTGTGGTGCGAACACGGGCAGCAACAGAGGAAGTGGCTGGGAGGGTGGGCACTGCACGCTGTGTGCTGGAAGATGTAGCAGACTCTCCGTTCCCTGTGTCCTCCAAGATGTCTGCACCACCGCCGTCATCAGATGATGTTGAACTTTGCGTCTCGGGCTGTGATTCCTCCAGCATACTCCTATCCCCCTCCGAGGCGCTGGTCACATCTGTGTCACTGGGATCCTGTGCAGCTGTTGTGCTTGTTTCACCACCACTGGTGTCCGTCCCCTGTCCCTCCGTGCCCACGGGAGATGCTGCATAACAGAGAGACATGTAGGGTCAGCAAAGTGACAGCAACAGGACAAACATATTCAAGCAAAGCAACACTGAGGATGACAAAGTCTACATGTTGCAGGCCACCCCGTGCAATCTCACCATGCAGACACACATCACTACCTCAAACAGTGCGTACAAACATCTAAACACGGCACAGCTAAGCCATGTGATGGGCAGACAGCACAACATCATGCATGTTGGGGCGTACAAACACTAACACCAATGGACCAGGCCTGCAGCACACCACCCACAATGCCATTGAAATTCCCAGGATTGGAAAAACATCAGTAAGTGCATGTATGTAATATCCGTGACTGCCACACCCAGCACAGGGGCCACTTACAACCCACTGCATCACAGTAACCACATCACGTACACCAGCGCAGGTACAGGCATGGTACACATGCAGCCACTCACAGACAAAATCAACCTTCACAGAATACTCACCCCTAGCTTGCTGTTGATGCTCCTTCAAACGTGTGTCCAGCTCAGGCTGTGTCACAGCCAAGATGCGGCACATCAGTGGTGTCAAGCTGCGTCGTGACAACCTGCCACTGCGAGGGAGTATCCCCAGTGTCATCTCGGCAACGTTCTTTGCCAGTCGTGATATGTCGTCCCACCTCTTGTGGCAGTGGGTGCGCCGGCGGTTCGACACTCCCAGAGCCCGCACCTTGCTTGCAATGGACCTCCACACGGCCTTACGCTGGTGTACCTTGAGCTGCAGGTGTGGGAGACAAGAGGGGAAAACATCAGTGACACACTCTCATGGTAAAACCTCTCTCTCTGAACAGTGGCATGACACGGACTCATCTCCACAGGGCAGATATGGGTCATTGATGTACACTCTTGCGAACCACACACCTATCACACTCTGTACAGTCAGTGATGTGTCCTTGTCACATTGGGCGTGGACAGTCCATGCCAGGTAGAATCACACAGAGATGGACAACGAGGACCCACACAAACAGTCACATGAACAATAACTGTCCAGAAACATGCATCACCAGATAGCTGTCACACCATATGGAGGTGTACACAACACATGTCCATCCACCCTTCATGTCCATGCATTGAATGTGTGGGTTGCATACACCCCTTAACAACTAGGAAACAGCATGTCAGCCAGTGCATTACACAACCCCACACTCTCAGGCACATACACCATCTGATCGACTACATGTGTGCCCCCTTGCACTCACACCCCCACTGTTGGAGACTTACCACAACATTTGGGCCACCATATAGCCGTGGGTACTGTGTCAGCACCTCGTCCACCAGGACATCCAGCTCCTCGCTTGTAAATGGACTGGCACGGATCTTCTCCGTCCTAGCCATCACTGTGGACATGAGACGTCAGCGGCGGCAGTGGGCGGTGAGGGGTCCCAGGCAGCAGTCCCTGGAGGCAGCAGCAGGTGAGGGGTCCCAGGCAGCAGTCCCTGGAGGCAGCAGCAGGTGAGGGGTCTCAGGCAGCAGTCCCTGGAGGCAGCAGCAGGTGAGGGGTCTCAGGCAGCAGTCCCTGGAGGCAGCAGCAGGTGAGGGGTCCCAGGCAGCAGTCCCTGGAGGCAGCAGCAGGTGAGGGGTCTCAGGCAGCAGTCCCTGGAGGCAGCAGCAGGTGAGGGGTCTCAGGCAGCAGTCCCTGGAGGCAGCAGCAGGTGAGGGGTCTCAGGCAGCAGTCCCTGGAGGCAGCAGCAGGTGAGGGGTCCCAGGCAGCAGGCTCTGTGAGCAGTGGAAATGTGGTGCTCCCTTCCACACATATATAGGGCCCTGGACTCGTTTCAGTGGTCATAGTCTTCTGCCATTGGTGTTCCAGGTCAGCCTTCTTCAAAAGCATCCAATGACCGCCTCCGCGGGGCGGAGCACGCCTACCGCGATTTTTGAATCTGCATCATGCCACCGCGATAGCGGTCCCCATTGGCTGCAAGGGCATGGTTCATGGCAATGACACACCACGGGGTCCTGGCCGGCGCTACCGCGGTGGTGCATCTTACAAATGCATCCTATCTCCGCATCCGCTGGGGGCGGAGCACGCCTACCGCGATTTTTGAATCTGCATCATGCCACTGCGATAGCGGTCCCCATTGGCTGCAAGGGCATGGTTCATGGCAATGACACACCGCGGGGTCCTGGCCGGCGCTACCGCGGTGGTGCATCTTACAAATGCATCCTATCTCCGCATCCGCTGGGGGCGGAGCACGCCTACCGCGATTTTTGAATCTGCATCATGCCACCGCGATAGCGGTCCCCATTGGCTGCAAGGGCATGGTTCATGGCAATGACACACCGCGGGGTCCTGGCTGGCGCTACCGCGGTGGTGCATCTTACAAATGCATCCTATCTCCGCATCCGCTGGGGCGGAGCACGCCTACCGCGATTTTTGAATCTGCATCATGCCACCGCGATAGCGGTCCCCATTGGCTGCAAGGGCATGGTTCATGGCGGTGACACACCGTGGGGTCCTGGCCGGCGCTACCGCTGTTTGATTGCCATAGAGTGACATGGGTGACCGGGATGTGGCTGGTGGAGCATGACAAACGCCATCTGCAGCTATGTGGAGGGCCATCACTAACACCAATGTGTCATGTGCAGCACATGACACACTTGCGTCAGTGGTGGGCATCGACACAGGTACAAATGGTGGTTGGCATGCTCCGCCACCCAATTCACGGACAGTATGTGCGTCCGCTATGGGGAATATGCAGCAGCACATCGTACACTCTGTGCGTCATTGTGTTTATGGGGCACGTTTAAGGCACCTACGGACAGTTCTTGTTGTGTGTGGATCAATGGTCATTACTGTGCTACACACAGTGGATACGTACAGTGGCACATGGCACTGGATAACATTGATATGGTCTCCTGTCACAAATGTCAGCCACTGTGTAACATCTCACACCAAATGGAACACTGTACTCCATTATGTCGATCAATATTTACACACAATGTCGTATCTGCCACCCATGCTGACCACTATCTCACACCTGAGCCCATGTGTTACACTGAAAACCCAGATGAACTCATTCATTCAGCATGACTGTCATCATTGGAAACAGATGTCACCCTGTTGTGTTATTGCTAAGACCAATTACATGCCGCATGTTATGTCTTTGTACACACTGGCAACTCCTGCAGTGTATGTCCACATGTACAGGGGGGCTCGACCTCCTAAAGGATGGCGAGTACTTCAGCACCACACCTGGCATCCGTTGCATTATTATTGTTTGTCACTTGGGTAGACGGCCAGAGCAGATGTCTTTGCTACATGTCTGCCACCTGTAACCACAGGGACCTATGTGGTAGTGTCAGGTCTGTGCTCATGTTTTGGACTGTTGTATGTGAATCAGTGACATGTACATTTCAACAATGGTGCTTAGCTACACTATGTTTTTGAGTGTTGTGCTGTGTTCCGGTGCTACTCACCTGCCACCAGTGCATGTCCATTGTTCACATCAGGAATGTTGCGTTGGCAGATGGACTGCATGCACGGTTGTGGATTGTGCTAACTGTATGGAATATAGTATGCGACATTTGTCCACAGGCTATGGGTGTCCAGTTTTGCCCGTGCAATGTGTGTGCACTGATTAGCGGGAATTGTCTGCAATGTTGGATGGTCAGCACAAGTGGCACACGTGTGCAGTGTGTTGCCACCAACACTAGTGTATGTGCATGCTATGGGGTGCTAGCCATCCTTGCTCACCATCTATTCCAGCACTGTGTGGGTGGATCACATCTGCTGGTGTATCATGATGGTGTGGGCACCCAAGACAGGTGAGATGTACCTTGACTGTTGTGCCTGTGACACTCATCCAACTCCGACATTTGGTCAATGTGAGGTACCAGTGTCCCACTACTCATGCACAGCCAGCATGTTTGTTAGATGTGTGATATTGATTGTATGCTGTGTTGGGCCTGACAGCCTGTGTGGAATGAGGGTCAGGATGCATGTCCCTTGGGACATGTGGTGTAAAATTACATCCACTGTTGTCAGGTGTCTGAGCCAGTTGTCCATATGTAATGCATACAGTCTGTTCATGCGTAGACTTGTTGGCATACTGGCTTGGCATTGTCCATGTAGTGTTGTATGTTTGTGTTGTGGCACTGTTGTGTCTTGAAACAGCTGGATGTGTATCACCATGGTATGTGTTGTGGTGCACATGTGTCCTTGGGCAGTCCCTCCTTGATGCTGCATGTAAATGTCCAAAATGGGGGAAGATTAAGGGTGCATACAGGCCCTGCTGATCACGTCCCTCATCTATTGTTAATGTGTGCCACATTGGCTATCTGTGTGCTTGTAGAGAGTATTGGGCAGTGGGGTAATGGTGGCCTGTTACAGTGGTACACATACTCTGCACAGGCGTGACATCATCTGTCACTGTCCGACTTTGTATTCAAGTCAGCAGCAGATATGGCCTGTGTACTGATGACATTGGCACATGTATGGGTTTGGGATGTGAATGTCATTGAATTTGAGTGTGTTCGAAGTGGCACTGAGTACAAAGACAATCCCAATGATCTATCCACATTGTGTTGTTGATGTGTCCCCTGCAATTATTGGCCAAGGAGGTGTGGCAGGTACAGCAGCAACGTGGAAGCCAGCATTGTCTCTGCTTCACACATGTCCTGTGTCATGTACACCCAAGGCTGAGTCCACCTCAGCTCGATATGTGACTCTTGGCATTCACATAGACAGTGTTCGTATTGTGTCTACTGACTGTGCACATCCATGACAGTTGTACAATTAATCTGTCTCATGTTGGGACAACACTGAATTGCACTGTGTGCTTTCAGGGATGACAGTCAATGTTAGCGCCGTGACAGGACAGACTTTATGAATTTGTGCACATCCTAATTTATGTTGCTATGACGTGTCCCCTTTCATCTCACCTAGGAGGCGACCTAATGTGTTTCGTACCTTCACCCTGCTGGCTAACATGGAGGATACCGACATCATAAGGCGATTCCGTTTGGATCGGACAAACCTCCTGGAACTTTGTGCACTATTGGAGCCACACCTGCTTCCACGCAGGACATACCCAACAGCACTCACGCCAACGGCAAAGGTGATGGCATTCCTACATTTCGTGGCTACGGGATCCTTCCAGCAAACTGTGGGCATTGCAGGGGGATGTCCCAACCAACATTCAGCATGGTGCTACGTGATGTCCTGTTGGCTATGATGCAACACAGGGACCAATTCATACATTTCCCCAGGCGGCATGAGTTGGCGGATGTGAAGGGCGAATTTTATGCACTTGGACACGTTCCTAATGTAGTTGGTGCAATAGATGGCACACATGTTTCCCTGATTCCACCCCAAGCACGGGAGCATATTTACCGAAATAGGAAACATTATCATTCCATCAATGTGCAGGTGGTGTGCCAGGCAGATATGGTCATCTCACACGTCTGTGCAAAGTTTCCAGGTTCAGCCCACGATTCACACATAATGCGCAACAGCATTTTACCACAGCTGATGGCCAATCTGGCGCCGGAGCGGGCATGGATTGTGGGTGAGTACAAAGGGTCGAGTCGTGTGCTGTTTGTGTGCCATGCTGTCCTCGGACACGTCAGACACTCAATCTGTATGTGTCTTTCACACTTAGGTGACTCTGCATATCCCAACGGACCTTGGTTGCTGAGTCCACTTCGCAATCCCAGGACACCAGCTGAAGTGCGCTACAACAATGCCCATGGGAGGACACATCGGGTCATTGAGCGAACATTTGGACTCCTGAAATCGCGTTTTCGATACCTCGACAAGACCGGCGGGGCTCTGCAGTACTCACCCGTCAAGGTGTGTCAGATAGTGGTAGCATGCTGCATGCTACACAACCTGGCCGTGCGGAAGGGGATCCCCTTAATCCAGGATGATGATGACCAGCCACAGCCCCCACCTGCAAACACCCAAACGTCAAGTGACGAGGATAGTGGAGAGGAGGAAGGTGTTGGACAGCGTCAGCAGCTCATCAACAACTACTTCACTTGATGGTCAGTGGCAATGTCAATACTGGCTGTTGTCTGATGATGTTGTGCTTGGTGAATATGTGTATGTGAGTTTTGTGACTACAGCATGTTGCTGAGTCAGTGCTGGCTGCAGGTGTGTATGGCAAGGGATCTTTTGACACAGCTACTTGATGTCTATGTTGGTACAGTTGCTCCTTGTGACGTGCAGATTGTCGTACCTTGATGTGCTGTGTTGTGTGATGGTTGTTAGTCCACCACCTGAGTAGCAACTGATGTTCTGTTGTGTTTTCCTAGGTCCCTTCAGCCTCTACTTGCCTGCGGAGTATCCCTGCTCCTGTGACATTGTAATCATGGGTGTGAGTTAACATACTGTGATGAACATGGAACAGTGACAACTAAATTGGTGCGTTATTAGTGTTTATTTACAGTGGATACATGTGATGTAGATGTGGATATTGACAGATTTGTGAATGGTGAATAACAGTTTTGTCAGTGATGGTAGATGAGACAATAGAGTATACACTAGATCAGTATGGCAACACAGTCCAACAGTCATTTGCCATTCCCACGCCATTGTGTGTGGGGACAGTCTGCAGGGTACACAGCAGGGTGAAGAGGGGTGCCATCATGGCTGGCTACTTGACTGGCTTTTGCCAGGTGCTTTGCCACGGGATGCTCCCAATGATTTTTTCGGGCGGCCCCTTGCTCTTTTGGCAGGGGGGACACAGGTGCATGGCCAGTGGTGTCTGATGAGTCCCCATGCTCGCTGGACGCAGGGGAGGGTGGGGGTCTGTCATCCTGCGGCACAACGGAGGGAGCTGTCGGTGTTGGCGGTGCCGCATGCCTGTCCCTGAGGACCTCCACTAGCTGGCCCAGGAGGTCCCTGATTTGGCCCATGCAGGCCACGAGTTGGCCCATGCGGTTGTCAATTGAGCGCAGCATCTGTTGTTGCTCACGGGCATCCTGCTGAGCCTGCCTCAACTGTCCCTGGGCGTGTTCATAGGCCCGCACAACTCTGTGAATGTGTGCCAGTGATTCTGTGGCAGGGTCTTCTTCCCTTTGGGTCAGCCTTGTCCTCACACCTGGCCTGCTGTCACGGCCCTGTTGCCTCCCTCCTGTGGGCACCGGCCTACTCTCCCGTGCCTCCGCAGTTGTTGTGATCTGGTTGGCCTGTGGAGCAGGGCGAGTGTTGCAGGCAGCAGTGGTAGTGGTAGTGGAGGTGGTGGTGGTGGCACAGGTCGTTGCAGCAGGGCTCTGCGTTGATGTTGTTGCTGAGGGTGGTGGGGCTGTGGGGTCCTGGGACACATTCCGCCCTGCCACACCAGATGGTCCGGGTTGGTCTTCCTCCTCCTCATTATCCAGGGAGTCTGCATCCGAGGGGAGATGTTCGGGAGCTGGTGACTGGCTGTGCTGGTTGAGGTTGTCGTCCTCTGCAGTCAGTTGTTGGTCACCTGTGGGACAGGAAGTAGATGGTAATTACCTTACACACCTCAGGGTTGCTGTGTTTGATGTCTCTTATTTACATGTTATGCTACACACAGTTGCCTTTTTCACACATTGTATGTCTGCACAGTGATGTGCCTCATGCCATGAAGTGGAGTTACATTCATCATTTCACAATGGTGTGACCTGTGATTGGTTAGCATGCCACACGTCTAGTATTGGTGATTTCAATGTGAGGTTGTCATCTGACAACTGGCATGACTACAAGTTGATGTTCAGCATCTTTGCTGATCACTCTGCCTGGCAGACATTACCTGTGTGCATGGACTAGCCATTGTCATCACATGCATACCGTTGACATGTCCTGTGCTTGTATTTCTTTATACAGCAGACCATGCTAGTTTGGTTTTCCCATGGTCCTTCATGATCAGCACCCATGTACGCTACAGAGGGAAGTCTGGGTGATGCATGTCAGAGGCCCGTTTTCTTGGACATATTTGTTGAGAGTCACAGTTCTGTTTCTGTCACAGTTACGTACGCTGAGCTGTCTGCATCCTGTCAATGGCTGTGCTTTACTTTTCTATTTTTGGGTGAAGTAGAGCCTCATGTTGTCATGTCTCCCAATGCTTTTGTTGAGTGATGGTGGTGTGCATGCACTGTCTGATTACCTGTGCAGTGTCACTTTGGTTTTTACTTAGACACATGCTTCTGGGTGGGGTGCCCCAACCTGCTGAGGGGTGGGGGAGGGGGGCCTGTTGGGAGTTGTAGTGCTGCCTCCAGATACACATTCCCCATCCCTGTGAAGATGGCTACCTACCTGTTAGGTGGTGGGGGAGCGTTCAATGGCTGACACATGCTTCTGGGTGGGGTGCTCAAACGTGCTGAGGGGAGGGGGTGGGGGCCTGTTGGGAGTTGTAGTGCTGCCTCCAGATACACATTCCCCAACCCTGTGAAGATGGCTACCTACCTGTTAGGTGGTGGGGGAGCGTTCAATGGCTGACACATGCTTCTGGTGGGGTGCTCCATCCTGCTGAGGGGTGGGAGAGGAGGGCCTGTTGGGAGTTGTAGTGCTGCCTCCAGATACACATTCCCCATCCCTGTGAAGATGGCTACCTACCTGTTAGGTGGTGGGGGAGCGTTCAATGGCTGACACATGCTTCTGGTGGGGTGCTTCATCCTGCTGAGGGGTGGGAGAGGGGGGCCTGTTGGGAGTTGTAGTGCTGCCTCCAGATACACATTCCCCGTCCCTGTGAAGATGGCTACCTACCTGTTAGGTGGTGGGGGAGCGTTCAATGGCTGACACATGCTTCTGGGTGGGGTGCTCCATCCTGCTGAGGGGTGGGGGAGGGGGCCTGTTGGGAGTTGTAGTGCTGCCTCCAGATACACATTCCCCAACCCTGTGAAGATGGCTACCTACCTGTTAGGTGGTGGGGGAGCGTTCAATGGCTGACACATGCTTCTGGTGGGGTGCTCCATCCTGCTGAGGGGTGGGAGAGGGGGCCTGTTGGGAGTTGTAGTGCTGCCTCCAGATACACATTCCCCATCCCTGTGAAGATGGCTACCTACCTGTTAGGTGGTGGGGGAGCGTTCAATGGCTGACACATGCTTCTGGTGGGGTGCTCCATCCTGCTGAGGGGTGGGAGAGGGGGCCTGTTGGGAGTTGTAGTGCTGCCTCCAGATACACATTCCCCATCCCTGTGAAGATGGCTACCTACCTGTTAGGTGGTGGGGGAGCGTTCAATGGCTGACACATGCTTCTGGGTGGGGTGCTCCATCCTGCTGAGGGGTGGGGGAGGGGGCCTGTTGGGAGTTGTAGTGCTGCCTCCAGATACACATTCCCCAACCCTGTGAAGATGGCTACCTACCTGTTAGGTGGTGGGGGAGCGTTCAATGGCTGACACATGCTTCTGGTGGGGTGCTCCATCCTGCTGAGGGGTGGGAGAGGGGGCCTGTTGGGAGTTGTAGTGCTGCCTCCAGATACACATTCCCCATCCCTGTGAAGATGGCTACCTACCTGTTAGGTGGTGGGGGAGCGTTCAATGGCTGACACATGCTTCTGGGTGGGGTGCTCCATCCTGCTGAGGGGTGGGGGAGGGGGCCTGTTGGGAGTTGTAGTGCTGCCTCCAGATACACATTCCCCAACCCTGTGAAGATGGCTACCTACCTGTTAGGTGGTGGGGGAGCGTTCAATGGCTGACACATGCTTCTGGGTGGGGTGCCCCAACCTGCTGAGGGGTGGGAGAGGGGGGCCTGTTGGGAGTTGTAGTGCTGCCTCCAGATACACATTCCCCATCCCTGTGAAGATGGCTACCTACCTGTTAGGTGGTGGGGGAGCGTTCAATGGCTGACACATGCTTCTGGGTGTGGTGCTCCATCCTGCTGAGGGGTGGGAGATGGGGGCCTGGTGTGTGTTGTAGTGCTTTTTGTCTGTACACATGCATCCCAGTTGGTTTTGTTTAGCTTTGTGCTTTTTCAGGTTGAGTGGTGCTTACATCTGTGTGACCTGTTTTGGGTATTGTGGGTCAGACGAATGTCCTTTGGCCTAGGGGTTGTAGGTTTGAATTTGTGCAAGACGGTACATGGCGATGTGATGTTATACATTGGTTTGTACTTACCAGCTTCCAGTCCCCGCGGATTCCTTCAAGACTCTCTGGATGTAGGATTCCAAGGACCTTCTCCTCCCACGGACTGTATGGTTTGGGTGGGATGGGAGTGCCTCCACCAGTCCCGTCAGCCAGCTGACGGTTCTTGGCCCTCTTCCTCTTCACCACGGTCTTCAGGTCATGCCACCGCTTCTGTATTTCCTGCTTGTTGCGGGGGTGGTCCCTACTGCATTGACCTTATTGACTATCCTCACCCACATTTGGGTTCTTGTGGCTAATGGGGTGTGTTGGACCATGTTGCCATAGAGTTGTGGTTCAACTCTTATTATCTCATCTACCATGACTGCAAGCTCTGCATCAGTGAATTTTGGCATTTTGTGTGGTGCCATGGTGTGTGCTGTGCAGATGTTCTGTGGTGCAGTTGTGTGGGTGTTGTGGGTGTTGTGGGTGGTGTAGGTGGTGTGTGTGTTGTGGTGGTGCTGTGTGCAGGTTTGCCTCTCCTTTGTTCTCTGGGGTTGGGACCTTCAGTTGTGGAGTGTAGCAAAGGATTGTGGTCAGGGAGGGGCTGGTTTTATGCTCGGCTATGGGGGTGTGGCAAGCTGGTATGTTGCTGTCAGGTGTGTTGTGTGTGTTGTCCTGTGATTGGTTATTTTGAATTTCTGGGGCTGTTGTCATTGGGCACTTTTGGTTTGTGTTGGGACAGGTCTACTTCAGTGTGTGCATTGTTTTGTTTTTTTTCGGTTTTTTTCAACGTCCGCCATTTTTTTGCGGTTCCTCCGCAGCGGTTCCTCGGCAGCGGTGGCTATGCTGCGGCCCTTCCGCCGCCTATCGGATTCGTCACTGTTCGCGCACGATGCGGTCGGATTCATAGGTGGGTACCATGGTGGTAGCGGGGATGTCATAATGTCACGGGCGGTTACTCCGTGTGCATGGCGGCGGTTCTTGGCTTTTCCGCTGAGTATCCGGCCGTTGCGGTCGGATTTTGAGCTGGTCCGGCGTGTGCGGGCGGTTTTTCGTTGTCTCCCGCCGCGGATGGATTATTGTGGCGGTTCATCGTAATGTGTGCGGCGTTTTTCCCGGTGGCCATGCGGGCGGTTTTTTGCCGCTACCATGGCGGTCGGTATGTTTTTCCGACCGCCATCGTAATCGACCCCTTAATTTTTTTTAAATATTCTGAAGGATTATTGATAATGTTAAATGCTGAGAGGGAAAACGATCTAGAAAGAGAAGATCAGTTTTGTTTATATAATTATCTCCGTTACATCCATTACCACAATTTTCCTCACAGGAATAGAGAGACTGGTGGTTCAAATAAGTGAGCGGTTCATGTTCAATAATTTTATTGATGAAAAATGTATTTCGTACAAATTCAGTAGCATTAGACGGAAGGACAGATAAGCTTCTACGAAGGGGAAAGGTCTTAGCATCAACATTTAAGAACAGGCAAGTCTTGATTTAATTCAAAAACATCATTACCATCTTCCACAGACAGATGAGAATCTTGAATATTATTTGTCTCTGAGTTACTCTGTACTTGTTTCCTGACTGAATTTAACCTACATTACCCTAATTTTCGTGCCTCTTTTTAATTTTCTTTTTATTCACATTTGCAGGCAGCAATGTCCCAGGGTCAGCAAGATCCAGTTTAAAGACCCATCTTTGATGCAAACCATCTTTTTGCATGTTGGTTGTTTTTATGGGTTTTATCTGGTGTCACAACCAACACAGCAGCATCAGAAGTAATCAGTATTGCTAGATCAGGACAAGAATGAACATTGAAATTGTTAGTCAAATCTGTGTTGGTTCATGTATCCAGAAGCCTATAGGAAGAATCTGAGACCACAAGTATAGCAGAGATGGCCTTTTTCAAAGATAGTAAAGTTAACGGTACACAATGGAATACATTTGTCTAAATTACTCAAGGCACAAAAGCTTTGCTGTACCACTATCGATGAATGAAAACCACCCTAAATGAGAGCATTTAATATTAATGTAAATACATCCATTGAATGATCTTAGTTTACAAATTATCGAGTGAACAATTTGATCATTGATGCAAGAGTGTTTTGAACTGACGATATGTTTGCTGAAATGGGTGAATCAATGATCAGAAGTTGTAGACCATGAGATCATTAAGAATTAGATAGTATTTCAAATGTGCTATAGTTATGTTCTCACCTCACTCTCATAATCGGGGTCTAAGTCATCCAAACATACACACACATTTAAGTTAATAATATTCAATGTATCTTTATGCATAACTTTAGTGATGGAGGTTGATTGGCATAAGTGTTTTGAGATGTTCGTATAGCTCTTGATATGTCTATCAATTGTTGGTATCAAGGGAAATTCAATTTTATAATGTAATGGCATAAATTGGATCACTGGAAGTAGCTAGAATACTAGATCCAGAACAATTATTTTCTAAAGGTGCACTCTTTTTTTTCTTAATATCAGCTATCCTATAAGAGTTACTGAAATACTCATCAATTTTTACTTTTTGGATGCCTTAAACAATGATTGTCTTGCAAACATATTAGGTATTTCCCTATAGTTAAATTATTAAGAAAGCAGTCCTTATAAGAGATAATCATATGCCTAAGCACATAGGTATGAGTAAGAGAAAACTGCATGTCTCAAAATAAAATGGTATAAATAATAAAATACACAACACATTCTTCATTTAATGAGAAATAAAATGAAATCCTGCTGTAGCTCAAAAACCTGTTATAATTTGGCCAGAGTGTTAGGCCCAAGTGCCCTAACCACTTGTGCAGTCAGTATGCTGTGTGCGCCGTCGCGTTGCATCTGGTCGACAGCTTTATAGTGGAAGGAGGCGGGTTATAGGGGAGTGGACATCCAATACAATGCCAGCAGGTAGTCCTTCCCACGGACACACCCACGCATATGCCACAAATCTAGAGTCCATTTCCAAAGTGCAAATGTGGTTAGAACAAACACAAAATCTTCACTGATAGTAGCAATGACTCCGTCTTAAATAAATGCAGATGCGTAGAGACCTTGTCACTGGTACTCCTTGGTAAGACCTGCATTGCTGCATTGTCTCCCATAAATAGCACCCTTCACTGCCCTCTGAGTGATGCTATGTGACTGTGCTTACATGGGAAATGTGTGGAGACCATGTGCTGTAATAAGTGGAGTCTGCTGTGAGGACGTCTGGCAGATGATACAAGGTGGTGAAACAGAAAAGAAACTGGGTACAGACTAGCACTTGTTGAAGCAATGTGCATGTTTAGTCAAATGGAGGAAGCTGGCAGGACTGCTACCATCAGAAAATTTAAAAATATTTTCTTGCAAGTGTTGAGATTGAACCAAAAGCCTTCTAACAAATCTGTGCTATGCTGGTGCAATGGCCAAACTATTTAATATTTTTTTGTTGTCTTTTGTTTGCCTATTTCTCATTTTCAACCTGAAATATAATTCCATACTAAAAATTAAAGTGAGAATGTCTGGGATAGGATTATTGGAAGGCAGAAGGATAATACCACATCAATTACACACAAAACAGCAAAGGATTCTGGAATTTTAAATACAATATTGAACTTGTGTGAAGGGGTTAGGAAAGAAAGATGACACAGGGAGGGCCTAATTCTTCTTCTTCTTCTTCTTCTTCTTCCAGCAAGCCTACTAAGAGTCGGTGTATAATTTGTAAAAGAATGATTGCAGGTGTTCAAAGGTTTGCTCAGAAGCCCAGACAAATAAATGCCACTGCACTGAATACCAAGGCTCGTAGCATTAACTCCACCTCATTCCTCTTTAATACACTACCAGACACCCCCGGTCCCTTTATCTTACTCTTGCAGGTTTGGGCTTTCTTCCTTTGCGGCAGTTTTTCCGTCTGCCTCTCCCACCGTCTTTCTACTTTGTGTGTTTTTCCTTCTGTTGCTCTTGGTAAATGTACGATGCACGACAACAAGTGCCTGTGGCTCCCACCAGCACCCACCGGCTCAAATTAAGCACTACTTGTATCTCACCCTCAAAGGTTCAGGAGGGCAGTGTAGCTAAGAGTTGTGCCATGCACACCTTCTATTCTTGTTCCCATCTGCATTATGGGATCTACTCCGATTGTGATCTTTTGATGTTAAAAAACACAGCGAGACACTGACGCCCTCCAACTTAGGGGCCGATTCCGGCCGGAAGGACAGCGAACGATGGTCGGAGCCCTTCCGACCGAATCGGAACGTGCCGGCCGGATTCCTTTCTGACCGAGCCATTCCGATGGGCTTGGTCGGAAAGGAATCCGACTGGGATTTCCGGATGGCTTACGACGGGCTCGGAGAGCCCGTCCGCCGTCCAGAAATCCTTCAGTACTCCCCCGGCCGCCTCTTCACGACCGAGGGAGTACGATGGCAGTATTTCACTGCCTTTTCGTGCCGGTCTTTCCGGCACGAAAAGACAGTCGGTAACTGTCTTTGGGGGCCCCCAGTAGGGCCCCCATGGGTGCAAGGCCGCCGAATGGCGGCCTGGGGGCACCCATGGTGCCCCTCTGTTGATCCCTGCACCCGGTGGCAGGCACCTTGGGGTGCCGGCCACAGGGTGCAGGGATGAACTGCACCCCTGCTTTCCACAATGCAGGCATGCATTCCGCTCGGAATGCATGCTCCCATTGTGTAGTATACGAGTGCGACCGAACAGGGTTCGGTCGCATCGTACTTGCAGGGCCGTAACCGACGACAGCAGGTCGGTCGGTTACGGCTCCTGACCGATGTCGGACGGACCTGAGTTCGTCCGACATCGGAATCGGCCCCTATGTTTGTGCTATGTAGATGTCTGTAAGCAAGTGAGAAACCAAAAAGCCTACTACCTTGGATATTAGGAAGATGGGTTATCAAAACTCCCAGTTTTTTGCTTTCTGACTTCTGGTATTTGAACCTCTTTATATTATGAGATGTAATCTGTAATGGCCACCTTTTACTATGAGGCCTTTGGACCTGTGGATAGCTATGGTTAGGGGCTCTGGGTAGGTTGCAGAGGACATGTATGGAGGGTACCTGCGCATGTGCGGAATAGGGCAGACATGGAGTGACTCTGTAGCTTACTTAATAGGCACAGAACTTCATTTAGTGTTTGTGGAGTCAAATTGTGTTGCTTTTGGCAACTAGTATCAATAAAGGAACAGTGGCGGCCCCTCCGCTAAGGTGGAGGAGCGTTGACCCATTGCTTCTAAGCAGTGCAACAAAGGAAAAATAAAATGATAACAACAGGAGCTTACTATCATTTTATTTTTCTCTACGGAGCCAGGTTGGGCGGGGTGGGCCCGGGCTTCTGTCACAGTGCAGGAGGAGAAGTGGTATATGCACCTTAAGTGCACATGACGATTTGGCCGTCCATCGTGGGCCGGCCAAACAATCATGCGCACTTAGCATGTTCTCCATTGGGCTGTAATGCACAGCCTGGGTCGAGATCATGTACAGACTCGCATGCCCCATCTAAGCGCCGAACCAGAGCGCTCAGACCAATCACGACGCTGCTGTCATGGTGACAGCGGTAAGTAGACATAATATCGAGTTTAAAATATCGATGTACCATAACATCGAGTTTTTATTGTCGATAGTCAAAAATATCATGGTTTGTAATATCGATGTCAAGAATATCGATTTAGTATGTTGTTTAAAATATCTTTGTTAAAAATATTGTTTATGAAGATATCGTTATAAAATAATATCGATTTTGCAAATGTAGTGTGTTTTTTATAGTATATATTTGTCAATATAATAATATTTTTTAATAAATTGGATATGTTTTGTAGAAAAATTGTTTTAGGAGCGGGATGTTGGGTTTATAGGGGATAAGGGTGGGGAGTGTTTTAAAAAATAGTTTTAGAATTTAAAAGAAATGTAAGTAATATTAAAGAAATGTAATAATGTTTTTTAGGAGCGGGATGTTGGGTTTATAGGGGATAAGGGTGGGGAGTGTTTTAAATTTCTTTTTTTGAATTTAAAAGAAATTTAAGTAATATTAAAGAAATTTAATAATGTTTTTAGGAGCGGGATGTTGGGTTTATAGGGAATAAGGGTGGGGAGTGCTTTTAAAATGTTTTTAAATTTTCTTTTTAATTTAGATAATAATAAAGATATTTAATGTTTTTTAGGAGTGAGGTGTTGGGTTTATAGGGATAAAGGTGGGAGTGTTTGTAAATATAAACATTTATTTAAATTTTTTTAAAAGAATAATTTTATAAAGAATACTTAAGAATAGTGGTATGTTGCATTTATCAATGATGGGGTGGGAATTTTTTTTGAAAATATTACATTTTTTTTTAATAATAGTGTTATTTTGTGGTTATAGCAGATAAGTTTGTGGAGTAATTTTTTTAATTAAAAGTTTTTTTAAAAATTTAAAAGTTGAAATTAAATTGTTAACAAATTAATGATTATATGTTGTTTTTATATAGGATAGGAGTAGTGATAAAAAAAATTTATTAAAAAAATATATATAATTTTTAGGGAGAGGTTTGTTATGTTGAGATGGGATTAGTGTGTTGTTTTAAAAATTAAGGGGCCCATTACGATAACCGGCGTTAAAAAATCCGCCATCTACTATAGCCTGAGAAAACCGCCCGCCTGCACCATGGGAATACCGACCGAGCAATTATGAAGTCGCAAAGCAACCTCCGCCCGCGGCGGTAAAAACGCACAAAATTCCGCCCGTCCATGTCCGAGTAGAAGATTATCCGTCCACCACGGACGCAATCCCGCCCGAAAACCCAAATCCGCCCGCTCTGACGACCGAGACAACGACCGTGAAATTATGATCTCCCCGAAATGAGCGCGGAAAATCCACATATTCCCCGCCCGCCACGGTCAACAACAGTGATGAATAACTGACACGTCGGAAGGCCTGGCGGCCACGTCCGTGCACGGAAATCTTCTGCGGAACAAAGAAATACACACAACATGGCCAACAAGTCCACACAGCAAACTACGCCAAAATTCCCAAACACAGAACACATCCCAAAGACACATCCCCCCTGGCAAAACTAAAAAACTACAAATCACAGGACACCAGACACAACACACCTGAAAACGACAGCCCATCATGACACACCCACATAGGTAAGTACAAAAGCAGCCCCTTCACAGACCACAATCCCTTGCACTACTACAAAGCGAAGACGCCATCAGAGAACCCAGAGAGCCACAAAGGAAAGCAGCACACCACACGCACGCACACATCACACTCATCACCAACACCACCACCACCATCACCACTGAAACAACGTCACCACGAACCCCCTGCACATCACACACCACACACCCACCACACCAGCACCACAAATACCAAAACACACACCATGGCAACACAAAGAATGCCGAAGTACACTGCCACTGAGTTGACGGTCATGGTCGATGAGATCATCAAGGTGCACCCACAAATCTATGGGTACCAGGTCCAACAGACACCAGTAGCCACCAGAAACAGAATGTGGAGCAGGATCGTAGACCAGGTGAATGCAGTTGGGAACGTGCCACGCAACCGGGGTGAAATCACAAAGAGGTGGTGACATGAAAAGCGTGGTCAGGAAGAAGGAGGCCAAGAATCGTGAGCTGGCTGACAGGACTGGCGGCGGAAATCCCACGCTATTCAAGACCTTCAAGGCGTGGGAGGAGAAGGTGCGAGGCATTCTACATCCGGAGAGTCTCACCGGAATACCAGGGGGAGTGGAGGCTGGTAAGTACAAACAAATGTATACCAGCACACCGCTATGTACTGTCATGCACTACCAGAATGGCATAGCTCCGAGATCAAAACACCCCCATGTCCAGTACACAATACACAAGACATCTCTCACACATGCAACAGACACTCCCACACACTCAGCCCAAAGGTACCAACAAACAAAACCATGGGGGCATGTGTACAGTCAGCCAGCACCACAACTCCCACCAGGTCCCCTTGTACCCCAGATGCGCCGGAAGGAGCACTCCCCACACCCACACTCATGTGTCAGCCATAGCTGCACTAACCAACAAGTAACAGGTAAGTAGCCTTACCACAAAGTCCGAGTATCGGAGGGGGACTGCAGAAGTAGAACCTCCACCAGGCCCCTAGTCCTACAGCGCAGCAAGATGGAGCACTCCCCACACCCATGTGTCAGCCATCGCAGTGCACACCTTCACCCGACAGGTAGATATGTTTCCCTACATGGAGGGGTGTCTGTGGGTGGTAAGCCTTCACCACAACTCACAACACGGCCCCCACTCCCACAGACCAGCAAGATGGAGCACCCCTCCCTCTCATAACCATGTGGTAGTCATTGCATTGCTCCCTCCAAACCAACAAGTAGGCAGACTACTGTACAGGGCGGGGTGTCTGTAGGCATGAGGACTGTACTACGACTAACATTTGGGACATGTCACGTAGCAGAGGAACAGGTAGCACTGCTCCCTGTCATAATCATGTGACTAATGTGCACACTGACATGAATTACAGAGTCATAGCCCACATGAGCCATCTCAAATACACTAACACGTAAGGAGTCACGTCTGCATGCACAAGTCTCACTGGAGTACTGACCCACATGGCGTGCACTGTGCCAGTCATCACACACATCAGCAACACCATCGAAGTCTTGTCCATGTAGTCGTGTCTGCTTGTTCCGTTGACATCGTACAACATCACCCATGTAAGTCTATCTTGTCTCAATGTAACAGAGTGGAACCCCAGTAATGTCACATACACCACTGGACCCATGAACCACACAGCTACACAATGCACATTCAAAATCTCATCCATCTTATCTTTCAGCCCCAGTGTCATGAAAGGTATATCATCTAAACTGTTGTCCCATATACAGTAGTTCAGCAAAGATTCCTGCCGATGACCAAAAATTTGTCTGCAGTGACTGAAGCGCACGTCACACTGTGATTTACAACATACCTAATATAGTCAACACCCCAAGAGCACTGCATTGCTGCACATGGCTCAGGGTAGCACGCACACCAAGGAATTGTCCCATCTGCAATACGTCGTGTGGCACACAACCATTACTCACTCATTACAATGCTTGCAGTGTAATGTCCCTAAATGATAACAGTGAGCAGATATGCTGGGTATGTCAGACATACACACACCTTTGTCTCTGCAGTGTCGTGTGGCCAAAACACATGTCCCCTTCTGCACCCATATGTCACAGTATGTACCACAAAACCATATTTCACCTCAAAAGCGTTGATGGGGCTGTACCCCTCTTGCCATCTGCGTTTCTAAGCGTTTCATTTGAACCCCAAAACCATATTTCACCTCAAAAGTGTTCATGGGGCTGTACCCCTTTTGCCATCTGCGTTTCTAAGCGTTTCATTTGAACCCCAAAACCATATTTCACCTCAAAAGCGTTGATGGGGCTGTACCCCTTTTGCCATCTGCATTTCTAAGCGTTTAATTTGAACCCCAAAACCATATTTCACCTCAAAAGCGTTGATGTGGCTGTACCCCTTTTGCCATCTGCGTTTCTAAGCGTTTCATTTGAACACCAAAACCATATTTCACCTCAAAAGCGTTGATGGGGCTGTACCCCTTTTGCCATCTGCGTTTCTAAGCGTTTCATTTGAACCCCAAAACCATATTTCACCTCAAAAGCGTTCATGGGGCTGTACCCCTTTTGCCATCTGCGTTTCTAAGCGTTTCATTTGAACCCCAAAACCATATTTCACCTCAAAAGCGTTCATGGGGCTGTACCCCGTTTCCACCAAATCCACAAAATGTAGGGGTATTGCAACACACACCGATTGGCTAACCAAATCCGTCCCATGCCATATGCACCCATCACACTATTCCATTGCCTTGATCACGCACACACATTGTAGAGCCATACACACGCATCTGGGAAATCAGTACACAACTGTGCACCAACTGTGAATGTCAGACATCTAACACAAACCTTGCAAGGTGCAACACAATAACCTTTCGTCTCCGTCCCAGAGGTGACGAACAGCATGATGCTGGAGAGGGAGACAGCAGCCATCACAGCCAGTCCACAAGCCCTCCACCCGGACTCACGGATGTGGAAGACCTGGACACCTCTTCGGACGAGGACTCCCGACCAGGCACATCTGGTGTGGCAGGGCGCAACCGCTCCCCAGGACCCCTCCTACCCATCTCCCAGGGCTGGTGACCAGTCCCAGGCCCCTGCTGCCACGCTCATTGCGACCACCGCAACCACCACCACCACCAGGGCCTCCCTGACCACTCACCCTGCGCCAGGGGTGGTACGCACGTCGACATCGACCCTGGGAGCCACAACAAGGCCCCGGGTGACCAATGTGGCGAGTGGGCAGGTCGGTGGCAGCAGTTCAGATGGGAGGAGCAGGGTCAGGCCAATGCCATCAGAGCCTGGGAGCCAAGCCCTGCTGCAAATCACCAGAGTCCTTGGGGCCTATGAAGAGGCCCAGGGACAATGGGCCCGGTCAGCTGCCGATACGCGGGAAGTCCTTGGGGTGTTGAGGTCCATGGACGCCCATATGGGCCAATTCGTGACCCGTATGGGCAAACTTGTCGACCTCATGGGCCAGCTAGTGGTGGCGGTGAGGGCCCAATCAAGGCCAACCACACCACCTCCGCCACCACCTGCTGGGGCGCAGGGTCGTGCAACATCCAGTTCCCCTGCGTCCACAGCGAGTGGGCAATCCTCAGCCACCACCAGCAGCCCACAAACACAACCCCCCCACTCCCAAACGTGGAAGGGGTCGTCCGAAGAGGAAACAGGTGTCCAGAGATGACTTTGCACGCTCCAAACGCTAGTGAGTCAGCCAGCCACGGTGGCCATCTACTGCATTCACTTGGACTACTATCCTACCCCACACTGCCATGTGAATGGCATGTGTCTGTCGGACTGTGGACCCAGAACAACATGGGTACACCTTGACCATCATGCGGACATGTCCGTCAACTCATTGTTTCAGCATGCACCAAGTTGTGATCACCTTGCCACCACCTGCTGGGGCTTAAAATAAATACACCTGGATCACATTCTGTTTCATCTGCTCTGTGTTTAATCAAGGATGTGCAACCGTCACCATGATCAGAAATGCATCTGGAGTGTGGTATGTCGATAGGCCAGGAGAGGCTGTAGGGACCTAGGGGTGAAAAACAGAACAAGAGTCCATTGAATGTGTGTGTCACACACTCATCACACAGTACTTGTCATCAAGTTTAAGCAATGTACACACATCTCACAGAGCAACAGGGCACAATGCAACAGCCACTGTCAGTGGCATACTACCCTGGACATGGACCATTGCCACACAGCACTCAGTGAACAATAGGCCGCCGTGACAATGCACACATACACCTACACAACTACAGCAACATCATCCGTCGCACATGGTCACTCACCGTCAAGTGAAGTAGTGGGCGATGAGCTGCTGACGCTCATTCACTGCTTCCTCCTCTCCACTGTCTTCGTCACTTGACACGGCTTGGTCTGCAGGCGGGGGCCCTGGCTGATCACCGTCATCCACTATCAGGGGGATCTGCCTGCGAATCGCGAGATTGTGCAGCATGCAGCATGCCACCACTATCTGGCACACCTTCTGTGGGGAGTATGCCAGTGCACCCCCGGTGCGGTCCAGGCATCTAAATCTGGACTTCAGGAGTCCAAAAGTCCGCTCCACCACACGTCTGGTCCTCCCATGTGCCTCATTGTATCTGACATCAGCATGTGTCCTAGGATTCCGTAGTGGGCTCAGCAGCCAAGGCCCGTTAGGATATGCAGAGTCACCTGGGTGTGAGAAACACAGAGAATCGTTGCAATTCCAACAGGATACAAGACAGCATGTCACAGCCAGCACGCTACACCAGTATGCATACTCACCAACAATCCATGCACGGTCCGGTTGAAGATTGGTCATCATTCGTGGGAGGATGCTGTGGCGCATGATGTGCGAGTCATGGGCGGATCCGGGAAACTTCGCACACACGTGTGTGATAATCATGTCCGCCAGGCACACCACTTGCACATTCAGGGAGTGGAAATGTTTCCGGTTCCTATAGATGTGCTCCATGACCTGTGGTGCAACAAGGCCAACATGGGTGCAATCAATTGCACCAACAACGTGGGGGATGCGTCCAAGGGCATAGAAAGCACCCTTCACTGCCGCCAAATCACGAGCCCTGGGGAATCGGATGTACCAGTTCCTGTACAGCATCATAGCTGACAGGACATCCCGTAGCACCATGCTGAACATGGGCTGGGACATCCCACCTCCACTGCCCACCGTGTGTTGGAAGGATCCGGTGGCGAACAAATGCAGTGCAGCCATCACCTTAGCCGTGGGGGTGAATGCTGTAGGATACACCCTGCGAGGACGAAGGTGGGGTTCCAACATTGCACATAGGTGATGCAGGGTGGGTCGGTTCAGACGGAATTTCCGTATAACCTCCACATCCTCCATGTCTGCCAGCAATTGGTAGGGGCGATGTATGTTTGGTCTCCTCCTAGGACAGATGGAAGTGGACACATGTCAATGCAACACACATGGCATTTTCACATACACAAAACTAAAATTACTGACAAAGCAATAGAATCACAGAACAGCTGACAAGTAGGGACAGCACAGCCACAATACTCTTACACAGGTCCCCTTACCAATAGCAATGACCACTGACACAAACCATTGCCATGAGCATGCACATGGGGATTTAGTCTATAATAGCTTGAAAGGCATGATGGTGATTACAGACTGCATATGTGTGAAGCGGCAACACCACGGCAATATACCTAGCTGCTGTGCCTGACACAGCTTCCGAGGCTGGGTGAGTATGGCACACACCAACAACACAATGTACACAGGCTCAAACAAGTGGGTCCTGTTGCACAACGGGATATGAGACAGTCAATGATGTCCCTAGTTCTCCCAATGTACAGCACTGTACGTATCACACCTCCAACACACATTGACAGGTGTACACATTGACAACACAGCTGTGTGAATGCAAATACACATCACAAGTGACACGTAACGTTGCACATGCCAAGTGGGAGATGTACATTGAGAAATATGGCATGTGTGTGCATATGCACATCCCATGCTAATGTGTACATGATGATGTGCCAACAGACATGTGGGGGCTGAGCACTGGCCGTCAATGCCTATGCACACAGCATGAAGTGGCCCTGTCTGGTGTGGACATGCTCCAACACACAAATCATGGCCACACCTGCAAATGCAATGCGCACATTAAACTGTGGATTCCACATGGTACCAGCGGACTGTACCCGCCATGGACCAGGCCCTTGAGGCCAACTCTAATGGCCCTCGCGGTTGCATCCTGCGTGTTCGACTATAGAGGTAAGTGTACCGGGACAGCTCGGAGCAGGCCATTGTGTGCATTTGAAGTAGGCAGACATGGTACACCAATTGCAGCAGCTTGGACCCACTGAAACAGCCCCAGGGGGCTTCATGAGTGTGGGGGGGAGACCGGCATTACCACAGCTTCCAGGGACTGCTGCCTGGCATCCCACAACAACACCTGCTGCTGCTGCCACATGTCCACCTTCATGTCGACGACTCTGAAGATATGTCCAGGTACACTCACCAGTGAGGAGTTGGAGATCCTGGATTCCGAGCTCCACAGACACTGCCCAAGGCTATTTCTTGCAAAAGTTGTGTGTGTAAGACAACTACAGTGTGTGTGGGAGTGCATGTGGGGGACACACATGTCGTTGATCCGCAGCACTATGAGTCTGAGCCTGTGGCGTTCCAACATGCACTGCTTACCATGCTTACTACAGGTGGAAGGGGTATGTAGGCTCTCGGGCGCTTTCCCATGCATGTCCCTCCCGAGTGGTGGTACATGGCATTTCCATGTCAGACATCCAGTGACGCAGCCACTTGGCAATGCAGGACTCAGGGCAGTTATTGCTTGTGTGAATGGCTGGCTGGGTCCCTGCTGGCCTTCTCAGTCTCAGCAGACCTGGGCTGCACATTGACCGCACAATCCTTGAAGGAAACAACACTGACTGTACAGTGGGTTACATGTTTCTTTTGTTCACAACTCTCCGGAAACGCGCTTACTCAGCCCTTGCGATTGAACACTCCAGGCCTTGTGATAGGGATGTGTGTGAGAGATAGTGGCACTGAATGTGACCTCCATTGCGGGGTGAGCCATTCACAGGGCGAGTACGTTGAGGGCTGCGCAGTGTTGGACACAGTGAGTCCACCCACAAAGATGTGTTGCCTTGTGATCTATGTGTTGGGCCACCTGACAATGGACAGTAGATGTGGGCAGACTACACATTGCTCAATGTGCTGGCATCCTGCATGTGAATGGGATGGACAGGTACTGTGTACACACTCCCACCAGCATGCATTCACGTGTGGTGTACACATGCTGTTAGGCCATGTCCAATTACTTCTTGGCTCTGTTACACATCTCTGAGTATTTTGGATGGGTCAGCATCATGCCATTGTGATTGGTGGATGTGGGTGATGATGAGAAGTGTATGAGTGATATTCCAACCCTCCTGTGTACCATCCCTGCAGTTGGAAGTCCTCCAGCCCAAGGCCTTGTGATGAACCATTGCATCCAAGTTGATGCCTCTGTGTATGTGCAACCGACAGTGCAGCCAATTCCACAAAGGGTGTGACGTCATCTGCCGGATGAGCGACAACGTGTCGAAAACGAATCGGGGGATGCCCCTCGTATTGTCAGGTTAGCACGGCGCTGCATTTCACCACTAATGGTCTGCATCTTGACAGTCACACAGCCTGTGCCGGATGCACGTTTGTAGGGGCATCATTAGCAAGCAAGTGTACAGTATTGTGGGATGGTGTCTTTTGGTGTGAGAGGCAGCATGTGTCCACAGCCTACCCATGATCTGGGTAATGTGATGTTTGTTGTGTGATGCAGTGGGTTGTAAGTGTACTCTGTGCTGGGTGCATCTGACATGCATATGCGATTCCTGAGGGTCAAGATGTAATTTGAGCACTCTGCATTGTCAATGCATTCAGAGTCGTAGCCCTCAGGAACAACCTGTAGTAGGCTGGAGTGGCAATTCACATGTATGTTTGAGGCACTGTGCCTACTCTGATTTCGTTCGGACATATGTGTGCGATGCCTCACCTCATATTCCTGGTACTTACACATCCGGCACACTGTGCAACAGTAGTTGTGCTCGTGCGAACGACAGGTGGATGGCATGGGCTCATGACCATTGTGGACTGTCATGTTGCAGTCTGTGTGAGTGGTGTCCCATTCTGCTCCATGCAGGTATGTCCTTGGCCTAATTACGTAGTGCTCATCCTTGCCACCATCAGGACAGTGGGTGTGCACACAGCGGTTTGTGGCTATGGTCGCAGGGTGACACAGGCCGGGTGTTGTGCTATGTGCACAACACATGTGCCACTTATAAGCGGCTTCATTTTCTGTACGCCAGCCATTACGTGTTGATTGTGGTGGCTGTATACAATTGCACAGGTATCGTGCAACATGTGGATTTGGGAATGTTCTGTGCTGCTTCCCTTGCACATGTCTGTTTAATTGATGCCAAATGAGTGAGGCCACCTCGCTCTCTCATGTGGCATCTCCCGTGGGTGCTGAGGGACAGGGGACGGTCAACAGTGGTGAGGCATCGGATGAAGCAGCTGCACAGGAGCTGAGTGAGACAGATGTGACCATCCTCTCGGAGGGGCCAGACGTGTGCTGGATGAATCACAGGCCGAGATGGCAATTTCGGCGTCATCTGAGGACAGAGGTGATGCATCCATGTTTGCTAGCACAGGGGACGTGGACTCTGGCTCCTCTTCAGCCACGCGGAGGCCAATGCCCGCCCTCCCATCTACTTCCACTGGTGCAACATGTGTCGGCACAAGGATGAAGGATAGGGTGTCCTTCACACCAGGCACAGCTGCCCCTGCACATGTGACCCCTGCTGCCCTCAGTGCTGGGTCTGTTGAGCTTGTGCGGCATCTCTGCGTGGGGCAGACAGCTCTCCTCAATTACTTCATTGCCCATGACATCACCTTGACGCATGTGACATAGTTCATGTAGGGCCTACATGTACGCGTGGGTGGGCTACACCAGACTGCCCAATGGTTGTCCTCCCCAGTCAAGGTGGGCCTTCAACTGGGCCAATCTCAGGCTGACATTCCTGACCCTTTCTCCACCCCCCTGGAAAGTGGCACATCTGACAACAGCAGGGCACGAGTCCTAAAAAAAGAAGTGGGGGGACGCTGACGTCACGACAGGAAGTGACATCACGAAAGGTGGATTGCACCGTCAGACTCATTGCCTCCCCTCGCTCACCCCTTATGTGTGATTGCATCGGAGAAGCCAGCGCGTGAGCAGCAGCTCCGATCTCGCCCCAGAGAGGCCAAAGAGTGAATGTGTGGCTCCATTTGCTCCAGTTATCGAGCTCGCGGTAAAATAAGTGGGGGGACGCAGTCCACTCGCGTGGTACCCCGACTCGAGCCCTGGACAACAGTGACGATGCATGACAGTCTCCGGAGTCCGGATACACCACATGCAACACACAGAAGCTGTAGCTGCCCTAGCGTGCCAGGCCGCAAACACCATCCCAGACGAAAGGTAGACCCACCCCGGCGCGCATAGTCATTACATCCGCTGCCATTGACAAGGGACCCATAGAGTGAGATATGGTCCTCAGGGTGACGGGCCTCCGAGCCATCCCCCGCCAACGAGTGTCATGCAACTCACACATATCGCAAAGCCAATAGGACACTTTGCCTGCACACCAGGGCTCGAGTCGGGGTACCACGCGGGTGGACGGCGTCCCCCCACTTATTTTACCGCGAGCTCGATGACTGGAGCAAAGGGAGCCACACATTCACTCTTTGGCCTCTCTGGGGCGAGATTGGAGCTGCTGCTCACGGGCTGGCTTCTCTGATGCAATCGCATCGAAGGGGTGAGCGAGGGGCGGCAATGAGTCAGATGGTGCAAGCCACCTTTCGTGACGTCACTTCTTGTCGTGACGTCAGCGTCCCCCCACTTCTTATTTGGGACTTGTGCCCTGCTGCACACTGAGAATGTGTCGCCTGCGAGATGTGACCAGGAGAAGGGCGCCATGACCTCCCACCCACCAAGCTCCACTGCCATCCCGTGCCCTGGGTAGCCTGTGCAGGTGGACAATGTAGGGGGTACACCTGGAGGACAGGGGATGTAAGTGCTTTGGCAAGGGCCTGGCAGACGCACAGCAGTATCCAGCATGTCCCCAGAGGGAGGGCTAATGTCTACACATGATGCAGCATTGATCGTGTGCCCGCCTGTTGTGCCCACACGAGTTCACATTCATCCCCAGACAGGTAGGCTTTCCAAATACCCAACACAGTGGAAATCTACCCCTCCGGAATCCTCACCACACAGTCTGTTACAACACTGCATGAGTGCACCTACACGTGCCACCCACCCACCTGGGCCAAGCAGCCCTCCCGCTTCGCATGCCACATGTGTGTCTTCCACAGTTGTGCTTCTCTCTCAGGGGCGGACCTCCAGCTGTCCCGTAGCACACAGACAGCACCGAGTCAGACTGGCATCCTGTTTGAATGGTAGGCACCCTCACACAACTACCTGTGACACAGTGGTGGCTGTAATGGCTATTGTGACTGCCATGGCAGTGTTGCTGGCCATGGCAGGGTACACTCACACACATTGCATACGCAGCTTTTCGGATCACAACTCTGCACATCGGACTGGCCACTGTCCCTGGTGTTGAGCAATATTGCCGCCTGTCTATGTAATCTGTGACTGGATGCTGTTGTTCCTGTAGTCGGTTGTGTCTGTGTAGTTGCTGATTGCAGTTGTTACTGTGTGTGCATAGTTAAGTGAGGCACATGCCGTGTATGGTACCTCAACAATTGCAATGTCTGGTCTCACATTCCAATGTGTTTTACACGTGGCAGGGACTTCACTTCTTTCAGACTCTGCTACTTGTGTGTGTGATGACGAAGTATGTTTGTGACACGGATTGTCTGCATGTATTTGGTGGTATTTCAGGGAAAATGTATACGTGTCATGTTTGCGTGCAAGCAAAGCACAGGGTGTGAGTCTAGCCACAGGATGACATGTAGCATGTGCAGAGTGTGTGGGTATGTGTGAGCTTACTTTCTGTGTGGCCAGCAGTGTAGGTGTATGTTAATCTTGTGATGAACATTGAGCCTGGGCACATGGCTTACTTTCAATGTGTGCATTTGGGAGGTGTAGGTGTGTGTGGTGTGAAGGGTGTGACTTTGGGGTAGTGTTGGTGTGTGTGTGTGCGCTCTGGCAATGTCGACTACACACATGTGTTACCCAGGGGCATGGTGGGTGTTTGTATCCGTGTTCAGGTCTGTGAATGTGAGCACATGTGTGTATTTTATGTTGCACAGTGTGCAGTGTGTGGGTGTGTCCTTGCAGTTCAGGATGACTCCTACTTGTATGTTTTGGACATTGTGGGTCTGCAGGGTGTGTGACTGTCAAGATTGTGCCTTGTTTGATCAAGCATGTATGTGAATTTCTGCAGTTCGTACTCACTGTGCAGACCTGCCCACCCACACTGATATCGTGTGTGTGTTTTGTCATGCATTGCTGTAGCATGCTTCTTGCGTGGCTCCTAATTTTGCTTGATGAGTGTGATGTCAGACTGTGAAGGTAATTGTACACATATGTAGGACTGTGCTTTGTAGTGACCAGGCCGTCAGTATTAATGTGATGATCTGTTGGGCCACGTCAGAGTCTGACAAGCCAAGGCCCACGACCTCTGGTATTTCACTAGGTCCACTGTGGCGGCAACTCCTATGCATTGACATCCAATGACACTAGACTACATGGTCATCTCACGACTCTCGTGTACTTCACACACTCTCATCCTCTCTCATTCGTACTTGTCTTCGATAAATAATTCTACAGAGTCACATATTTGCTTCAAGGCATGTATTTGAACTTACTTCCTCTGTGATGCAGTATAGTGGACACTACTGGCAGCAAAATGCATGTGGAGGATATACTTAGCATGATTACACATACAAAGGTGGGTACAGGTAGATGTGATTAGTTGTTGATTGTGGAATAAAGGCTTCAGAGTTACAACTGCCTTGCCCTTGCTATGCTAAAGTACATTTGCTCATTACTGAAGAGCTCTAGACTTTGACACAGACAGTATTCATTTTGCCTACCAGACAGCTTGACATCATAGGCACAGTACATCTCAGTTCCATGGTACGGGGTTACTACAATAGTGACTCCGACACACCTCCATCAGAGGTGACATCAGAGCATGTGCCTACATGCATGCAGCAGCGTCTCACAGGTTGTTGCTATGTGGTGGCTACTGAACATGACACAATAACTAGGGCCATGTTGTAGGGGGTTGCATTTGTTGTCCATGCAAAAGTCCTGGCACGGTAGTACAGACGATGGTGAGGTGACAGTTCTCACGTAATACAGCAGACAGATAAGTGTGCACTGACAGGTGCATGTGTTCAGGTGCGCAGTATACATATTATGGCATAGTTGTTCGTGCAGTATTGGCCATGTGGTTACTGTACACAAGTCCCATACATCTGCCTCCCCCTGTTCATGCAGAGACACGGGATATGGTGAGGAACAGAGTGCATGTCCCGGAAATGTCCGATGTCATGGCAGTGGAGTTGATGGTAAGGTGTTTGTTGCAGATTGTATGGTATAGTTGTTGTACAGCTAACTGCCCACTCCGTGCGAAAGGCAAGCATAGGTACGGTGTTGAACATCAATGTTCAATTGGGGGTATTGAGTAGGGGACCGATGAATTGACAAGTTGTCAGGTATGCGATACCTTCCAGCAGGGCATCCATGGCATTGGTGGTAAACATGGATGCCATCCAATGAAGCGGATGGTGGCTAGCAACGTGTTCATCGTAAGTTGTCCCTTGTAGAAGCCTGATGGGACATGTTGGATGACATTCGATGAAACTGTGATCCAGAATACGTTGTGTGGAGGCACACTGGTCCCATTGCAGTGTGTGTCCGATTGCAGCCACATACGCCATGCCCCCATACACTGAACAGATCCTGTCGTGGGCGTCCAGGGGTGCAAACAGGTGTACCAAGTCCGCCTTTGGACATGCCGGGTTGGAGAGACATAAATCCACAGGACAGTGGAACAAACACCTCCGACAGTAGAAAACGGGGATGACGCAGCTGAACATTGCAATGCGGTAAGTTACTCGGTAACTTACGTTCAGCATAGCCAGATTTTCACAGCCCACTAGCTGTAGCAAGCTCTCAATGTACAGCTGCATCTGTCCGGCGTAGTTGGGAAGCAGTGGTGCAACAGCCATTTTGCTACAGGGTGATGTGGTGGCGTGCTCCGGCTGCCTGTGCAGTCAGCAGAGTGCAACCTCCGACGATGCTGGGAATTCTGGAATGGATGTACGTCGGCAGGACTTGGGTTATAGCTTGGGCGGAGGACACAGGACCTCATCCCACATGCTTCAATGAATGGTCAAGGCCAGTGGTGTCTGACTCTTTCCAGATTACTTGCATTTGACCCACACGGAGGAGTGGTATAATTTTATTTTGTGTTATTATCTTTCTTTCATGTTGGGCGCTGTCTGCCAGTGGACGGTTTACTCTGCATGGCTCTGTTTGGCTTCTTGTTGGTACAATTGCTCCATTCTCCTGCATAAATTGTTGCAATGTGATTTCAGAGTAGGAATGGAAGGCCAATCAGTGCTATCTGCTCTCCCGTGTGTGGGTGGGACACTGCGTTTCCGCTATACATTGGGGCTTCTGTGTGGGTGTAGTAATTGGAAACACCTGTTCTCAGGCAGCAGGGTTTTTCAATTTTGTACATTGCATGGCTTGATATTGCGAGCAGGATGGTATAGGTATTTTTGGATGGAACTGGCGTGCCTTTTACGGACAATGTCCATATTCTGCGCTGTTATGTAGCAGCCGCCGTGTGCTTCTCCATTTTTTGCCCACAAGGGTGTGTCCTATTTTGCCATCACATTACTCCCCTGTTCGGGACACTTGTGTGACATCAAGTTGACAACTGTGAGTTGTCGGTTGGGGACATTATTGATGCAGGAAGGCCACATGACATGTGCCTTCAGGGTGGGGCTGGTGTGTGGGGTGTGTAGTTGTGACCCTGTGGTGTGTGTGTGCAGCCCATGCATGGCGCTGTCGTTGGCCTCTGCGTTGTGCGCATGTGTAACTGCGTCATCGCCGCTGCGGTGCCGTGACGGGGGCGTCACTTCCTGGTCCCGGGTAGTGGGTGCCCAGGATGTTGCGAGTTGTTTTATTTTGACAGGTGGGACATGTGTGGGCACAGTGGTGGATGTGTCCTGTCCACACAGGGGTGTCTGGGGGGGCCGTGTACAGTTTTTCCGCCCTTGCATTGTGTGCAGTGTTTGCGTGCCCTTGTTGTGTGTCTGCCTACCTGCATCGTCGTGGCGCGGTCACTCCTAGGTGGTGCATCAGGTAGAGCATGGGGATGGCCTGGAGTGCAGGATTCATCTCTGGGTGGGCCGCCTTTTTAGTCTCCGTGCTGATCAGTCGGGTTTCCGCCTTGGTATCTCGTGCGGTGTCTCTTTGCCGGTGAGGCTGTTTGGTTGTGGCATCGTAATTTGTACGCCGGGCGGTGCGTCATTTCGTCGGACGGTGTGTCTCCATTGGCTCGCGCCGCTACGTAGACGGGCGCACTTTGATGGCGGGCGGCGTCGCAGGCTTACGGGCGGTGTTTGCCTGACTTTTCACATCCTAATTTTGCGGGCGTGTGGGCCGTTGCTGGCGGACGGTAACTAGCGGTTTTTGCCTCCGACAGCACGGCGGTAGTGCTTCCGCCCGGCATCGTAATGGGCCCCTAAATTTTTAATAAAAATATTTTTTCATTGAAGAATTATATGATGTTGAATGTTTGAGTTTGTAATTATTAATGTTTTAAAAATTAAAAGTAATAATTTTTGTTATGTTTATTATTTTATAAGCTAATTTGTAATAACATTATTATTTAAAAAATCAAAATTAGTATTATAATATATTTTATAAATAAAAGAAATTCAAAAATTAATAAAAATTATCATAACTCTGTTCTGGATATGTTTTTAGAAGTGGGAATAGGATAATATATATGTGTAGTGTGTAGCATTTTCTTTGTGTTTATGTACTTTTTATTGGGAATATTACAGTTTATGTGTTTATTGTTCAGCACCTTCCATGTGTTAATGTTGTTTTGAGTTGGAATATAACATTATATATGTTTACTGGCCAGCACTTTCCCTCTGTGTTTTTAGTTTGGTTTGGGAATATTATATGTTATATGTTTATTGTCCAGCACTTTACCTGAGTTAATATAGTTTGAAATGGGAATAGTAAATTATATAAGTTTAGTGTCCGGCACCTTCCCTGAGTTTTTGTACTTTGGAGCGGGAATAGTATATTTTATATGTTTAGTGTCCAGCACTTTCCCTGAATTAATATAGTTTGGAGTGGGAATAGTAAACTATATCTGTTTAGTGTCCACCACCTTCCCTGAGTTTTTGTACTTCGGAATGGGAATAGTATATTTTATATGTTTATTGTCCAGCACTTTCCTTGAGTTTATATAGTTTGGAGTGGGAATAGTAAATTATATATGTTTAGTGTCCAGCACCTTCCCTGAGTTTTTGTACTTTGAAGTGGGAATAGTATATTTTATGTTTATTGTCCAGCATATTCCTTGAGTTAATATAGTTTGGACTTGGAATATAATTTGGTATATGTTTAGTGACCAGTGATTTTTTAGAGTTAATGTAGTTTGAGATAAGATTACTAAAATATATTTCTTTTATTTGGAGCAAGATTAATGAAAATAATGTGTGTTTAAGTGGTAATAGCATGTTATATATGTTATTTTTTTTATTTACATCAATTAATTGTAAGACAATTATTTTATTACAAATATAGTATAATAAAAATATAATAGGAATTAAATACAGAACAATATTTATATTTTATTTATTTATTTTCATTCAAAGACTCAAGCAAAGAAATAATATGCCTGTTATAAACATAAATAATAATACATTTTTTATTTTTGGTACATTACATATGTATTACATATTTAAACATAAACTTACAATTTTTAAAGATAGTAAGTATGAAACATGTTTTTGTTTTATATAATGTAGAAGTTGTACATTTTTTATAAACAAAAGATGCAGTTATCCACTGGTTTGAATACATTTTTTTAAGATATTTTTTTGTAACAGTTATACAATTTTTTTAATATAATGTAAATATGCATTACATAATTATATACAGTGTACATTATTCATACTATACATTTTGAATAATTTTTTATTTGATGTGCATTATTCATACTAAATAATATATTTTGTATAATATTTTTTAATTTGTATACAAATTCAATATTATAAAGGTGAGCAAACATTTTGTTAAAGAAAAATATTTTTAACATCAATAGAAATTTATCACAATTTTAGCAAGCAGTATATTTTTTTTCTTACATTGATAAGTTAACATATTTTTTTAATGTATAATAATTATTATTATTTGTGTTGTAATATTTATTATTACACATTTTACCATTTTTAACATAAAAGAAAAAACATTTTCTACATTAGGAATATTAATAAATATTTTTTAAATATATTTTTGTATAACATTTCTAATTTACATTGAGTGTAATGTGGAAAAGTATTTTAATTATTTCAATTAGGCGGCCATTTTTTTTAACTAAGTTCTATTTTCTAGGCTATCCCTGTTGTTTTAGGTCATTTCTGAGGAGAGAAGCTTGCGGTTGGAAGCTGCTTTGCATCGGTTAAGGTAAGTTTAATTTAATTGCTTTTACAATTAATTTAGGAGTAGGGCGAAAGTAGTTAGGTAGTGTATAGTGTATGTAATGTTTGGATTTTATGTTTTTGGTGATGTTTCGTTTGTAGTTTATCGTATGTCAAATGCAGTTAGTGCGTTGTTAGGTCGGTGTTATGGTTTGCTATATATATTTAATTATATTTAGAGTGCGGTGTTATCAGTATGTTTATGTGTGTTTTAAAATAATATTACTGTATGTTTGTGCGGGAGGGATTGTGTTTATTTTTCTACAGGTATTCTATGTTTCCAATATTGGCGTTGGAAGAAGGATGTGCTTTTTTTTAAAAAGGAGATGTGTATTAGTTTCTAGTAAACTAATAATTATTTTACATTTCCTTTATTTTTCGGGTTTTCCTGGAGCGTTTCTTATTTTTTATTTTATTTTTCAGGTTTTTTATGGTTCTACACTATGGATATTTTGACGGCGGAGTTTGTTTTATAAAGTTGTATTTTTCCATTTTTTTTTACAAGTTTTAACTAAGTATTGGAATACCTATACGTTTGGATTTTTTTGGGCTGCCTGGAATACTTTTTTCAACTACAAGAACGTAAGTTATTTCAAAATGTTTACAGTGGGAGGGAAATGTAATTTGTATACTTGTGATTGATATTTTTTAAGATATAAAATATATTTATTATGTCAATTAATTTTGTAAAGACTTTTAAATTAATTGACATATTTATATTTTACATTTTTGAAAAGAAATGATTAGTTAAGAACTCAGTATACAATTACGATTTTTCTATTTTTATGTTTTAATGTTTTAAAGTAGGGATTTTGTTTCTAAATATTCTAGCCCTTTAGTGTTTGGGTAGAGTCTTATTTTGTACTGTAAGTGCTCGAACATTGTTTTAGTTTGTTTAGTTAGTTTTGGACCTAGCTGTGTTACAGATTGTTCTAGTCTTAGTTGTTGGTAGCTTTGGGGCCTATTACGATGGCGGTCGGGAAACCTCCCCGACCGCCATGGTAGCGGGAAAAGTCCGCCAGCATGTACCGCGACACCTCCGCCGGTCGGATTACGATGACCCGCGGTCGAAATCCGACCGTGGCGGTCTGATCGCGGGCATTAACATTCCGGCGGTTGCTGCTGCCCGCAGCACCGCCGCGATGCCGAAAGGAGCATGTCCTGCATTTCCCTGCACTGCGTGGCAGGCACTGCACAGTGCCTGCCACCTGGTACAGGGAAATGTAGGGGGGACCATGGATACCCCCCCAGTGAACCCCCCTCCCAACGGGCCCCCGGAAGACAATCACCGCATGCCTTTCCATGGCGGTTTGACCGCTGAGGAAAGGCTGGCTACTGCCGGCATCATAATCCTGCCGGCGGAGCCTGCTCTGCACCGCCACCATTATCCCGGTCCTGCTCCGTCCACCAGGCAGGAGTGCAGATGGCAACCGGCGGAAAAGCGGCGGTCGGAATTTCCCACCGCCGCGGTCACCACCGCCATCCTAATATGACCGGCGGTTTTCTTGGTTGCGATGGCGGGCGGATGTCCACCGCCGGTACGGCGGGCGCCACCGCCGGCCCGGCGGTGGACATCCGACCACCATCGTAATAGACCCCTTTGTTCTGTTGGTTGGGTTCTGCCTGTTGTGGCTTGGAAAGCATTATGCCATCCTTCCACAGTGTTATTAGTTTTGCTTCTTTGTTTAGGGTACTGTTATATACATTCCACCATGGAATGTGGAATTTGGGCTGTCTTCTGTGTCCAGATCTGTGTAGCCTTCCCACCCAGGTATCCTCGAAATAGTCGAGTAGGGGACTTAGTTTATGTTCATTTGTTTGGTAGTAGGGGCTTTCTATTAATAAATTGTAGTGTTCTGCTACATCAGTTATTGGGACGCAGGCTAGTGCAATTAGCTTTTTAATTTCATATGCAAAATTGCTATTCGTTGCATATTCTACACATAGGGGCCGATTCCGATTCGGGCCGGAAATCTCACCGACCGATTCGGAGAGATATCCGTCCGAACCGGACTCCAGCAGTCCGACCGAACGAGTACGATGCGGACGCATGCTATCGGACTCGATTCGGTCGGACTCCCATTGAAGTCAATGGGAGCCGATTGTACGACGTGTACACGGGCTCCCATTGACTCAATGGGTGCGTCGCGAACAAGGGCCCCCCCTACAGCGGGTACGCGTTGGTGCGACTCGCGCCGTACATGCATGTGTAGGGGGGACCCATGGGTCCCCCCTGTGTGCGACTCGCGCGGCTACGCGTACAGGGGGTCCGACACGGACCCCCGAAGTCCGGCTCCGATTGCTCTTTCGAGCCGGACGGCGCGTGTCGGTCGGACTGTTCGAGGCGCGCATCGTACTTGCCCGATCGGGGAACGTCTCCATTGCGTGGTGCGAGTTGAGTCCGTACGAGTCGGTCGGAGCGGTTCGGAGCCGGGGACGAGTCGGTCGGTGATTTCGCGTACGCTCGCATCGTACTAGCCCGCGCGGACGGGTGTTCAAATCGGTCGGAAACACGGCGTCCGAATCGGATCCGGTAAAGCCGAATCCGATTCGGTGCACTACCGGCCGAGATCGGAATCGGCCCCTAAGGGTAGATTTTTGAAGGTGTCTCCATATGCATTGATTAAAGTGGTAATAGCAACATTGTATTGCTGTGTGAGGGTAGTTTTTCAGGATGGCTTGTATCATTGACTGTTTGAAATATATGATAATTTTTTTAGGGTAGTAGTTATTAGTTTCTTGCTTTACTTTTGTTAAGAGTTCTAAATAAGTAGTTGTTTGTTTGTTTGGTAACAGGGCATATATAAATGGGATGTTGCTATTGTGATACTGTCCATGGATTGTGTATAATTGGTAAAATGGTTTGGGACATATTTTAAATGTCCCAGAGGTCGGGGAAAATCGCCCTCCCAACCTGCCTCACAGACAGCGGGGTTCCTATGGACATTCCTAAACAGAAAAAAAGAAGGCTTCGTATCAAGTCTGGAACCCAGTGACACCGCACCATCGCCCCGGTGAGCCCAGCCACTCCCCACAGCCCGCACCGCAATCAGTGATTAACGCACTGCTGGGAAGCGCACGCAACAGCGCCAGCACAACCACCACTATCTTGCTTCAGGGGAAACGGTTCTGGGCAGACGCAGACGGGCTCCCAAGATTCAGAGGCCTGGAACAGATAGCCCCAGCTGCAGCCTCGCCCATTCATAGCGCGCCAATCAGCTCCCACATCAAATAGCAGCAGTGTGTGCGCGCAGACCAGCAGGCACAGCAAGATGGGCAGAGCAGACGGTAAACAGTCGAAACTTCCATTTGAAGCGCGGAAAACCACCCGAACACAAACAGAAGATCAAACAGATGCTGAAGCCCCTATTGACGGCCAAGACGATGACTGGAGATCTGTATTGCTCACCATGAAATACAGCCTTACGTCAATTTAATCCAAAATGGACGCTATGTCCTCCCGTAAGGACACCATAGTCCACAAGATCGAAAAACACGATCATAGAATCACAGAAACTGAAAATAGAATCTCCGAATTGGAAGATGGTGCAACAAGTAGTAAAGGCGACCCTTGACCTTGCCAGGTAGGTCGCTCCCCCACCACACAGCTCCGCCTGTGTTGTCTGCCCGCTGCTTCTGCAGGTAAGATCGCCCTCCGCTTGTGGCCCCGGTGCCCGTATTTTCTGCCTGTCTCCCCATTTTCCTTTCTGTGCCCCTCGCTGCCCCATTGTCATTGTGCCCGTGATTTTGTCTGCTTGTCTCCCCATTTTCCTTTCTGTGCCCCTCGCTGCCCCATTGTCGTTGTGCCCGTGATTTTGTCTGCCTTTCTCCCCTTTTTCCTTCTGTGCCCCTCGCTGCCCCATTGTCGTTGTGCCCGTGATTTTGTCTGCCTTTCTCCCCTTTTTCCTTCTGTGCCCCTCGCTGCCCCATTGTCGTTGTGCCCGTGATTTTGTCTGCCTTTCTCCCCTTTTTCCTTCTGTGCCCCTCGCTGCCCCATTGTCGTTGTGCCCGTGATTTTGTCTGCCTTTCTCCCCTTTTTCCTTCTGTGCCCCTCGCTGCCCCATTGTCGTTGTGCCCGTGATTTTGTCTGCCTTTCTCCCCTTTTTCCTTCTGTGCCCCTCGCTGCCCCATTGTCGTTGTGCCCGTGATTTTGTCTGCCTTTCTCCCCTTTTTCCTTCTGTGCCCCTCGCTGCCCCATTGTCGTTGTGCCCGTGATTTTGTCTGCCTTTCTCCCCTTTTTCCTTCTGTGCCCCTCGCTGCCCCATTGTCGTTGTGCCCGTGATTTTGTCTGCCTTTCTCCCTTTTTCCTTCTGTGCCCCTCGCTGCCCCATTGTCGTTGTGCCCGTGATTTTGTCTGCCTTTCTCCCCTTTTTCCTTCTGTGCCCCTCGCTGCCCCATTGTCGTTGTGCCCGTGATTTTGTCTGCCTTTCTCCCCTTTTTCCTTCTGTGCCCCTCGCTGCCCCATTGTCGTTGTGCCCGTGATTTTGTCTGCCTTTCTCCCCTTTTTCCTTCTGTGCCCCTCGCTGCCCCATTGTCGTTGTGCCCGTGATTTTGTCTGCCTTTCCCCCCATTTCCTTTCTGTGCCCCCGCTGCCTCTCGCCATTCCCGCCGCTGCGTCCCCTGCGGCCCCGCCCCCTGACTGCCCATTCGCTGCCCCTGCCTCCCGCCTCCCAGCTGCTCCTCCCTCCCACCTCCCCATAAATGGCGGCCGCTGCGCGGTGAGGAGAGCGACCCTTGACCTTGCCAGGTAGGTCGCTCCCCCACCACACAGCTCCGCCTGTGTTGTCTGCCCGCTGCTTCTGCAGGTAAGATCGCCCTCCGCTTGTGGCCCCGGTGCCCGTATTTTCTGCCTGTCTCCCCATTTTCCTTTCTGTGCCCCTCGCTGCCCCATTGTCATTGTGCCCGTGATTTTGTCTGCTTGTCTCCCCATTTTCCTTTCTGTGCCCCTCGCTGCCCCATTGTCGTTGTGCCCGTGATTTTGTCTGCCTTTCTCCCCTTTTTCCTTCTGTGCCCCTCGATGCCCCATTGTCGTTGTGCCCGTGATTTTGTCTGCCTTTCTCCCCTTTTTCCTTCTGTGCCCCTCGCTGCCCCATTGTCGTTGTGCCCGTGATTTTGTCTGCCTTTCTCCCCTTTTTCCTTCTGTGCCCCTCGCTGCCCCATTGTCGTTGTGCCCGTGATTTTGTCTGCCTTTCTCCCCTTTTTCCTTCTGTGCCCCTCGCTGCCCCATTGTCGTTGTGCCCGTGATTTTGTCTGCCTTTCTCCCCTTTTTCCTTCTGTGCCCCTCGCTGCCCCATTGTCGTTGTGCCCGTGATTTTGTCTGCCTTTCTCCCCTTTTTCCTTCTGTGCCCCTCGCTGCCCCATTGTCGTTGTGCCCGTGATTTTGTCTGCCTTTCTCCCCTTTTTCCTTCTGTGCCCCTCGCTGCCCCATTGTCGTTGTGCCCGTGATTTTGTCTGCCTTTCCCCCCATTTCCTTTCTGTGCCCCCGCTGCCTCTCGCCATTCCCGCCGCTGCGTCCCTGCGGCCCCGCCCCCTGACTGCCCATTCGCTGCCCCTGCCTCCCGCCTCCCAGCTGCTCCTCCCTCCCACCTCCCCATAAATGGCGGCCGCTGCATGGCCGCGCCGCTGGCGCGCCGAAGGCGCGCCAAAGGCGAGCCCGTCTGCGCCCGTCCGCGACTGGACCGCGCCCAGCGCCAGAACCCCTGGATCCCACCGATGCAACACCACTCGACGGACCTACGACGCCGCCACACTCACCGCACTCAATGCCGGCCGGAACCCTGCCTGCTACCGAGCCTCACCGAGACGCACCCACGGACCCTTCACCTGCCAAACCTGCCGATTCACCTGCCCCCAGACGTGCACCACCTCCGCCAAGTCGAGCACCAGCAGCAACCACCTGAAATGCATCCTGCTGAACACCCGCTCCGTCCACAGGCACGCCGTGGAACTCTGGGACCTGCTCGACGCAACAGCACCGGACATCGCCTTCCTCACCGAAACCTGGATGAACGCCTCCTCAGCGCCCGACATCGCCATAGCCATCCCGGACGGATACAAGATCACCCGGAGGGACCGCGTCAACCAGACGGGAGGAGGCATCGCTATCGTACACAAGAACACCATCCGCATCTCGACTAACTCCGACGAGACCTTCCCCGCCGCCGAACACCTACACTTCCAGATACACACTGACCCCAAGACCACCCTCCGAGGCACCCTCATCTACAGACCCCGGGACCACGCACACTATTCAGCGAAGACATCGCAGACTTCATCAGCCCGCACGCCATGCCCTCCGCCGACTACATCCTCCTAGGGACCTCAACTTCCACCTGGAGAACAACAACGACAGAAACACCACCGCCCTGCTGGACAACCTCGCCAACCTCGGACTCAAGCAACTGGTGAACACGCCCACCCACTACGCCGGCCACACGCTTGACCCCGTCTTCTCGTCCAGCAAGCACATCTCCTTCAGCCACGCCACCGGACTCCACTGGACCGACCACAGCTGCGTCCACTTCAGCTTCAGAAAGACTGCGACCCACCACCACCCGCAACAGGCTCCCCGCCGGAGCTGGAGCAAGATCACCGCCCGAGCAGCTCACCGCCTCCCTCAGCCAGAACACACCCACCAACACAACGGACCCAAACGAAGCAGCCAGCAACCTCGCCAAGTGGCTGACCGCCTGCGCCGACGACCTCGCACCACTAAAAAACCCTCCCAGCAGACCCGGAAGCAAGAAAACCCCTTGGTTCACCAACGAACTCAAGGAATCCAAGAAGAACTGCCGCACTCTCGAGAAAACCTGGCGACTCGACCAGACCACAGACAACAGGACCGCCCTCAAGCACGCCACCCGCAAACACCACCAGCTGATCCGTGCCACCAAGAAGTCGGCACTCAAAGAACGACTGGACAACAACGCCCATGACAGCAAGGAACTTTTCAGCATCGTCAAAGAGTTCTCCAACCCCAGCGCCGGAAACAACGACATCACCCCCTCGCAAGACCTCTGCAACTCACTCTCCGCGTTCTTCCACCGCAAGATCACCGACATACATAACAGCTTCGACGCACAAACCACGCACCCTACCGCCGAACCAACGCCCGCCACCACCACCCTCTGCAACTGGACCCCGATCAGCACCGAAGACACCACCCGCACGATGAACTCCATCCACTCCGGATCACCAACCGACCCCTGCCCACACCACGTCTTCAACAAAGCCGACGCCACCATCGCACCCCATCTCCGGGACATCATCAACTCCTCCTTCCACACCGCCACCTTCCCGGAGAGCTGGAAGCACGCCGAGCTTACCGCCCTCCTGAAGAAACCAACGGCGGACCCCACCGACCTCAAGAACTACCGTCCCATCTCGCTCCTTCCATTTCCGGCCAAAGTCATCGAGAAGACCGTCAACAGACAGCTTGCCGCCTTCCTCGAGACGAATGGATCCCTCGACCCCTCGCAGTCCGGGTTTCGGGCCAACCACAGCACCGAGACCGCCCTTATCGCAGCCACCGACGACATCAGAACCCTAACCGACAACGGGGAAACAGCTGCCCTCATCCTCTTGGACCTCTCCGCGGCGTTCGACACCGTCTGCCACCGCACCCTAGTGAAGCGCCTCAGCAACATCGGAATCCGAGAGAAAGCACTGGAATGGATCATCTCGTTCCTCGCCGGAAGAACCCAGAGAGTCCGCCTCCCCCCGTTCAGATCCGAAGCCACCGAAGTCATCTGCGGCGTTCCACAAGGATCTTCACTCAGCCCAACCCTCTTCAACGTCTACATGAGCCCCCTCGCAGCCATCGCACGCCAACACAACCTCAACATCATCTCCTACGCCGACGACACCCAGCTGATCCTCTCCCTCACCAACGACCCCACCACCGCCAGAGCCAACCTACACGACGGGATGAGAGACGTCGCCGACTGGATGAGGAACAGCCGCCTTAAACTGAACTCAGACAAGACGGAAGTCCTCATCCTGGGCTCATCACCCTCCGCCTGGGACGACTCCTGGTGGCCCCCGGCCCTGGGCACCGCGCCCAAGCCAACGGACCACGCACGCAACCTGGGCTTCATCCTGGACTCCTCCCTGTCGATGACCAGACAAGTCAACGCAGTCTCATCTTCATGCTTCAACACCCTGCGCATGCTCCGCAAGATCTTCAGATGGATCCCCACTGAAACCAGGAAGACCGTCACCCAGGCACTCGTCACCAGCCGACTGGACTATGGGAACACCCTCTACGCCGGAACCACAGCCAAACTTCAAAAAGACTCCAGCGCATCCAGAACGCCTCCGCACGACTCATCCTGGACATCCCCCGACACAGCCACATCACCGGACACCTGAAAGACCTGCACTGGCTCCCCGTCAGCAAGAGAATCACGTTCAGACTCCTCACCCACGCACACAAGGCCCTCCACGACCTGGGCCCAAAGTACCTCAACGACCGCGTGACCTTCTACACGCCCACACGCCAGCTACGATCAACCAGCCACGCCCTCGCCACCGTACCACGCATCCGCAGAACCACCGCCGGAGGAAGATCCTTCTCCTACCTGGCAGCCAAGACCTGGAACTCCCTCCCCACTCACCTTCGGCGAACCCAGGACCATCTCTCCTTCAGGAAGCAGCTCAAGACCTGGCTGTTCGAGCAGTAACTTACCCCCTCCCCCAGCGCCTTGAGACCCTCCCGGGTGAGTAGCGCGCTCTATAAATGCCGTGATTGATTGATTGAGAACAGATCTCCCAAATGGATCGCCTGCTGAAGGTTATCGCAGCCAAGAATGAGGATTTGGAGGTGCGTTCTCGCCGGAATAATGTGCGCATATTAGGATTATCGGAAACAACAAATACAGGCCACATGGAAGATTTCATCGAATGTCTGCTCTGCGACTTGTTTGGAGCTGCGGCTTTTTCTCAACACCTGGTGATTGAAAGGGCTCACAGATCACTGGGAGCGCGGCCTCCTCCCAGAGCACAGCCACAACCTGTTATTGTCAGATTTGTCAACTACCGTGATAGGGACACGGTGCTACGCTTAGCACTGGAAAAAAGACAATCGAACATGAAAATACTACCCTCGTTTTTATCCGGATTTTACATTAACCGTCCAAGAAGCTAGAAGGAAGTTCATCCCTGTGAAAAGAAAGCTTCAAAACGCTCACATCGATTACACCATGCTGTAACCGGCGCAGCTCCGCGTCACCCACCAGGGGACACAGTACTTTTTCCAGAACCCACAACATGCGGAAGATTTTCTGAAAAGGAACCAACGCGCGGCATCCAAGACGAACTCTAACATGTCCAGATCCCGATCAACCTCACCGCTGTCAAAATTGGACTGAACGCCATACAGACGGCACACTGGTGATTAGGCGCAACGAAACATTGCTGAGAAGCACCAGCAGCATCGTCTTCATTCGAAAATGACATTTGATATCTAATGGAGAGTCTGTAGGGCGGGGCGTTCTCAGGGACATGATCCAGAAGGTACTGTTAAGCTTATAACTTTTGAAGGTTTAAAGGGCGCCCATCTCCATTACTAGAATTTGTGTCCCTTGGTTTAATGGCGAAACATAATCACAGGCCCGGGCACCCCCCCCGCACCTATCCATCCAGTGACAGTCCCCCAGTCATCAGGACAAAATAGGGTGGTGGGACGACGTGGGCCCCCTAACAGCACCTCTACAGGAGAACCCCCTATGTGTCCTTTTTAGGTCTCGCCTGGCGTTGTGGGCGCGCATGCGCTGCTCGCTCTGCGAGGGCTTCTTGGAATCGATACGATTCCAGAAGGGGACTTGAAGCCCTGCCCCTCTTTTCCATTGGCTCGCATCATCATTTATGTTAAACGATGGCGCATGATTGGCAATCAGGCTTTTTTGTTACCGCCCTGTCCAATTTTAGGACGGCCCATCTGGACAGGCAGACGCCATCTTTGTTTTGCGTGACGTCTCCTCCCTCCCCTTTGTTTTGTGATGGATTTGTTGTTCTTCGTCAAGTTGCACTTAAATAGAAAAATACTTGAATCTTGTTAACGACATTGGCCATTTCACGCTTTTATTTATTTTTTGTTTTAAAGGGTTGGCTTGCACCACACTTGCATTCAGTTTACTAACTCCACGATAAGTTTTGCCTTGTCGTTTATATAATAATTGTATGTCCTTTTAAAGATTTTCGTTGGCCCGTGACCTGCTTGCCAGTAAGAAGGGTCATTCGCACCAAGGCCGTTATAACTGCTGCGCGTGCTCCCCTGCACACAGTGGTGAAGCCCTCAGACCCTTCACTGGCTGGAAACTTCTGTCCGAGGGCTGGGACAACGAAGTCTCATTTATGGCAAGTTCTAGCTGATGCTTTCGAATCCATGATCTCGCACTAATTTGGATTGAGCTAATGATTTGGAAGTTGACGGGGCGTTCGAGGCTCGTGAGTGTCTGCTTTCAAATGGAACGTGTTCTGATGTTTAATGGATGCTCCGGCGAGCATTGTGGCAAAAACTTTAAGGACAGCAGTATAGAATTGTGATGCGGTTTTGATACTCCACTTTCTTGAAAGGGGTCGACTTTGAGTACGTTTTGAATGGAGTGCTTTTAAAATGTGTTTTGTCTAGACATGGTAATCAGAAACTGCCCTTTAAAAAATGTATGGAGCAAGGTATTGTGAACGTGTGTTTCTGGACGGGTGGCGGTGTGGGTGAGCCCTGTCGTACACTAGTATGTCAGAGAATGGACAGACAGTGGGACTTTCCTGTTAACTGTTAATGCAGACGGATGGGTGGTGTGTGCCTCGAGTGTTTTGGAAGCGTGTCCCGCACAGTACCCCTTCGCTGTGATGATGCCAGGCTGGCATTGCCAGCCCCCGCAGGGCTGCTCGGTGCTGAGAGGTGTGTGTACAGCGTTTCCCCACCTTTCGGACCCTTCTGTTTGACTATCACCAGTCAAGAACCCTGTCATTAGCACACACTGCCTGTGGTTAGGGGGCTTCCAGTGCTTTAAATGGGCCGGTACGGAGGTCCGGCACTTTTTTTTTATTTTGAGAGGGAGAGTACCGGCACTTTTCAAGACCGACGTAATACTTTTAATTGGAGAGTACCGGCACTTCTCAGAAACAAGCAGGTACTCGGCTACAGAGTACCTGCACTTCTATTTTCCATTTCAAGCACTGGGGGCTTCATACAATAGGACTGTTGCTTCGCGGACTTTTTTTTTTCTCCTGTTTGTTAGTGTTTGAACTGTTGGCAGGAAAAGTTTAACAATCTGGGAAAGATTTCGAAGTGAGGAGATTGGCGAGTTATTGTTTGCGCTGGCCAGTGGCTGACTCGACGGCTCTCATGAGCTGGAAGGAGTGAATTATTTCCACTGCATGCAGGGGTTTGAGCAACAAAAGAGGATGTGCTTGTAAGACAGAAAACAAATGCACATTGAACGAGAAATCCCCATTGCTGCGGACTATCTGCAATGCTTTAAAATGCTTACTTGGCACTCACGCTGTGAAACAAACAGCACGTAAATGGAACAAGGTCAGGAAGACATTGCATTACCCTGCCTGCTCTTTGGGGACAAAAATAGAAAGCCGGCATGGGCTGGGAAGGTCTTTTGTCAACATGCTGCATTATTAGCCCCTTATACCGCAGGCATGCAGAGAATGTGTTTCCAGCATGTGGAAAGGTGCATGTAAGCCAGCTGCCCCCTGTGCTATCATTTCTGCTGCTCCTGTCCCAGAGGGTGCCGGTGAGTTGTAAGGGGATGGACTGCAATTTCACCTTCACAACAAACATGCTGCTGACATTATAGAGACTAATCTCGTACCGATGGCATTTAAATGGCAAATTTAAGCAGCCACTGTCATTTATGTAAGCCCTGCCAAGTGTCACACATCTCGCGGTAAACTAACGCATTTTAAGTCACATTACCGCATTACCGCATGTAAAAAGATTGTCACGCAAATCACAGCCCTGCCGCATTTCAGTGTGGTGGTCCGCATCACCGCACTGAAATGCAAAGTCACGCATTATAGCGCCTCCTCAGCTGTCAAGCCGGAGGCTGCTATAATGCGCCTTGACTGAGCTGCAATGGCAGACAGAGCCCTGTGCGCGCTGCTCCAGGGGGGCTTCAGAGGCTGGCTCGTGATCTGCCCACAGCTCTCTCACCTACAATATATTCTAAGTAACACAGGACACACCTCCGTCCGGGCCAACACTGCGCAGTATTACTGATGTCACAGCCAGAATTCTGCCCAATGCCTTGGCTGTTAAGACACTTACTACTCATAGACACTTTAATAGGCAGGGTGAGGCACGGGTCGTTTCTGCTGCTGCCTGCGGTGTGAGCGGCCGGCATTTCAAAAAAGTTTGACTGTAGTTGTGTCCGTGTGGGCAATAATAGAAGGACTGCAACTCCTTCTCACCGCTCTAACCACGGCGGTTACGATGAGGAGTGATTCCCGCGTGCCAGACGACCATAGAATAATGCGTAGGTGGCCTTGGTTGTGTCGCGCCAGCCTGGAAGTACACGACGAGTCATTCCGGGCGGGCCGCGACGCAGGGGGACCGCCTGTTGCTGCAGTGCCGGCTCACCTCCAGCAGGCCCGGTTCTAGAGGGTGGGCCGGGTGGGCCAGGCCCACCCAAACATGAGCCTGGCCCACCCAAACATGAATCTTGGCCTTTGCAGCGACGTCAAGAAGGCCAACAGAAAATCGGCACTATAATTTAAAACGTTCCTCTGAACGCAATTTTTTTTCTCTTTCTAGGAGTGGCATGATTGGGCCTGGGCTCTCTCTCACAGGCACCCCAATCACGCATCTCCTTTTAGAAAGGTGGGCTGTGTCTCCGCCCACTCGTGCATGTAGAATAGGGGCATGGCGAAGGTGACAAATCCTTTCTTTGGCACCAGGTGACCTTTGCGTGTTGCGTGGATATTTCCTTCTTTTCAGTGCTGGTGAAAAGGAGTTTGTTTATCCAGATTCACCTTTCCTGACCCCTTCAGCTGCTTATCAGATCAGGCTTTGAGACAGATTTCCAACCGAGCAGGTAAGAGAATGTGTGGCTATTCCATTTTTAAAAAAATCTGCAAAGGCCCAGCAAGATACATACTTCATTTATGCTTCGAGCATGTGTGGCTATTTGTTCATATTTTTAAAATCTGTGAGGGCCCAGCAAGACACATACTTTGTGTATGCCGTGTATATTTCATTTAAATCATTTGTATCATTTTCATGACTGTCTCTGCCACAAATGAAAGACAACAGTAAAAATGTCCAGATAACTCTGGTGATTAATGATCCTGCTGGAGAGCAATCTTTTGTCTGTTTGTAGTTTTGAAATGCAGATAAACTGTAGTTTATGTGAATAGCTAAGTGGGTTACTGCCTTTGTTACAGAGATTCTTGTGTTACTTGCAGTTCAGAAGTTACAGTCCTAACATAGGACAGTGACCTATGAACTGACATCAAAGAGCTGCTTACAAACCTGAATGGTATAATGAGAACTTTTTTTGTGTGTTGCGATATAGTTAGAATTTCTCCAGTCTTTCATTATTCTAATGTTGCTATAAAGAGTTTGTTTGGGCAGATATACATTTTAATCAGTAAAGCCAACCCCCAACCACTGGGGTATGCTTTAAATTCTGTGTTTGTGCTTCTCCAGACCTAACCCTCTTAAAACATACTGCCCACCAGTATGGATGACGTGATTCCTACACCTGGTAATCCTCATTGGCTTACGTGACATTCCCTATAGGCTGATTTACATACTTGTATGATTCATTGTCTCTGCATAATGTGTGCGTGATATAAAGTACTGTGAAACCCTACACTACGAGTAGCGCTATTCAACAAATGAAAAGCATATGAAAGAGGGGCTACGGAGAGATGATGGGCACTGAGGGTGGCAATGAGGGCATCCAAGGAGGAGGTGAATATGGGGAGAGTCTATGGAGAGATGAGGGGCACAGTTGGAGGGTGGCAGTGAGGTAATCCGAGGAGGTGGTCATGGGGGGGGCTACACAGAGATGAGGGGCACTGGTGGAGGGTGGTAGTGAGGGAGTCTGAGGAGGGGGTCATGAGGGGGAGGGGCTACGGAGAGATGAGGGGCACTGTTGGAGGGTTGCAGTGAGGGCATCCGAGGAGGTCATGAGGGGGAGGGGCTTTGGAGAGATGAGGGGCACTGGTGGAGGGTGGTAGTGAGAGAGTCTGAGCAGGAGGTCATGAGGGGGAGAGGCTACGGAGAGATGAGGGGCACTGTTGGAGGGTGGTAGTGAGGGAATCCGAGGAGGAGGTCTTGGGGGAGGGGGTCATGAGGGGGAGGGGCTACGGGGAGATGAGGGGCACTGTTGGAGGGTGACAGTGAGGGCATCCGAGGAGGAGGTCATGAGGGGGAGGGGCTTTGGAGAGATGAGGGGCACTGGTGGAGGGTGGTAGTGAGAGAGTCTGAGCAGGAGGTCATGAGGGGGAGAGGCTACGGAGAGATGAGGGGCACTGTTGGAGGGTGGCAGTGAGGGCATCCGAGGAGGAGGTCATGAGGGGGAGGGGCTTTGGAGAGATATGGGGCACTCGTGGAGGGTGGTAGTGAGAGAGTCTGAGCAGGAGGTCATGAGGGGGAGAGGCTACGGAGAGATGAGGGGCACTGTTGGAGGGTGGTAGTGAGGGAATCTGAGGAGAAGGTCATGGGGGAGGGGGCTATGGAGCGATGAGGGGCACTGGTGGAGGGTGGCAATGAGAGAATCCGAGAAGGACGTCATGGGGTGGGGGGGGGGCTACAAAGAGATGAGGGGCACTGGTGGAGGGTGGTAGTGTGAGAGTCTGAGGAGGAGGTCATGAGGGGGAGAGGCTACGGAGAGATGAAGGGCACTGTTGGAGGGTGGTAGTAAAGATATCGAGAAAGAGGTCAGTGGTGGGGCACCAATAAAGACTTTCACACCAGCGCTAAAGCCGGCCGTGTCATGGCCTTTCTGTTTTTGTTTATTTAATTAGCAGTCGGGTCATTAGGGCCACTGTGGAACATATTTTAAAGTGTGTGCTAATTATATTTACTGTTATATTTAATGTTTTAAGTTTGAGGGGGATTTTACTAATGTTTTTTACCGGGAATAATGAAAAAGGAGCCGGATGGTGGCCGATATGGGGCTGGGGCCCAAGGTCAGCTGTGAGATAAGGTGCACGATAGATGGATGGTAGAAAATGGATAATCAGGGCTGGAAGGGAGTGTGCTGCAGAGTCCGGGGACCACTGCCTGCTCCTAAAAAATATTTTCACATCCTTTCACAAAGGGGAAGGGGTCCCCTGGCGACCCCTTCCTCTTTCCGAGTGGCTTACCACCTACTTGGAGTAGGTGGTAAACTGCGAGTGTTTTGTGACTTTAATTGCGGTCGCAAAACAATGATACATACAAATGCGGCTCGCTATTAGGAAGGGATGCCCCTTCCTAATACCGTCTTGCACAATCGCGTTTGTACATGCGAGCAGGGCAGGGGAGGGCCACATAATCCCCTGGCTTTGGGGAGAGAGCCTGGCTGCCTGCTTCATTTTTTAAAATGAATATTATTAAATTGAACCCTCCCCCCGCGCGTCCCCCGCCAGCCCACCACTCCTCTCCACCCCCTCACCACTCCTCTCCCCCACCCCCTCCCGCGAGTCACGACCGCCACAGTGGCCCACCCGAACGCACCCTTGGCCCACCCAAATAAAAATTCCTGGAGCCGGGCCTGACCTCCAGAAGGAAGTCAGTGCCCGAAAGAGAGTGAGCCGGTGTTAATCTATAAACTTGCAGTTTGCCAGTAATGTTAGAGACATAAACAGGCCGATACGGAGCCGTTTCAATGTCCATTTTAATTACTAAATTATTTAGGTCTGAGATGGGGGGGGGGGGGGAGGGAGGGATAAAGCCCTGCCTTGCATTGTCTTTACCCTCGGCTGTGCCCCAAGCGCCTTACGCTGTGCAATCATAGTCCGCAAGAAGTTCCTTTAGTAGCCAAAGAGTTCGACCTACCGGTCCGTCACCGTGTACCCTGAGTCCCTGACTTCTCTGTCCGTGTACCTAAACTCCTAACCATGTCTGCGTGGCCCAAGCGCCTCTCACACTGCCTGATAGCTCATCCCTATCGAGAATGGCCCGGCCACGAAGAAGACTGGTGGGAGATGGGTGAAAGAACAATGCGACCCCTTACGCCTGAAAGTGTAAAGGAAGGGATCCGGCTCTGTGCTGAGGTTAACATTTTATGTCGACGAGGTTTCAGGGAACACACACGAGTAAAAACACTGCTCCACTTGCCTGCTTTCCAACCAACGAAGCTCAGTTACTGGGTGGATTTCCTTTGTGCCTGTGTTTGACCTGACCTCTTATGTGGATTCACGGGTGTTGGGGGAGGGGGGGGGGGAGGGGTGCTGATGTCATGAGTGGGGCACTTCTGTGTCCAGTTACATCACAAACTGTTTTTAAAAGACAGCAGCACTGACTTTTCACTGGACAGAGGGAACCAAATATTATTGCGCAAATCGGCACGGAGTCTCTGATACTCAACTCTGCAGACGGACTTGCGGCATTATTATACCTCACCTCCTGCCCGGTTTTCACTTGTGTTCAAGGGTTGGGCATATACACCAAATAAGAGAACCATGGGTCAGTTCTTATTGCAGTGAACTGTTTTGTTTCGGTTGAGTGAGTTATTTTATATTGAGTTCCAGCTGGGCCCATCTCAATGCCCTCACGCCATCACTCAGCTATGCTTTTTTCAGGTGACATCCTGGTTGGTGGATATGTGCAGCTTAACATCCTAATGCCAGTGCCATAAAAAACAGCTTTTCACTTCACTAATACTTAAAGTATGTTTTTCAGTTTCCATACTCTATTCAGGACCTAAATGAGTGCCTCCCACTGTCAGCTTTCCAGTGCATCCTTGTTTACTACTCATGTCGCAGTTGGCAGTCTCAGGCTGCCAGTCACTCGACTGACTATAATTAAATTATGAACATCTTCCAGACCACTTTATCTGTTTCCCGCAATTTTAGCTAGAGTCTGATAAATGAAAGTGGCTTAAAAATTATTTCTTAGGCTTTGCAGCAGCTAACTTAGATTCTAGTTGCTCAAATGGGTGTAACTTCTAATATTTATGTTTCCCTCATATCCATTGCTTGTTTTTGCTCGCGAGAAAGTGTCACTCATAGTCATTGAAATGTCACTCATAATTACACTGAAGTTATGAAAATGTCACACCTAGCAATCTGAAACCTTGGCAGCTATGCTATTATGTTCTTAGTAACTTGGACTCCACCTCACCATTCATAATACTATTTCCTGGAGCTTTCCTGCTTCTCTCCAGCCAATGAGATGACAGGCCCTCAGAATGTCATTCACTGAACTGCATGCTGCATTGTGGCAGGACTTTTCATACAGTGATCGGGTCATAAGTGGGGTTTTCAGGCACTCCATGTGTTTTAAATGTTAAAAAAGGAGGTGACGCCTGCATAACTTATTCATGAGTATGTCGATAACGCCTCCATGCGTTGAGTACAGCCGAAGCTGAAAGAGAAAGTAGAAGTACGAATTACCAGTTTAAATGTGTTTCCAAGTTTGTAATTTAATGTACTCATGGGTGCACTACACACGTGAATTTCAATTGGATATGCTAAGAACAGCAGTAGCCAGTGGTGTGTCTGTGGAGTGGCCAGGGATATGCAATGGAAATATACTTGACAGCAGAAAGCAGTGACTTATGTGGTACTCTCAGAGGCTTCTGAATGGATTTGCAACTGACTTGAATGGCTAATTATGGTAAAATACCCCTTTCAGTGTAGTTTTGATATGCCTTAAATAATAGTTTTTCAGAAATTGTTAGTGAAGTGGAACAGCTTTAGAAATGCTGCATTTTCTGAACGCAGTCACACGTGTAATGCATTTATAGTGAATTGATTGTGAACTGACTGAAGGTTGTAAATTACACACGTGTAAACATAAATTATGCTTTGCATACCTTCCTCTTACATTTAACTGGACATTTGCACAGGTAAGTTGCACAATGTGTACATAAGCTTGAGGCATAGTGAAATAGTTGTGAACTGACTAAAGGTTGTAAATTACACACGTGTAAACATAAACTATGCTTTGCATACCATCCTCTTACATTTAATCAGAAATTTGTGTAGGTATGTTGCACAATGTGTACATATGCTTGAGCCATAGTGAAATGGTTGTGAACTGACTGAAGGTTGTAAATTACACACGTGTAAACATAAATTACGCTTTCCATACCTTCTTCTTACATAAAAGCCAGACATTTGTGCAAATAAATTGCACAATGTGTACATATACTTGAATCTCAATGGTTTGTGAAGTGACTGAAGGTTGTATATTACACACATGTAAACATAAATTACGCTTTGAATACCTTCCTCTTACATGTAACCAGACATGTATGCAGGTAAGTTGCTCAATGTGTGCATAAGCTTGAACCATAGTGAAATGGTTATGAGCTGACTGGAGGTTGTTAGTTAAGCACACGTGTAAACATATACAAAACACAAAACTACTTCAGGGTAACAAAGTCACTGCTGTACAATTGCAATTCAGACTTTCTTGAGCAGAAGGTCCTCAAAAGATTTTTGAGAGGTTGTCTCACCCTTAACTTATCAAGGCATGCTTTCACACTGGAGTAGGAACAATGCCACTCCCGCGGACTCAACCGAGGCAAGCTATTCCTAACCCTAGGAGTTCTTAGAAATCTATTGTCAGGACAATACCTTGGGTCCTGTTAGTTTGACAAGAAAGAGCTTTAACAAGCATTGTAAATGCAATAGGTCTCGCCTTTGATTAAGTTAAAGCCATTTGCTTTGCTAATGGTATTGTATTCTAGCTTTGCATTATTTGGTGTATATTTGTGATATGTGCATATTATTTGCATATATTTGCTCTCCCCTCGCCCCTTTCGTCTGCCTCATGCTATTGTAATCCTCACTATACGAAATTAACACACATACTATTCTTCTATTCATTCACCTCCCAAATCTGAAACACTGCACTTTTCCTACTAACGCTATGCTTTAAACTACTACACAGCTAACAAAAAAATTCTAACTACATACAACTACAACATATCACAAATATACACTAAATAATGCAAAGCTAGAATACAATACCATTAACAAAGCAAATGGCTTTAACTTAATCAAAGGCGAGACCTATTGCATTTTCAACGCTTGTTTTTGTATGCAACAAGTTGTCAGTGAGGTTTACAAATAAGACATGTAATCTGTTGCAAATTCATTCTAAGTTAAGGATGGGGAGGGAATGCATACCCGACAAGTTGGGGACGTCGGCATGGGAGGGGGATGGGAAGGGACATCAATCACAGTATCATGTACATTTCGATCAAAGTACTAGGTCGTTGCAGGTTCGCAGCTTAGAGAGCGGTTGTTAAACAGGCAGTCTTCGGTTCATCTGGATTATTAGATAATGGTATGCCCAAAGTCTCTGACTAAACTTCACTGCCTGTCCTGGAATGTCCGCGGGCTAAATGACCCACGCAAAAGGTGATACATCTTGGGATATTTAGATAGGCACCAAGTTCAATTTGCTCTATTGCAGGAGACTCACTTAGACCCTACCACTATCCCGACTTTTGCTAACCGCTGGTCACTACAGCGCTGCTTTTCGTCTTACTCCACGTATGCCAGGGGCGTAGCGATCCTTATTAAAAAGAATATGCCATTTGTGCTGGGAGGCACTCCCTTTGACCCCCAAGGCCGATACTGCATTATGTGGGGCCATATATGGTCCCATGAGGAAACCATTGCCAATTGTTACGGCCCCAATATAGATGACCCGCACTTCTTTGCCACTCTATGGGGTAAAATAATTTCAGTGGGGTCGACGTTCGTCCTCTGGGGTGGAGATTTTAACACATTAGTAACACCATCGCTAGATAGGTCCCATCCATCACCGCAGCATTATACCGCCGCACAAGGGCAATTGGCGGGGATTATTGCAGATAACTATCTTCTAGATGCATGGAGACACCTACACCCCTCCCCTAAAGAAGGTACACATCACTCTGCAGTACATTCGACCTGGTCTAGGCTCGACTATTTGATAATCTCAAAGGGAATGGGACATTGGGTTGACCTTACTGAACACCTAGCAAGGACATATTCTGATCACTCCCCAGTAAAAATGGTGTTTTCCATCCCGGGATGTGAGGGCGCCCTATACTAAATGGCAACTACACTCAACAGCCTTATTGGTTGCCGTATTTAAAGCTGAAATTGGACAAGAAATACAGGATTTCCTTGAGCGTAGCATAGATTCTGTGCCCAAAGTTACCACGGTATGGGAGTTATTCATAATCCAACAAGCATAATCCTGGCGCACACCCATGTCTAATGCTTACGGTTCCTTGTTACTTTTTTTCAGGTTTGGCGTGCAGCACTCGTGTGTGCTCTGTTCCATTTGCACACCATATGTAAATTCATGAAAAAAGGTGGCCCGCGCCTTGCAGGTCATCGAGCGAGTTGCACAGCCGCATGAACTTTAGTATTCCAATAATACACTTTAACCAAGATTACTTCAAATTTTGTCCATTTTATTCCATGTTTTATCCAAGTTTCATTATCACGCCAAAGCAGCTAAATTCTTTTAAACTTATGCATTTAATTGCTTCATGATTGCCCATCCAGGCCTAAACATGAGCATTTTCCGAATCTCGAGTTCTCCAAATTATGCAATGACAACATCACACCCAATGCATTTCGGTAACAACCTTCGTCAGGGGTATCTATGATGTAAAAATATACATGTATCAATCACTTATTTGATTAATTAGCGCTAGACATGATTCAAAATTACTGATAAATAAACAACCCACTTTTAATGAAAAAAGAAAAAACCACCCAAATGACAAATAATCTATAATCCCCCCATAAAACTTGTACCTATACTGATTATACCCCAATGTAAAAACCCAATGAATCCATCATATAAACCTGTATCATCAAACAAATCTTTTGTGCACCTTAAGCTATGAACCAACATCATACTAAACCTCCCAGACATTGTAACCTACCCAATCTCGTAACTTTACTGTCTCCACATATCTCCTCCTCTTTCAATTTCAAACAACATTTTTACAAGCCCCAATTTGATCGTTGTTTAACCTTCTCAAACTTACGTTCGTGCCCGATGTAAACCTGCCGCATAACGACCTCCATCTCTATGTCAAACATCCGTTTCTCCAACCAGTTTAAACCCGCTCTATTTAAAGCTACGTGACCCACCCACCTGTGAATCCCTAGTGCAATTCATCACGTGTCTTCATAGCCCCTCCCCGCTGAAACCCAGTGTCCGATCCCATCAATCTTTAATAATAATTTGGAGAACTCGAGATTCGGAAAATGCTCATGTTTAGGCCTGGATGGGCAATCATGAAGCAATTAAATGCATAAGTTTAAAAGAATTTCGCTGCTTTGGCGTGATAATGAAACTTGGATAAAACATGGAATAAAATGGACAAAATTTGAAGTAATCTTGGTTAAAGTGTATTATTGGAATACTAAAGTTCATGCAGCTGTGCAACTCGCTCGATGACCTGCAAGACGCGGGCCACCTTTTTTCATGAATTTACATATGGTGTGCAAATGGAACGGAGCACACATGAGTGCTGCACGCCAAACCTGATAAAAAGTAACAAGGAACCGTAAGCATTAGACATGGGTGTGCGCCAGGATTATGCTTGTTGAATTTTACTGAACCGTTCCAACCTGTTCAGCACCCCGAAGATAAAATTGAACACAAACAGACTACATGAAGGTCACGCCAAAGACTGTTCACCAAGTCATCGGCATTGAGGATTGTTGGATTACGAACGAGTTACTGTATCAAATAACTATCGGGACATCAACATACGAGTTAGAAGTTGTACAATATGCATATACTTTTATATCGAAGGGGGGAGTGTTTATGTTGTGGATTTGTTTTTGTAATTAATTGTTTTTATGCTTTAAATGTTTAGATGGGATCGGACACTGGGTTTCAGCGGGGAGGGGCTATGAAGACACGTGATGAATTGCACTAGGGATTCACAGGTGGGTGGGTCACGTAGCTTTAAATAGAGCGGGTTTAAACTGGTTGGAGAAACGGATGTTTGACATAGAGATGGAGGTCGTTATGCGGCAGGTTTACATCGGGCACGAACGTAAGTTTGAGAAGGTTAAACAACGATCAAATTGGGGCTTGTAAAAATGTTGTTTGAAATTGAAAGAGGAGGAGATATGTGGAGACAGTAAAGTTACGAGATTGGGTAGGTTACAATGTCTGGGAGGTTTAGTATGATGTTGGTTCATAGCTTAAGGTGCACAAAAGATTTGTTTGATGATACAGGTTTATATGATGGATTCATTGGGTTTTACATTGGGGTATAATCAGTATAGATACAAGTTTTATGGGGGGATTATAGATTATTTGTCATTTGGGTGGTTTTTTCTTTTTTCATTAAAAGTGGGTTGTTTATTTATCAGTAATTTTGAATCATGTCTAGCGCTAATTAATCAAATAAGTGATTGATACATGTATATTTTTACATCATAGATACCCTGACGAAGGTTGTTACCGAAATGCATTGGGTGTGATGTTGTCATTGCATAATTTGGAGAACTCGAGATTCGGAAAATGCTCATGTTTAGGCCTGGATGGGCAATCATGAAGCAATTAAATGCATAAGTTTAAAAGAATTTCGCTGCTTTGGCGTGATAATGAAACTTGGATAAAACATGGAATAAAATGGACAAAATTTGAAGTAATCTTGGTTAAAGTGTATTATTGGAATACTAAAGTTCATGCGGCTGTGCAACTCGCTCGATGACCTGCAAGGCGCGGGCCACCTTTTTTCATGGAGGTATTCATAATCACCATAAGGGGGTCGTGCATTGCCAAAGGGGGGAGGATATTAAGAGATATTCGCACGCAGCATAGCAAGCTTGACACTCAGATAAAAGCCCTCGAACAGGAAATGTGCAAGCCTACTGTAGAGAGAATCACAAAGGTCACGCTACGTGACAAATTAACGGAGTACAACGACACACCGGAACAAGAATGCAAATTCAGAAGTAAATATCACAAAGCACATAGCTATGGAGAGGGAGACAGGCCAGGGAAAGCCATAGCAGACTATATCCGGCAACCTAGGTTCTCCAATTACGTTACCAAAATTCAAGACTCCGAGGGAGCAATTCACAGAAATACTAGTGACCTCTTACACACTTTCATGACGTACTATGCAACCCTATACACTTCACATAGAGCGCAACCTCTAAATCTCCAGCCATATTTTAAAGACACTGCTCTGGCCTGGCCAGGAGACTCCCAGAGAGAGTTCCTAGCTGCAGACCTGGAGGAGGATGAAATCACGGCCACCATTATGTAAATGAAGTCTGGTCGAGTTCCGGGGTCCGACGTGCTGCCAGTGGAGTTTTATAAAAAACCTACGTAACACAGCTAGTACCCATATTTAAAAAAGTATTTGACGAGGCAAGTGAAGATGGTATACTCTCATCAACCATGAGAGAGGCCATGATCACCTCTTTGCTTAAGCCTGGTAAACCAGCCAAACACTGCGAATCTTACCGCCCACTCTCGTTGATTAATTGTGACACCAAAATTCTTGCTAAGGCCCTCTCAAACAGGTTAATTTATTGATGAACAGACTAGTATTGCCCGATCAGTCAGGCTTCATACCTGGGCGTGCTACATCACATAATCTCCGGACATTATTTACTGTCTTACAAGACATTGACCCAGACATAGCCGTGGTGGCAGTGTTTCTCGATGCCACCAAGGCATTCGACTCTGTAGAATGGGATTATCTCATTGGGACCCTGCGATATATGGGGATGCCCCCTGGTTTCCTCAAATGGATAGAACTCTTATATCGTCAACCTACTGCCACAGTCCTCCTCAATGGTACTCGCTCCTCTCCGTTTGCAATCACAAGGGGAACACGGCAAGGTTACCCGTTATCTCCGATACTATTTGCCCTAGCCATAGAACCGCTTGCGGCAAAGCTGAGGCAACACCATAAGGAACGGGCACTAGCATACCCTACCTGACACCTTCTCATGTCACTCTACGCGGATGATATAACTCTCTACCTTAAAGACCCGCAGGACAACCTAAATCCACTTCTACGTGTAATTACCAAGTTTGGGGAATACTCAGGCATACATATTAATTGGAGTAAATCAACCATATTCCCCCTTACCGACAAGGTTATACCCTATACACTTGATTACCCCCTAGAATGGTGCAGCGAGGAGGTTAAATACCTAGGGATCAAGATCACTAGGGACAAAAGCGAACTGATGTGTACCAACTATGGTAGGACCCTAGAAACCCTCACAGATTCCATCACTCGCTGGATAGCAATGCCGATGTCCATGGCGGGCAGATTTCGTTAGTAAAAATGATAATATTGCCCAAAATGCTCTACCAATTTACAACTATCCCATATAATCCGGGGAAACCATATTTCAGGGCTCTGAGAACGCAAATGATCCAGCTAGTATGGGGGGCAGACAAGCAAGACTCAAATGGGAAATATTAACTCTCCCTTTTTCACAGGGGGGGTTTGCCGTACCGGATCTTGAACTCTATTACTATTGCGCACAAGCACACTATGCAACGTACTGGTTCTATCCACCCCCCTTTATGCCACACCTAGCAGTCGAAATGGGATACACAGATCCTACTCCCTTGACAGGCCTCATTTCCATGCACCTCAAAAAGCGGGATGCCGATCCCACTACAGTCGCATGCACCAACTACGCTTGGAGGAAAATAGCCACCAGGCTGGGCAGACAGATGCTATATTCTCTCCGCTTGCCTCTGGTGCACCACCTGGACTTACCGGTTACCAACGAAAGACAATGTAGACAATTGCTAGAAAAACTCCAAATAACGGCATGACGAGATCTATATATAGATGGACGATTCCCGACAAGGGAATAGTTCTTCCGTGACATCATACCCACAGCTATGGAATTATTTATGTTTGTCAGACTCAGACAAAGTGTCCGGGCTGCCACACCAGAATTCCCGCATGAACCACAAGGCCCCCCACCACTACATGAGATATTGCAAACCGAACCACCCCAACACACAAAAAGCTACTAAACCCTATAAATCATTATCAGGCTCCGAATGGGAAGCTGACCTTGGCACAACAGTTTCAGAGAAGCAGTGGGGATTTTGCTGTAAGCAAATAGAGGCTATCACAGCCAATAGCAGGCTAAGACTGATCCACTATAAGTTTTACATTTTTTTATACTACACCCCCGCCAAACTGCATAAATTTCAGCTACGGGATAATGACAAATGCGCGAGGCGCGGGAGAGATGGGGCTGGATTTTTACACCTGGCAAGGTGCCCAGTAATATATGAATACTGGCAACATATATTCAAAGCTATGTCACAGATGGTGGGCACATCGCTTCAGATATCTCCGGTTACCGCCATACTAGGTTACAGAGATGGAGTTGAAACTGCACATAAAAAATATTTGGCACTGGGATTTCTGATAGCAAAACGCAAAGTTGCATGTAAATGGGGTAGGGGTAGGGGTCGGGCCCCTAAATTCAAAGACTGGCTGCAAGATCTGATAATGAGGCAGAAGCAATCATTCACGTATGTAGAATTACTCCCACCTACCTCCAGGCTAAGATATATATGGGATCCCCTGAAAGCTTACCTTCTGTCCATATCAGATGATACAGGGGGCACCGCAAATAGACAGGATGGTGCGGGGTCATGAGGACACAAGGACGAATGGGGGAATCCTGACACAATGACAAGCTAAAGACATTAGTGGGTCCCCGTTCTGGTGCATATGCTGGCATATAAGGAGATTAGTGTAGTAGGAATTTAACCACCATGCGTATATATTACATACCGCCATATAGGTTTGAAATGTCCAAGAATCAATATGACTGTAACTAGGATGAAATTGATGTGTAACACTAACTGCCAATATATGATGTAATATGATGCTGTGAACGTGCGCTAAATGTACTGTACAATGCTGTGAACAACTGGGGGTATTTTTTTCTTTTGTTATGTTGGAAAACGTTCAATAAAATAAATGTAATAAAAAATAAATAATAATAAAGATATTTCTCCTCGTTACACCTCACCTGTAGCATTTTGGCAGATTGAATGAATGAATGATGGGATTTGTAAAGTGCTCGGCTACTACGAGAGTGTCCCAGCGCTAAGGCAAAAGCCCACCAGGGGATCCCAACCACTTTAACCCTTGAATAGATACGTTTTCAGTTGTTTGCGGAACAACTTTTTATCTGGAATACATCTTAGGGGCAAGGGGAATTCATTTAATGTTTGGCTTCCAGTACAGAGCAGGCAGATACGCCACATTCCTTTCGTTTGGTACAAGGGATGGACAGTAGACGGCTGACTCTGATCAAAAGGGTCTTTTAGAGCAGTGTGGGGTCATCCCATCACGTAAATATTTAGGCCCCATTTTTATAGAATGCTGAGTGCGCCACTGTAAGTGCTTTAAAAATAACTCTTTCCTTAACAGGGAGCAAGTGAAGTTGGCTGCGATATCGGGAGATTGAGGATTGTTGCAGGAGGTTGAACAAAAGGCGAACTGCTATGTTTTGTACCTTTTGTAGCCTCTGCATGAGGTAATATGGGATACCAAGGTACAGTATATTGACTTAGTCATGTCTAGATAGGATCAGTGCCTGAACCACTGTTTTCTTGGCTTCTCATGACAGAAATTTAAGAAACTTCCTTAGCATCCTCAGAATCCAGCATGCATTTCTGACCACCGCCAAGATCTGGGGTTTAAGGGATAGATTTGTGTCAATGAAAACCCCTAGGTTTCTTGCCACTTCGGCCAGTGATAGTAAATCTGGGAATGCACTAAAATCCATGGGTGTTGTATGGGAACAACCACACACCACCCATGGAACGCTTCCGTGGGGCAGAGCAACACAACACAACTATTTGCACTGCATTGCCTTACTCCAGATTTATCAAGCCACTCAGGGCTTGATAAATCGCACTTAGTAGTTGCATCGCGTGTGCACCCCATTGTGAGGTGCAAGTGCAACACAACTACTTGATAAATATGCCCCCTGGAGGTTAAGCATGAAGAAAGTAACATTACAGTTTTAGTGTAATAAATGTGACTCCATCAATTCCACCTCCCCAGTCCCACCAACACACCATCTAACACCCTCTCTTTTTTTCTTTGTAAATAAGGGGGTCATTACGATGGCGGAAGGCCCGCCACCGCCAGCCGTGCGGTGGCGGACCCTCCACCATCTGACAGCAATTTCCCCCCGCCAAATTACGATGGGGGGGAGGGGGTAATCGTCCTAGTTCCGTGGCGGTCGCAAAGACCAGCCGCCACGGTCCCGCCACAGGCAATCGTACCGACTGCCTGGCGGAGCAGTCAGCATACGTAGAATGGTGGCAGTGCCTAGCAGGCACCGTCCGCCAGATTAGGATGCTTCATCCCCGCCAGCCTGTGTATGGCGGTTCAACCGCCATTCACAGGCCGGCGGGGATGTACTTTGGGGGCCTGTAGTGGGCCCCCCTTAAGCAGGGGCAACATTTCCCTGCACCATGTGACAGGCACCATGTGGTGCCTGCCACGTAGTGCAGGGAAATGCAAAACTTGCATTTTAACATTGCAGCGGGTGCTGCAGCCTGCAGCACCCGCCGCAATGGTAAACATGCACAATGCGACCGCCACTGTGGCAGTCGCATGGTAATTTCACTTGCGGGACCGCTGTCATATAGGCATGTACTAATATTTATTAAGTTCTATTAAGTCTGAAGTGCTTACCGGACGGTGGTAAAGGGGATACACTTTGGCACATGAAAAGGAGGTCCAAGATTCTTGTATTCAGCCATAGGGTCATACTGAGGAATTCCCCTAAAACATATACAAAACCCTGGTTAGATGCTAAAATATCTTGGTATGGAAATCATCACTGGGCATTTTGTTATTGTAACAGACAAAGGTGTCCTCAATTAATTTCTTTCTTTAGGCTGTGCATATGGGTTTTACTTTTCATTTTAGACATGGTTAGAACACTAGCCATAAAAAGTGCATACATATCTAGATAATCCAAGTTGTTGCAGGAAAAGACACATAGATCAGCCATATTGTATTAAAAAAGTGTGCCTAACCTGCACACACAGTCCCTCATTCACATCATGGGACAGTCACAAATTGCAATGGGCATTTCGGCCATTGCAGTGGTCAACCAGGATGAACACCACAAAGGCCCCTGCATTCAAAAGGAGGATGTGGTAGTTGTTGGGCACACAGTGCAAAACTCAAGGGGAATGGATATGTTTTTACTGCTCAGCCCAGCAACCCTTAAATAGCTACATATCAGGCCTGTACCTGAAGCTGGGTCATAGGTTCCCATCACCTATGTGGTTTAAGGACACAGGCCTTCTGACATTACTTAGATGCTGGGTGACGCACTGCCAGGGAGGTCACCTGTGAAGCTGTTGCGGGTGGAAGTCAGGAGTCCTGTCAAACTCATGCCACTGTAAAAGGTAACATTAACTCCACTTCCACTACACTCTTCCATCTACAACAGGCATCCGGATATTGAAAAAGAGGCCCAGTTGCCCAGTTTAGGAGCCTAACACTGTACTGGTGACTTTTGCATTCTCCAGAAAACCACAGCCAGTGAGCAATTGTAACACATTTCCCTTGCCAATTCAAATCCACAGTGCAGTCTCTTAAAGACCCAATAGCCAATAAGGAACAAGAACTTCCTTAGTTATCTCAATTCTGACAAAACGTTTACCAACCAATTGAAGCTCAAGAACATTTTCTGCCAGTAATTGAATAGTTCCTCCAGTTTGATTGGTAGTGAGTACCTGAGCTAAGCCTATGGCTGTGCTGGCAGTAATTATGGGACAGAAGATGTGCTTTAAAGGACATTAGATTTCATTATGAAATAACAACTTTATAGAGAAATTCTAGGCAGATGATGATCTCAGTGGCAGACCACAAAGATAAAAAAAATAGGACGCTGATTTGTATACAGAGCAATACACATACTGTATCAATGAAATGGCAAAAGCCCATGCACAGGCAATGTCGTATGTCATCAATTACAGTTACAACAACTGATGGATCTAATTTGGGTCGATAATATGTGAATGAAGCTTACAATTGGCAAGTACTGAGGAGAGCTGACCTTTTAGCCGTCTGATTGTATATAAGCGCTGCGAAACTGCTAAAGCTGTCTCTAGCAAGTGCTACCACGTGAAAATAAAATAATCAGAGTGCCCTGGTCCAGTAAGACTTATGAGCAATATTATCAGATTGCAAACGACATGGACAACTTTTCAGACTCCCTTTACCTGAAAGGGAAGACAACTGATGTACAATTTCATCAAAATATACATTAAAATGAAAAACTGGAATAACTAAACAATATTACTTTATTGTACTTAGAAACTAGAAAGTATAGTAAATTTGAATATATGTTAACAATAAGCAACAGTAGTGTTCCCGTATGTTAAATCTCAGTTAGGGAATAAAGTTTTCAAAATGTCAAAATATATCACTTTTACAACAATTACAAACGAGGCAAGGTTTCTCAGCAATGCCGTTCTAATAATATCGTTTTTCTATGAAAAACATAAAACTAAGTCTTTCTCTCTCTCTCTCTCTCTCTTCTCTATATATATATATATATGTATATATATATATATCCACACAAAGGTTGCCCTGATGAAAAGCGCCTCACACAGAGAGAGCTTTGGGACGAATTTTAGCAGCCCTTCATTGAGCCTCCGAATGAGACTCTGCCTGTTTTGATAATTCCCTGCTGCGCCGATCATGAAGGGAATCTTCCCCTCATGCAGACCCATCCAATTCCTTGGGCGGTGCGTTTACTCCATGGCCTGGAGCCGCCGTGATGAACTATATAGCACGCAGGGGACAGGGCAGTGCTTGTAACTTGAAGCTGCTCATGCTGGCCTCTGAGGAAGGGGAAAGAATTCCCTGAAACGCGTAAGGCAGAGGGACATCAAAGTGGGATGTGAAGCTGCCTGTTTATTTGAATTAAAGGTTGTTACCTACCTGCCACGGAGTGCGTACTCAAATCTGAGCAAACTTGTGAAGACATATGATTACGGCGGCTCCAGGCCGTGGAGTAAACACACCGCCCAAGGAATTGGATGGGTCTGCATGAGGGGAAGATTCCCTTCATGATCGGCGCAGCTGGGAATTATCAAAACAGGCAGAGTCTCATTCGGAGGCTCAATAAAGGGCTGCTAAAATTCGTCCCAAAGTAACGTGAGCAACTTAACCCACTGGAGGGTAAAATGGTGCATAATTAAAACTGCAAGTCCCGACGTGCATTGGGGAAGTGAACTAATTGAAAGGCACTCCAGAGGCCAATTGTGAAACTATATAGCACGCAGGGGACAGGGCAGTGCTTGTAACTTGAAGCTACTCACGCTGGCCTCTGAGGAAGGGGAAAGGATTCCCTGAAACGCGTAAGGCCGAGGGACATCAAAGCGGGATGTGAAGCTGCCTGTTTATTTGAATTAAAGGTTGTTACCTACCTGCCACGGAGTGCGTACTCAAATCTGAGCAAACTTGTGAAGATATATATATCTCCCCGGGGACGGCCAATAATTATAAGGGCAGGGGGGCACGCAGCCCCCCTCTTGGGCTGGTTTCGGCCCGGGGATCGCCACCCCCTGAGGCCCAACCAATAAATAAATGAGGGAGGGGGGCTGTGCGTTTTTGGCCCCGGGAACCCCAACTCCTGGGGCCTGGTGTGCTTATTATGTGACCCCATCCCACAGGGCCAACTCCAGCTATCTCCCAGGGTGCCCATCCCGGGACATAGCGGTTTCTCTGCCTGCACTGGTGGAAATAGAAATAGAATTAAAAAAACCTTAGAAATTCACTAAATAAGCAAACGTTACAGGGATGTTATAGTTAGGTTCAGATTTTACATGCACAATACCATAGAAATTCAGCAGTTATAGTTATACTTATATGAAGAAACTATAACTCGTACCCTAAGGTGACTATAACTCGTGCCCTCGCCATGCACTGCTAATTACCCCACATATTACATCAATCCTGACATCTTCTATGACATCATTGATAATATCACTGCAACATTTGCAATAAAATTATTGATGAGAAAACTGGGCATGACGGGGTGTGAGTTATAGTTACCTTAGGGCACGAGTTATAGTTTCTTAAGATATGTATAACTGCTGGATTTCCATGGTTTTGTGCATGTAAATCTGAACCTAACTACAACGTCCCTGTAAACTTTGGTTTGTTAGTCAAAAAAATAAATATATATGTATGTATGTATGTATATATATATATGTATATATATATATATACATACATACATACATATATGTGTAAAACTTCTACACACATATTCACTGAAAAAAAACTTAAAGTGCAGTTATACGTTAGGAAGGTAGTAGGATTTTAACTTACATTAAAAAAAACCTTAGACATTCACTGCAAAAGCACTACCATTTAAAAATATAAAACCTTGAAATTCGTCAATTATACGTAACTGACATAAGTATAATTTGCACCGCCGTAGATTTCAAACTTCATCAGAGTAGTAATATGGGACATTAACACATTAGATCATACAGTGCCAGTTACACATGTCAGTTACATATAATCTGTGAATGTTTTTTAAACGTTTGTTTTATTATTGGAAGACATTTTAACGTAAGAGTTTGCACACAGCAGATCAGACAAGCCACAGTGAAGAAATTAGGAATTTTCCAAGGGCCGGGCCCTAGTGACATGTGAGGGGCCTTCAAGGAGGTGCAGACTACCGAGGGAGATCAAGGGCCTTCAAGGATGTGCAGACCCCAACGCTGATTAGGGGCCCACAAGAAGGTGTGCGCCCCTGAGGAAGAAGGCCAAGGGACACTCCATGCCACCTGTCAATTTTAGGTCGAGCCTAGAGGCAGCGCACATGCGCTGCTCTGTGAGGCATGCTGTAATCCCTCTGTGGGCTAAGGCCACATCTACCACTTACCATTTGTTGCTTTCTGTGCCTTTCAAAATTGGTTTCTTTTTATTCATGAAACGCTGTTCTTTGTCTCGCCTTTAGGAATGTTTTCACTTTCGTGCGGACTGCCCCTGTTACATGTGCCCTTACTGTCAGGTTGATTTATCCTTTGTACGGCACACTGGCGCACTCTTTTGTTTTGGGGCATTTAATGGTCCCACGCCGTTTGTCGCTTGCCCGCTGCTGCCCTCATTTCCTTTATGGATATCTATGATCTTCAAGCGCGAGCACTACACTTTGTCCGTGTTGCCTTTGCTCCCGCACCCTTCCTCGTCCCTCCTCCTCTCCCTTTGTGGCGCGCCTTGCTTTTGTTTTGCGTGCTCATGCTGCCATTGATCAAGAGCGGGAATCCTTAAATGGGAGCACGGCAGAGTCATGCCTGCCTCCCAGAGTTGTTGCACCGCAGCACGCCGCTCTTTAGTGTTTAAATTTGGCGGCCGCTCCTTGCTTTGGGTCTGCATGGCATGCCACACACACAGTGGATACAGAAAGACCCCCTCTACTATTGGTCTTGTTTTATTTTTAGTTGATCATCACCCCTCACCCACTACCTTCTACTTCCTCCTCCTACGCCACCCACACGCACCTCTGTTGCACCCCGTGGTCTGTTCAGCCCCTGTGACTTTTATTCATTTTAGGAGAGCATGGCCACAATAGCCAACGGGCACTCAACCTGCTAAAAATTGGTTTAGCGCTACCTGGAATTTCATTTTGTTTTTATTTACAGACCCATCTTGGATCGGCAAATTAAAAACAAATGGCGACCGAGTCCTTTTCTAGGCAAGCGCTTGCACAGTGATGCATGTTTTTTACACGTTATCAAGCATGCTAGCGCATACGAAAATGAGTTGATTGTCAGTAGAGAATGTTATTATGCTTTTTTCTCTTTTGGCTGATGCTGCACAGCCTCAACAAAAAGCATTGGCAAACCCAATAGATGCCAAAGGCGAGACCTATTGGTATTGCCAATGCTTGTTAACATAGTGAGAAGTCTATAGGAATCTTCATAATGAACCTCCCCTCAATAATGTAACAAGGCAACAAAACTCAACATTACCCAACATAGCAGAAAATAAAACATGTCTGTACTGAAGGGTTGCATCTTCGTGCTCATGTTTTACTATTTAACAGCCATTCCTCAGCAAGCAATGAGAATTTTTCCTAAGTTAGGACCTGGGCATAATTCAACCAAACATACCATAACACAACAGATGGAATATGTTCTAGCTATTCATACAACATTTCTGTTATATTTACCATCCTGTGATATGTTGATATATTTTAGGCAGTGGCGGCTCCTCCGCTATGGCAGAGGAGCATCTCCCCACCCAGCGGCCTCAAAATGTGAAAAATAAAACGATAATAAAATGTGTTTATTATTGTTTCATTTCTCCTTTCCTGCTGCGTCTTGTGGGTGGGGCTATTGCGGCCAGCTGTCTCAGGACTGCCAAACCGCCATGTGCACTGACATCTCCCCAACTCGAGGTGCATTGCCGGGTGGAGAGGATAGCAGGCATAGGCTCCAAGTCCCCTTTGAAGTGGAAAACCAGCCAATCCCAGCGCTTCTCTCATGCATGATTGGCCAAAGGGGAGTCTGGGAGCCTCAGCAGAAAAGAGAAGAGCGCTGATTTGCAAGGAGAAGGTAAGGTCTTTTTTTTCTTTATTTTTGACGCCTGTCCCCCTCCCCCCCACCTCACACCCCCCTGCCCTGCAACTCTGTGGTGGGAGCAGCCGCTACTGATTTTAGGGCATGCATCACACAGCCAAGGAGCTAAACACAAAGCATCAAATTTTGGCCTAGGCTTATATAATCTCATACATGAATTGTTGTCATTCTGATATCATGCTCTTGAAATATATGTTAGAATACGGCAGGCCCTTTAGATTCCTTTGTAGTACCTGCCAATCTTGTTCATTAATAGCTTCAGGTTCCTCTCAGTTTCTGGTGCTGCATCCACCCGGGGGTCCACCCCATTCAGTATGTAGGTACGTCCAGAGGAGGCACTGCAGTAACCTCTAGTGCATTTCGATGAAAAGAGTGCGGAGCGAAGTTTCTCTAAGTCGTTCAGCATCCCCACCATGGCGTCTCTGTCTGGAACGAGAAGGAAGATGGAAAGGGATAGTACAAATCAAGGTATTTTCATATGGCCTCAGGTTCAAAGTGCGAGAAGTATATATACAGCTGATAACCCTAGAGGGTGGGTCTACAACCTACTATGTTTGCAATGTCTTTTCTCCACATCACTCACCCAGAAACCATCCCTGCAGCTAAGGCCCTCATTCTGATTATCATTGGTTAGGAAGCAAATGTTGTTTGTACCCACGCTTGGCATGCTGAGTAGAGTAGTACTTTGTAATATCATTTTTCCCATGCACATTTTGCCAGATAATACATTGAGAAATCTGAATGAGAATTTTTTTTTAAAACAGTTTAGAACATGAGTACATATGTGAAGTTTCGGTATGGAAACTCTGAATACATGTGGTATCCCTCGGTCCTGCGGTAAAAACATCTTGGGAAAAACAGTTAAGTCTGGTAATTTATATTCTCACAACATTATTCCTGTAGCAATCAATGGCAGGAGTAATGCTCCCAATGTGGTACTGGCAGGGGTAATGCTCCCAATGTGGTACTGGCAGGGGTAATGCTCCCAATGTGGTACTAAAATGACTGCAATCAGGAGGTGTGGTATTACGGCTGTATTATTATTGTTAGTTATTTATTTAGTTATTGTGAGAATTTGTGTTTTTGGTTGAGGGGAATGAAACCCTATTCAAGCAACAGCCACAATCTTTATGAGGGTGAATCACAAAAACTCACTAAATTAGCCTGTGCTTAACCTCTGGTAGCTTTGCACTGAAGCAATTCAGGCTTAACTTAGAGGCAATGTGTAAAATATGTATGTAGCACACTAACAGTAATAAAGTGAAAACACAACACAAGAAAAATCCCACATCAATTTAGAAAAATAGAGTAAAATGTAATAAATTATTTGACACCAAAACAACAAAAATCCAATTAGTAGAACCAGAGACATAGCAATTTCAAAGATTTAAGGTAAGTATAGTGCCTAAAATCGAAAAGTGCAAGTCGCCGTTACCTAGACGTGCGGGTAAAAATCAAAACTTGATGCCCACCACGATGGAGCGCGGGTCGGATTAAGGGACCAGGTTAGCCCGCTGAAAAAGTTACCCTATAAAGTGCAACGCAAAGAGTTCAGTTTGTGGTGGAGGAGGCCATGAGGAGAGGGGTGAGCATCGCAGATGGTTGTCGCTGTAGAGCGAAGAGCAGGCCCAGTGTCACAATGGTCGTCGCTGTAGGGTGAAGATCCTGTCAGGCGTCATGTACGGTAGTTGCTGGAGATTCGCATTGGTCACAACGGGATGTCAATGCTGTAGCATGAAGTGCAGAACTCACGTTGCTGGTCGTTGCTGGCGGCCACTGTAGTGCAAAGGGTTGGGTTCACCAAAACTTCATGTTGGCGGTCGGCATGCGCAGCAAGATCTTGACATGAACAGGCCTCTTCACGGTCGCGAAGAGCCTAAATCTTCAGGATTTCTCCTTTTCTTCAACGAGGAACTCAACCAATGCCACACCAAGGGTCCAGGACTTGGGAGCCACCTCTTGGGGATCAGGAACTCACTCCAGCAGAGGCCAGCTGTGCTCAGGCAGGTCCAGTAGCAGGTCCATGCAGGTTCAGTGCAGCAAGTGCAGCTGGGCAATTGCAGGGAGGCCTGTGGAGCTTGTTGTGTCCTGTAGCTCAGAACAGGAGGTCAGTCAGTTGACCCTTGGAGTCACTTCACCCTTGGATAAAGGGTGGAGGTCCACTCTTCCATGTGAGACAACAGGACAGCCTCAAGCAGGTCTAGTTCCAGAGCAGCAGGTTAGCTGGGCAGGCCTTCTTCTGTAGTATCCACAGGTCCTAAGTGTACAGAAGAATGGTCTGAGGGTCTACTTTTTATACCTGATGCCCACTTTGAAGTGGAAGAAGCTTCTCAAGTCTTCTCCCTACAGAGGTGTCTGGAATGTCCTGCCTCCCTGCCCTTGTCGCAGTCTGTCTGTAGGCAAAATAGGCTAGTGTGAAGTCCCTTGGGTGTGAGCTGAGGCAGAGTCTTTTAAGTGCAAATGTGACAGGTGACAGCTACACCCCCTCATCAATTCAGGTTGGCTCATCCTGCCAACACCCAGACCAACTATTGTGTGGCTGTCTATGAGGAATCCACAAAGTCTAACTGCCAACTACACCTAGACATGTGAGCCAGGATACAGGCTGCAGGCACCAAATGGTTAGGACAAGGAAATGCCAAATTTCCAAAAGTGCAGTTTTCAGAAATATGACATTAACATCCGACATTACCAGTAAGGAGGGTTTTAAATTTCAGTTCCTGTTAGAAATGGGGTTTCCGGTTGTCAGAGTTTGAACCCTGTACAAGCAGGAACCACCTCTCTAGTCAGGGTAAGCTAGATACACACTATTAGGTAACCTGTGCTCACCCTCTGGTAGCTTGGCACAGAGCAGTTCGGCTTATCTAAAAAGGCAATGTATAAAGTATTTGTGCCACTCATACACGTACAGTAACACAATGAAAACACCACAAAAATACTCAGGGTTTGAAACATAGACAATAGTTTTATGAGTAAATCTAGACCAACCGGGGACATCTGGTCACGCTAGACTGGGGTAAATCCAAAGTTCAGGCCGACCCCGATGGAGGGCATTACTCAAGCAGATCCTGCTGAAAAATGACCTTGGATGGAGGAAGCAACGACGTTGAAGACTTGATGCGAGGAGCAGAGGAGGCAAGGTGTTGTCGTGGATGCAGATGATGCGACGGTTCTCATCCACGCAATGAAAGCAGGTGATGCGTCTTCATCGAGCTGAGCAGTCCTTAGTCATGGAGCCGTGCAATTTGTCAAAGATATGTCATCAAGCGGCAGCCGCATCGGTTCCTATCGGCACAAAATTGTCGATGTGTCAGTTTTGATGGATCAGCACAGCAGAAATCACCTTTCAAGGGCCCAGAACCGGATTGGCACCACTTGGCAGGACAGGACTCACAGAAAACAAAGTCCTGGTGCTGTTGCAGGTTTGAAGGAAGTATTTGATGGCCCTGAGACTTCAGAACAGGGGACACGCCAGCAAGCCCTTGGAGTCACTCTGGGTTCAAGTGAGATAGGTCCAGTCCTTGTTCTCAGCAGGGCAGAGATCAGCAGGCAACAGGCCAGCATAGCAAAGCAGAAAAGCAGTGCTTCCAGAGCAGCAGTCAAGCAGAGTGGCAATCCTTGTAGAACAGCAGTCTTTACTCCTGGCAGAGTTCTTCACAGGTCCAGTAGTGTACTGTCTTGCAGTTATGCCTTTGAAGTCGGGGTGACTTCAAAGAAGGGTCTTTAAAGTGCACACAGGCTCTTTCTTCCCAGCCCTGGCTCCAAACTATCAGTAGGTATTCAGCCCTTTGTGTGGGAAACAGGACATTCAGGTCTGTCAGCTCCCACTCTCTCCAAGTCCAGGAGGAGCTATCAGAATGCAGATGAGTTCTCTGTCACACCTACCCTTCCTGGGTTTGTGGCTGACTAGAGGGAATGCACAAGGTGTGGCTGTCACCCACCCAAGACATGTTATTGGAGACCGGTTGCAGAGCAGAGAAATGTTCACTTTCTAAAAGTGGCATTTCCAAAACAGTAATGTTAAATCCAACTTTACCATTAAAGAGGATTTATCATTACGATTCCAAAGATATAAAACATGATGCAGTTACTCCTTTCTGATCAGGAATTACAGCTTTAAAAAAAAGGAATTCCCAATGCTAACCTCTGAGAGGAATAGGCCTCACAGTAGTGAAAAACAAATGTAGCAGTTTCACTGCCAGGACATGAAAAGCGTAAAAGTACACGTCCTACCTTTTCCTTACACAGTACCCTGCCCTACGGGCTACCTAGGGCCTACCTTAGGGGTGACTTATGTGTAATAAAAGGGGAGGTTAAGGCTTGGCAAGTAGTTTTAAATGCCAAATCGAAGTGGCAGTAAACTGCACACATAGGCTCTGCAATTGCAGGCCTGAGACAGGTTTGAAAGGCTACTTGTGTGGGTGGCACAATCAGTGATGCAGGCCCACTAGTAGCATTTAGGTTACAGGCCCTGGGTATATGGAAACCACTTTACAAGGGACTTACAAGTAAACTAAATATGCCAATTGTGTCTACACCAATGTTACCATGTTTATGGGAGAAGCACATGCCCTTTACCACTGGTCAGCAGTGGTAAAGTGCTCGGAGTCCTCAGGCCAACAAAAAGAATCAGCTAAAAGAGGAGGGAAGCAGGCAAAAAGTTTAGGGGAAGACCACCCTAAGGATGACAGGTCTAACAATTCCTCAAACACCAAACATGATATTCCTACCTGCTCCCAAACAAAAGTTATCACTTATTAAATGTAATAAGGTAATCCCACGTTATCCTATGGGAAATGTAAGCCTTGCAGTAGTGAAACCTGAATTTGAGATTTTTCACTACCAAGACATGTAAAACTTAAAAGTATATGCTCAACTTTTAATATACAATGCACCCTGCACTATGCCTGTTTAGGACCTACCCAAGGGGTGACTGCACTCCCTTTAAGAATGCTAAGATCTGCAGCCCCTGTAAATATAGTAAGATCTGCAGCCCCTGTAAGAACACTAAGACCTATAGCTACTGTAAGTATTCTAAAATCTGTGGCCCTTGGAAGAAGAATTGGATCTGCAGTCCTGTAAAAATACTAAGATCTACAGTCCCTGTAAGATTACTAAGATAAGTAACCACTGTAAGTATACTAAGATCTGTAGCTCTTCTAAGAAGAATTAGATCTGCAGCCCCTGTAAGAATACTAAGCTATGCAGCTCCTGAAAGAATGCTAATACCTGCAGCCCCCATAAATATAGTAAGTACTGCATCCCCTGTTAGAATACTAAGATGTGCAGCCCCCATAAGTATGGTAAGTTCTGCAGTCCCTGTAGGGGTACGAAGGTCTGTAGCCCCTGTAAGAATATTAAGATCTGGAGTGCCTGTGAGAATACTAAGATCAATCAATCAATCAATCAGGATTTATAAAGCGTTGCTAATCACCCGATAGGGTATCCAGGCACTTGCAGGCCCCGCAGGCTTATTCGAACAGCCAGGTCTTGAGGGTTATTCTAAATCACGGAATTGAGGTGATGGTCTGGAGGTGCCTGGGGAGGCTGTTCCAGGTATTTTCTGCGAAGTGGGAGAAGGGGCGTCCTCCACTTCTGCTTCGGTAGATGAGGAGTATGGGCAAGTGAAAGGGAGGCAGAGCGTAGTCTTCTCGATGGTTGGTGGAAGTTCGGGCGGTGGTTAATGTAGGCAGGTCCTTGGTTGTGTAGAGCCTTGTGTGCATGGGTCAGCAGCTTGAATTGGCATCTCTTCTGAACGGGGAGCCAATGGAGTTTCCTGAGGTGGGGTGTGATGTGGGTGTCATCGGGGAAGGCCGAGGATGAGTCTGGATGCGGTGTTCTGTATGGTTTGAAGTCTCTGTAGAAGGTGTACGGAGATTCGTACGTAGAGGGCATTGCCGTAGTCCAGTCAGCTGGTGATGAGGGCTTGTGTCACAGTGTGTCTCGTGTGTAGGGGTAGCTACTTGAAGATCTTACGTAGCGTGCGCAGAGTGAGGAAGCAGGGCGAGGAGACAGCGTTGATCTGTTCTAAGATTTTATGGTGAGCTTGTTGTCAATGATGATTCAGAGGTTTCTGGCATGGTTGGAGGAAGTCGGTACGGGTCCTAGGTCTGATGGCCACCAGGAGGCGTTCCATGTGTTGCTGCTGTTGCCAAAGATCAGTACTTCTGTCTTGTCTGTGTTCAGCTGCAGGCAGTTGTTCTTCATCCAGTCTGCGACATGTGTCATGCATCTGTGAAAGTTGGTTCTGGTGGTGGTCGGATCGACGGTGAGTGAGAGGATGAGTTGGGTGCCGTCTGCGTAGGAAATTATGTTGAGACGTGGGAACTGACGATGTTGGCCAGCGGGGTCATATATTCATTGATGAGCGTGGGGCTGAGGGATGAGCCCTGAGGGACACCGCAGGTGATCTCCTTGGGTTTAGAGGTGAAAGACGGGAGGTGGATCCTCTGTGTTCTTCTGGTGAGGAAGGAGGTGATCCATCTGAGTGTGTCTTCTTGGATGCCGATGTGGTGGAGTCTTTCAATCAGTGTGTGGTGGGATACTGTGTCGAAGGCTACCAAGAGGTTGAGAAGGATCAAAGCTTCCTTGGTCAAGGAGGGCTCGGATGTCATCAGTGGCTGAGATCAGGGCAGTTTCAGTGCTGTGATTGCTGCGGAAGCTGGATTGGGAAGCATCGAGTTGCTGGTTCTGCTCCAGGTGTCACAAGTTGATTGTTGATGATATTTTCCAGTACCTTCACTGGGAATGGGAGCAGGGAGATTGGCCAGTAGTTTTTGAGTTCGTTGGGGTCGGCGGAGTGTTTTTTGAGTAGCGGTGTGACTTTGGTGTGTTTCCAGGCGTCGGGAAATGTTGTGGTGGTGATAGAGGTGTTGAGTACGGTGGTTAGTTCCTGGCTGATCCTTTGGTTTCCGAAGTTGAAGATGTGGTAAGGCATGGACCTGTGGGAGCTCTCGAGTGGATGGATTTCATAGTGGAGATGGTGTCCTGGGTGGAGAGGATGTTCCAGGTAGTCGGTGTGTGGTTCGTGTATGGTGGTGGCATATCTATCAAGGAAACCCGTAGGTGTGGGTTGGGGTTCAAAGTTTCAGTATATGGTTGCGATCTTGTCTTGGAAGAAGTGGGCGAGGTTGTCGCACAGCTCCTGTGAGGGTGTGATGTTGTTTTTGCTGGCAGCCTGGTTGGAAAATACCTTAACGATGTTCAAAAGTTCCTTGGTTTTGGGGCTGGTTTCAATGAATGCGGCAAGGGCTTTCTTCTTTGATGCCCTCAGCAGGCAGTGGTAGAGGTTGAGGGAGGGCTTGAAGGCTGCCCTGTCGGAGGTGTCCTTGCTTGTGCGCCATCTCCTCTCCAACTGTTTGGTGTCTAGGTTCGCTGTTCTGATTTCTTGGGTGTACCAGCTTGCCTTTTTGGAGGATTTTCTCTGGATGCTGTTCTTGATGGGTCTGCAGCCTCTGCAGTCCCTGTAAGAATACTAAGATTTGCAGCCCCTCTAAATATTCCCCAGGTGGGAAACAATCTGGGTTTTTGTAATTTTTCACTCTTGACAACTGAGCGAGTAGTGGAATTAGTAGGGATCACTAAATAAGGTGTCCCAGCAGACCCGTGTCCCCCGAAAGTGTTACATGAGATTGAAGGATGTATTGCCGCCCTTCTCGCCACACTGCTGAATAACATCATTATGGCAGGAAGCTTTCCAAAAAAATGGAGAGAGGCATCGATTCTGCCGTTACTAAAAAAAACTAGTTCAAACCCGAATAAAGAGAAGAGCTATCGCCCAATGTCTCGGCTCCCTATCTCAGCAAAAACTGTAGAGAGACATTCAAATATCTTGATCTCTGAATTTTTGGATCACAATGGGATCCTGGATGAAGCCCAGTTTGGGTTTAGAAAAGCCCATAGTAGGGAATCAGCCCTGGTGGTAGCCACTGAGGAGATTCGAGATATAATAGACACAGGTGGGAAGGCTGCAGTGGTCCTCTAGACCTATCTGCAGCCTTTGACACTGTTAGCCCTCCAGTCCTAAAACATCGGCTGGCGGATATTGGTTTTGGGGGGATAGCTCTTGTTCTCCTCTGCTCCTTCCTTGATTTTAGGGAACAATCAGTTGCCCTAGGAGATTTTATCTCTAAATCTTCCACCTTGTTGTTTATTGTGTCCCGCAAGGGTCATCGTTAAGTCACACGTTATTTAATCTGTACGTGGCTCCATTAGCCAAACATATAAGAACATTCGGGTTGTCAACCATATCATATGCTGACGATACCCAAATAATTATATCTATTACCAACTGCATAGAGGAGGTGGCTGATTGATTTAATAACTGCATGAGAGCCATAGTAAACTGGCTCCAGTTACATTCTGATAAGACAGAGGTGCTTTTCTTTGGAAATGACATCTCCTTTTAGGACAATGCTTGGCGGCCCCAGAGATTGGGCCCTTTGTCAACTCCTGTTTTGAAAGTGAATAATTTGGGAATCAGCAGCTCGCCTCCTCAGAAATATTAAGAGGTTCGACTGTGTCTCAAAAGTCTTGGAGGCACTACTTTGGCTCCCTGTCAAGAAGAGGGTAGCATTTAAGGCGCTTTGTATAGCTCACAAAGCCTTTAATCTGACAGTCCCTGAATATATTAAGAGAAGACTTTCATGGTACTTACCAAACAGTTATTTGCAATCTGCAGTCTCTAAAAAGGTGGTGGTGCCTAGAATTCACAAGGCCTCCTGGAGTAGTAGAGGTTTTTTTTGTGTACCACACCTCCAAGCTCTGGAAACTTATTCCGGAACCGTTGAGAGGCCAATGTAACATGCAGATATTTAGGAAACAGCTGAGAACCAGGCTTTTTACTTTCCCACTTTAATTCTTGACTAGTGTAGGTGTAGAGGACTTAACAGCAGATGCGAAGCGCCAAGACGTCTTCGGACATATGTTGCAGTTTACAAAATTAAATTCATTCCTTCAGCTAAATTTATTCATTCAAACATAGTAAGATCTGCAGTCCCTGTAAGAACACAGAGCTCTGCAGTTGCCATAAGCATTGTCGATTTTTAAACCCTGTAAGAATACTAAGATATGCGGCCCCTGTAAGCATAGTAAGTTCTGCAGCCCCTGTAAAGATATAAAGATCTACAGCCCCTGTGAGAATACTAAGATCTGTAGCCACTGTAAGAATACTAAATTCTGCAGACCCTGTAAGTGTACTACGATCTGCAGCCCCTGCAGTCTGTGTAAGAATTCTAAGATCTGCAGCCCCTGTAACTATAGTAAGGTCTGCAACCCCTGTCAGAATACAAGGACCTGCAGCCCCTGTAAGTGTACTAAAATATGCAGCCCTTGTAAGAATAGTAAGCTCTGCAGTCCTGTAAGGACACTAAATTCTGCAACCCCTGTAAGAATAGTAAGATCTGTAGCCCCTGTAGGAATACTAAGATCTGCGGCACCTACAAAACTACTTAGAACTACAACCCCTGTAAGATAATAGTAAGATCTGAAACCCTTGTAAGAATACTAGAATCTGCAGCCTCTGTAAGTGTACTAAAATATGCAGCCCTTATAAGAACAGTAAGCACTGCAGCCCTGTAAAGATACTCCGATCTACAACCCCTGTAAGAATACTAGGATCTGAAGCCCTTGTAAGAATACTAGGATTTGCAGCCGCTTTACAAATAGTATGATCTGCGGCCCCTGTAAGAATAATAGGATCTGCAGCCCCTGTAAGAATACTAGGTCAGCAGCCCCTTTAAGAATAGTAAGATCTGCGGCCCCTGTAAGAATAATAGGATCTGCATCCCCTGTAAGAATACTAGGATCAGTAGCCCCTGTAAGAATACCAGGATCTGAAGTCCCTGTACGAATACTAGGATCAGCAGCCCCTTTACAAATAATAAGATCTGCGGCCCCTGTAAGAATAACGGGAACTGAAGCCCCTGTAAGAATACTGGGATCTGCAGCCTCAGTAAGAATAATAGGATCTGCAGCCCCTGTAAGAATACTGGGATCTGCAGCCCCTGTAAGAATACTGGGATCTGCAGCCCCTGTAAGAATACTAGCATATGCAGCCCCTGTAAGAATACTGGGATCTGAAGTCCCTGCACGAATACTAGGATCAGCAGCCCCTTTACAAATAATAAGATCTGCAGCCCCAGTAAGAGTACTGGGATCTGCAACCCTTGTAAGAATACTGGTATCTGCATCCCCTGTAAGAATACTAGGATCAGCAGCCGATTTACAAATAGTAAGATCTGCAGCCCCAGTAAGAGTACTGGGATCTGAAGTTCCTGTACGAATACTAGGATCAGCAGCCCCTTTGCAAATAATAAGATCTGCGGCCCCTGTAAGAATACTGGGATCTGCAACCCTTGTAAGAATACTGGGATCGGCAACCCCTGTAAGAATACAAGGATCAGCAGCCGATTTACAAATAGTAAGATCTGCAGCCCCAGTAAGAATACTCGGATCTGAAGTTCATGTACGAATACTAGGATCAGCAGCCCCTTTGCAAATAATAAGATCTGCAGCCCCAGTAAGAATACTGGGATCTGCAACCCCTGTAAGAATACTGGGATCTGCAACCCTTGTAAGAATATTGGGATCTGCAACCCCTGTAAGAATCCAAGGATCTGCAGCCCTGTAAGAATACTGGGATCTGAAGTCCCAGTAAGAATACTGGGATCTGAAGTCCCAGTAAGAATACTGGGATCTGCAACCCTTGTAAGAATATTGGGATCTGCAACCCCTGTAAGAATCGAAGGATCCGCAGCCGATTTACAAATAGTAAGATCTGCAGCCCCAGTAAGAATGCTAAGATCTTCAGCCCATGTAAGAATACTCAGATCTGCAGCCCCAGTAAGCATAGGAAGATCTTCAGCCTCTATATGAATACTCAGATCCCCTGTAAGAATACTCATATCTGCAGATACTCATATATTGAGCCCAGTGCTTAATTTGAGCCGGAGCTTTCCGGTGCTAAGCACCGGCACTTAATTGCTTTCCGGTGCTCGGCACCGGCACCTAATTGTCAGCACCATACCTAGGACAGTCTACCACATGGTGGCGCTGCTCATATAATTTAGAGATGAGCAGAACCACGGTTGTTTAGAAATACAATATACAATAAAATTGCAAATACCTGCCTCCCCAGCCATTCCTTTAGCTTTGGGGATCTGGAATAATCTGAACTATCGCATTTACATGCGAGAGAGATGATTAGTAGTTGTTCTGGCAGAGATGACAAGGGCGATGGGCGGTGCAAGCTGCAGTGGCCTCCCGGTCAGAGCCCTGGAACTTAATATTTTACAAATTAAGCACTGTTGGCGCTGAATAACAGATGTTTATTGTTACCCAACTCAATGGAACTCATTTTATCAACCTCAGATTGATGGAAGGCTGAGTGGACCTGCCAGGATTTGGACCTGTGACCATGAGGTCGAACACAGGCCCCTGCAGTGGATGCATTAGCCCACTGAGCCACCAGACCCGGCTTTAAATCAGAATAACACCCCTCTCATTGTTTCCACTTGCACTTCTGCAGCTCATCTACATTCTCTTTTCTGTCATCTGTATTTTATAGTGAGCTTTAGGTTAACTGAGCTGAGCTAACCTGTTATGTACCCCAATGTACCCTAATCTAGGCCTAGGTAGCTACACAAACCTTTACCTACATTTGTTCTACCTTGCTCTGCATAACGATTCTAGCACTGACCTTTTACCCAGTTATGTGCTGAATACATATCTCTCATTTATTATACATGAGGGTTCTTAGAAAAGTCCCTGCACATGACGTACATAATAGAATGAACATACTCTGTGTAAAAGTAATGGTCATCTTTATCCTAGGGCGAAAGAACTGCTTTGCATAATCGCAGGTATTGTTCTAGGCTCATTTGCATAATCGTACTCACTACATATCGATTGTGTAAGGAACCCTGAGGCTATCTTTATGGTATAAAAGAACCATATTGTTGGACTTGTCCCTTTTTACAGGGTCATCCCAGAACTTTTTGCCTTCCTCCTGTATTTTTTCTGACCTGTTGTGGGTGGTTTTAGGACTCTGGGCACTTTATCACTGCTGTTCAGTGCTAAAGTGCATGTGCTCTCTATGGTAAACTTGGTAAGATCGTTCTACACCTTTTTGGCATATTTAATTTACCTGTCAGTCCCTTGTACAGTGGTATCTCATATACCCAGGGCCAGTAAATTAAATGCTACTGCTGGACTTGCAGCGCTGCTTGCGCCACCCACCAAAGTAGCCTTTCAAACCTGTCTCAGGCCTTTGCCACTGCAGGGCCTGCACGCGCAGTTTACTGCTGCTGTGACGTGGCACATAAAGTGGTTGCCACGTCTGTGACTCCCTTTTACTAGATATCAGTCGCCTCTAAGGTAGGCCCTAGCTAGCCCTATGGGCAGGGTGCGGTGTAGGTAAAAGGTAGGACATGTGCCTTAACTGTGTGGCATGTCCTGGTAGTGACAAACAGCCTATTTGGTTTCTCACTGCTGTGAGGCTGCCCTCTCATAGGAATGCATTGGGGATTCCCTGATATGTGCTTCAGTGGTAATTCCTAACATGAGGGGTAGCGTAATCAAGTTTGGTATGTTTGGAATAGTGGTGGTAAATGCTGCGTATTGGTGTTCGCGGATTTATTATCACTATTTTAGAAATGCCACTTTTAGAAGTAGGCATTTCTGTGTGCTATGTGTCTTTGTGCCTGCCTGTTGTATATTGACTGTCTGGTCTTGGAGTGACAGGGGCTGGGGAGGTGCAGTGGCTCCAGAGTCAGCGCTAGGCTGAATAGGACTGGTCTGCATTTGGAGTGGTGGGAGGAGTAGCACCTGCACCTGAATAGGGCTGTGCCTGCCTTCCACAATGATGGCTCCGCCCCCTTGTGGTGTGTCTGGGGCCAGGGCCTACACTTACAATGGGGAGTGTTGTGCACTGTAAGGATAATTTTAAGTGCCCCCAGAACTGGTTTGGACTGGGTCCAGGGCCCTGTACCAGGGCAGAACAAAGACTTTCTGGAGAATAAGTATTGGGGATGTGACCCCATGTTGGTTGAACTGTGTTTACTTGGGAACTGGAACAGAAGGCTGCGTGGGACATGGAGGAACCACCATGGGACTGGGCTGCAGAAAGAGCTGACCTGCTGCCTTTTTGGGCTGGGGGGACTGCCACTCTGCCTACAGAAATCCATGTGCTGGCCTCCCGGGGGACACTTTGCTGGTGTGTCCCTGTGGTCCCCCATGACTTTCTAGCTTGCCATACCGGAGTTATGACAGCGCGTGGTGAGCACTGTGGTGTTCACTTCGTGCCCCCGTGTTATGGTAGGGCCCCAGCGAGTGCTCTGGCCAGCGTGTGAAGAGCGCTCTGGGGTGTCGATAGTGCGTGCAGCACTGTCCTGGCTGCAGGGTTCTGTTAGGCGCCTGGCTTCGCCGTGGAGATCGCGCCAGGAGGGGGACCAAAAAGATTCATAGCCCGACGGAGACTGTGCTCCATATTCTCGGGCCGTGAGGAGTCACCGGAAGTCAGGCAGAGGACGCCTGACAGTGGGCGGGGCTCCCGTAAGGAGGAGGAGAGCCCCGCATGTTTTCTGAGGCTGTTGTGGGCAGGGCCGGTAGCGAGTTTGAGCAGGAGCCTCGCGGGCTCCCCAGGCCACCAGAACGGAATCCTCAGCGAGAAGGCGGGATCGGCGGGAACTCCTCTTGAAGTCCAGCCGACGGAGGCGTGGTGCTGACACAGGAACATCATGGGCCCCGCGAAACCGCCCCAGTGAAAGCAGGTGAGTGCCTTGGGGACAGGAGTGCCCTTTGTTCCGAGCCGTGCTGTTTGGGGCGGCTCTCTTTCAAGGAAGCGGGCAGTACTGTTGTTACCCAGCCCCGAGAGGCCTTTGGATGACCTCGCTCAGGTGCTTTCGTAGCACCGACGTAATTCCCGCATCTTTCTCTTTGATATCGCTGCAGCTGCACCACATAGTTGTGGGCAGCTACGTGCTGACCGGATGCTGGGGTCATTTTGGAGTGGCATCACGGAGCCAGCCCTGTAGGGGCCCCGGATTCAGAGTTGCCACACACGTCCTGGCTGCACCTGCAAAGTTGGAGTAGCGGCGCCGATACTTCGGTGCCGTAGATGTGTTGAGGGCCAGTTGGCTCTCGGGAAGGTATTCGGGGCAGGCATGTGCAGGCCCTGATTACGCTGTGAGGTTGTGGTGCCTATGTGGCCTGCGCAAGAGAGATGTACCGTAACGGTGATATTATAATGTGTGCACATTACTAATGTTTACTATGATGCACTGCAGATGATATTTTATACCTAAGGTGGTGTGCTAAGTGCACTCTTCTGCGGACACGCCGGAGGCAGCCCTGCTACTCAACAGAGGGTTTGCGTTTACGGCAGCAAAGACTTGGTTGCTGGCAAGAGGGACTCACTTAGCCCCCAAAGAGTGGTTTTACTATACCATGTCGTCATTCTTCATGATGGATTTATGACTTATACACACAAGATCCACACTTAAGAAAAGAATTCTGGAATACACTAAATCTTGGACACAGTAATCACTGTTGCCCTATACTGTGCAAATATCACTGGAGTACTAGAACCCATTCCGGGTCAGAAATACAACCGGAACTGAGGATCCATACAAAGAGATTAGAGCCCTGAAGAAGTCGCTGCACACAACAATTAAGCGCGACGAAACACGTGTTGGCTAAGGATCTCAAGATTAAACTGAAGTGACTGTTTCAACGGAGGAACAAGAGTGTTTTTTATTATTGTCAATGATACATAATATATAGTCGGCGTGTGCAAGGGACTGTTGTTTTAGTCAAAAAGAAAGATTGAACCCTGAATAAGAACAACAGAACTAAGTAATTACAGTACCAGATATGAGAGCATTCAGCCTCACCGTAGCACACTTAGTAGGGATCCTTTAGCCTTGAAGAAGGCCATTGACCCAGGGGGGGGCAGTTTAATGGCTGAAACATGCAGGCAATGATTTGGATGCAAGAAGCATTACTGTCTGAAGGCATCCTAGCATTTATAATTTAACCTTGCCAGTGGTACCCATCTATCAAAAACTGGGTATAAACCCAGGCTGTTTTAATCCATCAGATCCCTGATCATATCAAACTTCAACTATATCTGTACTCCCGACCATTGTTGAGTCCATCTAGGTGGTATTCACCTACCTACATGTAGAAAAGACACCAATGATGAAGCAGACCACAATGAACAGTGGGTGAGGTGTCCTTTTCCAATGCTTTGTAATACCTGTGGCATAGTGGTAGGATATAGTTGTAACATCTGCGTATTCCTTGTGTGGAGAGTATATATGGGCATTGTACGCAGATGGTGTTTTCCTCACAGTCTCCTTTATGTGTGATATAATACATGCACAGACTAAAATGTATGTAACCTTTTTAATTTTGTTAAAAATATTTTCTTTAATAAATTGAGATATTGTATGTCTTTGTATACTTTGTTTTTTTTGCACAGGTTACAGAGTAAGTTTAGGAATTGACCTATGCAGATTCTGCAATACCTTGGGGAGTTGAAATTTTTTTGTACAATAAATAGATGATTGAGTCATCGGCTATTGTCCCAGTCTGTTGGTGCTTGTCATCTTTCATTCCACTGCTCAGGCCTGTCTCTTGGTTCTGTTCTGACAACCTGCCCCATCACCGGATGGGAGTAGAATGACTATTGAGGTATCAGTGTCTCACTGTCTAGTGTGTGGCGCATGTCCCTGGGAAATGCCGGATAGGGAAGAGAATATGAATTTCAAAAACCGGATTACATTCGGGAGCCCCCCACCACCTGCCCAATCTGAGGTTAACATCCATTATAGCCAGTACAGCCCTGTCCTCCCCATTGGCTGCAAGCCCATGACTCTCTTATTTCTAAAGTAAACAAGCAAAACACCATAGTCATGAATGATAGCCCGAACACCCAATTGCTGTAATGTGGACAGATCAAAAATGTGAATGAAATTTGAAACAAGCAATGACTGAGAAGGGCTGACTTATTTCCCTTCTCTGTAATAGAGAAAGGTGAGATTACCATGAGTACTGATATTGGCGTGCTCTGGGTTAACGTCACATCTCTTCCAGTACAGATCCGAGTTTGAGCTGTCTGCTTCCTGTTGATAAAGGTTTGAGAGAAAGTTAATGAGTGTAGGAACACATACGGCCAACACTACATGCCTTTGCGCAGTGCGAGGCAATCTTGTACCAACATTTGCAGCAACTGACCAAAGCTAAGTGCCATTAGCACCAACTAGCCTCCTAACAATTGATTGGCTGTTTAGCACTAGCAGGTCAGCACACTCTTCCTTCATTGGTCAATGCAAAGGGCTATTTAGTGCTAAGTGGTCAGAGGAAATGTTGGTACAAACCTATCCTGCACTGATGATACCAAGGAAGCTAATCCCTTATTGGAAATCTAGGTGAGGAAAAGGAAACCAATGCATAAAGTGTGAAGTGCATTACAATGCATGCCATATTTGCATCACCTACCATCTGAAAGTTGGAGATAGTAGAAAACGATTTCAAAACTGTTCACAGCAGTCGCACTAATGATGTAGCATTTACTTTTTCTTACCTGAAGTGGTAAATGCCATACCCTTGCCTTATAGGGTCAGTCTAACCCCTTTAGATGCATCCTTGCTTTCTTGGTCCCTTATTTGATAGTTCTTATATTAAGCTCTCATGTTGATATTTTTGTAAAACATACTTTTGATTTAGGTCTATGCTTTAGAGAGTAGGCTTTGGGTCCACCCGTTTCAACCATTGACTCACTTTGAGCACCCTTGTTCAGCCACCAGCGTGAAATATTGACAATTAAGGGTTTGCACAGCCACTAGTTTATTGATCTCTCATCTAACGCTGTTTCAGTGTATCCTTCCACCTCCATCTAATGCTTGCACTGAATAGCACTAGGGACTATTTTACAACTATGTTTGCTCTTGCTGGCTTTCTCCTGTGAATCGCGATCTAAAGTGCTGATCCTGCATGTGTTATATGAGCTATAATGTGGTCTGTCAGGTAACGCAATTGCTTTGCGAAATCTGAGAGTAATTTATTAAAAAATATATACCCTACTGATCAGTCTTTGAACTGCGTCCTTCAGTAACCAATAAATGAAACATAAGGCGTGTGAGGTCCGTGTTAGACCAATATTTGACACACCTGTGTTACTATGAATAAACAATGAATGTAAGACACCCCACCATACTAATATTAAACAGTTTTGTATATTCAAAATCATATTTTTGACTGCTAAGTACCTTTTCCTTCATATATGGCTGTCACAGATACAAAACACATAAAACATACTTAGTGCAAAGAGTGGCAAAGTGCAACAGTGTTTTCTACAGTACCAGTCTTCCTCTGGACTGGTGAGAGTTTCAGGGAAACAAATCTTCTCATGCCACCCAATTAATGATTCATTAGGTGTGAGGGGAAAACAATTGTTGATTCTTCAACGTAAAATCCCAAAAGGTTGTTAGCTGGGCAAAATTCTATCCCTCTTGTGTATAACAGTCTTCATGAAGTAAATGCAAACTACTCATGGCTCGTCAGTAAATCATGAGTGGCATGAGAAGATTTGTTTCATGATTGACGCCTTTGGGTGGACTCCATATCTGTGTGGAGGAGGACCCTTGAGTTGAATACTGCCTAGCTCTCCCCAAAACTCTTACCAGTCCTGAGGAAGAACCACTGTGATGTGTACTCATTAACACATACACCGAGGGTCGAAACGTCGACAATATTTTGAATAGTCCATGTCCTTGGTCAAACCATCCTGAAATTGAAACTAATGTCTTTAGAGGGTGTATGTTGAACCATTTGTTAAATAAAAGGACGGACATCTGTACATATTTTGTTTAATTGTTGTATTGTACTGCAACTGAGAAGTGCTGAAACAGAGGGCTTCATTCACAAACTGCATTTTGTAGTACGTGAAGTAATACTTCAGTAGTATTACTCACATACTAGAAAATGCTATTCACTAACCTACTCGTGGACACATCCACTTCCGCCACTACTATCTCTTCTGTGCCGAGGTCTCCGCCACATGTCTGGAGCTTTCCAGACATCTAGGATTATGTTTTTGTAGTAAATGTGGGTGGGACGGGGTGGAGCTGCAAAATGGGGAATTATTACACATAATGAGGAGCAAGCTGCAGGAGTGGGAATAAAGATGGGTTTAAGGAGGGATATGTAAATGCAAACAATGTTACTACAGCCAAAAAGGCCCCAAACTAGTAATAAATATACTCCATCTCAGCCGTGGAGTACGTCCAACACCACACATGGCCGCTCACAGGTTAATGCAACACACTCCCATAGTATATAATGGAAGCAGGGACTTAAAATACCACCCAATAGGAAATAACGTGAACTAAACAAAACTGGCTTCAACGTCTTTGGTGCTTCCTCGCTCCTGAAACTGGCGTAGGAACTAAGTGGAGATACAACTTGTTAAAAAACATGTTGAACCTAGTGTTACGTTATCTACATGAGGATAATAGAGGCCTCTAGTGTCCTACAAGATTACGAGCATTGGGTTTATTGGATATTGGCCACTAGGCGCTAGTACAGAGAGCAATATGGCTGAAAAGGAAGAGGGGGTGGAACATGGTCTAACAGAACTCATGCACTCAATTACTATCACTGAAGGTGGAGGAAATGGCAAGAGGGCAGGGAGTCAAGTTGGGAAGGAATTTGTTGGGTATCAGTTAAGATGGGAAAGCCCAATTGAAGTTCTGTACTTATTTTTCAAAATGCAATAAAAACTATTGAAACCTTAAATTTATATACATATTTACATTTAGGCAAAGAAAGACAATATCATTTGCTAAACGTAACATATTTTTGTGATAAACTAGGTCACAAGTAGTCAAAGACCGCACTTTACAACTAAACCAGGTCCACTGTCAGAACACCAAGGGCCAGATGTAGGTAAATGCATGTTTGCGATTCCTTAATAGCGATTTTTAGGGAATCGCTATTAAGGAATCGCAAAATGCCATGTAGGTAGAAATCGCAATATTTTTAGCGATTCCTTAATATTCCTTAATTGTGAATCGCAATAAAGGAATACCTTCCCATTCATTCCTATGGGCCAAGAGGCCCATAGGAATTGCTCCCGCAATTTGCGAGTCACCAAGAGGCACTCACAAATTGCGGGCACAATTCAAGGGTGCCAGGGTTTCAAAAGGACACCCTGTTGCACCCCTGAAATGTGCATGTGTGCACATGTGGCGCACATACATGCCCTAAGGGCATGAATGTGTGCCACATGGCACTTAAAAAAAAGCAAAAAAGTGCTTTTTTAAAGGAAATCGCTAATTACCACCAACTTGAAGTTGGTAGTAATTAGCGATTCCTTAAGGCTAAAGTGCACTTTCTTTTGTGCTACTTACATTGCATTTAAGGAATCGCAATTTGCGATTCCTTAAATGCAAGAGCAAAATAAGGAATCGCAACTTTGCAATTCCTTATTTTGCTAGTAGGTTTCAACTTACCTACATTGCTCGCTGCCAAATAGCGATCGCAAACGCTGAAATTCTGCGAATTTCAGTGTTAGCGCACGCTATTTGGCCACCTACATCTGGCCCCAAGTGATCTTTCTAATTTAAGAAAGCTAATGGTGTTTTGGTTGGGAGTGTGACTTTAGGTTGATAATTACCTCTCCAGCCACCCTTCCGTTGGTGATGGGACAAACTCCTGCTTGATCCTGGATAGGAAAAAAAGAAAAAGATGTCTTATTTGCACTGTTTTCAGCTTTCCAGTGCTCAGTAGTGAGGTTTACATCTTCAAGCAGTATATCACCAGAGCTCCAGGACACAAGGTATTGAACAATGATCTGGCACATAATTGAATCAAATTTAAAGTAATTATTCTTACCGGCAATGTGAATTTCTGTTGTTGTATCACCATTTCAGATCTCTAGAGGGCAGGAGGGCTGTGCAGCTATTAACAAACCAAGAGATGGAATGTGCCAGGCTCTGATGGTGAGGGTGAGCTGGCCGGGAACACCATGCAAGCACTGGAATGTTTCATTGGTGCCCTTTCCAAACCTACAAAGAGCATTTGGGTTGTCCAAAGGACAGTGTGGGCCCTAGCAGGGCATAGGGTATTATGTTTTGAGCTTTGACAGCCTTGGGTGATCAGACTCCTGGTCTTACAGTAAGGTCACAGCTTCTGAATAAATGACTGTCTTACATCATTAATCTTCTCATCTGGGCCTCCTAAAGTCAACAATTACTTGAAAGCAGTGACGGCAGAGGCAGATGCAGCATAATCATCAGCAGCACTGATTTTAGGAGATTTTAAAAGTCCGCAACTGAGAAGTGCTGAAACAGAGTGCTTCATTCACAAAATGCATTTTGTAGTATGTGAGTAATACCACAGTAGTATTACATTTTGTTGTGCGTGAGTAATACCACAGTAGCATTACTCATGCACTACAAAATGCTATTTACTAACCTCACAGATGCCTCCGCCACTGCTATTTTTTCTGTGCAGAGTTATTCGCGACATTTGTGGAGCTCTCCGAACACGTTGGTCTACGTTTTTGTAGTAAGTGTTTGTGAGACAGGGGGAGTAGCTGCAAAATGGGGATTACTTACAATTAAATGAGAGCGGCTGCAGGTTTAGGAATAAAGAGGGGTTTAGGGAGGAATATACAAATGCAAACATTGTTACTCAGTGGCAGCTGGTGACATTTGAACGTGGTGAGGCGTAAAAGTTAGGTATGATGTTTATGTAGCAAGTGAAGCAGGCACGCTTAGTGGACAAACGTGGAGTCCAGGGTGGGCCCTTCTCCAGAAAAAAAATTGAAAAAAGAATGACAAATGGTGCATTTGAAAGCAAATGAGTTTAGCGAGAAAGCAAGGTTTATAAAGCAGTGGGAACATATAGTCTTGAAACATTAAACACATTACAAACTGCCCCATATCTTATTGCATTAATATGTTCACCAGTTACTTTAACGTCCAAATTGTACAGCGCGACAACTTAAGGCCCTTTAAAGTGTGGGCTTGCCCAGTGTCTAGCACTGCATGCAGCATCAACTTTGGAAGAAAATGCTCTAACCAGGCTTTGGGAAGCACCCACAGCTGCTGGCTGCAATCAGTCATATAGAAATATATGCAGACAGGCCTCTAATAGCGATGAAAAAAGTGGATGATTTCTAAAAGGGAACATCTAGAATGAATTTCTGTCACTCCCATAGTTTGCCACCTGACCGGTATTTTGGGTTCTCTCTGAGATGTTATTGAATCCAGATATATACCACAACAACTGACATACACCTAAAACCTGTAAGTGGGATTGGCTTTGTCAATGGTTGTTAGCTGTTTAAGATAAATGAGTAATGAATTGTTATAAATAATTAACATTGGAAAGGTTTAAATTCTTAAATTGTGAGACTGTGAATTAAATATTATTGAGGCCTTTGAAAGGCGTATTGGCCTTCAGTTATGTTTGCTTTATGTTAGATATGTATGCCCTTTTTCTCTACATATCTTATCCGTCTGCACATTTTCAACCTCCTCTCTTTCCTCTTCAGTACCCTCTTTTCACTCTCCCCTGAATGCACTTCCTTGCATCTCCCTCATTTCACCATCCCAAAACATACACTGCACTCACTCACATTTAATCACTTAGTTTCCTTTTGCCTTGTAAATATTTTGACAACTGTGTACCGCCTTCACACACATTCACACGTCATTTCAATTGGAACTGGAATACATGACCATTGTTCTGTGTGCTCTGGCGAGGCCAACCGACTGACAGGCAGTTTGCTTTGGTTTCAGTCTCAGCACCAACGTTCTCAATCAAAGCCCCTCATAAACACCAGTAGTAAGGAAGTCATGTGCTCATGGTCCTAAAACGTGGTTAGGATGCTGTCATAACTGGTACAGGCCCCATTGCCCTGTGTCTGGGACTTTGTAACAGGCAAAAGTGCAACACTCACAGGGTGCATAGTATGTGAGGCTCTAACAAAGTAAGCTCGGGCATGTTCAGACAGCCACAGTCATTAAATCTTGATGAGCCAAATGGAGGGCTCCTCAACGAGAGGCTCGGGAAATACACAGCTGGAACCCCCAAGCCTCCTGTCTCCCTAAGCCATATATCTTATCTTGGACGGTTCATATTTGACTTAAAAAGGTCTTTTGGTAAAAACATCTAGACAAATTCATAATTGAATTAAGCCTGCTATGAAATGGCACCCATGCGCAGATGGCTGGTACTCCTCAACTTCCCAAAGTGCCCCCTTCGCATAAGTAACAAACTCTACTAAGTATAAAATGCTGTCCCAAAGGCCATACACACAATCAGAAAAAGACATCTGCTATGAAATGGAACCCAAACGCAGATGGTTGCTCCCCCTCAGCAAATTAGGCCCATGCATAATTAGCAAGCTCTACTAAGTATACAATGCCGTCCCAAAGGCCACACACATGCACACACACTCAGAAGCAGACATTTGCTATAAAATGGAACCCAAACGCAGATGGTTGCTCTTCCCCAGCAAAGTGGGCCCATTCATAGTTAGCAAGCTCTACTAAGTGTAAAACGCTGACCCAAAGGCCACACATTATCAGAAGTAGCAGCGAAACGCTTATTTTAAGTCTTTTGCCTGAGGGGATCACGCAACATGGAGCAAAGCTTTAAGATGAAGTGCGGTGAGCAGCGGGACGATAAAGAACAACTTCCGGTGCAGGTAAAAACAATGCTAACATAGCATTTACATGTTTATTTATCTTTAAAATGTATTGCATTTCACTGTGCCTGCTTTTATTTATGGGTTGAAAAATCCGTGTGTTAGCTGAACCATGTTGTATGTTTCATTGTGTTGCATTGCTTGTGTGAAAATCTGTGGGGCATATGTACAAGGAGTTAACGCCGCTGTAGCGTCAATGTTTTGATGTTACGGCGTTTTCTTTTATCGCCATATGTACAAGTTGCTGCTAACCGCGGTTAGCGACGGTTTACTGGCGATATCGTCCGTTTTTCCAATCGCCACTTCTGTTAGCGATAGCTAACGAAAATGAGATGCAAGGTTCCCGTGCAAAAAACTGCCGCTAACCCCACTTCGCGATATTTACAATGATCGCACAGTCCGGCGATACGTTAAAAAAACAGCCGCTATAGCCCGTTAGCGGCTGGTTTCTAAGACCAGAAAAAAGGTGGTCTTAAAAATGGAGATAAAAAAACAGGACATAAGGGAGAGTAGCCCAGAGCCACATTTGCCAACCTACTGATGCCATGGAGGTACTACTCATGCAGCTTGGAGCACCAAGAATACCACAACAACCACCGCCACCACTCCCGCCCCCAGGACCACCACGGAGGCAGCGCCAAAGAAGACAGCGGGTCTATCGTCAACGCATCACCCTGATAGACCTAACGCCAGAGAATGTGATAGCCTACTACAGGCTGAAAAGGTCCTCCATCCTCCGCATACTGACCCAGATAGCCCCCAGGCTGCAGGCACCAACACAGCGTAGCACCAACATCCCTCCGCAGACAAAGCTACTAGCAGTGCTGCACATGTTGGCCTCAGGTACCTTCCAACCAACCACTGCCAGAGTTGGGGGAGTCTCCCAGTCATCCTTTTCAAGGTTCCACCCAACTGTCTTGGATGCCATCATCAGCCTGACGCCACAGCACCTACGCTTCCCCAACACTGCGCAAGAACAACTTGACGCCAAACAAGGCTTCTATGCCATTGCTGGCTTTCCACATGTGTTGGGGGCAATTGACTGCACCCATGTCCTACTTGTGCCTCCAGTGGACACTGCACACATCTACCGGAACATGAAGCGCACACACTTCATGAACGTGTAGGCAATCGTGGACCACCGGGGCTTGTTCACCAATGTCGTTGCCAAGTTTCCAGGGAGTGTGCATGACTCCTACATCTTCCGGCAGTCCATCATCAACCAGCTGTTTGAGAATGGCACATATGGAAATGGACTGCTTATTGGAAAGTACCAACTGAACACACCACACACCTCAAGTCCACAATCGTGTAGCTCACAAATGTGAGAATGCACATGTAGCAAATGTCATACAACATGCCTTGTAATATGTCCACCCACCATACACAAGAACCCAAGGGACTGCGGTCACTGGGTGTAGCCTCATAGACAAACTTCCATCAAAGGTCCAGCCCCTCCGTCACACATCTGCAAATGCTGGGAGAGGTGGGAACCAAGTAGGTGTGATGGAGGGTCAGGACCTATGAGGAAAGTGTGAACACAAGCCCGAGTGTGGTAGCGGTGTTCTGCATAGTCTGGAGCCTCCGGAGCAGAGACTGTTTCATGCCCGCGCAGAGGGCGTGTCCGTAGCCCAATCTGCTGTAAATGACTGTCTATTTGGACAAGGGGGGATTCATTAGAAGCTCTTACAGAGGATGCGGAGGGGGTGTTGAAGTAGCTGGAGGTGACGGCGTTGACCTGTCGGTACGTGGAGAGGGAGGAGTTGAGTATGATGCCCAGGACTTATGTCCTCTCCGCGTAGAGTTTCATGCAGTTGTTGCCCAACCAGGTTGCGACTTCCTGCATTCCTTCCTGGAAGCTGAGTCTGGTGGTGGTGGGCTCCTTGGTGAGGTAGAGGATGAGCTGGGTGTCCTCGGCGTAGGATACTATGCTGAGGCCGTGCTGTTGGACGATGGCGGCGAGGGGGGCCATGTGGATGTTGAAGAGTGTTGTGCTGAGCGAGGATCCCTGGGGCACTCCGCAGTTGATTTTTGTGGGTTCTGAGAGGAAGGGTGGCAGTCTGATCCCTAGGCTTCTGCCGATGAGGAACGATCGGATCCAGTCAAGGGTGGTTCCTTGTATGCCGGCGTCATGTAGTCTGCCCACTAGTGTGCGGTGGGAGACGGTGTGGAATGCTGCTGACAGGTCAAGTTGAATCAGGGCTGCGTGTGGCCTTGGTTGAGGAGGGTGCGGATGTTGTCTGTGGCAGCGAGTAGGGCGGTCTCGGTGCTGTGGTTGCTGCGGAATCCGGATTGAGACAGGTCCAGGATGATGTTGTCCGTGGCTTAGCTGGTGGGCTTGGTGAATTCATGGATGATGTTGAAGAGGTCTTTGGAGTTGGTGGAGTAGGCGATGATTTTGTTGTGGATGAAGGTCCTTTCAGTGCTACAGATCTGTTGGTGGTATTTCGTAATGGCGTTCTTGTAGGTGGTGAAGTGTACGGGTGTCTTGTTGTTTCTCCTGTTCTTCTCCAGCGGTCTGCAGGTGCGACTGGAATCTTTGAAGTTGGTGGGGAACGAGGCGGCTTTGCTGGTGCGCTGTCTGTCGGAGTCCTGTAGCGGCGTGAGTTTGTCTGCGCAGTTGGAGATCCATGTGTGGAATTCCCTGGCAGCGCGTTTTGCGTCGGCTGCAGCGGTGGGGGTGTTGCAGTTGAGGGTGGATTTCAGCTGCTCCTCAGTGACTCAGCTCCAGTTCCTTTGCGTGGTGCAAGGTGCAGGTTTGGCCGGCTTGGGTTTGTCGCAGAGGAAGTGTACGCAGTGGTGGTCGGTCCATGGGTGTTGTGTGGTGTGGCTGAAGTGTACGCTGTTTCCTCCTGTGAAGATGGGGTCGAGGGTGTCTCCTGCCTTGTGGGTCGGTGTGGTTAAGAGTTGTTACAGTCCGATGTTGGCGTGCTCCTCATCCGGAGGGTAGTGGAGTTGGGGTCGTTGGTGTTGTTGAGGTGGAAGTTCAGGTCTCCGATGAGTATGTAGTCCATGGAGGCGATGGCGCGGGGTGCGATGAAGTTGTTGATGGTGTTGGCAAAGCGGTCCAGGTGTCCGGGGAGTCTGTAGGCGAGTGTGCCGCAGAGTGTGGAGTTGGGGCTGGTCTGGACCTGGAAGTGAAGGTCTTCAGCAGTGGGTAATGTGTTGCTGGAGGTGGAGAGGCAGAGCGAGTTTTTGTGCGCGATGGCGAGGACTCCTCCCGGGTGGTTGGGGTGATCCTCCCTCTGGATCTTGTATCTGTCCGGGATTGTGAGGGCGATGTCAGGGGCAGAGGAGGTTGTGGTCCAGGTGTCCGTAAAGAATGTGATGTCGGGTGAGAGTGTGTCCCCGAGGTTCCAGATTTCCACGGTGTGTCTGTGCAGGGAGCGCATGGTAAGAAGGATGCATCTTAGTGCGTTGGGGGCCGTGGCGGTGGTGAAGGTCTTGCGGCAGTGGTGACAGGAGAACTGGCCGTGGGTCGTGTTCAGTGTGGCCTGATGGCAGTTGTACTTCCTCCGGGGTTGAGTGCGAGGACGGCGGATGAGTTGTAGTAGTAGACGTTATGAGATCCAGGGTCCCTGGCGCTGGTTGTGGTCGGGTCGCGGACGGACGCAGACAGGCTTGCCTTTTGAGCACCTTTGTTGCACCAGCGGTGCAAACGCACAGCCGGCGCCATAACATACGGTAGGGGGAAGCTACACATGAATTACCTAAGTTCCACACATCACACACCCAAAAATAGAAACTCTGCAAACACAGCATGCACAAATACTAATGTACACATCTCTCCATTATACGTCACAGGTGATCAAGGATATGCACTCTCTCCATGGCTGATGACACCCCTCAGAGCCACAAACACCCAGGCACAGAGACAGTACAATGTCGCCCTTGGACGCACCAGGTCCATTGTGAAGAGAACATTTGGCGTGCTCAAGTCACAGTTCTGGTGCCTCGACATCTCAGGCGGCAGACTGCTGTACAGCCCTGAACTAGTGTGCAAGATCATTGTGGCATGTTGTGTGCTGCACAACATATGTGTCCGCACCAATGCGCCATGGATTGAAGTGCCGGATGAACTGGACATTCCTGAGGATGACCTAGAAGACGAGGCTGATGCTGCCCACACCCCAGCTTCTGCTACAGGAACAGCACGAAGGGACAGAATTATCAACAATTTCTTCACATAAGCACGTCAAAATATGACCTTTTTTTTTTCTTGACTGTGAAAAATGCGCATAAGCATAGATTGTGCAATAAAACATCACAACAGCAAAACGTTGTGTGCATGTTCATACTCTGCATGAGTACATCCATCTGACAAGTGAAAGTTAAACATTGTGCGGTTAGTAATGGTGAATTGAATGTTTGTGGTTTAGTATGTGTTTTGGGGTCAGAGATGAATTTTAGGGTGTGTTTTGGGGTCAGATGATTTTTAGGGTGTATTTTGGGGTCAGAGATGAATTTTAGGGTGTGTTTTGGTCTCAGAGAGGAAATTTCAGCAAATACAGTTCATTCGAGGAACAACTTGCACTTAGCGTCCAGATTTTTGCCGCATTAACGCTAACGCAACAATTTTTTCATAACCGCGATAGAAAAATATAGCTAAATAGATGTGACAACACGGAATATTACTGCAAAAGCCAATTTGCGTGCAGAAAATGATCGCAAAGTCAAAAAACGGGCCGCAAACACACAGGAAGTGATGTCAGCATGCATCCTGTTGCCTGGAGGAGTACTGTGCACTTTCACTTTCTCTTTTGAGCACACTTCTTGTGACTGTGGAGAGTGTTGAAGGTGTTTGGTGTTGTGTGCTGCTGAATTTGGAATTGAGAGTGTGGTTGTGTCCTGTGAACTGTCCCTAGTGTCCCTGTGAAGTCTTGTGAACTTGTCCTTACTTGTTTTTTGCGTCTTGTACTAATTGTTGTCGGGTGTTTGTCCAAGGGGTATTTTACATTCTTAATAGTTATTGGGGTATATATTTGGGATTTATTTTGTAGGAGTGGGTTTAGGTGTATGGTGGGTGTGGGTAGGGAGGGCAGGATGTCGGAGGGGGCATTGGGGGGCTTCCTCTGGCTAGTGAAGCACTACCTGCCCTTGATGATTGAAAGTGGAGGTCGGATCCTGCAGGGCTATGCGGTACGTGTGAGGAAGGTGAGGTGGGATCATGTGAGGAGCCAGATGCTGCGGGTCTTCGGTGTGGACAGGACTGTCCGACAATGGAAGCATCAATGGCAGGATTGTGTTGTCCATGAGGGTGACATGTTGGACCACCTGGGAGTCCTCATTGGCCAACAAGGTGGTAAGTACAACCTCAAAATAGTTAAATGAACACTTTTGTTACAAATAAAGAATGCTGTCTGTAACACAATGGGGTATATGTACAAGAAAGTGGCGGAGTGAGGCGTTCGACTTCATGCCTTCACGCCTAACTTTTCCACTGCAGAATCGCAACGCTGCACCATGTTTACAAGCATATGGTGCAGGCTTGCGTTTACATCAGCGCTGGTGCAAATTTTTGCAGTGTAGTGCCAACGCTGGCACACTTTCACCATAATGCAAGGGTGTCTGTGTGCAGGGCAAAGATTGTTCATGTACAGGAAGGGAGACCTTACTGTACATGAACAATCCAAGGCGATTTGCTCATTCCATGTGTGCTGCACAAGGCAGCACACATGGAAAAAGCAAAAAGGATGAGGAATAATGCTTTTCTCCGAGTTCTGCTAAGTTTGGATCAGTGTGAGAAGTTGGCCTGGTATATGCTGTTCACTAGTTAAAGTGGACACCTTGCACCAGTACAATTCGACTCTTATGGTAGGTAGGTTTAAGACAACCTTTACAGAAAGCTATCCTAGTGGTAGCTGTGGAGAGCAGCCTTCAGGCTAAGTCTTGGAGGAATGTAAAGCAGCTTGTTTTACCACACAATCTCTTGAATCATCAAATGAAAAGACACCACACAGGTATATATATCAAATATATATGTATTTATTACTAAACAACTCTCTACTAATCTCTTGTGAGATTAGAAGTCAGGAACATATGCACAAATCAACGTTTCACAACAAATTGAGCACAAGTATGGCTGGGGCCCTAGGGGCGTACCAGACCATATACTAAAAAAGAGGCTTAAGAACAACGACTTGCAAAGGGACAAGGCCTAGGGCCTTCAGAAATGCTGGGGCCTCACGAAACCACCCAAGGCAGGTAAGTAAAGGACCCACGGGGGACGCGTGCAGTGAGTGAAAACAGGCGCGGATCGCCGTAGACTTCAATCGGGCAAGTCGCGGTTGGAAATTAAGAGTTTAAGGGCACTTCGGGAGTAGCTACAAGCAAGTCACTTACAGGGTAAGTAGTTCTAGGGCCAACACCCACAGGAGCACCGTAGTGCTGGAGTTACCTCACCCAGGGAAGCCGGGTGCATAGGTGTCCTTTGGTGTCGGGTCGCGGCGTCGTTTTCAATGGGAGCCAATGAAGACTTGCTGCTTGTGAAGCCAGAAGAAGTGTCCGGTGGAATCCAAGCCTGGATTCGGAAGAAGGAAGACCTGAAAGCAGAGGGGACAGTGTTCAAAGTCACTTGGCAGTGACCCGGGGCAAGGAAGATGAATGCCCACCGTCGTCGGCGGATTCAGGTCGTTCACGGGTGTCTTGACTCTTCGGCCACGAGGTCCAGGAGGCGTCGAGGACGACCAGGAGCTGGATTCAGCGTGTCCCACGAAGTCTGCAGCTGACTGCGGTGTCGGCGACCCGATTGGAGCCAACAAGCCTTGGTAGCAGCAAGTCTTGTGGAAAGAACAAAAAGTCAATGGTGCAGACCAGCAAGGTCTGGGGGACTCACCCAGCAAGGGTAAGTCAGGGCAGGCCTGGAGCAACCAGGGGAGCCCTTTGGATTTGTAGAAAAGTCTTCAGGGGACCCACAAGCCGGCTGGCAAGGGATCGTGAAGACGCCTCGGGAGGATTCCTTCAACAGGGGCCCACGGTCACTCGGGACGGGGTACGCCTCTGATCTTGGGAGGGATCTCTGCTAGAGGCTGGGACCACACGTGGTCCAAAGCACAGGTTCGTAGAACGTCGTGAAGGGGTTGCACTCTAGAATAGTGCACGGTACCCAGGTACTGCGGTTCCTCGTCACTCGTGGGGTCCACTTGCCTCAGCTTCGCTGGGGACTCACGATGGCCTTGGAGAAGTCAGGAAATCCTCTTCCTGGGCTGCAGGGACTTCGGGCTCCGGCGGGAGCGGCGTAGTTTGCGACCGTCTTTGCAGTTTTCGGTGCCTGCCAAGCAGGGGAGTCACTCCTTGACTCCAAGGGAGATTCTTCAGTCTTCCAGAGGTAGTGTAACGTCGAAGGTCCGGGATTCTTCTTTAGAGCGTCGTCCAGGGAGATCTAGTTTGCAAGGTCAAGGGTTCCCTATCGTATACTAAAAGGAAGGGAGGGACTAGCTCTATGACCCCACCTAGTGGAGGGTCAGGGGAGTGGGTGGCTACACCCACTTCCCTTTGTCCAGTTTCGCGCCAGAGCAGGGGCAGGTAGCCCCTGAGGCGGTTTGAACTGGTGTATGCACAGAGGAGCCTTCTGCTCCCCCAGTGCAGGACTTCAAAGCACTCTAGGAGTGCACCCACCCAGCCCCAATACACTAAACCCTGTCTGGGAGGTGGTCACACCTCCCTGTGACAGGATACCTATTGTTGGGCCTCCTCCACTGCGAGTTTCGGTCATCAGCAGGAGGGCAGCCCAGTGTCTGTGACAGGTGGCATCCATTTTGTGATGCCAGGGCTCTTCAGGATTCTACCGCGTTTCCACAGTAGGTACATGTCTATCTCTCTAGAAGGGTGGGATCATACTCCCACACCAGGTACTGGTGTGGGGTATGATTCCAAGGTGTTTGACACCAAACACGACATGTTTTGATGCAGCCATTCCAAAGTTAGCATTAACCGCGAGTTTATAATGCACTTAAGAGTATATGGTTTGACCGCTTTCACAAACAGCCCCAGAGAATGGACTCTGAGAGCTGCAGAGGGGCCCTGCTCAGGCAGAGGCACCCTCTCACATAGAAACTAAGCACCCTGCCCTCAGGATTGATAGGGCCTGCCTTAGGGGTGACTGATAGGTTTAAATGTGTGTGCAGGGGAGATATAGGGAACCTATATCTCAGTGAGGGGTGCTAGCACCTCCTCACCCATGCTGCAGTAGCAGGCCTGTGGTGTCAGATTTAGTCTGCTTCCCAGGGGTGGCATAATACATGCTTCAGCCCCTGGTAGGCCTGTGAAGTACCTATGCCCTTGGTACCTAAGATACCATATACTAGGGACTCATAAGGTACCACAGTATCCAATCACTAGTGCACCTAGAGTGCACTCCAAGTCGTTTAGAGAGAACAGAGAGGCTGGGGCCCTGATTTGCAGGGTCCCAGCCAGACTATAGCCAGAAACCAGTGTAAACATCAGAAAAAAAGTGGGGGCAACATAAGAGGCAGATCCTACTCTCCTACACAACCCCCCAAACGCAGGGACACTAAACTAACCTTGACCAGTTGAGTCTTCGTGCTCTAAGTGGAAATACCTTGAGAGTCCATCTGCATTGGCATGTTGGGTCCCAGGCCTATGTTCCACTGTATAGTCCATCCCCTGTAGTGAAATGGACCACCTTAAAAGTTTTGGGTTTTCACCTTTCATCTGTTTCAGCCATAGGAGGGGCTTGTGGTCAGTCTGAACTATGAAGTGAGTGCCAAACAAGTATGGCCTCAGCTTCTTCAGGGCCCACACCACAGCAAAGGCCTCCCTCTCTATAGCTGACCAACGTTTCTCTCTAGGGGTCAGCCTCCTGCTAATAAAAGCTACTGGCTGGTCTTGACCTTCATCATTCAGTTGAGACAGTACAGCTCCCACACCCAGCTCAGAAGCATCTGTTTGGACAATGAACTTTTTGGTGTAGTCTGGACTCTGTAAGATGGGGGCAGTGCACATGGCCTGCTTTAGGTCTTCAAATGCCTTCTGACAGCTAGCTGTCCACTGAACCTTTTTTGGCATTTTCTTTGAGGTCAGATCATTCAAGGGGGTCACTATAGATCCATATCCATATCCCTTCATAAACCTCCTATAGTACCCAGTCAGGCCTAAGAAGGCTCTCACCTGTGTCTGGGTGGTTGGAGCAACCCATTCCATTATGGTTTGGATTTTGCTCTGTAAAGGCTGAACCTGGCCTCCACTCACAAGGTGGCCCAGGTACACAACCTGACTCTGCCCTATCTGGCACTTAGTGGCCTTGATAGTGAGGCCTGCTTTCTGCAGGGCCTCCAAAACATTTCTGAGGTGGACCAGGTGATCCTGCCAGGAGGAACTATAGACAGCAATATCATCTAGATAAGCTGAGCAATAAGTTTCCATCCCTGCCAGAACTTTGTTCACCAACCTCTGAAAAGTGGCAGGTGTATTTTTCAATCCAAAGGGCATCACCACAAAGTGGTAGTGCCCACCAGGGGTCGAAAATGCTGTTTTGGCTTTTGCATCATCAGCTAACCTGATCTGCCAGTAGCCAGCTGTTTGGTCAAATGTACTCAGATACTTGGCTGTATCAATCAGCTCATCTGCCCTTGGTATGGGATAGGCATCAGTCCTGGTGACTGCATTGATGCCTCTGTAGTCTACACAAAACCTCATTTCTTTCTTACCACCCTGGGTATGAGGCTTGGGTACTAGGACTACTGGGCAAGCCCAAGGGCTATCTGAAGGCTCAATCACACCTAACTCCAACATTTTCTGGACTTCAGTCCTGATACAGTCCCTGACATGGTCAGGTTGCATGTAGATTTTACTCTTGACAGGCAGACTGTCTCCAGTGTCCACCTCATGGGGGCACCAGGTAGACTGACTAGGGGTCAGGCTAAACATATGTCTGTACTGCTGCAGAACTTGTCTGCACTCAGTTTGCTGATGGTCAGTGAGGCTGCTTGCCAAAGCAACACCATCTACTGACCCATCATCAGGGTTCTGTGAGAGCAGGTCAGGGAGAGGGTCACTCTCCTCCTTCTGTTCCTCATCAGTTGCCATGAGCAAGCCCATGTCAGTCCTGTCAACATATGGCTTCAATCTGTTGACATGGAACACCCTCAGGGGGCTCCTGGGAGTTCCAAGATTCACCAGATAGGTGACTTCTCCCTTTGGCTCAACTATTGTATGGGGGCCACTCCATTTGTCTTGGAGGGCTGCTGGGGCCACAGGCTCCAACACCCACACTTTCTGTCCTGGCTGGTACACAGTCAGCACAGCCTTTGGTCATGCCAAGCTTTTTGTAATTCTTGGCTGGCCTCCAGGTTTTTGGTTGCCTTCTTCATGTATTCGGCCATCCTGGAGCGGAGACCAAGTACATGGTCCATCACATCCTGTTTGGGGGGTTTGAGAGGTAACTCCCAGCCCTCTTTTACCAAACATAATGGACCTTTTACAGGATGCCCAAACAGAAGCTCAAATGGGCTGTAACCAACCCCCTTCTGTGGAACCTCTCTGTATGCAAACAACAGGCAGGGAAGAAGAAGGTCCCATTTCCGCCTAAGCTTCTCTGGGAGTCCTTTATTCATTCCCTTCAGGGTTTTGTTGAAACGTTCAACCAACCCATTGCATTGTGGGTGATAGGGGGTGGTGAACTTATAAGTTACACCACACTCCTTCCACATTGCTTTCAAATATCCTGACATGAAGTTTGTATCTCTGTCAGAGATGACCTCCTTTGGGAAACCCACTCTGGAGAAAACTCCAATGAGGGCTCTTGCCACCACAGGGGCTGTGGTGGTCCTCAGGGGAATTGCCTCTGGGTACCTGGTGGCATGATCCACTACCACCAGGATAAATCTGTGCCCAGATGCAGTTTGAGGGTCAAGGGGACCAACAATGTCAATCCCTACCCTTTCAAAGGGTACCCCCACCACAGGTAGTGGTATCAGGGGTGCCTTTGTGGTGCCACCTGCCTTGCCACTGGCTTGGCATGTGACACAGGAGCGACAAAACTCCTTTGTGTCCTCTGACATGTGTGGCCAATGAAAATGTGGAACAAGCCTGTCCCAGGTCTTGTTTTGGCCCAAGTGACCTGCTAAAGGGATATCATGTGCTAGGGTCAAGAGGAACCCCTAAACTTCTGAGGTATTACCAACCTCATGGTGGCTCCAGGGGCTGGATCTCTACCCTCAGAATATAGGAGTCCCTCATCCCAATAAACTTTATGGGACCCACTAGCACTCCCAGCAGCCTCAGCAGCAGCCTGCTGTCTGAGGGGTTCAAGAGAGGGGCAGCACTGTTGCTCCTTACTCAGATCTTCCCTAGAAGGGCCCCCTGCCCCCAAGAACTCAACCTGATCAGGCTCAAGTCCCTCTGGGGCAGTTCCTTCTTCAGGATCTGCTCCTCCTCCCTCAAGAGGGGAATCAGTGATCTGAGACAGAGGGGCAGGCACTGCCTTACCCCTACTGCTCCTCTTCTTGGGAAGCATCTGGTCCATGATTTCAGGATCCAGAGCTGGTTCAGTGTCATGCATTTTGGCCTGTGACCTGGTCACAGCAAATACCTCTGCAGGGATGCCCAACATCTCAGCATGAGTCCATAACTCTACTTCAGACCAGGCTGAAGTTTCTAGATCATTGCCCAATAGACATTCTACAGGGAGGTCTGCACTGACTACAACCTTCTTGAGGCCAGTTACCCCTCCCCAGGAGAAATTCACAACTGCCAGACTATGGTTGGTCCTGACATTGCTTGCATTGGTCACCTGGTACATTTCGCCCAGGATGATCTGTCCAGGGTCCACAAGGTCCTCTGCCACCATGGTGACACTAGCACCTGTGTCCCTAAATGCCAAAGCCTGTTTGCCATTTATTACAGGCTGCTGTTTGTATTTGCCCAGATTACTGGGGCTCACCAGGAAGGACATATCAATGTCTCCATCACAAATCAGCAATGCCTGAGTGGGTGCTCTGACTAGGCCAGAGTCCACTTCAGAACCCAGGGTCAACCCTACTACACCCTTATTCTGAGTACCACCTCCACCAGTAGCTGAACTAGGGGGAACAGTTGCCTTAGGGGCAGGAGTGGTGGTGGTTTGGTCTTTGGACTTATTACAATCAGAAGTCCAGTGCCCTTTCTGTTTACAGAATTTGCACCAGGGCTTCTTTTGGCCTTTTCCCTTGTTGGATTGTGACTCCCCACCAGATGCAGATTTTTGGGGCCCTTGTGAAGACTTCTGGTCTTTTGACTGATCCCCACCTTTCTCAGAGCCCTTAGAATCCTGCTTCTTGGTGTCACCCCCTTGGTTCTGGTTTTTCTGCCTCACCCTGGTTCTGACCCACTTGTCTGCCTTCTTTCCCAATTCTTGGGGAGAGGTCAGATCTGAGTCCACCAGGTATTGATGCAACAACTGGTTCTGGCAATTATTAAGGATCTGTTCTCTCATCATTAGATTATACAATCCCTTGAAATCAGTAACCCTACTGCCAACCAGCCAACCCTCCAGAGCCTTGGTTGCACAATCTACAAAGTCAGTCCAGTCCTGAGTCTGTGCCTTCTGGGTGTCTCTGAACTTCAACCTGTACTGCTCAGTGGTTAAGCCAAACCCATCTATCAGTGCATTCTTCAGGACTTCATAGTCATCAGCATCCTCTTCTCTAACAGTGAGGAGCTTGTCTCTACCTTTATCTGAAAAGGAGAGCCACAAGATTGCTGCCCACTGCTTTTGGGGGACCTGTTGTACTCTACAGGCCCTTTCCATAGCAGTTATCCACTTATGGATATCATCCCCACTCTGGTAGGGAGGAACAACCTTGCTCAGGTTCCTATGGTCTGGAATATATTCTCTGCCTCTAGGGACACTGTTGCTGCCACCAGGGGGTTCTAACCCCTCTTTTCTAGAAGCTCTCTGGAGCTCCAGGGCTTCCTTATCTAATGCCAACTGCTTGGTTTTGAGGGCAAGTCTTGCTTCCTCATACTGCAGCAGTTTGTACATTCTGTCAGAGGAGGTCTCTCTTCTGGGGAAGTAGGAGTTCCTCTGGTAGACAGATTCTCTGCCAGAGTGATAGGAGTGGTCAGAGTCCCTAGAAAGGGACCTAGGCCTCTCCTCCACTATGTCAGTTCTCTTAGGGAGAATTCTTCTGTCCTTTTCAGGCCCCTGGGGACCTGGCACTTTAACCACAGAGTCTTGGTCATCCTGATGTTCATCATCTGACCCAGATACTGTAATTGACCCACTCACTGATTCAGACCCATTAGCTCCTAGAGCTAATCTAAGATCATCTGCTGTTAGCAGATCTATCAGGTGTAGTGTGGAGGGACTCTGTCCTAACTTCAGGTGCCTTGCAGCACACATGGCTTTCAAGTCCAAGAAAGTCATGTCCTCATACTGAGGCTGAGTGGATCCACTGGGTCCACCCTTTACAGACATTCTAGTGTTGTGCAGTGTTGTACTACCTACACTAGTTTGTGGCCTACTGATACTAGCTTGAGCTGTAGAAAGGGTGGGCTATCCCTTGGCACACAGCTCTAAGTTCAGTAGAACTTATTGATACTAAGCTTGACTTTATATGTACCTTGAGTACCTATAATGGTTTTCAGTTAGTAATTCAAATAGAGATTTTCTGGTAAAACAATAGCAAGCTGGAATCCCACACGCTGCCACCAATGTGAGAAGTTGGCCTGGTATATGCTGTTCACTAGTTAAAGTGGACACCTTGCACCAGTACAATTCAACTCTTATGGTAGGTAGGTTTAAGACAACCTTTACAGAAAGCTATCCTAGTGGTAGCTGTGGAGAGCAGCCTTCAGGCTAAGTCTTGGAGGAATGTAAAGCAGCTTGTTTTACCACACAATCTCTTGAATCACCAAATGAAAAGACACCACACAGGTGTATATATATCAAATATATATGTATTTATTACTAAACAACTCTCTACTAATCTCTTGTGAGATTAGAAGTCAGGAACATATGCACAAATCAACGTTTCACAACAAATTGAGCACAAGTATGGCTGGGGCCCTAGGGGCGTACCAGACCATATACTAAAAAAGAGGCTTAAGAACAACGACTTGCAAAGGGACAAGGCCTAGGGCCTTCAGAAGTGCTGGGGCCTCACGAAACCACCCAAGGCAGGTAAGTAAAGGACCCACGGGGGACGCGTGCAGTGAGTGAACACAGGCGCGGATCGCCGTAGACTTCAAAGGGGCAAGTCGCGGATGGAAATTAAAAGTTTAAGGGCACTTCGGGAGTAGCTACAAGCAAGTCACTTACAGGGTAAGTAGTTCTAGGGCCAATACCCACAGGAGCACCGTAGTGCTGGAGTTACCTCACCCAGGGAAGCCGGGTGCATAGGTGTCCTTTGGTGTCGGGTCGCGGCGTCGTTTTCAATGGGAGCCAATGAAGACTTGCTGCTTGTGAAGCCAGAAGAAGTGTCCGGTGGAATCCAAGCCTGGATTCGGAAGAAGGAAGACCTGAAAGCAGAGGGGACAGTGTTCAAAGTCACTTGGCAGTGACCCGGGGCAAGGAAGATGAATGCCCACCGTCGTCGGCGGATTCAGGTCGTTCACGGGTGTCTTGACTCTTCGGCCACGAGGTCCAGGAGGCGTCGAGGATGACCAGGAGCTGGATTCAGCGTGTCCCACGAAGTCTGCAGCTGACTGCGGTGTCGGCGACCCGATTGGAGCCAACAAGCCTTGGTAGCAGCAAGTCTTGTGGAAAGAACAAAAAGTCAATGGTGCAGACCAGCAAGGTCTGGGGGACTCACCCAGCGAGGGTAAGTCAGGGCAGGCCTGGAGCAACCAGGGGAGCCCTTTGGATTTGTAGACAAATCTTCAGGGGACCCACAAGCCGGCTAGCAAGGGATCGCGAAGACGCCTCGGGAGGATTCCTTCAACAGGGGCTCACGGTCACTCGGGACGGGGTAGGCCTCTGATCTTGGGAGGGATCTCTGCTAGAGGCTGGGACCACACGTGGTCCAAAGCACAGGTTCGTAGAATGTCGTGAAGGGGTTGCACTCGAGAATTGTGCACGGTACCCAGGGACTGCGGTTCCTCGTCACTCGTGGGGTCCACTTGCCTCAGCTTCGCTGGGGACTCACGATGGCCTTGGAGAAGTCAGGAAATCCTCTTCCTGGGCTGCAGGGACTTCGGGCTCCGGCGGGAGCGGCGTAGTTTGCGACCGTCGTTGCAGTTTTCGGTGCCTGCCAAGCAGGGGAGTCACTCCTTGACTCCAAAGGAGATTCTTCAGTCTTCCAGAGGTAGTGGAACGTCGAAGGTCCGGGATTCTTCTTTAGAGCGTCGTCCAGGGAGATCTAGTTTGCAAGGTCAAGGGTTCCCTATCTTATACTAAAAGGAAGGGAGGGACTAGCTCTATGACCCCACCTATGGGAGGGTCAGGGGAGTGGGTGGCTACACCCACTTCCCTTTGTCCAGTTTCGCGCCAGAGCAGGGGCAGGTAGCCCCTGAGCCGGTTTGAACTGGTGTATGCACAGAGGAGCCTTCTGCTCCCCCAGTGCAGGACTTCAAAGCACTCTAGGAGTGCACCCACCCAGCCCCAATACACTAAACCCTGTCTGGGAGGTGGTCACACCTCCCTGTGACAGGATACCTATTGTTGGGCCTCCTCCACTGCGAGTTTCGGTCATCAGCAGGAGGGCAGCCCAGTGTCTGTGACTGGTGGCATCCATTTTGTGATGCCAGGGCTCTTCAGGATTCTACCGCGTTTCCACAGTAGGTACATGTCTATCCATCTAGAAGGGTGGGATCATACTCCCACACCAGGTACTGGTGTGGGGGTATGATTCCAAGGTGTTTGACACCAAACACGACATGTTTTGATGCAGCCATTCCAAAGTTAGCATTAACCGTGAGGTTATAATGCACTTAAGAGTATATGGTTTGACCGCATTCACAAACAGCCCCAGAGATTGGACTCTGAGAACTGCAGAGGGGCCCTGCTCAGGTAGAGGCACCCTCTCACATAGAAACTAAGCACCCTGCCCTCAGGATTGATAGGGCCTGCCTTAGGGGTGACTGATATGTTTAAATGTGTGTGCAGGGGGGATATAGGGAACCTATATCTCAGTGAGGGGTGCTAGCACCTCCTCACCCAGGCTGCAGTAGCAGGCCTGCGGTGTCAGATTTAGTCTGCTTCCCAGGGGTGGCATAATACATGCTTCAGCCCCTGGTAGGCCTGTGAAGTACCTATGCCCTTGGTACCTAAGGTACCATATACTAGGGACTCATAAGGTACCACAGTATCCAATCACTAGTGCACCTAGAGTGCACTCCAAGTCGTTTAGAGAGAACAGAGAGGCTGGGGCCCTGATTGGCAGGGTCCCAGCCAGACTATAGCCAGAAACCAGTGTAAACATCAGAAAAAAAGTGGGGGCAACATAAGAGGCAGATCCTACTCTCCTACAATCAGCTCTTCCCTAACCTTTAATATTGGCGCTGCTTCCCATGTACACTGCCCTTGAACCTTCGTATGGAGTAACGTTGTATGAGAAATGAAAATGTCATCATTTATCATATGACATCTCCAGAGTGTCATACACCATCAATAGTTGTGACACACCCTTGTGCGATCTCCAGCGATGCTATTGTCAAAAGAGCATGAAGAACATGATGTTGTTGGGGGAAGCGGGGCCTTGGGAATGTGTCACACAAGTCGTCTGTGCAAAATGTGTGAATGTGCAAGCATTATTGTCTTGTTTGGCCTTACTCTGCATTATCAGGTCTTGTGGGAATAACAGGCAAACAAGACACAATCATGTATGCAACATGAACTGCAACAGTACAGTTACAGAGCATTGACATTGATGGTGATGAATTTGATGATGATTAGGACACTTGTGAATAGTTTTTTTGTTACCAACACACGTTTCGTTTTATGTCTCACAGCTGGAAGACCACTCATCACAAAGGGGGCTATCGACGCCTTCAGGGACCCACACGCCACTGGTGAGTTCATCCATTAAATGTTGTCAATGTGAGATGTGATGAATATCTGGCTCAAATCATGTCCTTAGTACTATGCAGTATGGGTGGGTATCACATGTACCTTGACTCCAGTGTGATGTGGTTTCGTGGAAGTGTGAAGGGTGCACAAATCAGTAAGTGAAGATGGAGCAATGCATATGTCTTCCGGATGTAACTTTGCACAGCCCCAGTCAGTGATACCCATGCAATGAATAGCAATGTGTTCTGTCACTACAGCACATGCATGGGGATTCCAGATCGTACAGACAGGAGAGGAAACATGTGTTGGTGTTGGTGATGAGTATGACCAGACATGGAATGCGTGTACATCCTTGACTGAGATGAGATGACTGTGCAAGTGGGCCAGATTATGCACAAGGAGCTAGTGTTTTTCAGGCCGTCCGGGGTCAGACACAGGTCTGCACAGTACTATCGTATGTATGCTGCATACCAGCTTTCCAAAAGTTGCAGGGCGTAGCTTTAAGCCAAGGCTACCAATGGCACGTTCCCCCACCACCTAGCAAAGATGGGCCTATGTATGTAATTGGCATGTTTTGGCACTGCAATGGTGTTGTCAAGCTGTCTCCTTGGGCTCATTCCCCTTATTGACGTTATGGTTGCGATAGGGGCTTGTACATATGCCCCTGACTGTCTCATTGGGTTGTGACACCACATGTCACATGCCATGCACCGTCATGTCAGTGTCGCCAGCATGTTGTAACTGATCCTTGATTATACATTAGATTGTACATGTTATTTTCAAACTTCACAATCTTTCGTTAGAGTGTAGGCTCCCAGGTTTCACTGACCTTTTGTTTGAGTTAAATGGAAAAAATTGACATAGTCATCAGGACTCACAATTTGTCATTGCTCTTATTTGACAGACAACATGTCGCCAGAGGAGGCCCACGCGTTCCAGGTCAGGAAGGACCGGTATCTCCATATACGCAAGGTGGCCAAGGGATACCGCAACATGGCAAGGAGGTATCAAGCTGACCGTGCAGCTGGTAGGTGGAAGTCGTTGCCCAATGTAGTCCTCGGACACAGCCAGAGTGACACACAGGCCACACCGGGCCCTTCTGGCGACAGGCATGGGTCCCGACTTGGACAGGGATCTGCACATCCCCCAGGAAGACCACACAGACAAGCTACAAAGCCAACTGCAGGATCAGATCAGGTGGTGCTATTTACCATGCTGGACCGTCATACGATCATGGACATGAACATCAGGTTGGCACATGTGAAACAGGAAATGGCGGAGCAGACCACCCACCTGCAGGACATTAAGGGTGCCCATTTTGATCTGTCCAACAGAGACCCATCCCCCTTTTCTACGTTCCCCCAATGTTATTTATTCTTATTAGTTAGTGATAGGTAAGTTTTTGAAGTTTTAGGTAGTGTAGTTGTAGTGTAGGAATATGTAGTGTTAGATTTTCGCATAGTTTTATTAATTTATTCTCTGGTAGTATTTGGTGATAAGTTTCCTTTTCCTTTGGGTGGGGGGTTGATGTATTTGTTGTTAAGAATTTTTTTTTTTTAAATACTAAAAAATATATATTTGTGTAGGATATCTGTGTAGTTAGTGTATGTTTAGCTAAGATGTATTTGTCCTGTCTTCTGATGTGCTTTAAGGGTGGGATGGGGTTGATGTCTTAAATATGTTGTTGCGTGTTTAGTATTAGTTACGTTAGATAGTTTAGATTAGCATTCACTTCGTTAGAGTTAGTTAAGATTAGGTTAGTTGTAGTAGTGCTTAGTGATAGTTTAGGGTAGTTAATTTTGTTACTTGTTAATAAATTGTAACTGTTTTTGAATTCTGTTTGTACTTATGTCTGAAGTGGTTTGGTGGAGTGTGCTTTTTACCTTGTATACAACTTATTCAATCTCAGGACAATCATTTGAATGTGTACGTGTGGTCATGACATGTTACTTAGCTAGACGGATAGTGTCAGGATCCTTTTGATTTGAGCACAGTAAACTTGCATGGAATACAGTCTGGCAAGTAGGAGTTATGGCCTAGGCTAGGGACACTCTTTTGTGAAGTTGAACATGTGTGACTCACAGAGTTGGTCAGCACATTGTTGACCATTGACAACACAATGTAGGAACATGGCCTTGAGCAGACATTGACATTGCAACTCCTGACCATCATGATGATGGATGTGTTCCACAGATTACGTCCACACCCTGCATATCACATGAGCCTGGCGCAGAGTCCATCTACCATGCACACACATAGGCACACTCGCTGCGTAGTGCAAGTGTGTCAGCATTATTGAAATTGGATGTTCCTGTGCATGGAGGGTCACCCTCCTGCCCATGCACAATGTTTCCAATTTGCGGATCAAATGTGCACAGCTTATGGCAGAACACAGTTCTGATGCAAACAGGAGGGGAAACGTAGCATTGCTCCCTGTAGAGCCAGTGTCATGCCCACTTTTCCCAGCTGTTACTTCTGTCATTGCCTCATAGTGATGCCACCCTTGAAATGGTGGTACAGAATCTGACTATGTGCTAAGTGCAGTGCACTACACATCCCCAGCAACATTGCCCTCTCCTTTCACAGTGAGCCCAGCATGAGAGGGTTTCTTATTTCCAAAGCATTGTTTAGCCACGGTAAGGTGCTGAATGAGGACTTGCACTTTAGGATGAGTCCCTATTGCCAACACAACTTCACTGAAACAGACATTGTGATTCCAATAGCGGGTGGTAGATATGTGCCATTACGAATCTTCATCTATGTGAATATGGTGTGCTCTATCTTGGTATTTAACATGCAATGACCCCCATCACAACTAGCTTTGTCCACCCCGTAGAGTGTGAGTAGATCTGCCAAGTGAGACTTGTTTTCAATGCTAAATGGAGACACTACTTGTGGCATGCGACTGACTGGGACCTATTTCAACACATTCCTATTACCATCATGTACGGAGGGCAATGTTGGGATATTGCTAGTAGGTTGTATTTGAGCAATGAGGGCACGTCTAGTTCTCACATGCCCAGTCATCTCACTGCCTATCTGTGACACAGTTGAACATGAACATTTATCGTATGTCCCTCGGTGTACGTTTGGATGGATTCACTGTTCAAACATTATTGAAGACTTCTATACCTGAATGGTCATGGGAAACACACATCTGTGTAAATTAAAGGTTTTAATTTGCATGTGCATTGGCTTTGGTGAAGACTGCCACAGTACTTGGTCAAACAACCCCCACATTCCATTGATGCCCAGTGGAGGGCCTGACAGAGTGCTTTGGGGGGAACATGTCCAGAGGAAGAGGCAGAGTTCAGTCAGCAGGCTGATTGCAGTGTCTTTGGGAACAACACAAATTATGGAAGTCCATATCGAGGTCCAAGGTGAGTGTCGCAGTGTGAAGCTGAGGGCATTGGAAGCTGATGTTCCGGGGCATGATGCTAAGCACAGATCCAAGGTAAAACAGTCCATTTGGCATAGATGAATTCTACCGCTTTCTTCTTTGCAATAATGCAGAATAATCAACATCTTCGTCCTCTGATGTGTCATGTGCCTCCTGTGTGCGTGGTGGTAGATTGTCCGCGGCACTGTGAGACACTGACACATCAGGGGGCGGAGATGTGGATGTTGTAGCAGCAGCAGCATTCATCTGTGCCAAACCTTGATGCAGCACTGCTGTGATGAGCAGCTGCAGGGCATGAAAGATTCCAGCAACGTGTCTGCCATTTGCGAGGCTTGCATCCGCTCCATGTTCTCCATGATCATTCGCATGTGACGCAACTCCTTGATGACATCGCTGGAGCCACTCTGACTGGACAGTTGTTCTTGTCTCTGAGTCAGTACTCCAGCGATGTCAGCCATGGAATGCTGGAGAGCATGGAGCTGACTGTGGGTGTCTGTGATGGTCTGTAGGTGGTCCCGAATGGGATTGAGACACCCACGTAACCCATCTAATTTGGCTGCCAGGCTGTCAAACCCCACCCGCACCTGACCAGCCATCTCCTGCTGGACCTCTACCGCACAACGTTGAAATGCCAGAAGTGGGTCCTCAAGGTCCTGGGAGACAGCTGTGGTGGTTGGTGCTTGCTGCTGGATGGTTTGTGCTGGGGGTGGAGTTTCCACAACGCTGCTGGATGGCCCTGCTTCCGGAGATGGGGTGCTAATTGAGTCGAGCAGATGTTGGAGTGTGTCCTGGTTGATGGTTGCGAGGTCTTCCTCTTCATCATTGAAGAGTGGGACAGGCTGCTGTACAGGAGGTGATGTTTCTCCCTCTGCAATGTAAAGGGGAGATGCAGTTGTCTGTGTGTTTCTAGTATGATCATGCATTGGATAAGTGTACGAGCAGATAGCATGACAATGCACATTTATAATGTTTAGGGGGAGATGCCTATTACATGGTGGATAGTGTTTCATTGTACAACATCACGGATGTGACGTTAGAGTTGTACATTATCATCTCACAGTTTACAAGTATGCCAAATGTGAGTGACCAATTTCTACACACTTGCAGCACCAGTTGTGTCCTCTGCTCAGTAGTGACTGTGATGCAGTTTGTACCACATTGTTGTCAATGTTGATTAGCTCAGATTTATGTGTCTGTGCACTGCATTGTGGGAGAGTCACCCCAACTCAGTACACCCTGATACTTTTTAAAGATTGCTCTTTTTTGGAGGGGTGGATTGCATGGTGCCGCTCCTTGCTGTCGGCAATGCAACATGATTGTTGTTGTGACATGATTAGGGCTATCCCACTGTTGTGATCTGGGTTGATGCGATGTGCCACATGATATGGGCAGGGAGGTATGCTTGATTTGCCATGATACACACAGTGTAGCTACTTGGGCATTTTGTTAGTCAAAGTGAGTGATGACATCTTAATGGATGCATGTTGAGCTGCAGGTATGGTACAGCTTTGGCTTTACTGCCCCTTACCCCTTTCACCTTTCACCCAGTGACCCTTTCACTTATGTGCATTTCCAATGGTGAGGTGTTGCAAGCTTGAGGGAAAAATGGGTCTTGGTCACAGTTGTGACACTTGTGCATTGTTGGCCAGCAGATGTCTTTATTACATCAGGGGTTGTATGAACACGAGGAAGTGACAGAGTGTGAGCTGCTCCTTTAAGGATGAACTCCACACTCAGCCACTTCAGTGACCGTGGACTGCACCATGTTAACATGTTTATGATGCAGGCAGGCATTTCATTATGCAATGTCACTTGCCTTGTCAGTGTGGCTCACAGACAGGCAGCTCTGCTGAGTAGTGCACATGTGCATGTGTTTGGTGCGAGAATGTTAATGTGTGAGGAGGGACCCCTTCAGGCGCATTGTCAATGATGTACTAATTGCTGTTTCTATGTGGGCTGCTCAATGCAGTGCACATGTACATCCAAATAGCTTTGGCTATTGTGATTTCTCTTGTGTGCATGGCGTCGGGCATGTTTTTCCATGCATGCATTGCTTACTGCCCTCCTGTTGGCTTAACCGTTGTGAGACTGGTGCAGCGTGACTTTCTATTGTTGCAGGCTGAACAGACAGTAACAACACCCATTATCCTCAACGTTGACACCACGTGTAGTGTGTAAGTGGGCCTAGATTTCAGGGCTGTGGATTTCCAAAGACTTATTAGTGCTGCTCAGGCCCGATCACCCTGCCCCCACATCACATCATGTGTGATTGGCAGGGTGATGTGTGTTTGGGAATATTGCACGCAGATGCTCACATGGATGATACATGCTGTACTATTTCTGTGCAGATGATAACAGTCATGACTGCATATTTGTTCACTGACACTGTTGACTTTCCCAAAATACTTGTTTACATGCACATCAATGTGTAATGGGCAAGTCACACCAGGCCTAATGTATAATACAGTTTTAGGTATGGCACATGTGTGCACTTGAGAGTAGAGGAGTGCATTTTGAGCTAAGGGGTGATGGTGCCATTTAGCAATGTGACATTCTTTGGTGCTCAATTGCTATTCTTGCTTGGTGTCATACTTGACTTGTCATACTTCTTTACAGGGACTTTTTACTTCTGTGAGTGTGGTACACAGACAAGACATGTAGTGAAACATTATGGTGACACATTCCTGATATGCGTAGACCATGCACTGTACTGTTGAAGGCATGTCCCCCCTGCTTGTGGTATGACATCACCTTTTGACTCAACTGTGCTGAATGTGTGCATTGTGGGATATGCACCTTTTAGCAAGAAGGCTGTATGAGCACTATGTTGTGGCGATGCATGTGTTTATGGTATGCAGACTCACTCCATGCTTTCTTACTTGGTGTACTCAGGGCTGCATCTCATGAAAATGCAAAGTGGAACATTGCCTGGAGATGCGGCAGGCTGGCAAATTGGCCCCCTAGCCTCAACAACACGCATGTACATTTTGTCTGCACAGGGCTGCATCTCTTTAGGCAACAATATGAGGATGCACTGTGAACGCAACTATTCATGTGCATAAGTGAGCATGCCACCACCGATGGCAGCAAACATGCACCATTGTGCAAGGGTGTCTGAGTTGATTTGAAGATTGTACATGTGCATGAATGGGGACCTTACTGCACATACACATTCTTGCACACAACTCAGACACAAGTACACAATGGTGCATGTGTGCTGACATTGGTGGTGGCATGCTCACTTATGCACATGAACAGTTGCGTTCACAGTGCATCCTCATATTGTTGTATAAATAAATGCAGCCCTGTGCAGACAAAAGCTACATGCGTGTTGTTGAGGCAAGGGGGCCATTTTGCCAGCCTGCCGCATCTCCAGGCAATGTGCCACTTTGCTCTTTCATGTTGCCCTTATTTAGTGGTCTGATATGAATCTTTGGCTATGTTTAAAATTACTTTTCTGTGCAGATTTCCAGGTCTGTGACCCCACCAATATGTGTCTTGCTATATATTTGTTGACTAGGGTGATATGTGTCTATGCCCCCCAGGGGCAGGAGTATCTGTGACAGGATCTGCAGTCATTGTGGATGTGCACTGGTAGATATTTAATTGTGAATGAGTGACATTGGGCCCATCCACCCCCGTCCCCCCAGTCCCTGGTTGTTACTCACCGTGTTGCTGATGTGGCTGGTCATGTTCAGCAGTATCCTGTACCTGGACTCCAACCACCGACTCCTCGCAGCTGACTGCGGACACCTGTTCCTCCAAGGCACGGGTACTCATAGTACGGCCCGCGGGCCGCCGGCGGCCCGGCAAGCCTTCCTTGGCGGCCCGCGGACCTTGCAGATACCTACCTGTGTTTTTTCTTTTTTTTTTTTTTTTAAGTGCCAGCAAACACCGCCGGTTGCAGCAGCGCTCTATGGGGGCCGGGCGATTCATTAAAAAACCATTCACTTGTTAATGAGGCTTTGTTGTATTTCACCTCTTTTTAGCGCCCCTGCATCTCCATGCAGGGGCGCTAAGAAGAGGTGAAATATAACAAAGCCTCATTAACAAGTGAATGGTCTTTTAAAGACCTGAGGCTGTGAAGTACTCGGGTGCGGCTGTGTGTGCGCCCGGGAAGCTGTCTCAGCCCGGGCTGACACACACGCGGGGTGACGTGACAGAGCGAGGGAGACAGACAGACAGAGGAAGGGAGACAGAGAGAGGGAGACAGACAGAGGGAGACAGACAGAGGGAGGGAGACAGAGAGAGGGAGACAGAGGGAGACAGAGAGAGAGGGAGACAGAGGGAGAGAGAGAGGGAGACAGAGGGAGGGAGGGAGACAGAGAGGGAAACAGAGGGAGACAGAGGGAGACAGAGGGAGACAGAGAGAGAGGGAGACAGAGGGAGGGAGTCAGGGGGAGGGGGAGGGAGACAGACAGAGGGAGACAGACAGAGGGAGACAGACAGAGGGAGACAGACGGAGGGAGATAGAGGGAGGGAGACAGAAGGAGACAGACAGAGGGAGATAGACAGAGGGAGATAGAGGGAGGGAGACAGAGAGAGAGGGAGGGAGGGAGGGAGACGGACAGAGAGAGAGGGAGGGAGACAGAGCTAGAGGGAGGGAGACAGAGAGAGGGAGGGAGACAGAGAGGGAGGGAGACAGAGGGAGGGAGACAGAGGGAGGGAGACAGAGGGAGGGAGACAGAGGGAGGGAGACAGAGAGAGGGAGACCGAGAGGGAGACAGAGAGAGGGAGACAGAGGGAGAGAGAGAGAGAGGGAGACAGAGGGAGGGAGACACAGAGGGAAACAGAGGGAGACAGAGGGAGGGAGACAGAGAGAGGGAGACCGAGAGAGGGAGACAGACAGAGGGAAGGAGACAGAGAGAGGGAGACAGAGAGAGGGAGACAGAGAGAGGGAGACAGAGATGGAGACAGAGAGAGGGAGACAGAGAGGGGGAGACAGAGAGAGGGAGACAGAGAGGGAGACAGGGAGAGAGAGAGAGAGGGAGACAGAGGGAGGGAAACAGAGGGAGACAGAGGGAGACAGACAGAGAGAGACAGAGGGAGGGAGACAGAGGGAGGGAGACAGACAGAGGGAGACAGACAGAGGGAGACAGAGGGAGACAGAGAGGGAGACAGAGGGAGGGAGTCAGGGGGAGGGAGAGGGAGACAGACAGAGGGAGACAGACAGAGTGAGACAGACAGAGGGAGACAGACGGAGGGAGATAGAGGGAGGGAGACAGAGGGAGACAGACAGAGGGAGATAGACAGAGGGAGATAGAGGGAGGGAGACAGACAGAGAGAGAGGGAGGGAGACAGAGCTAGAGGGAGGGAGACAGAGAGAGAGGGAGGGAGACAGAGGGAGGGAGACAGAGGGAGGGAGACAGAGGGAGGGAGACAGACAGAGGGAGGGAGAGAGAGAGGGAGACAGAGAGAGAGGGAGACAGAGGGAGGGAGAGAGAGGGAGACAGAGAGAGGGAGGAGGGCGACAGACAGGGAGGAGGGCGACAGACAGAGGGAGGGAGACAGATAGAGGGAGACAGAGGGAGGGAGGGAGACAGAGGGATACAGAGGGAGGGAGAGAGAGAGAGAGGGAGGGGAGAGAGAGAGGGAGGGAGACAGAGAGAGGGAGGGAGACAGAGAGAGGGAGGGAGACAGAGAGAGGGAGACAGAAAGATAGAGAGGGAGACAAACAGAGTGAGTGAGACAGAGAGGGAGGGAGAGAGAGGGAGGGAGAGAGAGAGAGGGAGAGAGAGAGAGGGAGAGAGAGATAGAGAGAGAGAGAGAGAGAGAGAGAGAGAGGGAGGGGAGAGGGAGGGAGACGGAGAGAGAGAGAGGGAGGGACAGATAGAGAGAGGGAAGGAGACAGAGCGAGAGAGAGAGAGATAGATAGATAGAGAGAGAGAGATGTGTGTATGCCGGGTCTGGTGGCTCAGTGGACGAAGGCGTCTGCTGCAGGGGCCTGTGTTCAACCTCATGGTCATAGTTATTTTTTTGCTCTAGCCCCGCCCCCTCCCCCACTGACCCCGCCCCCACCGGTGCGGCCCTCGGCCACAAACCACACTGTAAATTTGGCCCCCGAGAGAAAGTTTGTGAGTACCCATGCTCCAAGGCATCCAGCTCCTCCTGTGGCGCTGGACTCCCACCTCCGGTCTGCAGTGCTGCATTGCGATTGGCCAACAGTTTCTCCTTGGTCTTGCGCTTAGCATCATGCCAGCGCTTCTTGCAGTCGATCACTGTCCTCCTCACCTCTCCGACAGCATTCACCTTGGCTGCGATGGACTGCCATATTGCATTTTTGGTCCCCAATGACACAGTGGAGCTGACAAAGAGCTGGTGTTGTTTCTCTGTCACCTCCGCAATCAGGACTTGGTTTTCCTGCTGGCTGAACCTGGTTTTCCTCTTCCCCTTGCCCTTCTCCTGGGTCTCTGGCTGGTCCTCCTGGCTGTTTGGGGGGTTGTTGTCTCCTGCAGTACTGGGTCCAGCTTCCTCCATGGTGTCCAGGTTTTTTTTTTCTGTTTGTGATACTTTGCGGGCGTTTTGTAGTCGCTTTTCCCGCCTAACGTGAAAAAAAGTGGCGTCACGCTAATTAGCGTGCAGTTTCTGGCCGCTGACTGGCCTTTCGTCACTTTTTTCACGTTAGCGGCAAGATTTTTATCGCCGTGACGCTGTTCTTAACGTCGACAATTTACGCCAAGATGAGAAACTATCGCCATGTAGCGTCGGCTTGTACATACGTCTCTAACGTGGTGATAGTTTGTGGCGGTATGCGGCGATAAAAATATTGCCGCTAAGTAACATTAGCGATAGTTTCGCCAGTCCTTGTACATATCCCCCTGTGTTTTTACAAAACTGTACAAATTAAATCTATTGTTAAACCATGGGTTTGCTAGGGGTTAAAATCCAGTATTTGTAAAGCGCGAACAGCTACCCAAAGGTATCCCGGCGCTGGGGGCCGTCGGGAAGATTAAGCAAGCTATTGCCCAGAGTCACATGGTGCTGGGCTGACCTGCCGCCGGTGATCGAACCGTGAGCCCCAGATTCCAGCATCAGTCGCCCTGGCCGCGGCGCCACACCTCTTCCCTTAAAGTGCATTCAAAAATCCCCAAGACTCCATCGTGCCCTCAGAGAGTGTGCTAAATCGGTGTATTATATTGGAAATGTGACCGTGATTTATTTTTCTTTACAGTACCCATGGAAGTGCATAATTATTCCAAACCGCAGAAACGGTAGACCCTCGAGCAAAAATGTTGGCCGGAGCCTCAATGAGTCCTGGAAAGGTCGCAACATTGTTAAAAAAAGGAAGTCTTTGGGGCCTATAGGCGGACTGGCTATATAGAAGGTTTCCACAAAGAGGCAAAGCAGGTGTCTTTTACAAAATGTAGCACCAAAAGAACTCTAATGTATTTTTGTCTCAAGCATTGTGTTCCTCCAGCATCTAGTAAGGCCTATAAAAAACGTAAAGCCATAGTTAGACAGGAGGTTACAATCATAAGGTTGTAAAGAGCAGTTCAGGCTCTTTTTTTTTTTTAAACTAATGTGTATTTTTGTCCATTGTAGAGCCAACACAAAACACCGGCGCCGGACCACCACGAGAGTTAAGCTTACATTGAGGCCGCTAAAGCACATCACAAAGATCCATCAAAACGACCTTATGCCAGCAATTGTCGATGGATGCCCAGTGCGTCATAACAAACCATGCACGAACTCTGCAAACGCAGGCCTTAGAGATACTTGTTCCTCTAACCCCTACACTGCTTTACCAGCAAAACTCACAACCATACAGAAAACTCGCATACAGTAGGGCCAGTTTTAGCTAGGGGAGTAGACCTTAAAGGGTTCATACTTCCAGCCGCAGACACACAACAGACAGGGTCATTTAAAAACCAGGAAGTAGATTTCACGCTAAACAAACCAAAATCGAGTTGCCTGTCCGTGGAGAAGAAGAAGAAACTAACGGTCCCGGACCTACAAACCGTCCCTTTAGATCTATCCTTAAAAAACACAATTACCACGCAGCCATGTCCCCATAATCTTCATGCAGGTAAATGTTCACCGTCTGAGAGGGTGAATGTCGATGTGCTCCCCAGAGGATCCCCAAAACCGACTATAGATATCTCACATAGCCTTTGGGACGAAGGGCTTTAAAAATGTCATCCCGACTCGGACCCATATTCTGTATGTATAGGGCTTCTCAGGGGGCTAACCGATGAGCCACAACCGCATATAAAAATCTCATGAACCCTAGTTGATAAAGGGCTTGAAAACAATTTTTCCCAAACGGACACCTCTTATGTAGGTACAGGGTTTCTCAAGGGCCTGACAGGGGTACCATTGAGTTCTGAAACACCAGCCGGCACCGCAGCCACTCACAGTGATCCTTCTAATGTAGACCCCGAGGGGCAGCAGCCCCCTGTTCCCAGCACTAGCGCTTCCTACACCTAAACCGCGCAGAGTTATTATGACCAACATTTAAATTCACCATATCCTATGTCACCGGTTACATCTCCAGGCGTGTATGATTCCACCAGTCCTGTATCATGTGTAAAAATTTCAATCACCCCCTCAACATACCCCAACAGCAGTAAAGGATGGAGCGAATGTCATAATTGGAGCTTTGAAGCAGAGTATAGCGGCAAGGCGTCCTAAGGAGCAGCTGTTGGATACTCCGCTGGGTGTTCAGACTGGAAACCGTGTTTTTTGATACCCCCCAATTCCAGACCTTCAGAACGGTGTTAGTGAGGGTAGCCCGAGAACGGTGTTCGGGGACATTAAGGGTAATATACGCCTCACCCCTACTGCCACAAATAATGTCCCGGAATATAGATTTTTAGCCCAAAAAGCTGTTCAAGGGTCATATGTGAAAGACATGCACCAGGTTGTCAGAAAAATAAAATCCAATCTGAACTCTAAGGCCATAAAACTGTGCAAGACGGAAACCGAGAACTGACCCTTGAGGGATGTACAGAGGGAGATAATTCAGAGGGTACAAAAGTGTAGAAGAGAGGTGTTACAATCTTCTAAATCAGCCATTGCACATGTAGAGGTTATTTCATTTTGACGAGGCCTGCGGTGCTTCCTGAAGAGCGGGGGTTCCAGCTTTCTTAATAACTCAGTCCAAAGTTCCAACTGTAAAAAGAAGGTATAAAACATCCTTACTAAAGCGCGACGGTTCTTATGAGTCCGTGAGGCCAAAAAGAAGTTAGAACTCCGCAGGTAGGGCCTAAAAGTTCCAAATACCATGACAGAGCATCCTAAAATGGCACGGATTGGATCCCAAAATACAAATTTAGGAGAGGGCCACAGGCACTCCAGGCGTTTCAAGCGTTCACGGGTCAAAGCTAAGAAACACGGATACACCGAACAGAAAGACGGTTTCGAAGTAAAGGCTGTAGCCGGGGAATCAGGGCGGGCATCTTCAGGAAATACTACAGAGACCGTTCAAACCGGCTCTGCGGGGCTGCCTAAGAATGGGTGGGCTGGTAAGAAACAAAAGTTGGATAATAGCGCCAAACAGTGTAGGCTTTTAATCAGCAAATTAAAGAAAGCCAGAATTTGTGCTACAAGGAGGCTTAAAAATACACTGCCTCAGAATCAGAGTCAGCCCCCCAAAATGATTCGCCGGAGAGCTCAACATCCAACGCATATGCCCAACCTGAAGATTCAGAGATGGTGCTTTTAGAGAGCGTCAGAAGGTACAGGCGAAATGTAGAGAGACTTAACGCAACAGAGTATTACAAGGAATTCAGGTTTGTTCACTTAGAATGCATAAACTCATTTGATCATGGGTTTTTATCTAGTCATCAGACCACACAAATGCTCGTAGAGTGGTTGCTACACGACGTGGGGCCGAATTATTTCTTTCAGCTCCGCTTCCACGGGCAGGGTATTGCCTGCCCCTTGTTCAATAGAGGGAAGCCCGGCGATGTGTTTGATGCTGTGGAATTTTTCGAAAATCTCTCTAAACTTTTACAAAGTAAAGAGGAAATAGCAGCATTTGGGCCCTTCAGAATAGTCGCCCTCGTTGTTCGGGGTTGCCATGAGGGCGTTTCTAGACCTTTATAGAATATCTTCTACAGTAAAGTCATTGGAAAAAAACAGCGATGGTTGCTCAGCTTTATCACCGGCGCGACCAACATGTGTCTGGCGGCTAGCATCACTGAGTTACTAATGGATCGCAGCACTACTGATGCGGTCGTCCTGTCTAGAGCGGGTGAAGCCCATGCTGTGCTTGAAAAACCTTCCAATAGACTGGTAGGCTTTGGAGAACTGGATGTTTTTGAGATCACGGTAAAAGTTCTTTACTACAGAGGATTGTGGAAGTACTTCACATCTAGAGAGCCTATAAAAAGTAAGACGGTTTACATTCTCCATGATGAAAATCACTTTTACAGTATCTTGAATCTGAAAAGTTTTCTAGGAGCCATGTACGTGTGCAACCACTGAGATCACATCTACAACACACAGACAGCTCATCAGTGTGAAATGCATTGTAAGATGTGTCAAAGGAACGGCTGCATCGTAGTCGCAGAACAGAAGGTGAGATGTCCTAGATGTAATATTTTCTGCTGCTCGCAAAACTGCTTGAGCATACACACTGGGGTTATTCAGTGCATCCCTAAAACAGACAGTGCAGGGTGGTGGCACTACACAGCCACCGATCACAAATGCAAAGGTATGAAATGCCCCCTGGTGTAAGGCATCTTTTCCTCCAGGGACAGAACACATGTGTTACATGACTAAAGGATGGCCTCAGACCAAAACAGAACACTACATAGTGTTCAATATAGAGTGACCTAAGAGACCTTAGGGCACCAGCCTAACTATATTTTTGCGCACCATTTAACTTCCGATGAAAACTGGGAGTTTAAAGACCCTTCTTGCGTGAACGAATTTCTTAGCACATTCATGCAGGCAAAATTCAAAGGGTATACCCTGATGGCCCATAACTCAAAGCATATGACTCATTCTTTATTTCGCAAAATATGATTTGTGAAAAGATGCCTGTAGAACTTATCACCCAGGGCTCCAAACTGATGCTGCTAACGGTTGTACCTTTACATATAAGGTTCATAGATACTTAGAAGTTTCTACCCATGAAATTGAGCAAGTTGCCAAAAGCCTTTGGTTTTCCAGGTTGTAAAGGTCATTTCCCCCACTTTTTTAACACCTGGGCAAATCAGAATTATGAGGGTCCCATGCTTCCGCCCGACGGCTACGGTGTTGAGTATATGATGCCTGAGGAGAAAGAGAGTTTTCTACAGTGGTATAGTGAAAACTGCGAAAAGACATTTCATTTTAAAACCGAGTTCAAAGCTTACTGTCAGGCTTATGTAATGATCTTGGGAAAAGCTTGCAATCTTTTCAGAGGCGTTGTTGTAGAGATGACAAAATAAGAAAAGGTTCTGAGACCCAATACCGTCAAGATGACAAAATCCATAGAGTACATTGACCCTTTTCAATACGTCACGCTGGCTTCCATGCGTATGTCTACTAGCACATGTTTTTACAACCTGGAAGCATAGCTCTAGTGCCTTCCGACCTGTATAACCGTAAACAGAAATTATATTCTACCTCCTCTATTCAACGGCTCAAGTACATCTCTGACAAGGAAAACATCTTTATCCAACACACCTTGCAGGGTGGTGAATACCGTCTGGGCCTTAATTTACTGGGTGGGTACGCTGTAATAAACGGTGTGGCAACGGTCTTTGAATACACTGGTGGCTTTTATCACGGTTGTCCCCACTGCTACAAACCCCATGAGTTTAATAAGCTGTTAGGTACCAAATTTGAACACTTGCATAGGCGTACTCTGTTAAAGGTGCAATATGTTAAAAACTGTGATTTTGTTCTGGGATCCCTCTGGGAGCATGAATGGCTAGATATTTCTAACATCAGATGTGGAACTCTGTTCTTTCATTGAGAGCAATGAGTTACCCGAACCTTAGTAGCCCTGCGACGCTTTATTTGTAGGTCGTACAAACATTATACAGTTGTATAGGACCATGGGAGAGGGTACATTACTACAATTTCACAAGTCTCTATCCATTTGTGAACAAGATGATGTTATACCCTTAGGTCACCCCAGCATCATATATAGGGACTTTGAATCCATAGACAAATACTTTGGGTTAGTTAAATGTCACCATACAGAGTCGATGGTAAGCTAATGTTCCTCCTGTGTCGGACAAGCTCTGAAAGTAAAGAGATTAGCGAGTGCAGACACATTGACGTGCAAACGGTGCTCACCAGGACCTGGTGTAGCATTGAGGTACAGGCGGCCCTAGAGAAAGGATATCGACTTGGAAAAATACATGAAATTTGGCACTTTGAGAGGACTGCAACCCAGTTAGTATACTAACTTATTTCTCAGAGATAAGCAGGAGGCATTGGGGTTCCCTGAATGGTGCATTAACAAGGCCTCAAAGCAAAAATACATCGTTGATTACTAATGGCTAAAGCGGTCGACCTCGAAACTGGGGAACTGGGTTCGAGTCTCGGCAGGGCGGTTCAACATCCTGTGATTCCGGGCAAATCACTTAATCTCACCGTGCCTAACAAAAATGAATGTATCCATCTGTAATGCAAATGGTGCTCATGTAAAGCACTCTGATACCTTCAGGTCTAGTTCGCGCTATACAAAACGCCCCCAAAAAAAGAAAATTACTACGCTCACAAGGGTATATGCTTGAGACTTGAGTTCATCGAAGTCAACCCCGCCAGCTAGCCAAGCTCTGCCTTAATTCCTTGTGGGGAAAATTCGCACAGCGTACAAACTTGTCAAACACGACCTTCATCATAGATCCTGATGAACTGTTTAAATATCTTTTTGCGCTGTGTTACGAGGTGTCCAGCTGCAAGTTTATCAATGACGAAACTGCAGCACTGTGTTGGAAATACACAAAAGAGTACCCCACAACTTGTAACAATATAAACATCTTCATATCCTGTTTCACAACCGCTCATGCTCGTTTAGAGCTTTACAATCTGATGGATAAACTTCAGGAACGGTGTCTGTATCACGATTGACTCTGTTATTTTTTTTGTGCAAATTAGGGGATGAAGACTCCCAACTCAGTGATTATCTAGGCGATATGACCAGCGAGCTAGAAAAGGATGAGTACATAGTCCAGTTCAGGTCATTCGGGCCCAAGACCTATTCTTACAAAAATTCTAACAATGCAGTACGTATGAAAGTCCAAGGATTCACCTTAAATGTAAACAACAGTGTCAAAATCGATGTTGACAGTCTAAAGGATCTGTTGAATGAATGCTCTACCTCGAGCTACAGTGAAAATGATAAAACAATTGTTGTAAAACAACCTAGCATATTCCGGTCCTAAAAATAGTGGGAAATTATAACCCAGCCATTGCATAAAACCTTGCACGTAGTGTTTGATAAAAGGGTCTTGACTGGAGACTACAAAATCCTACAATACGCCTATTGAAGGAGCATTAGAGTCTCGCAAACGCGACTATGGACACCAGGTTGCAGCATTCGTTCTCCTGCGTATTAGCAGGCCCCTCAAATTGCGGTTAAAGCTATTTTATAAAGAAACTATTAGAAAATGCTCCCAGTGTTTTATCCAAAACCCCTAACAATATTGTTTGGCTTTATTCGTGCTGGCAAAATCTTTATACAGAACTATCCCTAAGGTTTCCACACATCAAATTTATAGAATGCATACCGAATAATCTCAGCGATGATGCATTGTTAATTACAGGCCTTGTAAACATGGTGATTGTCGACGACCTTATGAGTGAAGGTGGGGATCACCCTGGGATAGAGAAAGCTTTTACTTAATATTCACACCTTTGCAATCTAAGCATATGTTACATCATGCAGAACTTGTTTTAGAAGGGTAAGAGCAGTCATTCTATAGCTCTTAACGCCTCATACCTGGTTTTATTAAAAAAACCCTGAGACAAACAACAGATATCCATTATAGGTAAGCAGATGTACCCGGTTAACACCTAGTTTTTCTTTAACGACGATACCGAGAAACCGCACAGTTACTTACTGGTAGACTTAAAACCCAATACTCTAGAAGACTACAGACTGCATGCTGGTATTTTCTCACCCGATCTCCCAGTTGCTAACACGTATAAAACCAAGCCCAAGCTCAAAGCCTATAAAGAGAATCGTTAAAGAGTCTCCTGTAGCATTTATATTCTAGACCTTATAATACCCGGTATTGAACATGTCGTCGCGTCTACACCGTAATCTAGCCCTCCTAAAAATGCTAGTCACAGCTAGCCCACAGCAAAGAAAGGCCATCCTGTGTGCAGCTTTGGATGATTTAGTGGCTGCCATTTCAAAAATCGCTCTAAACACCCTAAAAGGTAATGTCCCTATATCAGAGCACCAGTTCCTTGTTTTGAAGAAGAAGTGCCACCTTATCAAGAAGCTCAGTAATAAAAGGGCATCCCTCGTGTCTAAGAAGAAACTGGTAAAGCAGTCGGGAGGTTTTATAGGTTCTTTGCTTGGCATAGCTATACCGCTAATATTCAGCCTCCTAACCAGGAACGGATGGATTATGCCCAAAAGATGTACTTCGTACCATGGCAGCAGCTGGAACAGTTGGGGAAGTCTATGGACGATCGATGCCTGGGATATCTGGAAAAATGAGACGCAGTGCCTGGATGCCGAGATTAAAGATATTTTGAACCGTACTGATTTCAAACCTTACCACAAAGCAGGTCTTTACTCCAGCACTCTTCAAAACTTTTTAAAATATTACAGGCAGTGGAATGCTGAAAAAAACAGGTTGACTCACATGCCCCTGACTCTGAACAGCATCCACCACCCACTTCAACACCTCAAGAACCACCACCATTCTCAAACATCATTGTTGAAGAAGTGTTAAAAAATATCAGTCAAAGGTACAGAGGGGCCATGCAAATGTTGCTAAGTAAAATGTCAGCTTCTAAAGACCTGTCCTCATGGAATGAGAGGCAAATTCCTCTACAAAGGTCAACCGGTTGTTGGATCCCACATGTATGACCTAGTCAAAGGTCTTACGCACCCCAAAACACTATCGCTCCAGAGATCGCCTAGAGGTTGTGAACAGTTGAAAGCCTCTGCGGAAATCAACATTCCTTCGATGATCGTCAGAAATGCTGAACACAGTCGGCTGCTTGAAAGTTTGAAAGATCCGACTTACGGCCCCCAAGTACTCCAACACCTGTTGTTTTTAACCCCCTCCCTAAGATGCCAGCATCCCCCTTTTCCCCCAGCTATCCCTCTCTTGGTGCCCGAGGCACTGCTTCTGGAACCTAAAAAAAAAGACATTGTCCAAAATGAATATGTGGTTAAATGTCTGATATTTCTTCTGACTTTCGAACCTATGTATGTGTGTGCCTGTTTGTGTGTATAGTTTTGTCATAGTTAACATTTTGACATTTTTCTTCTTTTATTTCTTTAGTAAGTTTATCAGTGTTTTGTAAATAAACCCTTTAACATTTTAAAGTGTTTCTGTCATCTTTTAAAAAAAAATTAATGTGTGTACTTGCTTCAGAATAAAGATACTGAGTCCGCATTCAGGTTTTAACCCTTTTATTTTAGACAGTCATCATTACACATACGAGGTGTTTACACGACCTTACACTTTTGACAAACTGCGTATTCTGTTTTAATAGCGCTTGATGTAGACCTAGAGTTTTCTTTCACACATTTCATAATAATACTGTCATTGTTAACTAGGTCGTCGAATATAGATTTAAAATAATTCTAATCATACCCTCAGATATTTTACTAATAAAATATATACAATGCTCCCTGCATGTGACGGCGAGAGAACCCTGTACCTGTATTTTGTTATACCCCACCCTCGCAGCAGCTTTTTTAACATACTTGAATATAGGTTGTGTATAGATGCTATGCTCGGGGAACGCCGCTGCACTGTCAAACACTGTACCCTTGTCTTTATCTAAAAACAGGGATGCCCAGTGAGTTCCTTCCATGTAGGGCGGATCTGTGGTAAAGACGAGCGTGCGGGGTCTTTCGGACCCTATTTCACCAGGTCGAATTTCGCTTGGAAAAAAACCTAAAAGGCATTTATTAGCGTATTTATGACGGCTTAAGAAATCCCGAATTTGAACAGTGTCCATTTTGCAATATTTTAAAGACATTCAAACAAAATCTGCCAGGCATGGTTGATCTGAATGACATTGTCGAATACAGAGAATATAACCATGTTCACACTCATAGCCAAAGACTGACTAAAGCATATATCTGCTTTTAGATTTCCATTTTTGATCAAGCTGTAGTGGTCGCCGTCTTCCATGTCAGTGGTCAGATCGAAAGCAAACAACGTGTGGCCCGTTCCATATTCTTCTCTTGACACAACGACTCCCGAGTCACGCAGGCGCTTCCCGGTTATCAAAACCAAGCCCAGATATTCACTGATAAAATCAGCGTCTCCAAAGCTGACTGTGTACGTTTTTCAGGAATCACAGCCCCCTCATGGAACAGCGCCGCGTAGTTGATGTCTTAGTGTTTGAAATTGAAAGGGTTTGAGGTATTGAGATCGCTAAAAGCTGTGTTGTTGGCAAAACCTATGATTAATAAGGTCCAGTAGTTGCCCCAAAAATACATTTTGCTGCTGGGTTAATCTGGTACTGGCTGGAATGCAGAATATCTTCAGAGCTACTCTTTCAACGGCGTACTTGGAGTTCAGTAGCAGGAAAGGTTTCGGCATGAGCCAGTCTGACGTTTGGGGACACTTTCACTCTCTACACAAACAAACTAGCGGACAGTATGACCAGTTTATACTGTTCCGCATCCCCGATGTTGAGACCGAATGAGTCTTTGTTGCAGTTAAGTTTGATCTTAAGATCGATATTGTTGATAAGCAGTTTATCTTGGAAGAAAAGGTCTGAATGCATACGCCTGTGGAGGTCAAACTGTCTACTGCAGGCGGCGAAGCTTGCTCTTTTTACAAAAACTTGATTCTCACTGTCCACCGTCTCACTGTCTTCAAAATGCACATAAGTATCCTTGTAGAAGAGCCCTGTTGAAAGCTGTGTGTCCAGGGCGTTGCAGCTGTAACTTAGAATACTCTCAATGTAGGCTCTGTAGGCATACATGTTATCACTTTACATGACAAGTCTATCACCAAGGTTAATGCCCACCTAATTAAACATGGTCACGATGGGGTAAGCGATCGTCGCCACTTTAGCAGCGGGCGGGATGTTGACACCGTCCTGTTTTTACAATTTTACAAACAAGATGCAGCAGAGTACTGTTGAAATCCAGATTCCTTTCCGTGGACCCTGGCACAAAAACCTCTATCGGGGCCAACGGCATCAAATCGACTAGAGGCGATACTTCCTTGGAAATACAGTTTTCGATACTGGTCTGAGTAGGCTTTAGAGAAAACAAGTCTAGCTCTGATTTGGCACATTCTCCTGATTCACAATGTAGGACGGCCATGTTTCAGGTTGTTGTGTTTAAAAAAAATATTCATGCAAGTGGGTGTTCTCTTGTTCTTTGAGGCTCTCTCCGCCTTATAGATCTTCTTTTGTGAGCGCTTTTTGAAGAGCACCACCTTTTTTTATAGGGAGCCTGCGGACCCCGACGCCTCGAAAACCTTTGCTTCCTTTTAATACTTGTGCTTGGCCTGTGCACAAGGCCCGCTCCTTCTTGGGGTTGTTTGTTCATGCATTCGGCAACAACAGAAGTCACAGATCCCACCACATCCTGGGCAATGTTTGAGGCCGCCGCTTTAACATGGGGTTCTGCAATTTCATAGTATCTTCTCAAGACAATCATAGCTCTTCGAAAAAAACTACAGAAAAAACCTCCAAGTTCCGCCCCATACATAACAGGGGCCACTTGTAAGAATGGTGCCCCTCCATATCCGGCCTGGTGTCTGTAATAGTCCCTTTAGAGAGCTGGGTCGCCGTATGTTTTCATGATCACCATGATGAGTTCTTAATATTCGCTGTTGTGTCGCGGTCTTAAATGAAGCTTAACAATAACTTTCTCGTATTTAAAGGACACCGGCTCAGATTAAAGGTCAAAGATCATGACCGTCATAGTGTCAAAATTGTTTTTAGAAATTGCTACGTAGTCGGGTTTGATCTATTGAATATTAATCACTGTGCTATTTTCCCCCTTCACCTGGACCCATCCTAACAATGGTGAATAACTATCTTGATCCTCTGTGGCTCTACAATGTCACTATAGACGCAGAGTGTATAGAACCCTTAGTTAATATCGGGGCACCTAGGGTCCGACTCTACATGGCTTTTTATATGCTGTAATGTTCCTAAATCTCCTCTTAATTTACCATACAGCTAAACTCTGTATCGCGATTTGGAGCTTTAAGAAATATATTCCTTCTATTTTTATCTAATACTAGCTGAATGTTTCAATACGTTTCGATGCTGGGTATGGATTAGTTGATGGCCTCGACAACCCCCGCAACGCTTGAGTAATAGCCATGAGGAAAGCCAGCGTGGATGCTCCTAGGGTCCTGATCACGCTTTATAGTAAATATGGCCTCGAGCATTCTAAATGTATTCCATGTTCTTGGGTATTGGATTTCGGTTAGGGCTACATCCTTGTCCCCTTTTAGGTCCACATGTTTAGCCAGTTTCACAGTATAATAGAAATGTTATTGTCCAGGAACATGTCCTTCGAGGCGTTGGATGGCAAGGTAATATAAAATGGTGTTGTCTCCATATTGTCGCATTCAGAGACCCCTGTAACAACACACCCTGCAGGGAGCTGGCCAGCACCCAACCGTTAAATTTCTCTGGCCACCCCCTCCATTTGACAAAGGCCTGTCTGTTAGCCCGCTACCTTTCCATTTCAGAATCTTTACAACTCTGTATACCCTGTGTGGATCATCTGGTACCTTTTGTAACTCTTCGTTGTAAAGGCACCCGACGCCGTTTCGCCATCATAGTCCTTTAACCTATAAATATATATACCTTCTTTAAGCTCCACACTCTTCACTATAAATATTTCATTACTAAAAGTCTGCTGGTAGCCCTTCGTAAAGACCCTTTTCAACTTTAAAACCCTAACATGATCACCTTCTTTTAAAAGAAGCTTCTTTACCTTGGCAGCGAAACAACTCCTGTATACTATTCTCCACACTGCTAAGGAATTATCGGTTGTTACCTCTACGGGAAACATTTTGTTGCTTCTGTTATAAGCATCTATAAACCCCTGTAGAACGACCACATATAGTTAGGTGTTGTAGGCCGTGAAATATCTCCACATCTAAGATTGTAAAGTTCTGTTAAAACGCTCTATAACAGCAGCTTTTACCTCCGTGTGCATTACAAAATGATGAACAGCGTGCTGTTTTAATAATTTCTGAAACAAATGCTTAGGACTCCTTATATCTATTCTAAGCATAATAAAATGGGGCGTACTCCTCTACATCACATCACGGTCACCTGATCTCCAGGGGTTCTGGTTCGTTGAGGGATGCTGCATAGCCCTAACCACGTGGTAGAACCATGAGCACGTGACTAACACATGACCAGGGTGATGTCACAACACACGTGGCCCAACACGGTCAGGTGACTCCCCAGGAAGTGACAAGTGGGAGGGCCCCCAGAGGCCTGGAGGTCCCGGTAACGGAAGTGAAGTCACAACCGGGGCAGGACAACTTTCATTTTTGCTTGATGTGGAAGGTATCCCTCCTTACTACTAACACCTGGCACAACTCAAAGTATGGACTATGAAAGAGAAATAAGATGCATGAGAAAAATACAGAAACACAACATGATGAAATAGCTAACTTTCTTGGGGAATGCAAGATTAAGGAACGAAATCGCTGATATGCATTACCTTTTACGTTTTTAATATTCATTGGGTCTCATTTACAATATTAGGTCGCACGACAGAGATAAAATATACGGCGCATTCCTCTCCTTTTCCCTTTCGCTGGTGCACAATAGGCACCTACGCAGACACCCGAGTGCCATGGTGCAAGGGTGTCTGAGTTGCGGGGGTGATTGCTTTTGTGCAGGAAGGGAGACCTTCTTGCACAAAAACAATCACAAGAGGTGTTTTCCTCTTTCTATGTGTGCTGCAGAATTCAGCAAATGTAGAAAAAGGAAAAACCAGGAGAAATAAAGGTATTTCTCCTTGTTGCGCCTCCCTTACGCCTCTGGAATCTGATGCATTCCCAGGTTTACAAAAACTTGTAAATCTGGGAATGCATCAGGTTCCATGAATGTTGCATGGGAACACCCACAGCAACACCCACTGGCCTACAGTGGATACCGCCATAGACCACAATGGCAAACTAGAGCTTTAAAACGGAAAGCCCTGGACTGTGCGTCACAGTGCAGAAAGTTGATTTACTTCCTGGCTTCCGTCTCCTGCTTCAGAGTGAGGCGGGGAAGGTAGCCTGGGATAGACAGCCCAGACTTAAATACATCGATTTGTTTAGAGATGCGATAGTATTTCTCAATAAATTGATCTATTTAATATGTTTTTCTGTAAATGTGTTGGAATTTCCGAGGGGCACAACCCCAGAGCCCTATTGAAGAATCCGCCTCTATTGTTACTACAGCCAAAAATGTCACAAAAGAGTAATAAATATACTCCAGCTCAGCCTTGGAGTACGTCCAGCACCAGAACTCACCACTCACAGGTTACTGCAACACACTGCCATAGAGCATAATGGAAGCAGGGAGTTAAAATAACACCCCATAGGAAGTATTGTTAAGTAAACAAAGCTGGCTCCAAAGTCTCTGGCACCTCCTCGCTCACAAAAAGGTGGCATACCAACTAAGAGGAGACGCAACCAGTTAACAAAATGTGGGGCTCAGGGTTACATTATCTAAATGAGGATAGTAGAGGCCTCTACTGACCTACAAGATTACGAGCTCTGGGCTTATTTGACATTGGCTAACTAGGCGCTAGTTCAGAGGGCAGTATGCCTGAAAAGGAAGAGGGGTGGAACATGGTCTTACAGAACTCATGCACTCAATGACTGTCACTGGGGGTGAAGGGAAGGGCAAGAGGGCGGAGGGTCAGGTTGGGAAGGTATTTGTTGGGTATAAGTTAAAACAGGAAAGCCCGATTGACGTTCTGTACTTATTTTTCAAAACACAATAAAAAATATTGAAATCTTAAATATATTTACATTTAGGGCATGGAAAGACAATGAAATTTGCTAAACGTAACATGTTTTTGTGATAAACTACGTCACCAGTAGTCAAGGGCAGCACTTTACAACTAAACCAGGTCTACTGTCAGAACACCAAGTGAACTGTCTAATTTAAGAAAGCTAATGGTGTTTTGGTTGGGAATTTGACTTTGGGTTGATAATTACCTTTCCAGACACCATTCCGTTGATGATGGGACAAACTCCTCCTTGATCCTGGGTAAGAAAACAAGCATTTGCAGTGCAATAGGTCTCGCATTTGCAGAGTTTGAGCTATTGGCCTTGTAAATGACAATGTTTTTTATTTGTGTATTTTGAAAACCTGAAAGTGGTGCGTAAACACGCACTGTGTACTTATAGTCCTAGCTTATGAATAGCAAGGCTGGCAGTAACTACGCCTCTTTTACTGGCAGCCTTACTTCTCCCAAGCAAGGCCTATAAGTACAAAGTGTGTGTTCACGCACCGCTTGCAGGTTTTCAAAACACATAATTAAAAGGCATTGTAATTTACAATGCAAATAGCTCAAACTCTCGCAAATGCAAGACATATTGCCATAGTGTTTCCTTTTTTTCCCCTGGAAAAGAAACTGAAGCATTTGTTACAAGTGTTACAGTTTCACCAGTTATTTCCTGTGAAGAGATGTTATCAGGTTTCCTAAAACTGACTATGGGCTGTATAGTGAATAGCTTGTAAACAGTGTGAAGTACTGTGAATTAACATATGTTGAAGTGACACCAACAGTAAATTACTGTCTGAGACTTTGAAAAGAAGGAGCTATGTGCTTTAAAAAAGTAGTTTTGTTGCATCCTAATACCAGACGTACTTGTTAGCGATGTAAATGTAGTGGGGGAAGCAGAATTATGCATTATGTAAAGAACGAGCGATCTGCAAAAGCCAGCTGCTATTTGAAGGTTTTAAATAAAAAGTAGTGAGCAGCTAAAGGCAGGTTAGAGTGCTTTACAGACTAATTTCAAATAGGTCTTCAAATATAATTTGCGAATAGGCAGAAGTGTTTATAGATGCGCTTTTCCAAAATAACCCCTAGACTGCAAGTCCTCCGTAAACAACGTGCACAGGCCCTCTGTGTTATGCTGATGACAAAAGAGCCGCTTCCCCCGCCAATTTAACATGGAAAGAGAACACCAGTTTACAGCTGTATTGTATCTGAAATTTGTAAAGGGAGCTTGTCTTTTTATATTTTTTGCTGTTGCTTTATATGGGTACTGTAATGCAGCTGGGCACCATGCTTAAAATATGTGCTGAGAGAAATTGATTAAATAAAGTTTATAATAAAGAAAGAAATATAGCTGTTTATATTGGCGTAAATAAATGTGCTGAAATCTGTAGAATTGCCTGGCAATATTTTAAATATAAAGTGGGAAGCAGTTACGGGAAGGGTGGTTTACCGCACAGAGTAATTTCTTTTATGGTTTCAGATATAATGTGCGAATGGCCAAAAGTATATGTAGATGTGCATTCCCGAAACAACCCAGAGAGAGCGAGTCCTGCATAAACAATGTGGCCCGGCCCTTTGTGTTATGCGGATTACAAGACAGCCACTTCTGTTGGACAGAGGACCCCAGCATCCATCTGTCCACGCTTGCGCACCTGTGCAAGTGTTTATTACATTTTTTTTGTTATATTATTTTTCAAGTGAACAAAGGACAAGGGAACCCTGTAAGTCAGAAGGGACCAAGGGTAGCAGTTTGTTATTAGGTCCCTTTCTAGGTGAATATACAATCAGAGTTGGGTATGTTACTGTCCAAATGGAAGATATAGTATTTATTTACACATTAAATAAACAAGAACCAACATATAATATCATGCAGTGAGCAGGAAGTGACGGAGTACTGGAAATCAGCCGATTTCCAAACCTCAGGCATATAGCTGCAAAGTGACTTTTAGTGATACATAATTTACAGTAGTCACAGTTGAAAAAACATCCTATGCTCCACATAGATCATAAGTAACGGTATGGAGTCAAGATGTAGTTGTCGACGACGTTTCGATCCCCAACAACGGTTATGGGATCATCATCAGGACAGGAGAATCAAATGCCTGAGAGGTTGCCTAAGAAGGCAGGGGAAAAGGGAGGGAAAGAAGGGGGAGGAAGAGGTAATAAAGGGTTAGCGAAGAAGGGATTTCCAGAGTTCTAAAATAAATCATGTCGATGGTGATGCGGAGATAAGGGAGGGTACTAGCGTACAACACCACTTACTGACTATCCCCCTATAAGCCACAACAAATTAGCCAGAATTAAAGTCCAGGTGGGTGTGAGATCATGCTTGAAGTTGAATGAGCAATGAAAGTACGGCGCACAGGCAAGTAGAAGTGATACGAGGAAGGTGGTAGTAGCCTAAATCTAATTAAGGTGGAGTGTGGTGAGGAATAGATACGAAGAGGGTGGCAGTCAGGTTAAGCCTAGTTACGAAGGGGTGTGGTATGGAGAGGTAAGCTTACTGTAAGTCCGGGATGCGGATCACCAGTATACGAGGTGTACAACCTGATGTTCAGCGCGTCGCAGTACGGTAACTAGGTACCCAAATGTACGAGGAAGCTGAAGGAAAAGGAATTGAGATGAGGGCACGCGTCAATGGGACGTGAGAGCCTAAGAGAGAGCGCGTGATAATTGAAAACCGCTTACCCAATTGAGGCTACATCGGGGGAGAACGATGCGTTCTTCGCAAATGGCCCAGAGTCGGGCGGAGCGGTGGAGAACTCTGAAGGGAAAGAAAGGGGGGTAAGACGCGTGAGCGTAGGTCCATTGCCGCCAGGGTGGCTGGTGGTGCTTCTGGTGCGCTTACCTCCAAGAAAGCTGTGGAGCAGATGAGCCGGGGGTACAGGAACGCCAAGTACGTATGTCGGAGCATGTGTTAAATGCGGAAGAAGGTGAATGATGCTGGTGCACATGCGTGCACCGAGTGAGTACTAGAACGGCAATTGCCATGGGTAGTGGGAACCAATAGGCGCCATATTGGATTCCAAGGATAATATAGTTAATGAAGCCGGGGGAAAGATGAAAAGGGGACAACAGATAGACTGTGGTCAGAGCGTGGAAAAATGGTGTGCTTCATGCCTCAAGAACGGAAAGTTTGATTAAACTGTCAATTGAGCCACATGTTGACAGGGAGGAAGTACAGGCAGAATGTAGTGGATAAAAGAATACATAACAAACTAAGGAGAGAATAATTAAACACCTATCATGTCAGACATATGTGGTAAAATCAGAAAAAATTATACAAGTGAATTAATTAAGGCACAAGCAAAATAATTGACATAAAGTTCAGAAAAAGGCAGAACAGATTATCGATGGAGGCAGTTGACAGTGTGAGTGTGGTCACCAAGACGTTGCGTTTACTTGATAGGGGGTGGCTTAGGTTGCACATTGAGTCCAGAGAATGCAATAAACAGCATGCAACTTAGTGGGAAAGGCAGTTGTTATTCAGACCAGGTTAGTCCAATCCTCCAAACGGTTCAGTCCAGTATGGAGACTGTTGGTGTGTAGTATCCATTTCAGCTCCTCCTTGTTGAGGATTCCATTAATGTCAGTGCTTCGTGGCGGTGGCAGGATCACGTTGATTATTTGCCATTTTAAATCGTCCTCCGTGTGCCTTTGAGCTGTAAAATGTTCCACCAGAGGTGCATTCGGTGTTTGACATCTCAATCTCCTTCGGTGCTGACATATTCTGATTTTTTGCGTGGTCTGCCCAATATAGATTAGATTGCAAGGGCATATAATCGCATAAACAACATTATTGGTGTTACAGTTTGAAAAATGCTGCAAGGTTACATTAATGCTTCCGTAAACAAATTTTTATTTTCGATGGCAAGGTGGTAAACACTGCAGCTACCACACCGATAGTGGCCCAGTGTGGGTGGGAGGCCCCATATCTCAGTGAGTGTTTTTTTTAAAAACCATATTTTATTGGCATTTGGATATTGTCAATACACACAGTTGTTTGTACGTGCTGAGCTGATTTCCAGCATACACATCTTGTCTGTAACATTCTCTGGCATGCCATCGTCAATAACCCCTTAACAACAGAACTATCCCCCTCCCCTCTTGAGTTGCATGCTAATAGGTAGAGTGAGGTAAGTACATGGTAACGGGTGGTCGTGTGCGAGGTCCCTAAGAATCGTGTGCTATCCCGCTGTACCCTCTAGTGGTGCGAAGCCGGTTGTTTGATTTGATTTGAATTGTAACTTGTTAAGCGCTCGAATGCCGTGGCGTCTTGGCGCTGACTGTCGTTCATGGACCTGAGAGCATCATGAATGAGACGTTAAATCGTGGAAAACAACCAAGTTTTCAGCTCCTTCCTAAACATCCGAAGGTTAGGTTGAAGTCGCAATGTGGACGGCATCTGATTCCAGAGTTTGGCCGCACAAAAAGACAGGGTACGACCCCCCCATCTTGCCTTACAGATTTTCGGGATACAGATGAGGCACTTCATAGAGGATCTAAGTGTTCTGGCCGGAGAATACCTAGAGAACAACTTCTGTATCTCCCCCGAAATTCCTCCGTAGAGGGCTTTGTGCACCAGACAGAGAGACTTAAAATCGGCTCTTTGCTGGACAGGAAGCCAATGTAAAGCTCTAATGGCGTCCGAGGTGGGGCGACCCTTAGGGATGTTCATGAGCAGTCTAGCTGCAGCATTTTGCAGGGATTGCAGCTTCCTTCTCTGCGCCTTGTCAATTCCCACAAAGAGCGTGTTGCAGTAGTCTAGTTTAGAAAGAAAAAGTGCCACTACAACGGTCTTTTGGAGTTCATATACAATTAAAGGGAACATTTTTCTCAATGTTTTTAGAAGGAAAAAGCAAGAGGAGGTTAGCTGATTAACCTGGGCCGACAGGTTGAGTTGATCATCAAGGATCACACCCAGATTCCTAACCTTGGTAACAGGGCGAGGACAAACTCCCGCCTCCGTTGGCCACCAGCTGTTGTTCCATAGAGAGGGTCCCTTCCCAAACTCCAGGACCTCGGTTTTGTCAATGTTTATTTTCAGAAAATTTTGGCTCATCCAAATCATGATGTCTTTCAGACATGCATGAAAACATTTAGCCACTAGTTCTGGTTGTTTAGATACCGATATCGTAAGCTGTGAATCGTCGGCATACATGATCAAGGAGAAACCGTGTTTCCTGACAAGATTGGCCAACGGGGACACATATATATTAAAAAGGGTTGGTGACAAGGCAGATCCCTGTGTGACACCACATGGGAGCTGAAAAGTCTCAGATTGTAAATTCTCCCAGTGAATGTTCTGTTCTCTGTTTTCTAGGAAGGAGGAGAGGAGGGTCAGAGCGGTATCCTCTATTCCCACATCCCTCCGCCGCTGTACCAGCACCATGTGATTCACGGTATCAAATGCAGCCGAGAGATCTAAGAGGATGAGGACCGCTCTGCCCCGCCCCATCAACTATCTTCCGAATCCCCTCAGTGGCTAGTATTAGGGCTGTCTCCGACGAATGACAAGTCCAAAAAATATGCTGTGTCGGGTCCAGTAAGGTACTCTCTTCCAGATATTCTATCAGCTCCTTGTTTATGGCTTTTTCCAGTACTTTTGCTGTCATTGGCAGCCTGGAAATAGGCTGGTAGGTTTTTGGACTCTAGAGGATCAAGGGCTGGTTTTTTGAGAATTAGCCTAATACAGGCCTTTTTCCAAGCATTGGGGTATTTACCAGTTTCTAAGACTTGGTTCAAAAGAGGGGTGAGATGTGTACTAATGGTCTTAGATGCTAGTTTAAATATGGCTGGAGGGCAGGGATCATACGGGGAACCTGATTTTGTTGATAGCATGAGGTTATGGACCTCCTCCAGAGTGAGTGCCCTGAAACGCGAGAGCCTACAGTGTGGTACCCAGGCTTCTGTGGTTGAATTGTTGCTACCCGACGTAACAGAGGCCAGGTTTAAAAGATCATTGTAGATCAGTTGCACTTTACTCTGAAAAAAGTTAGCCATTTCATTGCAGAAAGCTTGATCTGGTCTGACCTGAGCAGTATGCTGTGGTTTGGCTAATGTGGAGACAGTTTTAAAAAGTTCCTTGGAGGAATGTGCGGCATCCCCAATTTTAGCAGTAAAATATGCCCGCTTGGCTTCGATGATTGCTTGCTTATATTTTTATAGGTTCGCATTATAGGCTGACTTATGCTTGGAGCTGTAATCAGTCCTCCAAAGCCGTTCACTTCTTCTACAGTTCATTTTTATGACTTTTAGGTCAGGACGTTACCAGGGTGCCGTTGCTGCAATTCTTTTAACTGTTTTATTTATTTCGGGGGCGATGCCATTTACAGCTATCCGTATCCAGTTATCAAACTGGTCAGCTGCTGTATCGTTGTCACCGGCCAAAATAGACGGACCAGGGTTCAAAGCCTGTTCCAAGTCACCCCCTTGTATCTTGTTCCATTTCCTGACCTTCTCCTTAGAAGCAAGGGAGGGCATCGGTCGGCTGGGCATTATTTTTGTTACCTCAAAGTATATGGCCCTGTGATCAGTCCAGGGTAGCGGTAGGGTCTTAATCATAGTTGTCCCTCTTGCCTGCCGTCTGGGTCTGGTTCAGCTGCTCTCGGAGTGCTCGCCCCACATAGAGCGTCTTGGTCAGTCGCCACTAGTTCTCCCACGAGGTCCTCCCAGGCCCTGGCCCTCTCCATCTTGCCTATTCCCCGGCTGGCCTCTCGGAGTAGCAGTCTCCCTTCTGCCCCCGCCCATCTTTCAAGCTCTCTTCTCCAGGTGGTGAGTCTTGGCCCTCCCGGCTCCTTCCAGTTCCTGGCTATCTCCCGCTTGGCTAAAATATAGGCAAGGTCCTGAAACTTTCCCGTCACCCTATTTTTGGCCGTGTGAGGGAACCACCCTAAGAGGAAGTGTTCTGGGGTCTGTGGGAGTTCTTTGTCGATCAGGTCACCTATTACTTGTCTAATTTCCCCCCAGAAAGTTTGCAATAGTGGGCAGCTCCAGAACATATGGAGTATGTGCGCCTCTCTTTCTCCGCACCTCGGGCAGGCTGCAGAGTCCGCACCAAAGCACCTCCTGATACGGACCGGCGTTAGATATGCCCTATGCAGCACATAGTAGTTAATTAGTTTGAATCGCGTATTCCTAGATACTTTCGGGGTACGTTCTAGGATTTTGTCCCATTCCTTCTCTGGTATCTGTTTACCTAGGTCCTCCTCCCACTGTGTTCGCAAGCGCTCCAGCGGTTTTTGCATATCCCTCCGTATTGCCTTAGAGGCAGGACACCGTCTTAATTCTTCCTGCTGACAGTGCAACGTACCGGCATCCCGCTAGTGCTCTCGGCTCTGCGTCCCCACCCCTCCAGTGCGTCCTAATCCTGCGCGTTAGCGCTCTATGCTTCAGGAAATGACCCCCAGGTAAATCATACGCCGTCTGCAAGTCTGCAAAGGGGAGTAGCGTGGAGTCTCGGTATAAGTCCCCCATCTCCCTTAGTCCCGCCTCAACCCAATCCTCCAGTCCTGCCCAATGTTCCCCCTGTGGGAGGTAGCGCAGTATCGTGAGTGGTATGTCAGGAGAGTAGGGAGTTGCAGCGCCCACCTTCCTCAAATACCTGGTCCAGCAGCGCACTATCACCCTAGTCGCAGTTGTATCCGCAACTGTGGTGCGACGCACTCGCAGGAGGATTTTTGCCAGTGTGGCAGTATCTGGTGCAGTAGGACACTGCTCTCTGTCCGGGTTCCGATCCGCTGCCAGCCATTGTATCAGCCAGTATAGTTGTGCCGCTAAATAATAAGCCTCGAAGTCAGGCACCGCCAGCCCACCCTCTGCCGTAGGGCGTCGCAGCGCTGTCAACGCCACCCTCCTTCTGCCTGCTCCCCAAATAAATGACGTGATCTTTGAGTCTAGCTCCTTGAACATCGCTCGCGGTATCCATACCGGCAGAGTTCCGAAATAATATAGTAAGCGTGGTAATGTTACCATTTTCAGGACCGCCACCCTCCCAGCCACGGACAGCGGGAGTGTTCCCCAAAAATCCATCGCCGTTTTCGCCGACCTCATTGCCCTCCCTACATTACCGTCCAATAAATCCGCAGCATGATATATTTTAACTCCCAGGTACTGCAGGCAGTGGTCTCCCATCGTAAGTGTTCCAGTGTGAGCAGTGGGGGGGTATCAGGCGCTAGCGGATATAGGCTGGATTTTTGCCAGTTAACCCGGAGGCCAGACACAGTGCCATATCGGGCCAGCATGCTGCGCGCACCCTGCAATTCGTCGGCCGTGTTGCGTAGAAACATCAAGAGGTCGTCTGCATATAATGCGATGAAGTGCTGCCCCGTTACCGTCTCCAGGCCCCTGTAGTCCTGGCCGCTCCTGGCCCTGCACGCCAGCGGTTCCATAGCCAGGGCAAACAGAAGCGGGGAGAGGGAGCATCCCTGCCTCTTGCCTCTCTCCACCCTCTGTCTAGATGAGATAATCCTCCCAGTGCGCACGCGGACCGTGGGGGACGTGTAAAGGAGCCGCACCCATGTCAGGAATCCCTCTTCCAGCCCCATCCTGGTCAAGACCTCATATAAATACTGCCACTCCAAGCTGTCGAACGCCTTCTCTATATCTACTGCAAACACCGCCGCTTCATGTTTATCGTACCCTTCCGAGTCCATTACTGCCAGGAGCCGCCTGATGTTTATGGCCGTGTTCCGCCCCGGGATAAACCCTGCCTGATCCGCGTGCACCAGAAGGGGCATGTGCGGTATGAGGCGTGTCGCAAGGATTTTACTTAGGATTTTATAGTCCATGTTCAGCATGGACAGTGGCCTGTAGGACGTATAGTCATGAGGTTCCTTCCCGGGCTTGGGTATGGGGATAATAAGGGCCTCTCTGGTGCTTTCAGGCAGCTCTCCCAGCTCTCTGGCCCCCTGGTACATTGGGACCAGTTGGGGGGTCAGCTCGTCCACATATGTTGCATAAAATTCAGCCGGTAATCCATCTGTGCCCGGGGTCTTGTTTCGTGCCATGCCCTTGATAGCAACCCGTATCTCCCGCTGCGTGGTATCAGCCCCTAGTAATTCCGCCACTTCAGGGTTCATGACTGTCAGCGGCAAGTCAGCCAGGTATTCCCTGATTTCTGCCAGTTCGCTTGTGCACGTCTTCGTGTAAAGTTTGCCATAGTAGCGTGCGAAGACCTTATTGATCTTGTCTGGTGTAAAGTGTCTGGTCCCCCATTCGTCTTCCACCTCCACCAGGGGAGAATCCCTACTCGTCGGGTTCGTCAGCCACGCCAAGAGCGAACCTGACCTGTCCCTCTCAGCGTGAGTGCGTTCCAGGTACTTCTTGTAGTCGAAGCTTCTAAGCCTCTCTGTTTGCTTCGCCACTGCTTCCTTAGCATCCAAGAGTGCCGCCTGCAGCTCCAGACGTCCTGGCCTCTTGCGTTCTACCTCTCTGAGCGCCAACTCTGCCTCCTCTACTTCACGCATGATGACGCGCCTAACACCCGTGGCCCGTGTAATACACTGGCCTCGCAAAACCACCTTGAAAGCATCCCATTCTGTGTTCTGCGATTCAGCTGTGCCCGTGTTAGTTTGAAAGTAATGCGCTATTTCTCCTCTAATCTCCTCCCTAAAGACCTGGTCTTCCATAGCCAGGGCAAACAGGAGCGGGGAGAGGGAGCATCCCTGCCTCTTGCCTCTCTCCACCCTCTGTCTAGATGAGATAATCCTCCCAGTGCGCACACGGGCCGTGGGGGACGTGTAAAGGAGCCGGGCGAAGCCGCCACGTAGGGATCACCGCTGGCGGGTGCGCCCATTTCAGGGACATGATCAGCGGATTATGGTCCGAGATGGTGCGCGTGAGATATTCTGCGCCTGTGACAAGGCGCTGAATGTCTACTGAGCAAAGGAAGGCGTACATGCGTGCGTGCACTTCATGGACCGCTGAGAAGTAGGAGTAGTCCCTTCCCTGTGGGTTTAAGGTTCGCCATGAATCTATCTATAGTGAATGCCTGGGAGGCGCGCGCCGCCTGGGAGTTTTGCAATGGGGGGTGGGACCTGTCCAGTAGTGTGTCATCTACGCTATTAAAGTTGCCCCCTGCTATAACCGTACCCGCAAAATACTGTGCTAGTCTGTGGTTCAGTGTCGCAAAGAAGGCAGGTTGCTCTACGTTGGGGGCATAGACGCTGATCAAGTTAACCTCCTGGCCCTCTAGTCTCCCCTTTACTGCCACGTATCGACCCTCTGGGTCTACCACTGAGTTTAGCAGTTGGAACGGTACCCCCGCTTGGACCCATTTTAACGCCCCTCTCGCATAGGCCGAATAGGTGGTGTAGAAGAGCTGCCCCCTCCATCGTCTGTGTAGTGCCTGCCCTTCCTTCTGTGTTAGGTGCGTTTCCTGCAGGAGGGCTATCTGGGCTCCCCGTCTCCTGATATATGAGAGGACCTTGTGGCGCTTTGACATGGTATGCATGCCCCTAATGTTCCAAGTCATACATTTATAGTGTTGTTTGTCAGCCATTGTCGTGGGATACAGTGGTCCGGCCGCCTCCCGGGCTGGGTGGTGCCCTCTGCTCGCCCCCCACACTCAGTTCCATATAATGCCTTGCATAGTGCAACTCAAGGTTTCCCCCCGTGTCAACAATAAACATGTTCCCAAACTCCCACTCCCCAGGATAAGCAGGAAACCCCCTCCCATCCAAACTAGTGTAAAATGTCTACAATTGACTGCTTGCAGTTCGATCAGTCAGGCTCAGGGGGTGGCCCTTCGTCGATGCTCTCCCAGTCTCTGTGGCCGCCATCCCCCGCTGGAACCTCAGAGAACCGCCCCTCAGCTGTCTCCCCTCTTCTACCCCTGTACCTTAATGTAGAAGCAGGAGCGTCTCACGGCAGTTCGGTTATGTTCGTCGCTGTCTCCCACTCCTCACCATTAGATGATGTCGTCCGCCGTCTGTGGGGTGACAGTTGGCAGTGTCACACTCTGCGCTTCAGAGTCGCTAGACCCAATCTCCGAGCCGGTATCCGCCACCTCCTCGCCACCCTCTGGAGGGCCCGGACTCCCCGCTCCGCTTCTGATCAGAGCCACCACTTGCATTGCGCTCCGCCGTTCTAGTTGCGCCTCCTCCTGTGAAGGTGCCAAAGTTTCTGTCCCGGTCTTCCGGTTCCCGGAGCGGGTTCCCCGCCTCCGTCACCCCGCCGGACTTCGCGCTTGTGCTGCTCCTCCATGTCGGTCTCTCCAATCCGACGCCTCCTGCGGGGTCCTGAAGAACTCCGCGCCTCCGGTCGTGGCAACCCGCAGCGTGGCCGGGTACTGCGTCACGTATTTGTAGTTCAGTTGACGTAGTCTCCGTTTTACATCCCGGTATGATCCCCTTCGGCGCTGCACTTCTCGTGAAAAGTCCGGGAAAATGCGCACTGTGGAGTTGTGCACTTGGATGTCGCCTTTGAGTCGCGCCTGGGCTAGGATGTGATCCCTGTCCTTGTAGTAAAGGAGTTTCGCTATCACCACCCGTGGCGGCGCACCCAGCAGGGGCAGCTTGGTGGGGACGCGGTGCGCCCGCTCCAGGGCGAAGAAATCCGACAAGCCAGTCGGCGCCACGTCTTCTCTGAGCCACTTTTCGAGGTAGTCCACCATGTTTCGACCTTCAATGTTCTCTGGAAGGCCCACAATTCTCAGGTTGCTTCTGCGTGATCAGTTTTCAGCGTCTTCCGCCCTGCCCTCCAGCGTCCGCACTTTAGTTTCGAGCATCGTCATTCGTTGTTGCATATCTTTGACCGCCGGGGTAACTTCAGCCAGGTCCCTTTCATTTGTCTTAACCCGGTCCGCCAGTTTCTTGTGGTCTTCCCGAAGCAACTCCATGTCCAGGCTTAGAGAGTCAATTTTCCCTTCCAGGCGCTCGCTGGATGTGGTGATGGCCTGCAAAATGTCCTGTAGTGTGGGGTCTACAGGGTGTTCCGCCCTCGTTGCGGCCCTCTTGGTCTCGTCTGGAGGCCTGCTCGTTGCGAGTTCGTCCTTGTCCTTCTTTTTAAGGGGCTTCCTCATGGCCTCCTCTCGCCCTGCGATGCTCTGGGTGCTGCGTGTGCTCATGCGGTGCCGCCAGCCACCTCTGCGGGGCGTGTGTTTAACTGTTCCCGCGGGCGCCCCTCAGGAAGCTCCAAGGATCCGTCAGCCGCCTAGGCCCCCAGGGGCCCTCAAGCGCCTCTATCCCGGAGGGCGCGTCCCCCCCCCCGAGTTGGCTCAGCACGCAGGGCCCACCAGCGATCCTGCTCGTCTGCCCCTTTCTCCGTCCAAGGCGTCACAGAGAGCTCCCCGAGCTCGCTCCCAGGGCAGCAGTCCCCGCGCTCCACGGGGTCCGGATAGGAGTCCCTGGATGTCTCCAGGCACCCCCGCTCAATGCGTGTGTCCCTCCAGGCCCGTGTGGCACACGGGGTCCGCCGGCGATTCAGCCCTCTCACCGCCTCGCCTTCCAAGAGCGCCGCAAGGAACCCCGAGGCCCCACGCCCAGTATTCACTCAGGTGGTGGCAAAGCAGATCGTGTGGCTATTGTCGTGCCACGTGGTCTCCCCGGGGAGCCCCCAGGAACCGCCGCCGTCCCTCAGCCCGTCAGGTCGCTCCGCCCTCTGCCACCAGACTTACTTCATGGCCCTCCAAGCCCCGTACAGGATCTCGCCCAGGGGGCGGGAGGGAAGCACTCCAGGCCCCAAGTGGCGTCACATCAGCCTCTCGAGCTCAGGCGCTGCGGCCGCCGCCGTCTAGGCGCGTTGCCATTTTGTCCTCTCGGTCCACCGCGAGTGGCGCGTCCGTTCTCCTCCCTCGGGATCCCAGGGAGTCCCTCTGGTCGATGCTCCATGGCGGGTGGGTGGCCGAAGGCGGGACACGTCAGTCCTCCGCTCCTGTGGTTTCGTTCAGGCAGTCGGTGTTCGGTCCGGGCCTGTCAGCGCCCGCTGGGCGCCGCCATCTTGGCCAAACGCCCGGTCGCGCTCACCTAATCTGATTTTCGGCGGACCAGGGCCGCAGGAGAGGCTCGTTTCACCTCTGGCGCATCCCTGTTCCTCTTGCTACTACGTGGATGCGCTGTGGGGCTTCGGGCCCCGTGTAGGGCGTCAGGATGTCCGCGGATGGCGGCCGGCCGACGGGAGCTCAAGAGCAGCGCTGCTCACTCCATCAGCGCCAGGCCACGCCCCCTCCTCAATGAGTGTTTGTGATGTTTTCTTGGGGGGTAAGGCTGCCCTGACTAGGTGGTCTTTTATATTCTTGTTATTTTTAAAAGCAAAGAGGAGACATTCTAGTGTCAATTTTCCGGCATTAAGTACAGGCCAATTTTTGAGGATGCACTTTTTAACTTAATTCAAGATTGGGGAAAATGTTGTGACACACACCATCCGTTCATCATTGTTTTTGGATTTGGGAGACAAGAGAGTCTCTCTCGGGCAGTACCATGCTCGCTTGAGTGAGCTCTTGACAAGTTTTCGGGGGTAGCCTCTAGTGATCAGTTTTTTCGAGAGAGTTTGAGGTTCCCGAAAGTAATCCTTCTTAAAGAAACAATTCCGTCTAATACGGAGGAACTGTGAGAAGGGTAAGGAGTCTCATAGTGCACGAGGGTGATGGCTGATGTAGGCAAGTAGGATATTTTTTTCAGTGGGCTTACGGAAGAGAGTGGTGTAAAGTCTATCCTCCTGGGATATGATAAGGAGTTCAAGAAAGGCCACCTGTTTTGTGCTGTGTGTCAGAGTAAATTTTAGACCATTACTGTGGGTATTGAGCCATTCGAGGAGGAGAAACAGGTCCCTTCCAGATCATAAAAATATCGTTTATATATCTCTTCCATTCCATTATGCTAGAGGTTGAATGTGGACAGAATTTTGTTGGTTTCCAGCCAGTCCATGTATAGGATGGCAAAATTTGGCACAAAAACTGCGCCCATGGAAGTCCCTTTGATTTGTTGGTAAAAGGTACCATCGAATGCAAAGAAATTGCGGGTTAGACAAATCTTGAGAAGGTGTAGAATAAATGGAGAGGGGACCGGGTGCGGACGGGGTCTTGAGTTCAGGATATTTTGGATAACATCAATCCCCTCGTCCTGCGGAATATTGTTTACAATGACTCCACGTCCAGGGTGCAAAGTATACATTGGACAGGGTCAAATGAAAGTTCCTCAACCAAGTTGATCATGGCCATGGTGTCTTTTATATAACATTGTGTATTGGGGACATAGTCTTTTATGAAATGATCTACATAACGACCAAGAGGCTCTAGAATTGAGCCACATCCCGATACAATAGGCCGACCAGGTGGGGTCTCAACATTTTTGTGTACTTTCGGGAGTGTGTAAATCACAGGTGTCCTGGGTGATTTTGTGTTTAGATATAGAAACTCATTTTTGGTAAGGAACCCCTCCGATTTTCCTGCTTCCGTAATGTCTTGAATAAGAGTCTGTATCTCTTTCGTGGGGTCTGCTGTGCGTCTGGTATAGTGGTCAGTGTTAGACAATTGCCTCTGAATTTCTGCTTTGTATGTCTCTACGTCTTGGAGTACAATTCCACCTCCCTTATCAGCAGGTTTAATCACCACTTTGTCATTCAGTTTCAGATTCTGTAGGGCATTTTTCTCTTGTAGAGGGAGATTGTAGGGGATATATCTAAATCTATGTCTAATAACAAATATTATTTTTCATAGGCTGTGTTAGATGCTTAGAAAGACAGCCCCTCAAAAAAGCTTCTTTTCCACAAACGTAGCATATAAAGGGGGCCCCAGTGTCCATTGGTGCACGCTTGCACACCGCTGCAAGTGTTTACGTTTTTTCTATATTGTTATTTTTGTTATTTTTTATACACTGGTTTGTAGGCTTCAAAGGGCAGCGTCTGGACAAAACATATCTAAAATCAAATGCATCCAATATTTTAGTTGTAGAGGCTAAGGCAATACACCAAAGATAAATGTACCGGGAATTGACTTTTCCATCTATGTAACAAAAGAAAGAAAGGTACCTTAGTTATGTGAAGGTTTTCCTATTACAAAATACACTGTTGTATACGTGAGGAATTAAAATACTGGTGGAAGGACAACTTTTTACAAAATCATGCTGCAAAAAATAATGTTGTATAGTGTTGTCCACATATTGTAAAATAGCATATGAATCCTTAATGTTTGTGTATTTGTGATTTTTTTACAAATGATGAAAGAAAGGAATTTACTAAATGTTAACAAATGTTGGCTACAAAACGTCCTCTAAATTCACTGTAGCATAGAGAGTTCTTAGCACACATGTTTAAAGTCTTAAGCATTTATGGAGCTGTACAATGTCGTAAACAATAATTAAAGAAACAGTGTTACAAGCAGGAACGCTTTTCCGTGGAAACAGGTAGAGTTTATCAGTGCTTGAAGTCTAGACTGTCTTTTGTCATTCAACTGAGCAAATTGTGCTAAAGCAACATATGTTAGGTTAAGCCTAAAAAACTGGTATAAAAAAGTACGCAAAATAATAATAACAATGTAGCTTTGCGTGGTGCCTGAAAAAGAATGAAGTATGAAAAAGAGTTAAGTATGCGCACTTAGAGAAATGTTTGAAAATAAGCGTGTAACTAATTAAAATGTACAAAATTAGATAACGGCGCAATTAAACATTAAATCAGGAAAAACATGTTTTCAATAGTTGTCATGTATATTTTGAAAAATTGGGAAAAGTTCATTAAAAGCGCATTTTTCTACGTGTGCTGCCACAAGTCAGTGCGTGGTGTGAAAAAAAAAGCTGTGCAAGCTTTAAGTTTGTGCAGTTAGGGAAATGTTAAAAAAAGGCGCGTGTAAAGGTAGAAATTGTAAAAATGTACTTGAAGGCGCAATTAAACAATCCTTGCGATACATCTTTAAAAGCACTGTTTTAACGTGTGCAACCTAGCAATTCATTAAAATACAAATACAAACTTGCGTGCTTTAATGCCTAGCTAGGAGGAGCAAGCGCTAAATTTACACAATCCCAATGAAATAGAACCTATTTTATCATAAGCAGTAGTAGCGCTTTTAAATACTTACCCATCTTAATTGGCGTGTGCACTTTGCCTTCCTTACATTTTTGCAAGTAAAAAGGTGCTTAAAGAGGCTTTGGGCATCTTGTTGTTAAAAGAGTGGAGAGAGAGTTCAACCTATGTAAATGCAGGTGGCTCAGTGAGCTGAATTCTTGACACTTACAAAGTGCACAATAAAATATTATAATTTTGCTGTGCGTGCTGCCAACAGGACAATTCAGCGGTTTTGTGCGCCTTATTGTTGTAAAAGTGGAGAGAGAGTTCCACCCTTGTAAACGCAGGAAACAAAGATGGCTCAGTGAGCTAAATACTTGTCACTTACAAAGTATGGTGTAAAATTAGAAACATGCAATAACTTAAGTTCTTTAATGCCTCCATAGGAGTAGTAAGCGCTATATAAATGCAATCTGAATGCAATAGAACTATGTCAGCATGGGCAGTAGTGGTAGTTTTCAGTACGTAACCATGTTAATTGGCAAGTGCACTTTGCCTTCCTTATATTTTTGCAAGTTAAAAGGTGCTTAAAGAGGTTTTAGGCATCTTGTTGTTGTAAGAGTGGAGAGAGAGTTCCACTCAGCACAGATGTTCAAAGTCATAAGCATTTATGGATCAGAACAAGATCGTAAACAATAATTAAATAAACAGTGTTAAAAGCAGGAATGCTTTTGTGTGGAAACAGATCTTATTGTAGAGTTTATCAGTGCTTAAAGTCTAGACTGGCATTTGTCATTCAACTGATTTTGCTGGCATGCTACCACAAAAACGATTCAGCACACATATTAAATATATAAAAGCAGGAAAATGTTTGCAATATACATCCTAAACTTCGAAAAAGTTAGCGAAAAGCACATTTTGCCATATGTGTTGCCAAGAAAACAGGCATGCATGCAGGCATGGAAATGTTAAAAATAGGCGTGCGTAAACATAAACATTGTAAAAAGGTACTTAAAGGCGAGCTTAAACTATCCTTGAAATACATCTTTAAAAGCACAGTTTCAATGCATGCAACGGAGGAATTGATCAAAATACAATTACAAACATGTTTGCGTGCAACACAGCAATTCATCAAAATACAAATGGAAACACAAAATACAAATAGAAACACAATCCTTCCCCCAAAAAATTTCACCAACACAAAAACAAATATCTAAACTGCATACTTTAGTTTACAAATGCAAACACATTCTTCCAAACAACAAATATCACCATTACACAAATAAATGTCCAATTGAAGACCGAAGCAAAAGAACAAAAAGCTGCATGCACGTTCAACATAAACAAACACAAACAAAATAGTTCTATGCCAAATACTTCAACCCACCGGTCGCAAGTTTATGGTAGTTAGGCAGTGCTGTGTAGGCGTTAACAAACAACTAAAAGGAGGGACTAAAACACAGATTAACCAACACAAATAAACAGATTTTAACAGACAATCGAACAAACCCATAAAATGCCAATGGGCGGACTGTCAACACACACACACTGATTACTGCAGGTCTCGGAGAGACAGCGCATGCGCTGCCTAGGCTCGACCTAAAAAAGGAGTTGAGTTCTATTACCACACTGTTTGCAGCTCGTCACTTCCTTTATATATAGATCAAATACAAGTGGTCTTTTTCCAGTGCTCAGTAATGAGATTTGCATCTGCATGCACTGTATAACGGCTCCAGAACACAAGACAGTGAGCAATGATCTGGCACATAATTGCATCAAATTAGAAGTAATTACTCTTACCTGCAATGTGAATTCCCTTTGCTGTATCACCATTTCAGATTTCTAGAGGGCAGCGCAACTATTAACAAACCAAAAGATGGAATGTGCCAGGAACTGCTGGTGAGGATGAGCTGGCTGGGCACACCATGCAACACTGGAATGTGTCATGCGTGCCCTTTCAAAACCTACAGAGAAGATTAGGGTTGTCCAAGAGACAGTGTGGTCTCTGGCAGGGCAGAAGGTATTGTCTTTTGAGCTCTGACATCCTTGGGTGATCAGACTCCTGGTCTTATCAGTAAGGTCACAGTTTCTGGATAAATGACCAAGTCTTACATCATTAATCTTCTCATATGGGCCGACCTTCCACTGAGTTAGCCTCTTAAAGTCAAGGATTACTTGTAAGCAGTGAGGACAGCAGCAGATGCAGCATAATCATCAGCAGCGCAGATTTTTGAGAGATTTTAAAAGTCTGCAACTGAGAAGTGCTGAAACAGAGGGCTTCATATACAGACTGCATTTTGTAGTATGTGGGTAATACCACAGTAGTATTACATTTTGTAGTGCATGAGTAATACCACAGTAGTATTACTCATGTACTAAAAAATTCTATTCACTAACCTACTCGCGGACACCTTCGCCTCTGCCACTACTACCTTTTCTGTGCAGAGTTCTCCACCACATGTGCTCAGCTCTCCGGACATGTAGGTATACGTTCTTGTAGTAAATGTGGGTGAGACAGAGGGAGTAGCTGCAAAATGGGGAATAATTACACATAAATGAGCATGGGCTGCAGGAGAGGGAATAAAGAGGGGTTTCGGAAAGGATATGTGTTAGACCTGGCATCATTGGCGCGGGTCTCCCTTCCTCTTTTCTCTTCTGACCTTTTATGTTGGCTGGATTTAGATGCTCTGGGCGCTGTGCCACTGCCAATCAGTGACACAGCGCGAATGCTCCCTGTGTAAAGATAACTGTATGAATTGGGATAATCATAATCGGCTCGTTTGGTTTACCTGTCAGTCCCTAGTATCAGTGCACTGTGTGTGCCCAGGGCTGGTAGACCAAATACTGCTGTTGGGCCGGCAGCGCTGATTTGCGCTACCCACCGAAGCAGCTTTTAAAGTAGGTCTGTGTAGCATGTTCTAATAGCGAGTTACCCTCCATTTCACTGTTTACTATTGCGAGGCCACCCGTTCTCATAGGCCAGAATGTGCAGGCTGAGTATTACATACCTTAATCCTACCTGCCCCCAGGAACCTGATAGGAACATCGAATTTGATATGTTTAAGCTCAGAACATTGAGATGCATCTTTTAGTAAGGATTATTAGCGGAGCCCATGTTCAAAAATGCCTCTACTAGAAACGAGGTATTTTCTGGCCTGAAGCTTTCCTGTAGGCTTTGCTAGCGTGTGTATTGGCCGTCTGGTTATGGAGCAGCAGGGCCAGCTGGGTCAGACCTGGCTGGAGAGAGAGATCGGCATTTAGAGTATGGGGAGGGGTGACTCTTTGATCCGAGCAGGGCCGTGCCTGGCAAGGTGAATGATGGCTCCATCTCCCACTGGGCGTCTGATAGCAGACCCCCAGATTCTTAAAGGGCAGGATGTCACGTCGTAAACCAAGTGCTCCCCGACCCCACCGAACTGGTTCTGGCTGGATGCAGTGATTTGTGACTGCAGAGAACAAAGACTTTTTAGGTATAAAACGCTGCGCTGAAACCTGTTTCAAGTGTGTTCCTTCTGGATGTCAAGACGAAACTCTGTCCGAGCGGACAGAGGAAAGGACTTTGAAACTTTCACCAAGCTTGCTGAAGAAACTACCCAAGGGCCTGAATTGAGAGCGCCTCCTGCTGAAGTCTCAGGGACATTAGAGTTCACCCCGTCAGCCACCCGAATCCCTTTGCTAGGAATTCTACTTGCAGGTGAGGCCTACGTTGAGTAATCCGGAACCTCTAGTCCTACTGTGAGGAACGCGGACTTGTAACCCTTGTGAACTCTGTGTGTGGGCCGCCGCAGCTAAGAGAGAGCTGCCGCCGCTGAGTGCCCGCCTTCAATTGAATCTTCAGAACCTTCGCTGAAACTGTGTGGGCCGCCGCAGCTAAGAGAGAGCTGCCGCCGCTGAGTGCCCGCCTTAATTTGAATCTTCAGAACCTTCGCTGAAACTGTGTGGGCCGCCGCAGCTAAGAGAGAGCTGCCGCCGCTGAGTGCCCGCCTTCAATTGAATCTTCAGAACCTTCGCTGAAACTGTGGGCCGCCGCAGCTGAGAGAGAGCTGCCGCCGCTGAGTGCCCGCCTTAATTTGAATCTTCAGAACCTTCGCTGAAACTGTGTGGGCCGCCGCAGCTAAGAGAGAGCTGCCGCCGCTGAGTGCTCGCCTTAAATTTGAATCTTCAGAACCTTGCTGAAGCTGTGTGGGCTGCCGCAGCTAAGAGAGAGCTGCTGCCGCGGAGTGCTCGCACCTTTGCTAACTTTGCATCATTGGGATTTGTCCTGTGGGCCGCAGCAGCTAAGAGAGAGCTGCTGCCGCTGAGTGCCCGCGTCTTTGTCAACCTTGCACCATCGTGAATCGTCCCGTGGGCCGCCGCAGCTAGGAGAGCGCTGCTGCCGTCGCGAGCCCACCACGGAGCTGCACGACGAAAGTCATCGCCACCACCACCCCGGGCCGCCGCAGCGGCGTGCTGCTGGGAGCCCGCCTGTCCCCGAGTGCCCGAATCATTGTGAGTGCACTTTGCGGACCACTGCCATCGAGAACTGTGGTCGCTGGGAGTCTGCCTGTCATCGTCTCCGCTTCTTCGAGAAGCTACGTGCTGTGTCCCCGTCCAACGGCAGGTATCTGGTGCGCAACGGGTCGCGTAGACCCAGGCCTTGAACTCAGTCAGTGCCACGTTCTGGTGAACACGTTATTGCCCTTTTAAGTCCCTACTGATTTACGTGCATTGTAACTGGTTAAAACGCTTTTGAGAGTCTCATAGTAAACCTTAGATAAAGATACTATTTTTTCTATACCTACTTGAGTTGTGTCCTTTTGTGGTGTCGTTACTGCCTTATTGTGCATGGTCATAAATGCTTCACACACTGCCTCTGAGATAGGCCTAACTGCTCGTGCTACGTTACCACAGGGTTGAGCAGGGGTTATCAAAGGGGGTAGCCCACTTGCCCTGACTTAGGAAGAAGGGTCCCTATTTCTAACATTGGCGGTCAGCGGTGAGGATCAGGACTTGCATTTATGATCCACGTACAATAACTGGTAGACACCACTAGTGAGTACAGACCAAAGCGCACACGCGCGGGAATTTTGTTTTCTCTCCGAATTTTTTTAGTTGGTTGTTTTAGTATTGAATTGTTGATCGCAGCCATGAGTACTGCTAATATGGGAAGGCCAACATCCAATGCTTCGGAGGATCTCGCCTTTGAGGAGGAAAGATTAGATACCTATACTGCCAAACAGCTGAAGTCATTTTGTAGGCAATTCGCAGTCCCCGGATAGGTCTCTCTAGGCGCTAAAAGCCTGGTGGGAAGCGAGAGAGTCCGCTGGGAATGAGGAAGAGAATGCTGGAGGGCATCAGGATGATGCAGTAGAGGGGGGGGGTGATAGAACACCCTCCAATCCAGGTACTAGTGTATCCCAAAGGAGCCTGACCCCAGAAGAGCTGGAGGACAGGGAGAGAGATAGGAGGCATAGTTTGGAGATGGCTAAATTGGAAGGTCAGAAGGACCTTGAGAGTAAGAAGTTAGACATTGAGAAGAATCGATTGTCCTTTGAACTTGAGAAAATGAGAATGGAACATGAGAGAATGTTGAGGGAGATAGAGATCAGGGCGAGGAGTGTCCCGGTCTCCCCCTCTGGTGGCAGCATACCTTTAGTAACTCCTGAGAGTAGAGTTTATATTCCTAAGGATGTCATTAAGGATTTTCACAAGAGTGAGGATATTGGGCAATGGTTTGCCTCATATGAGATAGCAATGGTGTCCCACCGGGTCCCTGAGCAGGATTGGGGAGCGGGATTGTGGGGGCGCTTTGTGAGTGATGGTAGGGATACCCTGTTGGACCTGCCTGAGGAGAGCAGGATGGTGTATGCCCATATGAAATAAGCTTTGATGACCCGTTATGGTTTGACCCCGGAAATGTACAGGCAGAGGTTTAGGACCTGTAAGAAGTTAGAGGGTACCACGTGGGTTGAATATGTGTCTTTTTTCTGCAGAGCAATGGATCGCTGGGTAAAAGGTAGCAAAGTGGAAACTTTCGAGCAATTGTATGATTTGTTTGCGTGGGAGCATTTGTCCAGTAACTGTTTTCCAGAGCTACGCCAGCACCTGATTGATAGCAAGCTGACTAACCCTAGGAAGCTTGCTGAGGAGGCGGACCGCTGGGTGAGCACCCGGGTCCGCAAAGGTTTTGTGGGAGACTTCGCCCGAGGTGGGCAGGGTCCCCAGCAGAAAAGGGGGGGGGACAAGGGTAAACAGAGGGAGTTCCAGAGAGAGCCCCAAAGTAATTCCCAAGGGAACCAAGCAGTGGTGTCCCAGCCTCCCCCTGAGAAGAAGCCAGTGTCCCCGACAGGTAGGCCTGTTCACAGGGGCCCCTTACTTGTTTCAAGTGTGGTCAAGTGGGCCACCGGTATTATGATCCCCAGTGTCCCCAGAGGGACCCCAATGCATCCCCTCGTGCACCACCCCGTGCACCATCCCGCCAGATTGCCAGTGTAGCCCTGGGGGGGAGGAAATGGAGGTCCAAGGTGGGTGGGATCCCGTAGAGTTAACCCTTGTCTCGCTAGGGGACTTCGAGAAGGTCCGTAACCCCACACTGCCGACCAACACTCAGAAGTACCGGCAGTGGGTGACCATCAATGGCCATAGGGTGGAGGCTATCAGGGACACCGGAGCTAGTGTGACTGCTGTCAGCTCCCGGTTGGTGTCCAAAGAGCAAGTTGTCCCCCATGCATTCTGCCCCGTAGTGTCAGCCGACAACTCAGAGAGCCAGTGTGAAGTGGCTCAGGTTCCCTTCGAGTGGGGGGGGGGGTCACAGGAACTCTTCAAGTGGCTGTGAGGGCCGCCATGCCTGTAGACTGTCTGTTGGGCAACGATCTGGAGAACTCCCCGTGGCCTACGGTGGAGAGAAAGTCTCATTTGGAAATGTTGGGTTTGCCTGAGTGGGCGTGTGTGACCACTGGGTCCATGACAGCTCAGAAGGATGTTCAGGAGGGTCTGGAGCCTGAAAGTATGGCCCAGGCCCCTGCCTCCAAGAGAAGGGGTAGGGGGCGCGGGAAACCGGCCCCCGCGGTTCCCACGGTCCCGGAGGGAGCAGACCTTGAGGGGGATGCCCTGGAACCTACAGGGGAACAAGTGGCCGAACTGGGGGACCTCCCGGAGCTGACCCATTGGCAGCAGGAAGGGGGGCCCTCCAGGGAGGAATTTTGCAAGCAGCAGAGAACCTGCCCTTCTCTTGAGGGGGTGCGGTGCCAGGCCGCCGCCCAGGCAGTAGGGGACCAGACAGGGTCACATTGGATCTATTGGGAGAACGACCTCCTTTACACCGAGCCTAAGGTTGCTGAGCCTGGGTCAGCCCGTGTGCTGGCCCCAGCGCTTCAGGACCTTCCTACTGGGTTGGCTCATGATGTGCCACTGGCCGGACATCTGGGGCAGACCAAGACCTTTGAGAGGCTGGTCACCCACTTCTATTGGCCCCAGATGCGCAGGAGCTCCGATGCTCACTGCAGGACGTGTGAGACTTGCCAGGCAAGTGGGAAGAGTGGGGGGAAGATTAAGGCCCCACTACAGCCCTTTCCCGTGGTGAGCACCCCATTCGAAAGAGTGGGCATTGATATTGTGGGGCCTCTGGATCGCAAGACAGCCATGGGCAACAGGTTCATCCTGGTCTTGGTGGACCATGCCACCCGGTACCCTGAGGCCATCCCGCTCAGGACAGTGACGGCCCCCGTGGTGGGACGGGCACTGATGGGGATTTTCTCCCGTGTGGGATTCCCCAGAGAGGTGGTGTCCGATAGGGGAACTAACTTCATCTCCAAGTACATGAAGTCTCTGTGGGAGGAGTGTGGGGTAACATATAAGTTCACCACTCCTTACCACCCCCAGGGTAAAGGGCTGGTTGAGAGATTCAACCGGACCCTTAAGGGCATGATTATGGGCCTAGGCGAGCCCATGAGGCGTAAGTGGGATGTCCTCTTGCCATGCCTGTTGTTTGCTTACCGTGAGGTGCCACAGAAGTCCTTAGGGTTCAGTCCCTTTGAGCTGCTCTATGGTCACCCGGTAAGAGGGCCTCTGAGTCTGGTCAAGGAAGGCTGGGAGCAATCTCCCAGGAAACCTCCCCAGGATGTGTTTAGTTACATGCTGGCCTTCAGGAACCAGACTCGGCGTTTCAGGAAACTTGCTGAGGCAAACCTGGAAACCAGCCAGGAAGAGATGAAACGCTGGCACTATCAGAATGCCACTCTGATCGAGTTTCAGCCTGGACAGAAGGTTTGGGTCATGGCCCCGGTGGAGCCCTGTGCGCTCCAGGATAGGTGGACCGGCCCCTTTGAGGTGGTGGAGCGCAAGAGTCCTGTTACCTACGTGGTGGACTTGCAGTCTCCCAGGAACCCCTTGCAGGTCCTGCATGTTAACCGCCTGAAGCCCCACTTTGAGAGGTCTGAAGTGGGCATGCTTCTGGCCACAGATGCTGGGATGGAGGAGGAGAGCGAGCCCCTTCCTGACCTCCTGTGTGCAGGGGAGCGAGATAGGTCAGTGGAGGGTGTGGTCCTCTCCACCACACTGACCCCTGAGCAGCAGGGTGATTGTCGCCAACTGTTGGGGCAATTCAGTGATCTGTTCTCCCTGGTACCTAGTGTCACTGATTGGTGTGTCCATGACGTGGACACCGGGGACAGTCCTCCCATTAAGCACAAGGCTTACCGAGTGACTGACCGGGTAAGGGCCTACATTAAGGATGAGGTTACCAAAATGGTTGCCCTTGGGGTGATTGAGTCCTCTAGCAGCCCTTGGTCCAGCCCAGTGGTCCTGGTACCAAAAGCTGCAGCGCCTGGTACCACCCCAGAACTTCGGTTCTGCGTGGACTATCGGGGCCTCAATTCAGTCACGAAGACTGACGCACACCCCATCCCCAGAGCTGATGAGCTCATAGATCGGTTAGGGGCTGCAAAATACCTCAGCACATTTGATTTGACGTCTGGGTATTGGCAGATCGCCTTGACCGAGGGAGCAAAGGAGAGGTCAGCCTTCTCCACACCCGATGGGCACTACCAGTTCCAGGTGATGCCCTTTGGAATGAAGAATGCCCCTGCCACCTTTCAGAGGCTGGTCAACAGGGTGTTTGTTGGGCTGGAAGACTTCAGTGCCGCCTACCTGGATGACATTGCGGTGTTTAGCTCCTCTTGGGAGGACCACCTGCGCCACCTCTGGAGGTATTGATGGCACTGCGGAAGGCAGGCCTCACAATCAAAGCCAGTAAGTGCCAGATTGGGCAGGGTTCTGTGGTGTATTTGGGGCACCAGGTGGGGAGCGGCCAGGTGGCGCCCCTTCAGCCCAAAATTGAAACTATGCTGGCGTGGGAACCCCTCAAGACTCAGACGCAGGTGAGAGCCTTCTTAGGACTCACGGGGTACTACAGGAGGTTTGTCAAAGGATATGGTAACATTGTTGCACCCTTGACTGAGCTGACTTCTAAGAAGCAGCCAAAGAAGGTAAACTGGACTGACACCTGTCAGAAAGCTTTTGACGCCCTGAAAACTGCCATGTGCACTGCACCCGTGCTTCAGGCGCCCGACTTTTCAAAGGAATTCGTTGTCCAGACAGACGCCTCAGAGCATGGTATAGGGGCTGTTCTGTCACAGATCAATGAGGAGGGACTAGACCAACCGGTAGCCTTCCTAAGCAGGAGGTTACTTCCCCGGGAACAGAGGTGGAGTGCAATTGAGCGTGAGGCATTTGCTGTGGTCTGGGCGCTGAAGAAGCTGAGGCCATATTTGTTTGGGACTCACTTCCGGGTTCAGACAGACCACAGGCCCCTTAGATGGTTGATGCATATGAGGGGTGAGAATCCCAAGTTGTTGAGGTGGTTCATTTCCCTACAGGGTATGGATTTCACGGTGGAACACCGCCCTGGTACAGAGCACGCCAATGCTGACGGTCTGTCCAGGTTTTTCCGCCTTAGTGATGAGAACTCCCAAGGGAATGGTTAGTTCTCCCCACATTTCAGCTGGAGGGGACGTTGTGTTAGACCTGGCATCATTGGCGCGGGTCTCCCTTCCTCTTTTCTCTTCTGACCTTTTATGTTGGCTGGATTTAGATGCTCTGGGCGCTGTGCCACTGCCAATCAGTGACACAGCGCGTATGCACCCTGTGTAAAGATAACTGTATGAATTGGGATAATCATAATTGGCTCGTTTGGTTTACCTGTCAGTCCCTAGTATCAGTGCACTGTTTGTGCCCAGGGCTGGTAGGCCAAATACTGCTGGTGGGCCGGCAGCGCTGATTTGCGCTACCCACCGAAGCAGCTTTTAAAGTAGGTCTGTATAGCATGTTCTAATAGCGAGTTACCCTCCATTTCACTGTTTACTATTGCGAGGCCACCCGTTCTCATAGGCCAGAATGTGCAGGCTGAGTATTACATGCCTTAATCCTACCTGCCCCCAGGAACCTGATAGGAACGTCGAATTTGATATGTTTAAGCTCAGAACATTGAGATGCATCTTTTAGTAAGTATTATTAGCATAGCCCGTGTTCAAAAATGCCTCTACTAGAAACAAGGTATTTTCTGGCCTGAAGCTTTCCTGTAGGCTTTGCTAGCGTGTGTATTGGCCGTCTGGTTTTGGAGCAGCAGGGCCAGCTGGGTCAGACCTGGCTGGAGAGAGAGATCGGCATTTAGAGTATGGGGAGGGGTGACTCTTTGATCCGAGTAGGGCCGTGCCTGGCAAGGTGAATGATGGCTACATCTCCCACTGGGCGTCTGATAGCAGACCCCCAGATTCTTAAAGGGCAGGATGTCGCCTCGTAAACCAAGTGCTCCCCGACCCCACCGAACTGGTTCTGGCTGGATGCAGTGATTTGTGACTGCAGAGAACAAAGACTTTTTAGGTATAAAACGCTGCGCTGAAACCTGTTTCAAGTGTGTTCCTTCTGGATGTCAAGATGAAACTCTGTCCGAGCGGACAGAGGAAAGGACTTTGAAACTTTCACCAAGCTTGCTGAAGAAACTACCCAAGGGCCTGAATTGAGAGCGCCTCCTGCTGAAGTCTCAGGGACATTAGACTTCACCCCGTCAGCCGCCCGAATCCCTTTGCTAGGAATTCTACTTGCAGGTGAGGCCTCCGTCGAGTAATCCGGAACCTCTAGTCCTACTGTGAGGAACGCGGACTGGTAACCCTTGTGAACTCTGTGTGTGGGCCGCCGCATCTAAGAGAGAGCTGCCGCCGCTGAGTGCCCGCCTTCAATTGCATCTTCACAACCTTCGCTGAAACTGTGTGGGCCGCCGCAGCTAAAGAGAGCTGCCGCCGCTGAGTGCCCGCCTTAATTTGAATCTTCATAACCTTCGCTGAAACTGTGTGGGCCGCCGCAGCTAAGAGAGAGCTGCCGCCGCTGAGTGCCCGCCTTAAATTTGAATCTTCAGAACCTTGCTGAAGCTGTGTGGGCCGCCGCAGCTAAGAGAGAGCTGCCACTGCTGAGTGCCCGCCTTATTTTGAATCCTCAGAACCTTCGCTGAAACCCTGTGGGCCGCCGCAGCTAAGAGAGCTGCCGCCGCTGGATGCCCGCACTTGTGTTAGTTGTGCCACATCGTGGATTGTCCTTTGAGCCGCCGCAGCTAAGAGAGAGCTGCCGCCGCTGAGTGCTCGCACCCTTGCTAACTTTGCATCATCGTGATTTGTCCTGTGAGCCGCCGCAGCTAAGAGAGAGCTGCTGCCGCGGAGTGCTCGCACCTTTGCTAACTTTGCATCATAGTGAGTTGTCCTGTGAGCCGCCGCAGCTAAGAGAGATCTGCCGCCGCTGAGTGCTCGCACCCTTGCTAACTTTGCATCCTCGTGATTTGTCCTGAGAGCCGCCACAGCTAAGAGAGAGCTGCCGCCGCTGAGTGCTCACACCCTTGCTAACTTTGCATCATCGTGATTTGTCCTGTGAGCCGCCGCAGCTAAGAGAGAGCTGCTGCCGCGGAGTGCTCGCACCTTTGCTAACTTTGCATCATTGGGATTTGTCCTGTGGGCCGCCGCAGCTAAGAGAGAGCTGCTGCCGCTGAGTGCCCGCGTCTTTGTCAACCTTGCACCATCGTGAATCGTCCCGTGGGCCGCCGCAGCTAGGAGAGCGCTGCTGCCGCCGTGAGCCCACCACGGAGCTGCACGACGAGAGTCATCGCCACCACCAGCCCGGGCCGCCGCAGCCGCGTGCTGCTGCCGCTGGGAGCCCGCCTGTCCCCGAGTGCCCGAATCATTGTGAGTGCACTTTGCGGACCACTGCCATCGAGAACTGTGGTCGCTGGGAGTCCGCCTGTCATCGTCTCCGCTTCTTCGAGAAGCTACGTGCTGTGTCCCCGTCCAACGGCAGGTATCTGGTGCGCAACGGGTCGCGTAGACCCAGGCCTTGAACTCAGTCAGTGCCACGTTCTGGTGAACACGTTATTGCCCTTTTAAGTCCCTACTGATTTACGTGCATTGTAACTGGTTAAAACGCTTTTGAGAGTCTCGTACTAAACCTTAGATAAAGATACTATTTTTTCTATACCTACTTGAGTTGTGTCCTTTTGTGGTGTTGTTACTGCCTTATTGTGCATGGTCATAAATGCTTCACACACTGCCTCTGAGATAGGCCTAACTGCTCGTGCTATGTTACCACAGGGTTGAGCAGGGGTTATCAAAGGGGGTAGCCCACTTGCCCTGACTTAGGAAGAAGGGTCCCTATTTGGACATTGGCGCCAGCCATGGCCAACTAGAGACCCCCATTTCTAACAATATGTAAATGCAAACAATGTTACTACAGCCAAAAAGGCACGAAACAAGTAATAGGTATACTGCATCTCAACCATGGAGTACGTCCAACACCGCACATGGCCACTAACAGGTTACTATAACACACTGCCATAGAATGTAATGGAAGTAGGGAGTTAAAATAACACCTCATAGGAAATAATGTAAACTAAACAAAACTGGCTTCAACGTCTCTGCACCTCCTTGCTCATGAAATGGTGGCATAACAACTAAGAGGAGATGCAACTTGTTATACAAATGTGGGACCACATCGCTGGAATAGCTTGCCTCTCAACCCCATGGGGCGTAGCGTACTCTTCAAGATCTTATGTCCCCCCTGCTACTTGTACATCCTGGTGAACTTCCCGTATCCTATATCCCAAAGGAGGTTTCGGTCCCTGACCTCCAGACTCACAACCTTTATATGGGCCGGTAAGCGCCACTGAGTGGCTTTCAACTCGGCACAAAAATTGCCCTCTGATAGGGTTCTTGGGGTGCCTGACATCTATGTGTACTACCTGGCGGCACAGTTGGTGCCCATCAATTATTGGTTTACCGGAGGATAGGATGATCCTGCCCACTGGTTGGAACTCCACTTAGGTGGCTTTGAGGGACTCCTTGGCCTACTGTATGGAGGCCATTTGCCCCAATGACGCCATCATGTATTCGAGTAGCGGTGCAGTGCTGGAGAGTGGCATTGCGCCTTATCCGGGGAGACCGCTGCATGATGGAATTGAACCCCCCCATGGCAGGGCACGTGGCTTCAGCAGCTTTTCAACCTTGAGGGCTTTACCTAGTGGGACCAAATAGGAATTATGTAACTAGGGGATATTTACAATGGGAGTAATTTGCTGTCTTTTCAGGAATTGAAGGATCAGTAAGCTCTGGCTAACACACAGTTTTTCCACTTTCTTCAGCTACGGCATGCCCTGCGGCCGCACTTTTCCCCGGATACCCAACTCCCTGAGTATAGCCCCCTTGAGGCCAAGCTTCCAATGGATGCCTGGGGAAGGGAGCAATACCTACAATCTACCGCTCCCTGATTATCCATGCCCCTGATGGCGTTGATTACCTTTGACAAAGATGGGTGGGCTGGGTGGTCGAGCTTGTTGACGATGACTGGAGAGAGGCATGCTTGGCCCCTAGGGAATTGGCGATATCCTCATGCCTACGTATGGGCCAGGTGAATTATCTGCATGTGACTTATCTATCCCCGCATCGCATGCAGCGGATGTTCTCTACTGCCCAGGCTGCATGCACATGCTGCACACTCCCTGCTGCTGACTTTTTCCATGTGGCATGAGACTGCCTGGCACTACTATCCTTTTGGGATGGGGTGGGCCAGGAGATTTAGACGTTTCTGGGATGCCCAATTGATTTGGGTCCCCGGACTGGACTGCTGGGGCTTGTGGAGGAGTTAGGGGGTCTACGCTCTGAAAGGATCATAGAGGTGGCATGCCTGGTAGCCAAAAGGGACGTGTACCGCCTGTGGAGGCAACCTACACCCCCCTCGATCGAGCTGTGGGGCAGATGAGTTGATTAGTGTACGCAGCAAGAAAAGTCGATCTATTAAGCGCGTGGATGCCCTCATAAGCATGATAAAATGTGTGGGAAGTGGTGGTCTTTGTATGGACTATCACCATGAAGGGACTGGCTTCCGCCAGATTGTATCATGTATTGTTGTGACTCTGAATCCTCAGCTCTTACTAATTGTAATGTTGGATGGAGCTTGCTGCATAAACAAAATAAAGTTGGTTATAAAAATAAATGTGGGACCGAGTGTTACGTTATCCAAATATGGATAATAGAGTTCTCTACTGTCCTACAAATTTACAAGCTCTGTAAGCATTATTACAGAGGGCAATATGCCTGAATAGGAAGAGGAGGTGGAACATGGTCTAACGGAACTCATGCACTCAAGAACTGTTACTAGGGGTGGAGGAAAGGGCAAGAGGATGGAGGTCAGGCTGGGAAGGAATTAGTTGGGTATAAGTTAAGACGGGAAAGTCCGTCTGAAGTTCTGGACTTATTTTTCAAAACGCAATAAAAACTACTCAGATCTTAAATATATTTACATTTAAGACATAGAAAGACAATATGGTTTGCTAAATGTAACGTGTTTTTGTGATAAACTAGGCCACAAGTAGTCAAGGACAGCATTTTACAACTAAACCAGGTCCACTGTCGGAACACAAGTTTTGGTTGGGATTGTGACATTGGATTGATAATTACCTTTCCAGCCACCATTCCCTTGTTGATGGTACAAACTCCTGCTTGATCCTGGGTAAGAAAGAAAAGAAAAGGAGATGTCTGACTTGCGTGTTTGCGGCTTGTCACTTCGTTTGTCTATAGATCGAATACAGCTGGCCAATTTCCAGTGCTCAGTAATGAGATTTGCATCTTCATGCAGTTTAATACTAGAGCTCCAGGACACAAGACAATTAACCATGATCTGGCATATAATTGAATCAATTTTGAAGAAATTACACTTACCTGCAATGCCAATTCCCCTTGCTGCATGGCCATTTCAGATCTCTAGAGGACAGAAGGACTGTGCAACTATTAACAAACCAAAAGATGGAATGTGCCAGGCTCTGCTGGTGAGGGTGAACTGGCTGGGCACACTATGCAGCATTGAAATGTTTCACGCGTGCCCTTTCAAAACCTACAGTTGGCATTTGGGTTGTCCAAGGGACAGTGTGGTCTCAGGCAGTATTGTCTTCTGAGCTGTGACAGCAGACTCCTGGGGCCGCTTTACCCATGTGGCACATTTTCCTTCATTGTGCCGGGCACACCAATGCGTCGCATTATGGGGAATGGGCTGCTCCCCAGGCAGCCGCAAACTTGTGCTGCCCTGGGGCAGCGCATTCTTGTGAAATACAGAGCGGTTACTTTACAGCCGCTCGATGTTTCACTGTGCAGGCGGCAACCTGCCTGCACTTTTAAAGAGGAATAGAGATTCCCTTGCAGGCGGGTCCAGTCAATGACTGCACCAACCTGCAATGGGATGTCGGTGGGGGGTGTCCATAGGACCCCCTTTACTCCTTGCAGAGGGCTGCCCCCAGGAGGCACACTAACAGTGCGCCACCTTTTTTGGTGACGCACTGTTAGTGCGCCTCCTGAGGGCTTCTTTGCCTCTGCCCCCGCATCTGTAATATGGCTCAGGTGCAGAGACAAAGGGATTCCCTCATTTGCATGGGGCCATGCCCCCTTGCAAATGAGGGAACGCCCCCTTGAAGATAGCGCTGGCGCTTTATGTGCGCCAGCACTACTGGTATTACAGAAGGAGCCGCACAAGCGTCTGCGGCCTTTTCTGTAATACCAAAGAGCCCCGGGGGCGCGCAAAGCGGGCGCAAACGCCCGTTGCGCCCCGTCACACTTTATATAATACGGCCCATGGTCTTATCAATAAGGTCACTGCTTCTGGATAAATGACCAAGTCTTACATCTTTAATCTTCTCATCTGGGCTGGGCCTTACACCGCTTTAGCCTCTTAAAGTCAAGGATTACTTGTAAGCTGTGAGGAGAGCAGCAGATGCAGCGTAATCATCAGCAGCGCTGATTTTTGGGAGATTTTAAAAGCCTGCAACGGAGATGTGCTGTAACAGAAGACTTGATTCACAAACTGCATTTTGTAGTATGTGAGTAATATCACCGTAGTATTACATTTTGTAGTGCGTGAGTAATACCACAGTAGTATTACTCATGCACTGCAAAATGCTATTCACTAACCTACTTGTGGACACCTCAGCCACTACTATCTTTTCTGTGCAGAGTTCTTCGCGGCATTTGTGGAGCTCTCCGAACACGTTGATCTACGTTTTTGTAGTAAATGTGGGTGAGACAAAGGGTAAAGCTTCAAAATGGGGAATAATTACACATAAATTGGAGCAGCTGCAGGTTTAGGAATAAAGAGGGGTGTAGGGAGGGATATACAAATGCAAACATTGTTACTACAGCCAAAAACCTCACAAAACAGTAATAAATATACTCCAGCTCAGCCGTGGAGTACGTCCATCACCACACATGGCCACTCACAGGTTACTATAATACACTGCCATAGAATGTAATGGAAGTAGGGAGTTAAAATAACACCCCAAAGGAAGTAATCTTAGCTAAACAAAACTGGCTCAAACGTCTCTGGCACCTCCTCGCTCATGAGAAGGTGGCATACCAACTAAGAGGGGACGCAACTCATTAATAAATGTAGAACTCAGGGTTGCGTTATCTAAATGAGGATAGTAGAGGCCTCTACTGTCCGACAAGCTCACGAGCTCTGGGTTTAGTGGACATTGGCCACTAGGTGCTGGTATAGAGGGGCAATATGTCTGAAAAGGAAGAGGGGGTGGAACATAGTCTAACGGAAGTCATGCACTCAATGACTGTCACTGGAGGATATCTACTGGGCGGCGATTAAGAGTTACCATAAGGCCATTCAATTGGCACGAGCGGCATTTTACGCCAATCAAATCCGCGAGAGTGACAACCCAGCGAAGAGCGTTTTCTCGATACTCTCTAGTCTTCAATCCCAGCAGACCGCCGCTGGGCCGACTATCAAATCCAATCAGCAGTGTGAGGACCTTGCCACCTTCTTTGTTAAGAAGGTGGATAACATCTATAGGTCCTTTCCGACTGCACATAGTAACGTGCAGGTGGCACGGTGTTGTCAAAAGGCTAATACCTTAGATGCCTTTCCGCCAATCCCTGCCGACCAGCTGCTAGCATTGTGCTGCAAAATTAAGTCAGGATCCCCTGCAGATCCGCTCAAACCAGACCAATTTAGGAAAGTACTTCCTGCAATCATATCCTCTTTGGGCCAGGTGATAAACGGGTCCCTTGCCATGGCAACCGTGCCCAGGGCATGGAAACAGGCCAAGGTGATACCCCTGCTCAAAAACCTTCTCTTGACCCGGCTAAACCGGAGAACTACCGCCCTATTTTCTTGCTCCCTTGGGTGGCAAAGATCACGGAGGCATATGTCAACTCCCTCCTGTCGGACTTTCTGACCATGAACAACACGCTGGACCCCTCCCAGAATGGCTTTCGACCAGGTCACAGCACGGAGTCTGCTCTCCTGGCTGTGACAGAACATCTCTGGTCAGCACTGGACGCTGGTCGAACGTCGGCACTGATTCTATTGGATCTAAGTGCCACGTTTGACACAGTGTCCCATGCCATACTGCTGCGACGCCTGGAGGAGGCGGGAATTATTGGTCCGGCCCTGGAGTGGCTTGCCTCATTCCTTCATGAGAGGTCGTTCGTGGTAACAGTCCCCCCATATGCCTCAGGCTAACGGTCCGTGAGGAACTGGGGGTTCCCTATTTAAGCGATGTCCTTGCACTGCGCAACCTGGTTTTTTGGTTGAAGTGCTGGCTGAACAAAGATTTAACTCTCAACCATTTAATTTTAAGAGAGTGTATGTCTCTCGACAATGCATCCCGAATTCCTTGGCTTAAGTACATTAAAAGCAGTTTGGAAGGGGTAGGGCGCGGCGATTTATTTTGTAAGCCTGAATCCATTGTCAAGAAGGATGTGGAATTAATTAGGGTAGCCTTCTTGACCTCAAGGAAAGTGGACAGGGAAGCGCAGGAGATGCTGAAACCTAGTGTTCGTATGTTTTTAATGCTCAAAACAACTCCGACAATGGAACCTTATCTTTTGGGGTTTCTATCAACACAAGAGAAGTTTTTATTAACTAGGTTTCGGATGAACCTCTTCCATCTCGTGTTAGCCAGGCCTAAGTGATACAGTAGAGGTCAAGTGCTAGCTCCCTGCGGCTGCGACGGACAGTCTCCGCAGGATCTGCTGCATTTTATGTTTTTATGTAAGTTGTATGAAACCCCCCGAAGGCATTTTCTGGTTCCCATTTTAAAAAGAATGAATTTTAGACAGGCCCGTCCTGCCCTTATGTATCTTCAACTGCTGAAAGAGGACTGCATTATTTTTTCATAGTAGGGTTTTTAAAAGCTTCTGTGAAATCTAGGGCCTGTATGGATGTGTAGACATTGGATGATCTATGTATGTTTTTTTTAGTTTAGTTGATCTAACTTGCGGTATAAAGTAAATATAACTGGAGGTCATGCTTTTCTGGTACATTGCACTCTAAGGCCTCTAATAAATTTGGGTGGGTGGGTGGGTATTGGGTCTTTTTTTATAAACTGTGTAAGAGGTTCTGACTTTTTAATCATGTTTTAATATATTATTGTTTTTATGCACCTGTATCCGTGTAACTTTTATGGTTTTCCGACGTAAAACCGAATAAAGTTTATTTGATTTGATTTGATTTTTGCCTCAGGCTAACACCCCATCAAACAAGGGGTGCCACATGGTTCCTCCCTCAGCCCCCTGTTATTTAATCTTTACGTCCAACCCCTGGTTGCAGTAGCCAAGAGCAGAGGACTGACCATGGTCTCCTACGCCGACGATACACAGTTGGTGGTGGCGCTCTCAAACGACGCCGAGCGGGACGCCCTTAAGTTTCAGGGCGACCTAGCGGCAGTCGCCGAGTGGATGACCACCAACTGTCTCCAGCTGAATGCCAGCAAGTCGGAGGTATTGCTGGTGGGGAAGGACCATGGTCAGTGGAGTGAACTCTGGTGGCCCGCTAGCCTTGGTAGTGCCCCCCCCCAAGCAGGTTGTGAAAAATCTGGGGGTGTGGCTGGACGCGTCCCTCAACTTCCGAGTTCAAACCAAAAAGGTGGCAGGGACCTGCTTCGGACTACTACGGGGGCTTAGACCCATACTGGGTTTCTTTGATGCACCCACACGACAGGTCATCATTCAGGCGTCTGTAATGTCAAGACTGGACTATGCCTGCTCTCTGTATCTGGGGTCCAATAAGGCTGAAATTCTGAGGCTACAAAGGGCACAGAACGCGGCAGCAAGAACCCTTCTGGGTTTGCGCAGGTCTTGCCCGGTGTCTGACGCCATTCGTCGTCTTCACTGGTTGCCCGTGGCCAGGCGAATTGAATTCAAGGCTCTATGTATCTCTTTCAAAGCCTTGAAATTGACTACCCCCATTATCCTGGCCAACCTCCTCTCGCCATATGTTCCCTCACGACATCTCCGCTCACAGGGTCAACACCTGGTGGTGGTCCCCCGGACACGGAGAGTCCGTGCTGGAGGCCGCTCCTTTCGTAGTAGAGCGGCCCTCCTCTGGAACGCACTTCCTGCTCACATCCGGGGCCTTAACAACTACCTAGAATTCAGGAAGGCCATTAAAACTCACCTTTTCCCTGCACCGTAGTCCTTTTATCTGTTCCACCCGCACGTGTCAGTTGCTCTGCTGACAGCGCCGGGACGCCCCTTTGCTGGGGCAGCTGTTGCGCTTTACAAGTTGTGGTAACATAACATAACATAACAGGTGGGGGAAGGGTAAGAGGGCGGAGTGGAATGCCTGTCTGCAGTTCTGTACTGATTTTTACAACGCAATAAAAGCTTTTGAAAAGCTTAAATATATTTACATGAAACATATTTACATTTAAGGCATAGAAAGACCATATAATTTGCTAAAAATAACATGTTTTATAAGAAACTAGGGTACGAGTGTTCAAGGACAGCACTTTAACGACTAAACCAGGTGCACTGTCAGAACACCAGACGATCTGTCCACTATAGGAAGGTAAAGGTGTTTATTTGGGAATGTGAACCTACAGGGGCTTCTACTGTAGAAAGATAAAGGTGTTTTGGTTGAGAGTAACTCCGGGTAAATAATTACCTTTTCAGCCACCATTCCCTTGGTGATGGGGCAAACTCCTCCTTGATCCTGGGTAAGATAAAAAGAAAAGGAGATGTCTTACATGCGCTGTTTACAGCTGCTCAATTTCCATTGCTCAGTAGTGGGATTTGCATCTTCATGCAGTAGATCACCAGAGCTCCAGGACATAAATATGGAACAATGGCCTGACATATGATTGCCTCAAATTGGAAGTAATTACTCTTACCTGCAATGTGAATTCACCTTCCTGTATCACCATTTCAGATCTCTAGAGGGCAGGAAGGCTGTGCAACTATTAGCAAACCAAGAGATGGAATGTGCCAGGCTCTGCTGGTGAGGGTGAGCTGGCCGTGCACACCATGCATGCACTGGAATGTTTCATGCGTGCCCTTTCCAAACCTACAAGGGGCACTTGGGTTGTCCAAGCGACAGTGTGGTCTCTGGCAGGGCAGAGGCTATTGTCTTCTGAGCTTTGACAGCCTTGGGTGATCAGACTCCTGGTCTTACAGTAAGGTCACAGCTTCTGAATAAATGACCAAGTCTTACATCATTAATCTTCATATGGGCCGGGTCTTGCACCAAGTTAGCCTCTTAAAGTCAAGGATTACTTGTAAGCAGAGAGGACAGCAGCAGATGCAGCATAATCATCAGCATCACAAATTTTTGGGAGATTTTAAAAGTCTACAGCTCAGAAGTACTGAAAGAGAGGACTTTATCCACAAACTGCATTTTGTAGCATGTAAGTAATCCCACAGTAGTATTTCATTTTGTAGTATGTGAGTAATACCATAGCAGTATTACATTTGTAGTGCATGAGTAGTACAACAATAGTATTACTCGTACTACAAAATGCTATTCACTAACCTACTTGCGGACACTTCCGCCACTACTATTTTTTCTGAGCAGAGGTGACCTCCACATGTGTGGAGCTTTCCAGAACATTTTTTGTAGTAAATGTGGGTAAGACGGGAAGTAGCTGCGAAATGGGGATTACATTCGCATAAATTGGAGCAGCTGCAGGTTTAGGAATAAAGCGGGGTGTAGGGAGGACTATACAAATGCAAACATTGTTACTACAACCAAAGATGTCACAAATTAGTAATAAATGTATTCCAGCTCAGCCTTGGAGCACAAATTGCCACTCACAGGTTACTGCAACACACTGCCATAGAATGTAATGGAAGTTGGGAGTTAAAATACCACCACATAAGAAGCAATGCTAACTTAACAAAACTGGTTCCAACATCTCTGGCACCCCCTCGCTCATGAAAAGGTGGCAAACAAACTAAGAGGAGACGCAACTCGCTTTAACAAAATGTGGGACCCAGTTTTACGTTATCTAAATGAGGATAACCGAAGCCTCTTGTCGTGTAGTTTCCACCCAGAAGTAGTAACTGCACATTTGTGGATAGCATAACTGTTGGGATGGTGCCAGACTGAATCCATGCACCCCCTCAGGATATGTTGTCCTATAAACCAGCTAGCACACAGTGCCACCATAAGTACCCCTGAACTTAAGTGGGTAACAAATGGTTCTGGCAACCACTGAACATGACAACCTTGATCCCCCCAGGAATTGTGGTCACAGATCTAGGACCTTTTCGCTCAGCCACTTGTGCTCTCTTATTCTCAGAGAAATACACAAGGAAAACAGAGAGAGACGTTTTCAATATTTATTGAACCAACGTGATTCTTGTATAAAATATATGTGCTGCAATAATCAATAGACAGAAGCAGATGAAAGCAATTAGAAGCACCAAGACAGTGAATAGAATAAAAAGCTTCACCATTGTGCTATTACAGTGTGTATATATGAAGGCATATAAAACAATATAGAAAGTTGGATGTACTTACTATGCAGTCCCTAACCTAAGAGTGTAGGGTGTGTGTGTATGTGTTCTGCCAAGAATACCCGTACTGGATAATCCAACCCCGGTTACCTGAAGGGAAAGAATGTAAGTCCCTGTCTTGGTCACGAGCTGGAAACCATTGCAGAGATATCAGCAAGCTACTGGGCTGAAGCTTCAGCATGTAGAGACCTCGCCAATGACAGCAAAGCGCTCCTCTAACTAAACCCGGAAATGCTTGTTTATTTACAATGAAAAGCATCCTTGCGAGTCCCGTGCAAGCCAGTATTGTTATGGTCTATAGATAGCCATGTCGCCTTGTGGATGAAAAATAGAACGACATTTGCACAATGTCTGTGGAGGCCTTATACGTTGGGTTCAAGGAGTCATGATAATGTTAAGCGAAGCAGAATTTGTAAGCGAAGTAGTTACAGAGAAACGAATCCAACATTGTCACGCACGCAAATGTGTGTAAAAGGTTATTGTGTGAAAGGGAAGGCAATGTAAGAAACGAGTTCACAGTAAAAGATGGCTGCGTTGTTATATGGGCCTAACTAAGACACATAACACTCTACTGTCTGACAAGATTATGAGCTCTGGGTTTATTGGACATTGGCCACTAGGCGCTAGTACAGAGGGCAATATGCCTGAAAAGGAAGAGGGGTGGAACATGGTCGAACGGAACTCATGCACTCAATGACTGTCACTGGAGGTGGGGGACGGGCAAGAGGGTGGAGGGGAATGCCTTTCTGAAGTTCTGTACTTATTTTTCAAAACGCAATAAAAACTATTGAAAGCTTAAATATATTTACATAAAACATATTTACATTTAAGGTATAGAAGAAAGACCAAATCATTTTCTAAAAAGAACTTTTTTTGTAACAAACTAGAACACAAGTAGTCAAGTACAGCACTTTAACGAGTAAACCAGGCCCACTGTCACAACACCAAACGATCTGTCCACTATAGAAAGGTAAAGGTGTTTTGGTTGGGAATGTGACCCAACAGGGGTTTCTACTATAGAGAGGCAAAAGTGTTTTGGTTGGGAGTGTAACTCCGGGTAAATAATTACCTCTCCTGCCACCATTCGCTTGGTGATGGAACAAACTCCTCCTTGATCCTGGGTAAGATAAGAACAGAAAAGGAGATGTCTTACTTGCACTGTTTGCAGCTTGTCACTTCCTTCAGATATAGATCTCATACAGCTGGTCAGTTTCCACTGCTCAGTAAGTAGTGAGATTTGCATCTTCATGCTGTATATCACCAGAGCTCCAGGACACAAATATTGAACAATGGCCTGACATATGAGTACATCCAATTGAAAGTAATTACACTTACCTGCAATGTGAATTCCCCTTGCTGTATGGTCATTTCAGATCTCTAGTGGGCAGGAGGGCTGTGCAGCTGCTAACAAACCAAAAGATGAAATGTGCCAGGATCTGCTGGTGAGGGCGAGCTGGCTGGGCACATCACACAGCACTGGAATGTTTCATATGTGCCCCTTCAGACGCTACATGGGGCGTTTGGGTTATCCGTGTGACAGTGAGGCCCCTTGTAAATAGCTGCCAAGGTTTTAGATTGCTTATATGTGAAAATCTCACAGTTTCAGTGTAATCATGAGTGACATTCAACAACTATGAGTGACACTTTCTTGCGAGCAATGAAGGCAAGGAAAACATACAAATATCATTAATTACACCCATTGGAGCAGCGAGAAACTCTAAGACGACCTTAAACTGCTGCAAAGCACCAGAAATGGAAGAGCACTAACAGGAGTCTGTCAAGCTCTCCACGTGGGACCTCTATTAGTTAATTCACTGAACCAGAGAGCCATAGAATTGAATCCTGGTTGGTCCAGTGGAGAATAGTGACTTGTATGTGTTTAGAGCCACAAGGTCCCAGTCTGACAGAAAGCAGTGTGAACATCCAAGTAGGGTCTTTTGAAAGCACACACATCCCAGATCAGCTGGTAGCTACCTTATAAAACCTCTCAAAAAGAATAAATGTGTGTCATCAGGAAGCAATGCTTTTTAGGTCTCGCCTACGCAGCGCGCATGCGCTGCTTAGGAAAAAGACCTTTAGCCATCGAGTCGGTTTTGAGGCCAAAAACGTGCACGCGTTGCATTGCTTTCAATGGCAACGCGTGCACGTTTGGCGATTCCCTTGCGGGAGCGAGCAGCGGCGCCATATGTTAGCAATTATCGCGCCTTGCTGCTCGCTCCCGCAAGGGAATCGCGCAGGCCCCCTCCTCTCTCCCCTCCCCCTGCTGCCGCACGCGCTTGTGCTTGTTTTTAATTTGCTTTGTAGAATTTACATCTCCACAACCAAATAGGCATAAACACTCTCTCAACTAGTTAGGCAGTTGCTTCATGGACCCGTCCTTCATTATTTTTATTTACTTGTACTTGGGCCATTTAAACAGAATATTTTGTTTAATTTTATCCGCACCCAGGCATGTATTACCATCTCGGAGTTGTTCTATAAAGCATTGCTTTCATGATTGTGATGTCCTTGGGACTCGTTGTTGTAACCAGTCTTGATTTATTTTGTTGTGTATTCCTGGGGCTGGTTAAAGGTGGCTCGCTGCCTGTGCACCTTATCAAACGAGGGCTGTACATTTCTCTACTTTTTACTCAGAGGCTTTCTTTATTGCAGCTAAATAGGCAAGTGAAAAGCAATAAAGGCCTGGTTCAGGAATACTGTAGCACAAACAAAAAAAGTTTTAAAACATGAAACTGGTACTCATTGATAAATGTTTAATAAAGAATTTAGTTTTGTGTGTGTTAAACATTGCGAGTTAAATGCCATTTTAGTATTAACGCAGCTGTTCACACCGCCCGAGAGAGCTTTTTTTGCTTTGGTCGAATGCCACAAATGACTGCTTAATCGTGTTTTTTATTTAGTTAACATGTTTTTGGTACCCTTCATTGTACATGGGTAGTGCAGCTTGCCGCTTTGCCCATTCTAAATAAATATTTTAGTCTGGGTATGTTTTAACGAGTGCACGTGCACTTTTACGGCCCAGATAACTTAGAAATGGGTGCATTTATTGCCATCATCTGGGCTCTGTGCACTAAGACAGTCTAGTACTGTAATGTTAAATATCAGATCACTAAATCTGTTGAAAAATCTTCCAGTTTTAGGTCGATTGATTTAGCCACCATTAGTAATTTCCAAATTAGCCCAAATTGTATTCCTTCAAAAGGCAACTTGATATTTTTTCTGAAACATTTTGTTTCCTACCAAATATGTTGACTGCTGAGCAGGCGAATTAAAGTATCTGATGCTGCAGAGAAGTAATTTCTAAAACAGTATCTATCACTAGCCACGTATTTGAAAGTATGTGTGTTTGAAGAGAATGTGGTACTGACCGTTTACAGTACGTCGTGCTCTCACAAATAGGCCAGAGGTCACAAGTTTGAGCATACTGTATAGAACAAAACATGGGGACCAATCTATAATCCGATCCCCGGCCAGTACGCCTCCTTGAAGCCTAATGTGTGACAGGTACTCCTCTGTCTTGAAAGCAAGTCCTGAACACATTTGTCTTCTGTATTGTTGTATATATCTCCTGCATTCGAGCATCATTTTACCGCTGGAAGTGGGAAACATTCCAGCAATGTGTCTTGGAGCAGCATCTTCATATCGTGAACACATTGCAAAGTAAAGTAGAGTGTAGAAGAGCAATTGGTTTCATTTCTTTGTTTAGGGTATTTTACATAGTTTGTCTCTTGTATTGATTTTTTAAAATGATTTCCATATTTTGCTTGACCGGTAGTGAAGCATTGTTTTAACAATGTCCCCAGGGTTGCTGAAGTTGGTTAGGGCTTGACCTAGTTTATACCGACCTTTCAGTGGATCTGTTCCACATGAAATTAGGAAGATACTGTCCTTGCACGCGTGATGTTTATAAAACCTATTATATGGGCGTCTCGCTGTAATTATGATTGTGCTGGACTTTGCATAGGAAAAGCAGCGATAATGACGTGGGCCTCTTTTTGACAAATGTGGATGACCAGTCTAAAAAATATAATTTACTTTCATTAGAGCCTCTAAATTTGTGTTCAGATTTCTTGAGAGGAGGGGAGTTGTTTGAGTAGAGATGTCCGAAAATGCGATTTATTTTTCAAATATAAATTACCATAGGTAAAAATTGTTGCAACTGTATAAGATGATAGTGGACGTATTCGGATCCAATTTAGCATGAACGCAGGCACACTTTTCAAGCAACTCGATGCCCATCCAGAGCTACATCTTTTGAGAAGAATGTCATAGTAACATATAAAGCAGCGATGCAACCTCATATTCACTTAAAGTGCTTAGGCAGTAAGGCAAGGAATGATAATTAAAATAACATTGGGCCAGATGGCAAATGTTAACATTTGTGAACCGATTCAGGCTTTTCCAGCTAAAATCTGGATCTTTCTAGTCTCAGGTTTTTTTTAAAATACTTTGCTCTGTACTTGTAGTGCTCAGATAATGGATGCACAGATGCCAGATAGAATATTTTATTATATCAAGCTTGCTATAATGCATCTGCCCCTGTTCTGTGTTCTTAGCTGCCATGGGTGCAAGACTGGATCATTCAGTTGGTTTGACCTCAAATTACTGCGAACTTGTAAAAACAGCCTTGAAGTAAAGCCACGCAAAAAGCCACTGCCAAAGTGGAAAGCAGTCCCACCAATCCAAAAGGGATTTTTTTCTTTCTGTGCTGGTTTCCAAAGGAATAGTATTTAAGTGTTTGTTGTCAATTTAATGGGGTTCCTGGTAAGACTAGCTACGCACAAAACTGTTTTTATTACTTGTTATCTGCATTAATTATGTCGAGCCTGGGCGGCACAGGAGCTGCCCTGAGAGGCATGCTGTATTAGAGTATGTACTTGAAGCTCTGCCCATTCTCTGCCCATATTTTTCATTGGCTTGTGTCATTGTCCTTTGTAAATGCTGGCTTCGGAATCGTTAATAGGCTTGTTAGTCCCTCCCTAGTCCCTCAAAGTACCGCTTTGTCTTCATTTGTTACCTCCCACGAGGACTGGCCCTTTTACTTCTGTTGTTACACGGTCTGTCTTATTTAGTCTGTAAGCACTATTTTCTTTGAGTTTCTCTTACTGCAGACACGACATGCTTTCCTGCAACATTCAGCGCACCATGCATGCTTTCACTTTCCAAGTAGCCCGGGACAATGGTGGCAGCTTCTTGGAAGTGAAATAGGTCTGGCAATTACAAGAGTTTGAGCTATTGGCATTGTAAATGACAATGCCTTTTATTTATCTGTTTTGATAATTAACAGGCATTGTCATTTACAATGCCAATAGCTTAAACTCTCGCAAATGCGAGACCTATTGCTTTGCAAATGCTTGTTTATAACTGTCCTTTAAAAGCACACACTTCACAGCTGAGCTGGTATCCACTTTACAATATTTCTCAAAAAGAATAAATCTGTGTTGTCAAGAAGCTTCAAGTGATTCCATCAATTAAAGTCAATACCGGCTTCCATGTACCATTTACATTTGCATATTAACCGCTGTGCACATTTATATGTTTTTTAGTTAAGCAGGCACACTGGCCAGAAGGCTTCCCTCGGTTTCACAACACAGGAGACTCCCTGCCTGACACTTAAGCTGAAGCATTTCAACTCTCAGAATACACCAGGACTGTTGTCATTTCACAAAAAGCAGGGGAACTGTTTCTCTAAAAATAAAATAGTTTGAGCATGTGGTGCCCCTCAAACCTTCCCCTACCCCCCGCATGGACCACTGAACATATCTGCCTGCATCTGCTTTCACACGTTGCCTTTAGTTAGACATTGATTTTTTGTTTGAATTTGTTTATAACCTTTTTTGTTTTTTTGGGGGGTTAATAACAGACAATAGACATGGGCGTACACCAGTGAAGGATACAATCGGATCACGTTAGCATTTTAGGTTAAAATAGAATTGAGCAGCAATACATATCATAATCTCTATCAATGTCTGGCTTCAATGTACAATGAAGCATCAACCGCCAAGTAGTGTGCCCAATAAGAATGATATCTTGCCTCTGACGTCAGCTCCCATGTCCGTGCGCAGCATGTTTGGTGCAAGCAAGGAAGGCTGGGTAGGGGGAGGTGAAGAGTCGGGGAAGGCGGGATCAGGGTATGAACAATATCAACTGTTGCCCAACTTAGCTCTCTATCGTTCCCCAACGCTTATATTCCAGCTACTGATCGGATCAGGTTTAAGTCCCTCTTTTCCGGTCAAGTATTGTGTACTCGGAGTATGCATGCGTGGTAATAAGGTATTAGATCATGCGACATCCTGCCCGCTAGGTCATACATGTGTCCCCGCTATTGCTTCGTGGCTCGTGATGGCTTGTGTGTCGTCAGTGCTCATGGTGGACACCTGGGGCTCTACATTCTCCTGCCAGGCGGTACGGAAGTCTAGAAGAACTGTATCCCATGCGGCCGCCGTCGGGAGCTTGCAAATCCCCAGGGCATCTTCATGGTGTAGCGCGACGACCTCTCTGCTTGCGCCCAGGTCGTTAATGAGTGAAACAAAGGTATCTTGGGCGGGGGCTCCAGATGCTTCCAGCGTCTAGTAATCTTGCGTTTAGCTGCAAGTAGCCCTAGATCTATAAACCTGGACGTTACTTTGTGTTTTTTGGATCTACGGTAGAGGCCCAGGAGGCACACCTCCCAAGCGCTGCCCACCACACGACCAGTGCAGTTCGACAAATAAGTGACTAGAGCCTCCCAGTAAGAGGTAAGGGCTGTACAGCTCCACATGATGTGTAGCAGATCTGCGTCTACCAGGTTACACCTGGGGCAATGAGCGTTGGTACGCCTGAAGTATTTATTTTGCTTGGGGTCAGCTATGCCCTGTGTATTATAAAATACTGTATAAGGCGAAATCTGGCATTTCTAGGGATGTGTATGGGCCCTTCCTGTATGGCCACCCATTCTTGGTCTGTACATGGCCTTTGAAGATCAGTGTCCCAGAGTTGCCTGAGAGATGTCAGCGGTTGTGCCGCATGTGTTCTCAATGAGTCAGCGAACCATTTTGTGAGGTTTTTCCCCGTTCCCATCACGTGCAAATTTTGGATGGTAAGGTGTGTTGTAGGATCTTGTTATATGTCCCCCCATAATGTTAGCAGCGTCGAGGTTAGCGAGGTATATAGTAGGAATTGGCCCCGCGCCAGGTCATCTTCATCGGCTAGGACATCATAGGGTGCCAACTGTCCATAACGGTATAGGTTTCCTAGGGTCTGTAGTCCCGCCTCCTCCCATGCAAAAGTTCAGTTCCGGCAATAACATGCTGCTCTCTTGGTGTGCCCTCTATGGGCAAGGAAGGCGCGTATGGGATCATGCCTCTCGTGAGGCATCAACTGTGATGGAAGCATCTCTAAGCCACCTCCAGCCTCAGTTGGACAGGGATTACCCCTTCCTCCCCAGGTGAAACAAGCTTATAATTGACAAGTGTGTCCTACCTGGCAGCTGCGTGGCCGTATCTGCCAAATATAGCCCACCAATCCATCTGGCTATCTATTGGAGTTGCGCCACCAGGTAGTAATGCTCCATATTGGGTACTGCAAGTCCCCCCTGATCTGTCTGCAAAAAATAGCTTAGATAGCGCTACCCTGAATCATGTGCCATGCCAAATAAATTCTCGCATGGTGCACTCAAATGAGCGAGCGGCCAATAGGAGCCCCACAGTTTAGGATTCCTATCCGGTTTTGGCAATGACACGGGTAGAGACGCACAAAGCCTTGCCTGGAGGATGGACGCCTCTAGTGATTTTTCATATAACGCCAAGAAGTGCAGGGCCAGTATTGGCGCATACGCCTTGTAATTTTCAGCTGGCAGTCCATCTGGCCCAGATGTCTTACCCGTGGCCAGCGCTCTTATGGCTACTTGGATCTCGAGGAGCATGATTGGCTCCTCCAGTTCAATCCTCTGCGACGGGGTTACAGTTGGCAGGTAGAGAGGGGAAAGAAATGTCACTATCACCCCTGGGCCCTTGCTAATGACTGTTTCGTATAATTTTGCTTAGATTTTAACAAATTCTTGGTGTATCTCCTGTTGAGTGGTCAGTAGATAACCCGACATTGAACGCAGTAAGAGGATTGGATGCCGATTTTGTTCCTGACGGATTAGCCATACCAGCAAGCGGCCCACTCTGTCCACAGCGGCATAGGTGCGAGCGGAGTGTGCAGCGTAGTTCAGGCATCACAGCTGTTCCAGCACTTACACCTGCTCATGCCAAGCCTTATCTAGTTTACGCACGCCGTCTGGATCCAATATCATGATCGACTCCAATTGAAGGAGCGAATTCTCGAGGCGTGCTACTTCTCGATCTAGTTGCCTACGAATGCTCCAACCCAGGCCTAGGCATTGTCCCCTCACCACAACTTTAAGTACTTCCCATTCTACTCTTTTATCGGCGACCAAATCTGCATTTGTTTCGATGAAGGTGGTAATAGTGGTGCCCAATGACGCTCGGAAGGGCGGATCTTCAAGCGCTGCCGGCTGGAGGCGCCATAGGTGACTGACCTGTCCAGTTCCTTCCCATCTTATCTGGAGAAGGTGAGGGTTGCGATCCGAGTGTGTCCGTCCTAGGTAATCTATTTAGTGGCAACCAGGAATCATTGCCGCTGATCCCACAAAGCCATCGATACGGACATGTAGTCTGTGTGGTAGGGAATAAAAGGAATAGATCCACGCCTGTGGGTTCTTTGCCCTCCAGATGTCGGTTAAGCGCCAGTGGTGTAGCCATTCTCCTAAATCCCTAGCATTAGGTGTGGCAGCTGTTTGTGGGAGTGGCAGGAAGGATCAATCTAGAGTTTTGCCAAGGATCACATTTATTCTCCTCCTATCAGCCAGGGGACCTCGCTCCTTGTATGTCAATTTCCGACTCATCTACAGTGAAGGGAACCCCCGATCGTACCCAAATAAGTGCCCCCCCCTGGCGTATGAAGAGTAGCCGGTGGCAAATACCTGTCCCCCGCCATCTACGCTGGAGCCTGTGGGCTTCCGGCTGTTTGAGGTGCGTCTGCTGTAATAATGCTATGTGTGCTGCTCGCCGCTTGAGGTAGGAGTATGTTTGATACCTAGGCACCAGTGTGTGCATCCCGCGTACATTCCAGTTGATTATGTTAGTGGCAGACATGTGTTACATAGGTAGGAGCTTCGCACTAAATGAGTGCTGTTGTGCACTAGGGGCGATTCGATAGCCTGGTCTGCAAACTGCAGGTGGGGGCTGCACCTGCTGGACCAATTGTTGAGTACAGGAGCGGCTGCTCGTACTGTGAAGTGGTGAGGCGGAGCGAGGGGGGAACACAAAAAAAGACATTTAAAAAATAAAGAAAATTGCACTTACCCTGCTCTGACGGCCGCCACCTTGCTTCCGATTCTCACGTCGCTTGGGAACTGCTGCACACTGCGCAGAATTCCAGCTCCCAATCCCACATGCTGGGAATTGTATTCCCAGCATTTGAGCAGTGCTGGGATTAGTCTGAGTGCCTCGGTTCGGCACTCAGACACAGACTGGGAGCCTGTGTTGGTTTCTCCACCCAGCTGTACAACACAGCTAGGTGGAGAAAGGCTAAGTGCGCATGCCGGTTTGCCCGGCCCTCTGGGGCCGGCCAAACCATCATGCGCATTTAGCAGTGCCCACAACTCCCCCTTGCCCCCCTGGTGCTGCAGCGTCACTGTGGCTGTCTCCGCCCCTCAATCAGCTAGGCTAGCAGGCAGCCTGCAGGACGTAAAATAAAATGATAATAAAAATGTTTTATTATCATTTTATTTATATCCTTGTATCTGCTGGCTTTCAGCGGGGGAGGGCAACACTCCTCCGCCATAGCAGAGGAGCCGCCACTGGTTGCGTAACCATAAGGAATAACATGCCGAAAATGAAGTTAAAACTTTATGCGTTTGAACAAAGAGAGAGCAGAGGGACAACGTGTATCCGCCCAAACTACTAATCTTGCCTAGTGGCAACTACCGACCATCCAAGTCGCATTTCTAGGGTGCGGTGCCCGTTAGGGGGGTGCGAGGCCGGTGCGTGTGAAGGCCCCACTGTAGCACTTTAGTGAGTGCACGGTGCCATGCCCTTTGTAACAGGATCTACTGGAAAGCAGTATGCTTAGCAAGCTGTGTGCTCCTCTGGGCTTTTAATTAGTGGTGCCCTCCCTCTTGTCTCATTGGCTGCAGAGTATGTGTGTTCTGATATTTCAGTCCATGCACACCTGCGATGTTCATGGTTTAGATTAAATCATCTGCTGTTTTTGGAATCACACTTGGTGGCCACCTTGAGTCTTCCCCAGAAGGCCATATTGCAGAGGAGCTGTCGTCACTGAAGGATTGTTCAAGTGAGTTGATCAGTTCTTGTCCACTACCACGATCTCTTATCATTTTTCGGCAGTCTGCAGGGCTGCTTGTCTCTCTTACAGTACCTGCTCCAGGTTGGGGACAGCACGTAGCTGTGGGAGCGGACATTTGCTGCGCTGGCGTTTCCCCCTGCGCTCTCTCCGGTTATCAGTACCGGCCTGCATGTGTTCTCCACGGCTAGTAGCCGATGTTCGATGTCCAGCAGACTCCAACCAGGCCCAGGTCTCCTCCACTGTGTCGAAGAAGGGGGTGGCACTGTCTGAGACAACCCGGAGGCGAGCTGGGAAGAGAAGGGAGTATCGAATGCCCAGTTCTCGCATCCGTCTTTTGACCCCCAGGAAGGATCCTCTCTGCTTCTGCACTCCTAGGGAGTAATCTGGGAAGAAGAGCACTGTGGCATTGTCCACCTTCACCTCCTCCAGTTTGCAAACTTCACGGAGCACAGCATCCCGATCCTTAAAGTTGAGGAGGCAAAAGAGGAAGGGCCGGGGCTGTGCTCATGGTGGGGGCCTGCCCGATGGCACTCGATGGGCCCTTTCAACCGCAAAGAATGGAGAAAGCGTTCTAGGTGGCAGCAGAGCCCTCAGCCATTGTTCAGTGTAGGGCACCGCCTCAGTCAGTTCCCTCCACGCCTTCAGGTAATCCCAGTAAACGGATGTTATTACGGCGGGAGCGGTCTTCTGCATGCTCAACTCTGCCCTCAGAATCTTGCGTTGCTAGATTCTGTATGTCTGTTGTTGTAGCCTTGGTGACAGGGCGAATCTCAGTCAGTTCGAGTGCGACATCGCGCACTTTGTCTGCTAGCTTCCGATGGTCAGTGTGTAACAGAGTGAAGTCCGATGTGATCTTATCTATGCTCCCCTCAAGAGAAGTGCGCTTCTGCGTTAAGGACTTTCCCAGCTTCTCTACTGCCTGCAGTATGGAGTCTAGTTTAGACTCCAATGTGAGGGTTGTTGTGGCATCTAATGCACCCCGGTCCTGTTCGGGCATTCTGACGCCAGTGACAGGTTGCGTAGGCCCCGCCCCAGTTCGCTGTCGGCCCATCACCAGGGAGTCCCAGGAGAAAGGCAGTGCCAAATGTTAGTGTATTTGCGATCTTTAGTGCCCATGTATGGCGCTGTACTGGTCTTCTTCACTAGTTACAAATAGGGGGAAGGGTTGCTGTGCACCTCCTGTAGTCAGTGGCATTAGGGGTGATTAGAGACTAGAGTTTACTTAGGCAAGGAGATGTTTTAACCCAACAGAGGCTCTTGATTCTCTTTTTACTTCTTGCAGCATTTGTAGGAAGTTGTTGTGAGGCAACAGCACTTCTAGCTGATTCTCGGGATGTCTGTCATGCATGACTATAGCTCGTGAAGCAGTATCAGCCTTCTGATCAGTTCATTTATGTGCCATAGGGACGATGGGCCTGGGCCCTACAAGACCCCCGGGCCCCTGCAAAGGTTTGCGGCCTGCCGCCTGACCCAGAGACCAGTGCAGTATCGGGCTTGGTTCCAGCCCTCTGTGCCCGTCGGAGACCGCGTGCCTGCCCCAGTATTGCTGTATAATTGTAGGGCCTGGTGTTGGTTTTGGGTCCTCGAATCAGGCAAACCCGGACACAGAACCCTCCCCAGTACGTAGTACAATGGATCCCACTGCGATGTTTTGCGAGGAGAGTGTTTCAGACGGTTTCAGCCATAGGTAGCTCTGTAGGGGTTGCGGGGACAAGACCGTCGCTCAGTCACAGGGGCCTCCAGCGCAGTTCTATTTCTGTGGCGGTGTTGGGAAGGGGCAGCAATAGTGTACATGCCCCAGAGTTGCGCAGTGACGTCGGCTCTTCAGGCGCCAATCTCGCGGTGCTAGGGTCGCAGGCCTGGGCCCGATAAGACCCCGGGCCTCTGCTACGTTCACCCACCCCTCTCCTCACCTGGTCTGCTGAGTAGATTTCGGTCGCAGTTCAGGCTCCTTGGGCCCCCGGAGCGTGGCGCAGTCCCTCCGATGCGACCTCTGGTGCTAGGCCTTTACCGTAGTGGTGCCCACTGTGCAGGCCTCTCCGCGAGGCGTGTCCCTCACTGCGACTCAGGTCCGGATGTCACATCGGTCCGATCTGAATTCTTGAGCTGGTCCCCATATGCTCACTGCCGGCAGTAGGGGCAGGTCCCGGTGGGTCTCGCGTTGCGTTTCGGTCTTGCTTCTCGAGCCCGGGCCATGCGATTCAAGCTCCCGTTCCCGGGTCTTCGTTTCTGTGCCGTTTCGGGCACCTCATCACCAGCGCCCCACATCAGGACCCGGAATTCCACTGTCCACAGTGGGAGATGCGCAGTTTATTGCCGGGGAGGCTCCGCGTCCGATCTGTAGTGCATCTGCTCCATGCGGCCTCCAGCAGTGTCACGGCCAGCCCATCATGCGGGTCCGGGCATCAGTCACCTCACCTCCACCAGGTTGCCCCTTTTCGATTAATATTCGGTTCCACAGCAGCCAATCGCTATTTGGCACACATTTGGTTTAGTTGGGCGTGTGAATGGCGCTGCGGGCTAATCCACTGGAGCGGATAATGGGGCTGAGATGCGGAGCCTCTCTAGAGTGCATCCGCCATCTTGGCTGGCTAGCCACTACCCCCTCTGTAGTTAGACATTGATAATCACTTTCAGGAGCACAACATTATTCTACACACGATTCATGAAACAATGTGATTGTAATCTGGGAAGTAAATAGCCAAATGAGCAAATCGTCTGGCCGGTGCCTAATAGGAAGCAAATTATTAATGATACAATTTATTAGAACATCAAAACAGTTTTTGAGTAATATTTTCTGAGGAGCAAACCATGGTCTTTCATGATTGTTTGAGAAATCAGATGCCTTATTTTAAGCACTCACCCGACACTGTGCGTGGATGTCTGCTGCCTCTGTACTAGATGTCGGCAGCAGATAAACTGCGCCTTTAGACAACCAGAGTGCTCTCGGCCAGGCCTCCTGTGCAATCCAGCAGAAAGAGAGACAGTAACGGCTGGTGGAACCATGATGTCCAGGGGATGGTGCAGCAGCAGGTGGACCCACCAGAGTGAGCAGCCATGTAAATGGAGGTGGCAACATCATAGGCAAACATATCCTGCCGTGCTGCACCCGTGCACACATCCCTAATTTAACTACCAATTACAGGTCATGTACAGGATGAGGAAATCAATGGTTCAGACTCAAGCAGCCACCTGAACCATTAAGTGTAGCATGCGCTGCATATCTCGATTGCCGGGGAAACCAAATATGTTAAGTGAGCGCCAGGCCAAGCCCACATGGATCTGGCTATGCCTTCTTTTGATTACTGCACTTTCTTTGGTACATCATATACTCTGCTGAAGTGACGGCAGACTCTCAGCACTGCAAGAAAGTAAAGTTGGACCAGCAATGGGCACCACATTAGCAGCGGCTCACCCACCCCAAAACGAGTAAGTGCTACTGAGACAGACGTGGCAACAGATGAAGAATGATCATGACCGTGCACTAGAAAGCTAATTTTATTAAGCATTAGCAGCATAAGCAACTAGGATAGTAACCTCACTCCAGGCACTTACTTCTTTGCAGCGAGTGAGGAGAGCAGCAATTCGGTAATGTGCCTGGTTGCCACATGACTCGGACAACTCTCCCAGCCCTGCTGTGGCAACGCCGGGCTGATGCTGAGGGCAACTGGTGTGGTCTGGGCTGCGGCTGCACCGTGCGAGCTGCATTGCCATGATTGCCGCCAGCAGCCAAAACGTAATATTCTCATGAACTTCCACCCATTCGTGTCGCAGGCAGCAGGACCGACCCGGCTATTAAAGTGCGTGTCTTCCAACTCATGCCCTGACCACACTGTCTTGGTAGTAGCCATTGGCCACAGTGACTCCTGACGTCAGATGTAACAGTAATGCCAGTGCGCGCAGTGTCGGGTGAATCCAATTATCAGTGTTACATTGTTAGCAGCAGCTAGAGCTCTGTGAGCAGCTGAGCCAGCTCCCAAGCCTGTCGGGAGCAGCAAGCACCATGACCACGCTCTGCCACACTAGCTTAAATTCAGTCAGTAATGGTGCATTAGCAGCGCTGCCGCTTTGACAGCTGAGGAGGCGCTATAATGTGTGACTTTGCATTTCAGTGCACTGCTGTGAACCACGGAAATGCGTTAGTCTAACGCCTGATGCGTGGTACTTGGCAGGGCTGCTCATACGACAGAGCCTTTTGAGCTTTGACAGACTTGGGTGACCAGACTCCTGGCCTCATCAATTAAGTCATACAACTTCTGGATAAATTACCAAGTCTTGTATCATTAATCTTCTCATCTGGGCCAGGCCTCACATAGAGTTAGCCTCTTAAAGCCACGGATTACTTGGGGACTGAAGTAAGCAATGAGGAAACTGCACATGCAGCATAATCATCAGTAGCATGGAAGCAGGGAGTTAAAAATAACACTCCATAGAAAGTAATGTTAAGTAAACAAAATTATTTAGACTTTTTAAATAAATATCTATATTTTGTTTCTTGTTAAAAATATATTTTTATAAATAATAATACGAAATGTAATAACATACTTCTATATATTGAACAACATACTTATTTTAAATGTACAAATAAATGAAACCTTTAAAATGTTGTTAAGAAATAAATCCTAGGGTGTGTGGCCAAGATGGCAGACGTGTGAGATGCCTGACATGCTCCTCCATCTCCTGGAGTGCCAGAACAGTGATATTTGCCATGGTGGGAGGACCAACTTGCCTGAGAGAATAGGTATGAAGTCTCAATGACCACTGCGCAGTAGGGTCCAGGCAGCAGGGTGGCTCCGTGTGCCCGCTATGGTTGTTTTGCCTCGGTGGACTCTGAGGTGGAGATCAGTCAAGATGGCAGCCGCCCAGTGAGGGGCTCAGAGCTGCCCACCCCATATTACTAGATGACCACCTGTGCAATGCGCGCTGCTACCGAGTGCCGCGCTGCTCTCCTTGAGGATCGACGGACCTGTGCTCTTTCGATGCTCCTCTCTCTGCGTCGCCTGAGGACGGCAGAGATGATGGAGCGGTGGCATGCTAGGCCTCCGGGCTGTGCTGCCCTCACTCTGTCCCCGGGCTCCGGGAACTGCAGCACAGTGAAGCACACCACAAGCCCATAAGAGGTTGCCACGATGGGTTAACTGGATGCCTAATCTTGAGTACTTCACCCCGTTATTGGCTGGGACATCTAGGGCACCCCCTTCTATACTGAATTAGCACTCACCCCCTCCTCTCCTTGCCTGCCGCATGTGGAGCCTTAATGCGGGGGGAGTGCATGGAGTGTTGGGGGGTGCCACAGGAGCTACAACAGGAGCCTATGATAACAAGCATTTGCAATGCAATAGGTCTCGCATTTACGAGAGTTTAAGCTATTGGCATTGTAAATGACAATGCCTTTTATTTAGGTTTTAAAAACCAAAACATTATGTTTTGAACACAAAAAAAGGGCAACGTGTAAGCGCAGCGAGGTGAAAGAAACTGTATAAAATAAATGGCACTGTTTTGTTCTATTTCAGTAAGCAAACATTATTGCTCTGAGGTGCCCATCCCCAACCTTGAGGGACAAACTAAATATGCAAAATAAACGATCTCAAGAGACACTGCAAATACCTATGTGTTGTCTCTTCTCTGCATTCAGATCGAAAAACATGTAGTGCAGTGCAGGCGCGCAACACCCATAGGGCTCAAAGGGCTTCAAACCCCCCGCCCCCCACCCCCCCTCGTGTGTGTCAGCCAGGGCTGAGACAGCTTCCCGGGCACTCACACAGACAGTTCTTGAGCTGCCAGCAGCACCCGAGTACTTCACAGGTCTTTAAAAGACCATTCACTTGTTAACGAGGCTTTGTTGTTTTTCACCCCTTCTTAGAGCCCTCTAGTTGCGCCTCTGGTGCAGTGTCATGTTAGTCAGTCTCTTCAGTGTCAAGAGTCTGCCCATCCTTCTTTTTATGGTGCTCTAAAAGTGTTGTGAGTGAGAACACATCTCGATACCTCAAAAGTGTCACAGTTTGTGCTTGCAGGCCCGTTACTTTATGAAGCAGGCACGTGTCAGTGAACACAAAAGAGCAATGGGTAAGTGCAGCGCGGTGAAAGAAAAAAAATAAAATAAATGGCACTGTTCGTTCCATTTCAGCAAGTAAACATTATTTGCTCTGACCCTCGAGTGAGAAACAAAATATACAAAACTAGCAATCTGAGCAGCAGATAGAAGACACTACAAGAAAACCTGCATGTTGTCTCTTCTGCAAGTTCTGGACAAAATGGTGCAGAGAAGCGGCATGCCAGTCTGTCTCTTCCGTGGTAAGATTCTGTGCTTCGGTTATCTTCAATTTACATCCCTCTGAAAGTGCTCTCTTGTGAATTGCCGGCACGTGTTTTCAGAGACATGACAGCGCATTTCATTTTTAAAGCACAGCAGTCCAGGAGTTGTCAGTGTCACCCGGGAGTTGCCAGTTTCCCTCTTCTCCAGTCAGTTCCGGATATGCATTTCCCGCCTAGCCTCAGGCATCTATATACACCTGAAAGTATAATCGGGGCCAATAGAATTATGAGATCCTGCAGCCGCAGCGTTTTCCGCATAAGTATATATTTGCCGCATTGTCACACAATCAATCCATCATCTTCTGTACAATATGCAGATTTTAACAAAAACAAGTGTTTCTAGCACAAGAGGATAAACGTGTTGCGGCGCAATGGAAGGTTCTCTGCAAACGTTGCCCGGTCACCTCTCAGTTGTTTACTACTGTATTTGGGTGTTGAGCTAGTACTAAAGAGGTGAAACGTTTTCCCAGTGTGAACTTGTGTCAAAATGACAAAACACTGAAGTAATACTATAATAAAATGCACTGCATTATGCTGCATAATTTCAATTTTCTTGCCACATACTTTAGTCTACCCTGCCGCATAATTTGGTCCAATTCTGTCACATAATTTCAGTGGTCTTAAGTACAGTTCGTAAAACCGAAGGAAATCGCATTGACACGGCCAAGCCTCTCCTATGCAGGTGACCTTAAGTGACAAACACCCCGTGGGAACCTTGGCACTCCCTTCCCTCAGGCCTGGGAGCAGCGAGGGTACCACAAACAAAGCCCCAGCGCCCCCAACGAGCCACGGCGCAGCCAGCCACCTTTTAAAGGAAGGGGCAACCGCGAGACAGCACCATGGCATGAGTTTGGGGAGACTCCAGGGGTTACGGGACACTGCAGCCTACATACGGAGACGTGGGTTTTAAATGTGGCAAAAGGGCAGAGAGAGGGTGTGGCGTAAGGGCCAGAGTTGCGACTATGGAACTGGGGAACCAGGTTCGAGTCCCGGCTTCGGTTCAACATCCTGTGATTCTGGGCAAATCACTTAATCTCACCGTGCCTACAAAACCAAAAATAAATGAATGTAGCCTTATGCAATGTAACTGGTGCTCGTGTAAAGCGCTCCGGGTCGAGTTCGCGCTAATTTTAAAAAAAACTGCAAACGTGCGAGACATTCAATGATTGAGTTTAGTGAGACTCAATGGGGTCCGGGGAGACTGGAGCTGAGAAAGGAAGATCTTGACGGCAACAGATGGGAGGGGCTAATTCCTAGAGGTTCTTCTTTCCTACTGAAGCCAGAGATTATCTGCCTGTGGTTCAAGATTTTTAGAGCACGAAGTGAGACATTCTGTGTATTTCTCTTTTTCTGGATCAATGAAAACAAACTTCTGTTCCTAGTCGGGCCCATGACTCACACAGATGGGCCCTTGCGCACAGAAGTGAGACAGGTGGCCAGAGGCCCCGCCGTCTCCACTCTGCCCAGGGGCAAAGTTTAACACATGACCGAGGCCTGTTGTGAAACCTGAGCCCGTGACCCCTCTCTCTACTGCTGTTCCTGCCCCCTCCTTTCCCTCTCTAGAGAGCTCACCGGGACCCTGTCAAGCGGATCTATAGAGAGCTCATCCGGGGCCCTGCAGAGCTCACAGGGGCCCTGGAAGGGGAGTGGGGGGTCTCTATAGAGCTCAACGGGGATCACGATTGCATCACAATCCTCTATTTTTATTATTGCGGAAAGTGAAATGATATGTTGTACGGGACAGGGGAAGCACAAAGTGGAAAGGGAGGCTAAGAAAAACAATTGCCACTAGAGGGCAGTGCTCAGGGCCGATCTGATGGCCCGAGCACTTTCAGTTTCTACACAGGGCTGATTAGATCAACCCGTGGCACTGGAAAGGTTAAGTGGCGGGCGGAAGCAGGGATGCCAGAAAGCAAACAAGAAGTCACGGACTGCGGTGGGGAGGGGGGGGAAGGTAGGGAGGGACGGGAAGAAAGTAGTCTGTGCAGTAAAGGGGCCAGTAGCCATGGAAGGATACAAATGACTGACATGGCTGTCATGGGGAGGGACTAACAAGCTTAAAACCAATCGGAAGGCAGCATTTATAACCTAAGCCAATGAAGAAGATGGGCCGGAGAGTCGGCGGAGCTTCCACAAAGCTTCCACACTATAGTGTATACTGCATGCCTCGCAAAGCGATGGCAGCGCATTCGCTCTGCAACGCTAGGCGAGACCTAAAAAGGACTGCCAGGGCTGCCTTTGGTCTGCCGGTGGCCCAGGGAGCTCATGCTGCTCCTGCGGGTTTGGGGAGCCCCCTGCCAAGGTGCTATTGACCCAGTGGGGGCTGACGCATATGGCGGTCCTCGGAGCTAGGAGAGAAGCAAAGGCCGAAGCAACCAACCAACACTGTGCTGCAACACACTCCCCCAGTGATTCTCATTAATAGCTGGCAGCCTCCGCACATGAGCTGATTGAACGTCCAGTGTCCCGGGGAGCTATGATAAAGACAGCCCCTCACCTTTTAGGTGGCACCTCACTAGGGGTAGACCAGTGTACAACGCATGCAAAACTTGCCTGACTGCCTTCCACGAGTACTCTATAGTCTTGACAGGCTTGGATTTTCTCTGCCCATGGCCAACCCGCCCGGTGGTGTAGGGGGCCCCCTTGCTGCCCAAATGGCAACCTCTAAAGGCAAGAAAGACCACAACCTTCATGACATATTAACGCGGTCCACCAAGGCCTCTTCCAAAGAGGCCCCCGTGCCTTCCCGCGCCCTAGCCATGGAGGACAATGGACAAGATGCCAATTCGATTAAGTGGACCTTCCTCGAATCCCTCTTTGACACCCTCAAAACGAACCTACAAATGGTAAAAAAGGACCTGTCACAGGAACTACAGGCCATGAAACGTGACTTGGGCTTACTAGGAGACAGAGTATCCTCCTTGGAAGACAACAAGACTGCATGCGGTGAGGACGTTGAGATTCTTCAGTAAGAAGTGCTCCGACTACAAGAATGCCAAGCAAATCTCCAAGTCCACACAGAAGACCATAAAAACAGGTCACTGCAGAATAAAGTTCGACTGTGCGGGGTGCCAACTAGAACTGAGGGCAAGGACAATGCGGGCTACATGAGGGCCCTATGCCTGCACATTTTAGGCCATGAAGAGGGTAGTCACTTACAACTTGACAGGGTCCACCAAGTTGGCCGTCCAGTGGGCAACAATGCATGCCCACAAGGCATTGAGGTGTGCGTACACAACTTTAAGCTGAAGGAGGAAATACTTAAGAAAGCTTCAATGTCGGTGGCACCGGATTTCACTCTTTGAAGATCTATTGACACTCATTCTACACTGACTTCAAGCCAATCACAACATTTCTGAGGTCTCTTATAGCTGGGGCTACCCTTTAAGGATAATTTTCTGCTGGGAGGGCCAACTGCCCCAGCCCAAGACACCCTCTGAGGCTCGCTGAATCCTGAGCCTGCGGCCGGAGGATGGTCAACATTCGCTGGCAGGGTCCCCCTGGCCTCATACTGGTGCAGGCCCTCAAAAACATCTAGGTGCCTGTGCCCGGGTCCTGGCCTGATCGCACAGAGGCGCAGGGCGGTCCTGGATAAATCCTCAAAAGAAACATGAAGCAGCTCGGACTAGCCTTGAGACTCCTCCCAAGGCAACTCCAGACAACATGCCAAGTTGTGCAAGGCCTCTCTCCCTCCTGATTCAGACCGGGGGCGGGGGATACGTAGAAAGGACTCCTTCATCCATGCATAGGCATTTTCCATGTTCCTGATCGAGCACCACTCAATAGACTCGATTTTCTGTTCTTCATTTACTATGGACTTCACTGTGGTAATACTAGATTTGGTTTTTGTTGGGAAATGTTTGCGTTTGACACTCTTGACACTAGGCCACCCAAACTGCACATTGCAATTCTAACACAATGCGAACCCCAAGGTCCAACACATCACCATCCCTTTTGATCACTCAATGTCAGAGCCCTAAAACAGGGACTAAGCAGGCTGTGATATTGTCTCTCCCGGAGCACAGTGGAAGGAACATATGCCTGCTCCAGGAGACACACATACTCCTCTCCCAGGGTTTTAGAGGCGAAGTGCTGGGGAAAGGGTCTCTTTCGTTCACAATAGCTTCTATATATGCTCCCAAGGAGCAACAGGAACGATTTATTGAGGAGGACCTGTCAGATACTATTCAGTCCCCGGATGCAGCTGTTCTGGTGGGCGACAACATAGCAGATTAAACCGATCGGGCCAGCAGTTTGATCAGACCTGAGCAGTCTCAGCCAAAGATCTGAGGTGGCTCCAAGACTACGGCCTGGAAGACATTTGGAGACACGCCCACCTCAGAGACAGGGACTACACATAGACCACTTTCTGGGCATCCCTGCTATTCAGAGCCTGGTCCGGAAGGTGGGCACTGATGCCATTATCTGACCACGCCACCATTAGACTGGTGATGCAAGTGAACTGTATGCGCTCAGCCCACAATGCCTGGAGGCTACAAGACAGTATCATCCAAGACACAAACCATATTAAGACCATAAACACTGCTCTCACTGCATAACTACACATGTACAGGGACCTGTACAGTGACCTTGACTGGTAGGTCGCTCCCCCACCACACAGCTCCGTCTGTGTGCCCTGCTGCTGCCCCTGATTGTGCTCGTTTTTTCCTTTCTGTGCCCCCTTGCTGCCCCTGATTGTCCTCGTTTTTTCCTTCCTGTGCCCCCTTGCTGCCCCTGATTGTGCTCGTTTTTTCCTTTCTGTGCCCCCTTGCTGCCCCTGATTGTGATCGTTTTTTCCTTTCTGTGCCCCCTTGCTGCCCCTGATTGTGATCGTTTTTTCCTTTCTGTGCCCCTTGCTGCCCCTGATTGTGCTCGTTTTTTCCTTTCTGTGCCCCCTGCTGCCCCTGATTGTGATCGTTTTTTCCTTTCTGTGCCCCCTTGCTGCCCCTGATTGTGATCGTTTTTTTCCTTTCTGTGCCCCCTTGCTGCCCCTGATTGTGATCGTTTTTCCTTTCTGTGCCCCCTTGCTGCCCCTGATTGTGATCGTTTTTCCTTTCTGTGCCTGTTTCCCGCCGCTGCGCCCTGCGGCCCCGCCCCTCACTGCCCATTCGCTGCCCCATTCCCTGCTCCTCCCTCCCACCTCCCCATTTATGGCGGCCGATGTGCGGCCGCGCCGCTGGCGCACCGAAGGCGCGCCTAAAGCAAGCCCGTCTGCGCCCGTCCGCGGCGCGCCCGCGCCCAGCGCCAGACCCCCTGGTCCGGGCATCCCCCGCGCCCGCCACATCAACAGACGCCGATCACGCCTGCTACCAGGCCACCCCGAAGCGCACCCAAGGGCCCTTCACCTGCCGGAACTGCAGCTTCGCCAGCACCCGCCCCGCCAAACCACCGCCCAGGAAAGAACCCAACTACCTCAGATGCATCCTCCTCAACACCCGCTCCGCCCGCAAACACGCCATCGAACTCTGGGACCTTCTCGACTCAACCTCCCCAGACGTCGCATTCCTGACGGAGACCTGGCTGAATCCCACTTCAGCCCCCGACATCGCCATTGCCATCCCGGACGGATACAAGATCACCCGCAGGGACCGCACCAACGGAGTCGGAGGAGGCATCGCCATCGTCCACAGGAACACCCTCAGAGTCTCAACCAACACCGACGACACCCTCAGCACCGCCGAACACATGCACTTCCAGATCCACACCGATCCCAACACCACCCTCAGAGGAACCCTCATCTACAGACCCCCGGACCCCGACCACAGTTCAGCGATTCCATCGCTGACTTCGTCAGCACACACGCCATCGCCTCCACGGACTACATCCTCCTCGGGGACCTGAACTTCCACCTCGAGAACAACAAGGACACCAACTCCACCACCCTGATCGACAACCTCGCCACCCTCGGACTCAGACAGCTCGTGACTACACCCACCCACGCCGCCGGCCACACGCTAGACTCCATCTTTTCCGCAAGCCCACACGTCTCCTTCAACCACACCTCCGCATCCCACTGGACTGACCACCACTGCATCCACTTCACCTACAGGAAGCCCACCACGCACCACCGCACCGAACAAATGCCTCGCCGCTGCTGGAGCAGAGTCACGGAAGACCAGCTAACCACAACCCTCGCCCTGAGCCCACCCGCCGAACCCTCCGACCCCGACACCGCCGCCCGCAACCTCAGACAGTGGATCGACGACTGCGCCAACACCCTCGCCCCGCTCAAGAATCCGCCCAACAGCCACACCAGCAAGAAAGCCACCTGGTTCACCGAAGACCTCCAGGCCTCCAAACGAACATGCCGAAAACTGGAGAAGATCTGGCTCCACGAACGGACAGCGGACAGCTACGCCGCCCACAAGAGCGCCACCCGCAATCACCATCACCTCATCAGATCCGCCAAAAGGGCCTCACTCAAAGACCGCCTAGACAACAACGCACACAACAGCAAAGAGCTCTTCAACATCGTGAAGGAACTCTCCAACCCCAGCTCCAACACCAACGACATCCAGCCGTCGCAAGACCTGTGCGACTCACTGGCCACCTCCTTCCACCGCAAAATCGCCGACATCCACGACAGCTTCAACATCAACGACGAGGACACCAGCGAGATCATGAACACCATCCACTCCGGTTCACCGCTAGACCCGTGCCCTCACCACATCTTCAACAAAGCCAGTACAGTCATCGCGCCCCATCTCCGGAAAATAATCAACATCTCCTTCGAGACAGCAACCTTCCCGGAAAGCTGGAAGCACGCCGAGATCACCGCCTTACTCAAGAAACCCAAGGCAGACCCCAAGGACCTCAAGAACTTCCGACCCATCTCTCTGCTCCCGTTCCCCGCGAAGGTCACCGAGAAAATCGTCAACAAACAACTGACCCGCTACCTCGAGGAGAACAACATCCTGGACCCTTCCCAGTCCGGCTTCCGCAGCAACCACAGCACCGAAACCGCCCTCATCGCCGCCACCGATGACATCAGGACCCTGCTAGACAACGGAGAAACAGCAGCCCTCATCCTCCTGGACCTATCAGCCGCTTTCGACACGGTCTGCCACCACACACTACGAACACGCCTTCACGACGCCGGGATCCAAGAGAAGGCCCTGGACTGGACCACATCCTTCCTTTCCGGCAGAACACAAAGCGTCCGCCTCGCCCCCTTCCGATCCAAGGCCACCAAGATCATCTGCGGCGTACCCCAAGGCTCCTCCCTCAGCCCAACGCTGTTCAACATCTACATGGCACCCCTCGCCCACGTCGCCCGACAGCACAACCTCAACATCATCTCCTACGCCGACGACACCCAGCTGATCCTCTCCCTCACCAAAGACCCTCACACCGCCAAAGCCCACCTCCACGAAGGAATGAAGGCCGCCGCCGAATGGATGAGGACCAGCCGCCTGAAGCTGAACTCGGACAAGACGGAGGTCCTCATCCTTGGTTCCAACCCTTCAGCCTGGGACGACTCCTGGTGGCCAACATCACTGGGAACAGCCCCGCCACCCACCGACCACGTACGCAACCTAGGGGTCATCCTCGACCCCACCCTCTCCATGACTAAGCAGGTCAACGCCGTTTCCTCATCCTGCTTCAACATCCTCCGAATGCTCCGCAGGATCTTCAAGTGGATCCCCACCGAAACAAGAAAAACAGTCACCCAGGCCCTCGTCACCAGCAGGCTGGACTACGGAAACGCCCTCTACGCAGGAACGACGGTTAAGCTCCTGAGACGGCTGCAACGCATCCAGAACGCCTCTGCACGTCTTATCCTCGACATCCCCCGATGCAGCCACATCACACCCCACCTGAGAGACCTGCACTGGCTCCCTGTCAACAAGAGGATAACCTTCAAGCTCCTCACCCACGCACACAAAGCACTCCACAACTCCGGACCAGCCTACCTCAACAGACGACTCAGCTTCTACACCCCCACCCGCCAGCTCCGCTCGACCAGCCTCGCCCTCGCCACAGTCCCCCGCATCCGGAAAACGACCGCCGGCGGCAGATCCTTCTCCCACCTCGCCGCCAAGACCTGGAACACCCTCCCCACCAACCTCCGACAGACCCAAGACCTACTGGCCTTCAGAAGACTCCTCAAGACCTGGCTCTTCGATCAGTAGCAGCACCACCCCCCTCTTCCCCCAGCGCCTTGAGACCCTCGCGGGTATGTAGTGCGCTTTATAAGTGACATGATTGATTGATTGATTGATTGATCAATAACACTGGAGAGATGGCCACGCTTTGAGAAGCGCTGAAAACAGTACTCAGAGGGCAACTAATCGCTAAGCAGTAAAGGAACTAGAGACCATCTATAAGCGCACAGGTGCCTCCAGGGTATGGCGCGCACAGCTCAAATGCTTGGACTTCGACAGAGTGGAATACACCCTCATGCGCCTTAAGCACAAATTTTACACTGGTGGCTAAGAGGCAACAAGAAAGCATAGGTAAGATAAGGAATGGGAGGGGGAGGAGTTCACAGAGGACAGACAAATAGCTGAGGTATTTCAAGAGTTTTACCAATCCCTATACTCTGACCAGAACCTCAATGATGACACTATCCCTTCATACTTAGATAAGGCCGAAATAACAAGGCTCTGCTTCGCACGAGCACAGAAACTAGAGGAGCCGAAGGAGTGATCTCGGCAATAGCTTGGCTGAAACTGATAAAATCCCCAGGCCCGGATAGCTTCTCACCTCTGTTTTTCAAAACACTCTGACACGTCCTTGCCCCAGGACTCACCAGACTATTTAATTCCTTCGCTGACACAAGGACAGTCACCTAGCGGATGCTCGACTCTTCCATGACGTTACTACCCAAGCCCAGAAAAGACAAAAAACTGTGTAGTTCATATAGACCCATCTCCCCCCAATATTGGTGCAAAACTCTTTACAACCATCCTAGCAACCAGAATTAACTTGTATATGCCCGGCCTGACAAAGCAGGCTTCATGCCTAACAGACACTGCAGGGACAATACCAAACGCATACCACATATCATCTATTTGGTCCATCAATCCAAAAGCGACACTCTCCTGCTAACAATAGACACAGAAAAACAACTGACAGGGTTCACTGGCCCTATCTAATTGCTACCCTGAAGTGCTTTGGATTTGGAGACAGATTCTGCCTCTGGGCCCAGGGTGTCTACAGCTCCCCACGGACCAGGGTGAAGGTGAATGGGGTCTCCTCGGATTTATTCCCTATATGAAGAGGAACACATCAGGGACGTCCACCATCACCACTCCTGTTTGCTGTCTACATGAAGCTAATCACACACATAATCAGGTCGGACCCTAATATTACACGGGTCGCATTCAGGGGCACACCGCATACCATCAGTTTATGTGCAGATTATGTGATTCTGACTCTCAACAATCCTATGTCCTCCCTGCCTTCCCTGGTGGTGGAGCTGCGGTAAAGAGTCAGAATATCGAGTTGGAAATGTCGACTTGCACTAACATCGAGTGCAGAATATCGAGATACAGAAATATCGACTGCAAGAATATCGTTGTGAAGAATATCGAGTTTAAGGTAAGAAATATTGTTTTAAAAATATCGAAGTCATTAATATCGTTTGCAAAAATATAGTTGTTAAAAATATAGTTTTTTTAGTTAGTGTTATGTATTTTAGTATGTATTTTAAATGTATGTGCTCTATTTTTTTGTCTAAGTATTACATTTGTTTTTTAATATATGTGTTACATTTTTAGAAGTTATTAATTTTATTTTAATTAAATTTTGAGTTTTAGTTCCGTAGCGGGTTGGGGGTTTATAGTGTAATAGAGTGGGAAGTAATTTTATTATAATACATTGAATATTAATTTTTATTTATTAGTATTTATTTAATTTAGATTTTATAGTGTTAATTGTGGGAATTAATTTATTATTAATTAATTAATAATTGGGTGTTCATTTTAATTGATTAATTAATTGGTAAATATGTTAATTGTGTCATTTTTTAGGGTGGGAAGTAATTTAATTATAACTACATTATTAATATTTTTTATTAAATAATATTTATTTATTTAATATTTAATATTGTTAATTGTGGGAATTAATTTATTATTAATTATTTAATAATTGGTTGTTAATTATTATTAATTAATTGGTAATTATGTTAACTGTGTTATTTTTTTAGGAGCGGGTTGGGGGTTGATAGGGGAGTAGGGTGGGAAGTAATTTAATTTTAACACATTTATCCGACCTTATGAAGTGGTGTCATCTCTGCCTCTCCTGGCTGGACATGGTGACGGCGGTAAAAATGACTATACTGCCCAAGATCCTGTACACGTTCCAAGCCCTCCGGTTTTCACCTCCCCTCCACCCCACAACTCCCTGCAAACACTGCAGCTGAAAATCAACAAATACATATGGGATGGGAAGAAGCCATGCATGTAAAGGCAACTCACCTATAGACCCACCGGAGAGGGTGGCCTGGGGATCCCTCACATTGCCCGATACTTCCAGGCCGCCCAACTCTAGTTCTTAGTGGAGCGGGGTAGAGCCTCTGCCGAAAAATACTGGTGCTTCATTGTTCAGGCTGTGGTCGGTACACACATTTGGTGTCAAGTGGGAAGCTGTAAGCATAAAGGCTGCTTATTTGATGCAGATGGAGTTATCCCCTGTAAGAGCCTGAAGAAAGACCACAATCTCAATGAAGGAGAGTATCCACTACTTTCAAATCAGGCACTCGGTGACAAACTCCTCTGTCAAATCCCACGCACATAGGCCACTGACACCCTTTGAGAAGCGCATCCTCCTTAAACACAGTGATAGGTGCCTATCATAGAACTATACACCCTCTTAGCCCTCCCCTACCACAAGACAAGAACGCAGGACCGAAGAAATGGGAAAGGGAACTAGAATGTACATTTACACTAAGGAGTGGGAAGATATCTACTATTTGGCAAAACACGCAGCCCACACCTTCATATTGGTATTTGACAACCACCCTGGTCCAAAAATAGAACCCGGAACAGAACCGTAAATGCTGGAGGGGCAGTAGGAATACAGGCACTCTATTACACTCACTATGGGATTGCCCAAAGCAGGTCCAGTACTGGGGAAAAGTGCTAGATGCTATGGACTCAGCCTTCGACACACAAATCCTACGCTTCACCCTGTTGGGCTTACCAAACCCCTTGACATATCCTCTGAAATCCATGCTAAGCCATCAGTTGGCCCTTCCTTACGGTGCAGCCCATCAGGCAGTTCTCTCACTCTGGGACACCAATTGGGTTTCAAAGCTCACAACATGGCTACAAAAAGGGGGGCGTTGCTTGCAGCCTGATGGAGGTGGACGCGTGAGCTTTGAGCTCCGCGCCGGCCCCGTGATTTATCCGACCTCGTGGCCGTCCTGCCCCCGGGGGCACCTGCTGAGGGACCTGGCAACAGCGAGAGTCTTCGTGGAGTGGATTGTGGCCCTCCCCGGACCGCGCTGCGCCGTATGACAGTAATGGAGACTGGAGAAGACGGCTGGCCGCGGGAGGACAAGATGGCGCTGACCTGAGGGTGGAAGGAATACGGCTGATCCCGTGACCTGGTTCGGCTGAGTGTGAGACCCGACTGCGGAGCGGCGAGTGTTTGCGCCTGTCCCGGTGCTTCGTGAGCCGCGGGCTGAGGAGGTGTATTCACGGAGTTCGTTGATGATCAAGGTGAGCCCTGCTCGCACTGGCTGGAGGAGGCGGGGCTGCCCGGGCTGAAAGACGGCGGCTGCGGCGGTCGTGTGCTGGAGAGGCCTGGATTACATGGACTGCCCCGCTTGCTGTACATGAGCAGGACCTGCTGGGACCCCCTTCGGGGGTTAGCGAAGGAACACAGAGACAGTCCTGGTATTGCAGCGCTTATCGCAGGTGAGAGCGACCGGCCGCGACTTACATGACTGCGAGCGGAGTCGGGCGGCCTACTGTAAAGTGAAGAGGGGCTGCTGCCTGAACGGCGCAAGAGACTGTGAGCTTCCATTGTACTATCCCGCATGCATGGAGAAGCAGTGGCCGGGTATTTCAATGCCTGTTGCCGGTCTGAATCTATGGATCACTGTCTAGTGCAGTGAGTTTCCTGAGTGAGCGCGAGAGGAGGAGGAGGAGGTCATTTTAGCGGCCACGGCTCTTGGGGCACCTCAGAGCCGGACCTTTTGCCGAGGGACGGAGTGGGACCCTTAATGGTAGGCTGCATTGAATCGGCGGCGGTAGTGGATGGTGGATTGAACGGGTGGCCTGCGCGATCCGCGCTTTGATTCTATTGGAGCCTATACCACTGGTGCTTAGAGGACCTTCTTGACTCAGATTTCATTTGGGATCCTCTGGGTCCTGTTGCCGGCCTGGGCGGAATGAACCCTGGAGTGGCCTGAACGCACCGCGGGTTACCGGCGATCTCCTGGGACGACTGGACTTCCTCCTGTCCTACATCTGACACATACTTGGATGACCTTGCAAGGTGGGGGTCTTGCTGCCTTTCTACTGGAGAGCGAGGCCGGGAGGCTCTGATGGTTCAGTGAGTGCGGACTCCCATAGAGTTTCCTACCACACCAATGGGACACTGGCGAGCGCTTCTTGTGGAGGAGGCGTCGTGGTGGGGAAGACATACACAGCTTTGAGGAGGCGCACCTGGTTTGAAGCGGCATTATGGGGAAGCCTAGGGGAAAGATACAGGCGGCGCAGCTGGAGCCAGGGGATGCGAGTCAGGAAGAGAAGCGCCCACTTTCTCCTGAGGGGCCTGGCGACGTAGGAGTACAGCAACAGCTGACCCGAATACTTCAGGCCATTACGGACACGCGGGAAGCCCTGCATCAGGATATTGCAATAGTTTCAGTGGGCTTGGGGTTGTTGAGAGCAGAGCATGCCAAATTGGCGGACAGAGTGGAGCAGACTGAGTCCTCCCTGGCGACCCTGGAACCAGCGCAGAAGTCCATTGCTGAACAGGTGGGCGACGTTAACCGAAGACTCCTGGTGTTGGAGAAAAGAGCTGAGGATGCCGAAGGGAGAAATAGGAGGAATAACATCCGAGTCCTGGGTCTTCTGGAGGGGATTGAAGGATCCAATATGGTCCAGTACTTGGAGGACTGGCTCCGCGATACAGTGGTGCCGGAAGGGCTGACGCAGTTCTACACGTTGGAGTGAGCGCATAGAGTCCCGGCCAGCCCTCTGGCGCCGGGTCGTCCCCCGAGGCCTGTGGTGGCCAGGCTCCTCCACTACAAGGATAGAGACCATCTTCTCCAGACGGCACGCACAGCGGGACCGTATACGGTCGGGAACAGTAAGGTCTCGATCTTTCCAGACTACACACTGGAGGTTCAGCGCCGCCGTGCGTCTTTCCTGGCTGTCAAGAGAGCTCTTCGTGATGAGGGGCTACAGTATTCACTGATGTTCCCGGCCCGCTTGCGGATTATTTTGGATGGAGCAACCCACTTTTGCGAGGATCCGTCGGAGGCATGGGATTGGCTGGAAACGTATAGAACCAGCAGGAAACCGGCTGGGACAGATGTGCCTGCTTTGCCTCCGAAACAGCTTCCACAGCGCCGGCGGAGATCGCGGCGGCGCACTGCTACTTTGAAGGTGCCAAGTGCTTCCCAGACTGAGAGGGACAGACAAGAGGCCCTAAAGGCGGTCTCGGACTTGCTCCGGGACCCTGCAAATGATTCGGAGGCTGGCACGGACACGAATGTCTCGGCTGCAGGCACAGACACGGACGACACCCAGGCCAGTAGTCTGCAGATGCCGTATGTTACACCAGGAACTGCAGATGATATTATTTGAAAGATCTCACTATGTTTCATTGCTTTGATTGCTTTGCAGGTTGTTATCGACCTATGGGCCTTATGGTATTGGTATTTTAAATGTCAGATTTTTTGGTGTGGTGGGGACTGGGGGCCGGGATTTGGTGGGAAGTTTAGTATTTATATAGATGTGGTGCCTCTCGGGGGCGGGTACGGTACGTGTACTGAGGGGCGTGGATGTGGGGTCTTGCGGTGTGCGCTGATCTCTGGTACTTGAAGGACTGTAACCACTGTTCCTCTGTAGTTGCCAGAGGGAAACTAGTTTGGTGTAGTTTGGATGGGGACTAATGTTCTAGTGCCTGTCCTGGGGTGGGGTTGTTGGCTTTGTTTCTTTTGTGATGTGGGAATGATGGGGGGGAAATGGCGTAACCTGTTGAGATTTGCTATGTGGAGTCCGTGTGGGTCGATGCCATGGGTTCGGTTTCTGATTTGAAGTGTTTGTCTTGGAATGTCAGGGGTATGCACACTATGGTACGAAGACATAAAATACATACCTATTTAGTTCGGAGGGGGGTCCACCTGGCTTTCCTACAAGAAACACATATAGCGCCAAAGGAAGAAGCGGCATTGCAGCGTAGATGGAGAGGACAGATATTCTGCACAACATATTCCGCCTTCGCGCGAGGGGTTTTAATATGGGTACGGGCGGGAGTTCCCTTCCAGCCCCTTCGTCAGCTCAGGGATCACGAGGGCCGGTATGTGCTGGTTGCGGGGAGGTTAAATGGTAGGGACGTAGTACTGGGCAGCATATATGCACCAAATACAGAACAAGCGGCATTCTTCGCACAAATGTCTGGGAAACTCGCTCGTTTTTAACTGGGTCGGTGCTCCTGGGTGGGGATTTTAATTTGATCACGGATGTCCAGTTGGATAGATCCCATCCTCCCTCTCGGAGGCGCCTACTCATGCTCTTTCAAGGGTCAGGAGGGACTGGCAGCATAGGTGGGGGCTGATAGATACCTGGAGAGCGTCGCACCCGACTGTCCGGGATTATTCTTTCTTTTCTGCCTTGCATGACCTCCATGTCCGCCTTGATGCGATGCTTTGCTCTCCTGACATACATGCTGTGGTACAGCATAGTGAATACCTGACTCGAACGTTATCAGACCATAATCCGCTGTTGATACGTGTGAATTTATTGCCCGAACGCCCCAAAATTCCGACTTGGAGATTGAACCCTGAATTTCTAGAGGATCACGCATTCTGCGACATGGTGGGCACTGGCATTACTGATTATTTTCATAGCAACACGGGCACTGCCTCATCGTTAATGGTGGAGTGGGATGCCTTTAGGAGTGTAATTCGGGGACAGTGTATAGCGTATAAGTTGGGGGTGCGCAGAGAATTACTGCAGGAGTTAGAGAGAGCGGACCAGAGGCTGCGGGAGGTTGAGAGGGAGAGGCCTGAGCGACCGGATCGCCAGCGTGACGTGATAGCAGCGAGGGAAGAGGTTGCGGTGCAGGTGGAGCGCTTGCGCTGCTTTGATTATAAAAAATATGCTGTATGGGCGCATGTGGAGCGCGATAAATCTGGGGCGTTGTTGGCGTGGCTAGCCAACCCAGCACGTAGAGGGACGGTCATACTAGAACTTCGAGCACCTGATGGGGAAGCCTGCTACACGCAGAAGGGGATTAATGACACGTTCTTCGATTATTATAATGCTTTATATCAAAGCAAAGTGACCCCAGACGAAGCGGTTATTCAGAAGTTTTTGGAGGGGCGGCTCTCCCTGTCTTAGATCATGACCAGGCGGAGCTGTTGGGTCAGGACATCACCCTGGGAGAGGTCCGAGGCGCGATTAAACATATGGCTCGGAAGAAAACCCCTGGAGTGGATGGCCTGCCGGTGGAGTTTTATAGCGCGTATGTAGACCTGTTGGCCCCTAGGTTGGTGACATTATATAATACTGCCAAGAAAGAGCGCCTTTTGCCTGCCACTACTAGAGAGGCGTTAATCATACCGTTGCTTAAACCAGGTAAACCTCCCCACGATAGAACAGCCATCGCCCGTTGTCAATGCTGACCACAGATTATAAGATTCTGAGCCGCATTCTAGCGACTCGCCTGCTCCCTTTTATGGTCCACTTAATACATGTGGACCAAGCGGGTTTTATACCCAAACGAAATACGGCTCAGAATGTTCGACGCCTTATTAATGTCCTGGAAGATGGCACATATTGTAAAGATACTGCTGCCATATTGGCGATAGATATTGAAAAGGCTTTTGACAGCTTAGAATGGCCATATTTGTTCTACGTCATGAGGCACTTCGGGTTGGGCGATGGTTTTGTGGAATGGACTTCACTGTTATATAAACAGGCTACAGCGAGGGTACGGACGGGGGTGGTGATTTCGGATACTTGTCCGGTAGGTCGCGGGATGCGGCAGGGTTGCCCTCTCTCTCCTCTGTTGTTTGCCCTGGCCATGGAGCCGCTTGCGGCACGGGCTAGGACGGGTTTGCATTATGCAGGGTAGAAAGTACAAGAGCAAATTCATCATATTGCATTGTACGCTGATGATCTCCTTTTATTTTTGGCGGACGCAGAGGATGCCCTCCGCGGTGTGAAGATGTTGTTGGACGACCTTAGTAAGATTGCCGGTTTGAGGGTAAATTGGACGAAGACTTGTTTATTTCCGGCGGTGAAACAGGCTGGTGGACGAGAATATACACAGGAGGTACGCTGGGAGCGACAGTGTCTGACGTATCTTGGCACTCGTATTTATCACACTCAAGCCGACTTATTGGAGGGTAATGTGGGCAGGGCCATTAGATCGCTTAAGGGGTGTATGGAGTTTTGGGGTACGCTCCCACTTTCGGTGGCTGGACGAGTGACCATTCTCAAAATGGTAGCACTACCCAGGCTGTTGTATTACTTCAGAACATTACCGGTTTGGGTTCCGGCGTCGGTTTTCAAGCAGCTTCAGTCGATGGTGGTTGGGTTTCTTTGGGCTGGAGGACGTCGGAGAGTAGCCCTTAATACACTAATGAGACCGCGATCGGAGGGGGGGCTGGCAGTTCCTGATTTCAAATCTTACTATCTGGCGGCACAACTGCAGTGGCTTACTCAGGCGGTGATGCGTGAGTTTCGCAGTGGTGGGGACGAGGTGGGATCTCAACGGATGAGGCAGATGATTTCTAAATTGCTTCTGCAGCTACCACTCCCAATCTCTTTGGTGACTCGTGAGATGGGGACGCTTAAGCTCTGCTGGAACAGGAGTCACAGGCGAGCACAAATAGTGCGCCCATATGCCCCTGAAATACCGCTGGCGGTAAGTAATGCTCTGCCGCATGGCGGCAACTGGGCGGCACTGGCATATTGGGCGGACAGGGGGTTGCTCACTGTAGGGGATCTGTATGACGATGGTACCATGATTCCGTATGAGGTATTACGAGACAGGCACGAGCTGGCCCGGGGGGGATTTCTTATTACACGCAGCGCTTGTAGCGGCCATCCAGAGGCATTGGAAGGGCAGACTTCAGGAGCCGCCCACTTCCATGGTTTGTCAGTATGTGGTGCTAGCTGCCGGCACCATCAAGGCAGTTACTTGCTTATATCGTCGAATGATGATTGAACGACTGACCCCACTGGTAACGCTCCGACAGCGGTGGGAAGTGGATCTGGGCGCCGAAATTCCTGAGAAGGTGTGGGAGGGGTTGCTGGAACGTACATGGAAGAGCACCCGGAATGCTTGTTTTCAATTGGTACACTTCTTCATTATCCATCGAGCGTACCTTACGCCTGAGAAGATTAATAAATATTTTAACGTGACTACGGCAATGTGTCCGCGTTGTAGAGTCGTAGGGGCAGACTTCTGCCACATGATGTGGAATTGCCCTCACCTAGGTACATACTGGGAAGAAGTGGTTGCCCTCCTGCATGCTATTACAGATAGAAATATAGAACCAACGATAGGTCTCTGTTTGTTGCACTGGTTTCCCCATACTGCTAAAACCAAAGTAACCAGTAAATTTATAGACCTGGAGCTTGTATTGGCAAAAAGAGAAATAACAACCCACTGGAAAGCCCCGAGGGGCCCTAGTTTTCAGAGATGGCGAGCTGAATTTCTTAAATGGGCAGCATGTGAGGGGACCGCGCATCTGCAAATGGCAGCCCGAACAAACAATGATAAGGGGTTGGAACAGGCGAGGGCCTGGGAGGCGCTAGTACAATTACTGACTACACCACACAATGACACTGACGACGGCATAGACACGCCGGGATCAGAGACTCCCCCCCGAGAACCTGCCCTTCTTTAGGAAGATGACTCCAGTGTTTGCTATTGTGCTTTTACCCCTGACAGCATGAACTGGTTTCTCAGGTCACCGTGATAGACGCAATTACCGTGGACAAAATTTTGACTTGCGGATAAAATTATTGTTGAACTATTGTTACGCCATTAGGAGGTAGGGAGGGATAAGTGGGTGGGTTTAGGGTTGCATTGCAAGTTATTTGATACAGTAAACTATTGATACTCATTACTGCTCGGGGAAAATGGAACAGATATTTTTGTGGGGAACTCGAATGATGTTATGATGCCGTGGGGCTTATCACGTATGATTTGAATACTGTTTTATGTCCCAACTATTGGCTAAGCGGAAGAGGGGAAGGTTCCTCAGTAATGGGTGCTTTACTGAAATGGGATATACAATCTGTAAACAGATATGCTATTTATTGCATGTATTGGTTTGGTTTATTGAAAAATACATAAAATATTTTTTTTAAAACATGGCTACAAAAATGACAGGTTATACTGGTAATTGAAAAGCTGCCATTTGCAAGAAAGCTTAAGCTGGACAACTAGCGATAACTGTGTGCTCCCTTCATAAAGGTCTTATCAGCAGAATTTAAAGAATTGACCTGCCCCAAATATCTTAAATTGCTACATCTAATTCTTGATCCCCCAGGCATTTTGATGGCCACAAACTAATGCCCACAATCCGGGATCGAGATACAGACCCAAGTAACTCATACTTACGGCCATGCGAGAAATAATGTAGTGGCCGTTATTTACTTTATGAAACCTTAAAAGTGTGAGTAGGGCCAGGTTGACCTGGTGGGGGTTGTGGTGCTTAGTGTTTTTTTTTTCCTGGTCTCACCAATCTTGCGTGCCGCCGGCCTCCGGGTTGTGGGCAACAGTGCTGTGTATTGATTATGTGACTGTTGTTACCTGGAAAACGAACAAAAAGAATTGATCCCCCAAAAAATGAATCTTACACATACCTTTTAGTAAATTTTAATGTGTATTAAATTTAAAAAAAAAATCTACAGTAGGTTGTGTAGTGTTCTCCCCCGCCTGAGTACTCGCCAATGACTACGCCACACACGGAGCTTGGTATTACATGTCTTTATTCGTGTGGGTGTAACTGCGAACTCAACATTCCTACATTCACTTCACGACGCTCCAACACTTACATCACAGTTCTATGGAGTCAATCCGGAGCCAAAAGGGTTCAGTCATTGCTAACTCACACAACGCTACATCTCCCCCTCTGTTATATCAAAATTATATATTGTTTTACAAATATATATACAATCGGAGCTCTTTGATGAGTCTTTGTGGTGCTCTGATTACATGTCCCGATTATGGGGTCGATTCCGAACTCGGCCGGAAGCGCACCTAACACCATTCGTCCGGAAAAAATACAAGCCGAACGCGTGTTTCCCGACCGATTCGAACAGTCGTCCGAACGAGCAAGTACGATGCGCATTACTGCTCAGATTCCGACCGAGCCGTACGTACCCATTCCAGCTCCTGTTCCCCGCCCGAGCCGGATCCGTAAACGCCGATTCGAGTCGCACGGAAGTAAATATACAGCACCTTCCGGCTGGACTAGTACGATGCGCACTCCGTACGCGCCGAACCCGTCGCTACGTCCGGCACGTCAGAGCATCCGGGAGAGCTGCACATAAGCTCCGATTTGCGCCACAAGACGATCCACGGCTACGAGACGAACAAGCCAGCGACGAGTATGAGTCGAAGCCACGAGAAACCCGAACGAGACGACCCAACCATGAATCCCATCGCGCAGGTCCTACCAATACTCTACATCTATTACCAGAACCGGTACGGACGCGTACGGCGCAGACGGTAAGTCAGACACCCACTACACAAACAAACGACACGTACCCGACATATGTCACACACACATAGGGATGCAGAAATGACGTACACTAGCAACAGCCGAACCATAGGGGCGGGATGGCTATCACCAATGCCATACACACCCATAGGGGCCTGATGGCTACCACTACCACCACCCCTACTCATGTGGGCCTGGATGCCTGTCACTACTACCATCCCCACTCATAGGGGGATGGATGCCTACCACTACCACTACCCCTACTCATGGGGGGCTGGATGCCTACCACTACCACCACCCCTACTCATGGGGGCCTGGATGCCTACCACTACCACCACCCCTACTCATGTGGGCCTGGATGCCTGTCACTACTACCATCCCCACTCATAGGGGGATGGATGCCTACCACTACCACCACCCCTACTCGTGTGGGCCTGGATGCCTATCACTACTACCATCCCCACTCATAGGGGGATGGATGCCTACCACTACTACCACCCCTACTCATGGGGGCCTGGATGCCTACCACTACCACCACCCCTACTCATGTGGGCCTGGATGCCTGTCACTACTACCATCCCCACTCATAGGGGGATGGATGCCTACCACTACCACCACCCCTACTCATGTGGGCCTGGATGCCTGTCACTACTACCATCCCCACTCATAGGGGGATGGATGCCTACCACTACCACCATCCCTACTCATGTGGGCCTGGATGCCTGTCACTACTACCATCCCCACTCATAGGGGGATGGATGCCTACCACTACCACCACCCCTACTCATGGGGGCCTGGATGCCTACCACTACCACCACCCCATCTCATGTGGGCCTGGATGCCTGTCACTACTACCATCCCCACTCATAGGGGGATGGATGCCTACCACTACCACCACCCCTACTCATGTGGGCCTGGATGCCTGTCACTACTACCATCCCCACTCATAGGGGGATGGATGCCTACCACTACCACCACCCCTACTCATGGGGGCCTGGATGCCTACCACTACCACCACCCCTACTCATGTGGGCCTGGATGCCTGTCACTACTACCATCCCCACTCATAGGGGGATGGATGCCTACCACTACCACCACCCCTACTCATGTGAGCCTGGATGCCTGTCACTACTACCATCCCCACTCATAGGGGGATGGATGCCTACCACTACCACCACCCCTACTCATGGGGGCCTGGATGCCTACCACTACCACCACCCCTACTCATGTGGGCCTGGATGCCTGTCACTACTACCATCCCCACTCATAGGGGGATGGATGCCTACCACTACCACCACCCCTACTCATGTGGGCCTGGATGCCTGTCACTACTACCATCCCCACTCATAGGGGGATGGATGCCTACCACTACCACCACCCCTACTCATGGGGGCCTGGATGCCTACCACTACCACCACCCCTACTCATGTGGGCCTGGATGCCTGTCACTACTACCATCCCACTCATAGGGGGATGGATGCCTACCACTACCACCACCCCTACTCATGTGGGCCTGGATGCCTGTCACTACTACCATCCCCACTCATAGGGGGATGGATGCCTACCACTACCACCACCCCTACTCATGGGGGCCTGGATGCCTACCACTACTACCATCCCCACTCATAGGGGGATGGATGCCTACCACTACCACCACCCCTACTCATGTGGGCCTGGATGCCTGTCACTACTACCATCCCCACTCATAGGGGGATGGATGCCTACCACTACCACCACCCCTACTCATGGGGGCCTGGATGCCTACCACTACCACCACCCCTACTCATGTGGGCCTGGATGCCTGTCACTACTACCATCCCCACTCATAGGGGGATGGATGCCTACCACTACCACCATCCCTACTCATGTGGGCCTAGATGCCTGTCACTACTACCATCCCCACTCATAGGGGGATGGATGCCTACCACTACCACCACCCCTACTCATGGGGGATGGATGCCTACCACTACCACCACCCCTACTCATGTGGGCCTGGATGCCTGTCACTACTACCATCCCCACTCATAGGGGGATGGATGCCTACCACTACCACCACCCCTACTCATGGGGGCCTGGATGCCTACCACTACCACCACCCCATCTCATGTGGGCCTGGATGCCTGTCACTACTACCATCCCCACTCATAGGGGGATGGATGCCTACCACTACCACTACCCCTACTCATGGGGGGCTGGATGCCTACCACTACCACCACCCCTACTCATGTGGGCCTGGATGCCTGTCACTACTACCATCCCCACTCATTGGGGGATGGATGCCTACCACTACCACCACCCCTACTCATGTGTGCCTGGATGCCTACCACTACTACCATCCCCACTCATAGGACGGGTAATGCATGACACAACCAGCATACTCCAACATAATGAATGTCAGCAAAAGACATCCCCCCAACATCATGACAAGAGTGTGTAGTCTGTGTCAAATGCCCACAACACTGAACATGACATTGAACATACAATGTGACCCCCTATCACATGTGTCACACATAAATGTGTGTGGCCTCCACAATGCAAGCAGACCATGACCACTGTGGGAATGGGGTCTAAACCCCCATCATCACAGTGACCAAAAGGTAAGTGTGGGGTCCATAGCTGAAGCACAGTTTTGAACATTGTGGCAATGGGGTCTAAACCCCCATCATCACAGTGACCAAAAGGTAAATGTGGGGTCCATAGCTGAAGCACAGTTTTGACCATTGTAGCAATGGGGTCTAAACCCCCATCATCACAGTGACCAAAAGGTAAGTGTGGGGTCCATAGCTGAAGCACAGTTTTGACCATTGTGGCAATGGGGTCTAAACCCCCATCATCACAGTGACCAAAAGGTAAGTGTTGTCATGGAAAAAGCTGCAACTGCCAAACAGCATGGATGATTCCTGGTCACACAACAACAAACACATCAGTGGCAAAGTAGTGGTTGTGTCCCATAGCAACATAGATTGGGTGAGGCAAACAGTGCAGTGCAAATAAAACATACCTTTGGCCATGTGCAGACAAACATCACCCATGGGGGCTGACATTGTCTCCATTTATCAATTACACAATGCCAGAAGTGACCATCATAATGCAGACCCACATATCTGCACTAATGGACACACAAATGTAGATATCCTGTGGAGACTGTAGATGTGAGGTGAACAAATACCATACCATGGCAGCAATGGGACATACAAACCATGATTATTGTGCTGACTGATGACCTAGGAGTCCCAGGGACAGCAGGGGAAATCCTCCAAACAACATACAGCCAATGGCACACTAAAGATATGCCAATGCAGTGGTGCAGATGCACAAACACAAACAGGCAGCCTCACACTGCATATCAAACACAACAGGTGATGGGGGTGTGCCAGTGTCCCCAGGCAACCACACAACACATGAGGAGGCCTGAATTCCAATTACACAGATGTGTATACAGTGCCATACAAAAGTAACTCATGGATCAGATTCCCTATGTGGGCAATCAGGCATTGTTCGATGAGAGGGAGCCCAAATTACACATGTCACACAAGCTTGTAGGAACAGCAACTAACACAGCAAGAGACAGACCCACCACAGCACTACCCCCAGGGACCCCACATTGTGGTGACACTAGCCTGCATGATAATCCCACTGTGATGACAAAGGTGGATGTCGTTCACACTGTGAACCACAGCCATGTGTCCTGAGCAACAAACTACCATCACACCTACACAAGCACAAATCAATCAGCACGGCCTGTCAGCCAAGGCCAATATGGAGGTAGGGGTCTAGCCGTGCAACAACTCACATGTGCACACACTCAACACCACACACCTTGATCTCCACCAATGTGCAGCAGTGAAGCTCACATGGACTGGTGACATTGCACATGCACCCATGACAATCCCAGGGGTGGTGGTGGGAACTAAGGTGCAGAAACCCATCACACATGGCCAGTCAACAAGACTCGTGAATGTCTGACACACTGCACAGTACGCGGTACATGGGCATGACGTGAAATCTACCCCAATCAATGGGATCCTGGCCACAGTCACACACCAATGAAGAAGCCAAGGTGACCCACAAAGAACACATGTAGACAACTTCCAACATTGCAGCTCTGACCCTGAGCAGTGGCAGCAGTCACACACACAACGTGTCACAATCACTGAAAGCTACCACAAACTGAAAATTACATGACTTGTGTAACCAACAAGTGCCAAGGGGAATCCTGACTGTGTCCCATCTGCGTTTGCCCACATCCCCAGCCCTGACAACAAAGACAACTAGGGATGACAACCTGATGAACATTAGTTTGCCATGCACCCACATCCCGGAGAAACCAGGTCCAAGATGCTGGATGAACACAGGACAACGCAGCAAGCATCACAAACAGGAACATCTGTAGGGACACAGCCTGTGTAGGAAAAGGGAAGGGAACACACACAGACATGCTTACACAACACACAAGACGGGCCCAGGCAATGTCACGGGATTACACACTGCCATGAGGGCACTCCACTCCTGTGGAAGGTCCGCTGTGCCAAACCTTGTCTGTGCACGACTCAAACATGTCAGCAGAACACTCGGTCAGTGAGTCAACAACTACAACACACTGAAGGCTCTGCTCACATCAGCCTGGGTACGGGAGTGTCACGTCAGTCATCTGCATACACCCAAAACACGTGTCAAGCAAGTTGCACTGTATACACAGATGAGTCCTTCAACATTGATGTGGTAAACTGCATGTCCAGTGGAGATGGGCACACAGTCAGGGAAATAGAAACATTGAACAGTTTACGCCCACCAGATGTGCATCAGTGTAAGCCGCAGATGTTAATTTACAAATGCAAAACGTACATCCCTGTGTCAAATGCTGAACATTACACCCTCAGACTGCAGCAAAGGAGGCTATAGATCCAGACTAGATTAGGACACATATCCCATGGACCACATGGAGTCCATCACAGCAACACTTCATTTTCCTGATCTGAACACTATTACAACTGCAAATGCATGATGATACTCATCTACATCATGTACATCAAAAGAAAAACCACAAGTAAACAAAAAGAGGCTTTATTCAGCAAATGTGAAACTAAAATTTGAAGTCCAAAAGAAACTAAGGCCAATGGCCAGTCCACATACACAGTCCGAACAGGGTGATATGTGACAACTTGTCACCCATTGCTTGCCTGCACTGGTACGGACAGGGGACATCCCCTCGGAGGGGCATACAAGGGGCAGGCCAGGCACCGCAGGGACAGGATCAGGGGATGCCAGAAGGAGGCAGTGAAGGGGTGGTGGGTGCAGGAGTGTCACCGGCAACTGCAGTGGAGGTGTCTGACTCAGTGGGGGCCGGCACCACTGTAGGGCACAAGTCAGATGGTGTGGGTGCTGCAACCACTGCAGTGGGCCGGTCAGATGGAGTGGACTGGGTCCCCACTGCAGTGCCCAAGTCAGACGGGGTGGTTGTGGACTCCACTGCAGTGCATAACTCCAAGGGAGTGGAAGGGGGGCAGATGAGGTGGGCAGGACAGAGGGTGGGGACCCGGTCTCCACACCAGTGGCACAAACAGGCAGAGCGTCTGGGTTGGGGGTGGAAGAGCAAGTGGTAGGGGGAGGGCCTAAGCAGTTTGGGGATGCGGTATTGGTGTGTGGGGGAACCTGGGGCAGGGTGTGGCGGGGGAACCTGTGGAGTGGTGGCCTGGGGGATGGAGGAGAGAGACTGTGTGGTGGAGCTGCCTGGTGGTGGTGGTGGGGTCTTGCCCTTCCTGGTCCGGGGGACTTTCTAATGGGGTCCTCAGTCTGCCTGTGCCTGGGGAGGGTGTCCGGGTGTGAGGGGCACTCCCTCTGTGTGTGGTGGTCACCTCTTCCGCCTGGACGTTGTGTCAGATGGATCTGTGGGGAAGAGGCCAAGCTCACAGAGGAAGAGCTTCTGGGAGGGGGGTTGCAGGTGAGGCAAGGGAAGGGGTTTTGGAGGGAGAGGTATCTGAGGACTGCGGAGTGCTCGTGGATGCGTGTGTGTGTGTCTGGGCCCCATCCCCTGTGAGTGAGGTATCAGTCCCCTGACTGTGCGTGCGTGTGCGTCTGGATTTTGGCTTGTGTGTCTGTGTGCTGCTTGTGTCTGTGCTGGTGCGTGCCGGTGCCGTGTGTGTGTGCTTGGGACAGGTAGGGTGCTGGGGATTGTGGATGGGGCAGAGGTAGGAGGGGTGAGGGACTGTTGCAGGAGGGACACTGCTGCCGTCAGTGAGGAGGCCATGGACTGATTGGTCCGATGTAGGGCAGACATGCCAGATGACATGCCCTCCATGAATGACACCAGTTGTGTCAACAGACCCGTGTGTGCATGGAGGACACTCAGCATTGATGTCTGCCCTACATGGATCTGTTTCAGCAACGTCCACAGACTCCACACTCAGGGCAGCAGGGGGACAGAGGCAGGGGTGCGGTGCCTGGCATGAAGGAGACACGCTCCCCTACACGGGAGCCTCCACGGACATGTGGGATGGGAGCAGATGGGAGGGTGGAGATGGTGGTGGTGGCGGGGACAGACTTGCTTGATTTTGCCTCTGGTCTGCTGACACCCGCCTCCACAAGGGAGTCCTCACTGGAAGTGCTGTGTTCCTCAGCCGAGGTGGTCGTAGCTGAGGTCTCCTCAGTGTGGCTCCCTCACCCTCCGTGCCACTGGGTCCCTCGGTCTCCCATGCAGTGGACCCAGTCTGGCTCTGCCGCTCCTCTTGGTCCATGGAGCTGTCTCCTCCTGTGGCCGTGGATGTATCTGCAAACAATCAGGATAAACAGAGCAACATTAGTCACCTGTACTGACCACACACACCACAGTAAGTACAGCACATCACAGAGCAAGCCCTGCCATCATTTGCTAGACATTGCAATAAGTGCTGACACTGATTTGAAGAAGCCCATTGTCTGCCTGACAGTCATTCATGCCACACATATCCTACCTGTCCATGCACCCATCTGTCTGGTGCCTGTTGTATGCGACTAATCATATGTGCACACATGCACCACATCCACAGTTGTTGGACATCCAAGAGAACATATGGAAATGTGTCACTCCAAACACATGCCATCTCCTGCCACTGACTCAGTACACGTGTCAGGAAAAGTGATGGGCAGAGTCTCTGTCGATATGCGGGTTTTGCTTCCATCACCAGACACAATGATGTCCTCATGTCCTGATAGACAATGCGACAATGGTGTCATATCACACTACTGCTGGATCACCCTTTGCGAGTTGAATGTCATGGCACAGGCCTGTCTGGCAAGTCAGTCATAACTGTCTCCTGTCACAGGGGCAGTGCATACACACAACACCAGTCTACACTGTGTCACAATAATGGACGTTTTGGGAATGCAAGCCCTGTAGCTGACAGGTGCACATGTGCACCCCTGGCCAGCCACATCATGAGGACTAAGATGATCCCACGTCAATCAAATGAGACATTTGAGTGACTGCAAACACAAATCCATACACATGAGCACTTCACCGTCTGATGAGAATGAACCAAAGCTGCCTGCACCTCAATGTTTCATACACCATTGTGCACAGTCAAGGGATCAGAGACCTATGCATTAACCAATGTGCAGATCCTATAGTCACAACTCAGATGGCTGGCCACCCCAAATTGTTAAACACTCCAGGAGTCCAAAAGCAAGGCCACACCACGGTGACACAGAGGCATACACCTGAGTGCACTCTTCACAATGCCCAATATGTATGCTGACACACGGGAGTGGGAGAACAGAGTGCCTTCGATGTACGGAGTAGGCATTACAGTCCTGGTCCATGTGCAACATGGTATTACCCTGAACACTAGGCAGGTGGCTATGCATGTGTCACACACATGATGTACATACTTCTGAGGCTCCTACCTTGGTCTCTGCTGCAGCATGGGTGTGTGGCACATACCCCAGACATGTGGTGAGTCAGAGCAGCAATTGGAACACATATTAAAGCCATACCCAGAGTACATGTCAGATCACAGGCATTGTGTGAGCAATTGTACCACCCATGCAGCCCACAACAAAGTTCCTGTAACTGATGCTGTCCCCAACTTGAACCACAGGTAACTGCAAGTACACAGTACCCAAGTGACCTAAGTCACAGACTGTAAGGGCCACACCTGTGTATCAGATGAGGAGGGGGCATGACACAAGTGAGGGACATGAGTCCAGGACGACAAGACAGTTGTACTGTGGAAGTGGAACCAGGCTAAAGGAGTGCATAGAGCATGTTAGTCATAGTACACAGTAAAGGCTAGCACTTACCCCCTCCTTGCTGCTGTCTGGCCTTCAGCTGCCCATCCAGGTCAGGGAAGACCACCGCCAGAATCCAGAGCATGTGGGGGGTCAGGGTCCGGTGTCCGCCCCTCCTGCGAGGAGGCGACAGCTTCAGCTGGACCCTTGCGATCCTCCGGGTCCAGCCATGAAGGTCCTGCCACCTCTTCTGGCAGTTGCGGATCCTGTAGACCCCCACAGATCGTACTGCCCAGACGATGGTCAGCCAGATCTCCTGCTTCTGGTGGGCATCAACCTGTGAGGATGACAAAGTGAAAAGGCCATTACTACACATGCAACATATCCGTGAATCACACAGTTGGATATACATGTCTCAATCACAGGGGCATGTGATGTACACAGGTAGTGCAACTATGGCTATGAACAGTTGTCCAGCAGTTACTAAATGGTATCATTGCCTGGGAAGTCAAACCTTGTTGGAATGCACTGTTACTGCACTATACCTGTTCAGTGCATGTAACTACACACTTTGGGGGGTGACAACTACTCAGTGAGCATGCTAGCCACTGGTGTACACACTGTGTCTTGCTAGTCAGACAACATGCACAATTAGTAAGGTAGTGGACAGCACACTCACCTGCTCCCCTGGTTTCCCATACAGCTTGCTGTACTGTGGAAGGAGGCTGTCCAGCAGGGCCTTGTTCTCCTCAGTGCTGAAGGCTATCCACAGTACGTGCCATTGCAGTAGCCAGAGGATGCAGAGACAGCAGCAGTGGTGGTGGCAGATGTCGTCCTGGAGCATGTAGTGCAGGCAAGTGAGCTCTCAGGGGAACAGCCAGCATTATATGTGTGCTGCAGAGGCAGATACTGTCCCATGTGTCCAAAGTGATAGGTCCAAGTCGTTTGCATCTTCTGAATCTGGCCAATCCATGGAATTGCACCACTTATACACTCCCACAGCATCCTTCAAAAGTTCAACTTCATGACACCCATGAATTTGCAACATTGTTGTGGGTGGCCAACTGAATTCACTGCATCCGACTCGTAAAAGCTTCGAAAACGCGTCCGTTACCATGTCAGTCCATAGCCAATGCGTGCGCACCGATCGGACCATTGCTGTACGACGCGTATTACGTCACACAACACGCATCCGTCAACATCATATGCAATGGCCAATGCGTGCGCACCGATCGGTCCATTGCTGTACAACGCGTATTTCGAAACACAACACGCATCCGTCCACATCATATGCAATGGCCAATGCGTGCGCACCGATCGGTCCATTGCTGTACAACGCGTATTTCGAAACACAACACGCATCCGTCCACATCATATGCAATGGCCAATGCGTGCGCACCGATCGGTCCATTGCTGTACGACGCGTATTTCGGAGCACAACACGCATCCGTCCACATCATATGCAATGGCCAATGCGTGCGCACCGATCAGTCCATTGCTGTACGACGCGTATTTCGGAGCACAACACGCATCCGTCCACATCATATGCAATGGCCAATGCGTGCGCACCGATCGGTCCATTGCTGTACGACGCGTATTTCGGAGCTCAACACGCATCCGTCCACATCATATGCAATGGCCAATGCGTGCGCACCGATCGGTCCATTGCTCTACGACGCGTATTTCGGAGCACAACACGCATCCGTCCACATCATATGCAATGGCCAATGCGTGCGCACGGATCGGTCCATTGCTGTACGACGCGTCCCTATACAAGTCACTCGCATATGTCACCATGGTTGTCACTGGTGAACGTATGCCAGCCACAATTACTTGCCAGGGACTCAGGGGCACACCTACAACACCACAGCCTGTCCACACTGTATCCTAAGGCATGTAAGGCTGCATTACCTGTGTGTGTATGGGGGTCAACATGTGGTTTGTTGGGTGGCACTTGGGGGCAGCCACTCCCAGGCTGTGCACGTGTTCATGGGGACAGAATCCTTTGTGTGTTGTGCACATGACCACTGTGATGTGCAACTGTTCAGTTCAGAGCATGTGGCATGGTCACATTTCCAGGTTGTGTCTGTGTATGTTATGTCACATACACCCTGAGTCCCATGTGGGATGGTATGTACGTCACAGGGTGACCCAGTGCCACAATTGTGATGGCCCTCCACAGTCTGTGTGCATGTTGTGTTTCAGATGTCTCTGATTCCATGTGCACAATGGGAGACAGTCTCCACATCCACGTTGTTTGTGCATCGACTTTGATGTTGTGCGTGTGTGTGTCACAGACGTCCATGTCTGTCCTGCAGAGGCAACAGGGACCACTACCTGTGGGAGTCATGGTTGTTTTGCTGACGTGTACATGATACGCCATGTCATGCCAGTGTCCATGTGGCAATACAGGGTCCCTGGGAATCTACCTGTCAAAGAGCTGTGATGCCTGGGGCACATCTGTCCTCACTTGTCACTGTGGTGTGTGTTTGGAACGTGACAGCAGTACATGGGTACTGTGACACAGCCTAATGATTTCCCGTAGCACAACATGGAACTTGTTGTCAACACATGTTGAACTGAGATGTTAGATGTTGGCGCCATATATGTCCATACAGAATGGCACGCACATCAAGTACTTGTGTCTCGTAATGATGAATCATGTGATATTGAGTATGGTCAATGCCACATATGTGGGGTGACTGACAATCTTTCTTTGTTCACCTATGCACTGCAGGGCACCAGCTGTCCATAGACCATTCCCTGACCTTGCAACCATGGTTGAACGTGACTGCATCCGACGGTACCGCTTCAACATGCCGCTGATTGAGGAATTGGCGGTGCGGTTGGCCCCACATTTGCAACCTGGACGGCCATACCCTACAGCGCTGACCCCCAAGGTGAAGGTGATGGCAGCCCTACACTTCTTTGCCACCGGTACCTTTCAACACACTGTGGCGTCTGCTGGTGGGATGTCACAGACCATGTTCAGCCGTGTGCTACGCGATGTTTTGGAGGCGATGTTGAGATACCTGAACCAGTACATCTATTTCCCTAAACGTCAACAACTCACTGACGTCAAGAGTGACTTCTATGCCCTGGGGAGGATGCCACATGTCATCGGCTCCATTGATGGGACACATGTGGCTTTGGTACCACCACAGGCACATGAGCAGGCATACAGGAACAGGAAACATTACCATTCTATCAATGCTCTGGTGGTATGTCTTGCAGATATGAGCATCTCACATGTGTGTGCACGTTTCCCCGGTTCTGCACACGATGCCTACGTAATGAGGAGTAGTCGCATCCCGAGGATGATGTCACAGATGCAATCAATCAATCAATCATGTCACTTATAAAGCGCACTACATACCCGCGAGGGTCTCAAGGCGCTGGGGGAAGAAGGGGGTGGTGCTGCTACTGATCGAAGAGCCAGGTCTTGAGGAGTCTTCTGAAGGCCAGTAGGTCTTGGGTCTGTCGGAGGTTGGTGGGGAGGGTGTTCCAGGTCTTGGCGGCGAGGTGGGAGAAGGATCTGCCGCCGGCGGTCGTTTTCCGGATGCGGGGGACTGTGGCGAGGGCGAGGCTGGTCGAGCGGAGCTGGCGGGTGGGGGTGTAGAAGCTGAGTCGTCTGTTGAGGTAGGCTGGTCCGGAGTTGTGGAGTGCTTTGTGTGCGTGGGTGAGGAGCTTGAAGGTTATCCTCTTGTTGACAGGGAGCCAGTGCAGGTCTCTCAGGTGGGGTGTGATGTGGCTGCGTCGGGGGATGTCGAGGATAAGACGTGCAGAGGCGTTCTGGATGCGTTGCAGCCGTCTCAGGAGCTTAGCCGTCGTTCCTGCGTAGAGGGCGTTTCCGTAGTCCAGCCTGCTGGTGACGAGGGCCTGGGTGACTGTTTTTCTTGTTTCGGTGGGGATCCACTTGAAGATCCTGCGGAGCATTCGGAGGATGTTGAAGCAGGATGAGGAAACGGCGTTGACCTGCTTAGTCATGGAGAGGGTGGGGTCGAGGATGACCCCTAGGTTGCGTACGTGGTCGGTGGGTGGCGGGGCTGTTCCCAGTGATGTTGGCCACCAGGAGTCGTCCCAGGCTGAAGGGTTGGAACCAAGGATGAGGACCTCCGTCTTGTCCGAGTTCAGCTTCAGGCGGCTGGTCCTCATCCATTCGGCGACGGCCTTCATTCCTTCGTGGAGGTGGGCTTTGGCGGTGTGAGGGTCTTTGGTGAGGGAGAGGATCAGCTGGGTGTCGTCGGCGTAGGAGATGATGTTGAGGTTGTGCTGTCGGGCGACGTGGGCGAGGGGTGCCATGTAGATGTTGAACAGCGTTGGGCTGAGGGAGGAGCCTTGGGGTACGCCGCAGATGATCTTGGTGGCCTTGGATCGGAAGGGGGCGAGGCGGACGCTTTGTGTTCTGCCGGAAAGGAAGGATGTGGTCCAGTCCAGGGCCTTCTCTTGGATCCCGGCGTCGTGAAGGCGTGTTCGTAGTGTGTGGTGGCAGACCGTGTCGAAGGCGGCTGATAGGTCCAGGAGGATGAGGGCTGCTGTTTCTCCGTTGTCTAGCAGGGTCCTGATGTCATCGGTGGCGGCGATGAGGGGCGGTTTCGGTGCTGTGGTTGCTGCGGAAGCCGGACTGGGAAGGGTCCAGGATGTTGTTCTCCTCGAGGTAGCGGGTCAGTTGTTTGTTGACGATTTTCTCGGTGACCTTCGCGGGGAATGGGAGCAGAGAGATGGGTCGGAAGTTCTTGAGGTCCTTGGGGTCTGCCTTGGGTTTCTTGAGTAAGGCGGTGATCTCGGCGTGCTTCCAGCTTTCCGGGAAGGTTGCTGTCTCAAAGGAGATGTTGATTATTTTCCGGAGATGGGGCGCGATGGCTGTACTGGCTTTGTTGAAGATGTGGTGAGGGCACGGGTCTAGCGGTGAACCGGAGTGGATGGTGTTCATGATCTCGCTGGTGTCCTCGTCGTTGATGTTGGTCCAGGAGAGCAGGCGGTTGGTGGTTGTGGGGGCAGTGGTCTCGGTGGTTGCCGGGGCGGTCGTGGTGTTGAAGCTGTCGTGGATGTCGGCGATTTTGCGGTGGAAGAAGGTGGCCAGTGAGTCGCACAGGTCTCGCGACGGCTGGATGTCGTTGGTGTTGGAGCTGGGGTTGGAGAGTTCCTTCACGATGTTGAAGAGCTCTTTGCTGTTGTGTGCGTTGTTGTCTAGGCGGTCTTTGAGTGAGGCCCTTTTGACGGATCTGATGAGGTGATGGTGACTGCGGGTGGCGCTCTTGTGGGCGGCGTAGCTGTCTGCTGTCCGTTCGTGGAGCCAGATCTTCTCCAGTTTTCGGCATGTTCGTTTGGAGGCCTGGAGGTCTTCGGTGAACCAGGTGGCTTTCTTGCTGGTGTGGCTGTTGGGCGGATTCTTGAGCGGGGCGAGGGTGTTGGCGCAGTCGTCGATCCACTGTCTGAGGTTGCGGGCGGCGGTGTCGGGGTCGGAGGGTTCGGCGGGTGGGCTCAGGGCGAGGGTTGTGGTTAGCTGGTCTTCCGTGACTCTGCTCCAGCAGCGGCGAGGCATTTGTTCGGTGCGGTGGTGCGTGGTGGGCTTCCTGTAGGTGAAGTGGATGCAGTGGTGGTCAGTCCAGTGGGGTTCGGAGGTGTGGTTGAAGGAGACGTGTGGGCTTGCGGAAAAGATGGAGTATAGCGTGTGGCCGGCGGCGTGGGTGGGTGTAGTCACGAGCTGTCTGAGTCCGAGGGTGGCGAGGTTGTCGATCAGGGTGGTGGAGTTGGTGTCCTTGTTGTTCTCGAGGTGGAAGTTCAGGTCCCCGAGGAGGATGTAGTCCGTGGAGGCGATGGCGTGTGTGCTGACGAAGTCAGCGATGGAATCGCTGAACTGTGGTCGGGGTCCGGGGGTCTGTAGATGAGGGTTCCTCTGAGGGTGGTGTTGGGATCGGTGTGGATCTGGAAGTGCATGTGTTCGGCGGTGCTGAGGGTGTCGTCGGTGTTGGTTGAGACTCTGAGGGTGTTCCTGTGGACGATGGCGATGCCTCCTCCGACTCCGTTGGTGCGGTCCCTGCGGGTGATCTTGTATCCGTCCGGGATGGCAATGGCGATGTCGGGGGCTGAAGCGGGATTCAGCCAGGTCTCCGTCAGGAATGCGACGTCTGGGGAGGTTGAGTCGAGAAGGTCCCAGAGTTCGATGGCGTGTTTGCGGGCGGAGCGGGTGTTGAGGAGGATGCATCTGAGGTAGTTGGGTTCTTTCCTGGGCGGTGGTTTGGCGGGGCGGGTGCTGGCGAAGCTGCAGTTCCGGCAGGTGAAGGGCCCTTGGGTGCGCTTCGGGGTGGCCTGGTAGCAGGCGTGATCTTTTCCGGGGTTGAGTGCGTGGAGGGTGCTGGCGTCGTATCGGCGTCTGTTGATGTGGCGGGCGCGGGGGATGCCCGGACCAGGGGGTCTGGTGCTGGGCGCGGTCACGGCGCGGACGGGCGCAGACGGGCTTGCCTTAGGCGTGCCTTCGGCGCGCCAGCGGCGCGGCCGCGCAGCGGCCGCCATAAATGGGGAGGTGGGAGGGAGGAGCAGGGAATGGGGCAGCGAATGGGCAGTGAGGGGGCGGGGCCGCAGGGGCGCAGCGGCGGGAAACAGGCACAGAAGGGAAAACGAGCACAATCAGGGCATCAAGGGGGCACAGAAAGGAGAAAAAAAACGAGCACAATCAGGGGCAGCAAGGGGGCACAGAAAGGAGAAAAAAACGAGCACAATCAGGGCATCAAGGGGGCACAGAAAGGAGAAAAAAACGAGCACAATCAGGGGCAGCAAGGGGGCACAGAAAGGAGAAAAAAACGAGCACAATCAGGGGCAGCAAGGGGGCACAGAAAGGAAAAGCGAGCACAATCAGGGGCAGCAAGGGGGGCACAGGAAGGAAAAAGCGAGCACAATCAGGGGCAGCAAGGGGGCACAGAAAGGAAAAACGAGCACAATCAGGGGCAGCAAGGGGGCACAGAAAGGAGAAAAAACTAGCACAATCAGGGGCAGCAAGGGGGCACAGAAAGGAAAAACGAGCACAATCAGGGGCAGCAAGGGGGCACAGAAAGGAAAAACGAGCACAATCAGGGGCAGCAGCAGGGCACACAGACAGAGCTGTGTGGTGGGGGAGCGACCTACCAGTCAAGGTCAGGGATGCAGAACCAGCGTGCCTGGCTTGTCGGTGTGTACTGACTTTGTACCATTGTGTGTGTTCTGCAATGTTGTATTCCACCCTCTTTTCCAACTCAGCTAATGTGCAATTGTCTGTATGTAGGTGACTCCGGATACCCCAACATGCCGTGGTTGCTGACACCCCTCAGGAACCCTGTGACACCAGCCCAGATGCGCTACAATGAGGCACATGGTCGGACCAGGAGAGTGATCGAGAGGACATTTGGTCTCCTGAAGAGCCTCTTTCGCTGCCTGGACAAGACAGGAGGGGCCCTCCCATATGCCCCTGCAAAGGTGTGCAAGATTGTCATCGTCTGCTGCATGCTACACAACCTGGCAGTGCGGAAGGAGTTGCCTCTCATCCTGGATGACGATGACCAACATCCGCCACCTGTGGAGGATCCTGCCCTGGGCCACGATGCCAGTGATGATGATGATGATGATGAGGGTGATGTCCGCACACAGCTCATCACCAACTTCTTCAGCTGAATGTGAGTATACAGAGATGTTATGTCAATGATTTGAGTTTGCATGATATGTGTTGGTGGTGCACTGTTGCTGTTTGAGTGTGGCCATGTGCTACTTGACTGGATGCGTGCAGCGATGTGTCCTTACAGGTAGTCTGTACTCTCCAACAGTGTTGACATGCTAACTTGGTTTTGTGTAGGTATCTTGTGACATGTATTGGGCATGAGTATTGCAGTTCTGTCCTGTTCTTCAGTGCTTTTGACTGTGTGTCATGTCTGTCCTTCACAGGGTACTTTCAGAGTTGTTTGGTCAACTCGGATCCCCCGACACCATGATTCAACTTCCAGGGTGGAAGCAGTCGTTTCCCTACAGGTGATGTGCCACACACCCCTGGACTTTATTTCTTCTACACTTGGTGACTGTGTGGCCACTGCCACGTGGGATTACCTTGCATCTGTAGTGGAAACAACATGTTGGAAATGTGTAATAAACCTGTGCTTCACTTTGGGATGTGCGTTGTCTGTGGTCACACATCTGACTGACATTTGCTTACTGCACCTGTGGGCTAGTTAACACAGACTCTGAATGGGTGTGGTGTCTGTGCATTCCACTGTATTTCCTGGCAACATCAGTGTAGGCGATGAGTCAGATGGCCCTGGTGTGTATGTGTTGTGTAGCCCTAGTGGTGTGTCTCCCTCATATGTGTCACGTCGCCATGACTCACATGACGGTGTTGAACTTGCTGTAGCAGTTAGCATGCACAGTGTCATTTAGCAGATCATCATCTCCATGACAAAAACAAAGTTGGAATCACAACAGAGGCAAGTATGGTGTATTAGTGAGTTTATTTACATACATGTGTGAGGATAGTGCACAGGATGGTGGGTGCTGTACATTGGGATTGGAATCCAAAGTTCCCAGATGAGTTGGAAGTGTTGGTAGCAGAAATGTCCTGAGTAAAGTCCACAGTCATCTGATACATTAGTCCAACTTAAACTCCCCATGTCATGTGGGAGAGTTGGGTTGCATTAGACAGGGTGCACAGTTTGCACACAAAGGAGAATTTCCAGAACAGGTGTTGAGTTCCTGGGGGATGTACATGGCCATCGGCCTCTCAGTTGTCCTTCCTTGGACGACCCCTCTTCTTTCTGGGGGGACCCTCACGTGCAGGCCGCTGCGGTGCAGAGGACTCTCCACCAGAGTCATCCTCCCTCCCTGTGGCAGTTGCAGTTGTTGCGGCACCAGATGTTGTGGGCACACAGGGAGGTGTGGACATGTTGGTGCTAATCTGGCGGAGGCATGTCAATATGTCCCTCTGCACCGCTGTCAGTTCTTCCAATGTGTCCCACTTGGACTCCATGCCAGACATGTGTGTCTCCGCACGGGACATGTGGGAGTCCAAGTGGGCATGATGGGCAGCCTGCTGCTGTTGAATGTCCTTGAGGATCCCCACTACCTGGCTGACCTCTCCGGTGCTATTCTGGTACGCATCAGCAATGCGTACCAGTTGTGGGTCATCATGCAGTCCAGACCCCTCTGCAAACAGCGACCTCTGCCTACCACCCCTCCCACCACCCCTGGCCACACGTGCGGGACCTGCGGTTGCATGCACAGGTGACCCTAGGCCCCCTTGGGGGTTGGTACAGGGGTTGTTGTCCGTTGCTTCACGGTGGGCTGGGGTCCCTGTGCTGTTGTCATTCAGTGTCCTTGGTCTGTCCGTGTCGGCGGGGGTGGTCTGTGTGTTGGCAGATGTTGGAGGAGTGGGTGCAGGGGGTGCAGATGGTGGTCCTGCTGGTGCTGCATGATGACTCACACCGGAGGTGCCAGGTAGGTCTTCGCCATCCGAGGAGGGCAGAGGCTGTTCCACACCAGAGAGCTCAGGGGCCACCGGAGCCTGGGACAGGGACTCCTCATCATCTGCTGCTGTGTCCCCATCATCACCTGTTTTTGGAAGAGACACACAATGTATGTTATGTTTCTACAGGCATCACTGGTTCAAACACCTGACAGTTGTGACTGTACCTCTGGATGCGGGCCTGTACATTGCATTGTCCTAAGTTGTGACAGTCAGAGGTTGATATTGGTGTGGCTCATTGTCCTGCCAACCTGAAGCATTTCAATGTGAATGTTGAGGTGTGTGCATGACCAGCATTGGTGGTATTTGGTTGACATCCGGACCTCCTTCTCCCCCAGCCCAGTTATCCCACCATGAAGCATGCCACCCTTGCAGTGGGTGCAGGTTAACTCTCAGGATGTCAGTCAGTGGTGTCCTGCTGTTGGTTGGTGCCCAGTTCCCAGCAGGGCTTGGTACTCCCACAACAGAGCACCATTGTCAGACATCTTAGAAGTGGCTTTTCACTCCCTGTGAGGTGTGCATGCTTCAGTGTGAGCTTGCTGGGCCATGTGGGTGTGGGATGGTGAGCTGTGACTACCACTCCCATCATGCTACTGCCTACACCCCTGTTCCCAGCATGCCCATACTTCCTTCCTTTTGAGTCGACTTCACTGTGTGTGAGTGTGACAGCAATGGCAAGATGGCTGACAGTGTGGTCCTGTTTGTTGGTGCACAGTTCACAGCAGGGCCTTGTGCTCCCCACAGCTGAGGCCAGTGTCAGACATCTTTGAAGTGGCTTTTCACTCCCTGTGAGATGTGCATGCTTCAGTGTGAGCTTGCTGGGCCATGTGGGTGGGGGATGTTGAGCTGTGACTACCACTCCCATCATGCTATTGCCTACACCCCCTTCCCAGCATGCCCATACTTCCTTCCTTTTGACTCTGCTTCCCTGTGGGGTAGTGTGCCTGTGCTGACAGGATGGCTGACAGTGTTGTCCTGGCGTTTGTTTGGCTACAAGTCACAAAAGTGTCCCTGTGCTTCACACAGCATAACCCAGTGTGGTTGTTCTTTGTGGGATATTTAATTAGAGTGTGAGGCATTGCATTCTCCCAGGTGAGTTGTGTGGAGTTTGTGTTAAGGGGTGTGTGAGAAAAGCTGCTGGTAACTATGGTCAGAGCTGTCAGTCCTCCTTCCCACCCAGCCAGATATCCCACCATGGAACGTGCTTCCATTGCAGGGAGTGCAAGTTGGCTTAGAGGATGTTAGGCAGTGGTGTCCTGCTGTTGGTTGGTGCCCAGTTCCCAGCAGGGCCTGGTACTCCCCACAACAGAGCACCATTGTCAGACATCTTAGAAGTGGCTTTTCACTCCCTGTGAGGTGTGCATGCTTCAGTCTGAGCTTGCCGGGCCATGTGGGTGGGGGATGTTGAGCTGTGACTACCACTCCCATCATGCTACTGCCTACACCCCCCTTCCCAGCATGCCCATACTTCCTTCCTTTTGAGTCGACTTCACTGTGTGTGAGTGTGACAGCAATGGCAAGATGGCTGACAGTGTGGTCCTGTTGTTTGTTGGTGCACAGTTCACAGCAGGGCCTTGTGCTCCCCACAGCTGAGGCCAGTGTCAGACATCTTTGAAGTCGCTTTTCACTCCCTGTGAGGTGTGCATGCTTCAGTGTGAGCTTGCTGGGCCATGTGGGTGGGGGATTTTGAGCTGTGACTACCACTCCCATCATGCTATTGCCTACACCCCCCTTCCCAGCATGCCCATACTTCCTTCCTTTTGACTCTGCTTCCCTGTGGGGTAGTGTGCCTGTGCTGACAGGATGGCTGACAGTGTTGTCCTGGCGTTTGTTTGGCTACAAGTCACAAAAGTGTCCCTGTGCTTCACGCAGCATAACCCAGTGTGGTTGTTCTTTGTGGGATATTTAATTAGAGTGTGAGGCATTGCATTCTCCCAGGTGAGTTGTGTGGAGTTTGTGTTAAGGGTGTGTATGAGAAAAGGTGCTGGTAACTATGGTCAGAGCTGTCAGACCTCCTTCCCACCCAGCCAGATATCCCACCATGGAACGTGCTTCCATTGCAGGGAGGGCAAGTTGGCTTAGAGGATGTTAGACAGTGGTGTCCTGCTGTTGGTTGGTGCCCAGTTCCCAGCAGGGCCTGGTACTTCCCACAACAGAGCACCATTGTCAGACATCTTAGAAATGGCTTTTCACTCCCTGTGAGGTGTGCATGCTTCAGTGTGAGCTTGCCGGGCCATGTGGGTGGGGGATGTTGAGCTTTGACTACCACTGACATCATGCTATTGCCTACACCCCCCTTCCCAGCATGCCCATACTTCCTTCCTTTTGAGTCGACTTCACTGTGTGTGAGTGTGACAGCAATGGCAAGATGGCTGACAGTGTGGTCCTTTTGTTTGTTGGTGCACAGTTCACAGCAGGGCCTTGTGCTCCCCACAGCTGAGGCCAGTGTCAGACATCTTTGAAGTGGCTTTTCACTCCCTGTGAGGTGTGCATGCTTCAGTGTGAGCTTGCTGGGCCATGTGGGTGTGGGATGTTGAGCTGTGACTACCACTCCCATCATGCTATTGCCTACACCCCCTTCCCAGCATGCCCATACTTCCTTCCTTTTGAGTCGACTTCACTGTGTGTGAGTGTGACAGCAATGGCAAGATGGCTGACAGTGTGGTCCTGTTGTTTATTGGTGCACAGTTCACAGCAGGGCCTTGTGCTCCCCACAGCTGAGGCCAGTGTCAGACATCTTTGAAGTGGCTTTTCACTCCCTGTGAGGTGTGCATGCTTCAGTGTGAGCTTGCTGGGCCATGTGGGTGTGGGATGTTGAGCTGTGACTACCACTCCCATCATGCTATTGCCTACACCCCCCTTCCCAGCATGCCCATACTTCCTTCCTTTTGAGTCGACTTCACTGTGTGTGAGTGTGACAGCAATGGCAAGGTGGCTGACAGTGTGGTCCTGTTGTTTGTTGGTGCACAGTTCACAGCAGGGCCTTGTGCTCCCCACAGCTGAGGCCAGTGACAGACATCTTTGAAGTGGCTTTTCACTCCCTGTGAGGTGTGCATGCTTCAGTGTGAGCTTGCTGGGCCATGTGGGTGGGGGATGTTGAGCTGTGACTACCACTCCCATCATGCTTTTGCCTACACCCCCCTTCCCAGCATGCCCATACTTCCTTCCTTTTGACTCTGCTTCCCTCTGGGGTAGTGTGCCTGTGCTGACAGGATGGCTGACAGTGTTGTCCTGGCGTTTGTTTGGCTACAAGTCCCAAAAGTGTCCCTGTGCTTCACACAGCATAACCCAGTGTGGTGGTTCTTTGTGGGATATTTAATTAGAGTGTGAGGCAATGCATTCTCCCAGGTGAGTTGTGTGGCGTTTGTGTTAAGGGTGTGTGTGAGAAAAGCTGCTGGAACTATGGTCAGAGCTGTCAGTCCTCCTTCCCACCCAGCCAGATATCCCACCATGGAACGTGCTTCCATTGCAGGGAGTGCAAGTTGGCTTTCAGGATGTCAGTCAGTGGTTTCCTGCTGTTGGTTGGTGCACAGTTCCCAGCAGGGCCTTGTGCTCCCCACAGCAGTACCCAGTGTCAGCGATCTTGTCAGTTCTTTTCCACTCCATGTGATGTGAGCATGGTTCAGAGTGGTGTTGATGGGCCAATTGTGAGGGTGACAAATATCTGTGACTACAACTCCCATCATGCTATTGGCTACACTCACTTCACCAGCATACACACAATTCCTTCCTTTCAGTGAGCTTCCTGTGAGGTGGTGTTCTAGTGGTGGCAAAATGTCTGACAGTGTTTGTTGGTTAGATTTGTGCCACTGCCTTGCTCTATTTGTTGTTAGGTTTGTACATGTCATGACACAGTTACATATCACTATGAGATAGCAGGTATTGTGTTTGTCTAACTAACATACACATCTTGGGATGATTATCTTTTGGTTACTGTGGCTTTGCTAACGGTGCATGGTTTCACTATCCCCTTGACAGTGGTGTGTGTGTATTGTCACACAATATTGGGTATATTGGTTGTGTACTCACCAGGCTCTGGGATGTTTGATAGTCCATGTTAAAACACACCAGTACATGCCCTACCTTTTACATACACTGCACCCTGCCCATGGGGGTACCTTGGGCTTACCTGAGGGGTGCCTTACAGGTAAGAAAAGGGAAGGTTAGAGCCTGGCAAGTGGGTACACTTGCCAGGTCGACATGGCAGTAAAAAACTGCGTGCAGACCCTGCAGTGGCAGGTCTGAGATACATTTAAAGGGCTACTCATGTGGGTGGCACAATTCATGCTGCAGGCTCACTAGTAGCATTTGATTTACAGGTCCTGGCACACTCTGTGCACTTTACTAGGGACTTACCAGTAAATCAAATATGCCAATCATGGATAACCAATCATAATCATAATTTATACAGAGAGCATATGCACTTTAGCCCTGATTAGCAGTGGTAAAGTGCCCAGAGTCTTAAAGCCAATAAAAACAAATCTGAAAAAATAGGAGGAAGACGCAAAAATGTTGGGGATAACTGTGCAAAAAGGGCTATTTCCAACAAGTCACCAGTGATGGGCGGTAATTTTACCAGTGAGAGGGGCACACACTCACATATACACACTCACACCCATGCATTCACACTCGCACACCCAAACACCCATTCACAACACTCACTCACAAATACACATACATTCATACTCACAAGCAGGCACACACCACACATAAAAAATACATAAAAGTTACCTTCACTGCAGCTCTCAAAAGGGAAGCCATAGATGTCCCAGGAGAGTTGGGACACCTGCCTTCCCTCAGAGGGAAGGCAGCAATCCCTCACTCCTCATAGAGTTGGATAGGGTAAGGGAAACTCCTGACCCCACTCCACTCTGACGAGGTGTCACTGATTCACACTCAGCCATGGGCACTGTAAATTCCTCCACAGTATAGGCACCTGCCAATGACTACGCCACACACGAAGCTTGGTATTGCACGTCTTTATTCATCTGCGTGTAACCGCAAACTCAACGTTCTAAACCTGCATTCAGTTCACTATGTTCTAACACTTATGCCACAATTCTACAGAGTCCATCAAAAGCCAAAAGGGTTCCATCATTGCTAACTCACATAACACTACATCCCCTTCTGTGTTAAATAAAAAAGTAAACATTTTTACAAATATATATACAATCATAGCTCTTCAATGAGTCTTCGTGGCGCTCTGCTCACATGTCCTGATCGTGTCTTCCTGGGGACAGGCAGTTGATGTGTCCGTGATCTGCGCTGGCGAAGAAGAAACAACAGCAGTCAGGGGTTTCTCAATTGTCCATTCAGACCCAGTCTCTACTTTGACATCAGGGCCTGACGAGCAATGAGCCACATGTCGGAAATGAAAGAAATCTCACATAACGGACTTCTCAGGATATTGGGCAGTCACTATCTGTCCTTTGCTGGTCACAACATGAAATGGCTCAGTATAGAAGGGAGCATCAGATTTTAATTTTCTAGACTGACGGACAAGCACTCGATCTCCTCTAGTTGAAGTAACGTCTTTTGCATGTCGGTGCTTGTCTGAATAGGCCTTCATTTTTCTTTTACGTTCCAAGTCTTTTGTACTGGTTTATTCCTCAGTACTTGATCTTCTGTCAGTCCATTGAGGTAACTTGATCGTCATGGTTCTCCCAAACATTAAGGCTGCAAGGCATTTACCTGTGGCTGAGTGAGGGGTCGAACGGTAAGCTTGAAGAGTAGAATTCTAAACAGTTTTAAGGTCGAGTTTTTCAAATGTAGTACCCTGAACAGCTTTCTTAAGAGTACAATGAAACATTCGACAAACCATTGGTCTGTGGCTAAAATGGTGTGCTCATCTGATGCTTCACATTAAGATGACTGAGAAAGTCTCTGAATTCTCAACTGTTGAAAGGTGGACCGTTGTCAGATTTTAAGATCGCAGGAATACCCCATGTCATGAAGATGCTGTCTAACCTCTCAATGACTCTCTCTTGAGTGATAGATGAGAGATCTTCTATCAATGGAAAATGGATGTATTCATCAAGAATCACCATCAGGTGATGTCCATTGTGAAGATGGCCAAAGAAGTCAATGGCAATTCTTTCCCATACATGCTTTGGCAATTCTGACATGTTTAACGCGTGGTGAGGGGTTTTCGATGAAAGGCTGTTGCATAGATGACAGGCCTTCAAAACTCTTTCAACTCTCTCATTGAGATGAAGAAACCAGACTTGGCCTCGGAGAGCTCGTTTTGTGGCAACAATTCCACGATGTTCTTCATGGGCAGCTTCAATTATCTCTTGTCGCAGACTCTCCCCGGAATAACAATTCTCGAAACCTCTTAGGATAATGCCTTCTTGAGTAATGGACAATTCATCTTTGATATTTGCAAACTTCTGGTATTCACTGTTACTGGTAAGCGGTCGAGTGTGCTGGTTCCAAGACTGATGTGTAATAATGTCTTTTAGTTTTAAAATGTCACTACCTTGACTCATGGCAGTGAGAAGTTGTACCCACGAATTGGCAGCTGGTGTGCTTGATTTCACAATGAAATTTATGTAGGCTTCAGCTGTCTTGGAAGGGGTACCATGGCACTGTAAAATAACTCTTGTGAAGTAGTTGGCAGGGTTTGGATCTTTCCCTGAACAGTGCACTATTGTGTAATTGTATTCTTGTAATCGTAGACCCCAATGTTCAATGCGAGGAGGCCTCTTGGCCTGTGGATTGCCAAAGATGGTCAAAATGCTTGATCTGTCACAAGTGTAAAAGGCTTTCCATATAAGAATACATGGAAATGTTCACAAGCCCATACTACTACTAAACCTTCTTTCTCAGGTTGTGAATAAGTACGTCCACTTGGGACAAACCTTTGCTTGCATATGCTACAATCTGTCTTCGAGCATGTGGTGGTCCACTGTCCTATGCAAGGACTGCGCCTAACCTGACAGGGCTGACAGGGCTAGCATCAACAACAACCTCTGTATGAAGCTTTGGGTCAAAGTATGCCATTTCAGTAGCATTCTTAATAGCTTGCTTAATAGCTTGCTTGATTTCTGTGAAGCTTTGCTCACATTCACATGGCCAATAAAATGAAACATTCTTTTTCGTCAAGTCTCTCAACAGAGCACTTACGGTGGCAAAGTCTCATATGTATCTATAACAGTAGCTGGCCATGCCAAGAAATGAACATAACATGGAAATATCTTGTGGGGGGACTGGCAGTTGGCAACGCTTGCAGTTGTATCGGGTGTCATAACCCCATCAGATGAGATATGGCCAAAGAATTTTAGCTTTGTCTTTTGGAACTCACAGTTCTCAGCATTCAAAGTTAAACCTGCATCAACAAGTAAAAGACACACTGAAAACCAATGTGTAATCACTATAATTGAAAGCATTCATGACAGGCTGTATGATATGTTGAATGACATCTTGAAAAAGCTCTGCAGCTGATGACACACCGAAATGTAGTCTTTTATAATGGAACAGACCAATATGCATAGAAAAGGGTTTAACGTACCTGCAATTCTCCTTGAGTTCCAACTGATGATATCCGTTATTCAAATCAAGACAAGAGAAGACTTTCACACCATTCAATTGTGTTATCATGTCAGCAATGTGCGGACTGGGATGTTGTTCTCTTTCAATTGCCTTGTTTGCTTGACCCATATTAACACAGATACATACAGCTCATTCACAGCTCTTTTTGGGTAATACCACTATGGGAGAAACCCATGGCGTTGAACCAGTGGAATGCTCAATTATATCATGTTTGAGTAATGATTCTATTTCTTTTTCAACAGCTTCCTGTAAATGAAATGCAATTAGTTTGTATCTTTGAGCAATAGGACAGATCGTCCTCATTAATGTGTAATTGTACTTTCATAGTCTTGAGTTTTCCTAATGCATGAAACAACGAAAGAAAGTGACTTACAATCTCATGATGAGCGCTCATACTATGGTTCACTGATATCGGTCCCATATCAGCAGCTGTGCTGAAAATGAGCAAACAGGCCCTTGACGCTGTACCTCGAAGCACATGAATGGGTGCTTGTACTCTTGTTTTATTGGGTTCCATCATTGCTACAAATGTACCTTGACTTTTTAATGGCCTTGATGCAGCCCATGTATACACTTTAGTTTTTGATGGCGTAAGTCGTGGCAATGGAGATAGTTCATTGTATTTCTCCTCAGTCATAATGTTTATTGATGCACCACTGTTGATAAGAAAAGGTATTAAGCAACTGTTTACTTTTAGTGTAATCTTCAGACAATGTTTGAATGACTTCGGTGCTTTTTCATGTCAACTTTTCTTTGACTTGTATTTCTCTTCAGATGCAGCCAGTACACTAGTAATGCAACCTAAAGCTATACATTGTACGGAGTGATAATGTTAAAGGCAGATGCAACCAGTTTTTCAAAGATCAGCAAATAGCAACAGCAAATTGCAAGATAACACTGCGTCCAGAAGCGCTACGAGGCAGAGATCAACCAGGTGTCACACAGTGCAAAGAGATGCCTAAAAGCAAAGGGATTCAGATTTTAAGAAAGAATAATCTGCTTACCAGAACTGATTAAAGAGAGTCATCATAAACGTTGGGTAAAGTGGCCCAAGGACAAGTGCTCATGGTTGTGCTTACAGAGTCATACATTAACGAAGCAGCACACCACCAAAGCTGCAGGGTGGCAGCTGAGCTTAGAACAACTCCAAAGGTCCCCAGAAAAGTGAAGGGCTCCAATGGAGAGCAGGAGGGAGGTCAAGGTTCCATAGAATGTCCAAGATGAACCAGAGGCGTACACAGTGCAGAGCCTTAGAAATGGCATGGATGAAGCAGGTCCTAGCAGACAGCAGATAGTGTTGGAGACAACTCCGCTATCAGTATCAACCAATCTTATAAATGGTTACAATGCCGCCGCCTTCCTGAAACCAAAAATTGCCAATACTGATGTACATTCATTCAGACTTTCATTCAAAGATCACATAAACTAATCGCTATGATCTGAAAGCATATATTTTATTCTCTTTACTTTTGATTATTTTGTTTTTTGTAAATTCATTTCATTTTAGGAAATTTTGTTTTGTTTTTGTACGTGCAACATTCATTTTTAGATAGTTAGACATACACTGAAATCACACTGAAATGGCTAATATCTCACTCGGTTGTATTTTAAATGTTGTCAGAGGTAGTGACCAAATGGTGACCCTACTGTACTCACTGTAGTTATTTTTGACAAAAAAAGGGGGGGTTGATTTGTGAGCAAAAGTGGTGTTGCATCAACCTGAACACCTATTTGGCCAATGAAAAAGCTGTCAACGCGTTTCGAATCCAATTAAATTTCTTGAAGGGTTCTCCTCAGGACACAGAACACTTGGAGAGCTCTATCTTTTGTGGGTACTTCAATATCCTTGCTTCAATAGCCACAGTTCACAATCCAATGATATTTGCAACTCGTGCGCCTCTTTTTGTGGAGAAATTAAGTCTCCTAACTCGCCTCTCTTCCATGCGGGAAAATCATCAATTTTTTGTGATTTGAACAGCCTGTTAAGGTCCGTCAGGGTTTAAAATACAACTGAGTGAGATATTAGCCAGAGGTATTGGTTGTTGATATGTTTGTGGTTGTAAAACCTAGACAGAACCTGAGCTATATATGTGGTATATGTTATTCTTCTGTAATGTGATGTTTTTGTGTAATGAAAATGTATTGTGGCATTTAATATGTATGTCTATTTTTTCTTGTTGTGATTTCAGTGTATGTTTAACTATCTAAAAATGAATGTTGCACGTACCAAAACAAAACAACATTTCCTAAAATGAAATTAATTTACAAAAACTAAATATTCAAAAGTAAAGAGAATAAAAAATATGCTTTCAGATCATAGCGATTAGTTTATGTGATCTTTGAATGAAAGTCTGAATGAATGTACATCAGTATTGGCAATTTTTGTGCTGTGTTCTTCAAGGTATAGGCTGTTTGCATAGTCAAGCTTGAAGATTTCAAGTGTAAGGATGACTTGCAGTTTATGTTGGTGTGAAAGGTATCAAAAGATGTGATGTAGTGTGCAGAAAAATGTCGAGAGTAGTGAGTAGTGTGTAGAAAGATGTGAAGAGTGTGTAGAAGACACTCTTTGCAAATTGTTAGCATGCAATATCAAGGATAGGTCTGAATCCATGCTAACCTTCAGGTTTCTAACTTCTCTTGATGTTGTTTGAGGGGCTTCAATTTCCTTAGGCCCTATGGCTGTAAGCTCATACTTTCGCCATGGTCCACAGGCCATAATCTCTGTCTTTGTGGCATTAAGCTTTAGATGGTTATTCATCATCCATGTGTTTATGGCATGAAGGCAGTCATCGAGTTTGGAATTTTAGAGGTCTTCTGGGCTATCCATTTTTAAAATGATGCAGGTATCATCTGCATTGTTGTAACAGGTGAGGTTGTATGATTTAATCAGATTTGGTAAGGGGGTTAGGTTGATGTTGGATAATAGAGGGGATATGATGGCCCCTGAATAATGCCACAGTGTTGTGTGTGAGGACGTGATTTGAAAGGGGCCAGGTAGACTACACTTTTTTGTCTGTGATATACGAAGCAATCCATTTTAGAGCATTTTAACTGACTCCGAGTTTGTGGAGTCTTTGCAGTAGCATGTGGTGGTGGGCAGTGTGAAATGCAGCTGATAAATCCAGAGGTAACAAGGCAGCTGCTCCACTTCTGTCCACTTTGAGTTTCAGATCATCCCAGAAGGATATGATGGCTGACTCTGTGCATCTACCTGGTCTGTAACCAGACTGTTTGTCTGACAGCAAGCCATAATGTTAAGTAAAGTTAGAGAGTTGAGTAAACACTGCTCCCTCAAAAGATTTTCCTAAGAATGGTCCATTGGATATTGGCCTGTTGTTTGCTGGGTCATATGGATCAAGATTGTTCTTTTTGACGAGAAGTCTAATGTAGGAGGTTTAGGTGGCAAGGAACCTAGTTTCAGGGACTTGTTGAGTAGGAATCTAGCTACCTCCCTCACACATGTGGAGAGAAGGATAGCTATAAAGATTTTTGGTGGTGCTGGGTCCGAAGGACATCCTGATGGTCTGGCTCCCAGTATAATATCCAGAAATTCTTTTTGTGACAGGGTATTGAAAGCATACATTGACTGAGGATTATGGGTGTCCCTTTCTATGGTGGTTAGGTCATGCATTGCTGTGGTGTTGTCTGTATTCTCCTTAACGTCATTTTCAATATATTACAACTTTGAGATCAATTTATTAGAGATTTTGTCCCAGAAGCCTTGTGATTGTGATGTTTCTGCATTTAGGCACTCTGGATGGTAGAATTCTATTAGAATTAGACCTGGCATCTTTTGTGTGGGTTACCCCCTAACTTTCTACCTTCAGCCCTCCTGTTTGCTGACTTCTCTGGCCTTAGGACTCTGCACACTTTTACACTGATAACCAGTGCAAAATGCTTGTGCTCTCTCCTTAGAACATGTTAAGACTGGCTAATACCCAATTGGCATATTTAATTTACTTGTAAGTCCCTAGTAGAGTGCCACTACCTGTCCCGAGGGCCTGTAAATTAAATTCTACCTGTGGTCCTGCAGCACTGATTGTGCAACTCACTTAAGTAGCATTTTAAACATATCTCAAGCCTGCCATTATAGCCTGCATGTGTGCAATTTTAAACTGCCATTTCGACCTGGCAAAATAAACGTTTTTACCAGGTCCAAACCTTCCTTTTTAATATATGTCAGTTTCCCCTAGGGTAGGCCCCGGACAGCGCAAAGGGCAGGGAGCAGTGTATTTAAAAGGTTGGACATGTAATTATAAGTTTTATATTTCCTGGTAGTGAAAAACTCTTAAATTCTTTTTTCAGTACTGCATGGCCTACCTCTCCCCTAGGATAATATTTGGTTAGCGTATTACATTTAATAAGTGATAACTTTCAATTGGAAGCCGGTAGGAATGTCGAGTTTGGTGTCTAAAGAATTATAATTTAAAGCCTTCTTTAATGGTAAAGTCAGATTTTAAGATACAATTTAGAAAATGCTACTTTTAGAAAGTTGCCATTTTTTACAAGTGGTTTTAGTTAGCAGTTGGACTTTGTTTATTCATCTCAAACAGCCACACAATAGAGGAATTAGGTCTGCCAGGATGGGTCATCAACTGACAGGATGGGGAGGGCGGAGCAGGGCACAGCCCCATTTGCAACTGAATAGGCTGTGCCCTGCCTTCACACAAAGGATTTGTCACCACTGCATTGGTCATGGAGCTAGCAAGGAGCCAGGGCTTTGGAGGCAGGAAACGTCAAAGACTTCAAAGGGAACTCTCTTGAAACTTCCCCTCCTTCAAAGTGGGCAATAGGTATAAATATTTGACCCTCAGACCAAACTCTTCAGTACATCTCTATACCTGTGGAAGACTCAGAAGGACTGATGTGCTGTTCTTCCAAAACGACTGCCAAATCTGTTGCCCTGCTGTCTCAATAAGAAGTTCTGAACCTGCATCTTGATCCCAGGACCACCAGAGTGACTCCAAGGGCTAGTTGCCTGGCCTCTTGATCAGAAAAGGCTCAAACACCCTGAACCCAGTATCTGGACTCTGTCTGCTGTGAGTCTTGCCCCCCCGGTGGTGACACCCCAGTTCTGTGTCCTTGGGAGTGGGCCTGAAAGTGCTCTGCTAGACCAGCTATGGTAAGAACTGGCTTAGTGTGACGTATCTCCTTGCAACTCTTCTTTGGAAACGCTGCTGTGAAATGCATTCCCAACGCTGGACTCCACATCGCAGCCCACAGTCTTCTCAGAACTGCCACTGCATGACGCATGATTGATGCAGGACTTCTTATTGCAAGCCCCTCATGAACAGTAGCCTTGACAATGACTCAGGACTCCGCATTGCAGCCCTGCACCTTTTTCTGAACCTCTGGTGTGTGACCCATCTTTAACGAGGACTTAGCATCGCAAGCACCTCATTGACGACATCCTCGATGGCGATGCAGGACCTCACATCGCACCCTTGCACCTCCTCAGAACCGCAGCTGCGGGACAAATCCACGATGCAGGAACTCGAAACGCTCCGCAAGCATGATTTAAGGTACAAACAGAAGAAAAAAGGGGTTAGGGATATGTCGTCCAGTGCCTTCATCTCAAATACCAGCCCCACTGGTCTTCTCCAAGTTACAGTCCAACCTAATGAGATATGCAATAATCTCTGATTTTCAATTACTGTAATTCCATTCAGTATACCACATTTTTAAATTAACCCTCATTTCCATTTCTTGGTAATTTTGTACAAATCCATCTTTACTTGAAATTAATACACAGCCATCCTACAGGCGTTTTGAGGGATAAAACCTTCTTCATTCATATGAGTTAATTGAATCCACAGCAGCTCGAATATGGAGTAGAGATCACTGATGTGATGTGATTGCTGATACCTGAATGGGGCAATCAACGATTTTAGAAAAAATATTTTTTGAGAAAATGATTGGGATATGAAAATTCTGTTGATTCAACAACTCATATGTATGATCAGCACTGAAGAAGAGGGGTTTTAACACGTGGTTGCTGGCTTTGTATTAATTTCAAAGAAAGATGGATTTGTTGAAACTGCACAGAAGTGTAGTAACATATTTTTTATTGTTATTTATCTCAATGGTAATCATGTTATTGACTTCAGAAGGATGAAAAGCTAAGAGGGCCTTCTGGTATTGAACCTTTGACTATTAGGTCAAAGACAGATTCCTTCAGTGAATGAATTATTCTACTGAATAAAATACAAGGCATTGCCCAAATAACCCTTAGAAAACCTAGGCTTAAAAATTGACTGTTATCTTGTTATTGATGCACTGTCTTTTTTCAATCAAAGTCTGCTTTGTTGCATTTATCATTTATGGACTCCTCCAATATGTGTGGTTGACACGTTTCAGACTTTGAAAACTTCCTAAGAACATTTACAAGGACCTTATCTCGTATCCTAAAGACATATATACAAATAATTACATAGAGTTATCATTCATATTATCCATATATGTCTTGGATCAGGAACAAGATAAGGCCTAAATCTAATACAGTCACTACTTCCTGGTGTAAAGAATGGCACTGGAATTGAGGTGTCACACTGCAGAAGAACTAGTATGAAACTTCAAGTCAATGCCAAAACTCTAAGTCAAGACGAAAAAGTTTGCCCACTGAAAACATGAACATGCATTTTTAATTGCACTCTATTGTTAAAGTTAGATATATGAATAAATAAAATAAAGCAATAAAATGGGTCAAATAATGACATATGCTTTATTGTGAGTGTAGATGAGTTTTATTTCTAATCTGTCCCCACAGAACTCTTCAATCAATTGCATTAGTGCAGTGAGACACCATAGATAGCTTTAACTCCTGTGAAATTGAAAGTGGGTGGGATATGGAACCTAGAAAGTATTTTGAGTACAAAAGTGTAGTAAATGTGCAGCCAATGCCTGAAGTAAGGACCAATGTAGGGTTGGTGATGGTAGAGCAACTTTCCATGATTTTAGCGTGGATTATGTGCAGGGTCGTTGTTTAAGTTCAGCAAGTGTTCCAGTGACTAATCAACAGTGGCGGCTTGCAGATGGAGTGCTGCAGGGCGGTAAGGTGGGGCGGGGGAGGGGCTGAGTGGGGGGGTAGTGGTGTCGGACATACGACAGGCAGGAGTAAAGTAAGTAAATAAATAAATAAAACTATTTACCTTGCGCTCGCTGCATCGCCAACTCGGCGATGCAGCGAGCGCAAGGTAAATAGTTTTATTTATTTATTTACGTACTTTACTCCTGCCCGTCGTATGTCGACTCCACTACCCCCACCCAGCCCCTCCCTGCTCCACCGCCCCGCAGCACTCCCTCTGCGAGCCGCCACTGCTAATCAATTTAAGTTGCCTTCGTATTTACCTGTGGGTTCCATGTTTGTAGAAGTGTGGGGAGGAAGGGAGACTCGAAGATGAAGATTCTGTTCTTTGCCTAGCAGGGTGAATGATTTTGTCATGGATTACTAGGTACAATGATTTTGCTAGGGAAATTCGTTGTTGTGGTGTACGCTCTATGTGTTTTGTTTGTCTACAGTGTTTGGTTCAATGTCTTTTTACTGTGAGATGTGTGTGTTGTCATGGTTGTGCTCCTGTGGATGGCTGGCCTATTTGGTGTTTGGTCTTTTTTTAATGTGTTTTGTGCTCTGCTGATGGTCTGGTTGGTTGGTTTAGTTGGTTAGGCTTATTGTTGCTAAAAGGGGAAGGAGTATGGTAGGTTGAATGCTTGTAGATGGATGTGGAACCTTAAATGTGTTCGGTCATTTGGAATGTGGGGATGGATGATTGGAGATAAGTGGGAAGGAACAAATACAGAGCACGTCTCTTAGACGTTTAGAGGTTCTGTATTCAGAGTTTTCCTAGAATAAATCCTGTTAAACTTACGCCATGTGCATGCCTCTTTGTAACACACCACATTCCCCACTCGGTATACTGGTAGTGCTGGGAGAAGAGAGGAATGGTGTCTCTTACCACATTTAGAGCTCCATTTTCATGTTGCTGTAGAGTGTAGATGCAGACAAAGAGAACAGAGACAAATTTGGGGAATTAGCATATGCAAGTGAGAGAACCATGCAGGTGTAAGTGAGGGAGAACAATAGGGTAGAGGAAATGAAGGAAGTAGTAGGCTTTCAGTAGGAGACAGAACAGACACCCATATGTAGGAAAGAAATGGAACTTAAGAGGAAGAAGGGACATGCAAGTAAGATGCAACTTGCAGGTTAAAAGTCAGCAGAGGGAAAGAGCACTTGCAGATTGAAGGGAAAGTGGATCGACAGGAATCAGAGAGATATTGCTTGCAGGTGAGAGGAAGAGTAAGGCATTAGGTAACTTGAGAGGTGTCATGCAGATGAGGGAGAATGAGGTCCAATGTTGGGAGTGAGAGTTGAGACTCTCTTGATAGGGAGGGTTTGAGAGATTGATGAGAAATAAAGACGTTGTAAGTTCAATGGAGAATGGGTTCGCAGATGGAGGTGTGCATGTTTCCACCATTTCCTAAACAAATCTACTGAGTCTGTCGTGGGATCTTTTTTGATTTGGCTTTATGAATGCAGCACAATTCTATACATATGTGCTAAAATACTAATGAAGGTAATTTGGATTATGATAGAAGAAGTGGAAACATTGGCGTTACAATTGGTGGAGCATTTTCATGCTTCAGAAATTGAGGGGAAGATTTATCAATCTTTCACGCAGTGCAACGCAGCAAGCCACCTTGCTGCACTGTGTGAAAGGGCAGGGATGAGACATATGTAACATTATATGGCGCATTTCTGTCCTTTCCTAGCACTGGCATACTTTTGCCTGCCTAGCACCAATGCAGACATCCTTGCGTCGTGTTGCAAGGGTGCCTGTTACAAGCAGAATTGTTGTTGTGAAGGAAGGGACACGTTCAGAATGCAGCACACATAGAAAGAGGAAACAACGATGAGAAATAAAGATATTTCTACTCGTTACACTTCACCTGGGGAGGCGTCCATTTTGACACATTCCCAGGTCTACCACTAATGGTAAATCGGAGAATGCGACAAATTCATGGGTGGATGTATGGGAACATCTGCGCTCCACCCCTGGAATGCCTTCCTGCCACAGAGTAACGCAAGGCAGCGATTTGCACTGCCTTGCTTTGCTCTAGATTTATCAAGCCATGCAGGTCCACACAAGGTGGCCTTGCGTGGCTTGAAAAATCTCACTTAGGTTTTGTGTCGCCCTTGCACCCCCTTGCGTGGTGTATGGGTGACACAAAACCTTGATGAATATTGGCCTCAGTATTTGGCAGTTGCTGTTTCATTTGTTTGGCAGCAGTAGATAAGGCTGATGCATCTTTTGGCGCTAAAGTGACGCATTGCTTGAACTGGTCGTGAGACTGACGCAACTCCAGCAATGTGTAAGAATACAGAGGTGAGTCCCATGTTAAAGGCCTTGCATCAATCCTTACACCTGGTTTGAGAAGGCGTAGGGATTTTGAGGCAGTCAAGCCGTAGAGTGACTGTTAGATTTGGCATCTTTGGCTTGATTTCCCCTGACTTTTTGCCTCTACCTTCTGCATTTTTGATGCTGTGCTGGATTTCCTTTTTGCTGGCTTAGATGCTTTGGGCACTTTGCCACTGCTGATCAGTGTCAAAGTGCAAGTGCTCCCTATGTAAATCGTTATTACAATTGGTTCTCCCTGATTGACATATTTGATTTACTGGTAAGTCCCTAGTAAAGTGCACTGAGTGTGCCAGGGCCTGTAAATCAAATGCTACTCGTGGGCCTGCACCACTGATTGTGCCACCCACATGATTAGCCCTGAAAAGGTATCTCAGAACTGCCAATACAGTGTCTGTGCTCAGTTTTAAACTGCCATGTCGACCTGGCAAGTTCACCCACTTGCCAGGCCCATACCTTCCCTTTTCTTACATGTAAGGTACCCCTATGGTAGGCCCAAGGTACCCCCATGGGGCAGGGCGCAGTGTATGTAAAATGTAGGACATGTACTGGTGTGTGTGACATGTCCTGATAGTAAAATACAGTGTATTTTGTTTTTCATTATTGAAAGGCTATCTGCCCCTTAGGATAACATGGGAGATACTTTGTAACATCTTACATGTATAACTTCCCACTGGGACATGATAAAAGAATAATGTTTAGGCTCTCTGAACTCAGGATTTAATAACACATCTTTTAGTAAAGATGGGGGTATATTCACAAGAACGCGTGATAACTAACGCAAGAGTAGCGTAACGCAACTTTCAATAACGCAGCCTATCACGGGAAAATAGCCCCGTGTCAACGTGGAATTCACAACAAGGCGGTACATGCGATAGTCACCAGATAACGCGTCAAATGCCAGCGTGAAAATCAACACCACGCCTAAAAAGTGCGAAACACGAACGCGAGAAATCATGCGATGAGGCCAGTCGCGGTACAAAAAACTGCGAAAAGCAGCCGGAGGCCTGCAACTCCCACGCATCTGGCGGGCAATTGCACCATAAAAACCACAGGCACAACACACCAGAAACAAGCCAAAGCACGTAGCAACATCCATGCACCCTGACCCAGCGCAGAGGGCAACGCGAACACCACAACCCCCACAGACCACCAGCAAGGAACAACTGGGTCGGGGAAGGCCAAGGAGAAAAGGGAAAGGAAGACGGGGTGCAGACCGCAGGAAAACAAGACCAAGGCCACGGAGGCGACAGAACACTACCAGCAAATGACCCACAAGCAGACCACCTGGAATGCAGTCTCAGAGCCCAGGAGGCCAATCCAGGAGGCCAAGAGGCGCCGGCAGGACCTGACAACCTAAACCAGGTACAAACCCGCTGCCAACAGGAAGGCAGCAACGGCGACAGGAGGTGGCAGTCCAGGGCCACAGGAGGAGCAGGAGGAATCCCAGGCCACAGTCATCAGTGTGGAGAGGGTGCAAGGAGTAGGGAGTACGGACACAGCCCGACAGGACCTGACACAACAGCAACCGGGTGAGGATCCAACAGGGACTGGGGGGACGGGGGTGATGGGCACAATGCCACACATGCACAATGAGGTGTAACACACTGCACACCCACAATTACCCAGGGACATGTCCTCCATCCCCGTGGCACACTGCAGCACACACACATAGCAGTCACAGCACATACCATGACAATGTGGCACAAAGTGCAACACCCACACTGCAGAACAGGGGATACAACTGGGTCCAACCAGGCACAGTAACAGAACAATCACATCGGACAGAGCAGAGAACTGTGAGATGCACATCTACCCCTACAACCCCACATCAGCCATGTAGGCCAAATGTACACTGTCCCAACTCAAATAGCCACCACCGCCCAATCACTCACAATGTACATCGTCACACAGTCTGCATGTCGACAAGAACAAGGCGCCAACACAATGCCAACATGCACCTCCCCTTCACAATGCAGAGGGACAAACAACACCTCCAGCAGGTCAGAACAGACAACCCATCAGTGATGCCGGAGGCGAACACCACACCTTCGACACCGAAGCCCTACAACAGCCCATGGACATCCCACACAACCCACCACCAGGACCAGGGCAGACACGCCACTCAGAGGAGAACCCAGCCCCTGCAACAGACCACACAGCATGAAGCACCCGCAATCACGGCTGGCTCACAACACTTCACCGACCCACACATGGCATCCCAATGCCAGGTGTCAGAACGCCAAAAGGAGGTGGCCCAACAGGTGCTGGCATTGCCTAACCCATGGAAGGTGAACTAGAACACATACGTGGGTGTCCAATACCCTTCAGGGACCACCTACACCCCACAATGGAGACCCACACTGCCATAGAGACACATGCAGATGCACATACCCAGTACAGACCAACACCCAGGGGCATGCACATATCAGTCACACACCCACGTTGGCTCTGCGTATGACGGCACAGTCCACTGCCCTTACGAATTGAGTGGGTGACGACAAAGCCTCATGTCCAGGTTCTAGCCCGCTGCCTGCGGTGACATGTCTGCATCCGCTGTACACAGCACAATGTAATGTCGTGGGGCCCAGGGCCCCCATGCACACAACAAGACCACAGGGACACATGCACATATCATGTTGAACTGGCTACGGGCACGTGCGCCCGGCCCCTTTATTGGCAGGGCCACATGTACAGTGATGCCTGTGCTGGATGTGTGTGGGGTGAGTATAAGCCAGCCCGCACGGAGTGCTTGGTGCTGGCAACAACCTGAACAGTGGACACCAGTGTAATGGAAACAGAAAACACCAGCATAACAGAGTCAACTGCAGAGCAACATGGAGGGATCCGGAGTGAGGACAGAGGTCACCCAATATTCAGTCCGGAGGTTCCGTGAGTTGCAGTGCACTGAGTCACTGGCACCTGGAGTGCTGAGCAGGGTATCAGGACGATGATGGCATCCACGACAGGTCTGAGCAACTCCGTAGGGCTGTCAGGACCACCGTTTCGACTCTGGCAGTTGGCGGTTGGAGGTGGTCCTTGCCGTGGTGGCGTGTGCCTCCTGCGGTGATGCGACGTCCAGGCCGGTCAAGACTCGATGCTATGTGTGGGCCCTGGTGGCCCGCAGTTGAGGCCGGAGGATGCGGACAGCGCAGGGCCACAGACACATGGCGTTGATGACCCCAAGACCATCGCTACAGAGGCCATTCAATGTCTCAGGTGAAGGGGTCCCAGGCCTGGGCAGCACAGAGTCAGTGGCCCCGGATGCAGTGCGGCCGGCACAGGCACCCAGCCACCAGACGGTGACTTGCGGTGCAGTCAGATGGGCCATGCGACCTGAGCGGGTCCCCATCAATGTCCGAGGTGTATGTTGTGAAGTGTTGCGGGGGACAGTGGAAGGTGTCCTCCAGGGCATGATGCGGAAGGTCTGATGTTATCCGGAAGCAGCAAATTGAGGAGTGGAAAGTGCAACCCTCGTTGTCACCAACAATTCGGGATCAGCTACATGAGGATGAAAACTAGCCCCTATTCCATTGACACAAACGCCACCAATGTACGACCAGTGAGTGTCCATGAATGTCGGGGAACACACTTAGTGGCACAGGTGCTCAGAGAGGATGCAGTCTGCGATGATTCCGGTACACAGATGTGAACTCTAACATTGCCAAATCAAGTCTCTGTGACCTACTGGACCGCAGTGTAGGCAGGAGGCAGCGGTCAGCATGGGCCCACAGCCACCTGTCGTTGGCTCACGGGGCACAGCGTTAGTGACACAGTGGCAGTTGTCGGTAGTGTTCAATCACCTCCATAACGATGATCCTGTTCCTTCCGGACTGCAATGCGTCATCCTCTTACGCCTCTCCGTGCGTGCGAGGAAATGTATTCTGTCCTTTGAATTACCGATGTTCAGTTCCAAATCTGTGACCCCACTCGTGCGCAGCGTAGGCCGAGGGCAGTAGTCCGCGTAGGCCCACAGACAGGTGTGGTTTTGATTCCATGCACAGACTTGTTGCCACCACATCGAAGTGTGTATTGGGAATTGTTCTCTGCCTTAAATAATGTTCACTGCCATGGTGTAATCAAGACTCAGTTCCAAATGTGTGACCTACCTGACCGTGGTGTAGGCCTGAGGCAGCGGTCAGCATGGCCCATTCACCTTGTGTCGCCGACATAGTATGGATGGCCCCACCGGCCTGCGTTGTTCAGGTTCAGTGGCACCACATGTAGCCGGCTGGCGTTGAACAGGGTTAGTGGCACCACGTGTAGCCGGCTGGCGTTGAACAGCGTTAGTGGAACCACGTGTCGCAAGAAGCCCATATGGAACTATGCCTCTCTGATCGGGGGGGCGTCTGGTGCTGTGGCCACTGGCCCGGATTTGGGGTCACTGCCATTCATTACTCAGGACACAGTTTCACATGTGGGACCTGCTGGTCCGAGGAGTGGGCCGTAGGCGGCAGTGCAGTACGTCAACTAGAAAGGACTGAAGCGGGCCTGTGTCGTGGAGGCCTGGTAGTCTGAGCTGACTGCCAAGTTCGGGGGACTCGGGCTTGGAGCTTGTGCTGGCACGTGGTGGGCCCTCCTTGACACACGCCGGTGTCAGCAGGTGATCAGTGTGGCCTGGCTGTGCAGGGGCGGGCCTGACGTGTTCGTGGTCCAGCGTGCCGGGGCCCGGCAGGCACACTGCATCGCAGGCAACTCCGCTCACGAGGACGGCATTGGCCTCGTGGCGGGGTGGGAGGCGCCACCCTGGCAGAGACGTTGGTCTTTCCGGAGGGGGACCACACCCAGGCCTACGTGCTTTTTATTTACACCCCTATGCTGGCGTGGCGTATGCCTGGCCATCACACTCCAGTGACGCTTAGGGGGGGGCATGACAGGCAACATTTCCGCGAGGTCCCCCACTGGCTGGGGTGACATGGTGGCGTCCACTGTCCACTACACTCCATACACCAGAGGTGTATGTTGCCATGGATATGGGTGTGTTCTGCATACTGAGGTCTGTCCAGCACATCTCCGCCACTCTTGGCATTGTGTGCTTTCCGGATCATGGTTCTCCTGCATCCTGCACACATGCCTGGTTGCCACCTCTCCCCACATTCGGCTATTATGTGGCTGAGGTGCCATGCCGTTGCTGGCTCATGTTCAGGGCTTGCCCATGTGGACATTGTAAGTTGTTCTGTCGTGTCTGGTGGTTGGGCATCTTGTTGTGCCTGTTGTATGTGATTTTGTGACGTGTGCATTGCCAGCGTTGTGAGTTGCATGTTTGGGGAGTCGAGGTGTGTGGGGTGTTCATTTGTATGTTGCCAAGGGGCTGTGCATTTCCCTTGTTGCCATCCTGGGAACGCTGGTTGGTGATGGACTGTCGGAGGATGAAGGTATCATGCACATTGGCTGTGTATTTGAAGGCGACATTGTTGGGTGTTCCACGGTGTTCTGTTGTTGCCTGCACATTGGTGTGAGACGTGTGCTTCCTGTTGCGGTGATTGTGTGCTGTGTCACCAGGGGGCACAGGTAGTACAAGTGTGCTGTGTGTTGCCCCCAACACATGCGTGCATCCTGCTATGGCGTATGGTCCTTGCTTGGTCTCCAGCGGATCCTGCGCATTGTGTTGTACATATGGGGACTGGGGTACCAGGGTGATGGTGATGTCCAGGATAGGTGTGGGGGACTTGGATGTGGCTGGCTTTGGGACACCGCCAACTCTGGCGGGTGTTGGATGGGGGGTCTCAGGGGCCAACAGGTGCAGCTACGCCATCAGCTTTGTGTGGGGTGGGATGTTGGTTGTCCGCTGTGTTGTTGCCGTAGGCCTGTTAGGCGATGATGGTCAGGATGCGCAGGTTGGTTGTCCCTTTCAGCCTGGAGTGGAAGGTGACATTGTCAGATGTTGGGTCTGTGCGGCTGGTACGTTTCCTGGGGTTCCGCTGTCTTTGTCTGCGCTGCGTCTGTGTTGGTCCGTGGGGGGGGGGTGTTCCGGGTGTGGGATGGGGTCCTGGGGTGGCGGGGGTGGGTGTTGTGGCCCACTTGGGTGTCCGGGCTGCATGATGTGTGGCTCCATGGCATCTGTTGCCCTTCCGTTGTGGCCCTGGGCTGTGGTCCCTTTTGTGGTGCTGGCTGCAGTCCGACTTTACACCAGGTCAGAGCAGGTGTAGATTTCCTGGTGCTAACGCGCCTTATCGCCTGTTTTGTGTTTTTATCGCGGATGTGGCTGGTCGTTGTGAATGTTGAGGTGTGCTGCTGTCTCGGCTTTTGTCACGGGAACGCCTACTCTGCATCTCATTAGCGATATTTGCGAGGGTCCTCTGTGGCAATGTTTTTGCGGCTGCTAACGCAGGTATACTGGTGCTGTGGGCTGTTAACACCTGCTTGTGAATGGGGGGGTAAATTTATCACGACTTTGGCTGCGATAAAGTGCCGTTAATTCGGCGATGGCTCCTTGTGAATATGCCCCATGGTTTTTAAATTGTGTGTTGGAAAATCCACTTTTAGAAAGTAGGCATTTTCTTGTTTAACCATTCTGTGTGCCTCTGCCTGTTTGTGGATTGTAGTGACAGGAGCTGGGGATGGGCATTCACAGCAGACAGCCACTGGGGGAGTTGAGGTGTGCCTGGCCCTTCCTGGATGACTCAGAGCTGGGCTGAATAGACCTTGACTGCATTTAGAGTAGTGGGAGGAGTTTTCCTTGCACATGAATAGGGCCTGTCTCCCTTGTACAATGCTGTCTCTACCCCCTGTGGTCATACTGCACCAGTCAGGACAGAACTGGTTTGGACTGGGCTCAGAGACCCTTGCACAAAGAAGAACAAAGACAAAATGGGGTATAAGTAGTAGACCTTAAACCCCAGAACTTAAGATCACTTCTGGACTCAAGAGGAACCTTTGCGGAGGAGAAGAGCTGGAGAGCTTGGAGGAGGAGTACTGCCCTTTTGCTGTGTATTGTGTGGGGTGGGCCTGCAGTTGCTGCTTCTGCCAAGGAAAGGACAAAGACTGGAACTTTTCTGAGAAACCTGCTTGAAGAAGAATCTCCGAGGGCCTGTATGTGCTGGCCTCCTGTGTTCTGAAGTCTCAGGGACACAACGACTTCACCCCCTGCTCCCCTGAACTCTATTGCTGAGAGTGCTGACCTGCCAGGAGGTGCCTATTCCAGTTTTGGGCCTCTGGAGGTTGTTCCTGCTGTTGAGAGCTGGAACACACCTAAAAGAAGCAAGAAAAGCAATCTCCGATGCCGTGAGTTACACCGCGACCTGCACGGAGGCCAGGGACATCGCTCGTGAATGCACAACGCACTGCCCGTCCTGCACAACAGCACTGATGCCCTTCGACGCCTGCTGACGCCTGCAGTTATCGGCATTTCCCGACGCAAGTGCTCACACCGACTCCGTCATCACCAGCGCTTGCATCCTGTTATCGCGGCGCTGATAACTGCCGATGGTGACTCCACGAACTCGCTGAATTTGCACCTTCACCGGAACCGACGCCTCACCCCAGACGCAACCGACTTCCCCTGTCCTGGATCCGACACATCGCCTCCTCACGGACACAATGCCTCACCTCCCCCGTGGCAGCCAGGGAGCCAGCCTCGACTTCAGCACCGGCACCTCGCCGTGCATCGTTACAGACTTCGCTATCCAAAGGTACTGTTTGCTTGGGGGTTTTTGTGACTCAGTGCCTGATGCCGTGCATCTCACGGTCGGCGCCGTACTTTGGATTTATTACTGTCACGACGTCGCAATAGCCCCAGTTGGAGCTATTTGTTTTCCTACAGCTTTATTCTTGAAATTACTATTTTGAAGTGCTATTTTACTACATGTATGTTGGATTTTTGTCGTTTTGGTCTTGTTGAGTTTTGCTAAAGATACATTATTTTTCTAAACTGGTGTGGTGTCCATTTGTGGTGTTATCACTATATTACTGTGTGTTTTGAGTACAAATACTTTATACATTGCCGCTGAATAATCCTGTCTTTTCGTTCCAAGCTAACAAGGGGGTGAGTAGGGGTTATCAAGAGTGTGTATCTCCCTTACTCTGACTAGAAGCAAGGGCCCCTACTTGGACAAAGGTACATACCTCTGCCAACTAGAGACCCCCAATTCAAACAGTGACGCAGTGAAAAGTTGTAAATTTCACTGCTTCAGTTCTACTTGGCTTTTAACGTGTGAACGCCTACCCTGCATACTTTATTTTATTTTATTTTAAAAGTTTTATATAGCGCTAGCTAGACCCGTAGGTATCAGAGCGCTTTACATACACACTGTAAAAAACCAAAGGAAATTGCATTACATAGTAGGAAGGCATTAAGGAAGCAAAACAGAGATAAAAATTATATACATTATATTACATACATCATACTTTGCGCAGGAATAATGTGATATAGGCCTCTACAAACTGATGCATTGGGCCCAATGCGTCAGCTTGTAAATATGGAGCAGTGTGGACCACTGATTGTGCTACCGCTGCGTCAAAATAAATTATGCAGATGCGGCCTAGCTCCTTGTAAATATGCCCCACAGAGGCGAGTCCCATGTTGAAAGCCCAGCGCCAATCCTTATGCCTGAGGGCATATTTACAAGGAGGTAGCGCTGCTGCAGCATCATTTTTTTTTTACACAGCTGTGGTGCAGTCAGTGCTCTACACTGCTCCATATTTACGAACTGATGTATTGGGCCCAATGCATCAGTTTGTAGAGGCCGGCGTCACATTATACATGCGCCAGGTATAATGCATGCAGGGTAGACATTCCCACATTAAAAGCCATGTAGAACTAATGCAGTGAAATTTGCAACTTTTCACTGCATCACTCTACGACTTGACTGCGTTAAAATCCCTACGCTTCTCAAACCAGGCGTAAGGATTGACAGGGCTTTTAACATGGGACTCACCTCTGTGTTCTGAAGCATTGCTGGAGTTGCCTCAGTCTTACAACCAAATCCAGCAATGTGTCACTTTAGTGCCAAAAGATGAACCAGAATTTCTGACGCATCAGTGAATCTTTGTGCCATGAGCATTGTATTGTAAATACCGTGCATCCATGGCATAGTTAGGGCCTTTACGGCAGGCGCAGAAATCTGAAGCATCAATGCCGATATGTCAGTTCTTGTAGATATGTCCCCTGGTTTGAGAAGGCGTAGGGACTTTGAAACAGTCAACTCGTAGAGTGACGCAGTGAAAAGTTGTAAATTTCACTGCATCAGTTCTACGTGACTTTTGTGATGCAGGCCTCCACAAACTGACGCATTGGGTTCAATGCTTTACTTTGTAAATTTGGAGCAGTGTGGAGCACTGATTGCGCCGCAGCTGAGTAAAAAAAAAATGATGCTAAGGTGGTGCTAGCTCCTTGCAAATATGCCCCGTAGTCTCTGTCTTGTTCCTTCAGATAGAAAATAACCCTCAGTCTCAGTGCACCTTTCGTAGCTGCCATTAGTCCTTTATGTTAGCATGATATTACAATGTAGCTATGCAGGCCTTTAGACGCTTGCAGCATTCAGCTTGAACTCATATTTGGTCTTCTTGGCTTTTCCTATCAACTTATTTTCTGGTATGGTGACTGAATTTATGGCCTTGTTGGAAGGGTGCGTGACCAGGAGCCACTTATTTCTCTGCTCAACTTGCTGCTCCATATGATTCCATATGCCTGACCTAAAGCAGTAATGTAATGCAAAATGATGGGGACCTCCTACGGAGTGTGGTGAGAGGCCCCTAGATCTCCCAAGTGTCAAAGACATTCATTGACCTTGGGATGAATGGGCCCCCCTTGAAGAGATGGGGCCCCCCGTAGCAGACCTGCGCACTTGTGAAACTTTTTCACCATGTGAGATGGGGACAGGGCCTTAAAGGGGGCAGGGCTTAGTGCAGAGCCTATCACTTTAAAATGTGCTGCCTACCAACCCTTTCCCCTCCCTTCCTCCCCAAAAAACACCAACCCCAGCTAACAGCAAAAATAAAGCTTCTGAGGCTGCTGCCATGTTTTGGGGAGGTTTCTCACCTTGAAATGAACATCAGCTGAGCAGAGCCTCCAAACAATTAGTTGGAAACATGCTATATGCAGAGGTTTCCAGCTAAATGTGTGACACCGTGTGATATCAGCTCCTCACCAGGGACCATGTGATGGGAGCCGATATCTTGTCACACACAAGAGCAACTTGAATAGGTTGAGAAAGAAAAGTTTGGATGCTATTCTAGGAAGAACATAACATAACGTTATTATCATTTTATTTTTTCCTTTCTTTTGCTGCGTTATGGTAGTGAGGCGACGCTCCTCTGCCTTAGCGGAGGAGCCGCCACTGCGGAGGAGGCAGAGATATACGCGAGAAATGAAGGATGCTCGTAAGTAATCAGACAATTACCGTCCATGTAAAATTTTCTTTATCCTTCTTATTGGATCAGAAAAGTCAATATTTACAGAAAGGAAATGATTAAGCTTTTAGTTTGGACGAAGATTTTTTTTCAGTAAGAAACTACGTTGCATTTCAACACAAATAAACCACGCAAAACCATGTGGGCTCGTATATTGCTTGAAACAACTCCGTCTGATACATTTTTCTTTGCAGTCACATCTATCCAAACATCTCTCATAAATTCGATAGTTTTCTGTGTACAACAAATTGGTCGCTGTGTGTTCACTAGAACTAAACTATTGATTGATTTCACTGTAGGTGAATTATTATTAGTCGTCTCATCAGCCTTCTTATTCTGTTAACATTTCTCTCCTTGGCTCTACAAATAGAAACAGGAAAAATTCGAGTCATTTAAATATTTTTTTGAAGTGGAGGAGCAGCCTGCTGACTTCTGAAAAGCCGTGCCAGCTCGTGTGAGTCTGAGAATTATAATTGAAAATAAATTGCAAGAAGCATGTTTTCATCCCTGTGGGTGCATTGCAGTGATCAGCAGGCTGATGTGCGCACAAGGACTTTGTGTTTTTTCCCCTCTGTTTCCCTTTCCAGCAATGCGGTCCCCATCTTAGGTGAAATTCAGCAAGATATGGACAGATGAAAGACTGCCTTGACCTTGCAACACTGCTGAGAAATCCAGGAGGCCTCGGCTCTTGCTGCAGCAGCACGGATTGCCAGCTATCCCCTTTTGATTAAACATCTTCCAAAGGTATGAGGAAGCATTTACATAGTCACTGGGTTTATAGAATCATTAACAGAACTACAAGAAATTGGAATTCATAATTAAGAAGAAGTGTAGAACTGCACAAGCATGATGAATGTTAATCTGCGTTTTATGTGTTTACACTGTTTTGTGTTTTGGGATTTTAAAAGCCGCCCTGTAGTTTGTGCATGGATCTTAATGGATGTAATACGTACCCTTCTGTACCGGAATCTGGCTGACTGTGCTAATTTTGTGAAATTTAAAACGTATTTTACAAAAGCAAATAATTTAAAACAAATATGAAAAACTAAGGGCCTTATTTGGGTTTTGTGGATGGGGTACTCCATCACAGAAGAGGTGGATGCCCCGTCTGCCATATTACGAGTGCATTTTAGCCTACGACACTTGTAATTAATAATTAAAACGAACAGTAATGGTTTGAACTGTAACAAAATATTAGTTGCTGGGCTATACATATCCTGAAAATCTATAACACCCACTGAGGTTTTTATTAAATAGAAGATTTTTGAAGGTCACATTTTTTTTTTTAGGTCTGGCCTAGAAACAGATTTGGCTGTCTGCCAAACTTTTCTAATAAAGAAAACAAGCATTGGCAATGCAAATAGGTCTGGCTTTAATATGCTGTACCCTGCACTCACAAAAGCATGCAGCTCATTCTGCATTCATCTAGGCACAGATCTGGCCCCTTCGCAGGATGCTATTAAACAATGCCTGCAGCTAGCGGGTGTTGTGACCTTAGGCAAGGAAGACAGGTTAGATCTTGACTCTCTGCTTACTCTAGAGGAATTAAAAGAGGCATTTGACTCTCTGCTTACTCTAGAGGAATTAAAAGAGGCATTTGGGTTCTCCGGCACTTGGGAAGACTGTAGGGCAGGATAGGATGACCTTAGAATTCTATCTTACTTTTCTCTGGGGGCACTCACGATATGGTTGCCACCTTCTCGAGGCTCAGCGGGGACATTCGGCTCCTGAATCATGGGCAATTACAAATATCATGGTTTTCTTTAAAAAAGGGAAACCACAGCTGAAACCTGGATCCTACAGGTCGATCTCACTCATCAATAGTGAAGCCAAAATCTATTCAAAGGTGCTAGCAACGCAGTTAAACAGGGTCATTGCAAATTGGTCTCTCCGTGGCAGCATGGGTTTGTCACTGGTCGGAGCACGACTTTACATATTAGACGGGTAATAATGTTATTTAACATAGCTGAGATTAGGAGTACCTCCTATAGCAATGATCCTGCTGGATGCGAAAAAGGCACTTGACCGGGTCAACTAGTCATATTTCTGGGAGGTATTAAGAGGTTAGGGTTGGGGCCTGGTTTTCAATCAGCCATACTGACTATGAATGGCAATCTGATGGCAAAATTACAACTGATGGGCACGGAGAACGATATTATTAAGATTGCTAGGGGGTGTCCCCTGCTCCCCTCTTTTATTTGCTCTCTACATCGATCCACTTTTACAAAACCTTATGAATAACAAAGCCATAACCTCTGTGGTGACTAATGGTTTTGTCACTAAGATAATGGCATATGCAGACGATGTGGCCATTTTCACTACAAATCCGGGAAGGTGAAAGCAGAAGCTGATAGCTTTGGGCAGATTTCAGGGTAATTTTTAAATAGGTGCAAGGCCCAAAATGTGTGTAATGATGATACTTGCTTTCATGATCGTTGGAAGATTGATAATGTGGTCTACCAGGGAGGTAACATAACCACCAAGGTGGATAACATCATTTCATTAAGCTATGATCCTATATTGTATAAAATCAAGAGAGATCTGGCATGCATTAACAATCTTGATTTCACAAGTATTGGGTGATGCAATGTTATTAAAATGTTGGTGCTTTCAAAGGTTCCTTACCTATCTTTTTAGAGCAATCCCTTTGCGGACAGGGCAACTGTTAATTGTCAGTTTGTGTGGTACATATCTTGAATCAGAAAGTCTGCCTAGTATTTACAAACTAACCATGGACAAAGAGGCAAGAGGATGATTTCTAAGAATCCTGGAACCTAGCTACTTCAAATAAGTGCGGTTCAAGAAAATTGAGGCTGCTCACAAAATTTATTTTGTTAAGTTTGAGGGACAAATGGGCATGGCCTGGTATAGTTTTCATACTCCTCTGTGACATTCTCTCCTGATTCTGTCTGTATTTCACAACAAATATTGTCTGCTTTGGGGGAAGGCTGGCTTATAGGAAATAGGGGATATCTTTCTTGAAGGGTAAATGTGTTCTTTTGTGGATTTGCAGCAGAAATATGGATTTTCCTAAGCAAAGTTTCTTTAAATATGTACAAAAAGAGATTTCTTTCATAAACCTGGTGATGGCAAAATCTCGCTAGACAGAAAGCGGTTGTTTAGTCCTTGAACCCCTGTGGTGGCATCAACATTAAAATAATATATATGTCACTTATTGGTCTTAACTGAGATTATTTAAACACCCAACTAGAGAAATGGGGCAAAAGGTTAGACACTACCCCTGATAACATCTTCTTTCAGTAATCTATGAATGTAGGGTGTGAGATATTGTTATGTGCAGGGTTAAGAAGTTAACATTATAAGATGCTGTACAACTTATATTACACCCCTCAGAGGATGTGTAGCTGGGATAAAAAGACCCAATTCAAACTGTCTGCGAAGTGGGGGAAGTGAGGCTGATATTGTGCACATGTTTTATATTTGTATAAAGTTAGTGCCAGTTAGGAACAAAATCTGTGAGCATCTGAGCATGATCTTAAATACTCAGATTTGTATCACACCACAGCTGATGCTTTTAGGGGTAGACGCTCAGCTCAGGAATGACAGACGCAATCTATATCCTATATATGTCGTTATGGCAGCAGCTCAAATTTGTATTGCAGCAGTGCGGCTGAACCCGGAACCTTCTTCTTTCATCAATGGTTACCCAGACTGTTGTCAAAGTATAATCTTGAGGAAAGTTTCTATCAATGTAAGGGCAAGGGGGCAAAGGCAAGGGGAACTGCTGACTGGTCACTGTTAGCCAATTGGTTAGACACACTTTGACACTTTATTATATCTCAGCGACTGGATGATTTATGGGCAGCACAGCTCCTTAGCTTGGAACTCCATGGCAGATGGAGAACTGTTTCATTTTCCTACAGTCATGTTATAGCCTGTTTAGTATAATTTAAAGAAAAACAAGAGCAAACGTTATGTCCATGCGAACAGGGGTATCAAGTAATCCTTGGAACAGGCGTTCACATGGAATACATTTTTAGGCAGATTATTAGTTTCACTGATTTTTCTGTGTGGAATTAATCATTATAGAAACATAATCGTGTAAATCGAACATTGTTATTCAGTAACGTTTTGTAGGAACAATAGTAGCACAGCCAGTATTTTTGTAAGAAACTGTGGTTCAGCCGAACCGAGTTTTATTAGACAGGAATTATTTAAACAAAAAATGTTGGGAGTGTCTTTCAGTGAAATCAAAACAGGGCTCTGGCCCATAATCAGTAAGGCTGGACAAAACACTATTCGATACAACAACAAAATTGCCAATACTGATACTTTGTTTATACTTCACTCATACCCAACACACATGACACGCAACATGGGTTGGAAAACAAATTAAATGTTTTATTTTCTTTTAAATGTTTATTAAGCTTTTTAGAATATTATTTATGAGAAATAGTTCATGTTGTTATTACCATGGACATTTGGAGCGTTCATAGGACCACAAAACATTAACAAACATATAACATCAAACACTTGAATTATACAAAAAATTCTTTACATTCGTAAAAATTTTTAAGGTGAAGAAAAGCTCAGATTCCATCTACCATTCAAAAAGAGAAGAGAAAAAGGATAGACACCCAAGGGAAGTGCTAAAAGAAGTGGATACACCACTTTGTTTTGGTGCGACAGTAAGCCCAAGGGGAAAGACGGCTGGCCAAACAGTTTTGTATTCAGGTCAAGCGAAACGTAAATTCCATTAGTTCATCAAATCACATTATCGACCTGATATTACAATTTAACAGAAACTACTTGTCTGGACACAACCAAATGGTCTACGCGTTTCAAACCCGGACTCTATTTCTGGGTTATCCTCAGGACCTGGAATTTGAGCAAATACTAAAAAAGAAAAAAGGGGGGGGTAATGTGTTACCAAACAGACCACTCAATTCATACGCACTCAAACTTATGTCAGTCTCATCTAAAAACAGATCTTTACCTTTGTCGAACCACCAACTTAGTACCAATCGCTACTTTTTCAATTTCGGACGTGTGTCAATCTATCTGAACCCAGAAGAAAAACGAAAGAGAACAAAACAAAGAGGAACCTTTTTAGTTACTGGTCTAAATTCCACGTCAAACGCGTAAAAAGTAAATTTGTTACAACTTACTTTGTGTCTGAACACAAGTGGACCATAAACGGCATTTTCGGAGGGAGAGAAGGATCTACCCTTGCGGGCTCAGGCGGTCAGCCTAATAATGTGAAGTATAGAGGAGAATACAAATTACAATTAATACAGCCTCCAGAGCTGTATACAGAAAACCGATTTGGTCACGTTCTTCTCGACATACCTCTAGGTGCATCTCATGCCCCGCAGGCTGTTCGTATTTATGCAGCAGAGCGAAATTCTCCGTCTGCAAAAGTAGGAGAGGGGGAACAGTGTCACTCAATACTACTCGCATCTGAGTAAAAATGTAAAAATGTCCAAGAGATCTATTTTAGATCGTCAAAGCGTGCCGCCTTTACCTTTCACTTTTTTGGTTTCCGCCATATCCTGATCGCCTGTACGTTTCAGCAGCCCGTATTTGAAACTGAACCTTCGGCGCTTTTTAATGACGCTATCACTACCGTGATGTCACGTGACTCGTGAATTAAAAGAAAGGAAAAAGGCATCTACCTATCTTTTATTAAACTACTTAGGCAACTTTGGAATATGTAAGAAAAGCTAACAGTGTGGGTGTGACCCTACGTTGTAGTAGTTTTAATAGTTGTGCGCGTATGGAGGTCACGTGACTACGAATTGCGAGCGAGTCCGTTTTTAAGCCCGTTTTTTAAGACTTGACTTGGCTTTCGGAATACCTGTATATCCAAGAGCAAAAGCCGTTCAATAGCCCAATTCTGTCGTCCGAAACAAAGTGCAGCGGCCGATGTTGTTTTTGTATTGTTTGGATTTGCAAAGGGGTGCATCCTGGGAGATGTAGGTTTCTTTATGGAAACTGGTTCATTGAGTGCTGGGTTACAGTCTGAAGACGTGAAACGGTTTTGGCTGGCAATCATTATTGAAGTTTCTAAGTATGTTTATGGACATAGTGAATCTTTGCACAGAAAACGACCTATATATCAAATACAAAAGGTTCTGTTATGGTCTTGGCAGGTTGTAGATTTCGGAAAGTTCATTCAGCCCGTCGACAGCAGTGTTGAATTTCACTATTAACATTGCTTCCCTCTGTAACAAAATCCTTTCTGTGTCTCCACCTCGTGGGTTATTCTCAATTTTGGATAAAACCGTCCATTTCAATTCGGTCACGTTGTGATTTTTAGTCATCCAATGGTTGACCAAAGGCGCATTTGCTACCTTTTTACGAATCCTGGACATATGTTGTGTAATCCGTTGGCGGGCCTCCTGGTTGGTTTTCCCAATATACAACTTGGGGCACGGACAAACAATGCCGTATACCACGTTTTTAGTTTTACAGTTCGTAAACGCATCATGTTTCCACTTGATATTGCCAAAACTGAATAGGGCACCCTCAATTGTTAGTGGGCAACATACACACGTACCACATTTATGGTGGCCTGTAATCGGGGGCATGTTGAACTGTGTCCTCAATGTGCTGTCTATTAATGGTTTCTGTATGCCTGCTCGTACAATTGAGTTGCCCACACACCTATCCTTTTTTAAGGCAAACAGAGGTTTACTCCAAGAAGTATGGACTTTCTGTATTAGGTGCGAATTTTGATTGATCACTCTTTTGATAAAGTTCGTGCGTGAGCAGAAAGTTGTAACACAGACCATCCGGTCCGTGGGCTCTTTTTCTTTTTTTGTAGCAATACTTCTCTGGGTGTCCACCATGCCCGTTTCATTGCTTGCTTCAAAAGAGTGATCAATCAAAATTGGCACCTAATACAGAACGTCCATACTTCTTGGAGTAAACCTCTGTTTGCCTTAAAAAGGTTAGGAGTGTGGGCAACTCAATTGTACGAGCAGGCATACAGAAACCATTAATAGACAGCACATTGAGGACACAGTTCAACATGCCCCGATTACAGGCCACCATAAATGTAGTACGTGTATATATTGCCCACTAACAATTGAGGGTGCACTATTCAGTTTTGGCAATATCAAGTGGAAACATGATGCGTTTACTGAACTGTAAAACTAAAAGCGTGGTATACGGCATTGTTTGTCCGTGCCCCAAGTTGTATATTGGGAAAACCAACAAGGAGGCCCGCCAACGGATTACACAACATATGTCCAGGATTCGTAAAAAGGTAGCAAATGCGCCTTTGGTCAACCATTGGATGACTAAAAATCCCAACGTGACCGAATTGAAATAGACGGTTTTATCCAAAATTGAGAATAACCCACGAGGTGGAGACACAGAAAGAATTTTGTTACAGAGGGAAGCAATGTTAATAGTGAAATTCAACACTGCTGTTGACGGGCTTAATGAACTTTCCGAAATCTACAACCTGCCAAGACCATAACAGAACCTTTTGTATTTGATATATATGTTGTTTTCTGTGCAAAGATTCACTATGTCCATAAACATACTTAGAAACGTCAATAATGATTGCCAGCCAAAACCGTTTCACATCTTCAGACTGTAACCCAGCACTCAATGAACCAGTTTCCATAAAGAAACCTACATCTCCCAGGATGCACCCCTTTGCAAATCCAAACAATACAAAAACAACATCGGCCGCGTACCCTTTGTTTCGGACGACAGAATTGGGCAATTGAACAGCTTTTGCTTTTGGATATACAGGTATTCCGAAAGCCAAGTCGGGTCTTAAAAAACGGGCTTAAAAACGGACTTGCTCGCAATTCGTAGTCACGTGACTTCCATAGGCGCACAACTATTAAATCTACTACAACGTAGGGTCCCACCCACACTGTTAGCTTTTCTTACATATTCCAAAGTTGCCTAAGTAGTTTAATAAAGATAGGTAGATGCCTTTTCCTTTCTTTTAATTCACGAGTCATGTGACATCACGGTAGTGATAGCGTCATTAAAAAGCGCCGAAGGTTCAGTTTCAAATACGGGCTGCTGAAACGTACAGGCGATCAGGATACAGCGGAAACCAAAAAAGTGAAAGGTAAAGGCGGCACGCTTTGACGATCTAAAATAGATCTCTTGGACATTTTTACATTTTTACTCGGATGCGAGTAGTATTGAGTGACACTGTTCCTCCTCTCCTACTTTTGCAGACTGAGAATTTCGCTCCGCTGCATAAATACGAACAGCCTGCGAGGCAAGAGATGCACCTAGAGGTATGTCGAGAAGAACGTGACCAAATCGGTTTTCTGTATACAGCTCTAGAGGCTGTATCAATTGTAATTTGTATTCTCCTCTATTCTTCACATTATTAGGCTGACCGCCTGAGCCCGCAAGGGTAGATCCTTCTCTCCCTCCGAAAATGCAGTTTATGGTCCACTTGTGTTCAGATACAAAGTAAGTTGTAACAAATTTACTTTTTAGGCATTTGACGTGGAATTTAGACCAGTAACTAAAAAGGTTCCTCTTTGTTTTGTTCTCTTTCGTTTTTGTTCTGGGTTCAGATAGATTGACACACGTCCGAAATTGAAAAAGTAGCGATTTGTACTAAGTTGGTGATTCGACAAGGTAAAGATCTGTTTTTAGATGAGACTGACATAAGTTTGAGTGCGTATGAATTTAGTGGTCTGTTTGGTAACACATTACCCCCCCTTTTTTCTTTTTTAGTGTTTGCTCAAATTCCAGGTCCTGAGGATAACCCAGAAATAGAGTCCGGGTTTGAAATGCGTAGACCATTTGGTTGTGTCCAGACAAGTAGTTTCTGCTAAATTGTAATATCAGGTCGATAACGTGATTTGATAAACTAATGGAATTTACGTTTTGCTTGACCTGAATACAAAACTGTTTGGCCAGCCGTCTTTCCCCTTGGGCTTACAGTCGCACCAAGACAAAGTGGTGTATCCACTTCTTTAGCACTTCCTTGGGTGTCTATCCTTCTACTCTTCTCTTTTGAATGGTAGATGGAATCTGAGCTTTTCTTCACCTTAAAAATTTTAAGAATGTGAAGAATTTTTGCATAATTCAAGTGTTTGATGTTATATGTTTGTTAATGTTTTGTGGTCCTATGAACGCTCCAAATGTCCATGGTAATAACAACATGAACTATTTCTCATAAATAATATTCTAAAAAGCTTAAAAAACATTTAAAAGAAAATAAAACATTTAATTTGTTTTCCAACCCACGTTGCGTGTCATGTGTGTTGGGTATGAGTGAAGTATAAACAAAGTATCGTGAGTGTCTTTCAGGGCACAAAGGAAAGAAAGAGTAGGCTCCAGGTGAGTAATCAGACCAAAACCCAAATAAAAAATGAAAAGGTGAAGTAAGAAATAAACATTGAAGGTGTATTAGTTGATTCATTCAAGAGACAGCAGTTTCTATTCAGTACATTTTAGAAAACAGAGAATTAATCAGTGTATCACAGTTTACGAAACGTTGTCTGTTTCTGTAAGTGTGTCGACAGCATTTCAACCCTTAGAAGAATAAGAGGGTCTCATCAGGACTGAGATTGCCTGGGATCTGGGGAAGACAAAATACTTAGAATTAGGGGTCTGATGGAACCCGGTGCATTCGAGGTTAAAAAGGTATTAAATAGTGGGGATAAGTACTGGCTGGGATTGTAGAAGCGCTGAACAACATAAACAAATTGAAACCACTGACGGTTTTAAAATCAATCCTGCTAGGTGAGCTAGCATCTATTATAAATTTGAAGGGATTCCTTTCATTGGTTCCTGTAGGATAAAAGGACTTGTGTAAAAAATAAAGAATAAGGAAAGCACTGGCTAAGTTTAGAAAATGGTTCAAACCAGTAGTTGCTCACCTTAGAATAATAGGAGCCGCTGTGTCAGGCTCTTTTCAGAACACACCGATTGTTGTGGATAGAGAAGGCATGACCACTGTACTGGTCTATCTTCAATGTGATAGTCCCTGGAGGTGTAAAGAAGGAAAACAAATTCAATCCAGTGAGAAAAAGGAAGTCTGACTGGATACAATCAGATTGAGAACTGGCACACTGCTTACCTCGTAGGGCATTGAGTGCTCCTATTGGGACCACCCTCCCGGTAGGTTACGAGGCGGCTCTCTAGTGGGATAGGCTGCAAGGGGCCGGCTCATTAGAGTATGAGAGATAAAGACGAGGAAGCTGCCCACACAGCATCCTTGTGGAAGGGGCGTGTTGGTGGGTGGCCCCACCTCACGGAGACTAAAGTGGAGAGTCAGGCTTTGTCCAAATGATTACAATGGGAAAAATAGAATAAAAAAATAATAAAAATAATAGTAAATAATATGGGACTATAAGGAACGGGCAGAGAGCACGGGATTGGAGCGCTAGGAATTTAAAGCAGTGTCGGGTCCACTAAGCTGAAGCACAGTGGAACAGCTGCGGGTTGGCTGTGAACTAAGTGAGTGCGAGGGCTTACACTCGTACCTCGAGAATCACTATTTTACGGACGCAGCCCAGAATTGGGACGGGCGGTCAGAATGGGACCCCATATGTAGTCTCCTACAATGTATATCCCTAATCGTTCTACAGCAGAGTAAATCATGTAATATTTGTATCAACTAAAGAAAGAAAACAAAATGTATCAACTAAATAAAAAACGTAAAAAGAGGAGCGCAGGATTCATATACTTAGGGAGTGGAAGCACAGAGGTGACAGATCCACTGAGCTAAACCTGAGTGCAATCGAAACAGGGCTGGATATGGACAGTGCTTAATTTGTAAATTATTAAGTGCTAGGGCTCTGACCCGGAGGCCACTGCAGCTTGCACCACCCATCGCTCTTGTCATCGCTGCCAAAACAACTACTAACCATCTCTCTCGCATGTAAATGCGACAGCTCAGATTATTCCAGGTCCCCACAGCTAAAGGGATGGCTGGGGAGGCAGGTAATTAGCAATTTTAATGTATATTGTATTCCTAAAGAACCGTTCTTCTGCTCATCTCTAAATTAGATGAGCAGCGCCACCATGTGGTAGACTGTTCTATGTATGGTGTTGACAATTAGGTGCCGGTGCCGAGCACCGGAAACCAATTAAGTGCCGGTGCTTAGCACCGGAAAGCACCGGCTCAAATTAAGCACTGGATGGATTAAGTCAGTGCAAGGGGGCCAGAAGTGCCAGTGTGATCGTGCCCCGGGATTATAGCCATTCAATTAGTCTCACAAAGGGGCCGTGGATAGGGACGCTTCGTGATAGAAGAAAAACATCTAAATGAATTAATAGCAAGGAAGAAACAGGAATCGAACCCTGGGGATGCCAGCACGAGGGTGTTAATTACACTGTCCTACCTCAGAATGCCGTCGAAGCGGGCTGGCTATGGATTCAAATCTGGGTAACGGGGCCGGTAGTGAGTTTGCATTCGGGCCAAGGACTCCTCAGTAGCCTTCCATAGATGGCTTACTAGTGTGGAGGACCAAGTTTAAATTCACATATCGATTCATTGCAGTATATCATTCAGGATCTCGTACCGGTAACTACATGAGACCAAAAAGAAATAGAACACATATTTATATACAGAATATTCAAAACATACACACATAAAGTGTATCTGGTCTAGAAACGGAAAGTATAACTGTTCGTGAATGTACCACAGTTATGTTACTTATATAAATGTAGCTGATGAAGTGAATACCGATGGACATAGAGACATACATCAACATAGTATTTACGTCGTTAGCTACTGTTGCAAGGGAGGTGTGCACGCTGTCAGGTTGGATAGCCAGACATTATTTCACATCAATAGAACCATAGGGACAACAGAGTTAAGGTTTTGGAGAAAGGTCAGCGTGTCAGTTTTTTAGAGACATGAAATGTTGCCATTCTTCAGTTGTATTTAAACCATTTTTTATAGTGTCACAGGTGTCTATCCTTTTGCATTCAAGTCTTTGTAGGAGGTATTTCACATCCCCTCCTCGCGATGGCAAAGTCGCTTGCTCCAGAACTTGCCATTTGATGTCATCCTCTGTGTGCTTGTTCTCCAGAAAATGAGCCACCATTGGTGCCGTGATGACAGAGCATCAAATTCTGCTTCTGTGTTGGGAAATCCTCGCTCTGATTTGTTGAGCCTGTTTAGTAGCAGCGGAGTATGGATGAATTTACTCATTATTGTGCTAGGGTGTAATACTGTATGTATGTTTTCCTAATGGATAATCTATTACTGAAGGACTTATCGTTTTATACTTATGGGATTAATCATTTATTATGTACGTATGTAATGATATAATGATGGAAAATCTATGGGTTAATGGAATTTCTTCCTTCTCAATAAAAAAACAAATAGGCACATCTCTCACCCCGCACCTACACAGACACACCCCTCACCCTGCAGTGATATAGCAAACCACTGATGCTCCTCTCACAAGCTGCCTACCCTGCACTCAGACACCCCTTACCCACCATACACTTACCCTGTAGTCACACACCACATACCCTGAACTCTTTCACTGGGCACTCTACACACACCTGCCACTCACCCACCACTCACCCTGCACTCACCTACCTCTCACCCTGCACCCACCTACTGGTCACCTGCACCTAGACACAACTCACCCAAACCCATAGACCTCTCACCCTGCACCCACAGACTGCTCACCCACTGCACCATCCATTACACATGACTAAAACACAACTTGTGCTTACTGCTTAGACTTCACTCACACACCTCACACTCTCCACACTCATGTACCACTCATCCAGCACATACACACACCACACAATTTGCCTCACACACCACCCACCCTGCAAAGTCGCACACCACTCACCATGCACATTTACGCACAGCTCTCTCTGCACACTCACACACCTCTCAAATTGCACACACACATCTCACACATTCTACTCATACAATACTCACTCTGCATTCATCCACCTCTTACCCTGCACTCACAGACCAAACACCCTCTACTGACACATTCCTCACCCTGCATCATCCACACCTCTCATCCTGCACACTCATATACCTCTCAAATTGCACTCACACATCTCACACCTTCCACTTACAAAACACTCACCCTTTATTCTCCCACTGGCTCATTTACCTTTTACCCAGCATTCACAAACCACTAACACATCACTCACACTGACTGCTCACCCTGGCTCATACACTACTCCAACTGCACTTATCTTTCACCCTACACTCATATACCTCTCACCTTGCACTCAGTCACCACTCACCCTGCAAACACATGCCACTCACCTTCACTCAAGACACCTCTAACCCTGTACGTACACCACTCACACTCCTGACATACCTCTCACCCTGTGCTCACACATTATCACACCACTTATGCTGACCACTCACCCTGCACTCATATGCCCCTGTGCATAAACCTTTCACTTTGCACACTCACATACCACTCATCCTGCCTATTCAGTACTCACCCTGCACACACACACTATTGTCCACATGCACTGAGACAACACACACTCACACATCTCTCACCCTGAATACAGACACAATTCATTGTACACTACATCCTGCAAATTACCTCAGACATTGCTCACCATGCAGTCACATGCCTCTTAGCTTGCACTCATACCTCACACACCCTGTGCTCAGACACACCTCATATGTATCTCACCCAGGACTCATACACCACTTACGCTGCACTGAATCACTACTCAAGCTGCACTTACCTACTGTTCAGCCTGCTCTCATCCACTACTGTCACTGCGCTCATGTATTTTTCACACTGCACTCACCTAGCTCTCATCCTGCACTTACACATCAGCCACAAACCTCTCACCCTGCTCTCACTCTGCACTCACATACCACAGCCTGACATTACACACCACACCCTGCACTCACATACCACTCTCTCTGCTCAGACACAATGTTCACCCTGCACAGGGATACTCACTCTGCAAACACAGACATGCGTATCCCCCTTCACACTGATACACTTCTTACTCTCCACTAACAAACTGCTTGCCCTGTGCACTAAGACATTACTCACACTACACACTCACACACCGCTCACCCTGCACACTGATCACCCAGTCCTCAGACACTGCTCACACTGCACTCACACAGGATTCTCCTCTCACCATCACACCTCTCAACGCCGTCTCATCTTCATGCTTCAACACCCTGCGCATGCTCCGCAAGATCTTCAGATGGATCCCCACTGAAACCAGGAAGACCGTCACCCAGGCACTCGTCACCAGCCGACTGGACTATGGGAACACCCTCTACGCCGGAACCACAGCCAAACTTCAAAGAGACTCCAGCGCATCCAGAACGCCTCCGCACGACTCATCCTGGACATCCCCCGACACAGCCACATCACCGTACACCTGAAAGACCTGCACTGGCTCCCCGTCAGCAAGAGAATCACGTTCAGACTCCTCACCCACGCACACAAGGCCCTCCACGACCTGGGCCCAAAGTACCTCAACGACCGCATGTCCTTCTACACGCCCACACGCCAGCTACGATCAACCAGCCACGCCCTCGCCACCGTACCACGCATCCGCAGAACCACCGCCGGAGGAAGATCCTTCTCCTACCTGGCGGCCAAGACCTGGAACTCCCTCCCCACTCACCTTCGGCGAACCCAGGACCATCTCGCCTTCAGGAAGCAGCTCAAGACCTGGCTGTTCGAGCAGTAACTTACCCCCTCCCCCAGCGCCTTGAGACCCTCCCGGGTGAGTAGCGCGCTCTATAAATGCCGTGATTGATTGATTGATTGACCCTACATCCACACACCCATCACATTGCACCCACACTGCTGACACTGCACTGACACCACTCACATACATCTCACCCTGAACTTGCTTACTGCTAACACATCACCCACACTGACCACTCACCCAGATATCACACACCTCACCCTGAACACAATCACACCTCCACCTTGCATACTCATGCACTTTTCACCCAGCAAATCTACACAACTCTCACCATGCACTCTTACTCTCAACTTACCCTGCAGCAAGCCACTTTCAACCTGCTCTCAGACACCTCTCATCCTGCACACTCACACTAAACTCAGACATTGCTCATCCACCACTCATGCACTACTCACTCTGGGCATTTGCCACTCATGTTGCACACTAATACACAACTCGTCCTGCAATAAGACACTTTCAGTCTGAACTTAGACACATCCCATCTCATCCTGCACATTCACATTGCACACAGACATCACTCACCTAGCAATCTTTGCACTTACACTGATTACCCTGGACTCACACACCTCCCAGCCTGCAGTCACACACCTCTAATCTTGCATTCACACACCTTTCACTTTGCACTTTTCCATGACTCACTTCCTCTTATCAGCACACACCCTGCACTCACATTCTATGCATACACCTTTCACCCAGCAGACATTCACTGCTTAATCTGTAATCACCCTACGCTGATGAATGTGAAATTATTTTCTCAATAATTATTAGAGCACATCACACTTTAAGCTGCAGACAACACAGCATATCAAATTTAACACCAGCAATCAAATAAAGGAATTCATATTAGAAGTAAGAAAGAAAATACACCATTCTCTCAAGGAGTGCCATGGTAAGGTAGTGCAAATCATGTGGAATGCTTTCCCACAGAAGATACAACTGATGACACATTCCAGAACTTTCAAAGAGATTTAGCTCTCTAACTTTTCTAGGTTTTCACACTAGTCCCACTCTGGCTCACACCTTGATGAAGAAGCTTTTCCTGTTCATGCACCAAACCTGGAACTGGTTGGCCATTCACAGTAAACCTGCTCAAAATGACTTTGCATGACCCAGTAATGACAAATTTGGTTGGTGTCTCATTATCATTATCATTTTTCTAGCACAAGCAAGGGCAGGGCATTTGCAAGGACACGGTCTACAGCAACCCATGGACATCCCTGAGCCCACTAACCAAGAACAGGCACAGCAGACATGTCAAGTTCAGGTCAAAAAACGTTGGGTCTGCATCTGCCCACATAAACTCCAGCAAGTAATAGTGTCATGGTCATTCCAAAGCACTTATCTATTGAATGACAAGCTCAAATGTCAGAAAGTGCTAACAGTACCAACAGGTGAAGACTTGCTGTGATAGATGGAACAATCTATGGGGAGCCAAAGAACAGAAGAGGCCATAAGTGGAAGGCAGTAGTGTAGCAAAAATTGCCACAGATGCAAGGTCACTAAACAGTTTCAAACAGAATCACTGATTAATCTGTCGGACAGCAACATGTACAATAAGTTAGCCTGACCAATGGCACAATGGCAGCTGACCAAATTGAGTCTCCATTTATAAAAATAGTGAATTGTGACTCTTGCAATATTGCCTGCTCAAATGAAGGAATTGGACAGATCACCCAACAACAAATATTTGTAAAAGAAACCCCTAGGACTGCAACATGATGCCCTGCTAGCATTGAGTAATCTGACAGCGTTAATGACACTGCACCTGTCAGCGTTAGATAAATCTTTTCTTGTGACCTCTGTGTGATGTTAACATCATTAAGCAGTTCAACTTGTTAGGTAGATGTGCTATCTTTGTTGTGGAACATTTTGCTTTGCAGTGGGTTCGCATTAAATTTCTGGCCAGCATATATAAATTGATCATGACTACTAGCCATAGCTATGAAGTGGATAGCATGTAGGGAGTTGAACACCAAAGTGGTTAGTTGGAAAAGTGTGTGAAAGCTTCACAATGCTTAGTGCTAAAAACATGATTGACAGAATAATGGTATATGCTCTGTATATTTAGTATCTGTCATTATTTCTAAGGATACCATGTTCACTTTAGATGATAAAAGTAGACCAGTGTTCATACATCATCCTTGGGTTGTCAGTGTAGTACTAAGAGAAAAGTGAGTCACTTCGCCACATCAGAAACCAAAAGAAGTCATGGCCAAAATGTTCAAATGAGTCTCACATTGCAAAAGACAATGACTACAATGGAGTGATGGAGGCATTGTTGAGTCATGCCAGTCATTCCTTCGCTGAAAGCAGCACCCCCTTAGAGGAGGTAGGGGTAACTAGAGCCACAGGACTTCCTAACGTTTGCTGTTTTTAATCATACCAGCTGGCACCCAGATTGAAACTTTAGGGCTAACAGGCAGGTATTTTTAAAGACTAACCCTATCCCCACTCACTACCCTATTCTTTTAACAGCAAAGTACTCCTGTGCATCTCAAAGGTTTCACCACACCCCATTCTGCAGCGGAACGGGAAGGAATTCAATGAGGAAGCATGTCACCAAGGGGTACCCCTTGTGGGTGAGAGCGCTTTAAACCAAAAGGGCTCTTTTCCCATTAAGTTGACAGGAGGATTCTTAGATTGATGCAATCAAGTTGAGCTCTATAGTTTGTGTAAAGTTCTGTGTCGGAGGACTGTTAGCCAATGCTCTACAGCACCTCTTCACTTCCCTTAATTTGGGGTGGGCGGAACTCAGGGAGTTACATGAAAACTCAGCGTGTTTCCATGGAGTTCTGTGAGCGGGTGGAATAGGCACGTCGTGCTGCTCACGCTGGTTTTTAGTGCCCGAAGCTTGTTCCGCACTGCAAAATGAGCATGAATGGCAACACACACCGCACCAGATGGTGCAGCTTCTTTGCTGCTTCTTGAGTATATTTTCTACTTGAGCAGCAGCTTTCTCACCCGTGACTGCCGGTGTTGAAATAATCTCTCTGGATGCCGAGTTAGCATCCGAAAATCATGCTAGGGGACGCTAATTCCCACTAGTGCTTGCCAACTCGTAACACAGAGTGGGCAAAACTCAGCGAACTCACTGGCAGAACAGAATTTATTGCCCACCCCTAGTGTCGACCTGGTGAACCATTTGAAGGTCACCTCACTTCATTTCCCATCGGCAAAGGAAGTTACATCACTGGATCTCCCTTCATCAACCTGCACAGGAAGGGACGTCACTGAATTTCCAATCATCTATCTAGACAGGAAATGACATTACTGGTTTTTCCACCAAACTCGTCTTTAAAAGATGAAGCCAAGCAAGAGAACTTCATTTCCCATCACCCATCAGCACAGGAAATGACATCATGGCACCCTGCACTCCTACCCCTCTTAGGATCTACTTAATGGCAGCTGCAACATGGACGCACAGCGGGAACACTGGTGGTGCGCCACACGCAAACCTGTCTGTGCCCGTCCGTGCCTGGACTGCGCCCAGTGCCAAGGAACCCTGGTCTGATCATCACCCAGCAATACACTACAGAACTCCTTAGGTCGCTAGATCCTGGATGCCATCGCCCCAACTGCTGCAATGCCGCGCATCACACCACAGTAGGAGCTTTCACCTGCACCCACTGACGGTTATCCAGCAGCCACCCACCCACACTCCCCATGCAAATACTAACAATGTCGTCAACACCACCTCCCAACACACATGCTACACAAGCACCAACAATGCCTACACACCATGTCACAACAAACCAGCATGTTAACACCCACTCACATGCATGCTTCTCAATACATGATCACTCAGAAAACACACACCCGAAATATGGGACCTTTTGAGCAGCGACGCACCTGACATACTGTCCATCACAGAGATCTGGCTCAACACCTAATCTGCTCCCAACATTGCAAAGCACAACCCCAGTGGGCTACAAGATTTCTCAACCGGAAGGCATTCACAAGCCAGGAGGATTCGCTATCATCTACAAAGAAGTCATCAAATGCACAATAGCCACAGTGAATGCTACCCCATTCATGGAACACCTGCACTGAAAGCTGCAAATCTCCAAAAACTTCACCCTGAACGGAGCCCTTGCCTACCAACCACCTGGGCCACAGGCCACCTTTACCAGCCTCATTACTGACTTTGTCACTCAACTCACCATCCACTCCAGAGCCTACATTCTCCTCAGTGACCTCAACATTCACCTGGAAGACCGAAACAACTCCTGCCCCAGAGCACTCCTCAAAAGCCTGAGCAGCATCAGACTTCCCATGAGGAATAGGGTCAAGACTGATTTGCATATGGCTGGGTCTGAACTGGGGTGGGGAAGTGAGCTAAAGAACGATGATGGATTCAACCCAGATCTGTGACTGGGGGTGAGTGTCTGAAAAGTTTCAGCGCTCTGTCCATCATCTTGTGTTTGCAGCATCAGACTTGACCAGCTTGTCTCAGAACCAACACACACCACCAGACACTCACTGGACCCCATCTTCAGCACAAGCAAAAACATCAAATACAACTCCACCATACTGCTCACATGAAATGACCACTCCATGATCCACGTCCAAATCAACACACCTTAAGTCAACCCTCTTATCAGGTTCAGCATACCAAGCCACAGCTGGGGCAAAATCACAGAATCAGACTGGCTCAGCACCCTCAGCATGGATCAACGTAGCCCCACAGACAACCTCAACAAGGAAATCAACAACTTTAACAACTTGGGAAAGAACTGCGCAGACTCTCCTGCACCCATCAAACCCAACAGGCATAGAAGATCAAACAAGCAGGTCAGCTGGTACACAGAAGACCTCCCAGACACCAAAAGACACTGTAAACAGCTAGAAAGGAAATAGAGAGCCAGCCACGACACCACCATCAGAACTACCTACAAGGCTGCACTCAGAAACTATCACCAGTAAATAAGAGACACCAAGAAAAAAGCACTAGTGGACCACATCGAAGGAAGCTCCAAGAGTTGCAAGGAGATCTTCTCTACAGTCAAGTATTTCTTCTTGCCCTCAGCCACAGTCAACAACATCCCTGCCTCCCAACAACTCTGCACCAACCTATCCAACTTCTGACAAAGTAAAATTGCAAACATCTACAGCAACTTCACACACCCAACCCGGGAGAACTCATTACTAACCTACCCACCACCAACCAAAACGTCCACCTGACTGAATGGACAACCTTCACCAGAAATAACACACCAGCAATCATGCAGGCCATCCACTCAGGGGCCCCAACAGACCCATGGCCCCACCACATCGATGACCTGGGAACAACACCAACATCTCCATCAAGTCCACCACTTTCCCGGATGAATGGAAACTTGCAGAAATCATCACCTTCCTCAGGAAGCCCACAGCTGTCCCACATGAACTGAGTATCTTCTGACCCATCTCTTTGCTCCCCTACTCAGCCAAAGTGATTGAGAAGGCCAATAACAAGCAACTTACAACCCACCTCGTACTTCACTATCTTCTAGACAACACTCAATCAGGATTCAGAAAAACCACAGCATCAAAACAGCACTCATTGCGGCCACTGATGACCTTCGAATCATCCTGGACCAAGGAGAAACAGCAGCCCTCATCCTATTCTACTTCTCTGTGGCCTTCAACACTGTCTCCCACAACACCCTCATCAGAAGACTCCACGAAATTGGCATACAAGGATCTGCTCTCAAATGGATGTGTTCCTTCCTCACCGAAGAACCCAAAGTGTCAGGCTGCCCTCCTTTACATCAGAGACCATGAAACTGATATATGGAGTCCCACAAGGATTGTCCCTCAGCCCAACCCTTTTGAACATATTCATGACATTGCTCTCTAACATCATCCAATCACGAAACATCATCATAATCCCCTACGCCAATAACGACCCAATTCCTCCTACGCTGATGACACACAACTCATCCTCTCCCTGACGGACAAGACAACCACCAGCAGAACCACCTTCAACAAATGCATGACCATGGGAGCAGACTGGATGCAAACCAACTGCCTGAAGCTTAACTTCAACAAGATGGAACTACTGGTCTTCGACAACAACACCTTCCTATGGGACTCCACCTGGTGGCCGTCGGAGCTAGGACCAACACCCACACCCACAGACCATGCAAGAACTCCACAGATGCAGTGTGCACCTTCTGCTTCCACATGCTATGCATGCTGAGAAAGATCTTCAAGTGGTTGCCTCAAAACACCTGATGGCCCATCATGCAAGCATTCATCACTAGCAGACTGGACTACGGCAACACTCTCTACGCTGGAATCTTCAAACAACCCCCACATAGACTCCAGACAATCCAGAACACCGCTGCAAGACTCATAAACGACCTCCCACGCTGTACCCACATCACAGTGCACCTCAGGAAGCTTCACTGGCTCTCCATTCAGAAGTGCTGCCAATTCACACTCTTTGCGCACACATACAAAGCCTTGCACAACACAGGATCAGATTACTTGAATAGCAGCATACATTTTACCAACCCACCAGACACCTACATTCTGCCTCACTCTCACTTGCACACACTCTTCGTATCTGCAAAAGCAAAACTGGAGGTCGCTCATTCTCCTACATCGCACCCAAAACATGGAACAACCTCACTCAACACATCAGAGCCTCATCCTCACTTCTTGTGATGAGGTTAAAGACCTGGAATTTCGTATAAGTACCCTGGGGCCAACACACACATATACACCTACATAAGCTCATGGATACCCTGTCGGGTGATTAGTGCAGTATACAAATCAACAAATAACGTAACGTAACTTTACCTAACGTAACATAACATAATATGCACAGCAGTATATGAATGAGTGGCTACACCGGGTACTCTGCTGAGGTGCATGTAGCTATTTATTTTATCTAGGCTCTAGCGCATCGCTCGTAGGAAAAAAATGCGATAGAGTGAAGACAATTTTATATGGTCTATCTCATCAGAAAAATACCACCTTCCAATGACACAAAAACTCTGGACGTCCATGGCAACTGCTGCAGGTACTGTTTAATTTTTCCATTATAAATTAAAAATTGTCTTTGTGGTGTGAGCTGGACTCTCCATGTAAAATACTGTGATCGCAGACTCAATTATCGTACTGGTGAAAGGTGATGCCAATTTCAAAGACATGCCTAGCATTGTGATCCCTGAAAGAGCTTGGACAGACGCCATTGTAATATTAAATTATTTGCAAATTACGCCTGCTAAATTTGGCTAGGGAACAACTAACATAATTAACTGAAGATATATTTTTTCTGCTGGGATTTCTGCCATCCTTTTGCCTAATTGCTTCTGACATCTCAACTATCATATTGTGAACTTCTTTGCCGAGAGAGGCAAACAGCGGGTCTCCTTGACAGTGAACTAGGGACAATTACAATACTCCTTTTGTGAAAAATCTTCCAACGAGACGCTTTTGTTGTCAGTCATTTAGTATTATGGCACTGTCTTTTGTGGTTCCTATGCACATTTTATCTCCTCTTTATCTGCAAAAAATTCTCATTGGTCATTGGCGTTCGGGTACCGTGACGTTTGTCACTCTCCCTGGCAATGACAAAAGCTGAATGAAAATTCACAAAATGTACAGTCCCTCGGAAATCTGATTTCAGCACACGTTGTTCACAGAAAATCAAATTTAAAGTAAAATAGTACATTTGTTTTCTTGATTCTCTACTACCACATAAATAATGCAATAGCATCGCATCATAGCGTATAAAAGTCTGTGTCCATTACCATCAGTAACAATATGGTGGTAATAACATGACGTAAATTCAGAAAAGCATGGGAAATCTGTTGTTTTGTCATGCTATGTAAATTGAGAAGTGAAGCCCATTGAAAATACGCTTCAGGCCCTGATGGTAAAAACTGCAGTCACTTCATATTTTAAAAATATTTGCCACTGAGTAGTTATAGTTAGGCCCATGTTACCGTAGGAAAGGCATTATTTGGTTTGCTTATAATTTTGCCGCCATTTGAAGAATGTTCAAAAAACTTTTTAAAAAAAGTCTCATCTACCTCAGCACCTTCCTGGAAAGTTTTGGTGTGACTATCAAGCGGGGTCTGAGAAAAAGGGGGACCCAAAACATGGTTTTTCCATTCCTTTTTCCATTGGAAAATTAGACACAGCTACATCCAAAATGGCTGAATGGAATTGCACAAAATTTGACAGAAAGCAAGATCTTTGTCCAGAAACCATGCTGTATGTGATTTGGTGTAATTCCGTTCAGTAGTTTCAAGAAATTATAATAAAAATAATATATATTTCACGTCACGGAGGATCCACGGAGCTGACAAATTTAGCGATAAGATCTAATTGGCTGCCACCACATCAACAAATATGTGATGGCACCCATTACAGGACTCTGGATTCAGTCCTCTGTCCTGAAAATAAGGTAAAAAAAAAATACAGGGGGTCAGAATAGGTATACCCTGCCTCCCCTAGGCCTGGCAGGGAGGTCTCAGAGAGACCCACCTGAGGCCAAAAGTAATTTTTTTTAAATGTTGGCACAAATTTGTGGTGCATTCCTGAATCGGTAGTTAAATTCTTTTTTTCAAAGTGCATTTTTAAAGAAAACCTCACGGGGTGGGCAAGGGCTCAGCGGGCGGCAAATACTTTTTTGAGTGTGAAGGGCAGTGTGCATCCCTCCTCCCCAGGTTTTTTCTAGGTCCCGGGGACCCCATCCCCCAGGGCCACTATTCTTTATGAGGGGAGAGGGAGCATGCAGCCCCCTACTCCAACCCTTCTACAGGCACCGGGGACCGCATCCCTGGGGCTGCATTCATTTTAAAGGGGAGGGGGCAGGCGGTCTCCCCCTCCTCAAGCCTTTTACAGACCCTGGGGACCACATACCCTGGATCCGCATTCATTTTTAGGCCTTATGGCTGCTGTACATTCAAATAATGCTATGGGTGTCCCAGTGCCCATCGAGGACACCAACAGCAATTCTGAGCCATGGGACCCTTAGGGGAGCCACAGGGCCCCCCTAGATTTTGCCGGCTTCCCAGTCTACACCACATATGGTGTGGCTGGAGCAAGCTTTAGCAGTTTGCTCCTGCCTGGTGGGAGCAGTTTTTCTCTGCTCCCACCAGTCGGAAGCAATCATGTGTTCCTGCATGCAAGAACTCTTGCAGGCAGGGAAATGCAGTGTCTTGGGGGTTGGGAACCCTGGAACACTGCTGCCATTGATCCGGGGGTTGGGGTGCCAAGGGCCACTAAATTGTAAGGGGAGAGGGAACTCATGTCCCCCTCCCTAAAAAATGCTTTGGACCCGGGCCCCACAACTCTCCCCAAAAACAAAAATCAGCCCCGAAGGTTGGAGTTCCTGGGGACCTTGAGAAGCTCGAGGAAGAGGCCTCATGCCCCACGTCCCAAAAAAGGAAAATCAACCCCAGGACTTGTGGTTCTTGGAGCCCTTAAGTGGCTCAGGGAATGGGGCCCTACTCCCCCTCCCCATTTTTTAGAACAAAAAAATTACAAATTGGCCATGGGAGACGGGGTCCCTGGGGCCCTTGAGAGACCCGGAGAGGGAGGCTGCACCCTCCTCTCCCCAAAAATAAACTCACCTCTACCACACTCCACTCTACATCACTGCACTCTATGCTACTACACTCTATGCTATTTGACCACACAACACTCTATTCTATGCCACTCTACACTAGTACGCTACATGCCACTCCACGCTATGTCACTACACTGTAAGCCAGTAAACTAATCGTTATTCCACGCTACACCATTCCACACCACTCCACTGTGTGCTACTCCACTGTACGCTATTAAACTGTATGCAACTACAGTCTACCCCACTACACTTTACCCCACTCCACTCTACAGCACTCCACTCTACAGTGTTCCATTCTGCAACACTCCACACTACACCAGTCAACTCTATACACTTCAGTCTACTCTATACCACTGTACACCACTACATTGTACCTCACTGCACTCTACACAACTCCACTCTGCATTACTCCAGTGTATGTCACTCCACTCTATGCTATTCTTCTCTACCTCACTCCACTCTATGCTACTCCACTCCAGTGTACACTAATCCGCAGTACGCTACTTCACTGTACGATACTCAACTCTACACCACTGCACTCTTGTCAATTTGACTGTACACCATTACACTGTACCTCACTCCACATGACGCCAGTCCTCTCTACACCACTACACTCTACTCCACCCCACTCTATGCCACTCCACCCTACGCCACTCCATTCATTCTATGCTATTCCACTGTACTCTAGGCCATTCTACCACACTCCACTCTATGCCACTGCACTGTATGCTGATCCACTTTATGATGTTCCACTGTGCGACACTCCAGCCTATGCCACTCCACCGTGTGTCACTACACTGTATGGCAATCCACTCTACACTATTCCACTGTACACAACTCCACTGTACGACACTGCACTCTATGCTTTCCCACTCCCCTCTTCACCACTCCAATATACGCCATTCTACTATATGGTATTCCTTTGTATGCCACTCCACTATATGCCACTCTGCTCTACCCCATTGCACTCTATGCCAGTCCACTGTATGATATTACAATATACACATCTCTTGTGTATGCCACTGCAGAGTATGCCACTCCACAGTATGCCACTTCACTATGCACTACTCCACTGTGCACTATTTCAGTGTATGCTAGTCTACTCTATGCCACTCCACTCTATGCCACTCCCCTGGACGCCACTCCACTTTATGCGATTCCAATGTACGCCACTCCACTGTATGATTATCCACTGTACGCCACACCAGTCTATGACACTCAATGCTACCACTCTATGCCAATTTAATGTACGCTATTCCAATGTATGCAACTCCACTCTATGCTATTTCACTCTACCGTACTCTATTGGATGCCACTCCAGTGTATGCCACTACATTGTACACCAATCGATTGTATGCTACTCCACTCTATGCTATTCCACTCCACGGCAGAGCACTGTACATCTCTCAAAATTATGCTATTCCACTGTATGCTACTCCACTCTACGCCACTCACTATATGCTATTCTACTATATGGAACTCCACTGTACACTAGTCTGCTGTACCCCACTCCACTGTACACTAATCCACTCTACCTTACTCCACTGTATGAGAATCCAGTTGTCAATGAAACTCCATTATACGCAACTTGACTGTACGCTACACCACTGTACACCACTCCACTGTATGCTCTTCCATTGGATGCCACTTCACTCTACGGCACTCCACTCTTCACTATTCCACTGTCTGCTTCTCCACTGCATGCCACTCCACTCAGCAGCACTGTATTCCACTACACTCTACAACACTAAATGCCACTCCACTGTAGCACATTGTACAACACTCTAATCTACTCTACCTCTCTCCACTGTAAACCACTGTATTCCTCTCTATACTACTACACCATAGTCCACTGTTCAACAGTTTCACACAAACTACAAGTCATGCCACTCCACTCTATAACACTTTACTCAACCGTATGCTATGCCACTACTGAGTTCTACACTCCAATGCACTGTACTGTACATGATGCCCCTCCGCAATATGACACTTTGGTCCACTTTACGCGACTCCACTCTAATACACTGTATGACAATTTAGCCCACTCCATGCCACAGTATGACACTCCAATGTACGTCGCTCCACTCTACAGCACTCCGCTATACTCTATGAAACCACACTCTACAACACTCTGCTACACTCTGTGCCACTGTACTACAACGTACTACACTGTATGTCCCTATACTGCACTGTACAATACTTTACTCTACACTATGCCATTCTACGACACTCTACTCAACTCTATGCCACTTGACGACACTCCACTCCACAAAAGTCGACTACACGATACTACAGTCAACTATACTCCACTATATGACACTCAACTGTACTGTACTACACACCACTCCACTGTAAAACATGCCACTACACTCTACAATACACCACTCCAGTATAGAGCACAACTCGCCACTCCCCTATGTAACACTTTACTCCACTATTCACACCACTCCACTTAACTCCACTCCACTGTATTCAACTGCACAATACAAGACTCTGCTCTTTACTATACTCTATAACACTTGACAACACTCAATTGAATGACTCTCGACACTGATTTAAAACAAATTTTTATTAAAAACTAAAAAATATATACATTTAATTAAAAAAACAAAGGTTAAAGCTAAGTTATGGTTAGTAAAATGTAATTTATTCTTTATTTACAAACCGTACATAAACTATATGAACAGGAGAAATTATAAAATTATAGTTATAACTTAAATTTGTAATGTATACACCGCTAGTTAGAATGTCCATTTATAATTTACGCACCAGATATAAAATGGGGCCTAAGAATATACCAAGGATAACGGGTGGCAGATAATAATGCTGAGCCTGTGCTGTGTTCAGGTCTTAAGGTTCTTCTTTATTTTGATCTTCTATGTTCCACTGTATTTTGGCACATCAGTATTTTTATCCTTGATATTCTGACATGCAACCATAGGTAGGAGTACCTCTGCTGTGCCACCGTCAGTTCTCATGGACCTCAACTGACCCCCAGTGTCACAAGTCCCACATCCACTTGACCAAGTCAGAGTTACCCCTACTTAGTGTCAGTCCACCACTTTCGTTTAACACTCATTTCCTCATTAGAACCAGCCAACACAACTCAAGAAAGTGCCAAACACACTACCTGACATCTCCAGCATATTTACACCACCTTTAAATCTAGCACAGCTGAATTTAAAATCTATCTCCTCACCAAAGCGGAAATATTACAGTCAAAGACGTCCTGCACCTCCTTTCCTCTGGCTGTCTCCAAATGCCTCAATTTTTTTATTACGTCAGTTTAGTTGCCCTAAAGCAATTCTTGATTCCCACTGTGCTTTCTCGCACAGATACCTGCTAAAAAGTATGCAGCCACCCTCTGTGCATAGTGATGCATATAAAATATATGCAACAAAAAATGTCTACGTTTGCTCATTTTTCATGGAGCATTGTGCAGCAACTAAACATGCAGTGCTCAATGTGCGAGGGGAAAACACAGCATACAGCCATATCTACTAACACTGGCCTGCTGCTGCTGTCATACTCTGCGCTGGCGCTCAAACAGGGCTTCCTTCCACAATGCGTTGCATTGCAACATGATGCTGAGGTAAAGTATACCTTTCCAGCACAAATTCCTATAACTAAACAAATTCATGAGGATCTCATACATTGAGGGGCATATTTACCAAATAATCTTGCAGCGTAGCAAGTCACCTTGCTTTGCTGCGCTGCATTACAGAGAAAGGGCAGGAATGCACCATATTTATTACAAAGGGATAGGTCTGGTGTATGTGCACCCCTGCTCTGTGGGGCCTTTGGTTTGAGTAAATTTTGGTTGAATGTGTGTTGAGTCTTCTTTTCCAAGGGACACGTTTTACTTTTAGTGTACTAGCATTCCTGTCCTTTCCCCTGCGCTGGTGCACAATGGGCCACTTAGCACTGATGCAGGCACCCTGTGCAAGGGAGCCTGCTTTACATGCAGGATTGTTTTTGTGCAGTAAGGGGCACCTTCCCACACAGAAACAATCCTGAGAGGAATTTTCCTCTTTCTACATGTGCTCAAGAATGCAGCACACAAAGAAAGTGGAAGTAACAAGGAGAATTAAAGATATATCTTTTCGTTACGCCTCACCTGGGAACGAGTAGCATTTTGGCGCATTCCCAGGTCTACTACTTTTGGTGACTCTGGGAATGCATCAAAATCCATGGGAGTTGTGTGGGAACATCCACGAAACTCCCATGGAACGCCTTGCCAGGGCAGAGCAACGCAGCGATTTGCGATACGCTGCGTTACTCTGGATTTATGAAGTTACTCAGGGCCATGCAAGGTGGCCTTGCTTTGCTTCATAAATTTTGGGCTTGTGTGACGCATGCACCACATTGCGTAGTGCAAGAGCGATGCCACTTCCCTTATAAATATGGCACCAGGTTTGATGTCTGAATTGGCCTTGCAGCAAATGTGATAACCATAAGACTGCCTATCAGTATTTATGACATTCTGGACCACAATTGGTGTACTAGTGTTGATTGTCCCCTAGCGTCTCTAATTGTTTCATACAGCGCCCCCTCGTGCCTTCGCAGTCTAGAAGTGTTCATAGCTTAGACCCCTTGAAAGCCTTCTTTCCTGCAGCCACAGTGTTGAAGGAAGAGGCTAGGCTGAAGTTTCCATACATGGCACTAACTTATATTTTGCTCTGTCTCATATTTACTATTTTTATTATGCGATTTTCATTTTTAAAACATAGATTAGCATTTTCCACGGTAACAAAAACATGCCACAAACATACTGCTGTTTTACCGGAAGGAACCCTCTAGTGTGCTTTTAGCGTCCCACTATATTTATTGTATCTCCGAAGCTCGCCCGATGTGAGCACTGTCTCTTAATGCACTTAATCATGTTATTAATACACCAGGCTGTGGGAAAGTGATAGAATGTACTAAACAAAGGCTAACGCTGCATTTTCTTTTGCACCGCTGCATTGAGCAATATATCTCCCTATGGCTGCTTCCTTGGTAAAAACAGAGAGATGATTGATAGGGTGTTCCTTAGCAGAAAATGCAGTGACAGGGGCAGCCTACAAAGTGTACGCACTGAGCTGACATCTTTCAAGCAGTCGTTGTTTGCAAGGACAAGAGTTTGACCCCCATCATAGTTGCCAAGAGGCTTCACTGCCGCCAGCTCTCCCAGAGCTGGCGGGAAGGCGGCTTCCGTCATATATCTAAGTGGCTCATCTTATGGCGACAGGCTGCTGAGGAAGCGCGAAGCAACTGAAGAGCCCAGTGCTTAATTTGTAAAATATTAAGTGCCAGGGCTCTGACCAGGAGGCCACTGCAGCTTGCACCACCCATTGCCCTTGTCATCACTGCCCAAACAACTACTAACCATCTCTCTTGCATGTAAATGCGACAGTTCAGATTATTCCAGGGCCCGAAAGCTAAATGAATGGCTGGGGAGGCTTGTATTAGCAATTTAAATGTATATTGTATTCCTAAACAACCTTTGTTCTGCTCATCTCTAAATTAGATGAGCAGCGCCACCATGTGGTAGACTATTCTAAGTATGGTGTTGACAATTAGGTGCCGAGCACCGGAAACCAATTAAGTGCCGGTGCTGAGCACCGGAAAGCACCGGCTCAAATTAAGCACTGGAAGACCCTCTGCTCCCAGTGTAGGTCTGACCTACAGGGAGATCTGGCAGTGCCAGGAGGGGCTCGTCTGATAGGTTTAGTGAGGGGGTGGGGCGTTTTTTATCAGTTCGTCGGCCTGTTATAGGGTCTGGTGGGCTAGCTTTTATTGTTTACTGTGGTTTCTTTAATATTACCACAAAAATTACATGCAGCGAGAACAAATGCATGCAGTCTCCCGTATTCTGAAAAACACCTTTACAACATCTCTTTACACATCCAAACTTGCCCTGATTTACAAACGTGGACCTCTCTTTTAGCTATCGGACTGGCGAATGGAGGCAAAGTTTGTTTTGGTGTCTGGGCCTATTTTCTCTACCATTCCGACTCTGACCACTCAGGGCTATTCGCAGGGACATCTTAAGGATTTTGGGGGCTCTGAGCAAAACGATTTTGGGGGCCCTTGTTCAGAACAACTTTGAATTTTTGATCCAATTCCAGCACATGGACAGTGAGCTGTGCTTTCAATATCGTAGAATAACAGCAGCTCACTAATTTTACTGCAAATAATCTCTGAAACCCCCTCCCATTTCTCATATGCGAGGTTCTGTTTTGATCTAATAGAAACTTTTTTATAAATGTTGCATGAAACATAAACACAACGGGGCTTATTTACAAGGCCCTTGTGCCACTTTTGCGTCACTTTTCCCATGTTAAAAATGACGCAAACGTGGCGCAAGGGCCTTGTAAATCTGCCCCAACATTTCTCTAATTAATGTCTGTGATAGACTTTCACACCTCAGCCACATTAAAAACAAATTAAACGAATTTAAAACCCTGTTTAATAATTATTCATGGTCATCAGGACAGGATTCTGTCCAGAACATTGCTGGCTCTAACTGGGGCCCCCTGAAAGGCTGGAACCCTGGGCCAGAGCCCACTTTGGCCATGCCTTAAAGCGTCTCTGCCGTCTGACAGTCTGAGGAAATTGCTTGCAGGGAAGAGGCACACCTGCCATACAGACTCCTCCCAAAAGCAAAACTAGAGCCTTTATATACATGCCAACATGTTGACACTAGAAAGAGGGCGATTTTGAGAAAAGAATAGAGGGATTTCATTTTCCCCACGTACTTGCATTGAAGCAAAGACAATTTTAGGCAGGAGACTGATAACAAAAAGCCATTTTTTGCTATACAAACCAAGTGTCTCCCGCCTGAATCAGGTCAGTTGTGATGTATGCCTTTATGGAGAAGGAAATTAGAAATTAGCCTAGAGGATTAACTGGAAACTAGTTAAAGACTGCTGAACATTTTATTTTGTTTTATCTTATTTCTCAGTACTTGCTAATTGCTTGAACATAGTAGAACTGCAGGGCTTAAGCTGCATTCTTTCTTGGCTTGAAGGAAGCTTAAAATTGTTCACAGATTTTCATATGTCATGCAGCTGGCTGATAGAGTGGGGCCAGTGATCTTTCACTTCAATAATGTAATGTCACGGTGGACGCAGAAAGGCACATCAGAGCTGATATTGGCGCCTCTCTACAGATGGAACATCTGCAGTGTGAGCAGAATTTAAATTGACACTTACTTCTCTTTGCTCATTGCGAATGTGGATACTATTGTGGGGGTACTCATTAAAATGTTTGCCAGCTACCTAGTACTCTAACAAATGTTTGCCAGCTACCTAGTGTGCTGAGAATTTTGGATGTGTACAGGCAACAACAAAGATCAGAACGAGAGAGAGAGAGAGAGATGTGCATGCGAGCAGAGTGTGATATTATATGAAAATCCATTGCTGAGTGTGGGTCATGACGTCCCTCACCACACTCAACAATGGTAATAAATAATGATTTTCTGTTGAATTTCTGAATTCTGAATTTCTCTCTGCAGTGGTGATAAACTTGAATGTGACCTGTGCAATGTGGTAATAGTTGTGTGAATGTGTGTTTCTTGGTACATTTGCTCTAAAAAATGTTATCGGCCCACATTTATAAACTTTATGTATACATATATATTTTTAATGGTGGAGCTACGATGATGTTTTGTTGTGTGAGCAAGGCAGGAAGTGCCGAAACGCGTAACAGCAGAAATTTTAATAAACCAGAAACTTATCGTGTGATCCAGCTCCTGTGTCGGTGTCCATTTCTTGATTGAAGGAATTGGAGTTGGAGCTGATATATATATATATATATATATATATATATATATATATATATATATTATCTACTGGCGGTCGCCAGTAGATAGTTATAGTTAGGACCTATTTTCCATAGGAAATCCGCAACATTCTATTTGAAATAACTCTTGCGTCGGTTGACGAATCTTCGCGAAATTTTCAAACTTTATGGCCCGCTCCGGTCCGCTCCTACCCTGAAAGTCTCAGGGTGATTCGTCAAGCGGGGGCCGAGAAAAAGGAGGGTCCCAAAACGTGTTTTCCCCATTCATTTTCCCATAGGAAACTTTAGACACAGCTACAGCCCGAACTGCTGAACGGAATTACACCAAATTTGGCAAAGAGGTAGTTCTTGGTTCAGAAAGAACCCTTTTTGTTAAATGGTGTAAATCCGTTCAGTAGTTGCGGAGAAATTAAAAAATAAGAGTCAAAAAATCAATTTCCCATAGGAAACTTTATGCAAGGTTACAGCTCGAACTGCTGAACGGAATTACACCAAATTTGGCAAAGAGGTAGTTCTTGGTTCAAAAAGAACCCTTTTTGTTAAATGGTGTAAATCCGTTCAGTAGTTGCTGAGAAAATCAAAAGTAAAAACACGTATATATCTGGGCGGAGCCTAACCACACATGTCATCGTGAGATCTGATTGGCTGTCAGCACTTCATCCTGGAATTGCTGGCAGCCATCTTGGGACCAATATAAATGATAGTACCCCATTGAAATGCATTGTAGTGAATTGAAGATTTTGAGGGTTACCAAAAGGAGAACTATAAAGGGTGATAACAGACTTTAGTTACATTAGAATTCATTTGTTGATGGTACCATACTAATTTCAGGAATTGTGGTGTGTTCTAAGGTGATTTTACCCTGTGAAAAACCTTCTGCTGGGATATCATGAATCATGTTTGAGAGAAAACTATTTTCACATGCTTGTCCCATACAGTTTTGGAAGGTGCTCCAGAAGCTAAAATGAGAGCATATTTTCTGTAAATTCACATTATCTTTCTCAGTCATGTAGAGAATGAAGTCTGACATTCTCAGTAAAACATGTACATCCAACAAGGGCAGAGACTGTCAGTTGATTCCTTTGTGTTCTACTGCAGCTTCCCAGAGTGTTCTAAAGAACAACTAGAGTGCTAACAGCCTTACTTATGACAAAAGTATGGCACACCTGAAGCCATCTTGATTGGAATAAACTGGTAACACTTAAAACATTTAATTTAAAAAGGAACAAAATGATGGGGTTCATCTTGTCATAGAAATTATGGTTAGTGCTCTGGAAAGAAAAATTAGGACATGTTTCAAGTGTGATCTCAAATATCTTCCAGTTATATTTCAACAGGAGCAGCCTGTCAGTTGATGCCTTTGTGTTCTACTGCAGCTTCCCAGAGTGTTCTAAAGAACAACTAGAGCGCTAACAGTCTTACTTATGACAAAAGTATGGCACACCTGAAGCCATCTTGATTGGAATAAACTGGTAACACTTAAAACATTTAATTTAAAAAGGAACAAAATTATGGGGTTCATTTTGTCATAGAAATTATGGTTAGTGCTAACAGTCTTACTTATGACAAAAGTATGGCACACCTGAAGCCATCTTGATTGGAATAAACTGGTAACACTTAAAACATTTAATTTAAAAAGGAACAAAATGAGGGGGTTCATTTTGCCATAGAAATTATGGTTAGTGCTGTAGAAAGAAAAATTAGGACATGTTTTAAGTGAGATCTCAAATATCTTCCTGTTATATTTCAACAGGAGCAGCCTGTCAGTTGATGCCTTTGTGTTCTACTGCAGCTTCCCAGAGTGTTCTAAAGAACAACTAGAGTGCTAACAGCCTTACTTATGACAAAAGTATGGCACACCTGAAGCCATCTTGATTGGAATAAACTGGTAACACTTAAAACATTTAATTTAAAAAGGAACAAAATGAGGGGTTCATTTTGCCATAGAAATTATGGTTAGTGCTGCAAAAGAAAATTTAGGGCATGTTTTAAGTGAGATCTCAAATCCTCTTCTATTTCATTAGAAAATTCTGACATGCAGACTGAAACAATCACTTTCAATACCAGCAGTAGACTTCCAGTTAACTCCTTGGTGAGCAGTAGCTTTACTACAGTGATCTAATGAACAACTAGAGTGCTAACATTCTGAATTTATGGCAAATGTGTGACACATCTGAATGCCTTCTTGATGGAATCAAAGTAAAAAACTGAAAGCATTTCCTACTGAGGAGACTGTAGTAAATGAGGAAATTAGGAAACTTCATAACAAATAAGTCTCCCAAGATGGTCACCAGAGAAAAAAGAGCCCAAATGTAGCACAAATATCACCCAGAGGTAGCCCACGTATAGCCCAATGACAGAAGTGTGCAAAACACTTTTTATTTTTGGTTTTTGCAGTTTTATATAGTGCAGACTGGTCAGGTATTGGAGTGCTTTACATGAGCATTGGTTACATCACACAAGGACAAATTCATGTTGGTTGACCCCTACACTACCCAAACACCACTGCACTACCCTAAACCTAAAACACTACCCCAGCACGACCCCCTTCACTACCCAAACACAACTGCACTACCCTAAACTCAAAAACACTACCCCCAGCACGACCCCCTACACTACCCAAACACCACTGCACTACCTAAACCTAAATCTACCCCCTACACTACACAAATACCACTGCACTACCCTAAACCCTAAAACACTAGAACCCAGCACGACCCCCTACAGTACACAAACACCACTGCACTACCCTAAACCCTAAAACACTACACCCTACACTACACAAACACCATTGCACTACCCTAAACCCTAAAACACTACCCCCAGCATGACCCCCTACACTACACAAACACCACTGCACTACCCTAAACCCTAAAACACTACCCCAGCACGACCCCCTACACTACCCAAACACCACTGCACTACCCTAAACCCTAAAACACTACCCCCAGCACGACTCCCTACACTACACAAACACCACTGGACTACCCTAAACCCTAAAACACTACCCCCAGCACGACTCCCTACACTACCTAAACACCACTGCACTACACTAAACCCTAAATCTACCCCCAGCATGACCTCCCACACTACACAAACACCACTGCACTACCCTAAACCTTAAAACACTACCCCCAGCACGACCCCCTACACTACCCAAACACCACTGCACTACCCTAAACCCTAAAACACTAACCCCAGCATGACCCCCTACACTACCCAAACACCACTGCACTACTCTATACCCTAAAACACGACCCCGTACACTACACAAACACAACTGCACTACCCTAAACCCTAAAACACTACCCACAGCATGACCCCCTACACTACACAAACACCACTGCACTACCCTAAACCCTAAAACACTACCCCCTACACTACACAAACACCACTGCCCTACCCTAAACCCTAAAACACAACCCCCAGCATGACCCCCTACACTACACAAACACCACTGCACTACCCTAAACCCCCTACACTATACAAACACCACTGCATTACTCTAAACCCTAAAACACTACCCCCAGCACGACCCCCTCACAACACAAACACCACTGCACTACCCTAAACCCTAAATCGACCCCCAGCACGACCCCCTACACTACCCAAACACCACTGCCATACCCTAAACCCTAAAACACTACCCCCAGCATGAACCCCTACACTACCCAAACACCACTGCACTACCCTAAACCTTAAAACACTACCCCCAGCACTACCCCCTACACTACACAAACACCACTGCACTACCCTAAACCCTAAAACACTACCCCAGCACTACCCCTACACTACCCAAACACCACTGCACTAACATAAACCCTAAAACACTACCCCCAGCACAACCCCTACACTACACAAACACCACTGCACTACCCTAAACCCTAAAACACTACCCCCAGCACGACTCCCTACACTACCCAAACACCACTGCACTACCCTAAACCCTAAATCTACCCCCAGCACGACCCCCTACACTACCCAAACACCACTGCACTACCTAAACCATAAAACACTACCCCCAGCATGACCCCCTACACTACACAAACACCACTGCACTACCCTAAACCCTAAAACACTACCACCAGCATGACCCCCTACACTACTCAAACACCACTGCACTACCCTAAACCTAAAACACTAACCCAGCACGACCCCCTACACTACCCATACACCACTGCACTACCCTAAAGCCTAAAACACTACCCCCAGCATGACCCCCTACACTACCCAAACACCACTGCACTACCCTAAACCCTAAAACACTACCCCCAACACGACCCCCTACATCCCCCAAAGACCACTGCACTACCCTAAACCCTAGAAAAGAAACCCCCACCCCATGCCCAATCCCCCTTACCTCTCACTCCTCGTGGTTCCTCTCTCCTCGTGGTTCCTGCTTCACGTCGTCTCTGAGGGCGGTGCACGTCGTTGTGAGGAAACGGAACAGCCTCTGTTTCCTTACAACAACATGGATCATCTACATGTTTTTAGAACGCATGGTCATTTACCATACATACCTTTACAACAAAATTTGTTGTAAAGGCATGCGTGGTAAATGACCATGCGTTCTAAAAATGCGTAGTAATGACTTTGTGATGTACAACGCATGCGTGGTAATGCATGCGTTGTAATGGTATCGCAAAGTAAAAAGTCGTTGTAACGGCTGTTTACCGATCGAAGCTGGCCCCTGTTCTTCAGTGAGACGTTTATTTGATTAATTAGGAGGAAGGAATGTGTTTTTTTACCGAAAAGTGCATTCCCGGCTGTTGTATTGTGAAAGTGTCCGCGTGGCCTGGTTTCACTTCCGGTGAGAGAGTGGAAGAGTCTGTTTGGATCTAAAGGAGTTCTGTTGTTGGACGGGGCCGGCGCGACATGTCATCAGAAAACATAGCTAATGGAAAGCGTCCTCCCTGAAGTGTGGAGCAGTGCCATGAGAGGTCAACGAGTGTGCGTCCCACCGCAGTATGACCGTGCCGCGTGACCCATGTGCCACCTCCAGGGTACGGGAGGCAGAAGCGGCATCGCAGGTCCTCTTGAAGACCGTTGTAGCACTAATTCTACATTTTGGTACTAGGGCATTTTAACTTCGTTGTTCCTGCCAGATACAAAGAGAAGATCCTGTGTTATTCAGTGCCCTCGTTACCTTTTGTGTGGGTTGTGGTGCTTGTCACTTCGCTGCCCCGCCGGTGCACACGACTGGGCACCCCACCTCGTGTGCCATCTGCAGGGCCTCTGCCCTCGGATCACTGGTTTCGGTTTCTGGAGTGGCAACATAAACAGTTGCTCCCAAAGGACTAGCCTGAACACTTAGGTGAATATCCCCTGCACCAGCATTCCACGGAAATTCTTTCCTAGCTCTCCCACGTCAACGAGGACGTCATAATAGCACGGCTCCGCTCGCGACACCGTATGACGTCATCGGAGCCATAAGAGAACCTCGTCGGCGTGCTGACGTCAGTTCCACCCATTTTTTCCGTGCCACCGAGGCAAACAGGGGACCGAGACATTTTCACATGTATACATAGTATAATAAATATATATATATTCACTGAAAAAACCATAGGTTTCAGGCACGTTATAGTTAGAAATTAGCATTTAAAAAACCTTAGAAATTCACTGAAAAAACCATAGGTTTCAGGCACGTTATAGTTAGAAATTAGCATTTAAAAAACCTTAGAAATTCACTGAAAAAACCATAGGTTTCAGGGGCGTTATAGTTAGTTGGACATTTCACTCGTACAAAACCATAGAAATTCCCCCGTTATAGTTAGTTCAGCTAACTATAACTCGCAGCATCCGCAATGCACTGCTGATGACGTCACATATTACATCACTCATGACATGGTCAGTGACATCACTCATGACATCACTGATGACATCTCAAATGACATCACTGATGACATCACTGATGACATCATCCAGTGAATGTGTGTTTTTCTGAAAATTAAATATGTTTTATATATGTATATCTCAAGGTCGATGGAAGAATAAATGGGTATATAAGTGTCTAAATGGATGATTTTGTTTTGTAAAATTGATTGTATAACTGACTAAGTGTATCTTAGTGAATACATGGGTTAGTGAGTAATGTTTAAATATGAAAATATCTGTATCAGTCTCTCACTTTGTGTATAAGTGGCTGCATGGGTTGGTGAGTAGCTACATGAGTGTCTATATGGGTTATTAGTTGGTTTTTTGAGTATCAGTATGAGTGTCTGAGTGTCTGTATGGTTCGGTGGGGGGTATTACTTAGTGCATAGATGCATGAATGAGTGACTCACTGTTTGTATGTGTTGAAGACAGCATGTGTGCAGGACTGTATAGGTGGATGAGTATGTGTATGGGTGTGTTAGTGAGTGAATGACTGTCTCAATAGTGTCTTTATGAGTAACTACATATGTTTTAAACTAGTATATGTGAGTATTGGTGTATATAAGTGAGTATATGTGAGAGTGAGAGATTGGAAGAGTTCCTGTACAAATAAGTAGGTGTTTCTATAAGTGATTGTTTAAGAGAGTAAGTATGTGTAAGTTTCTGTAGAAGTAAGTGTGGTAGTGTGTGTATAACTGTATATGCAAGTAAATGGATGTTTGATACTTTGTTTGCATGTGTGACTATGTGTGTGAGTAACTCTATGGATGAGTGGCGGTGTGTAACAGGATGTATAGGTGTATGAGTACATATGATGAGTGAGTACATGTATGAGTGACTGTATAGGGACTGTTGGTGAATGAGTGGATGTGTGTGTAGATCTTAGAATTACTGAATAGGTGTGTTGTAACTGGTATTGGTATGTCCATTGTTTTGAAAATGTTAGTTTGTATTTTTGAGTGTGTGTATCAAAGGTTATATTAGGGTGAGAGGAGGTCTGCCACTCTATCACAAGGATGATGTCATCAGTGATGTCATCAGTGATGTCATTTGAGATGTCATCAGTGATGTCATGAGTGATGTCACTGACCATGTCATGAGTGATGTAATATGTGACGTCATCAGCAGTGCATTGCGGGCGCGCGAGTTAAAGTTAGCTGAACTAACTATAACGGGGGAATTTCTATGGTTTTGTACGAGTGAAATGTCCAACTAACTATAACGCCCCTGAAACCTATGGTTTTTTCAGTGAATATATATATATATATATAAATATATTCACTGAAAAACCATAGGTTTAGAGACAGTTATAGTTAGTTGGACATTTCACTAGTACAAAACCATAGAAATTCCCCGTTATAGTTGGTTCAGCTAACTATAACTCGCGCCCCCGCAATGCACTGCTGATGACGTCACATATTACATCACTCATGACATGGTCAGTGACATCATTGATGACATCTCAAATGACATCACTGATGACATCATCCATGTGATAATTTCATGCATCTTCTCACACCCTAATATAACTTTTGATACACCCACTCTAAATTACAGACTGCCATTCTCAAAACCATAGACACTCCAACACCAAAAACTACAAGGTTTTTAAATGCTAATTTCTAACTATAACGTGTCTGAAACCTATGGTTTTTTCAGTGAATTTCAAAGGTTTTTTAAATGCTAATTTCTAACTATAACGTGCCTGAAACCTATGATTTTTTAAGTGAATCTCGAAGGTTTTTAAATGCTAGTTTCTAACTATGCCTACAGAGGTAGGACATGTGAAGAAAGAAGAAAAAACGCACAGAAAGAAGCAAAAGATGTGCAGAAAGAACCAACAGAGGAGCAGAAAGAGGCCTTGTTGCAAAATCATCCTGTGCCCACAACTTTTTCAGACGGGTACTGGTGGTAACTGACTCTGACTAACCAGAGCCAGTGCTATGCTAAAAGACACTTAGAATACAGTGAAAACACCTACATACACTAGGGAACACTATGAGTTGGGGTACCCCTGTGATTAGCATGACCTCCTCTGCAAGTCCCTAGTACATAATAGGGCAGGGGGATTAAAACTACCTCTTAAAACGCGCTACAGGGCGCGTTTGCACAGTGGTGAAGGGAGGGGGGGCCTGAGGTGACATGTGTGCAAACGCGCCCCGTGGAGCATTTTAAGTTGGAGGATTAGGTCACCTTGAATCCTGAGGGTCCCTGGGGCCCAACTAGCCCACCAGGTACTTCCAGTAAGCACCACAGGCCTGCGTTGCAACGCCTGTAACAAATTGTGCAGTTGTGTTTAGGTAGTGAAGAGGGTCGTGCTGGGGGTAGTGTTTTAGGGTTTAGGGTATTGCAGTGGTGTTTGTGTAGTGTAGGGGGTCATGCTGGGGGTAGATTTAGGGTAGTGCAGTGGTGTTTGGGTAGTGTAGGGATTCGTGCTGGGGGAGTGTTTTACGGTTTAGGGTAGTGCAGTGGTGTTTGGATAGTGTAGGGGGTCTTGCTGGGGGTAGTGATTTAGGGTAGTGCAGTGGTGTTTGGGTAGTTTAGGGGTACTGCTGGGGGTAGTGTTTTAGGGTTTAGGGTAGTGCAGTGGTGTTTGGGTAGTGTAGGGGGTACTGCTGGGGGTAGTGTTTTAGGGTTTAGGGTAGCACAGTGGTGTTTGGGTAGTGTAGGGGTTCGTGCTGGGGTAGTTTTTAGGGTTTAGGGTAGTGCAGTGGTCTTTGGGTAGTGTAGGGGTCGTGCGGGGGTAGTGTTTTAGGGATTAGGGTAGTGCAGTGGTGTTTGTGTAGTGTAGGAGTCGTCGTGTTTTAGGGTTTAGGGTAGTGCAGTGGTCTTTGGGTAGTGTAGGGAGTCGTGCGGGGGTAGTGTTTTAGGGTTTAGGGTAGTGCAGTGGTCTTTGGGTAGTGTAGGGGGTCGTGCAGGGGGTAGTGTTTTAGGGATTAGGGTAGTGCATTGGTGTTTGGGTAGTGTAGGGGGTGATGCGGGGGGTAGTGTTTTAGGTTTTGAGCAGTGCAGTGGGGTTTGGGTAGTGTAGGGGGTCGTGCTGGGGGAGTGTTTTAGGGTTTAGGGCAGTGCAGTGGTGTTTGGGTAGTGTAGGGGGTCGTGCTGGGGGGAGTGTTTTAGGGTTTAGGGCAGTGCAGTGGTGTTCGGGTAGTGTAGGGGGTCGTGCTGGGGGAGTATTTTAGGGTTTAGGGTAGTGCAGTGGTGTTCGGGTAGTGTAGGGGGTCGTGCTGGGGGTAGTGTTCTAGGGTTTAGGGCAGTGCAGTGTTGTTCGGGCAGTGTAGGGGGTCGTGCTGGGGGTGGTGTTTTAGGGTTTAGGGCAGTGCAGTGGTGTTCGGGCAGTGTAAGGGGTCGTGCTAGGGGTGCTGTTTCAGGGTTTAGGGCAGTGCAGTGGTGTTCGGGCAGTGTAGGGGGTCGTGCAGGCGGTGGTGTTTCAGGGTTTAGGGCAGTGGTGTTCGGGCAGTGTAGGGGGTCGTGCAGGGGGTGGTGTTTCAGGGTTTAGGGCAGTGCAGTGGTGTTCGGGCAGTGTAGGGGGTCATGCTGGGGGTGGTGTTTCAGGGTTTAGGGCAGTGGTGTTCGGGCAGTGTAGGGGGTCTTGCTGGGGGTGATGTTTCAGGGTTTAGGGCAGTGCCGTGGTATTCGGGCAGTGAAGGGGGTCTTGCTGGGGGTAGTGTTTCAGGGTTTAGGGCAGTGCAGTGGTGTTCGTGCAGTGTAGGGGGTCATGCTGAGGATGGTGTTTCAGGGTTTAGGGCAGTGCAGTAGTGTTCGGGCAGTGTAGGGGGTCGTGCAGGGGTGGTGTTTCAGGGTTTAGGGCAGTGCAGTGGTGTTCGGGCAGTGTAGGGGGTCGTGCTGGGGGTGGTGTTTCATGGTTTAGGGCAGTGCAGTGGTGTTTGGGCAGTGTAGGGGGTCGTGCTGAGGCTGGTGTTTCACAGTTTAGGGCAGTGCAGTGGTGTTCGGGCAGTGTAGGGGGTCGTGCTGGGGCTGGTGTTTCAGGGTTTAGGGCAGTGCAGTGGTGTTCGGGCAGTGTAGCCGGTCGTGCTGGGGCTCGTGTTTCACGGTTTAGGGCAGTGCAGTGGTGTTTGGGTAGTGTAGGGGTCGGGAAGGGGGTGGTGTTTCAGGGTTTAGGGCAGTGCAGTGGTGTTCGGGTAGTGTAGGGGGTCGTGCTGGGGGAGTATTTTAGGGTTTAGGGTAGTGCAGTGGTGTTCGGGTAGTGTAGGGCGTCGTGCTGGGGGTAGTGTTCTCAGGGTTTAGGGCAGTGCAGTGGTGTTCGGGCAGTGTAGGGGGTCGTGCTGGGGGTGGTGTTTTAGGGTTTAGGGCAGTGCAGTGGTGTTCGGGCAGTGTAGGGGGTCGTGCTGGGGGTGCTGTTTCAGGGTTTAGGGCAGTGCAGTGGTGTTCGGGCAGTGTAGGGGGTCGTGCAGGCGGTGGTGTTTCAGGGTTTAGGGCAGTGGTGTTCGGGCAGTGTAGGGGGCAGTGCAGGGGTGGTGTTTCAGGGTTTAGGGCAGTGCAGTGGTGTTCGGGCAGTGTAGGGGGTGGTGCAGGGGGTGGTGTTTCAGGGTTTAGGGCAGTGCAATGGTGTTCGGGCAGTGTAGGGGGTGGTGCAGGGGTGGTGTTTCAGGGTTTAGGGCAGTGCAGTGGTGTTCGGGCAGTGTAGGGGGTCGTGCAGGGGTGGTGTTTCAGGGTTTAGGGCAGTGCAGTGGTGTTCGGGCAGTGTAGGGGGTCATGCTGGGGCTGGTGTTTCAGGGTTTAGGGAGTACAGTGGTGTTTGGACAGTGTAGGGGGTCGTGCTGGGGCTGGTGTTTCAGGGTTTAGGGCAGTGGTGTTCGGGCAGTGTAGGGGGTCATGCTGGGGCTGGTGTTTCAGGGTTTAGGGCAGTGCAGTGGTGTTCGGGCAGTGTAGGGGGTCTTGCTGGGGCTGGTGTTTCAGAGTCTAGGGCAGTGCAGTGGTGTTCGGGCAGTGTAGGGGGTCTTGCTGGGGCTGATGTTTCAGGGTTTAGGGCAGTGCAGTGGTGTTCGGGCAGTGTAGGGGTCGTGCTGGGGGTGGTGTTTCAGGGTTTAGGGCAGTGCAGTGGTGTTCGGGCAGTGTAGGGGGTCGTGCTGGGGCTAGTGTTTCAGGGTTTAGGGAAGAGCAATGGTGTTCAGGCAGTGTAGGGGGTTGTGCTGGAGGTGGTGTTTCAGGGTTTAGGGCAGTGCAGTGGTGTTCGGGCAGTGTAGGGGGTCTTGCTGGGGGTGGTGTTTCAGGGTTTAGGGCAGTGGTGTCCAGGCAGTGTAGGGGGTCTTGCTGGGGGTGATGTTTCAGGGTTTAGGGCAGTGCAGTGGTGTTCGGGCAGTGTAGGGGGTCGTGATGGGGGTGGTGTTTCAGGGTTTAGGGCAGTGCATTGGTGTTCCGGCAGTGTAGGGGGTCGGGAAGGGGGTGGTGTTTCAGGGTTTAGGGCAGTGCAGTGGTGTTTGGGCAGTGTAGGGGTCGTGCTGGGGGTGGTGTTTCAGGGTTTAGGGCAGTGCAGTGGTGTTCGGGCAGTGTAGGGTGTCGTGCTGAGGGGTGGTGTTTCAGGGTTTAGGGCAGTGCAGTGGTGTTCGGGCAGTGTAGGGGGTCGTGCAGGGGTGGTGTTTCAGGATTTAGGGCAGTGCAGTGGTGTTTGGGCAGTGTAGGGGGTCGTGCAGGGGGTGGTGTTTCAGGGTTTAGGGCAGTGCAGTGGTGTTCAGCCAGTGTAGGTGGTCTTGCTGTGGGTGGTGTTTCAGGGTTTAGTGCAGTGGTGTTTGGGCAGTGTAGGGGGTCGTGCTGGGGGTGGTGTTTCAGGGTTTAGGGCAGTGCAGTGGTGTTCTGGCAGTGTAGGGGGTCGTGCAGGGGGTAGTGTTTCAGGGTTTAGGGCAGTGCAGTGGTGTTTGGGCAGTGTAGGGGGTCGTGCTGGGGGTGGTGTTTCAGGGTTTAGGGTAGTGCAGTGGTTTTCGGGCAGTGTAGGCGGTCATGCTGGGGCTGGTGTTTCAGGGTTTAGGGCAGTGCAGTGGTGTTCGGGCAGTGTACGGGGTTGTGCTGGGGCTAGTGTTTCAGGGTTTATGGCAGTGCAGGGGTGTTTGGGCAGTGTAGGGGGTCGTGCTGGGGGTGGTGTTTCAGGGTTTAGGGCAGTGCAGTGGTGTTCGGGCAGTGTAGGGGGTCGTGCTGGGGCTGGTGTTTCAGGGTTTAGGGCAGTGCAGTGGTGTTCGGGCAGTGTAGGGAGTCTTGCTGGGGATAGTGTTTCAGGGTTTAGGGCAGTGCAGTGGTGTTCGTGCAGTGTAGGGGGTCGTGCTGGGGGTGGTGTTTCAGGGTTTAGGACAGTGCAGTAGTGTTCGGGCAGTGTAGGGGGTCGTGCAGGGGGTGGTGTTTCAGGGTTTAGGGCAGTGCAGTGGTGTTCGGGCATTGTAGGGGGTCATGCTGGGGGTGGTGTTTCAGGGTTTAGGGCAGTGCAGTGGTGTTCGGGCAGTATAGGGGGTCGTGCAGGGGGTGGTGTTTCAGGGTTTAGAGCAGTGCAGTGGTGTTCGGGCAGTCTAGGGGTCGTGCTGGGGCTGGTGTTTCATGGTTTAGGGCAGTGCAGTGGTGTTCGGGCAGTGTAGGGGGTCTTGCTGGGGGTGGTGTTTCAGGGTTTAGGAAGTGCAGTGGTGTTCGGGCAGTGTAGGGGGTCTTGCTGGGGGTGATGTTTCAGGGTTTAGGGCAGTGCAGTGGTATTCGGGCAGTGAAGGGGGTCTTGCTGGGGGTAGTGTTTCAGGGTTTAGGGCAGTGCAGTGGTGTTCGTGGCAGTGTAGGGGTCATGCTGAGGATGGTGTTTCAGGGTTTAGGGCAGTGCAGTAGTGTTCGGGCAGTGTAGGGGGTCGTGCTGGGGTGGTGTTTCAGGGTTTAGGGCAGTGCAGTGGTGTTCGGGCAGTGTAGGGGGTCGTGCTGGGGGTGGTGTTTCATGGTTTAGGGCAGTGCAGTGGTGTTTGGGCAGTGTAGGGGGTCGTGCTGAGGCTGGTGTTTCACGGTTTAGGGCAGTGCAGTGGTGTTCGGGCAGTGTAGGGGGTCGTGCTGGGGCTGGTGTTTCAGGGTTTAGGGCAGTGCAGTGGTGTTCGGGCAGTGTAGGCGGTCGTGCTGGGGCTGGTGTTTCACGGTTTAGGGCAGTGCAGTGGTGTTTGGGTAGTGTAGGGGGTCGGGAAGGGGGTGGTGTTTCAGGGTTTAGGGCAGTGCAGTGGTGTTTGGGCAGTGTAGGGGGTCGTGCTGGGGGTGGTGTTTCAGGGTTTAGGGCAGTGCAGTGGTGTTCGGGCAGTGTAGGGTGTCGTGCTGAGGGGTGGTGTTTCAGGGTTTAGGGCAGTGCAGTGGTGTTCGGGCAGTGTAGGGGTCGTGCAGGGGTGGTGTTTCAGGATTTAGGGCAGTGCAGTGGTGTTTGGGCAGTGTAGAGGGTCGTGCAGGGGGTGGGGTTTCAGGGTTTAGGGCAGTGCAGTGGTGTTCGAGCCAGTGTAGGTGGTCATGCTGTGGGTGGTGTTTCAGGGTTTAGGTGCAGTGGTGTTCTGGCAGTGTAGGGGGTCGGTGCTGGGGTGGTGTTTCAGGGTTTAGGGCAGTGCAGTGGTGTTCAGGCAGTGTAGGGGGTCGTGCAGGGGGTAGTGTTTCAGGGTTTAGGGCAGTGCAGTGGTGTTCGGGCAGTGTAGGGGGTCGTGCTGGGGCTGGTGTTTCAGGGTTTAAGGTAGTGCAGTGGTGTTCGGGCAGTGTAGGCGGTCATGCTGGGGCTGGTGTTTCAGGGTTTAGGGCAGTGCAGTGGTGTTCGGGCAGTGTACGGGGTTGTGCTGGGGCTGGTGTTTCAGGGTTTAGGGCAGTGCAGGGGTGTTTGGGCAGTGTAGGGGGTCGTGCTGGGGGTGGTGTTTCAGGGTTTAGGGCAGTGCAGTGGTGTTCGGGCAGTGTAGGGGGTCGTGCTGGGGCTGGTGTTTCAGGGTTTAGGGCAGTGCAGTGGTGTTCGGGCAGTGTAGGGGGTCGTGCTGGGGCTGGTGTTTCAGGGTTTAGGGCAGATGCAGTGGTGTTCGGGCAGTGTAGGGGGTCATGCTGGGGCTGGTGTTTCAGGGTTTAGGGCAGTGCAGTGGTGTTCGGGCAGTGTAGGGGGTCGTGCTGGGGGTGGTGTTTCAGGGTTTAGGGCAGTGCAGTGGTGTTCGGGCAGTGTAGGGGTCGTGCTGGGGGTGATGTTTCAGGGTTTATGGCAGTGCAGTGGTGTTCGGGCAGTGTAGGGTGTCGTGCAGGGGTGGTGTTTCAGGGTTTAGGGCAGTGCAGTGGTGTTCGGGCAGTGTAGGGGGTCATGCTGGGGTGGTGTTTCAGGGTTTAGGGCAGTGCAGTGGTGTTCGGGCAGTATAGGGAGTCGTGCAGGGGTGGTGTTTCAGGGTTTAGGGCAGTGCAGTGGTGTTCGGGCAGTGTAGGTGGTCGTGCTGTGGGTGGTGTTTCAGGGTTTAGGGCAGTGCAGTGGTGTTCGGGCAGTGTAGGGGGTCGTGCTGGGGGTGGTGTTTCAGGGTTTAGGGCAGTGCAGTAGTGTTCGGGCAGTGTAGGGGGTCGTGCAGGGGGTGGTGTTTCAGGGTTTAGGGCAGTGCAGTGGTGTTCGGGCAGTGTAGGGGTCGTGCTGGGGGTGGTGTTTCAGGGTTTAGGGCAGTGCAGTGGTTTTTGGGCAGTGTAGGCGGTCATGCTGGGGCTGGTGTTTCAGGGTTTAGGGCAGTGCAGTGGTGTTTGGGCAGTGTACGGGGTTGTGCTGGGGCTGGTGTTTCAGGGTTTAGGGCAGTGCAGTGGTGTTTGGGCAGTGTAGGGGGTCGTGCTGGGGCTGGTGTTTCAGGGTTTAGGGCAGTGCAGTGGTGTTCGGGCAGTGTAGGGGGTCGTGCTGGGGCTGGTGTTTCAGGGTTTAGGGCAGTGCAGTGGTGTTCGGGCAGTGTAGGGGGTCGTGCTGGGGCTGGTGTTTCAGGGTTTAGGGCAGTGCAGTGGTGTTCGGGCAGTGTAGGGGGTCATGCTGGGGGTGGTGTTTCAGGGTTTAGGGCAGTGCAGTGGTGTTCGGGCAGTGTAGGGGGTCTTGCTGGGGGTGGTGTTTCAGGGTTTAGGGCAGTGGTGTTCGGGCAGTGTAGGGGGTCTTGCTGGGGGTGATGTTTCAGTGTTTAGGACAGTGCAGTGGTGTTCGGGCAGTGTAGGGGGTCTTGCTGGGGATAGTGTTTCAGGGTTTAGGGCAGTGCAGTTGTGTTCGTGCAGTGTAGGGGGTTGTGCTGGGGGTGGTGTTTCAGGGTTTAGGACAGTGCAGTAGTGTTCGGGCAGTGTAGGGGTCGTGCAGGGGGTGGTGTTTCAGGGTTTAGGGCAGTGCAGTGGTGTTCGGGCAGTGTAGGGGGTCATGCTTGGGGTGGTGTTTCAGGGTTTAGGGCAGTGCAGTGGTGTTCGGGCAGTGTAGGGGGTCGTGCAGGGGTGGTGTTTCAGGGTTTAGGGCAGTGCAGTGGTGTTCGGCCAGTGTAGGTGGTCTTGCTGGGGGTGGTGTTTCAGGGTTTAGTGCAGTGCAGTGTGTTCGGGCAGTGTAGGGGGTCGTGCTGGGGGTGGTGTTTCAGGGTTTAGGGCAGTGCAGTTGTGTTCGGGCAGTGTAGGGGGTCGTGCTGGGGTGTAGTGTTTCAGGGTTTAGGGCAGTGCAGTGGTGTTTGGGCAGTGTAGGGGGTCGTGCTGGGGCTGGTGTTTCAGGGTTTAGGGCAGTGCAGTGGTGTTCGGGCAGTGTAGGCGGTCGTGCTGGGGCTGGTGTTTCAGGGTTTAGGGCAGTGCAGTTGTGTTCGGGCAGTGTACGGGGTTGTGCTGGGGCTGGTGTTTCAGGGTTTAGGGCAGTGCAGTGGTGTTTGGGCAGTGTAGGGGGTCATGCTGGGGCTGGTGTTTCAGGGTTTAGGGCAGTGCAGTGGTGTTCGGGCAGTGTAGGGGTCTTGCTGGGGCTGGTGTTTCAGGGTTTAGGGCAGTGCAGTGGTGTTCGGGCAGTGTAGGGGTCGTGCTGGGGCTGGTGTTTCAGGGTTTAGGGCAGTGCAGTGGTGTTCGGGCAGTGTAGGGGGTCGTGCTGGGGCTAGTGTTTCAGGGTTTAGGGCAGTGCAGTGGTGTTCGGGCAGTGTAGGCGGTCGTGCTGGGGCTGGTGTTTCAGGGTTTAGGGCAGTGCAGTGGAGTTCGGGCAGTGTACGGGGTCGTGCTGGGGTGGTGTTTCAGGGTTTAGGGCAGTGCAGTGGTGTTCAGGCAGTGTAGGGGGTCGTGCTGGGGTGGTGTTTCAGGGTTTAGGGCAGTGGTGTTTGGGCAGTGTAGGGGTCGTGCTGGGGGTGATGTTTCAGGGTTTAGGGCAGTGCAGTGGTGTTTGGGCAGTGTAGGGGGTCGTGCTGAGGGTGGTGTTTCAGGGTTTAGGGCAGTGCAGTGGTGTTCGGGCAGTGTAGGGGTCGTGCTGGGGGTGGTGTTTCAGGGTTTAGGGCAGTGCAGTGGTGTTCGGGCAGTGTAGGTGGTCGTGCTGGGGGTGGTGTTTCAGGGTTTAGGGCAGTGCAGTGGTGTTTGGGCAGTGTAGGGGGTCGTGCTAGGGGTGGTGTTTCAGGGTTTAGGGCAGTGCAGTGGTGTTCGGGCAGTGTACGGGGTCGTGCTGGGGCTGGTGTTTCAGGGTTTAGGGCAGTGCAGTGATGTTCGGGCAGTGTAGGGGTCGTGCTGGGGGTGGTGTTTCAGGGTTTAGGGCAGTGCAGTGGTGTTCGTGCAGTGTAGGGGGTCGTGCTGGGGGTAGTGTTTTAGGGTTTAGGGTAGTGCAGTGGTGTTCAGCAGTGTAGGGGTCTGCAGGGGGTGCATGTTTTAGGGTAGTGCAGTGGTGTTCGGGCAGTGTAGGGGGTCGTGCTGGGGGTGGTGTTTCAGGGTTTAGGGCAGTGCAGTGGTGTTCGGGCAGTATAGGGGTCGTGCTGGGGTGGTGTTTCAGGGTTTAGGGTAGTGCAGTGGTGTTCGGGCAGTGTAGGGGGTCATGCTGGGGGTGGTGTTTCAGGGTTTAGGGCAGTGCAGTGGTGTTTGGGCAGTGTAGGGGGTCGTGCTGGGGGTAGTGTTTCAGGGTTTAGGGCAGTGCAGTGGTGTTCGTGCAGTGTAGGGGGTCGTGCTGGGGCTGGTGTTTCAGGGTTTAGGGCAGTGCAGTAGTGTTCGGGCAGTGTAGGGGGTCGTGCAGGGGGTGGTGTTTCAGGGTTTAGGGCAGTGCAGTGGTGTTCTGGCAGTGTAGGGGGTCATGCTGGGGTGGGGTTTCAGGGTTTAGGGCAGTACAGTGGTGTTCGGGCAGTGTAGTGGGTCGTGCAGGGGGTGGTGTTTCAGGGTTTAGGGCAGTGCAGTGGTGTTCGGGCAGTGTAGGGGGTCGTGCTGGGGCTGGTGTTTCAGGGTTTAGGGCAGTGCAGTTGTGTTCGGGCAGTGTAGGGGTCTTGCTGGGGGTGGTGTTTCAGGGTTTAGGGCAGTGGTGTTCGGGCAGTGTAGGGGGTCTTGCTGGGGGTGATGTTTCAGGGTTTAGGGCAGTGCAGTGGTGTTCGGGCAGTGTAGGGGGTCTTGCTGGGGGTAGTGTTTCAGGGTTTAGGGCAGTGCAGTGGTGTTCGGGCAGTATATGGGGTCGTGCTGGGGATGGTGTTTCTGGGTTTAGGGCAGTGCAGTAGTGTTCGAGCAGTGTAGGGGTTGTGCAGGGGGTGGTGTTTCAGGGTTTAGGGCAGTGCAGTGGTGTTCGGGCAGTGTAGGGGTCTGCGCTGTGGGTGGTGTTTCAGGGTTTAGGGCAGTGCAGTGGTGTTCGGGCAGTGTAGGTGGTCATGCACGGGGTGGTGTTTCAGGGTTTAAGGCAGTGCAGTGGTGTTTGGGCAGTGTAGGGTGTTGTGCTAGGGCTGGTGTTTCAGGGTTCAGGGCAGTGCAGTGGTGTTCAGGCAGTGTAGGGGGTCGTGCTGAGGCTGGTGTTTCACAGTTTTGGGCAGTGCAGTGGTGTGCGGGCAGTGTAGGGGGTCGTGCTGGGGCTGGTGTTTCAGGGTTTAGGGCAGTGCAGTGGTGTTCGGGCAGTGTAGGCGGTCGTGCTGGGGCTGGTGTTTCAGGGTTTAGGGCAGTGCAGTGGTTTTCAGGCAGTGTAGGGGGTCGTGCTGGGGCTGGTGTTTCAGGGTTTAGGGCAGTGCAGTGGTGCTCGGGCAGTGTAGGGGGTCGTGCTGGGGGTGATGTTTCAGGGTTTAGGGTAGTGCAGTGGTGTTCGGGCAGTGTAGGGGTCGTGCAGGGGCTGGTGTTTCAAGGTTTAGGGCAGTGCAGTGGTGTTCGGGCAGTGTAGGGGGTCGTGCTGGGGCTGGTGTTTCAGGGTTTTGGGCAGAGCAGTGGTGTTCGGGCAGTGTAGGGGGTCATGCTGAGGGTAGTGTTTCAGGGTTTAGGGCAGTGCAGTGGTGTTCGGGCAGTGTAGGGGGTTGTGCTGGGGGTGGTGTTTCAGGGTTTAGGTCAGTGGTTTTCGGGCAGTGTAGGGGGTCTTGCTGGGGGTGATGTTTCAGGGTTTAGGGCAGTTCAGTGGTGTTCGGGCAGTGTAGGGGGTCATGCTGGGGTCTTGCTGGGGGTAGTGTTTCAGGGTTTAGGGCAGGGCAGTGGTGTTCGGGCAGTGTAGGGGTCATGCTGGGGGTGGTGTTTCAGGGTTTAGGGCAGTGTAGTGGTGTTCGGGCAGTGTAGGGGTCTTGCTGGGGGTAGTGTTTCAGGGTTTAGGGCGGTGCAGTGGTGTTCGTGCAGTGCAGGGGGTAGTGCTGGGGGTGGTGTTTCAGGGTTTAGGGCAGTGCAGTAGTGTTCGGGCAGTGTAGGGGGTCGTGCAGGGGGTGGTATTTCAGGGTTTAGGGCAGTGCAGTGGTGTTCTGGCAGTGTAGGGGTCATGCTGTGGATGGGGTTTCAGGGTTTAGGGCAGTACAGTGGTGTTCGGGCAGTGTAGTGGGTCGTGCAGGGGGTGGTGTTTCAGGGTTTAGGGCAGTGCAGTGGTGTTCGGGCAGTGTAGGGGGTCGTGCTGGGGCTGGTGTTTCAGGGTTTAGGGCAGTGCAGTTGTGTTCGGGCAGTGTAGGGGGTCTTGCTGGGGGTGGTGTTTCAGGGTTTAGGGCAGTGGTGTTCGGGCAGTGTAGGGGGTCTTGCTGGGGGTGATGTTTCAGGGTTTAGGGCAGTGCAGTGGTGTTCGGGCAGTGTAGGGGGTCTTGCTGGGGGTAGTGTTTCAGGCTTTAGGGCAGTGCAGTGGTGTTCGTGCAGTATAGGGGGTCGTGCTGGGGATGGTGTTTCTGGGTTTAGGGCAGTGCAGTAGTGTTCGAGCAGTGTAGGGGTTGTGCAGGGGTGGTGTTTCAGGGTTTAGGGCAGTGCAGTGGTATTCGGGCAGTGTAGGGGGTTGCGCTGTGGGTGGTGTTTCAGGGTTTAGGGCAGTGCAGTGGTGTTCGGGCAGTGTAGGTGGTCATGCACGGGGTGGTGTTTCAGGGTTTAAGGCAGTGCAGTGGTGTTCGGGCAGTGTAGGGTGTTGTGCTAGGGCTGGTGTTTCAGGGTTCAGGGCAGTGCAGTGGTGTTCAGGCAGTCTAGGGGGTCGTGCTGAGGCTGGTGTTTCACAGTTTAGGGCAGTGCAGTGGTGTTCGGGCAGTGTAGGGGGTCGTGCTGGGGCTGGTGTTTCAGGGTTTAGGGCAGTGCAGTGGTGTTCGGGCAGTGTAGGCGGTCGTGCTGGGGCTGGTGTTTCAGGGTTTAGGGCAGTGCAGTGGTTTTCAGGCAGTGTAGGGGTCGTGCTGGGGCTGGTGTTTCAGGGTTTAGGGCAGTGCAGTGGTGCTCGGGCAGTGTAGTGGGTCGTGCTGGGGGTGATGTTTCAGGGTTTAGGGTAGTGCAGTGGTGTTCGGGCAGTGTAGGGGGTCGTGCAGGGGCTGGTGTTTCAAGGTTTAGGGCAGTGCAGTGGTGTTCGGGCAGTGTAGGGGGTGGTGCTGGGGCTGGTGTTTCAGGGTTTTGGGCAGAGCAGTGGTGTTCGGGCAGTGTAGGGGGTCATGCTGAGGGTAGTGTTTCAGGGTTTAGGGCAGTGCAGTGGTGTTCGGGCAGTGTAGGGGGTCGTGCTGGGGGTGGTGTTTCAGGGTTTAGGTCAGTGGTTTTCGGGCAGTGTAGGGGGTCTTGCTGGGGGTGATGTTTCAGGGTTTAGGGCAGTGCAGTGGTGTTCGGGCAGTGTAGGGGGTCTTGCTGGGGGTAGTGTTTCAGGGTTTAGGGCAGGGCAGTGGTGTTCGGGCAGTGTAGGGGGTCATGCTGGGGGTGGTGTTTCAGGGTTTAGGGCAGTGTAGTGGTGTTCGGGCAGTGTAGGGGGTCGTGAAGGGGGTGGTGTTTCAGGGTTTAGGGCAGTGCAGTGGTGTTCGGGCAGTGTAGGGGGTCGTGCTAGGGGTGGTGTTTCAGGGTTTAGGGCAGTGCAGTGGTGTTCGGGCAGTGTAGGGGGTCATGCAGGGGCTGGTGTTTCAGGGTTTAGGGCAGTGCAGTGGTGTTTGGGCAGTGTAGGGGGTTGTGCTGGGGGTAGTGTTTTAGGGTTTAGGGTAGTGCAGTGGTGCTTGTGTAGTGTAGGGGGTCGTGCTGGGGGTAGTGTTTTAGGGTTTAGGGTAGTGCAGTGGTGTTTGTGTAGTGTAGGGGGTCATGTTTTAGGGTAGTGCAGTGGTGTTTGGGTAGTGTAGGGGTCATGCTGGGGGTAGTGTTTTAGGATTTAGGTTAGTGCAGTGGTGTTTGGGTAGTGTAGGGGGTCGTGCTGGGGGTAGTGTTTTAGGGTTTAGGGTAGTGCAGTGGTGTTTGTGTAGTGTAGGGGGTCGTGCTGGGTGTAGTGTTTTAGGGTTTAGGGTAGTGCAGTGGTGCTTGTGTAGTGTAGGGGGTCGTGCTGGGGGTAGTGTTTTAGGGTTTAGGGTAGTGCAGTGGTGTTTGTGTAGTGTAGGGGGTCATGTTTTAGGGTAGTGCAGTGGTGTTTGGGTAGTGTAGGGGTCGTGCTGGTGGTAGTGTTTTAGGATTTAGGTTAGTGCAGTGGTGTTTGGGTAGTGTACGGGGTCGTGCTGGGGGTAGTGTTTAGGGGTTTAGGATAGTGCAGTGGTGCTTGTGTAGTGTAGGGGGTCGTGCTGGGGGTAGTGTTTTAGGGTTTAAGGTAGTGCAGTGGTGTTTTTGTAGTGTAGGGGGTCATGTTTTAAGATGGAATGCTCCAATACCTGACCAGTCTGCACTACATAAAACTGCAAAAAACTAAAAATAAAAAGTGTTTTGCACACTTTTGTCATTGGGCTATATGTGGGCTACATCTGGGTAATATTTGTGCTACATTTGGGCTCTTTTTTCACTGGTGGCCATCTTGGAAGACTTCTTTGTTATGAAGTTTCCTAATTTCTTCATTTACTGCAGTCTCCTCAGTAGGAAATGCTTTCAGTTTTTTACTTTGATTCCATCAAGAAGGCATTCAGATGTGTCTCACATCTGCCATAAATTCAGAATGTTAGCACTCTAGTTGCTCATTAGATCACTGGAGTAAAGCTACTGATCACCAGGGAGTTAACTGGTAGTCTGCTGCTGGTATTGAAAGTGATTGTTTCAGTCTGCATGTCAGAATTTTCTAATGAAATAGAAGAGGATTTGAGATCTCACTTAAAACATGCCCTAATTTTTCTTTCTGCAGCACTAACCATAATTTCTATTTAAAAAAGAACCCCTCATTTTGTTCCTTTTTAAATTAAATGTTTTAAGTGTTACCGGTTTATTCCAATCAAGATGGCTTCAGGTGTGCCATACTTTTGTCATAAGTAAGGCTGTTAGCGCTCTAGTTGTTCTTTAGAACACTCTGGGAAGCTGCAGTAGAACACAAAGGCATCAACTGGCAGGCTGCTCCTGTTGAAATATAACAGGAAGATATTTGAGATCACACTTGAAATATGTCCTAATTTTTCTTTCTACAGCACTAACCATAATTTCTATGACAAAATGAACCCCATCATTTTGTTCCTTTTTAAATTAAATGTTTTAAGTGTTACCAGTTTATTCCAATCAAGATGGCTTCAGGTGTGCCATACTTTTGTCATAAGTAAGGCTGTTAGCACTCTAGTTGTTCTTTAGAACACTCTGGGAAGCTGCAGTAGAACACAAAGGCATCAACTGGCAGGCTGCTCCTGTTGAAATATAACAGGAAGATATTTGAGATCACACTTGAAACATGTCCTAATTTTTCTTTCTACAGCACTAACCATAATTTCTATGACAAAATGAACCCCATCATTTTGTTCCTTTTTAAATTAAATTGTTTAAGTGTTACCAGTTTATTCCAATCAAGATGGTTTCAGGTGTGCCATACTTTTGTCATAAGTAAGGCTGTTAGCACTCTAGTTGTTCTTTAGAACACTCTGGGAAGCTGCAGTAGAACACAAAGGCATCAACTGACAGGCTGCTCCTGTTGAAATATAACAGGAAGATATTTGAGATCACAATTGAAATATGTCCTAATTTTTCTTTCTACAGCACTAACCATAATTTCTATGACAAAATGAACCCCATCATTTTGTTCCTTTTTAAATTAAATTGTTTAAGTGTTACCAGTTTATTCCAATCAAGATGGCTTCAGGTGTGCCATACTTTTGTCATAAGTAAGGCTGTTAGCACTCTAGTTGTTCTTTAGAACACTCTGGGAAGCTGCAGTAGAACACAGAGGAATCAACTGACAGTCTCTGCCCTTGTTGGATGTACATGTTTTACTGAGAATGTCAGACTTCATTCTCACATGAGTGAGAAAGATAATGTGAATTTACAGAAAATATGCTCTCATTTTAGCTTCTGGAGCACCTTCCAAACCTCCATGGGACAAGCATGAGAAAATAGTGTTCTCTCAAACATGATTCATGATATCCCAGCAGAAGGTTTTTCACATGGTAAAATCACCTTAGAATACACCACAATTCCTAAAATTAGTATGGTACCATCAACAAATAAATTCTAATGTAACTAAAGCCTGTTATCACCCTTTATAGTTCTCCTTTTGGTGACCCTCAAAATCTTCTATTCACTACAATGCATTTCAATGAGGTACTATCATTTATATTGGTCCCAAGATGGCTGCCAGAAATTCCAGGATGAAGTGCTGACAGCCAATCAGATCTCACGATGACATGTGTGGTTAGGCTCCGCCCAGATATATATGTGACTTTACTTTTGAATTTCTCAGGAACTACTGAACGGATTTACACCATTTAAGCAAAAGGCACGACACTGAACCAAGGGCTACCTCTTTGCCAAATTTGGTGTAATTCCGTTCAGCAGTTCGGGCTGTAGCTGCGACTAAAGGTTCCTATGGAAAAATGAATGGGGAAAACACGTTTTGGGACCCCCTTTTTCTCGGCCCCGCTTGACATATCACCCCGAGACTTTCAGGATAGGAGCGGACCGGAGCGCCCCAACAAGTTGGAAACTTTGCGAAGATTCGTCAACCGGCGCCAACGTTATTTCAAATAGAATGTCGCGGATTTCCTATGGATAATAGGTTTTAACTATAACTATCTACTGGCGACCGCCAGTAGATAATATATATATATATATATATATCCTTTCCGCAAAGTCCACCTTTACTGACTGCTGGGCGCTCTGTGGTGGTGCGTGTCGAGTACGGCAGGACCAAGCCGTTACAAATATCGCCACGATATCCCTTTGAACAGGGATTTCCTCACCGCACTCACAGCTCTTTTAAAGTTGGAAATAAGTATGAATCATCACATCATACCATCGCTGCTTCCAGGGTGTTTTTATTTTCAAAAAACGCTGCCAACACACAACCCCAACGCGTTTCGGTCTCAGCCGAGACCTTGCTCACGGGAACAATCGATCAACACAGGGCGCCATACTCTTTCAGTTCTATTTAAAGAAATATATTTCATGACCCAACTTCCTGTTAAGTCCAACTGTTGCATTATGGTATTTGTAGTTGCGCCTTTCCATGTTGTCGTTAAATCATGGAGCCATATTTACATTAAAATTACATTATGGCAACAGAATGACCAAATAGCTTAACTTTTACATATATTCTCGTTACAGCACTACTTAGTCTATAAATTCAATCCTTCCATCCATTTCAAAGTGTTCTATTTACACAACTAAAAGGGAAAACAAATTAATATTCTTAAATAACGCTTCATGCGATAATTTAGGGTAACTACATTAATTCTAGCAGTTAAGTGAAATTTTCATTAGTTGCTGTCAATGGCTGGGCTCGAACCCTCGTTCTCTATTTCCATTCCACATATCTTAACATACTGAGCTATTCCCTCTTGCTTATTTTATAGCTGTTCTTGGCATTCATAACCTATTCCAGTATTATCCATTTCAACCCTGGCACCCGGCCACTGTCATGGGGAATATGCATTTTTGTGTTTTTTATGTTATGAAACTATAATAGATATTATACCCTTACTTACTAAAGCAATTGATAAGCAACGAAAAAAGAGGGGTGTGAAGGTGTAAAATACAAACAGCAAGAAGCCAACACAATGGAGAAAAGGGAGGCTAAAAGATCTGCATTGTTGGACACTTTGTTTGATGAAAATGTCGCAATGATAGCGGGAAAGGAAACAACCAGTAACATCAAAATGATGGATACAAAGAACAAATTGTGCAGTTGGGAGAAACTCTCTAAAAAGAAATCAATAAATGGTGGGAGATTACAGCTTTGAAAAAATACTTGGAAGTAAAACGAGTCCCGCGTGGACTAAGGATACATCTTATGCCCAGCCATCAAGAAACTAGTAATGAACTACTCAATGAGTGGGGAGAATATATACTGAAATCATCGATGGGACTAATGGAGATCCTGATAAGACACATTGAAATTGCCCTGGTTAAAACAACTACACAATTGAAAGAGCTGGAGAAAGATCTGGCAACTATTAATCTAACCCCAGAACAAGCAAAATTCAAGGATGAATTGGAGGGTTATATTGAAAAACACGAGGAGGTAGTGCAATTAAGGAAACACACTAAATTCCAGCGGGATAAGGAGGATTATTTAGAGGGTAGAATCTTCACCTATGCCCGAAAATTTGATAGATTTCAAACTCAGGATAAGTTTGACTCCGCGACGTCATCAACAGGGAGTACATCCTCACTTACTTCAAATGAGACAAATGATGGCGATCAAATTTCAAGTGAAGTAAGACCGAAGAATAGTTTTTAGGCGACATGCGGCTGGCTCTCCAGCAGAAGAATTGGGAGAAAACAGCCGGGCACAACAAATAGGAAATCGGGAAGAGGAAGAGGCCATGGACGAACGCGTCCAAACCAACAAGGAGAGGCAAGCGGCTCCACCGATTCAACAAGAATAGGTACGACAACAAGGAGCATGAGGCAGAAATGGACATAGTTGAAACAACGGAATTACAAGATCTTCAAGTAATCAACCTCTCGAAAAAGTGTTAACGGAAACAGATATCAATTTGATTAAACGTGGACTCAACTTTTGCCCGACAAATACTGCAGATTTATCACAAGTCAGGATTGACTTATATCAATACATTCGTAAAATAAAATTGGCCAAAATATTTGCAGAAAATGAACAAATGGCAAATTTTCGAAAAACTTCCAGTCCCCTCCATGGACTTATTAGCGAGTGATTCGACAAGTTATACAGTCCTGATGGAACTTAATGAGAACCCGGATTTTCAAAGCCCAGGCATAGGAGCGCATTGTACACAGCTTGGTGCAGGAATGAGTGGGATGAAGCCCAAGTCAAGATATTACCCACAATTGCCGCAAGGGAATAAAATCGATATGTTTCATGAAGCGGTCATCAAAGAATTATATCAGCTGAAGTATCTTAAAAATCGGACAATTTGCCAAGACAAGAACGAATGGCTTTGGAAAATTTGAAAAATGTGAGGAAATTGAGATAAAAATGGCGGATAAGGGTGGAAATATTATCGTCATGGATAAGGAATCCTATATGGTTGAAGCCCATTCACAATTGAGAAATAGAGATTATTATGAACGACTAAAAGAAAATCCGACCAAAAATTGAAACTGGAAGTAGATCAGAAGCTGAAGATATGGAAAGATGGCAACCTGATAGATGATGATGAATTGAAATACCTGACGGTAAACCATCCCAAAACAGCAACGATTTATTTTCTCCCCAAGATTCATAAGCACCCGACTAGACCACCAGGCAGACCGATCATCTCGGCAAAGGGGCTTTATTAGAACCAATGGCAAATTACCTGGATACATTTCTTTTACCATACGTCCTAAAACTAACCTCTTATCTCCAGGACACAGGGATTTACTCAGACAACTACAGGAAACTCCATGGGTATCCACTTACCATCTGATTAGTATGGACGTAATATCATTATACACCAATATTGGTAATGAGATAGGATTATTTGCCATTGATTATTTCCTACAGGAGCGGAATATCCAATTTTCTAATCACAATAAAATGCTCCTAGAGATGATACGTGATATGCCTTACGGAAAATATTTTTATGTTTGGTGAGGAGATCTATCGCCAGGTAAAGGGGACGGCTATGGGCTTTTATTTAGCCCAAGCTACGCTTGTTTGACAATGGGGTGGTGGGAGCGCAGTATTGCATGGAAGTCAGAAAATGATCTATATTTAAACAAAGTAGTAAAATGGCTACGATATATAGATGATTTAATCATCATCTGGGATGGGACCAAACAAGAATTTGCTGAGTACTTCCAGATTTTGGACAACACTGAGGCTGGGCTCAAATTTACGTACACAATCAGTGACTGAAAGAGTTGCCTTTTGGATACAGAGGTGTATATTAGCCAAAAAGAAATTCATACAACACTACATCGAAAGGCAACTGCCACCAACGCCGTCCTCCATGCTGAAAGCTATCACCAAAAAAGTGTAATTAATAACATCCCATATGGTGAATTCCTAAGAGTGAGAAGGATATGCTCAGAGGAATCAGAATGGCAAAAAATAGCAGATTAATTGCTGATAGTTTTAAAAACGAAACTATAATAAAAATTGGTTGGAGCATGCCAAGAAAAAACAGCAAACTGGTACGGTCAGAACTGATCACTAAAAACAAAATTACCCTAACATGGATGTGACGAAGCAAACAGTAAGGTTGATCACTACGTATTCCACAGAGAACAAACAGATCAGAAATATATTAAGAAAAACTGGAATATTCTAACCTTGGACCCCACAGTTGCCAAAATAGTGGGAGATAATCCAAATATAACATTTCGTAGAGCAAAAATCTAAAGGATGTGTTGGTACATAGTCACTTCAGAAATAAAACAAAACAGACAACGTGGTTACAAAGTGTGGGATTCCGCAAATGCAACAGTTGCAAAGTATGTACCATTGCTAAAAATACAAAAGAAATCGAAATGGCTAACAAAAAAATGTGGAAAATCAGACAAAGAATAACCTGTAAGAGTCAATTTGTGATCTACATAGTGGAGTGCCCTGCCCACTTAAATATGTTGGCAGTACTATATGTGACCTAAAGAAAAGGATTTTAGAGCATGTGAGGGCAACAGTGAACACTGACAGAAGTAATGCTATAGCTAAGCATATGGAAAAAGAACATGGTGGAAACTGGAAATTGTTAACTTTTTATGCCGTGGAACAGGTGGAACAACAACTCCGTGGTGGAGATAGAGAAAAATCCTGCGGCAAAAGGAATCCAGGCATATACTGAATTTTCGAACCCTGACCCCGAGAGGGTTAAATCAAGATGAGGAGCTTCATTCACACTTATGATGCACATATATGATGACTTAGTGAGACTGTTTGACAAATGATGCTATGGGCATTTTCGGACATCAAAAATGACATGAATATTAACCTCCTGATTTGATTTTAACTGTATGTGTATATATGTTTTTGATATAAAATTCCCATTGTATCTATGGCTGCAACGAATGAAGAGATACAATATACATAAAAAATGGTAATGAAAAGGCACTAATTTAGTATGAAGGAGTAAAGAAGTTTATATTAGTAACAAAGATCTTAATAATGTGGAGTTGGTGGACTCAGATATAAAATTAGAAATGGGTGTACTACAAGTTTTTATATAAAATGCATATGCCCACTGGAGGGCTGGATTGCTTTAGTAAGTAAGGGTATAATATCTATTATAGTTTCATAACATAAAAACACAAAAATGCATATTCCCCATGACAGTGGCCGGGTGCCAGGGTTGAAATGGATAATACTGGAATAGGTTATGAATGCCAAGAACAGCTATAAAATAAGCAAGAGGGAATAGCTCAGTATGTTAAGATATGTGGAATGGAAATAGAGAACGAGGGTTCGAGCCCAGCCATTGACAGCAACTAATGAAAATTTCACTTAACTGCTAGAATTAATGTAGTTACCCTAAATTATCGCATGAAACGTTATTTAAGAATATTAATTTGTTTTCCCTTTTAGTTGTGTAAATAGAACACTTTGAAATGGATGGAAGGATTGAATTTATAGACTAAGTAGTGCTGTAACGAGAATATATGTAAAAGTTAAGCTATTTGGTCATTCTGTTGCCATAATGTAATTTTAATGTAAATATGGCTCCATGATTTAACGACAACATGGAAAGGCGCAACTACAAATACCATAATGCAACAGTTGGACTTAACAGGAAGTTGGGTCATGAAATATATTTCTTTAAATAGAACTGAAAGAGTATGGCGCCCTGTGTTGATCGATTGTTCCTCGTGAGCAAGGTCTCGGCTGAGACCGAAACGCGTTGGGGTTGTGTGTTGGCAGCGTTTTTGAAAATAAAAACACCCTGGAACCAGCGATGGTATGATGTGATGATTCATACTTATTTCCAACTTTAAAAGAGCTGTGAGTGCGGTGAGGAAATCCCTGTTCAAAGGGATATTGTGGCGATATATATATATATATATATATATATATATATATATATATATATATATATATATATATATATAGGACCTTGTTTCTATTCAATAAGCGTTTTTTCTTTTGCCAATATGGGTTCGCGAATCCGGAAAATATTTAAAAAGAGTATATATGTTAAAAAATAAGTTTCACTGTTGGGTTATAGGGTGGCTCTAACAAGAGCCATTGTTTTCATTATGACTTTGTCGGAGCGACATGCAAGTGTGGATGCACAGCTTAAGGTTCTTGAGAAACACTCTTTCCTTCATCTGTGAAGGGAACTCAATCACTTCTGTAGATGTCATGCATATCAAAATAGAACAAGTTTGCAAAGATGGAATGACTATCTCCGCCACGGGTACAATTAACACAAGGTTCATTTCTAATTTAAACTGTAACACAGGTGTTGTGTACGAACTCAGGTACTCGCATGGCTGTTCAAGAGGATTGTGGGCCTTGTAGTCCTGTTGAGTGAAGCAGTGATTACCCGGATGCTGGCATTTATGTTGGACATACACACATTGTGTGCAATCAGAGCTCCGTGGTGAGGACACTAATATTAACACGGAGTTATTTCCTGTGTTTTTTGATTTAACACGCATTTGCGTGTCATGTTTGATTTTTGACCCGATGTCTTTTAAGAAATGATGGCACTTTCTATATGTGTTAAAAATACATGCAGCACGTTTTAATTCATATATTGCATTTCTATTTTATGATAGACTCATTTTCTGTAATGAGGAGGGCATAATGTTGTAGAGAGCATTGGCGCCATAATGTTTAATATACAATACCTTGGCTTGTCATTATGACATGTTTTCCATCTAGGACATGCGATACATTGTTTCTGTGCATTTATCATCAGGCTGAATATGTTTTGATCCTTGGAGACAATATGCTTAATGTGCACTATGCCGATAGTCATATAGTTTGTCTCATTGCACTTTGCATTTAATGTTATGAAGAGCTAAGTAAGCTTCATCAACTACATCAAAGGATTTTAAAATGTACTTTGATCATAAATAGCATTGTTGCTGTAATTTTGCGGATGGGTAAAACAGTTTGTCTATTTTCTATGTTCATGCCCAGGTGGTGATGACTATTTAAACTCGTATTTTTTACGGCGCCAATTAGATTGATAAAGGCTGCTGCGCAGCCGAAACGCGTATCTCTCCTACTGCGGGGTCGAGAGAGACCTAAAAAAGAAATAAGCCTTATCCCTGATCACCTTGTGTACGTGCCTCTTCTTTGCTGGAGTAGGATGTTCGTTTGGATATATATATATATACATACACACACATATACATATGTAAATATAAATATATATATATACATATATATATTTATTTCTTATATGGTTATGTTAGTTAAATATTTTGAAATTATAATATGAATTAAAATTAATAGTTTAATAATTGTTTTTAAGTAGATACATGTAAAGATATATATACATTATATATGTGTATTTAACTGTGTTTAATTAAGTTTATTTGTTATATTTGTTAAAATAGATATTAAATCTATATTGTTTTTTTAATTTATGTTACTATTTAATATATTTAATATTTATTATTTTAATTTATATATATTTAAAAAACGATATTTTATACAAAAATATTTATTACAATATTTGTTTTCAAAATTTCTTTACTTACAATTATAAGTATGGGATGACTGATATTTTTGACATCAATATTTTGTTCACAATATTTTGGTAAGGGGATATTTTGAGGGTTGATATTTTGTCAGCTAACCCATTTACTGCATACTAAATGGCATCGAGTTTCAAACTCAGGATGAGGACAATGTTGTTAAACCAGCCCGACAAAGTCAGACATCGGGATGTACCCCCTTACTGCCTAAAGATGATTTGCCTTTAGAATTGAGAGACACAGGGGCCTAATACAATGTCGCGGAAGCAGGACCGCCCAATCTCCGGTCGTCGGTCCCGACCGCCTAATTATGATGCGATGGCAACGCTCTCCCATTTCTCTATGGGAGCTTGTATTCTGACTGTAAGCCGGTCGTGACACAAGCTCCCATATAAAAATGGGAGATTATGTTAATCCCTCGCCCATGGCAGGCACCTCAAGGTGCCTGCCACAAAGGCAGGGATTTAACTGAGAGGGCACCATAGGTGCCCCTTGGCCCGCAACCCGAGGCTGCAAGGAAGGGGGCCCTGCTAGGGGCCCCAAACACGCTCGGCAGGGTTTCCGAGTCAGAAAGGCCGGCATGGAAACCCTGCCAGGAACTGAGCATCGTAATCCAGAGGGCGTAAGCCGTCGTCCATATGGATTACAGGCTGATTCCGACTTGCCAACGGGCTCCGTGAGCCTGTCGGAAGCCAGCTGAAATGACCGGCCTGTTTCAATTCCGACCGGCTGTATCATAATTAGGCGGTCGGAGTGAAACCCAACGATGTCGGTCGTAAAGCCTCCGACTTAAGTCGGAGGCTTTGCGACAACATTATGTCGGCTCTGCAGTGTTACCTGAAGTCTGGGAATTCTCAGGAACAGACATCGGACTTATCAAAGGTGTTGAACCAGTCTGCATCACTATAAAGCCACATATTGAGTTTCGGAGAATCTCGTAATCCAATTTAACTACTGAAACCTTTGCTGGGATTACTCCTGTGATTGACTCAAAGATTGAGCAAGGCATCTTGAAGGAGATTTTGGGGTGTCCATGTAACTCACCCTCGTAATCAGAAGTGGGGAGAGAGAAGCTAGGATCATTCGGCTTCCATCCAAACATAGAATAATCAAGGAGAATGGATCACTTGTCCTATTTTTGCCAGGGTCTATAGGTTTTCTAGTCTAAAAAACCCTCATACACGTAATGCTCGTCGTAGCGGTATATCTTGATTTTCCGCTTGGTCTATTACGTGAGCAGCATCATCATTGGGTCTTATTTGTGCTTACCTCCACCAGGAGGGAGACCAACTGGTTATTCGCAGTAGTGATCCAGAAATAGTGAGCGTAAGGGTGAGGTGACCTTAAAATTACCCTCCAGTACTGTGGTACGGATTTATTCTGTCAGGGTGGGGCAAGGTTAAAAAGAAGGTGTGGTGCTTAAATAGAAGGGCTACTGTTCTATGGCACCTGTGTAAAAGGTGGGTGGTCAGGGGGTCGACATATTTCAGCCCCATGGGTACCCAATTGGGTCGGAGGCTTTCTTCAGGACCGGGTGTGCAAATCACTATTGTGTGACCTGCGCAGGTAAGTCATTGCACCTACCCCTCTTCTTAGGGCATCAGGTTATGCTCTGTTTTGTTGGGGTCAGTTGTACCTATAACTGTGGAGAGGGAGAAAAAGACCATCATAACAGCATATGAATTTAATCAGTGTAATATTAGTCTAATTGCTTGACTTCCTGCTGTCAGAATGATGCTCCTTGAGAGCCTGTAATTCGTTTGAGAAACACTGTAAAAAACACTACACAAACATAACAGACAAGCCTGAGAACGTGTAGATTATGTTATGGTTCATTTTGATCTTACTTTAAAATCGGTGTAATGGTAGTTGTTGTGATTAATAGGAGCGTGGTGCTCGGAATGTCATGTTTGATGCGCTGTCGTTATGCGCTTGAGTGCAGTGGCCTCTGCTGACGTTGATTTACATGTTTAAAGAAACGGAAAAACGGGTGTCCAGTTCCAGTTTAGAGATAAAAAACACACCGTCTATTTTTAGACAGACTACGTGATTAGCAGCCTCATGGTGGCATCGTGCATGTTGTGGATTTGCACTGATGGAAGATTAGGGAATAGTAAGAAATTACACGCTTATTGTACACAAAGTGACCACGGAAAGTCGTTTGTGCAATGTTAAAAGTAAAGTGCCTTCTGCTTGTTGACAGGTTAATTGCTGTGGTGATCGCTAGTCTGCTAATGGCAGCATGCTGGTTTTAAAAATACTAATTGCGCTGCATTCAAGAGTTAAACCAAGTTGTGGCAATAATGGTCAAAGAATAGTAAATACCTTTATCAGGGCCTCAGTGGGCTCCCTCGGAGGGCGTGCGGGTGAGCGCGCTTCTACTGTTAAAGTATAATTGGGGAAATTTATAATTACAATTACAGCGAGGCCAGTATTTCAAAACAGCGCGCTGGGGAGTGCGTGTGACTTTGCATTTCTAAACATACCAGTGAGAAGTCTCGTGGCTCGTTTCCTCTCCGACTGACGTGCTCCAGTGGCGCGGGCCGGTGGTGGAGGCATTTTATGTCCTCATTACCATATGGGCATAGTAGAGAGACTTTTTTGGGGAGGCTTTTTGCTTTCAGTGTGAAAACGTGGGAAATGTGAAGATAATAAATTCTGCAGTGAGTAGGAAAATGAGTAATTTAAATTAATAACACTTTTGATACTTTTGAAGGCTAAATCGCAGAGGACACCCTACTTCTACTCTCTACCGAAAACGCACAAGAACCGGTCACCACCACCAGGTCGCCCTATAGTCTCTGGCATTGGCTCAATTCTCGAACCCCTCTCCCAATTTGCCGATCACTACCTGAGACCACTAGTCCAAGAGACGCCCACATATCCTAAGGACACTTGTGACCTACTTAACCTCCTACAAGGACTGCAGTTCCAAGAAGGATCAATGTGCCTAGTAGGACTTGATGTGGAGAGTCTATATACTAGCCTACCACAACAGAGGACACTACAGACAATCGAGAACATCTTATTCAAACAAGAGTGGAAGCACAACACCCCGAGACACTTTGTATTAGAATGCTGCCGACTAGCTCTGACTGAGAACTTTTTCGAGTACAATGGACGACTGTACCTACAGAGACACGGGACTTCGATGGGCAGCACATTTGCCCCCAGCATAGCGGGTCTCTATGTCAGTGATTTTGAAAGCACACACATACTCCACGACACTAATCCATACAGAACGAAGATACTATTCTGGAAACGATATATTGATGGCATCATCATGATCTGGAATGATACACTGGAGAGTTTACCAGGATTCCACAATTGGATTAACAGCAGGGACGAGTTCCTCAAATTCATATATACAGCAGATGGACGTACCCTGGACTTTCTGGACATCACAATATATGTAGAGAATGACACCATACAGACAAAGACATTCTACAAAACCCACAGCGAAAAACAGCCTGCTGTCCTTTAACAGCTTCCACCCTCGTCCCTCTGAGGGAGGAACCTCCCATACAGCCAGTTCTTACGGATCAGGAGATAACTGCAGCAAACTTAAGAACTACAAAACACAAGCGAAAGACCTCAGCATAAAACTTAAAGCAAGAGACTACCCAGAAAGAGTCGTACACAAATGTCAAAAGAGAGCTAGGCACCAACACAGAGAGCATCTTCTAGAGACTACCATCAAAGAACCTAATGAAGACATACTAACTTGCATAACTACATACAATACAGTCTCAAACACAGTGAAAATGATTGTAAACAAAAACTGGCGCATCCTAACATCAGGAGCACTCAAATGGCCAAAGCCTAGATTCGCCAACAAAAGGACAAGAAACATTCGCGATATACTAGTACATACGAGACCACCGCCAACAACAAAAAGAATAGAGTCCGTAAGAGAGACCTGGAACCTAGCCCCTGTGACTGGCCACTACCCCTGTGGGTCATGGTCGGTCTGCAACCTCACCAAGATGACCAAAACTTTACAACTGACACCTGATTTCAAATGGACCCTACGTCAGTTCACAAATTGCAACACCACCCATGTAATCTACATGATCACATGTCCCTGCGAACTGAAATACATAGGGATGACCTGTAGAAAAATCAAACAAAGAATCACTGAACATAAAAGTAATGTCAAGTGCAAAAAGGCCACCACAAAGATGAGCACCCATTTCATCAACAGCAAACACACAGCGGACGAAATCCAGTGGGTCGTTCTGGAGACAGTAACCACAAGGAACAACAATGCAGAACGCATTATTTTTGAAAAAGAACAACGCTGGGTGCATCGCCTCAAAACATACGAAGTTGGGCTGAACGATAATATACCCTGGCATACCTTTGCCCAGTGATTTATGTACATGATGACTACCCACAGAGTAAATAATAGACAAATGAGAAGCAACACACACCCTGAGACACACTGATTTAGTTTTAGAACAATGCTCCCACAATGATGTAGACATCCAAAAGGAGGAAATATCCAACAAGGACCACGACTGGCGGAGCACCCTCATAAATTCCAGCAATTAAAAACCTTAGCCACGTGCTCCCCCTCTAATGAAACCTAGGAGCATATTTATCCACATCCAGCAATTTAGAACAAAGTATCAAAAGCGTTATTTTATTTTTATTTTATTTTTTATTTTAAAGTTTTATATAAGCGCGAACCAGACCCCAGAGGGTATCAGAGGCGCTTTACATTTAGGATCGTTGCGTTACAGGTTACATCAGTTACAAAAGCATAGTACGGTACAATAAACAAAAACAATGTTGCGAGAATTCGTAGGAGGGAGGGGAGGAAGGAGCCATAGCAGGGAGACGCAGGAGGAACTGTGACTAATGTCCGGCTGGGTAGGTGACGGTCGAGGGGGAAACCAGGGCCATTCTCCTCTATAGCTGTCATAGCAGCTCCACCGGGCATCAGCCATGTTGCTCAGGTCTCGGCGTTCAGGGAAACAGTTTTGATTTGATATGATTTGAAACGTTTTATATAGCGCTGGCTAGACCCGGAGGTATCAGAGTGCTTTACCAGGGGAACATTGCGTTACAAGTTACATCAGTTACAAGAACATAGTAAGGTACAGTAAACAAAAACAAGGTTGCGAGAATACGTAGGAGGGAGGGGAGGAAGGAGCCATAGCAGGGAGACGAGGAAGAACTGTGCCCAATGACCGGCTGGGTAGGTGACGGTCGAGGGAAACCAGGGCCAATCTCCTCAATAGCTGTCTAGCAGCTCCACCGGGCATCAGCCAAGTTGCTCAGGTCTCAGCGATCAGGAAAAACAGTTTAGAATAGATACATAAGCAACAGTCGGAAGAACATGTCCCCACTAGAGGGCAGAGGTAAAAAGAAAAAGGGGGGGTGTAAAAAACAATCCAGAGAAGGAGCTGGGGGCTGCCATTTAGGCTGCCGAGGAAAGGAAGGCAGAGGCAGCTGCCATTTTAAGGTCAGGCACGTCATGTCCAGGCCTCTGTAGATCCCTGTGTTGGCCATGGTGAAGCCCTGCTCGTGCCTACCTTGGATCAGATGTGGTGGCTGTTAGAGCGGTTGGAGACAGAGACAGTATCATCCCAAGGGGTGCCCCAGCGCCTCAAGCTCCGAGATTGGGCCAGGTCCGCGGGGACCAGCATGGGTCGGGCGCTCACAGGCCCGGGCGTCGCGGCCCCGCACCCAGGCAGAACAGCAGTCACTCCCGGGTGATCCCGTCGCGAGCCGCCAGGCCACTGTTCCAAGAGTCGGGTCGGGTAGTGAGCAGGGGGGGTAAAGGACTCACCAGAATAGGTTGCCAGAACTCTGGGCAGGTCCAGAGTGACGAGTTGCGGTCAGCGCCGGAGACCAGAGAGACAACCTGCAACAATCATTGCAATGTCGGAATATAACAGGAGGCACAGCCCCCGCTGGCACCCGGCAGGCGTTGATCCCTCGGAGGCAGAGGGAAGGGCTCATCAGCAGCGCACTTGTTGCCAGGCTCCGGGCAGGTCCCAGGGGGCACAGGACGCCAGATCGCAGGGCGGGTCCCGCCGCCGAAGATGTAGGTCACGGGGCGAGTCGCTGGGAATGGTGCTGGCGTCCGGGGTCACCTGCCAAAAGAGGGCAGGCACCGATTTGGATGAACCCACCTCAGGTAGCCAGACTCCGGGCAAGACCGAGGCGCAGCAGCGAAGGAAGCCGCCAGGAAAAGAAAAGTGCCGGAGATCAAGTGGCGCCGTGTAGCCGCTGCCAGGCTCTGGGCAGGTCGGAGGGGCAGCCACGCCAGAGGCCACAAAAATGGCGCCAGAAACAGATGGTGTTAGCCATCACAGTCGCTCCGCTGCATCAGGGAGACGTCTCTCCTCCAGGGGCGGAGGAGGAGGACACACCGTCCAGGTGCTGGCGAACTGGCTCAGTGAGGATCTCAGGGACACGGGAGAACGGCAGCAGGCAGGGACTCATCGCCGGTTCCTCTGGTCGTCAGGAGAGTCCTGCAAATGGCGCCTGCAGATAGGGTCACCCACTGGCAACCGGCGACCTCAATCCTCCGGAGGCAAGCAGTCACCGTGTCAGAGGAGCCAACGGCGTCAGAGCCAGGGCTCGTTGCAGTGGGTAGCTAACTTCAGCTGCAGCCTGTCCCCGCAGCGGGAGATTCGCTGAGCAGTGCCGGAGTCTGGGCAGCGTCTGTGCAGATCGGAACAGCGCTCGTCGATCCAGCGGGTGAGTTGGAAGTCACTTTCCGCTTCAGCGGTATGCTTCGGTATGGGTGTGCAGTCCGGTCAAGAGGCAGGCGGGGGGAACGGCCGTGAGGCGGTTTTAGCAGGGATAACTACCAACTTGGTAATCCCCAAACCGGGAGCTCCTCGGGAGGCTCCTACTCGGCGGCCATCTTGAATCATAATCATAATCATAATAAATAAATGTTATTAATTTAAATTAGCAAACCCAAAGGGGATGATGGACGGAGTGTTGAGACATTGCAAACACTCACCCCCAGTCAACTGATCTGGGTTTAATCCATCATCATTCTTTAGCTCACTCCGCCACCCCAGTTCAGACATGGCCATATGCAAATCAGTCTGACCCTGTGCCTCATGGGAACAGTCCAGCCCGAACTGCCAAGCCATGTCTTCCTGGACCGGAAACAAGCATCCTGGGACCGGTTTCTGGCTTACAGCCGTCATCAGCCAGGCTATCTTGAATCCAGTGGCAAAGTGAGCACGGGACCCACGTCTGGGCATACCCTGCCAACTTAGGGCGAACATAGCAAAACCAAAGGGGATGATGGACGGAGTGTTGAACATTGCAAACACTCACCCCAGTCAGCTGATCTGGGTTTAATCCATCATCATTCTTTAGCTCACTCCATACCCCCAGTTCAGACATGGCCATATGCAAATCAGTCTGACCCTGTGCCTCATGGGAACAGTCCAGCCCGAACTGCCAAGCCATGTCTTCCCTGGACCGGAAACAAAGCATCCTGGGACCGGTTTCTGGCTTACAGCCGTCATCAGCCAGGCTATCTTGAATCCAGTGGCAAAGTGAGCAAGGGACCCACGTCTGGGCATACCCTGCCAACTTAGGGCGAACATAGCAAAACCAAAAGGGGATGATGGACGGAGTGTTGAACATTGCAAACACTCACCCCCAGTCAACTGATCTGGGTTTAATCCATCATCATTCTTTAGCTCACTCCGCCACCCCAGTTCAGACATGGCCATATGCAAATCAGTCTGACCCTGTGCCTCATGGGAACAGTCCAGCCCGAACTGCCAAGCCATGTCTTCCCTGGACCGGGAAACAAGCATCCTGGGACCGGTTTCTGGCCCACAGCCGTCATCAGCCAGGCTATCTTGAATCCAGTGGCAAAGTGAGCAAGGGACCCACGTCTGGGCATACCCTGCCAACTTAGGGCGAACATAGCAAAACCAAAGGGATGATGGACGGAGTGTTGAACATTGCAAACACTCACCCCCAGTCAAGTGATCTGGGTTTAATCCATCATCATTCTTTAGCTCACTCCGCCACCCCAGTTCAGACATGGCCATATGCAAATCAGTCTGACCCTGTGCCTCATGGGAACAGTCCAGCCCGAACTGCCAAGCCATGTCTTCCCTGGACCGGACCACAAGCATCCTGGGACCGGTTTCTGGCTTACAGCCATCATCAGCCAGGCTATCTTGAATCCAGTGGCAAAGTGAGCAAGGGACCCACGTCTGGGCATACCCTGCCAACTTAGGCGCAGAACATAGCAAACCCAAAGGGGATTATGGACGGAGTGTTGAACATTGCAAACACTCACCCCCAGTCAACTGGATCTGGGTTTAATCCATCATCATTCTTTAGCTCACCTCCGCCACCCCAGTTCAGACATGGCCATAGGCAAATCAGTCTGACCCTGTGCCTCATGGGAACAGTCCAGCCCGAGCTGCCAAGCCATGTCTTCCCTGGACCGGAAACAAGCATCCTGGGACCGGTTTCGGGCTTACAGCCGTCATCAGCCAGGCTATCTTGAATCCAGTGGCAAAGTGAGCAAGGGACCCACGTCTGGGGCATACCCTGCCAATTTAGGGGCGAACATAGCAAAACCAAAGGGGATGATGGACGGAGTGTTGAACATTGCAAACACTCACCCCAGTCAGCTGATCTGGGTTTAATCCATCATCATTCTTTAGCTCACTCCGCCACCCCAGTTCAGACTATGGCCATATGCCAAATCAGTCTGACCCTGTGCCTCATGGGAACAGTCCAGCCCGAACTGCCAAGCCATGTCTTCCCTGGACTGGAAACAAGCATCCTGGGACCGGTTTCTGGCTTACAGCCGTCATCAGCCAGGCTATCTTGAATCCAGTGGCAAAGTGAGCAAGGGTCCCACGTCTGGGCATACCCTGCCAACTTAGAGCGAACATAGCAAAACCAAAGGGGATGATGGACGGAGTGTTGAACATTGCAAACACTCACCCCAGTCAACTGATCCCCTTTGGTTTTGCTATGTTCGCCTAAGTTAGCAGGGTATGCCCAGACGTGGGTCCCTTGCTCACTTTGCCACTGGATTCAAGATGGCCTGGCTGATGACGGCTGTAGCCAGAAACCGGTCCCAGGATGCTTGTTCCGTTCCAGGGAAGACATGGCTTGGCAGTTCGGGCTGGACTGTTCCCATGAGGCACAGTGTCAGACTGATTTGCATATGGCCATGTCTGAACTGGGGTGGCGGAGTGAGCTAAAGAATGATGATGGATTAAACCCAGATCAGTTGACTGGGGGTGAGTGCTTGCAATGTTCAACACTCCGTCCATCATCCCCTTTGGTTTGCTATGTTCGCCCTAAGATTGGCAGGGTATGCCCAGGCGTGGGTCCCTTGCTCACTTTGCCACTGGATTCAAGATAGCCTGGCTGATGACGGCTGTAAGCCAGAAACCGGTCCCAGGATGCTTGTTTCCGTTCCAGGGAAGACATGGCTTGGCAGTTCGGGCTGGACTGTTCCCATGAGGCACAGGGTCAGACTGATTTGCATATGGCCATGTCTGAACTGGGGCGGCGGAGTGAGCTAAAGAATGATGATGGATTAAACCCAGATCAGTTGACTGGGGGTGAGTGCTTGCAATGTTCAGCACTCCGTCCATCATCCCTTTGGTTTTGCTATGTTCGCCCTAAGTTGGCAGGGTATGCCCAGACGTGGGTCCCTTGCTTACTTTGCCACTGGATTCAAATAGCCTGGCTGATGGCGGCTGTAAGCCAGAAACCGGTCCCAGGATGCTTGTTTCCGTTCAGGAAGACATGGCTTGGCAGTTCGGGCTGGACTGTTCCCATGAGGCACAGGGTCAGACTGATTTGCATATGGCCATGTCTGAACTGGGGTGGCGGAGTGAGCTAAAGAATGATGATGGATTAAACCCAGATCAGTTGACTGGGGGTGAGTGCTTGCAATGTTCAGCACTCCGTCCATCATCCCCTTTGGTTTTGCTATGTTCGCCCTAAGTTGGCAGGGTATGCCCAGGCGTGGGTCCCTTGCTCACTTTGCCACTGGATTCAAGATAGCCTGGCTGATGACGGCTGTAAGCCAGAAACCGGTCCAAGGATGCTTGTTTCCGTTCCAGGGAAGACATGGCTTGGCAGTTCGGGCTGGACTGTTCCCATGAGGCACAGGGTCAGACTGATTTGCATATGGCCATGTCTGAACTGGGGTGGCGAGTGAGCTAAGAATGATGATGGATTAAACCCAGATTAGTTGACTGGGGGTGAGTGCTTGCAATGTTCAACACTCGTCCATCATCCTCTTGGTTTTGCTATTAATTTAAATTACTCATTTTCCTACTCACTGCAGAATTTATTATCTTCACATTTCCCACGTTTTCACACTGAAAGCAAAAGCCTCCCCCAAAATAGTCTCTCTACTATGCCCATATGGTAATGAGGACATAAAATGCCTCCACTACCGGCCCGCGCCACCGGAGCACGTCAGTCGGAGAGGAAACGAGCCACGAGACTTCTCACTGGTATGTTTAGACATGCGAAGTCACACGCACGCCCCAGCGCGCTGTTTTGAAATACTGCAGCCTCGCTGTAATTGTAATTATAACTTTCCCCAATTATACTTTAACAGTAGAAGCGCGCTTACTCCGCACGCCCTCCGAGGAGCCCACTGAGGCCCTGATAAAGGTATTTAATATTCTTTGACCATTATTGCCACAACTTGGTTTGACTCTTGAATGCAGCGCAATTAGTATTTTTAAAACCAGCATGCTGCCATTAGCAGACTAGCGATAACCACAGCAACTAACTGTCAACAAGCAGAAGGCACTTTACTTTTAACATTGCACAAACGACTTTCCGCCCTCACTTTGTGTACAATAAGCGCGTAATTTCTTACTATTCCCTAATCTTCCATCAGTGCAAATCCACAACATGCACGATGCCACCATGAGGCTGCTAATCACGTAGTCTGTCTAAGAATAGACGGTGTGTTTTTATCTCTAAACTGGAACTGGACAGCCGTTTTTCCGTTTCTTTAAACATGTAAATCAACGTCAGCAGAGGCCACTGCACTCAAACGCATACCACAGCGCATCAAACATGACATTCCAAGCACCACGCTCCTATTAATCACAACAACCACCATTACACCGATTTTAAAATAAGATCAACATGACCCTTAACATAATCTACACGTTCTCAGCCTTGTCTGTAATGTTTTGTGTAGTGTTTTTACAGTGTTTCTCAAACGAATTACAGGCTCTCAGGGAGCATAATTAGCATCATTCTGACAGCAGGAAGTCACAATTGGACTAATATTACACTGATTACATGTATATGCTGTTATGATGGTCTTTTCTCCCTCTCCACAGTTATAGGTACAACTGACCCTTAACAAAACAGCGCATAATCTGATGCCCTAAGAAGAGGGAGTAAGTGCAATGACTTACCTGCGCAGGTCACACAATAGTGATTTGCACACCCGATCCTGAAGAAAACCCTCCGTCCCGATTGGGCACCCACGGGGCTTAAACATCTCGACCGCCTGACCACCCACCTTTTACACAGGTGCCATAGAATAGTAGACCTTCTATTTAAGCACCACACCTTCTTTCTAACCTTGCCCCACCCCTGACAGAATAAATCCGTACCAGGGTACTGGAGGTAATTTTAAGTTCACCTCACCCTCACTCTCACTATTTCTGATCACTACTGCGAATAACCAGTTGGTCTCCCTCCTGGTGGAGGTAAGCACAAATAAGACCCAATGATGATGCTGCTCACGTATAGACCAAGCGGATAATCAAGATATACCACTACGACGAGCATTACGTGTATGAGGGTTTTTTAGACTAGAAAACCTACAGACCGTGGCAAAAACAGGACAAGTGATCCATTCTCCCTTGATTATTCCATGTAACTCACCCATCATGGGTTTACAGAAACCCATTGGAACGTCCTGCATTATCCAAGAACCTGCGAAAGGTCAACTCAATAGTTGTTCCTTGGTGTCTTGTGGTACCGAATCCAGCTGTGATTTTGTTACAGATTGCATATGAGGCTGAGTGTTTTTGTCATTGATTTATGCTAAGCCTTCTTCTCTATACCATTGCATGAGGATAGCTAGTTTCATTTGCTTTCCATTTCAGCAGTCGCGTCTTGGCAGTGCCGAGTCCCACTAGTGTATACAGAGAGACCCTCGATTTTCAATCAGTTCCTAAAGAAGAATTCAGAGTCTTTAGTGATGCCACATCACTCAGTTCTAATTCAGTACATCGACGACCTACTGGTGGCGTTGCATACACATGAGGATTGCAAACGTCACACTATTGATTTGCTGGACCACTTACTGAGAATGGACATGAAGTGTCCCTGACAAAGTTGCAATTCTGCAAAAGGAAGTCCTGTATCTAGAACATCACATTGGAAAAGGAGCAATGAAGGTATCACAAGAAAGAATTTCAATGATTCTGAAAATGAATCAGCCTACTACTCAGAAAGATGTCTGAATATTCATGGGAATGGTGGGCTCCTGTTGACTGTGGATTCCCAACTTTTCCATGATGGCCAAGTGTCTCCAGAGGCTAACACACAAAGACATGTCAGATCCGGTACCATGGGATGACATCTGAATGTGTGCCTTTTTGGAGCTGCAAGAATGTCTCTGCCTTGCCCCAGCCCTGGGAATGCCAGATTATAAGAATTGTTTTGCTATGATTTGCCGTGAAAGAGAGGGCTGTACTCTTTCAGTGATTAGCCAAATACACGGGAATACAGAAAGACAGTGGCCTATTTTTCTGCCACGCTTCACTCTGTAGCCACTGCTCTGCCTGGATGACTTAAAGCCGCTGTTTCAGCTATTGTTAGCATAGAGCCATACAAGAGCATTGTTATGGGTCACCCTTTATCTGTTATTGTACCGCACTCAGTAGAGGTGTTGCTGACCCGTACTCAGACGCAGCACCTTACCAATAGTCGGCTTACCTAGTATGAACAAGTCATAGTTGGCGCCGAGAATCTGACCATCAAACATTGTACTTTACTCAATCCCGCTATATTACTATGAGATAATAGAAGGTGAAGTTGAACATGACTGCCTTGATGTTACTGAACTATGCACAAAGCCGAGACCTGATATACAAAATGTGCCACTCCCTGAAGCAGATCATTCGCTGTTTATTGATGGCTTCTGTTTACATGACCAAGATGGAAATTTAAAATATGCCTATGCAGTCTGTACTGTCTCAAGCATGGTCAAAGCCTCCTGGCTTCAAGGAGTATTTTCAGCACAAGTGGCCAAATTGATTGCTCTTACTAGAGCATGCTGTGTTTCAGACCAGCTGAGAGTGACAATTTTCACTAATAGTCAGTACGGCTTTGGTGTCATTCATGACATTGTAGGTAGTTATGGTTTCAACGCAGATTCATGACCTCTTTAGGGTCACCAATCTGCAATGGGAAGAGTGTATGGAACTTTCTGCAGTCCCTACAATTACCAGCCCAAATTGCAGTAATAAAATATGCCACTCGTAGGCAAGACACCGATTAAGTGACAATGGGCAACAGAAATGCCGATGCGACAACTCGCTATTGTGCACTATTGTGCGCTAAATTCTTGCATCTTTAATGGGGAATATGTCAATAAAAGTTAAGATATCACAAATTGCAATCTTTTGTTGTCTACTGTTGATACTTGGGAGGAAGTTAAGAGAGTGTAGGAAAAAGTACCAGAACAGCAGGTAAAATCAGATCAGGTTGTGTGAAATGAGAATGAGGATGACATTTGGCTTTCAGCAAACGGAAGACCTGTGTTGCCAGACAGCCTGTTACCACCCATGGCAAGACACTACCATGGCCCTGCACATGCAGGAATAGACGCAATGGTGCACCTCTTTAGGCAGACATGGTTTAATCCATGATTCAGATTGATGGCTGAAAGTTTGTGTCACAGGTGCATTGTGTGCCAACAGCAGAATGCAGGCCAGAGAACAGCAGTCACAATGAGTCACATAGGGAGATCAGGAGGTCCTTTACCAGGATGCAATTAGACTTTATTGAGATACTGTGAGAAGTTGGCCTGGTATATGCTGTTCACTAATTAAAGTGGACACCTTGCACCAGGGCAAATCGACTCTTATGGTAGATAGGTTTAAGACAACCTTTTAAAGAAAGCTATCCTAGTGGTAGCTGTGGAGAGCAGCCTTCAGGCTAAGTCTCGGAGGAATGTAAAGCAGCTTGTTTTACCATATAATCTCTTGAATCACCAAATGAAAAGACACCACACAGGTATATATATCAAATATATATGTATTTATTTCTAAATAACTCTCTACTAATCTCTTTATGAGATTAGAAGACAAACATATGCACAAATCAACGTTTCTCAATAAGTTAAGCACAAAAATATGGCTGGGGCCCTCAGGGGCGTACCAGACCATATACTAAGTAAGAGACTTAGAAACAACGACTTGCAGGAGACAAGGCCTAGGGCCTTCAGAAGTGCTGGGGCCTCACTGAAACCACCCAAGGCAGGTAAGTAAAGGACCCACGGGGGAGCGTGCAGTGTGGATACACAGGCGCGAATCGCCGTTAACTTCAATGGGGCAAGTCGCGGTTGGAAATAAAGAGTTTTAGGATACTTCGGGAGAACCTACAAGCAAGTCACTTACAGGGTAAGTAGTTCTAGGGCCCACACCCACAGGAGCACCGTAGTGCTGGAGTTACCTCACCCAGGGAAGCCGGGTGCACAGGTGCCCTTTGGTGTCGGGTCGCGGCGTCGTTTTCAATGGCGAAGCAAAGAAGACTTGCTGCTTGCGGGAGCTGACGAGAGTGTCCGGTGGAATCCAAGCCTGGATTCTGAAGAAGGATGACCTGAAAGCAGAGGGGACAGTGTTCAAAGTCACTTGGCAGTGACCCGGGGCAAGGAAGATGGATGCCCACCGTCGTCGGTCGCTTCAGGTCGGTTGCAGGTGCCTTGACTCTTCAGCCACGTGGTCCAGGAGGCGTCGGCGGCGACCAGGAGCTGGATTCGGTGTGTCCCTTGACGTCTGCAGCTGACTGCGGTGTCGGCAACTCGATCGGGAGCCAACAAGCCTTGGCAGCCGCAAGTCTCGGGGAGATGAAGAAAAGTCGATGGCGCAGACCAGCAAGGTCTGAGGGACTCACCCAGCAAGGGTAAGTCAGGGCAGGCCTGGAGCAACCAGGGAGCCCTTTGGTTTCTTCTAGGAAGTCTTCTGGGGACCCACAAGCCAGCCGGGCAAGGGATCGCGAAGACACCTCGGGCGGAATCACTCAACAGGGGCCCACGGTCACTCGGGACGGTGTAGGCCTCTGATCTTCG